>CM074441.1:9941645-11327637 GCA_037101425.1 Elopichthys bambusa
AAAGGAGGCCCAGTTTCACATTCCAACAGGCAATGTACTTAAAGTATGCTAACATGGTCTAAGGAAGGCCTCCAAGGCCTAAAACCTCAGACAGACACAAGCATAAACCTGTGGCAGTACTAGCATACGTTAGCAAAACTCATGATATCCTACCAACAGCGCCTATAATACAAGCTGTAGCTAGAAGGAGGTTAAATAACAAAAAGCCAACAACCTCTGTAGCTATAAGTAAAATGGCTGCTTATGGTAACGATCACAAAGGGAGTTAAACAGAGATAAAATAAAATACAAATCTCTACACTCAACCTGAGTGTGCAATCCAACAGGTGATGCACTAAGTAAAATACACTAAACCTAAACAGGGAGGACACGTACAAACACACACCACGTTCTTAAATAAAGGCTAGTTACAGCCTACTGTCATAGAAACGGGTGCTAATCTGTGGCAGCAGCAGAGTAATGCTCACATAAATATGTAGGGCTAAGGCTTTAGAACCCAAAGCAACTGAATACTTTGTACATACATGCCATCCACACAGGATAAATGTTCTCACCAAACAGATATGAAAAACTGTGCTGAACCCTAGAGAACAGATGCTAAAAACTAGTACCTTGATTACAAATTCAAGGGGTCCAACAGATACAACAGATACAGCAAAACACACAGAAAGACTGTAATTCCATGGGATTTTGGTTGCTGTCATTGACAAGATCATAATTAAAATAGTCGATCATGAGCTTTCTAATAAACATCGCGTTGTGTGAAATTATTTAGTCTTCTCTTCACCGATTTAGCATTTTTCTGGGCTGTCTTCCTCTATCGCGGCAGCATAACAAAGAATGCTAATCCTGATTGGTTCTCGTGTGTGCATTCGAAGTGCTGATTGGCTCACGCAGATAGAACCTTATAGAACCAAGTTAGAGTGAGACTTTGTAGATAGAACCTTTTTGTTTTCTAAAGAGAAGTACCAAAATGTACACAACTTAAAAAAAGCAACATCACATAATGTACATAAGTTGTCAAAGAATAAGAATATGTGAATAACTCAATTTTGACAAAAATGTAGATGACAGAACCTTATAATTCCAAGGGGACGATTTCTAGTAAATTAAAGCGAAGGTATTAACGCAAATTTGTGTTCAGGATAGATCATACGGGAGGCTTAATGAATGGAGAATGGGGCACATCATTTGATACCATTTTGATTTCTGACTGTCACTGCTTTAGTAAGTTGCAGTTTTCGTAAACATATAAAACTATGCTTTTTGTTATGAGTAAGCAGAGCCCGACTGACTTAAAGGTAGATATTTACCCTGCATTCTCTGTCTAAGATCAGAACTGACTAGTTTGTGTCCAAGAAAAGCACACAATCGGCCAAAGTGACTTTTCTATGCAATACCGGGCCCACAAGGAAGGAATAATTGCAAGTATAAGATAATCAGACAAAATCAAAGATCCAAATTAAAGCACAACTAATATCATGATCAGCTGTTATATTGGAAAGATCGTAAATTAGAAGTTGTCTAAAATTGGAGTCAGATTAAAATTATTCATGGAGTCAAAACTAAATTAGAAGTCAAAATTTTATTAAATTAATGTGATTTTACGGAAGCGCCAGAGTACATACATGCAGAATACCTTCAACCAGACCACTAGATGCTGTCGTTGGGCTAGTGGGTGGAACTTACAACGTGGAAAACAGATATGGCCACAACATACACCTTTATTGTGGAGGGTGAAAGACCAGCAGAGAAACGGTCTTAGAGGAACTCCAGCACTGAAGCCACTGGGCAGTTGACTGGGTCAAATAGATACCTCCTACATCATATAGTAAATACTCTCCACTTAAAAGCACAGCGTTTTCTCACGGAGGGAGCTCTAGAGTTTAATATGGTCTCTACTACCTCAGCAGAGAGACCTGCATCTAGGAACTGATCCCCCTCAGGGGCCAGACCCATAATTTCCACATCTCTGGGCTGCCTCAGGGCTAGCAATACAGCTAACATCTCTAGGCAGTTTATGTGCCAAGAGAGATGATGTTCGCTCCACAAACCCCGGGTTGAGCGCCCTTCCATGACTGCACCCCACCCTATGCCAGAAAATCTCTCAAAGACCATCAGAACAGCATCGCCGAAGAGACCAGGAGGCAACAGCGGGGCATCAAGAAAGAAGGCTTTATCCTTCTTCTTGATGCCCGAGAGGTTTAACCAGAGGTGCCTCTCCATCGCTACTAGAGCTGCCATGGAGCAGTCGATGGCGTGAGCCGTCTTCTTAGTGGCGCAGAGAGATGGGCTGCACCCATTCACCCTCATCTAAATCCTTCAGCAGGTCCGCCTGCTGCTATATATGCCTTACTCACCAGCGATGATGTAATGCAGCACACTTCGGTGGGCAATGTCGGGGATTTTAGGGATGATGCAGCGTCATGTGAAAGATACGCTGCCAAAGTCTCCTCGACCTTGGGCATTGTCCCATAAACCGTTTTCTCTGAGTCCCACTGAAGATGAATAATTATAAACAGTGGGACTTGAAAGCCTTGCTGAATATGGCTTATTCCACGATCTCGACACCTCAGTGTGGAGATCCTTGAAAAACGGTAAGCCCCGACATGGAGGTTGTGGTGCTGACTGAAGGAAGCGCTCATCAAGTTTGCTTTTCTTACGCGCTTCCTGTCTTTCGGCCGGTCACTCGATATTCAGTTTCACCACAGCACAAGTAACAACCTCCACTAATTCCTCATACTGCGGTGAATGGGCTGGCAAGTCACCCAAATCACTCGCTTCGATGCTGAGCACATCCAATTCCTCAGAACCAAACGCACTCAGTATCAGGTGCAGCCTTTTTCCGGATCCCAAGGCAGAGCATCATCCTCAAAGGGAGAAGCTCACAGTGCTCACACTCAGCCCTCTTGAGGGTTGACAGAGCATGCTCCACTCTCAAACAGCAAACACAAAAATCATGTGTATCCCTGTCCGCGAGGAAAAATCAACCCATTAAAAATGAATCATAGTAAAAATGATCAACCCATAGTAAAAATTAATCAACCCATTTGCTGGGTCCTATATTTACCCAGCCCTTGGTTTGAAAACAACCCAAATTGGGTTGTTTTTAACCCAGTGTTTTTTCGAGTGTATCTGCTATTAAATATTTACTGTTGTTTTCTATTAGTCAGTTGGAGGAAATGTCAGTCTTTCTCAACAGCTAATTAGCAGATTTCCCCTTGCAGGAAAAACAATCCCTTGTGTCCTGTTCTTTTAGTGGAGTGGTTTCCTGCTGTCTGTCATGTCTCCAGTGTATATCGTCTTCCTGTTTGGTTGGTTTTCAATTTATGCAGTTTCAAGCTGTTTGAGCAACAATTATTTTGAGTGAATGTGATTTCATTTCATGCAGTCAATGAGACAACAACAATAATATGTCATCTGTCTGAAAGTCACTTGTATATAACATTTAAGGTAAGACTTTATTTTAGAGTCTTTTAACTAGTTGCTTATTAGCATGCATATTACTAGAATATTGGCTGTTTATTTATACTTATTAAGCACATATTAATGCCTTATTCTGCATTACCTTATTCTACATTCTTTATCCTACCCAATACCTAAACTTAACAACAGAGTTTATTGAGGGAAAAGTCATAGTTAATAGTGAATATGTGTTCCCTATACTAAAGTGGTAACACATTTAATTTCAGAAGCACACCCATAAATAAACTTCACAAATGTAGAATTACAAAATTCAGTAACATTAGTTAATGCATTAACATTAGTTAATGCAACATTAATTAACAATGAGCAGTACATTTGTTACAGTATTTATTAATCTTTGTTCATGTTTTTCACACGTAAGTTTAAAATATTCTGGCTGAGCCCCCAGCGTGAGTTTTTCAAGGCGACCGTTATTTAGAACTTATCACTTTATTGTTTCCATGGTGACACGTCATTACTTGTTATGTGACGCACCGCAGCCACAACAGCGCTGTATGACTGATGATCTGCTTTTATTTCATTTTTCATTTTTTATTCAAAATATTCACAAATTTGTTAACTATAGCATGAAATATCTGATATTCCGATTGTCAAATATATGCAAGTGTTTTGCTGTTTAAACAACTTTATAACAATCGCATTAGATGAGCTATATGCGCGATGGGCACCGCCATGTTAGTTTGCACCTCACAGAGAATTGGATCTGTTGGATTTACAAAACATGAATTCATCCACTTCTCCCCGAAATACATGAAAGTAAGTGAGCCAGTGAACTGGGAGAAGAATAGAGTAAACCTTAAAATTACTTACACAATTTGTATCTTACATGAATAAAAGGTGTCGTATAATTATTATGAAAAGGATTGCACTTAACCTATCCAAGTTAATGCACACACACACACATTGCAAACCGTGATACACACCTGGAGCAGTGGACAGCCATTATGCTGTGAAAAATGATTGGGGGTTAGGTGCTTTGCTTAAGGGCAAGCATGCCAAGAATCTTTGTGTGGCGATGCAGCGCAGCATTGAGATTAGCTTTTGATAGGGAACTTCTCGGGTTACTTGAGTGTAACCCTGGAAAGAGATGCTGCGCTGCGGGCGTGTCCAGATGTCTCTTCAGAAAAAGTGATAACCTGAAGGCGCACCTGTTTCACGTCTATTTATAGCCTCTCACAAGCACGCATTCCAATTATGTCATCATCAGAGGTTATTTAAAGCAAAGATTCTTTGTGTGTTTGCCACGTGCAGGTATGCCCTATGGGAATGAAAATACCAACGCAGAAGAACTGGAAAGTGTCTGGACCCCTCAAGGTTGTGTAGTGTGTGTGCACAACCACAAGAGAAGCCTCTGACATGAGCTTGGGATGTCGGCTCAAGGATGTGTGAGCCTGGAGTAACATGTACATCCAAGCTATAAAATCTGATAAATGTGTGCGGAGAGGACCAGCCTGCTGCATCACATATTTACTGCAAGGGGGCGCCTCTTGCTAAAGCCCTGGAGGATGCAACCCCCCTGGTGAAATGAGCCCTAACACCTAAAGGTGAAGCTTGACTGCATGCCTCATAGGCTAGAGCTATAGCATCCCTCACCCAATATGACATTGTTTGTTTGGTGGCGGCCGCCCCCCAGTTGCGGCCCCCATAGCAGATGAAAAGTGCTTTGACTTATGCCACTGGCTAGTGCAGTGGACGTAGATCTGAAGAGCAGAAACTGGGCACAGTAAGTGGAGTTTCTCCTGCTCTGGTGTGGTGAATGACAGAGGACAGAAGGCCTCTAGAATGACCGGATGCACAGTCGAGAACGGAACTTTAGGAAGATAGTCCTGGTGAGGGTAAAAAATAGTCTTGATCACCCCGGGGCAAAGTCAAAGCAAGATGGCGAGACCAACAGAGCCTGCAAATCCCCAATCCTTTTCAGTGACATAATAGCCATAAAAAACCCCCCAGAAATGTTCCCTTTCGAGTTCGGTTTTCTTGACATTGCGTCAGTAACTGACTCTATATAAAATCCCACTGTGTTAATAGTGAGGGTCCTGCTCATCTGTAAGCAAAGCCGCTGACGTTATCTAAAAACTTCATAAGCCCAGCAACATAGCGGCCATAAGTGCAAGTTGCACAAGCCATGCTCACCAGCATCCTTAATTATGGTTATACACTGCCAGCATTCATGTCGATGTTTGCCTGCAGAGGCAATATGGAGGCAATATGGAGGCAATATGCATAGGTAACACATAGTTCACCTGGTATAGATTTTGCCCTCTGCGGGCAAAACCCAAGGTGATGATGATTTCCCATCCGGCTTATTACACCACGAATCTGTACAGTAATGTGCATATTTATATAACCTTACAAGGGCAATCATTTGTGCAGAGCGGCAGCATTGTTTGCGCCTGTGACAACAGACTGTCAAATAGGCTATCCGACCTAGTTGTACACCACTTTGTAGGGGCTTTAAAAACTTTCACGATAGGTCACCTAATTGAAAACCACTCACAAATTCTGTTTGTCAAGTTATGAAGCAGATATAATCCTCTTGCAAAGGCAAACTCACAATGCGAGTGAGGATACATCCAGATTATAGAAACTGATGAATGCTCAGCATGAGTTGGTCATGTAGAGGGGCGAGAGAGGATCAGCCTTCTTGTGTCATTTGAAATTCTTTTTGCCAGGACATTCTGCCGGACAATTATGTATATGATGGTGGTAAGTTGTTATAGTGACTATATACTTAGAGCATGGAGGGCATACAGTCACCGTCCAAGTACTCTTGCTTAAAAGACAAGGTGATTGACACATGATTTGTCCCTTGATCTACACCATGTTCAATAACCTGCTACACTTCTGTATAACGTGACAGAAGCGGAAGCACTTTGTGCCTAAAACAAGGCAACTTGCCACTTGACAGCACGGAGCTCTGGAAGTGCATGGAAGAGGGAGCTCTGATTCTAATGTGCTTTGTGTGTGTGTGTGTGTTTGTGTATATATCTATATATATATATATATATATATATATATGAGAGAGAGATTTTGTCTTAATGCGCTGCACAGCAGGACAGTCAGAACACAAAGGCAATTACTGTTCCCATCGCCTACCACGAACAGGGGGATGTGAGAAATAGACATAAAAGAGCTGACAGTTTTGATACCGTTGCATAATGCGCTCATAATGCCGGGGGCATTTTAGAGCTTGCACAACAGACATTATAAAAGGGGCATCCTGTGAAAGAACTGTATCTTGTAGCCATTCTTATTGTTTCTTGAACTCACTCTGGAGTCCCCAGCAGAGCATGTCATGCCTCTGTATATTCCGACAGGGGCTGCAGCACTTTGTGCTATGACTGTTCCGCTGGGTTCTGCGGCGAGTTCCATATAAAAAAGCACAAAGACAAGTAGTGATCTCAATGCCCGCAATAGGCAGGGAAACCGAGATGCACTTTCTGCATGTCGGGGACAGATGGCATTTTGGCCATGATAAATCTGGTTTCATAGTTGGCTCAGGCTCTATGCAAGGGGCTGAGGCGGGGCTAGACAACAGTCGTGCAGAGCACTGTCTAGACACGCCAAGCCAGTATACACATTGATTAATGTAAGCAACACTACACACCCAGATGAAAAACAGCGGCACAGCTGGTATTTATCATAGAACGCAATGAACGGTGGCTATGCTGGCATATATAGTGGTTCACGAGTTCACACTTACAAATAATCAGATAGTGTAAAAGAAGGCGTATTTGGCGTGCTGTCCGAGGAGAGGGGTCCGAGCTTGGTATTTGGCCCAAACCCAGAGTACTCCCCCCGTATCTTTGGTTATGATAGTAACCAGGTGAGTGTGAGGAGACGGGGTGGTGGAGGGATGCAGAAAAAAACTGTCAAAGAACATTGGTGAGTCAGCTACATATTTATAGGCCTCCTCTTATGCTGATTGGGTATGCTCATTTTGAGAGTTGCTCCTCCCGAACTGTGTTAATAAAACATAATTTAGTGCAAGCAACACTCCACACACATATGTGAAACACATCGACACAGCCGTATCATAGAAGGAACATAGAATGCGTATCATAGAATGAACAGCAGCAGTTACAGTGTATATAGTGGTTTGTGAATGAGCAAATGGTCGGAGCATTTTGTGCTTTATACAAGACAGACCGCTGTTCTGAGATGGGGAGCTGTCTATACCGCATGAGAAATGAGTGGCTGGAGTGCTTTGTACTCTACACTTGACAAATCGGTGTTCTGAGGCGGGGAGCCACATTATGAGAGTAAGCCCGTGGCCAAAGCACATTGTGCTTTATTTAAGGTAGACTGCCATCCTGAGTGAGTGACTGAAGTGCTTTATCCTCTATACATAGCAGGTCGCCACTCGTGGCCAGAGCTTTTTGTGCTTTGTACATGGCAGACTGCTGCTCTGAGGCAGGGGGCTGCTTAGGCTATATCATATGAATGAGTAAGTGACTGGAACTTTTCTGTGCTCTGTACATGGCAGACTGCTGCTCTGAGCCTGCTTAGGCTATATCATATGAATGAGTGAGTGACTGGAACTTTTCTGTGCTCTGTACATGGCAGACTGCTGCTCTGAGGTAGGGGGCTGCTTATATCGTGTGAATGAGTAAACAGGCGGAAATTTTTGTCTTCTGTTCATGGCAGACCGCTGCTCTGAGTAAGGAGCTGGAACAATTTGTGCTTTGTACACTGCACATTTAGAGAATCGGAGCTATGCAGAAGCTGTGCCGGCGTGAGAACCATTAGTTGTAGTCTTAGTGCTCGGCTCACAGCTCCACCACAGAGTGGGGAGCATGCAAAGCCGGGATTATTTCCTGAAAGGTTGGGTGAGAGGAATGTGGACACTTGGCATGAGCTTATCACTGGAGTTCTTAAAGTCCACCACTTATAGAGGCCAGGATGAGTTGGCTTCTGAGTTGGCTTCGCCAGGCAGAAAAACAGTGGTCAGGCATCTGAAAGAAAAATGTCATACTCACCATAATACTGCAGAGGAGCTGCAATCCAGGCACTGTCTTCTGGCAAGCGTACCTCAATGGCAAGCTGTAAATGGCTTCTTCAAGACAGTGTAGCTATCTGAAGGAGAAAGATTCAGATGGAATGACAATCAGCACATTCAGCTTCAGTATTCTCTGAGAAAATGTCTTTCCCCATAGCGTCAGCTACTGACACAATGTCGAGAGAACCGAACTCAAAAGGGAACCATATTATTGTACTTTGTGAACATACCCTTAGTTGTGCCACTGAAATGCATTACACAGTGTTGTAGGTTTTGACCAGTGGTGCGCAATTGGTTTCTTGTGATAATTTCATGTTCCATTTACATTTAATGCTGACACATTTCTTTTTTTTTTTATTAATTAATTTATTATATTAATATTATATTATTATATAATAATATTATTATTATTCCTCTGTAAACTGCAGGTGTTACGATGGTCAAGTTTGAATGTGTGATGTGAGTTTTTGTTGTTGTTGTTGTTGAGTGAACAGTGTAATAGGCCAGTCATAGTGTGATGGAGGCACTGTCTCTTCTCATGTGACTTTCCCCCATCCATTATTAATTATGCCCTGCCAAACACATGGCATCCTTTTTCTTTTCTTTTTTTTATCTCAGTGGGCTCAGGGGAGGCTGCCTCCCACTGCCTCCCACTGATGTTGCTATTGGACAGTGTCACTTTAGAAAAAAAAAAAGTTATTTATACACTTTTTAATGTCAAATTTAAGAATATTTGCATTGTTTTATTTTTGTACTGTAGCTTATGCTCTCATCCAATTTTCTTTTCCTTTGCTTCCTCGAAGGAAAAGCCCCTGGTTTTGATATAAGTATTTTATAACTAACTATGTTGATTTCATCCTTAACACAAACCCAGAGAGCAACCTCAAGTTGGCTGTGAACCGTTTCTCTTTTGGCCAACTACCATCAGCCCTCTGACTCCACTATAAATGAGACAAATTAGAGACCAATTGCAGACACAAGTTCTGTCCAGATGGTGCTTAATTGGTCACCAGAAAGAGCTAAAACATTGAGTAATAGTGAATGCTTAGCCAGCACTAACTTAAACCTATCTAAAAAAAAAAAAAATAATAATACAATAAAAAACATGAACATGAACAATACACCCTGGTTTATATAATAATAATAAATTGCATTTAAATATTTATGAGGGTAAATGGAATTCCCAGAGTCTAATAAATATGTTGCATTTGCTACAAAATAGCTTATGTTGCTTTGCTGAGTCCAAAATATAAATAAAAGATACAGTACAGTTAGACTAGAAGCCACAGAAACATGCACAGTTAACTTGTTATGCCCTAACCTCCCACTTTCAGATTTGTAATCACTAATGTGTAAGTGTACTGGCAAATAAACAATCAGTGAACTGTTATCACATGCTTCCCACAACCACACGTCATTATTGTCATGATTTTTACTGAATCCACAGTATAGTGATCAGCAGGCAGACATGAGGGCAGACTTCCCCATTACATCAATAGTCCCCTTTCATCTGCCATAATGAAAAGCACAGGACTCCAAAACTCACACCTCCAAGAGAAGTTCCACAAACAAGGAAACAGATGGACTAGGAGATAAGCCTGCAAAGACAATCACCCTGCCAATTTGTGCAAGGGAAGAATGGTGACATTAGCATGTCATTGAGCAGACTAATCCTATCACCATTTTCCCCATTGTTCACCCCAGTCCCTCAGTCTTAAGACCTGAGATGTGAACTGACTCCACTCACTAGACCGGTTTTGCTGTGTGGACCCTGCATCAGGACCCTGAGGGCAGCCCCCTCCGAAGAGAAGTGGTTTACACCTCAGTATACGGTGCCCACTTCTCTTCGGTGCCCTCAGGGGGCCGTTCTGCCAACCCTGCCACCTCGTGTGTTTCAGGGCGCAGCGGTCCCCGGCGAACATTCACCCAAGTGTCCGCCTGGAAACGTAGCGGTGCTGGGGTGTTCGCCCCCTCTGAGGAGGGTCTCAGAGCGATCAGTCCGGCAGTCAAAAAAGGTTATGCCATTCAGTTTGGGTCTTGCCCACCCAGGTTTATGGGGGTCCTACCCACTGTGGTGGGCCCCGAGCAGGCTCTGGTTCTGGAACAAGAAGTAAAAACTCTATTGGAGAAGGGAACCATAGATTATGTACTTCCCTCCGACAGAGAGAGCGGTTTCTACAGCCGTTACTTTATTGTCCCAAAGAAGGATGGCGGGTTGTGTCCCATTTTGGATCTGCGCCAGCTGAACCAGTCAGTTATGAAGCTCAAATTCAAGATGTTAACTTTGAGACAAATCGTGTCACAGATCAGGTCCGAGGACTGGTTTGTCACGATCGACCTCAAGGATGCATACTTCCATATCTCCATCCTTCCACATCACAGGAAGTTCCTGAGGTTTGCTTTCGGGGGCAAAGCTTACCAATATCGGGTTCTTCCATTCGGCCTAGCATTATCACCCCGCACATTCACCAAGTGTATGGATGCAGCCCTGGCACCACTTCGTCTCCAGGGCATTCGTGTTCTCAATTACATCGACGATTGGTTAATTTTGGCTCAATCGCAACAGTTAGCGGTTCAGCATCGAGATGTCGTCCTCGCTCACATGAAGAGGCTGGGGTTAAGGTTAAACGCCAAGAAAAGTGTGCTTTCTCCAGTTCAGAGAACCACTTTTCTAGGCGTGGTTTGGGACTCTGTTGTGATGCAGGCGCGTCTTTCTCCTGCTCGCATCGAATCAATCCTTTCTACCATAAACCGGATAAAGCTAGGCCATTCACTCACTGTAAAACAGTTTCAAAGACTGTTGGGGCTGATGGCAGCAGCGTCCAACGTGATACCTTTTGGTCTGTTGCACATGAGACCCCTGCAGTGGTGGCTCAGAACCAGGGGGTTCTCCCCGAGGGGAAATCCTTTTCGCATGATCAAGGTCACGCGGCGATGCTTACGTGCACTGGCTATGTGGAAGAAACCCTGGTTCCTATCCCAAGGGCCCGTGTTGGGAGCTCCTTGTCGTCACATAAACTGCCTGGAGATGATGATTGTCTTTCTGGCTCTCAAGAATTTCCTCCCAGACCTCAGGGGCCACCATGTTCTTGTCCGGCCAGACAACTCATCGGTGGTCGCCTATATAAATCACCAGGGGGGTTTGCGTTCGCGTCCACTCTCCAAACTGGAGCACCAAATCCTCCTGTGTTCCCAGGGGAAATTACTGTCTCTCAGAGCAGCGTATATCCCCAGGGTCCAGAATATCGGAGCAGACGTCCTGTTGAGGCAGGGGCTGAGGCCCGGGGAATGGAGGCTCCATCCTGAGGTGGTGGAGCAAATATGGGGGGTATTCGGCCAGGCTCAAGTGGATCTGTTTGCGTCTCGAGAGACTTCTCACTGTCCACTCTGGTTCTCCCTCACGCATCCAGCTCCTCTCGGGCTGGATGCTATGGTACAGACGTGGCCGAGGCTTCGTCTGTACGCATTTCCCCCGATCGCTCTGCTCCCGGGAGTTCTAGAGAGAGTTCGCCGGGACCATGTCCGGCTCACCTTGGTAGCCCCGCACTGGCCGGGCAGAGTGTGGTTTTCGGACCTAGTATCTCTCCTAGACGGCTCTCCTTGGGAGATTCCGATCAGGAGGGACCTTCTGTCCCAGGCAGGGGGCACGATTTTCCACCCCCGCCCAGAACTCTGGAACCTGTGGGCTTGGCCTCTGAGGGGGCCCAGCTCATAAACTCTGGTCTCTCAACTGAGGTTGTAGGGACCATTCTTCAATCTAGAGCTCCCTCCACGAGAAAGTTATACGCCCTGAAGTGGAAGCTTTTCACTTCTTGGTGCAGTGGTCATCAGTTTGATCCAGTTTCCTGTCCTGTTGGTGCGGTCCTGGAATTTCTGCAGGAACGGTTCACTGCAGGGTTATCTCCCTCTACCCTGAAGGTCTACGTGGTGGCCATTGCGGCTTACCACACACCTTCGGCTGGTTCTTCTCTTGGGAGAGATCCTCTTATTACTCGCTTCCTCCGTGGCACCCTGAGGCTGAGGCCTGCGGTACGCACGAGGGTTCCGGCTTGGGATTTGGCCGTGGTGCTCCAAGGCCTTTCCCTAGCTCCCTTTAAGCCCATTGAGGAGGTTCCAGTCAAATTTTAGACCTGTTCCTCCTCGCTATAACTTTCCTTAAAAAGAATAGGAGATTTGCAGGCCCTTTCGGTTGCCCCCTCGTGCTTGCAATTTGCACCCGGGATGGTAAAAGCCTTACTTCATCCCAGACCTGGTTATGTCCCTAAGGTCCCCACTAATGTGGCCAGGCCTATCGTACTGCAGGCCAGGAACGCCTTAATTTGCTTTGCCCTGTTCGGGCGCTGGATGCTTACGTCCACAGAGCTGCCCTGTGGCGTAAATCTGAACAGCTGTTCATCTGCTTCGGGTCCCCTAGCAAAGGGGCCCCGGCATCTAAGGAAAGGATGAGCAAGTGGATAGTCGAGGCTATTTCACTTGCTTATGAGTCGGCCGGACTGCCTTCACCTTTAGCAGTCCGAGCCCACACTACTAGGAGTATGGCGGCCTCTAAAGCCCTTCTCTCGGGAGCCTCGCTACAGGACGTCTGTGATGCGGCAGGCTGGTCCTCGCCGCAAACATTCATCAGATTCTATGACCTTGACCTTAGCTCCTCCGGGGCCCGGGTTCTCTCTGGTGTTGACGAGTCACACTAGACAGGCCTTAGTAACTATGGCTGCGTGGGTATTAACGTTCCCACAGCGTCAATTTCTCGACGCAACGCGAGTTCCCTTGAAAGGGAACGTCTCTGTTACGACTGTAACCTTAGTTCCCTGAAGAGGGAACGAGACGTTGCGTCGCCCTGCCATACTTCCGGCACGCCTGTCAGCGCTTACTTCAGACACTTTAAGCTAGCGTTGCTTTGTTTGAGTGTGCTTTATAGCTTCCTGGCCGTGACGTCACCCCCTTCTGACGTCTCGTCACACCATTGGACGGATTTCACACGTGCTTCATGACAACATCACGCGTCATGCTCCCACAGCGTCAATTTCTTGACGCAACTGAGAAACCAGAGACTGACAAATTATTCTGAGTTTATTCAAATTGCTTATGGTATGCACAGTGTGTACAGCTGCAGAGCACTGGTAAGGAACAACTATTCTCTGGATTTATTAAGGTTTGCAAGGTTGATTGCTTCATTTATTTAAAAAATATTCTTAGTTTTATTTGAGCAAGCAAACTATCCACAGCGTTTTGTCTATTTTCTGTAAATACACCCTTTCTTGGGGACTGCTGTGAAATAATTTGAATGATTTTCTTAGGCCAGGGATGGGCACACACAGGATGGTGCGGCACTCATTCCTGCATGCTTCAGCTAAAAGAGCAGTTCCTAAAAGAGCAGCATGGGCATTTAGCGTCTTTTTCAATATGTCTTTTCGCCTGTGTGTTTCTGTGTTCCTTCTTTAATAAATCGCAGCACATCACAATGTGGTCGGTGGCAGGTCACTGGGAAAGCAAGACCTGATCACCAGGTTCCTGAGAAGTGCTAGGAGGTTAAATCCTCCTAGGCCTTGCCTGTTTCCCTCTTGGGACCTCTCTGTCACCCTGATGGGCCTACAGAGAGCTCCCTTCAACCCCCTTGAGTCAGTCGAGCTGAAACATCTGTCGTTGAAGACAGTGCTCCTGACCGCGCTCGCTTACTTTAAGAGGGTCGGGGAACGGCAAGCATTTTTGGTCAGCAAATCGTGTCTAGAATTTGGGCCGGATTCCTCTCACGTTATCCTGAGACCCCGGCTTGTATATGTGCCCAAAGTTCCCACCACTCCTTTCTGGAACCAGGTGGTGAACTTGCAAGCGCTGCCCCTGGAGGAGGCAGACCCAGCTCTCGTGTCGCTGTGTCCCGTTACCGTTTTGCGTGGACCACACGCAGAGCTTCAGAAGCTCTGAGCAGCTCTTTGTCTGCTTTGTAGGTCAACAGAAGGGAAAGGCTGTCTGCAAACAGAGATTGGCCCAAACAGAGGTTGCCCTGACGGAGGGAACAGAGATGTTACGTCCCCTTGCTATAGCCCTGAATCACAGCTGAACGGCCGGGGTACCTATCTTGGCTCCTCAGCAAAATATGAATGAAAGTGTGTATGCCGGTCTTACTTACACCTGGATGTGCCAGGTGGGTGTGGCGCAGCATGTAAATCTCACTGGCCAATTCCCACTGGCTCGTTTTGTACTACTTGGAGGTGATAGGGCTCCCAAGCGAGACCCCATTACGTCAGTATCGATGTAACGTCTCTATTCCCTCCTTCAGGGAACGGAGGTTACAATAGTAACCTAGACATTCTTGACCAGAATATGCTACACCATGGACCATAGTAAAAGCTTTTCCTTCATCTGTGTTAAAAAACCCATGTTTTGTTGAGCTATGGGGACTTTGTATTGGATAAAAACAATGAATAAATTAACAAATATAATTGTACTTGCCATTTAAAAGCATTGCAGTCTATGGAAATAATTGAGATATTAAATAGATATTAATTTTTCTTTGTTATGGGCAAGTCACCCACAAGTCGTACTATACACTATGTTGCTCTTACAGTATTGTTGTGCAAATTCAGCTATCAGTTATGTTCTCTGAAGTATCTCTGCTGAAATATGTTCATTAGGTTATGAAAGAAACTGCTATAGCTGTTTATAGCATGATAAGCTGATTAATGATCTGTGGTATATTGTGCCGTTAAGCCAATAAATCCTGCTGATGCTTTTTAGAAGCTGTAATACCAAAGTTGAGGAGAAGAATGGTTTCAACAGATTAATCATATATATAGAAATAAATAGAATAACATCATAAATAGAAACTGTTGCCCCTGGTCCTGAACTGAATAACTTATATTTGAGAGCATATTTGTTTTGATCTACTAGTTCTGTTATTTCCAAAAAGGGGCACATGAGAACTACTTCGCTATTTTTATTTTCCATTTGTTTATCTCTTACCAATGTTTGATTCAAATGCAGATTGCCTCCTAGATCATACTCCATTATGCTTGCGAATGTTCGCTGAAACTATGGTTTTGGGGAAACAATGCATGCTGCTGATGACAGAAATTGTGAACCTTTTTGGCTGACAGTGTTTTTGAGAAATACAAGCCCAGTCCAGCCCGACACAGCAACATTGGCTCAATGCCATGAGTTTTGGACAGGACTACCTTTTTTATCCAACCAGTGGGAGTATTTGGAAAAACTCATTTGAAAACATCTAGTGACACTAGTGCTGCAAAAAAATATACACCAACCTTAAATCTTGTCATTGCTTATTTGACAAAGTATTCTTCATTTTCATCTTTAAAACCTCGATTATAGTAGAGAGCTAACAAAGAGAGGTGACCTCAGGGGCTCTACCAGTGGTCCAAATAGAAGGAACTCAAAATGAAATTGACATTATTGGAGGTTTGCTCTATTGCACAGATGGTGTCTGGGAGCTTTCTTGTCTGATGAAATGGGTTGTTGATTGAATCGAGACTGGGAAAAAAGAGCCCACTTTCACTTGCGATGATAACATCTAAGTATGAAACATTAAAATTGTAGATTGCCTTTCAATGGAGTCTAATGTTTATAATAGGGTTAGCAGCGAATGCCAATTTATCTTTCAGTTGATCCTGCATAACGTCAGAAATTCAGCAACCTAGGTTGTGCAAAGGCTTGCTAATGAACTGATTGTACATTTCAGTAGAGAAACATGACCTGCAGAAACAAAAAAAAAACAAAAAAAAGAGAGAGAGAGAGAGAGATGTGCAAACTTGGAATCATGCTGTTATTGTGGCAAAGGATTTTTAAATAAAGAGCCTTAAAAGCAGAAAATACTTTGACCAATTTTGCCTGATTACTCACATTCATGTGATTATTTATCATTAACAGTTGCTATTCAAAATTATATTTAGAACAAGACAAAGTAAATTTAATACATTTTCATATTTAAACAAAAATGGATATTATTAATTTTATTATTTAATATTACTCTCAACAAGTCTCAACATTGCTAATTAACTTGTCTCTCTCTCCTGTGCATCTCTCCAGATGCTGCATGATTTAACAGACCCGGGGTGCTTTTCCCAAAGCAAACTATGGTCGCAAGTTCCGTCGTTACCAATAGAGTTCAATGGGACTTACGACCATAGTTGGCTAACGATGCTTTCGGGAAACGCACCCCTGGTTGTGAATTAATAGTTGGTGCTTGAAAGATTTATTTTGGTTAAACATACAGCCATGGTGTGGTGGTGTAATTAATACTGTATTTTCTTCTTTGTAAATTATGATTTCAGGTAAACTTTTTTTTTAAACGCTATCTGTTGAAGAGTGTAGCTGGGTATACTGATCAACCACTCCTTACAGATAATGGACTCACTGAATGTATGCTAAGAAACTAGGCAATAAATAAATGCCTAGTTGCCTACTGAAATGTGTATGCTGTTTTGATTTAGTTTTCATTGTGTTTTGGTTCTGTTTTCCATGTGCCTGTTTGACCTAGTTTCCCAGTGTGTTTGATTAATATTCCCATTCACCTGTTGTTTCTCAGTATCTCAATAGCTCTTTTGTTCCTCTGTGTATTTAAGCCCTGTGTTTTCTGAGTTCATGGTTCATTGTCATCAGTGGTTGTTAATCTGTTCCTGTGATTTTCTTGGATTAAAAGATATGTGCATTGACTTCTCCTTTGCTGTGTGTTTCCTGTTAGCAGCCATCTGTGACACCTACTATAAATGACACACACACACACACATTATATATATATATATATATATATATATATATATATATATATATATATATATATAAAATTATATATGTGAAATGAGTCGGAAGTCGCAACGTTCCATTTTAAGATACGGGCCGATAATGTGGAAAGACAATGAAAAAAAAATATTTTTCTTTTTTTAGCTAATTTCAAAGAACATACATTCAAAAAAGTTCCATAGTCCAAAGTTCAAAAAGTTTCGTAGTCCGGATAATTGAGTAAAGGTATTTAAATGACTATTAAAGATGACAGTTTTACTAAATTCGCTGGAAATGAACATTGCTTTTCTCAGCTCCTCTCGTCACTTCTGAGCATTTCCCTATATTCCAGGCATCCCCTGAAACGTCACTATCTCTGCTCTCCAGATATGGTGTTAAACGTTGTATAAAACCAATCAAAAGCTTAGAAATGTACACAAACAGTGACATAAACGCTGAGCATTTGTCAATGGGAAGCCCCGTTTGGACACGCAATTGGTCCAGCCATCCTCCTGTCAGACTAGCAGCGCTCTGTGTAAACAAGCTAGCAGATCTCCTCAGAAAGATAGTTTAATACTGTGTAGTGTAGTGCTAGTGCGGTCACCAGTGCTGTAGGGTGTGCAATATATATCGTCTATGATATCGTAATTATTGATTTAACATTCTGAAATTATCAAGTATGTCCCTCACTTTACAAAAACCAAACAAAACACCCACTGAGTGCACGCATGCACTACGTGATGTTTAGTAGGTTAGACTAGTGCGCGTGCATATTTAGTGTACTCTTTTACTGTGTGATTTAGTCTACTAAAATGCTTTTAGAATGATCCCAGAATTCAAGATAAGAGGCAAAAATGACCCTGTATATCTTTCATATTTATATAATTTAATATATTTAACCAACATTAAACAAACAGCGCCGTTTTTGTCCAAATATCAGCATGATTACAAATGTGATTTTATACAGCGTACAGTTAATTGAACAAGAACCTAATATCAAGTGACTTACATTTCTCTCTATTTCGCCTATGAAAATAGTTCCAAAGTCCACAGAATTGTTTTGCATCTCGGAGCAACACTTCCTGAATGAATCAGCCACTTGAATAAATTGGTTGAATCTCAATGACATTCGCTGCCACCTACTGGCGGGTTTAATTTAACATTTAAAGCATCTTTTCTTTTTATAAATAATTTCAAATAACAGTATTTAACGTTTTATATTTTCAACATTTCTAAACATTATTTATGCATCTGTTACTGCTCTTGACTGATATACTTTAATAAAGTTTAATCTATAGTTATATAGATAGCTATACATTAGATTACAATTTCTGTACCTGAAAATCTCCTGTTTAAACCTAGGCTACTTGAAAAACTTGAAAAGCACTGTTTATTTCATTTATATGTTTGTTCTGTTTTATTTATTTTTGCTATTACTCATAATTTGGTTATTTGTTCCTATTTTATTACTTACTGTTTCGTCTAACAATATTTAAAATTTAAGTGAGTTAATCTAGTAGCTTTTGGTGTCATAACCCTATTTATTAAGGTTTTCCCCCTGTTTTCACAGACAAGGCTTAAACTAGTCCTAGACTAAAATGCATGTTTGAGCTGTTTTAACTGAAAACGACTTGTACTGACAGATCTTAAAATATGTCAGTGCCATTGTTTTGTCTTAAGATGCACACCAGTATTGTTTTTTTTTTTCCCAGCGTACGTTTATAAAAGTTACTTAAATATCCTAATGGAACTAAGGCCTAATCCTGGCTTAGGCTAAGCGCTGTCTGTGAAACCGGGCCTACATGTATCAAAAACAAGAAAACCAATAACTAGGCTTTTTTTTTTTTTTTTTTTTTTTTTTTTTTTTACTTTATTAATTTTTTGTTGTGGGGCAAGTGAACACACACATATACACACACACACACACACACACACACAGTGTTATACTCTCTCTCTCAAGCAAAAATATAGCACCTCTGTTTAATATTTCTGATTTTAGTAAATCTTTTTAAAAGTGCCTTTTAAAATATTTATTCAAATAAATACTTTAAAATAATTTGAGCTTCAGCCTGGTTTATATATATACAAATGTCTTTGGTCAAATTAAGCTGTAAAATAATTAGTTTATCCCTTTAAATGCAATGGATTTTGAAAGATATCAACAAAAACGGGCAAAAAACTTTAAAAGCGATTTTTTTCAAGTTTTCAATTGGAAAAAGAGGGCAGACGACCATAATTCAAATGGGTATATCTTTAAAACCATTCAAAGTTTGACTTTGAAATTTGGGTCACTGTGACTCATTTTGCTGGATCAGGTCATATATATAAATGAGTTTGGTTCCAAAACCCGATAAACGCCATTTAAAAAAAAATAATTTAGTTCTTGCCAAAATCAGTATTGTATCTGATCAGTATTGAAAAGTCAATTTTTATTTTAATCTGGAATTATATTAATTCTCTAATCTGGCATTGCTAAAAAAAAAAAAAAAAAAAAAAAAAACATGACATGATTTCAATGTTTGCAGTATAGTGACGCCCCTGGGTAGTTGCAGTCAATTCCAATGTACTCTGCAAATGTGTTGTTTTTATTTTAACCGGTATAATATATTTATATTTAATCGGTAATGACAAACAGAGACATAATTAATTTATAGCATTAACAAGATGCCCCGTTGAATTCATTTTGGGAGCGATGACTGAATGTATTTTTAGTCCAGTGTATATAAGATTAGTATTGACCAAGTTCAGAGGCTGTCATATATGTGGATCAATTTACTTTTTCAACTATTTTCAAGTTTCAATATGAAAAATAACTTTTATATTGATTCAATGTATTAATTGCATTTTGGAAAAAAAAAAAAAAATGTGTCAGATTTATTGCATTTTGAGGGGAATATAATCATTTTTTATAATAAATGTTTGAAAATCAAAATCTGGATTTGAATTTTTAATGTTATTATAACCTAAAGGTGCTATGTGAAAGTTTGAAACAGAAAATAGTGGTTTTCATCTTTCCACTTTCTTGGTAAAGAAACCAAAGAAACTCAAATTAATCAAAATGGATTTATAGCGTTTTGGAACCAAACTTTTTTTTTTTTTTTTTTTTTTGAATTTTTTTGAATTTTTATAGTACATAATATTGCTTATTTTACACTAATCCCTATATGACTAACATAATATGAAGTAGCATAAATAAATAAAATTAAATTATATTGGCAGCGGCTATTTGCACTAAGTGTATTAATAGCATATTTTCTTAGCGATAGATACTATTTACACTATATGATAAATACTGATTATATTCATTAAAATTATTAAATGGATGCTGCCTTATTGGGAGAATAAAAACCCTCCCTACACCTTCCCTTGCAATGCAGTCTTTCTTCGTTTTTCCTGTCTCTGACGATACAAGATGCAAGTGGAATCGTAAACAGGAAAAACAAACCCCACTCACAAATAGGCACTAAAGGCTGTCAGATCTACCCTACAATGGTCACATTTTGTTAACATGAACTGAATTGGCATAATCTGAGTGTCATGTTCAGAGATCAGCATGCAGGAAACCGTTGTGACAGTTCTGTCATGACATCCATATTAAAACTGTGATATATTTCAAGAACTCTGGCCTTCTAGCCATCCTTTACATAAATAGGATGGTATGTTTCTTTCCCCTGATATTGCAAATCATACCGGAACATCCTTTAATTTTTGATGGACTCCTCAAAATTACAGTGTTTATATATGATAGTGGTTTAGATAGAATGTGAATTAGCTTTGGTTATCATATTTTACAATCATAAGAATATGTGTAAAGATGTGGTCCATGTCTAGTTTTCAGTGGTTATAAACCACTATCATTCTATAAAGTGAAGCTTGCTCCAAGTTGTTTGTCACCATTTTGTCAGTAATCAGCCTTCACACTGCTACAGATGTACAGTGTGCCTGTGAGATTTTTATTAGTGTTTGGGTATACAATCTATATGGATCCAATCTCATTTAAGATTATGAAAAAAGCAGCATAAAGTTGCGAACAGCATAAAATGTATTATAAACAAAAAAATATATATATTTTCCTTTCGAAAGGGAACAACACTGCGTTTGACGTGCTATGGGGAACGCCTCCTCGTGAACCTGTGTCTGAAAACAATGATCAAATCACAACAATCCTATTGGCCGGTGACAGCCTATGACGTCATCATAGCGTGACCCGGAAGTATATAAGAAGAGCCTAGAGAAGCATCCAGTACTTATCGTCTTCAACAGGGAGGCCTCAGAGAGGCCTTCAACCACTGACTAGACTTAGGGAGCTAAGTACTATGCAGAACAAGCGCCTAGAGAAGCAGTCGGTATCTTTTCATCTTCAGGGACTGTTTTGTTTGAAAGCAAGTGATATCAAACCGGTACCAAGGTAAGACAAATTATGTCTGACAAACATTTCAGGAAGTGTGTGCATCTGTGTCTCATAAGTGTTGACATCTGATCACACACATAATTTATAACATTGTCTTTTATGAGAACAAAAGATGTGCAGCATGTACAGGCAGTTCTTGTGGGATCTGTCTGTTGTTATTGTTTTACTTGTAAAAATGATCCACTCTCTTCTGGTCTTTTCCTCGAGAGGAAGAGAACCGGCAGCTGCACCTAATGGTTCAGGTCTTACTCTTGCTGAGGCAGAGTAGAGACTGGATCATGGGGTTCTCAGCTGGAGCTTGTTGAAGTGTGTTGAGAAGGGTGAAATTCCCTGTGACCTTCGACGACCAATGGGAGAGAGCTGCGGGATTATGATGATGTGTCGTCTTTGACATCGTCAGGTTCAGCAGCAATTGCTCTTCTAGTTCTAAGCCAAACAAGAGAGCAGGAGATGGCTAATGAGGATGAAGATGGTGAGCCTCCTGAATCCTCAAAAAGCCACCCTGCCCCCGTGTATATACAGCTGTTTGAGATTATGGAACCTGCCTCTGGCAGACTGCAGCTGCCATTGGAACAGGTTAAGAAAGAAACCGCTCGCGGATTGTTCGACGAACAGTTCCTTTTTGGCCATAATCCTGCAGCCACTGTAAGCTTTACATTCCTTCTTGATCTTTATACTGAGATCGAGAAGGCATGGAAGAACCTGTATTCAGCTCGCGTTCATCAACATCAGCAGGTTAATTTGCTGGTGTTGATGGAGTGAGTATGGGTACGCGTTGATGCCTCCTACTGACGAGATGGGTGCAACTATCTCGTGATATAGGCAGGCTTCAACGCTCTATACGCGGCAGCAGGTCAGGCTGGTGTTGCTTTACACACAATGTCTGTTTGCAAGCATATCAGTTGGGCCTGCTGAAATTGGCTTGTTAGGTCTCTTATGTTTATAAATACCTCAGTAATGAAGGGCCCTGAAGTTCCATTAGGTTGGCTGGAACGATATATTATTAAGGGTAGTACTTTGTAGTCCCCTTTATGGATGTGTTGGCTTCATTCTTTGCATAATAAGCCGCACTGTTAGCCACCTTATGGTAAATTAGCTTTCTCCTCAGATAAATGCTAGAGTTTGAGATTAGCTTTCACTAACTTCAGATAGATCTATGTTCAGCGTCTGCCTTACAGGCCGCCTCACATTGTGTGCTTGGGTTGAGCGCTGCTCCAGCTTTATTGTAGAAATATAGTATTCTCAGAGTTTGCCTCCTCTTAATTGAGAGTCGTTGATAGAGACTGTTGCTTCTTAGCCCTAGGCAGATCTATGCTTATGTGTTTGCCTTACAGGGTTTAGGCGGTCTGCTAGAAGCTTTTTACGCTCTTTTTATACTACCCCTATTATGTGAGTGTAGTTTTTCCTAGTTCTGGCCTCCTCTTATCAGAGTTGTCAGGCCAAGGCCCATTGTCCCCTTGGTGTAGGTGCAAAATAGATAGCAGCTAAGATAGCAGCCTATTGCTAAGTCTCTCTGGTTCTGTTGTCTCAGGCGGTGTAGGCCCCTTTTCACTATGTGAATAGAAACTTTGTTGCTGTGGCCCCGCTTCCCCAGAACTATCTAGTGGTACTTTGACTTCAGTCTTTCCCCTGAACCCCTTGAACTGTGTTCAAGCTTGAGTGATATGGCTGTAGCTTTTTATGAAAGCTCTTGTTCCCTAGGGTTCAGTACAGATTGTATCTGTTTTTGGTGAAAATTTCTGTTGTGAAGTACCCATCTTGTATTTTTCAGTGTTTGATTAATAGTACTCCCTTGTTATTCAAGGTCATTGTACTTTATTACTTTTTTTTAAAAAAAAGTGTTTTTTTACTGAGTATATTCCCTGTTGGAATGTATAAGCTCAGGTTGAGTTAAATAAAGTTAACCTCACTACATAGTTTGGTATTCATATATGGCTCCCTTAGAGCTTGAACACTGCCACAAGCTGACACTCGTGTTGTTTGAAGTAGAAGGCTCCGTTTGGGCCTCCTTCAGAGAACAATAGCTTGTTATATTACAAGGCTTGTTGGTAGGTGTTTTAGTTAGAGTTTGCTCACTTGGAAACTAGCACTGCCACAGGTTTATGCCCATGATCGTTTGAAGTAGTAGACCTGTTTTTGGCCTCCCTCAGAACATGGTAGCATAATTTTCTTTGTACTCCCTTTACTTTAGGGGTTAATGGTGTTTTTACTGAGTACATTGCCTGTTGGAATGTGTGGAAAAATTAAGCTCAGGTTGAGTTAAATGGTTAACCTCACTGGATAGTTTGGTTCTCATATATGGCTCCCTTAGAGCTGAGACACTGCCACTAGCTGACGCCATGTGTCTTTCTGGAGTCGCAGGCACTGTTTGGGCCTTCTTCAGAACATGATGCCGTAGGTTTGTATTTCTCTTGCTTAAAGGGTAAAAAGTGTTTTTACTGAGTACATTGCCTGTTGGAATGTGTGAATAGAGTTAAGCTCAGGTTGAGTTAAATAGTTAACCTCACTGGATAGTTTGGTTCTTAGATTTGGCTCCCTCAGAGCTTAGCCACTGCCACTAGCTGACGCTTGTGTCATTCTGAAGTTGCTGGTCCTGTTTGGACCTCCCTCAGAGCATGTTGGCGTAAGTTTGTACTCCTCTTGCTTAAAGAGTAAAAAGTGTTTTTACTGAGTACACTGCTTGTTGGAATATGTTGGGGTAGACTGTTATTGTGGGCACTCTACAGTCTTATCTGCTAGTTAAACTTGGTTTCAATCAGAACGAGTTCCCATGTTTTGTGGGCTCTTGCTTTCTCAGCAATTGAGTTGCTTTTAGGTGTGTGGCCTTCACAGGCCACCCTGTAAGCGAATCCCCTACATCTGGGTGTCTTTTTAGCAGATTAAGCATGTCGTTTCGTATGGCTGACCTTTGCAAGGCTGCTGTGATATATTCTACATTGTGTAGAATTATTTCATGTTGCAGGCTCTCTGGGAGCCTCCATGAATTTGTGCCTATAGTATGGTCTACCTGAGCCCAGTACTCCCCTCGTCTAGAGGATTGTTCTGCATAGTACTTAGCTCCCTAAGTCTGGTCAGTGGTTGAAGGCCTCTCTGAGGCCTCCCTGTTGAAGACGATAAGTACTGGCTGCTTCTCTAGGCACTTCTTATATACTTCCGGGTCACGCTATGATGACGTCATAGACTGTTGCCGGCCAATAGGATTGTCGTGATTTGATAATTGTTTTCAGACACCAGTTCACGAGGAGGCATTCCCCATAGCGTGTAAAATGCAGTGTCTCGTTCCCTGTTCTCAGGGAACCATGGTTAAAGATAAAAATTCATATTTTATCAAAATTTTCAGGTTGTCTCTGTACTTTTTTTTTCTGCTTTACTGTATTGATGGTATGACTGTATGTCTGTATGTATGACAATAAAACATTCCACCACTTTGTCTTTTTTTGATATGTGAGAATCTTGAGTATCTTTGTTATTTGTGAATAAATAGAGATTGTAGATCCTGCTTTTTTTTCATCCCTGCTTCAACCTGCCATGACAAAGACTGAACAAAGACTAACAGAAATTAATTAAATTTTTACTTTTTTTTTATTTAATTTTTTTTCTTAATTATTACTAACATAAGCCAATGAAAGCAACAAGAAACTGGTGTGGTGCATTAATCAAACAATGAATAACCATGGTAACAAATGTTAACAAAACAGGAACTCAGGGGCTGTTTACATGACACTGTTTTCAACTAAAAAATTATTTTATGCGTTTTGACCGTTCATTTACTCGACAATGATGTTTGGGGAGCCTGAGAATGCAGACTTTTGAAAACGGGTTTCAAAATGCAAGTTTTTGAAAACAATACCATTATCATCTCTTTGTAAACAACAAAAACTCAAATCTGTGAAAATGGTGACGGCGTGCAAATGCGTATTACGTGTTTAGTCTATAGCCATGTGCGTTTGGCGCGAGTGCTCTGTAAAATAATGTGTATGTGCACAGGTGTATAGTCTTTATCTACAAAATGACATCAACTACTTGGCATGCATAATACAGTGTTTTTAGTCATTTTCACGGATCTGTGTGAACGGGGATCATTTTGACAGCATTGTCATCTATACAAAGAAAAAACGAATCAAACAGTGGAGGGTAGGAGGGGGCTTAGGAGGAGGACACAGAGCTGGCAGAAGGGACCACCAAATACTAGGGAGGAGTCAGGGAGGAGGTGATGGTGGTAGGAGCCAGGGAGGATTCAGGGAGTGACCCCTACAGAGCCACTAGGAGGCAGGCCCATGGCAGATCCGATGGAGGGAGGAGCCATGGTGTAGCCAGGAGCCAGTCTGACTGAGATGGAGAAGAGAGTGGTACCCAGGTGGAGCCGAGAAGACAAAGACCCAGGGTGACACTGAAGGACTGGAGTGCCAAGGCAGAACCACAGGACTGCTGAAGCAAGGAGGAGACGGGAACTCAGCAGACAGAGGCAAATCCAGAGGGAGCAAGGACAACAGTGGAGCCGGACGGAAGGAAGAGCCGGGTGGAGCAAAAGGGGTGGAGGGACGAGGCATAGCCAGAGCACCAGAAATCTGTGGCAAAACTAGGATGATTACTGACCAAAGAGGAGCCAGAGGGAGCCCAGCAGAGCTTGAGGGATGACTGGCCACAGTGGATCTCAGGTCGAGCTGATGGGTCGACAGGCAGAGGTTGAGTACAGGGCATGGAGGCCTGAGGTTGAGCCAGGGGATCGACACACCTGGGTAGATCTGGTAAAGTGGAAGCCCAAGGCAGATCCGAGCTGCTAGGTTGAGCCAGAAAATGAGTAGCAAAGGGAGCCAGCAGAGATGGAGTCGAAGAAATGGCAGAGGAGGTGGGAGTGGGAGGCTGGATGGGAGCACCAGCAACGGCACTGACCTGAGGCTGTGCAATGAAACAGACCTGGGCCCAGTTGCATTAAAGCCCTTAAGTTAAGAAACCCCTTAATTATAAGGTTAAGGGTACACTTAGTGAAACATGGGCTGCAAGAAAAGACCTAAGGGTCCACTTAAAGGATTAGTTCACTTTCAAATGTAAATTATCCCAAGCTTTACTCACCCTCAAGCCATCCTAGGTGTATATGAATTTCTTCTTTGTGATGAACACAATCTGAGATATATTAATAAATATCCTGACATATCTGAGCTATATAATGACAGTGAACAGGGGTCATGAGTATGAAGCTGAAGAAAGTGAAGAAAGAATACGGAGGATGGTCTGGCAGAAGATAGATATTTTACTTCATAACTTGTTAGATAGGGATTTATTCAATTTTTTTTTTACACAAACACATCGCTTTGCTTCAGAAGGCCTTTATTAACAATGCTAGAAAGATTGTTCCAGAGTTGCCAAATATGCCAAATATGAGAAGGATCTATCGCCTGCGGTTGACTTTAATATTCTAGGTATTATCAGCTGGCCTGAATTTTGAGATTGCAATAGACGTGAAGGACTATAATGCATTAAGAGCTCGCTCAGGTACTGGGGAGCAAAACTATTTAGTGCTTTGTAAGTAATTAGCAAGATTTTAAAATCTATACGATGTTTAACAGGAAGCCAATGCAGTGTTGACAGAACTGGGCTAATATGGTCATACTTCCTAGATACAGTAAGAACTCTAGCTGCTGCATTTTGTACGAGCTGTAGTTTATTTATCAAGCGAGTGGAACAACCACCCAGTAGAGCGTTACAGTAATCTAGCCTTGAGGTCATGAACGCATGAACTAACTGTTCTGCATTTTTCATTAAGAGCATATGTCGTAGTTTAGATATATTTTTAAGATGGAAGAATGCGGTTTTACAGATGCTAGAAACATGGCCTTTAAATGAAAGATTGGTATCAAAGAGCACACCCAGGTTCCTAACTGACGACGAAGACTTAACAGAGCAGCCATCAAGTGTTAGACAGTATTCTAGGTTATTACGTGAAGAAGTTTTTTGGTCCAAAAATCTGTTTTTTCTGAATTTAGTAGTAGAAAATTACTGGTCATCCAATTTTTTATATCAGCTATGCATTCCGTTCATTTTGTGAATTGGTAAGTTTCGTCAGGGCACGAAGAAATATAGAGCTGAGTATCATCAGCTAACAGTGAAAACGAACGCCATGCTTCCTAATGATAGCTCCCAAGGGTAGCATGTACAGAGTGAAAAGCAACGGTCCTAGTACTGAGCCTTGCGGTACTCCATATTGAACTTGTGATCGATATGACATCTCTTCGGTTACTACTACAAACTGATAACGGTCAGATAAGTATGAACCATGACAATGCAATTCCACTAATACCAACATAATTTTCAAATCTATTTAAAAGAATGTTGTGATCAATAGTGTCAAGTGCAGCACTAAGATCCAGTAACACTAATAGAGAGATAGAACTACGATTTCTGCCTTTTCTAGATTTGAGATCGGTCTGTAATTGACTAATTCTCTAGGATCAAGTTGTGGTTGTTTAATAAGAGGTTTAATAATAGCCAGCTTAAAATTTTTTGGTACGTATCCTAGTGATAAAGACGAATTAACGGTATTAAGAAGAGGATCTATGACCTCTGGAAGCATCTCTTTCAATAGCTTAGTCGGTATAGGGTCTAACATACATGTTGTTGATTTTGATGATTTAACAAGTTTAGACAATTCTTCCTCTCCTAAAGCAGCGAATGAATGGAATTTCCTCAGGGACACTACAATGCACTACCTGACGCGATACTGTAGTAGACGGTTGCATGATTACAATTTTCTCTCTAATATTGTCAATTTTGCAAGTAAAGAAGTTCATAAAATCATTACTGCTTTGGAAACATTAGAAGTTGAAGCTTTATTTCTTGTTAATTTAGCCACTGTCTCAAATAAATACCTAGGGTTGTGTTTATTTTCTTCTAAAAGATTGGAAAATAGGCAGAGCTAGCAGTTTTTAAGGCCTTTCTGTACTGAATCATTCTCTCTCTCCAAGAAATGCGACTCAGAATTAGTTGCTCATTTGCGCTTAAAAAAGATTAAGAAAATTAATCCAACGCCGTGGTACAATGACAATGGAAAAGACAAGCAATAGTTTCTGTTGCAACATCGAGGTCTTCTAAGCTGTCTGGTATGCTAAGGTTGATGCTGATGCTGTTGAGGAAGATTATTTATAAAGCGATCTTTAGTGGTAGAAGCGATGGTTCTACCATATTTATGGCAAGGTGGCAGTTTTGCAACCTTGACTAAATGTAGTATACACGAGACTAGATAATGATCTGAGATGTCATCACTCTGCTGCAGAATTTCAACGGCATCAATATCGATTCCATGCAACAATATTAGATCTAAAGTATGATTACGACAATGAGTGGGTCCTGACACGTGTTGTCTAACTCCAATAGAGTTTAGAATGTCTGTAAATGCCAATCCCAATGCGTCTTTTTCATTATCTACATGGGTATTAAAATCACCAACAATAATGACTTTATCAAAGAATTTGCTGACTTTCTATCAGAGTTAGTACTAGCTGCAGATAAAGTGTGTATGGTGTCCTGGTGGCCTGTATACAGTAATCAGCACAAATGTCAACTTACATAATGTTACATAAAGTACCATCACTTCGAAGGAATTATATTTGAAAGACTTTTGACTAATACTGTAAATATTACTATAAATTACAGCAACACCTCCCCCTTTGCCTTTCTGACGAGGATTGTGTCGATAATCGTAACCTTGAGGGCTAGACTCATTTAAAGTAATGTAATCATCCGGTTTTAGGCAGGTTTCTGTCAAACACAGCAAATCTAGATTATTGTCTGTGATAATATCATTTACAATAAGTGCTTTTGAGGAAAGGGATCTAATATTTAACAACCCAAGCTTTATCATTTGTTTATCAGTATTATCTCTATTTTTTATTTGTTGAACATCAATTTTTACCCTTAAATGGGTTTGGAAGTTTTTTGTTTTTACTAATTCGGGGTACAGGCACAGTCTCTGTGATAATATCTAGGTGGGAATTATCTGACCTCTGTAACATAAGACAGCTAGCAGACGGTCGGTTTAGCCGGTCTGTCTGCTTCCTGACCTGGGCCCCAGTTTGTCATGTTTCAGCTCTAAGACTATGTGCCATATCACTACAGAGAAGAGCAGCACCATCCCAGGAGGGATGAATACCATCTCTTTTCAACAGGTCAGGTCTGCCCCAAAAACTTTTCCAATTGTCTTTGAAACCTATATTATTCTGTGGACACCACTTAGACAGCCAGCCATTGAGTGATTGAGTAATCTACTAACTATCTCATCACTCCGACGAACAGGAAGAGGGCCAGAGCAAATAACTTTTTCTGACATTGTACTTGCGAGTTCACACACCTTTTTAATGTTAATTTTAGTGATCTCTGACTGGCGAAGTCAAACATCATTAGTGCCGACGTGAATTATATTTTAGAGTATTTACGATTAGCATTAGCCAGCACTTTTAAATTCGCTTTGATGTGAAGTGCTCTGGCTCCCGGCAAACATGTGACTATGGTGGCTGGTGTCTCTATTTTCATGTTCCGTGTAATAGAATCGCCAATAACTAAGGCACTTTCAACAAGATTCTCAGTGTTGCCAAAGTCCATGTTTATGATAGATGGATGTGGATGGAGCCACTTTCTACAGCTCATACTTGTTGATCCCGCTCACTGCCATTATAAAGCTTGCATGCTTCAGGATATTTATTAATATATCTCTGATTGTGTTCATGAGAAAGAAGAAAGTCATATACACCAAGGATGGCTTGAGGGTGTGTAAGCTTGGGGTAATTTTCATTTGAAAGTGAACTAATCCTTTAAGGAACTTTAAGGCTGTCATTAAGTATTTTCCCTTAATTACTCGAGAGTTCCCTTAAGTTCTGTTATATGTTGCAACAACTAATAAGGGATCAAAAGAGGTCCCTTAAGTCATCTGCTGAACTCAAACGTGATGGATGATTTCATGTTAATTAAGGAGGAGGAAGTACCAATGTGTATTTTTAGAGATCAAAATAAGCCTGTTGAATGTATGATGTGAAACACCAGCGGTTTCATATTTTTATCTCTTTCACTGTGCACTTGAATTAATTATCTCATGCCATGCTTTTGCGCAAGAGTGACTGATTATATTGGCTGGCTTGGGTGTTACCCCTGTCTTTCAAAAGAATAGATTTATTTGTCCATGGTCCAATTTGGTGTAGATGTCTTGTTTTCAGTACCTGAAAGCCAGTTAGCGTATAGGACTAGGCGTTGAGCCACGTCTAGGTCACCGAACACGTCATTGAGTGAATAATCACCAAACAAGCAAAGTGGCGTTGATGCAATAACAACTATACAATAACAACGAGTTGGACTAATACATTGTAATTTAATGGAAAACTTTGAGTGGTGCTGCAGGATTTTGTCGTAGCTGGACTCACAGAAACAATGATTACGTTTACATGGACAGCAGTAATCTAATTATTGACCTTATTCTGATGATGATATGATTGAGGTGTTTACATGAGTTGCTTTTAGAATATTCCTTTTATGTTGCCGTTTTACATGTTATAGAACATAGATCGATTAATGGCAAATGCCATTACGTCCCCATGGGGCTTTTCAGTTTGATTGAGCCATCAGTCCGATTATAAATGGATTATTGGGTTACATGTGAACGTAGCTAATGTTCATCGGGCTGAGGGAAAAAAATCCCATTTAAAAAAAGTGATCAGACTGATCTCTGGATCATGTTCAAGTTGGTTTTTTGACGAAAGCGTTCAGTTATTCCGTAACACCATACCAACATCCTCAATTTAAATTATTTTTATCATTATTTCATTACTATTTTATTTGCCATTTTATTGATAGTGACTCAATATATTTGTGGTTACACTTCTTTTTATGAGCATTATTGTACCGTGTGTAAAATTATAACGAGTGATTGCTTGGCAACCCGAAATACAACTTTTATTCCTAATAGTCTTTCCACCGCCATTTCAAAATCCCTCTTCTTTTGACATTAACAGCTATCTGAGCTGCTCTTCTTTTCTCTTTACCTTCTTGCCAATAACCATTTTGTTGGCTGTCAGAATGCACTTAGCACTCTGAGTTAAATGGTCTGTCCTCCCCAGAGAGGAGGTGTGTGGATGCTGGCTTTATTGTTGTTGATAAGTGCCTTCAAAGTCCCAGTCTGGGGCCTAAATGTCACACATCATAGTTTGTCCATCACATGAGTAGTGGACAGAAGCAAGACTTGTGCTCCCACAATACTGCCAGTCATAAACTGCAACAGTAATAGACTGTATGCAATGTAACATCTGTTTTCCTCATCATTACTTGTTTCCCTAATCCGCCTTCTCCATCTTCTTGCATAGTTCCACAACAATCTCAGAAGATGACTGATACAAAACACTTACTGTTGTTCAGCAAATTTTCACAGGCGAAATCCAGTCATTGCAAAATGAATCCACATAATTAGGAATGTTGCCGTAACGGATATGATTTCCCTACACAGATTTTGCATTGTGTTCAAGTTGGTTATGGGAATTCGCCATATTCACAAACAGAAAGTTGTTTGGTTTGAAAATTACTTCACTGTGAGTTATGCTTCATGCATCACTACAATAGTAATGGACACTGGAACTTTTTTGCTCTGCAAAATTATGCTTAAATTTACCTAATGTAACCACACCTGTAGACACACCAGTCAATCAAACAAACAAACAAACCAACCCCAAAAAACAAACAAACAAACACAATTTTAGATTAATAAAATACACAAATTATGTTTTAGTTAGCTTGCTATCAAATACTTTATTTTAAGAAAGCAACTGTTAGTTGACAAATCTGATTAATGCATTACATATTTATTTATGCAATACACATTTCAAATATGAGGTCTTGCAGTTTCATTTTATTATTTATGCTCTTCTTACTCTTTCCTACTTATTAGTTCTGTATATTGTTATTCCTGATATCCAAAACAACCAGACTTTTGCTTATGTAATACTTAGTTATCAGCACAATCTTTTGCATTATTGGCATTTATGAAGCCAAATAAAATATTGGAGAGATGTTTGGGAAAAAATATATATATTATTTTTTCTGTGCAGAATAATTATCATTTAGATGTAAATGTACCCCCCACCCCCTTCTCATGTAAATTAGATTTCTTGACAGTCATGTTGTAATAACACATTGCTTAAAAGCGTGTATAACATGCATTATTTTGCCGACTGGTTAACATCTAAAAATGATTACAGCTCAACATGAGACGTGTTGTCTATTTTTACCTCTCAGACAGAAGATTTAGAACTTATCCTCCCATGTCCCACCCTTTCTTATTTTCCCTTTTATCTTCTCTGTAACATTGATTGTCTTCATGCCACTTTATTATTGATTTTTCAAAACTATATTGGAAAGGGATGATATGGCACTTTTCCAAGTGCCTCCTGCCAAGGGATGAGGAATTTAATGCTCTTGTCCTGTGGGTTGTGGCTTGTAAATGATTTAATATATTTTCAGTAATGCTGGCCAATAAACCTGGATGATCACACAGCTGACGTCAGGAAAGGTTCGCCCTTTACCCCTCTTACAACAAATAACCCTGCAAGGAAGACGACTTTAAGTTCTGTGCTCAGCACTGTAATGGTATTGATGCCATGGGATACTGAAGCAAAATTCCATTCTAATAAATTCTAAAAACTCAGCAACCTGCATGTTCTAGAATTTTATGTCTTAATTTATGGTGCTGTTGAGTGGGTAAATGCATATATGCAGTTATTCTAAAACTTCCCGCAAGGAGCTTCCAATTAGAGCCAGGGTTTAATTTGGGCTTCTCATCAAAGGTTTCATTAAGGATTAAAATGAGCAGACTGTCAAAGCTGTTTCTTAAGAGATACATGTTCACCCCCTCATACAATTAAAATGATACATACTATATATTCATTCACACTTGAGAACAGGGACATGGGTGAAGACATAATATACGCAGTGCAGGGCTGCTAATGCAGTATGATTCAGTGACTATCATTAAAGCAATAGTTCACCTGAAAATTAATATTCTGTAATTATTTACTCACCTTCATGTCATTACACATTTGCCAAGCTCCAAAAAGAACCAAAAACACAGTAAAAGTAAACGTGTTCTCTATAATTCATATAAATATAGACTTTGTGTGGATTACAAATCCGAATTAGGTTGATTATGTCATGGAAATAACAATAACATGAAGATTATCAGTGAATAACTTAAATTTCTGACTTTTCCTCATACAAGCTATTGTGTTGCTTCAGAAGACTTGAAATATACTGCTAACTATAACTATTAAGTTTTAATAATCATTTTGTAACACTTTAGATTAGGGTCCAAATTTCAGTATTAACTAGCTGCTTATTAGCATGCATATTACTGTGATACTGGCTGTTTATTATAAAACACATATTAATGCTTTTTCTATATGACCATATTTTCCTTAATCCTACCCAATACCTAAACTTAACAGCTACCTTACTAATTAATACGCAGTAATTATGACTTTATTAAGGCAAAAGTCATAGTTAATAGTGAGAACTGGACCCTAAACTAAAGTTTGACCAATCGTTCTAATGTATGAGAATAGCAAGTCCACACCACATCTATAACAATAACGACACAGGGAAACAATATAGTTTGAATTACTTTCAGAATCCCAGCCAATGAACGATAATAACATTGACAGTCAATCAGAATCGACTTGATTTGAAAGAGCTTGAGCATTTAGAAGCAGACAACATAATAACTGCAGTTATGCACTTATAATCAACAGAACATTATCATCTGTTGGTGTGGACACTAATATAGTTATTATTATAACTTCGCTTTCATAGATGGACTCAACTCTGCATCAGTTGCTGATCCCTTCAGATGTGACAGATGTCTGAAGGCCACATAGAATCATGCCAATTAATTGGCTATTGGTGCTGCCTTCAAGTGTTGATTATCTTCCTTTAGAGTGGAACACAGTGTGGTTTTGTCAATTTATGCCACCATGTTCTCGCTTATTATAAGCAAGGAAACCTACTGTAAGTCTGTTAAGTACTTTGGTATTCACTATACAGAAGCTGCCACATAACTGTTCACACTATGATCATTTTAAAAAATTTTCTAGCTTTCAGCTATTTCCTTCTGGACAGTCAATACTATCATGTGGTCATCAGGATGGACAACATGGACAATGGTAGTCCCATACATGAAGCATCTGTGAGGAATGTGTTTACACTTCATGTGGAGGTTAGCGTGGCACAATTCTTTCTGTACAGAACAAGTTTCTGTCACTAAGGGTGGTACATAACCCAGATCTGGTAGGGCAGAGGTAGATCAGTTTGCTTTGAGGAACACAGCTCATTGACCTCTTTGGTTTTAAGTTTCTCCTCCATCCATGGGTGATGCACTGATGCTCTGGTTCATGTGTGGCCGATGGCCTTCCTGCCAGTACGTCTGCTTCCAGTAATTCTTACGAGATTGTGGGAAGACTGAGTGAGCCTTCTGCTATAGTGGGGCTCTCTAATTAGTTCTTATGTCAGAGATTGCGGAGACCATTTTAAATTGAAAGGGTTAATTCACCCAAAAATGAAAATTCAGTAATTTATTACTCACCCTTATGTCGTTCCACACCCGTAAGACCTTCGTTCATCTTTGGAACACAAATTAGGATATTTTTGATAAAATCTGATGGCTCAGTGAGGCCTGCATTGCCAGCAAGAAATTTTCCTTTTTCAATGCCCAGAAAGCTACTAAAGACATATTTAAAACACATATATACACATATATACATACATACATATATATATATATAATATATATATACATATATATGTATGTGTGTGTGTGTGTGTGTGAGAACGGAGCCGTGTGGAATACGTTTATGATGGATGGATGTGGATGGAGGCACTTTCTTCAGCTTATACTCGTTGATCCTGTTCACTGCCATTATAAAGCTCTGTGTCGGATATTTATTAATACTGTATATCTCTGACTGTGTTCATCAGAAAGAAGGAAGTCATATACACCTAGGATGGCTTGAGGGTGAGTAAAGTTTGGGGTAATTTTCATTTGAAAGTGAACTGATCCTTTAAGATGATTTTGTTGTAGGCCTTGACATCTCTTAAGAAACAGCTATTTGTTTTGGTGCTGACAATAACAAAGGATGCTGCATTGAGTGAAGGATTTTTTTTTTTTTTGCTCTTGCTTATGAGGTGTGTGGTTTATCTTCACCTCTTGACATTCAAGCACTGTATTAGTGGTGTTGCATATTCTCGGGCATTAACTAAAGATGCGTCTGTGGAGGATATTTGTGTGGCCGCACACCTTTATCAGATTTTATCATCTTGACATTGACTTGACTCCTGATTCCCATGTTTTACTATATATGTTTGAACGTATCAGTTAATATTTTTTTCAGTCAGGCTATGCAAACAGGCTAATAAATTAAAGTTACTCTGTAGTATGGCATTGTGGTATAGTGTTCCTATAGTGTCAGTTATTGACACAGTGTTGAGTGAACCTTTGAAAAGGAACGTCTAGCTTACATATGTAGTCCTTGTTTTCTGAAGCGGGTGTGAAGAGCAAATGGTGATAGCGCTCAGTGGGGAAGCCAGACGTTACGGGGCCTAGCATTGGTGAAGGGTTGGAAGATGTTCAGCAATTGTGTGTTTAATCTATTCAGATGCTACACTGGATATGGACCAGATCTGGCTGACTATGGTAACCTCGTGATGAGGATGAGTCAGACAGACTAATTAAAGCGTAGATGCCATTTTTCTTTCGATATAACAAGTACGTTGGGTGCTATGGGGAGTGTTCCCAGTTGTGGTTAAACTAATTAGCGCAGTCTAACAATCCCCTAACAGATTTGAGAAAAGGATTTACTTCCTGCGGTCCATTTTGTTATTCTAGGTATTTTCAGCTTTCCAAAATTTTGCTGGAAATGTGGCTTTCAAATGGCAGATATCAAATGGTCAAGTCAAGTCACCTTTATTTATATAGCGCTTTTTACAATGTAGATTGTGTCAAAGCAGCTTTACATTGATAACTGGTACATTATTTTGGCTGCACAGCAGCTCTTAAAAACCTGGATGAGATTTTTGATAGCTGCCATTTCTTTAAGACTTTACAGAGCTGCCCATCAAAAGTTAGAGAGTATTCTAAGTTATTAGATGTTGAGGTTTTTAGTCCAATTCTGAGTTAAAAAAAAAAAAAAAAAAAAAATATTATGAATTTAGTAGTAGGAAGTTACTAGTCATCCTTTTTTTTTTTATGCCATGCATTCCATGAGTTTTGTGAATTGGTATGTTTCGTCGGGCCTCAAAGAAATATAGAGCTAAATATTGTCAGCGTAACAGTGAAAACTCATGAACATTTTTATTAATGATATATTTCAAGGGTAGCATGTACATGGTGAGAAGCAACAGTCCTAGTACTGAGTCTTGCGTTACTCCATACTGAACTTATGATCAGTATGACACCTTTTCATTTACTGCTACAAACTGATAATAGTCAGATAAATAACGGTTAGATATTATGCCTAACTAAATTCTTTGTACTACTACAGCTTCCTTCAGAATAATCTGAGAAGTGATGAACTTTGTGGCCTACCTTTTTTTTGTCACTACTGTGTGAGGTTCATGCAGAAATTCCTTGTTTAATATAGTTCAGGTATGGCCTATTCGCAATGCAGCATGACAAAGCAAAGTCTAGGCAGAAAAGGTTTGCTGAGATGTAGGAAATACACAGAGCCCTGACCTTAACACTAACATACACCTTAGACTGTGAGCTGGGTCACATCATCCAACATCAGTAACTACCCCCAGCAATGCTCATGAGGCTGAATGAAAGTGAGTCCCTGCAGCAATGTTCTAGTTTCTAGCTACAGTATCTCATAAGAGTGGAGGCAAAGAGAAGACAGATGATTCATGATTTAATGGATTCAAACCATTCTTATGTTAATTGTTACATTCAATTCATTGTGCCAGTGCACACAGGAATGGTTTTACACATGTTTAACTCAGAAATTCTCCTTGTGTTGCATGATTAAAACCCGGATTGTGTAACATAAGAACTTTTTTTTTTTTTTTTTGCATTTGTGCATGCCTTTGTGTATAATTACTACATCAGTATACAATATTTCAAATAATAAAAACAAGTTTTTCAAGGGGAAGAAAAAAAAGAAGATTAATTTATAATAATTATTATAATAATATAAAATATAATAATTTTTGAAAACATTCTCAAGTGCCTATAATTTTTCTCAGTACTGTAGTTTTAGTAAATCGCAAACATTTTGATGGAGTTGTCACAGTTCTTATATAGATTTGGTTATCTCAATTGCTTTCATCTCTTCATTTAATTCCAGACTAACTCAATTAAAAATGATACCAAACATGTCCAGACCATACTATACCCTCTGTTGTATAGAACTCCATGTATGTATTCATTATTTTTTATCTGGAAATATATTAGCATCTCCATTCACAGTACCTCCACACTTCACATTATCTGAAATCTTGCTGGAATCATTTTGTGGTTGTGTCCACTGACAGCCCCTAAAAAAGGATTTCTAATCCTTTTTTTTTTTTTTTTTTCTTCTTCTTCTTCTTCTTCTTCTTCAGATTGAGTGAACAATGATGAGATTCTCTTTCTTTGTTGTGCAGAGATGAATCATGTGTTACCTAAATTAAATCAAATGGATTTTTAAATGACTCAGCCCGGGACCGCAGAAGTTCTCAAATGAGGTTAGCAGTTCAAAGTGCATTTTAGTGCTTAGTGTTGTGAAGGTAAGATTCCATTTGTGCTTGGTGTCCAGGCAAGACAAAATGGAAGGAGAAATAAAAAGAAGAACCTCTGGTTCAGCAACCTTGCGTGGGGCATTTCAGAGCCAGATTCCACCCTAAGCTTCAGGCTTTTTCTTTAATCTTTCTTTATCCTAAATGAAAGCTTACAATGCAGCGTAAGCAAAGTGCTTGTATGCATTGGCCTGTCACAGTGATCCTGCATGAACTGCAGTTTGTAAACAGGAGTGCCAAATCAGGTTATTTAGTATATGTTCACACATGGACATGAAAGAGTGAAATAAACTGTTGTAATATGGATTTTGTATGTACAAGAGTTCCTTGGTTAACCAACTTACCATTCTCCTTTTCATGATAGGCCATACGTTTTCAATAAATGTCAGATGTGGTCTGAAGGCAGGCAGACATCAACATGTCTAGAAACCACTCTGATGGAGCATGTGCAGAATGAGGCCTGGCATTGTCTTGCTACCCAGGAAAGATGTAATCTTGATGGAAGTTTATGTCTCTGTACAGTCCAAATATATGCCTCCATCATGTCATGTCAACACAAATGCAGGTCACCCATGCCATTTGCACTGATGCACCCCCATACCATGACAGATGTTTGCTTTTGCACCTGTTGCTAATGTAAGTCTGGATGGTCCCTTTTGTCTTTAGGACTGAGAACTTGATGTCCGTTTTTCTTTTCCCAAAAACAAGCTGAAACATGGACTCATCTGACCACAGCACACATTTCCACTGTCTTTTAGACCATCTGAGATTATGCATTTTTTATTGTTTTTGACCATTACTGTGTGTGGAGTAAATAGAATTTAAATAGACAAAATTAGACAAATAAATAAATCAATTTACTGATTTTTATTTATAAAAAAATCAGAAAGATACACTTTATAGTTGAAAAATGAACTATAATACATATTATATATATATATATATATATATATATATATATATATATATATATATACACACAAGTCTTTTTTATGGCACTGGGTTGCACATTTTTCACTCAGGAGACTTTTTTTTCATACACACACACACACACATATAAACATATACGCATACACGCACACATATACATGCACACACCACATGCTAAGATACATGAAAGTGTCCCAAGTCTTGTCAAAAATCATCCCAATCATCTCTTGTGTTGTGGACTCCTTATTCACCATGGTTATGTTCATTTCTTTTATTATTTTATGCATTCCAAAACACTCTAACCTGCCATGCTCCGTATCTCTCTGTTCAAATCCTTCCTTCATATTCTCACTGAAAGCTGCTGACATTTGCTGATGGATAGTGTGGAATTACCGTAATAAGCATATATTGCCGAAAAGTGCATGTTGTCTACTGTCAGGAGCTATTTGAGGTATTTTGATTAGGGTTAGGGTTAGGAGAGTTATGGTAACATGAATACAACTTGGTTGGATGTGTTGTTGAACACACACCTGGTTTAAAAGGGTTACACTTACACAAGAGTTCAGATAACTAAAAAAGAACTGTACTTGATAATTTACTTTAGATATACTCTTGACTTAGTACAAATCAGTTTATCTTAACTTGGCTTCCTATCAGTCACTCTGACATTGTGTCGAGACTGACACTAGGAGTCTCTCTTGGGAGAGACGTATTCATACCTCTCTGACGTATTCAGAAAAGGCCAATAAGAATTGGCGAGTGGAATTTGCATGCCAGCCACTTCCCTGCTCCACTCATTTAGCTTTGATCTTCAGAGTCAAAGCACAATGTCTCTTATGGTAAAAAGAGAAGTGATTTTCCATTCACCTCCCTACACTGCTGGATCCATAAGAACATTTCAGCATTTTCTCTCAGTGTGCGAAGATGAGTTCAGCCAGTTCCTCTGGGTGCATCAGTGACAGTCTTAAAGAGGCAATTTCCTCAAAGAAAAGCAACTTTCTCTAAAAGAGCTACACAACCTATCGCATCCTTTTAAAGATGCTTTTCTGTCCATGTCCTGGGTGCAGGGAATTTCTCTCTCCCTTGGATGACCATGATAGCTGTCTTGAATGCCTGGGCTGTGCGCTCATGCTGAGACAGCATTTGTGGATGGTTCATGCACTCACCATGAGATCATGGCCATGGGAACATTGCGGTCATGACTATTGTACTTTTTTAACACTTTGAACTGTTGTGCTGGCGTGTTCTGCTGAATTTGTTCTTCATGACAGCGGAAACAACTTCAAATAATCGATCATTTTTGGCCATACAGATGAGTGTAAGACATCATTATAAACTATAAAGGGTACACTTTTATTTGTGTACACACACAATAACAACAAAACCTTGGGTTTTTATAAAAAAAAAAAAAAAAAACTTTCTGAAACACGTCTAAATAACCTGTCTGGCACCTATCTGTAATGTGACCACACCCATATGCAGAGCAGCCTTTGCCATGCAAATTGTCAATGTGCGAGGCACGGTAACCTGTAAATGCCCCCATTACCTCAAAAAAAAAAAGCATCAGCTTCATCATTCCTCTGCTTTTTATCAAGTTTGGAAGACGCGCTGTGAGTTTATCTTGAATATACCTCAGAAGAAGAAGAAGAACACGATTGATATCCAGTGGAGGTTAGTCATTTATTCCCACTTACATTATTTAACGTGTTATTGTTATATAAACTGTAACATGTTAGAATGTTAAGACAGTGTTTACTGTGAAATACTGTGTTTGTGAATATCTACTCTACTAAGTAAACAATGTTTCATAGAGTAAATGGTCTCTGTAAGCGCTGTGAGTTTGAGTCACTTAAAAAATAAGTTTTCTGTAAAGTAAAATTATTATTATTATTATTTTATGCAGCCCTACAGGTAGGCACAACAAACCTGGTGTTCTTTGTATTTTTTGTGAATTTTAAATCATAATTAGATGCAGCCCTAGTTGCTTCTGATATCAGCATGTTCACAGTTGTTTTTGTTGTTTTTTTTTTTACAGGAACCAGATGGCACTGATGAGTCGTGCTAAAACTGTTTTTCTCTGAGAGCGCTGTACCAACATCAGTGTCTACATGAACATGGTAAAATGAAAAAAAAAAAAAAAAAAGAAAGCCTTGGAAATGACAGGTATGTTGAACAGGAACTGTTTCAGGAATGGCACAAAGGTGTGTGACTGTTTAAGTCTCTGTCTTTAGGTCAGTGTGCTCAATAATGTGCCTTTTTGTCCTTCGTTATATATATTTGGATGATGTTGTGTTGTAAATAAAATACAATCAATCAAAAAGCCATTCTTTTAAATCTCCTCACATTCTTTGTTCTAGTTTCCTCACACTCCTGTTCAGCTGATAGGGCCAATAGGGAGGGTCTTTGTCTTCCCAGGTGTGAAACACATCATTATTCATGATCATTCACGCCCCTGCATACAGCCTTCTGACAGAAAACATGTCTTACAAAATTTAAATCAATATATTATTTTATGTGAATGAGTGGGCAGGATTATTTTTACATTGTTTTGTAGCAAAAATTCTAGGCTACAAACATTTTTCAAAAGTCTTGTGAACAAATATTCAGTTTGGGTTTTATGGCCTTATTTTAGTGACCTTTTTTTCACAAACCACGCATAAATGTAATTTTCGCAAAACTACAAACTTTTACATACATGCTGCTCACATATTATTGTAGCAAAGTTTGTGCTGAATATATAGTGTAATATTTCCCCATGAACATGTTAAAAGTAACAGAAATAAGCACAAATGTCTGGGCATGTCAAGAAAACACCTCATGCCCCAGAGGGTTAAAAGTTTGAGAGTCACCTCTTCCCATCCTGGTTTTTCTACCTCCGGGTTTGAGGCATTGGCGGTGAGCACTGAGGACGATCTCGGGATTATAATGGGAAAGTTTCCGCCATCTCGAAGTTGACAACAATGCTTGCCCGGATGGCTGCGAACATCAGACTTGAGTGGACTCCTCTGCCCTGCCACGAATGTTCACAGTTGGATGATTGGTTCCTTTCTTCTGCCCTGGTTCCTTTCTTTCCCGAAGTACTTGAGATCACAAAGTCATAGAAGGCACCTTTTTCTGCCAGAACACACTTCGCTGGCTCCTCTGCCCTCAAGGAGGAAGTGGAACCTCTGAGTACCCCCATGTCCCCAGCTTCAATGGTGGGGCAGCATGGGGGTACTCAGAGGTTCCACTTCCTCTTTCAGACCTCCACGGCCTCAAGCCTTATCTGCTTACCTGGGCCGGCAGTTAGATCCCTGCAATGGTTATCAAAATGATCTGGCTCTGCTATGCGATCCAGTTTGTCAGGCACCCGCCCAGATACAGCAGTGTGAGGCGAGAACGCTGCTGTTCTTCGGTTGGAGATCGTAGTTCTTCTAGCGAAGGACGCAAAGATGAAGAAAGAGTTCTACAACCCTTACTTATTCGTACCTAGGAAAGGTGGTGGGTTGAGACCAATCTTAGATCTGTGAGTACTGAATTTGGCCCTATACAGGCTCGATTACACCAATACTGGTTTGTGGTGATAGACCTGAAGATCATGTACTTTCATATCTCGATCCTTCCTCGGCACACGCCGTTCCTGTAGTTTGCCTTAGAAGGATGGGCATATCAGTACAAGGTCCTCCCTTTTGGGACCCTGTCCCAGATCTTCATGAAAGTCACAGAGGCTGTCCTTGCCCCATAAAGAGAAGTGGGCATTCGCATCATCAACTACCTTGATGATTGGATAATCCTAGCTGTTTCTTGAGAGTTGTAGTTTGTGGGGACTTCGAGTCATCTAGGAAAAGAGTAAGCTCTCCCCCGTGCAGAGCATCTCTTTTCTCTCTGTTAAGTTAGACACAGGGTGCGTTTACACTTGTAGTTCGGTTCGTTTGGTCCAGACCAAAGAAGAAAAAAAAACAAAAAAACATCTAGTCCTGGTCCGATTAGCATTCAAATTGGCAATTTTAATACTGAACCAAAAGATACCAAACCTAAAGGCTTAGGGATACATTCACAACCTGATTTTATGACATATTGCATATTCTGAGATGGAACTTGCTGAACATCCAAAACAATGCTGTGTGCTGAGGTAAATGCACTTGCTGTGTGTATGCAGCCTGCATATGACGGTATTTTGGCCAGCTGGGAACTCGTGAAGAGCTTATAAAATTTGTAATGGAGTCAAAACAGCGGCGGGAATCCATCTGTCACACACACAAATGATCTGCTGTATGGAGACTCGCGTCTGATGGGCAAACTCATGACTATGACGAGAAAAACCAATATGCGTGAGGATTCTGTCCATTTTAGGGTCTCATCTTCCTGTTTTTGGTTTGTTTATTTGTCTTTCGAACCGCACCAGAGTTCGTTTGGAAGTGGATCGAGACCCATCTTTTTCCAGTGGTCTTGGTCCGCATGTTTGGTGCGCACCAGGGTTCGGGTGGCAGCGTTCACATATGTTCAAATGACCCGCACTAACAGAGCAATCGCACCAGGGTTCGTTTTAATCGAACCAAACATGACAAGTGTGAATGCACCCTCAATCTACATGACACCACGTCTTTCATAAGACCATATTTAGTCAGTGCTTAATTGCTTGAACCTATTCAAGAGCAAGACAACGGTATTACTGAAATATATTAAGAGGCCACTCGGGTTGGGCATGGCGCTGCGGCAGACTCAGACTCAGTTCCTTTTTTGTTCCACTTAAGTGGGAATGTAGTCTCAGACCTCTTTGTGTTCAAAATGTTGCTTTTTTGGATCTAGTCCAGTTCAGTGTTTGATGGCTTGACCCTATGGCCTTCAAAATTTGATCCCATTTACATTACATTGATTATATTGTATGTGCCTCACTAACCAAGAAATTTGTTTGTAAGAGTGTTTTTTTTATTATTATTAATTATTATTTTATAAAACAACAATGCTACAAATGCTTTTGAATGAGCTTATGTTGCATTATTACATATCACATCCATCTTTGTAAATAACATTTATTTTGCATTGTTTTCCTTCAATCATGTGTTTATTTATTGCAGAATGCAATGATAACATCAGCATAGAAAAAAATGAAATAAACTGCTTTAAATTTTCCATGTACAGTAGGTATACCTAAAAGCAGCATTCGAGTAAGAAAGTGAATAATCAAATGAAAAAAATAAAATAAAATGGCATATTCTTAACTATATGAATAAAACAATACTGATTCTACGGATTATTTTATTATGCTGTCACTTCAAGAACTACAGTAATGCATGGATTCAATATACTGATAAACATACACAATTTCTTTCCCAGATACATTTAAGACAAAGCCTGTTTATGTGAACCTAGTGAGTGTTTTGACACTTTAAATGCAAAAAGACGCTACAGATAATTCAGTTTAGTACATGCGCTGTGACAGCTGGTTCCCTTTTGAGGGAACTCAACACCGTGTCAGCTGATGCAATGGGGATACGTCCCACAGGACCCTAGTGTCTGAGGCATGGGTAACAACTTAGCCAATCATGGCCGATGCAGTGATGACGTCGCAGGGTGCTCCCGGCGTGTAAAAAGGGCACCTGAAAGTACAGAGTGTGAAAGAGAAGGAATGGCGAGCAAACAATTTAAGCGCTGTATCCCTCCTTGCCCTCGTTTCATAACGCCTGGCGATGGTCATGATATGCGTGTTGTATGTCTAGGAGTGGAGCATGCACATTCAGCCCTCGAGGGGGCTGGATGTGTGCATTGTGATGATTTCTCTCTGAGAAAGCTCCACTCTCGGCTGGCACTCTTCATGTGTGAAGATAGTCAAGCTGCTGAGCCTCGCAGCCCGAGTTCTGCACTTGCTGAAGCACCGCGCGCAGATTGCAGCCATGGGGATCTCAGACGCAGCTGCTTGAGGAGTGTGAGGAAGTACCCCTCACTTCTCCCCCTAGCTTTGCTGTCCTCATGCCTGAAACGGAGGCCTGCTCGACGGTTTCTTCTGTAGAATGCGAGGACTCATTGCTTGCTCCATGATTCTGATGATTCAGAAAGTGTGGTCAGTAGAGACATACGTGTAGAAAATCTGTTTCCTGCTTCATGCAGCAGAATGCCGAATATGATGAGCTAGTGGAGCTTATGACTTGTGCTACAGTCAGAATGACCTTGGAATGGTCTGGCTCAAAGCACTGCAAGCAGCCGCTTGGACAAGCGATAACTGTGCAGTCATATGTGCACAGCTCTGGTGAGCCGTTTTGCCCTCTAAGCCATATCAGATGACATCAAGATCGGGGGGCAAAGTGTATTTAGCGGCTGGTCAGACTAATGGAGCTTTGTATATTATGTCAGTATTACAAGTTTACCAGGCAGATCTGCTTAAGGACCTAGATCAGGTGAGGAGCTTTCCCCTGAGGCGGTCTCTGAACTGTGCATGGCCACTGATTTAGCTCTGTGCTACCAGGCAAGCAGCTCATTCCCTTGGACGATCTATGGTGGCTCTGGTGACAGTGGAGAGGCATTTGTGGCTTAATTTGTCAGGCATCAAGGAGTATGACGAAGCTATACTCTTGGATTCCCCAGTCTCATCCTCTGTACTGTTTTGCGCTGCCGTTAAGATGGTAGTGAACAGGTTTAGAGAGGCGCGTGTGAGAGTTCATTTCTCGCTGAGTGCAGGCCAAATGGATTGTTTTAAGGGGAAATAGTCTCCCCCTCTGAGGAGGGTGCTGGGGTGCAATAGTTCTACTTATGAAGAGAATAAGATTTTCCTCCCTCCCCCTTCAAGGAGGAAGTCCCCATTGCATCAGCTGACATGGAGTTGAGTTCCCTCGAAAGAGAACGTCTCAGGTTACACATTTAACCATGGTTCCCTGAGAGAGGAACATCCTCCTTCAGACAACCTGATGACGTTTTTTCAGGTGCCCTTTTTATATGCTGTTTATACACTGGGAGCACCCTGCAACATCGTCACTGCATCGGCCATAACTGGCAAAGTTGTTACACGTGCCTCAGACGTGTGCCTTAAGACTGCACCAGACAGCCAGCTGTTAAACCTCCTGCATATATGCAGACTCATAAACATTGTGTATAAGGCCAATGATGGTAGTGTCGTCTGCAAACTTTAGAAGTGTGACAGAAAGGTCAGTGCAGTCATTCGTATACATTCGTATACAGTGGGGAAAGAACACATCCCCAGCCAGTGTTGATTGTGCAGGTGTTGGATGTGAATTTCCCCATTCTCACTTGCTGTTGCCTATCTGTCAGAAATCTGATGATCCACTGACAAACAGAGCTAGGAACAGAGAGCTGGGTTTACTTACTATGTAGGAGTGCTGGCATGATGGTTTTGAAGTCCACAAACTGGATCCTCACATAAGTCCTTGGTTTGTATGCAAATCAAGGCATGTTGATAACAAGGAACATAGAAGAGGCAAAGCTTTATGCTAATGTGGTTGATTTTATGCAACAGACAGTTGTGATTATAGCTGCCAAGAACATTAGGAGCTGCTAAGGACCTTTCAGAGCTGTCAAGTACACTTTGTCTTTGTAGCCTCAAGAGAGTATACAGTCTACACTATTTTATGGAGAAATTATGAATTTGACCCTTGTTTCTTTCTTTTTTTCTTTTTGTGTGTGTATGTGTGTTGGAGCAAGTGATTTGTATAGATATGTCCAGTGTAATGCTTTTTTCACTGACAGATTGCTTTTCATAATAATGTGCAAGAGCTTGGGTGTTCGGTCTTATGCAGCATACAGAGGCAGCTGAGCATTGGGTCTTTGGGTAGAGGAGACAGTTTAGGTTTTTTATTTAAACGCAAGAAAGAAAAAAAAAGTTTGGGTTTGTAAGTAGTCTCCAACTGTTTTCAGTTAAAACAAACCTTTAAACAAACTTGTCAGAATCAGTCAAAAGACACTCTAGTAGCATTGCCAATGGTATTATTGAAGTCTTTAAGTTCCAAGTTTAAATATGTGCAAATTGTGTCCTACTGCATGATAATGAAAGCTTCAGCCTGTTCCTCACACAAAGCTATTGATTGGCCTCCGGAGATATGGAATACATCACACAAGCTATATGGACTTTATAAAACTTTTACAGTGTCCAACAGGCTATATTATCTTGCATATTTACATATTCTGCTAAACATAATATTTTGTGTTCCAAAAAGAAATTAAATCATGTGGGTTTGGAAAGATATAAGAGTGAGTAAATAATGACTGATGACCAAACTCTTTCAGCTCATTAGGGCAGAAGAGCAGCATGTCAGTCTGAGGTTTAAAGGTTGTGAATTTGATCACTCTTCTAGTTGTATAATTGTTGTCAGTTAGACTTACAGTGAGAGGTCATACAGTATATCCTGAAGGGGGGGAAAATGAAATTATCTTCTTTTGATAAAAAATATCACAAGGGTTCATATTATTTGATCATTCTAACAGTGACCAATAGAATTTACTCTACTCAACTTAACTGGGGTACATTTCCCATACAACGATAGAAATCGTTGCTTAACCACTGTAGTATCATGCATCATTAGAGAAATTAACTTGCTATGGACAATTCTTTCCTAAAACGGTTGGACATCCATCACTTGCACCATATTGATTCAACAATATAAGCCTGTCATTAATGAAGTCACATGCAGATGAACACACACAGATGGTGGGGATACCTTATGCTAATTAATCGATTAGAGATCGGAATTAATGTCTTTATTATTATTATTATTATTATAGTGCATTTTCACCATCAACAGAAAGCCTTTTTTTTTCATGTTAACATGCAGTGTGTAATTGGCATACATTTTATTTCTTTATGTATGTGGTTCATTCATGGACTATACTTTACTTTTCTGTCATTTTGCTTTATTTGATGTTTGATTAATCACTGGTTCCCTCTTATGTTATGCTCCAGGGTTCCCTTATGCATTTATGTACACACACTCTTCAAAAAATGGTGCTGATTGTTGACACACTAAGATATATCAATTGAAATGTATATACTGTATGTTTAAATGGAATAAAGGAGATGTAATGTCTCTCCCTGTAATACTCTCACATGCATGTTTATAGAGCCATCTATAAGGATGCCAGTTAATGTGGATATAAGAACACTTTCCAACTTTATTTCTACATGATATTCTCTAGTCTCATACAGGTGACTCGCACATATACGCTGTGTGGGTGGGGCGTCGCATTCTTGCGTCATGACAGAATAAATGAAATGCTTATACATTACATCACTCCTTTTTTTTTTTTTTAATTAACAAACACTATTGTATCTCATTATAACTTAAACAGGATTTAAAAAAAAACAGTGTTCTGTAATACAGAGTGGGGACTTTAGTCTGTTTTGATAAAATATTAGTATACTTAAACTTACAGAACTTTAGGGAATTTACTGACAAACTTCATTCTCGAGTGACATGAATACTTTACATCAATGAGTCTGAACAGTCCTTCTTTTATAAACTGTCTGAAACAACAACTTTAAACAGTCTATCTGGGTGTTTAGCTGCAATACACAATCCATTTAGACACACTCAGAGAGGTACGCAGGAGGTCTGCGGTTATGCCTAGAAGGATACCTCTGGGGAAGTGTGCATGTGTCTTTTTCTTCTAATTCCAACAAATGATCTTGTGTCTCCTGGTTGAGTCTTTTAAAGAATGAACAGTTTCTGGTGATGGTATGTCCACTTCCTTCTGCAGTTACCATTGTGCCTTTAACATTGGTGACTGTGGGTGGCTTTTCTATGTAGGGCGTTGTTAGCTTGTTCTGCTTTTGTTGCCGACACAACACTGTGTCACCAGGTTTGATGGTAAAGTGTATGGCATGTCTTCGGGTGTCTGATGAGGTTTTCATTTTGTCCTTTGCCTTTTTGTCTCTTTTGCGGATGTCAGCATCAGCCTCAATGGTGTTTGGAGCAGCAAGGGGAACAGTCCTTTGAAAAACTCAGCAGGTGTAGTCCCTGTGGTGCTGTGAGGTGTGGATCTGTACTCACAAAGCATGATATTCAACTGTTGCCGCCATGGAATGCCTTGCGTGTGTGCAATTCAAATAGCTTTCCCTAAGGTGTGCATGAACCGCTCAGCTGTGGCATTTGCTTGTGGCCAAAGGGGGGGTTATTTTCCTGTGATGGAATCCTGTAAGATACTCAGCAAACTGTGAGAACATACTGCTGTTGAAAGGGGGGCTGTTAACAGTTTTAAGCACACTGGGAATTCCAAACATTGAGAAGACATCATTGAGGACTGGCACCACAGCAGTTTTTGATGTAGAGTGAAGAATTTTGACTACAAGATACCATGTGTTGTCATCCACAATGATTAGCAGGTACTCCCCAGATGGTAGTGGCCATTAGAAATCTGCACTCACATTGTGCAATTCAGACATTTGGAGTGGTTCAACACCAGTGATCGGAGTATTCACCTGACAAGCAATGCAGTTTGTGATCATGGTTTGCAACTCTTTGATCCATAATAGGAAACCACACTTTCTCCCTTAACAGACATTTAGTTTTGGCAATGCCTTGATGGCTTCCGTGAGCAAGCTGTAACATTCTTTGCTCTAGAGCAGTGGGTACAACTATTCTGGAACCTCTGAGTATGAGATTGTCATTTGCAGTGGTGGACAGTAATGAAGTATTTTTACTTCGTTACTGTACTTAAGTACATTTTTCAAGTATCTGTGCTTTACTCGTGTATTTTTATTTTGAGCAACTTTTACTTTTACTTAACTACATTCCAGAGCATAAGATCGTACTTTTTACTCCACTACATTTCATAAAACATATCGTTACTCCTTATTTTAAAATGAAGAAATCGTCACATGCTCAGAGTCGCAAAAGCGGTGTCCGAATTATGCACAAACTGATTCTTTTCAATCATCCTGTTAATTCGGTTCACAAATCACATCAACAATTCATTTGCGGTATTGCAGCTGTTCTCGAGTCAACAAATCATTAATTCAATTATCCGTTCATGAATGAATTTCACTGTCTGACTGAAAATTAGCCAAGAACTGGGGGATCCTCTGAGTGTGCGCACGACTGATGGTGAAAAGCAAGTCAGCCTACTAAAGTTGAATTTTAGGATTAATTATTGTAACTGAAAATCATATTTAGGTCAGTTGTTTTTTAACTAAATCTGCTGTAAAGGGCGATCTGTTTAAGCCGACTGAAATGCTTTAATGCGGACATGTCCCCATCAATGTGTCTACAGATCGCTATCTCCATTCAATCAGATCAAATTACATTTTAAAACTTGCCACTTCAAATAACGGTTGTATCGATTACATTGTTACGGCACTAGGAGGCGACAAGTGACTGTTAAAATGTATTTGACATTGAATGATTCATTCAAAAGATTTGTTCAAAAACATTGATTCAGCCAGTAATGAAACAAGTAAAGTAGTTATGAGTGAGTCATTAAATCATTCATTCTAACCCATTTTATTAAATTAATTTAATATTTAATAGACTGCAGCAATTCATATTTTGTCCTCTAGTAAATAATTACACTTTTTTTTTTTTTTTTTTTTTAGTTTTCTATTCAGAATCATGGGATAATCATGATTTATATTTGAAAGAAACAAACAAACAAAACAATCTTGATTCTCATTTTATCCAGAATCGTGCAACTCTAACACAAATAAAAATCACACATGCACGTTCATCTTCCCCGCTGCTGTAACAATTTTACAGTGTTATGTATTTAGCCCTATATGTTTTGTCTGTTTTCATATTGTTTGTCAATACACATTACATATTATGTATCTGCATCCACTAATCTTCCATCCATACTGACTAGTGCTGGCTATTTGACAATTCATAATTATTTTGAGCAATAGGATTATATAAAATATATAAAATAAAATAAAATATAATTATATAAGTGGTCTATATATAAAATTACAAAATAAACATTCATCAGTCAGTGCTTTTTTACTGAAGTACATTAAAAATCAAGTACTTTTGTACTTTCACTCAAGTAAAATTGAAAAGGAGCACTAAATACTTTCACTTGAGTAATATTTTATTATACGTATCTGTACTTTTACTCAAGTACTTGATTTGTGTACTTTGTCCACCACTGGTTATTTGATAATACTGTGAGCTCAGAACTGATGTTTCTGTATTGTTTCAAGACATTTGCAAAAGGCATGTCACGTGCACTTGTGTGCCACGAGTTGTTTGTGTGAGCAGACCTGCTTAAGAAAAACATCCTTTTTTGTTTCTGTTTTAATTTCGTCAAGTGTCATGGCCTTTGGCGTTGCTTGTGTCATGCAAGTTAACATATTCCTGGGCTACTTTAGATGTCCTTGTGCTGTGCTCTGTCTCAAGCGAGACAGGATGTTTGGACATAAAATCAGATGGATTGTCAGTTCCATTTTGGTATTAAATTCTGAACTTGTACGGCTGAAGTCTCAGACCCCAACTTTTCAATTCTGGCTGGTGGCTTTGATCTTGGGTTAGTCCATATTAGTTCTAATGGCTTGTGGTCAGTCACTAGAATTAAATGATAACCATAGAGGTACAAGTGGAAATGCTCACTGCTCCATACAATAGCTAGAGAAGCATTCAGTTTGTGAGTAACGTTTTTTCAACATCACTGAGTGCACAATTGGCATATGCATTTTGTCCATTTTGCATTTGTGACAAAAAAAGCACCAAGGCTGACTGGGCTAGCACCCACGACAAATTCATTGTCCTTTGATGGGTCAAAGTAGGACATTGTGGTGGCATTGGCCAAAGCATCTTTCAGTTGCTGAAGAGCTCATTTGTGCAGGTCACCCCATAGCCATGGTGTGCCCTTTTTGGTTTTCTTCAGTCATTGAAAAATAGCTCAGAGACCTTCATCATGTGCTTCTTGTGACACGCCATACACAATGATATCATCACTAAGGTTTTTTACACCTCTCATGCCCTGGAGCATTTGAGATATGGAAAACCTCGGCTGTGGACTATATGCTGATTTAGGCGTTTGTACCTTCTTAAGCCTAAATGTGTGGTTAATGTAGTAATGTATCGACTGTCTGGATGAAGTTCTAGCTGGTGTTAACCTGCTCTGAAGTCAAGATTTGAGAAGATTTTTGTGCCGATCAACTCTTGTACGACATCGTCAATAGTGGGTGTTATGTGTATTGGCCTGGCGAATGTCAACACATATTCTGACTTTATCAGTATCTTTTGGTTTGGGTGGAGTTACAATTGGAGATACCCATGTCGTTGGACCTATATTTACTGCAGCTCCTGAATCAGTCAAAGCTCTGACCTTGGTGACATTAAGCACAATGTTAGTCTGAGGCTGTTGGCGTGAATTACTGTTCAGGACAAATACATATGCATCGTCATTGCATGAATAGTCTTGCGTGAGACTGGTGCATGTTGTAGCAACTTGTTTGGCCCTTTGTGGTTTGTTACATTGTTTTTGATGTAAAGGGTCGCTATGTTTAATGGGCAACATGGGTTTCTTGGTGCTGGAAGGACATAGTTTTGCATAGTGATTTAACTTTCTGCACACTCTGCATTCTTTCCCTTTAGCTGGACAAACATCTTGATGTGGATATTTCCTTCACAGTTTCTGCATTGGGTCTTAACCATCTATCTGCTGGTAGTTTTGAATTCAGTCTGCTGCTTTTTTATTGTGGTACAATGACAGCAGCCACTGTGTTTTGTTCAATTCCTGCTGCTTGTTGTTCAGAGATTTCCATGATCTAGCAGAGCCTCTACAGTCAGGTCTGGTTCTCTGAGTGCTTTTCTGTGCAGCCTGGATGAAGTGCAGTTTTGTATCAACTGCGCCTTTATCTCACGATCAACATTGGAAAACTCACAGTCTAGTTTGATACGTGTCCAGGTTCTCATCAGGTTGTTGTACAGCTTTTCTGATTTGGTAAATAAGATACTGCATGCTCTTTTTGGGAGCAAAGTAGCCATTTAGTTTTGTTTTCGTTTCTGCATAGCCGTCATCATCTGATGCAAACGTGTCGTAGATGTCATGCACATGTTCACCAGTGAGGTGCAGTAATAGCACTCTCTGCCTGGCATCACTGGTAAAATTCATTCAAAGTTTTTGAAATGCTGCATCCACTTATTCCATCGAGTTCCTAATGAACTGGGGTCCATTTCTGTATCAAACGGCTGGATTGATGCATGAGTCATTACGAATTGCATGGCTATGGCTTTTTAGGTCGGCTGTGTGTACTCACTCACTGACAGGCAGGCAGGCATTCTCAATCTTTAGAAACACACGCCGAGATCGCTTTTAAATCCTTGTCGCCATTTTAATGCATCTCCCTGTTATACTCGCTCTATAAGGATGCCAGTAGATGTGGATATAAGAACACTTTTCAACTTTATTTACGCATGATATTCTCTAGTCGCCCCTTCTTGTGTCATGACAGAATAAATGAAATGCTTATACATTACAGGAGATAAAATGTACTGCACGTTAACTTACTTATTATGCCCAAGAGCATACATGTCATGCTAAGAAGAAACTATACTTCTAACCACAGGTTGAAAGCTCACAGTTCCAGTCACACAAGTTTTTGATGGTGTTTGTGAACGGAACTATGGTTTTGGGAAACAGAATCATTGAACTATGTTGCTAACTATGGAACTTGCGGCTATAGTTGGCTAACAGTGCGTTTAGGAAATGCACCCCTGCTTAATTAAAAAAAAACAAAAAAAAACAACAAAAAACACTTTCCTCATACTTTAAGAAATGTCTAGTGATGCTCCTTCAGGGAATGCAAATCTAGAACTGTGTTCTGCTTTTGAATGGATACAAACTGGTGTGTAAGAAAGCTGGATCAATACTGCATGTGAAGCTGAAAGTATGAAAGAAAGTGTTGTGTATTTGCATGATAAAGAATGACGTCTTTTAACCCGAGAAGTAAAACAATTCCTTTGACAGTCGTCAGTGATGTCCTTCCCATGAACTCCTGATATGGTTTGAGTGCGAGGGAGCCATACACACTGCTGGCCTGCGTGCCGTGAGCCATTGATGAAATATTTATACAGCTTTTATGAGACTCTGATGTGATCACTCCATCAGCAGGAAGAATATGAAGCTTCATACATTACTTCCTGTCAAGACAAACAAAGGGATGAGAAAAAGACAGAAACACTGCAAAAAGTACTGTGAATCTTAGTCTCTTTTTTTTTTTTCTTGTTAAAAAAGAAAAATATATTTGCTTAGAGCAAAATTGCTCGAGATATTAAGACTTGATTTTTTAGAGAATTCATCATGTTTAAACCATCGACTTTCATTTTTTTTTTTTTTTTTTCAAATTTTGCTTACTTTTTAGTCACCAGTGGTATTAGAAAAAAATGCTTCTCAGGTAACTGTATCTTGTTGTAAGGATGTTTATATACTTTTATTGGAAAAGAGACAAATTGCTGATAAAGAAAACCGCTTGATAATATGTGTTACAGTAATTTCAGGGAGTTAAACACTGTGGTAAATCAGAGCTGTGATATATTTACATATTGATTTACTTTTCTGTTTCATCACACAGGGTGACGAGGTCTTGACCGTCATAAAGATGAAGGCCCAATGGCCAGCCTGGCAGCCCCTCAATGTGTGAGTAACTGTCATATAATTAGTATGTGTGTGTGCTGGTATATCTTTCCTCTTTATAATGTAATTAAAATACAAACTAAATTGTTAAAGGTGAAATATTCCAGTTTAATATGCACATATAAGTATGTCACTTCTTATATTTTGTCTTGCATAGCGCAAATGCTGTGGCTCTTTTGCACTTTCAAAACATTGCTCTTTGTTTGATTTCTTCTGCTTCAACCAATAGTGTGAAGTGGACAGGACTCTCTCATTGTTTGAGTAATGGCAGACCGAAAGTGTTTGGGAAATGTCTTGGTTGTGCATGTAACTTTGGTTCCTTGAATAAGGAACAAGACAGTGCTCCCTACAGAAATGTATTGCTGATGCACTGATGCAAGTACGTCACCAGCACTTTATAAGGAAGTGCCTGAGTGGAGTGTGCTAGAGGCAAAGTTGAACCACATGCCTGACATAAAAGCATGTCATGGAGCAGATTTAGCTGAAAGATCATAAATCTGATGGATGTTTACTCCATTTTCATATAGAAGAGTGTGATTCAGTCACGCAATCCAAGATGGGCATAGGCCCCCCACCATTTTTTTTCTGCATGAGAAAGTATTATCTGTAAAATGTGACATACCCAGAACAACTTCTGAAATTCAAAAGCCTTATAAAAGTACATAGTCATATGGTGAATACAAACAATGTACTGTGGAGAGCCTGCAGTGTCTCCAATCTCTACATGATAGGTCTCCAATCTCTTCATCCTGCATAGTACCCTAAAATGATTGAGTAGCAGGGGGAGTCCGTTCTACAGGAAGAACTCTGCAAAAGGGGCCACCATTACCCATGAAGACAACACTCATACAACATTGCAGACATGACACAAGGTGCGATTCCTGAACTCTAAAAGCCTTGTGGCATGAAGTAAACCAGAGTACATTGCGTCTTATGGGGCGTACGAAGGATCTGCTGCGGCGCATGCCGCACCGGAATTAACAGATAAGATATCTGAGGGCAACAGGTCATGGACAGCTTTACTGAGCCGAAGGCCTGAAACACTATAGGTCAGTGCACCTTGGTGCGCACCAGTGTGCTGTTGCACTCTTAGAAAAAGGTACAAAAGCTGTCAATAGGGCAATATCCTTTCAAAAGATACTAATACCATTTAGGTACTAGTATGCACCATTAAGGTTTAAAAAAGGTACAAACGTGTACCTTTTGGAAGGGTACTACCCCAGTGAGAGGTTTTGTAGCTTTTGTATCCGTGACTTTGTGGATGAAGTCACGCACCCCAGCCTTTCTGAGGTGGGGGGGGGCAGATCGCATCTCCTTAACATGACATAACAGTTTTCGTGTAAGCAAGCCACAACTACTAAAAATTGCTGTCATTCAACACAGCATTTGGCGGAGCTGACAAGCAATATCAGTCATGAGCAACCAATCACATGAACCGAATGTAGCACAAGCAAATCAATTGTACATGGCAGGAAAAATGTGAGAAAGGGTTAACCATCTGCTCGTTCTTGGCTCAAGCTCACAAAAGAAAAGAAAAGAAACAAGTCTAGAGTGAGGTGATTATTCTAAGCATGTAAAAAATACATATAATAATAGCTCAAATTAAGTCACAATATGCCATGCCTCATATCCACTCTTGCAGGCATTGCCCTGCCTGCTGCCAAACTCTTGAGGGCCACAGACAATCACAAACACTTGCATGTAAATTAAATTGGAGAAAGCTGTGTACAGGGTCTGGTGAGAGAAAGGAATACCAATATCCAAAAACCACTATAACAGTGTTATATATTTTGTTGACTTATCCCACGTTTCCAAGAATGTTTAAATCCAGAGAAATAAGCAATTTTAACCAGGACACGGACCGTGTCTGTGCTTCGCCTATCAACGACATCATACCTGCATTACCCTCGATTTCTGGTTTTATTTTGTAAAAAAAACATGGAACCACCAACAATGCTTTAAAATATTATATGTTTTAATTGACAAGGGAACAACTTTTTGGATACATTTATAGACAGAAAACTAATCATTGTTATATAGCTCAACATGTTTGGTCTTATTGTTTGAATCTTGTTTTCTTGTTTATCTTAATATGACATTCTAATAACGATCTAGCTTACTGCAGTGTGCAACAAGTGTCTCATAGCAGAATGCACAGAGTAATGTTATAACATCATTTTCAACACACTTAAATGTACAGTCAAACCAAAATTTATTCAGATACCTTGAACATTTTATTCATTAATACAGTTTATTCACTATAGTTTAAAACAGATCTCAGAGTTAAACTGTGTTAGAAAAAAATAATCTTAATTATGTCAGATAACACTTAAGCAAAACATGGTCAGGTCAAAGTGTCTGAATAATTTTTATTATAAACGAGAGGCAGCTGGGACTAATAAACTCAAATCAGGGTAACCAAGGAAACAAACTAGTGGTGGGAAAACTGAACAAAAGAACATGTGACTAAAGACAAACCAACTAATACATGAACAGAACAGGGAAACAGATCAAAACCAAACTCAAAACATGTAACACAACAGAGAACAGACATAGAACCCTGACATATGCGTGCTCAGTGTGTTGTTACATATTAAATATTGTTACAGTCATACTTAGGGTTGCCAACCTTTAAATGGAATCGTCCCGTATTTAAGGCATCATTGAAGTGTTCCTTATGAAAGGCATACGGAACGCAATTTGACTGAGAATTAATCATTACTTTGACACAAATTTGCGAACATAGCCATTCGCAGAAGGCTTTAAGACCATGCAGACTCTTCTGCCGGCTGGTCGCTCCTGCTTCACAGTGAGTGGGTCTCGCGCTAACGGCAAATCCCTTTCACTGTTCGCATTCACATTTAAAATTTAATATTTTGGCTTTCTTCAGAAAAAATAAAATAAATAAATAAATAAAAAAAATTGAGCAGAGAAAGTTTCTGAAATTTGGTTGATTTTGACACGAAATTACCCAAATGTGTTTATGTCTGAACCTTGTATACATTTTTTATACACATACTTACCTGCAGATACTGAAATTACATACACGGTATGGTACAGTACAAATATTTTGAATGTCCCTTATTCTGTCCCTTATTTTCCTATAAAGAACCATTTTTTTCCCTTATTTTCCTTTCCAGAAGCTGGCAACCCTAGTCATACTTTCCATGTGTTGGTAATCAAACTCTGGCTCTGGGAAAAATGTAAACAACACTTTTGTGTTACTTTACTGAGGAAATATACACTTATGACATGTCAGAACGCAAAGCTGAACAGGCAGAGGTGAACAACAGTGCTGAAATGGTCTTTTGTGACATCTGAATGCAATCTCATGCATAATAAAGCACAGTGATTGGGTTAAAAGAGTTGTTCCTCATAGATAATGTGGAGAAAAGCTCAGAAACCGATGACGTAGATGCATACTCTCCAGCCATGGGAGCCAATTATCACTTCAAATTAACACATATACCTCACTTTTAACTTTTTTTTTTTTTTTTGTAAACTAAATAAAGGGTGGAGTAAACTACTATTCTAAATGCAAGAAACAAATTCCCACAAATGCATATCTCTGGAGTCTACTAAATGCTAAACGTCTCAGCAGTGAATAGTTAATGTTTGAATTAAAGAAACCTAACCAAAAGGAACACTAATAATGCTAATGGTGACTTAAAAATAAATTAAACATCATCAGAAACACTAAACAGATTTTTCCCCCTTTAATTTGAAAGGACACTTAATGTACACATTCCCATAATTCTCCATGTTTTGACAAAGCACACAACATTGAATTATTCAAGTGCAAAGAGATTATGGGTATTCACCCCAGCCACAATGATTTTCCAATGGGCATGTTCAGTATAATTGCAAAAATATGAAGTTCAAAGTGCTTAGCCTTTGAAGCATGATAAAAATCAAACTCACACTGTCCAATTTATAGGTAATTGCAGTATTAAAATATTTATATTTCATAATTCAATACTAAATGTAAGGAATAGAGATATTCCAGGAAAACACAAGTGGTAGGCAGGCAGCAAAGACTCATACAAGGTAATCCAAAGCAGAGTCAAACACAGGAAGAACAACACTTGAAAAATTACACTCAGAAATTGAAGCCAGAGTTAACAAGACTTTGCAGTGAGTCAGTATACACACAGGGTTTAAATAATGTGAATGATGAGGGACAGGTGTGCAGTAATGAGTCCAGGAATGTAGGTTCTTGGGAATTGTAGTCCAAACTGAATGCTAATACTCAATACTATTAGTGAGACCTCCGGTGGCCTCTTCACTGGTATTCGTGATATTATCATTGTCCCAAAAGAAAAAAAAAAATGTATGAAAAACATAAATGCATCAAAATACAGAACACAGGCAACAGAGTTGACATTTTATCAACTTTATTAACAAATCAATTCCAAGACAGGATATTTGGTATTATTTTATTTTGTATTTTAAACTAGGAAGATCAGAATATATTCAAGTCTTCTGCATAACAGGATGTCTTGATGTGGTGAAGAAAACTTTCAAAAATGGCACTGCATAGGTTTAAAAACCTGCAAATAAAAATAAGGAAAAATAACATTAATAACAAAGTTCCCCTGCTATATCACATCTGTTTAGTGACAGAACAGAAGGTAGGGTAACTATATAATGAGGATGAAACTGTCAATTGATTTTTGTGGTTTGTAAATATACCCAGCTTTCAGAACTGCTGACAGTTACTAACATGTTCTATAAATACACTTAAACACAACTATTACTTTATATTGGGCAAAAGCCAACACACCATACTCACCATAATGTCTTGAAACTTGTGACAATGTCTCAATCTCTTGTGACAAGACAATCTCTTGGGAATGGTGTTTGTTTGGATTTTGAGACTTTCTTTTTGCAGTTTTCAAGCATTTCACAATCCACACACAAACAACACCAATGAATAAGCCTGGTGCTAATTATTAATGTGTGCTCAACTACCAAATGTGCATTACTAAATTTAACTTGTGTGTGCAAAATCCAGATTTACATGAATGTGTAGCATTTTGTACAAATAGAGACAATTGTGAACACAAAACTTCAGAATTTGTGAGTGCAATGAGTAAGATGTGCTTTTGTGAAACCAGTGACATGGGTGCATTCATTGACTCGTTTATGAGTCGATCCCTATTTGATTCATTTGGATTTTGAGACTTTCGTTTCGCTGGTTTAGCCTTGCAAGATCCACGTACAGCTGTCTGAGGGGGCTTTCACACTGGCAATTTAGTTCGAAACGGGGCACGGTTCGCATGAAAAATTGCTAATGTGAAAGCTGTCATGCGAACCCGGGTGCGCACCGGGGTACCGAATCCGAGACTACCTGAAGGAGGTGCTCTGAGTTCGGTTGCACTCGAACTGTGCCGCGGTTCGCATGAATATGAAAGCAACACAGACTCGGGTGCACACCTGTTCAGGAAGTAACCTGCGCATGCGTTTTTGCCGATAAATAAAACACATGTAAAGCAATAACAGTGTTGATGATTTACCTTGGATTACCTTTGCGAGTGCAATTACAGCGGCAAATTAATGGCAATCAGCTGTCTCCTCAAAATAGGCTGCTTGCAAACAACGGAAAACCATCTACATGCGACACACATACAGTAAACACAAGTGTTGTTTACTCTGCTGCACATAATAGCACCACATTAATAAAAAAACACAATTTATTGACCCGAGCTCTGTTTTCTATCATGCGCCGTGCACGTCTGTGATGACATAAGATGAACGCAAACACTCCAGGGTTCGATAGAATCAATTTGAGTGTGAAACCAGACCAATGCTGCAGGGGGCAGAAACAATCGCACCCGGGCTCGGACCACGGCAAACGAGCCCAGTGTGAAAGCCCCCTAAGGGTGTGCTCACACTAGGCATGGTTGCCTTGAACCGAGTCCGAGCGCGATTGTCCCCCCTCCCCACTCCTCCGCTGGCCTGCACTCACATTTAGCCGGAGCACACTTATGTCATATACGATACAACTTTTTGTATGGAAGAAAACAGGAAGAGAAGCACTTCACTTAGATAGATTTATCATTTATGCCATGCAGCGATTTTCACTTGCACATATCGAGGATTATTATGAAGGCAGCTGACGTTAATGGAGGAATTTGCAGCTTTACTCGCAAACTACAATTCCTGTTCATCAATAAGGTGAGATCCAGACCTGTTATGAACCCAAATACACTTGAATTAATTAAATTCATTGAAAAGTGTACTATCCAAGTAGCAATAAAGATGTTTGCCATTGTAATAATGATAGCGCTTTATTAGCAATGATAGCATCATTACATGCATACCGCGCTAGAGCCCAATTAACCCGTGCTCTGGCCCACCTCTTACAAGCGAGCCAGGGACGGCTAACCGAACCGTGCCCAGGCATGGTATGGATCACACTAGTCAAACTAGCTTTGGGGCACGGTTCAGAACGCCTAGTGTGAGTACACCCTAAGAAAACCTGCCACCACTAGATGGCAGTATAGCCTGCTAAAACAGACAACGGCACCATAATCAAGAGTGTCCCATTATAAAACTCTTAATGCTTAAGAAAGTGATATGGAAGCACCGAATTCAGTACACACCTTATTAATAAAACATAGCACCTTGTACAGACAAGCAGAAATATTCACATCAAATGTTTCCTCGTTATAAAGAAAACGCTTAATATAATAAATTAAAACAGTAGGCTAACATTATAGTAATAACGCATACTTTGTACAAGCAGCTTAAATCAGGTTATGAACACAACACAAGAGGTTAGGCATTTTTCTTCCATAGAAAACCATTATAAAACGCTAACATGCAATATAGTGCATGTTGCATGGTCAAAAAGATGTAGGCCTAGGCTATACAGAGCTGTAATATCAACGTCTTACTGCATTAAGCTACGTTAAGCGTTTTCTTTTATAATAGGCTCTGGGAGAAAAACACTTAGCTTTATGTACAGACAAGAGCTTAGATAATGAATGCGACACAAACTTTCACGTTCAGGGCATAATGTACAGAATTTTGTTCTTTAATATCACTGACTTAGGAATAGGCCTAACATGTAATTATAAACTGCGATCATATTCTGGGCTGATCTGTTTGTTTGTTTTTTTTTTTTTTGTTTTTTTTTTCGTGAATATATGCTTTATTAATAAGGCGTGTACAGAGTTTGGTCTTTTACCACGATAACATTAAGCGCTTTAGAATGTCCCAGAGGAAACAAGGTGAAACTTTGCACGTTTTGAGTTCATGTTCTTGTTTGTCCTTCAGTATCACTGTCTTAATGCATTAATGCATTCTGGGCTCATCTGCTTGCCTGTATGCATGATCAATAAGGTGTAGGCTATACTGATGAACCCCTCTGTATTATTACTGAATGACGATCTCGGTTGAATTTATCTAAGCTGCAAAAAATTGTCTGGCTGGCCGGTTTAACATCTGCAAAAAAAACTGCTAGCACAACACTGGCTTCCACCTCATTCCCTGAATGTATACAAGTGGTTGTTTCAACTTCGGAATTTTGGTCAGCTAACAATTTTTGGTTCCCAGAACGTTCTGGGAACGTTAGTTTCTGGTTCCCAGAACATTCTGGGAACGTTCCCAGAACATACATCCTAACGTTCTCTGTTGGTTAGCCAGGAAAGTTTTCTTTACGTAAATAGAACGTTCCTTGCTGGTTTGGAGAACGTTCCCCTAACCTTCCTAGAACATTCCCTTAACCTTCCTAGAACGTTCTCAGAACTCTTTTTACTCCGATATAATTTACCTTGTTGTACGTCAGTTATCAACCAGCACTCCGCGTCCCACATGGTATAAGCGGCACGGAAGATGGATGAATGGAAGTCAATACTACAGACCATGTCTTGTTTTGAACTGTTATTTAATCAATATAAATATATTATAAATAATCCGAGCACATAAACCTTATGGAGGATTAAATAAGATCGAATTTATGCATTAATATGTACGATTTCGTAAATTGTATCACTGACACTGGTACCACAAGCAGATTTTACATTTCTTAAGCGACAAACAATGACTTAAACACAATGTTTTTTTGTTTTTTTTTTAAATATTAATTTTATTATCACTGTCTTAAACGAAAATGCCCTGAACGTGAAACTTTGCGCGTCGTGTTCATCTTCTAGGTTCTTGTCTGTACATAGTAGGCTAAGCGTTTTCCTCCCATAGAGGTCAGATGGAGGTAGTTATTTGGAAGTCATTTATTGAACCACTCTTTTTTCGAAGGACATCCTGGGATGGGTTATGTGTTTAGAGTGCTTTACGTTCTCCTTGTTTAACATTTTAAGTTATCTAAATTGATCAATGCTCCCAGAATCCCCCAAGCACAGACCATTTCAAATTTATAATGCTGTGTTCACCTGATCGAGTATATTTGGATGCATTAGGACTTGAGAGCAGACAGGAAATTGCTTTTGAATTGACTCAGAGTGTCATGAAATGCACAGTATGAGGCAAGAAGTGCTTGAGACCAGAGCTATAAATGTCTTTCTCTCACGCTGTACAGTCATTTGACTTTATAACGGCAATTTATGTCTAATAGGAAAACATGTTCTTTCTTTATTTCTCTTTCTACTCTTGTTGTGTTCTCATCTTCTTCTTCAGACCTGTTCAGTGGCTGTATATATAGAATAGCAGCTAATGCATATTCTGCTGTTGGAACTTTCCAGAAACCTTGAAAAGCTTGAGTTGGGTTGATTAGCAGTGCGCTGACAAGCAGACAGTAAAATAATGGGTTGTCAATGCAAGTCTCTAATTAGCTGCATGATTTGTTTTGTGTTTATGTTTGTCTGTGTGTTCCTTTTAAAGAGTGAAGTTGGATGATTTCATTTTCCTTGAAGGGGTGAATAAAGATATGACTTTAAAACAGACTTTGCTTTCTTGTTAAGTAATAATGACAATGAAATTATTGCTGACTTTTGCAGCACCGTCATAAAGCATATGTGTGTGCATGTGACTGACTGTCAAAAATTATATATGACAGGCATGCAGTGCTATTTTAAGATCACTGTTTGTTATTTCAAAGGCATGCACATTAAGCATAGTCACATTAGCTAGGCTGTGTAATTCATGGAACACATTTTGTTTTTATGCATGTCTATTAGGGATGCACAGATACCAATACCAGTATCGGTATCAGCCCGATACTGTGCTTGTGTAATCATACTCGTAGGCTACACATTAAAATGCTCTGAAACCAAAACCCAATAACACTGACACAATTGTGTTCAGTTAGTTTCTATTTTCACAGACTTTTAGTTAGTTTTCATTAGTTCCTGTTGTCCCATGTTCTATTTTTCCAGCCACTCTTTAGTTGTCATAGTAATTCATTTAATCAGCACATGTGTTCATTATTATTTCATTTGATTGGTTTGTACTTAAGTTGCTTCTTGTCCTCTGTTTGGTGTCCGGTCACATTTATGTTTAATGTGTGTTACTACTGTCTGTTTGCCTGTGGATTATTATTACATTTGTGTTGGAACTTTATTCTTGTGTCTTGTCATCAGTCTGTTACACAGACCCGTGACAACCATGCAGCATGTGTACAGTGTTTGTATCCAGACAAAGAAACACTGACAACAGACAAAACAGAGAGCATAATGGATATATCAGAGAAGGATATCTATAAGGTAAATGTATCTAATTAACAGAACATTAAACAAACTAAATATTCACACATAGCATAGTTGATAAGCGAAACACAAGCTTATCAAGAGCATCCCTTTTTTTTACAGACATCACTGGAAAGTTTGCAGTTTGATCGGATGTGTCATAATTATACATAATTAGACTGTACAAAAACAAATGAGAAGATTAATCACAATGAGGTATGTTACATTTTTGTAAATGGGGTGTTTTAATCACACAAACAGCACTTCAGCTCAATTTGAACGAAGCACTAGTGGTGGAATAGTGACACTGCATTCACATGAGGCGTCGGCGTTAACTCATCTCATTTACTTTGAATGGGTGACGTCATGCATTGCCAAACTGAATTGTGGGTTCCGTCACGTTGTTTCACTCGCATTGCAAGCGGCAGAAGTTGAAGATTTCTCAACTTTTCAAGTGCCAACGCAGGCGTCAGACAATCAGGGTATGCAAATACCCTAGAGCATATAGAGGAACATATTACTAATATTACTAATATTAACAGATGATAAAGAGAGAGAGTGTGCGCACTTCTGTTGCAGGCTCTTGGTTGCTGAACTAAATCGTATATGTAAGTAAAAACATGAACTGTTACATGATTTTATGCATAACGAGTGGTTCCCCATTATTACAAGCGGCACAGTAATTTTTTTATTTTTTTTTTAAGTTTTTTTGTGTGCAAACATCCAAAGCGTGCACCCAGAAAGTTGCCTCTCAGACAGAGTGTGAAAATCCTACTGAATCAAATTCTCTTTCACGTCTTCTTGCACTTGAACAGACAAATTCACAAAGAATTATGTCAAAATGCCTGTATCAGCAAGTATCTTTGTGAAACATATAGTCAGTTATGTCTTATGTCCCTCCTGCCTGTCAACATATGTATTTCCATACCTCCGTGCACCCTGCTCACGCAGACATCACACGTCATCAGTGCGTTCCATTATGCTATGCAGAGTTAGACATTCGGTCACCAGTTACACACTTAGTGTGTGTTTGTGTTTGTGTGTGTGTGTGTGTATTTAAAACAAAATTCAGCTTTGCACAGCAATAAATTACATTTTAAAATATATAAAAACAGAATTGTCTGCCACAATAATTTAATTTTTTGAATAAAAAAATGTATCAACATATCAATAATTTATCAACATTTAAATAATTTGAAAGTCAAATAGAAGTTGTAATTGATTGACAACCCTAGTTTAAATACATTCATACATTTTATTTTATATCAGTTATTGATTTATTTATAGAAGTAGTCATGTAATAACCAAATATAATCTACAGTCAGTTTAAATCTTAGCGATGGGTTCCTGGGGTTTATAAAAGTGATGATGTACTGTCAGGCAAGCTAAAGCTTTCTTAGTTTGCATTTTGTTCCATTGCATCACTCTTCCTGTTTATAGTTTCCTCTAGACCGGTTTCTAGTTAGTTGTAATTTTTACTGTGTATATATAGTTCTGTATATATTTGTTTCTGTAGTTCATTGTCAGTTTTCAGTTTAACTTTAATGTTATGGTAGTGCATGTTCGCTTTTTCTGTGCACCATAGTCTTCCTTGTGTTTGGATTTTGGATTATCTTAACTTTGGTTTTGATCAAGGATTGAAAGGACCAGCCCGCCGCATTACAGATCTTCTGTAGTGATACCCCTATTAAAAGGCTTTCAAAGCTGCCATACTCCTGATCTGACGCACCACAAAGGAAACACCAATGGGTTTCTCCCCAAAGACACCACCTAAAGGTGCGTGGTAAGCAGCTAGGCTGCCACGTAAACCCTTAGAGTGGAGGGGGGCAACCCTGCAGAGAATCGATTCTGCAGAAATTCCAGCACTGTACCAGCCGGCTAGTAACTGGATCCCTCTGATGGTTTCCGCCAGTTTCCTTGTGCAAGGAGCTCTAAAGTTAGCATGGTCTTACAACCTCAGTTGAGAGATCTGAGTCTATGAGCTGGGCCTTCTCAGAGGCCAAACCCACACTTCCATAACTCTGCTCTCCAGAACTCCCAGGAGTAGAATGATCAGGGAAACCATGTACAGACACAGCCTCAGCCATGTCTGTACTTACATATGAGCTCCACCACCTCGAGGTGGAGTCTCCATTCCCCGGGCCTCAGCCCCTGTCTCGACAGGATGTCTACTCCCTAAATCTGGTGCCCAGGGATGTAGAGCCCGAGTCATCATCACCAGGCAGGTCCCAGGAGAAATAGAGTCTGTGGACAGGCTGAGCGACCAACCATGATCGCTTCCCAGCCCGTGAGAGAAGCATCTGTCGTAAGCATTACGCGATGACAAGGAGCTCCCAGCGCGGTTCCCTGGGACAAGAACCAAGACCTCTTCCACATAACCAAAGTACGAAGCACCTGCACGTAAACTTGATCATGCGGAATGGGGTGCCCCTCAAGGAAAACCCCATGGTCTTGAGCCACTACTGCAAAGGTCTTATGTACAGCAGGCCAAAAGGTATCCCGTTGGACGCAACTGCCATCAGACTAAACAGTCTCGCAACTTTTTGACAGGGAGTGACTGGTCTAGTTATCTTGTTCGTGGCTGTGTGGATGAAACCGATACGAGCAGGAGAAAGACGTGCTTGCATCGTCATCTAATCCCACACCACGCCTAAAAAAGTGGTCCTCTGAAATGGAGAAAGCACTTCTCGTTGCACTCAGCCTTAAACCCCCATACTTTCATGTGGGCAAGGATGACATCTCGATGCCGATCCGCCCTCTGCTCACACGTTGAGTCAGAAACATGGGGTGACAAGACTAGGCCGAAAGGAAGAACCTAGTATTGGTATGCTTTGTCCCCAAAAGCAACCTGAGGAACTTCCTGAGTTGAGGCACAGCGAAGGCTCTTGTCGTGGGGTTCGCAGATGGACCTTGCAGAGGGGTTTGAGACAGGCCGTGCTCTATCTCTAACCTCACCTGCTCGGTCCAGTGCTTCATTGCAGGGGTTGGAAGCATGCTCTGTGGTTTCTTCCACCCCTTCCACAATTATCCAGCTCTGAGGAGTTGGATGTTGTTAGTATCGATCCTGGTGATGTTAAGGATTCGCCACCTCGCACACAGGCTTATGAGGAGTTATTGTAGGTTGTGACTCGTGCCATAGCCAGGTTGAACATTGACTGGCCGGCCGAGAAACAGGAAGTTCGCCATCAAAGTCCATTAGACAGAACATTCCCTGATGCCAAGAACGAAGTACATTTACTTTGTTACATTTATTTTAGTATTTTTTTACTTTTAGAAAATTTTTACTTTTTAGAGTAGATTTAAATGTGGGTACTTTTACTTTAACTTGAGTACATTTCTAATGAAAAATCTGTACTTTTACTTCACTACACTGGGTGACGTTCCTCTCATTACTTTATTTTAATGCAATAATGTATACATGTTAAGAAACGTGTAGTTTATTCCAAGCGCACAAGTCTCGTTTTTTCATTAACGATGCCTCATTCACAAATTAATCACTCTTTTGAGTCGATTCTGTTCAAAGCCTTGATCAAACAAGTTGGCAAAACTGTGTAATTGGTTTGCGAATCAGTTTAAATGGTTTGTTAAGTTCCCTGCATGCACTGAATCATCTGAAGCAGTTTTCACTGCTGAGCGTTGGATGAAGTGGCAGTGGATCAACTTCAAATAAAAGCAAATCTGCAAATGCGTCCTATTGTTTGCCAGTGATGAAGATATTTATTAGTTGAACTGCGTATGCTGTCTGTGAACAATTCCACAGGTATCATTTCAATTCATACAGCCTACATTTTACAACCAAACAGATTATTACGCCTCGATTACAAAGTATGTAGCGTTTCTTTACCCTTTTTTTTTTCCTTTTTTTTTTTTGACATATCTTAATTTATACAGTAAATAAGCTAACATTGTTCAGAGAGAATGAAATGAACACTCACCGTTTTCTCTCTTTCTTTTTCAAATGTAGCTGTATATGTTATTATTATACACAGCAAAGGACATGCAATGATATTCGGGCTACAGATGCCATAAATAATGCTTGTCTCTTCTGTGTTTGTTGCAAAAAATATCTAATTATGATAATAATAATAATTTAAATATCTATCTAAATAATAACATGCTACTGTGTGTGTGTGTGTGTATATATATATATATATATATATATATATATATATATATATATATATATATATGTATATAGTAACTAGCTACTTGAGAAGTTTTTTCATTGGATACTTTTTTACACTTACTCAAGTAACTATTAAGATTATTACTTTCACTTTTACTTTGAGTAAATATTTTGAGTAAATAACCAGCAGTGGTCTCATATATAAACCATCAAAGGGGTCTGCACATTATGAAAATTGGCACACCAGATCCTCTTGTGGACCCAGGGGAAACTGCTGTTTCTCTGGGCAGTTTACATTCTAGGGCATCTGAATCAGGGAGCAGACATCCTGTCGAGGCAGGGGGTATGCATTTCCCCCAATTGCTCTGCTCCCAGGAGTTCTGGAAAGAGTGTGCAGGGACAGGGTTCGTCTCATGCGAGTTCTCTGTAGGAGATTCCGGTCAGGAGGGTCCTTCTCTCTCAGGTGGGGGGCTCATTCCTCCACCCCCACCCAGAGTTATGGAAACTGTGCGCTTGGCCTCTGAGGGGGCCCAGCTCATAGATTCGGGTCTCCCAGCTGAGGTTGTGGAGACCATAATCCACTCCAGAGCTCCCTCCATGAGCAGACTTTATGCCCTGATGTTGAGGGTTTTCACTTCTTGGTGTGGGGGGTTGTCCGTTGGACCCAGTAAACTGCCCAGTTAGTCCAGTTCTGGAATTTCTGCAAGAGCGTTTTGATGCAGGTTTATCCCCTTCGACTTTTAATGTTTATGTGGCTGCCATTTCTGCTTACCACATCCTGGTACATGGTTTGTCTCTGGGGAGACATCCATGGGTAACATGTTTTCTCCATGGCACTCTGAGGCTTAGGTCTGCGGCACGTTCTAGGGTGCTGACTTGGGACTTGGCTATTGTGCTTGAGGGCTATTCCACAGCCCCTTTTGAACCTATTGAGAAGTTTCTCACTCTCGAGACAGTGTTTTTCCTTGCTATCTCATCTCTTAAGATAATTGGTGACTTACAGGCCCTGTCAGTATCCCCCCCTGCCTGAACTTTGCTCCGGGCATGGTGAAAGCCTTCCTTTACCCTAGGCAAGGTTATGTTCTAAAAGTTCCTACTAATGTGGCTGGATCTATTGTGCTGCAGGCCTTTTGTTCTCCTCCTTTCATTAATGCAGACCAGGAAAAACTAAATCTGCTTTGCCCAGTTTGCCCACACATTTGTCAGGTTCTATAACCTGGATCTGGCTACTCGTCTTAGTCAAGTCAAGTCAAGTCACCATTATTTATATAGCGCTTTTTACAATGTAGATTGTGTCAAAGCAGCTTTACAGTGATAACTGGTACATTATTTTGGCTGCACAGCAGCTCGTAAGGAATAGTGTCAATGCAGGCAGATCAAAGCACTGTTGAATATCAAATGTCAATTGTCAAGTGTCCCCAACTAAGCAAGCCAAAGGCGACAGCGGCAAGGAACCCAAACTCCAAAACTTAGTGTGTGCTCACGATTTCACACAGACAGGCAGTTGGTATTATGTCAGTGTAAATGTATTATGTAGGTTCCCACAGCATCTTCGACGCAGCACGAGTTCCCTTGAAAGGGAACGTCTGAAGTTACATATGTAACCATGGTTCCCTGAGAAGGGAACGAGACGCTGCGTTGCATTGCTATACTCCCAGCATGCTTGTGAACGACTTGCTTTGGCCTATCAGAAGCTATCGCTGTTTGATTTGGGTGTGCTTTATAGTTTCCTGGTCATGATGTCACCCGCCTATGACATTCCGTCATGCCATTGGACTGATTTCACATGTGCTTCATGATGCAATCACGCAGAAGCGTTCCCACAGCATCATCTGTGCAGTGTCTCATTCTTTCTCAGGGAACCATGTTTATATATGTAACCTGAGACGTATTCCTCACCCTCCTGCTCTGCCGGCTTGACAATGACTTCCAGCATCACCAGCTTGAACATGTCTCCTGGCCTGCCAGAAGCACCGTATTCCCTGGGTTTGTCATCTCAGCCAAGGTTCTCTGATACTACAGCTCTACCTTGATCCTCCGATCCCTTGTTTCGGCTCCAACTTAGCTCATCGTTCCACCCGGATCCCTTGTTTCCCATCTCCACCTTGGTCTGTCGACCACCTGACTCATACTTGGACATCCTTCCCTTCAGCTTCGCCTTGGGTGTCTGGTCCTCCTTCTTCATCTGGGTCATCCATTCCCCCAGCAGCTCCACTTTGGTCCACAGTTCCACTGGCTCCACCCCAGGCTTCCAAACTGATTTGGAAGACTGAAGCTCAGTCTCGGGACTTCCATCCTTCTGTCTTTGTCTTGGCTGTCTTGATTTGTCTTCTGGCTCCATTGTGGTGCTGCAGCCCTCCTGTTCTTCTGGAGTCTTCACTGACCTGGAATGGGGTGAACTGATATAATATAATAACTGGGGGAAAAAGTACTTTTTCACTTACATGTTAGTGAAATATTATTCATTATATCAACATTTATATATGTATAAATGCTTTCCAATTTAAATATTTATGTATTAGCTTGCTTTACAGTAATTACAATGACATTGTTATGTTACATTAAAAAAAGTGTGTGGGGGTGTTTTGTTGTCATTAGAATAATATCCTAATACAATAGAATATTGATGATAATGAAACAATGAGGAAATTTTATTAAAACAAAGGGTAACACTTTAATTTAGGGTTCAATTCTCACTATTAACTAGTTGCTTATTAGCATGCATATTATTAGGATATCTGCTGTTTATTAGTACTGTTTATAAAGAACATATATACCTTGTTCTGTATGACCATATTCTACATTCCTTAATCCTACTCAATATCTAAACTTAACAACTGCCTTACTAACTGTTAATAAGCAGTAATTAGGAGTTTACTGAAGGCAAAAGTCGTAGTTAATAGTTTGTTAATGGTGAGAATTGGACCCTATACTAAAGTGTGAACAAACATAATTGTTCTTTTTATATGTTTTTCTCTTTTATCCCCTCATCATGTATGAATGAGATGTACTGTATGCAATCTAAATGTGAAGTCATCTCATTTCTCTCTTTACCTCAGTCGAGCAGCTCCCTCAGCTGAGTTTTCAGTGGACCGCGCACGTCACCTTATGTCCTTTTTGACGATGCTGGGTCCCAGTCCTGACTGGAATGTGGGTCTGTCATCAGAAGACCTTTGCACCAGAGAATGTGGCTGGGTCCAGAAGGTTGTTCAGGACCTCATCCCATGGGATGCAGGAACAGACAGTGGGGTCACTTATGAGGTGAGCACTCATGGAAAGAGATACAATGGGGTACAAAAGTCTGAGATTCTTTCTGTTTTGCAATTTGTCTAATTTACTAGAGAATGTTCCATCACAAATTACATTATCAGCAGGACAATTTGAGTGAGCAGTTGAAGTGAAAGTGAATTTCTGGATTTCTTAGTATTTGGTACAGGTATATTCCAATTTTGCTGACTTTACAGGAAGCAAGGAAATCAAATATTTGCATGCACTAGGAAAAAAGGCCTGAAATATGTAGTAATTTCTTTACTTAGGTATTTCAAATTCCCAAAACTTTCTGTTTCCAGGTTTGAATAATAATAACAATAGTAGTACAACTTTTTAATAAATCTTAGTGTGGCCTCACCTTTGTTCCACGCTGTGGAAAGTTTAGAATGATTATATAGTTTAGATGTGAAGTCAATTAAATACTACAGAGAAGTATTTGGGTAATAAAGGTTGTGACTAGTATACACTTGCCCAATGCAAACTGCACTAAATTAGTTCTCTCTGTATAAATAACACAACAAAATAAAAACAGGAAAAATTATGACTTAATTTTAAAAAAGCCATTTTCCAGCTAAAATGGTCCACCGGAGACCACACAGTCATGACCATAGCTTGATTCTGCCATCTACTGGTGTGTGTCAGTCTGTCTGAACAAAATGGATATCCATTCCAATGGATAATGATCAAATGTTTGTTGGTTTGTTTCATTTACATGTTGAGGGGTTACTATTTTTACTTGTGGAGTGGTTGGGTGATAAAAGGAATATTCCAGATTAAATATAAAGTAATCTCTATTAACAGCATAGGTATGAACAGCATAGGTAACATGTTCCCATTCACCTCAGTAAATATTTCATTTCTTTTCTTTTCTTTTCTTTTCTTTTCTTTTCTTTTCTTTTCTTTTCTTTTCTTTTCTTTTCTTTTCTTTTCTTTTCTTTTCTTTTTCCCCCAACTTGTCTCAAATGTCTGTCTATAAAGCTCATGTTGTATTGAACCATGAATATTCCTTTAAAAGTATCCGCTCCTAACACAACCTTGGATTGCTCACCTGTATTTGTCCCCTATCATTGGGGAGTGGGTCTGTGTATATAATTTGTATTGCTCCCCTAGTTGAGCATGTTATATTCGACCTCTCTCAGCAACCTTGCTGCTGTTGACTGCAGAGCTAATCTTTCTTTTGTAAGCCTAAAGGCTTGGTATGGTGTTCCTTAAAGGAACAATTCACAAAAAATGAGTCACTCATGGTTCTTTTTTACTCATGACTTATGCTACTTTTTTTCTTCTTCTCTTGTGGTACATAAAAAAAGTTTGTGCAAAAGTAAAAAAAAAAAAAAAGATTTATAATTTGGCCATATACATTTTAGTTTTAACAATCTCTTTAATTCCTACAACCAATATTGGTTTAATATGATTTTACTGTGGTTATTTATATAAATGATTTGAACATTTGAAATTTTGGTAAACTGGTTTATTTATTTAATATGCCATAGTCTCCCAACAAGCCTACAGCACCTCAGGAGAAAATTCGTCCCCTCACAAGTTTAGACCATCCACAGAGCCCTTTCTACGACCCAGAGGGTGGCGCAATCACTCCTGTGGCCAGAGTTGTTGTGGAGAGAATTGCCCGCAAGGTCTGTTTCTTTACTTGTCTTAGAATAATTCAGTTTCAAAAGAAAATGTTCTTAGCTGTTGCGTTTTTAGCTTTTATTACAGTGCAAAACATATCTGCATTATTCATGTCATAAAAGTCTATAAACTGAGAGCTAAAATAACTTGACAACAACAGATTGTACATATTTATGAAGCCAGCATGTCACAACAGTACCCTGAAAGTATTGAAAGTCATGCATCCTCTATTGGAAAAGAGTTAGATTACTGTATAGGAATTAGGTAAAAAAAAAAAAAAAAAGAGGAAAATAGTGAATCAAATCCCAACACTGTGTAGAAGAATATGATTGAATGAGGGACATCATTTACACTTTGTTTGAAAGTTTGAGTTGTTTTCTGATGTCTGCAGGGTGAGCAGTGCAACATTGTGCCTGATAATGTGGACGACATTGTGGCTGACATTGCCCAGGAGGAAAAAGAAGAAGGTTTGCATCTCTTTATCTTCTAGTCAAAGGCGACCTTGGGTGTGCGTGTGTGTGTGTGTGTGTGTGTGTGTGTGTGTGTGTGTGTGTGTGAGAGAGAGAGAGAGAGAGAGAGAGATTTTAACTATTCAGTATCCTAAAATCCCCCAGTCCAACAAAGAGGAAAATTCTTGAGAGGTTACTGTAGGCTTGGGGAACTTATATGAAACATGAGAACAATAGGTATATTTCCATTAAAGTGCCCCTATTATGATATTTTAAAAGTTCATAATTTTGTTTTGGAAGTCTCCTACAATAAGTTTACATGCATCCAAAACACTTTAATTTTTTCATAATGTACAGTACAGTTCCACAACATCTAATTTTTCAGAGTCTGAAAACAGTTAGTTTGAAGATTCAATCTCTCTAAACCCTTCCTTTCTGTGAGCCTACTCTGCTCTGATTGGTCAGACGGCCAAGTCCAAGGGTTTTTAAAGACAGTGGGCCTCCTTTTGACACACAACATAGACAATGGTGGACCACTCTGCATACCTACCCTGACATGCTCGGTCAGCCCCCACACTTTGAAAACCTCTGGCCCAGTCTGTTGTCATTGGTTTTCTGCTCACAGCACATGTCGGAAACTAAACGCCTATTACCATATCTAAATGTCAGCTCTGGAGGCTTCCTCAGCACTTGATACACAGTGTTACAAACAGGAACGATGGTGTCCGAATTTCCGTATCAATTCCAGCAGGAGTCTTTATCATTTTGAATTGCATGCAAAATGGATTTCCTTTCACAGCACAGAAAACAGCCTCTTCTTGACACGAAACAAGTGTTACCAAAACTTTGGTAGCACTTTATTTTACAGTCCTATTCTCCATGTACATAACCCTGAACCTACCCCTAAACCTAACCTTAACCCCTGTAGTTACCTTATATTACCAAGTATTTTCTTAGGTAAGTACATGTAAACTTCTTCAAAAAGAAAAAAAAAAGTTACTGTGGCTTTAAATTAAAATACCCTTAACACTTTAAATACGTTTATACTTTCAGTAATTTTTTTTTTTTTTTTTTTTTTTTTTTTTTTGTAGCCTGACATCACTTCAACAAGTTTGCATCTAGTAAAACATTTGGTAACACTTTATTTTGATGGTCCCTTTTGAACATTCTGTTAATTATAAGTAACATTGCATCTACATGTAAACTAGCTCTCATTAGAGTATTAGTAAACTGTCTGCTTAATATCTTCTAACTCTTTATTGTGATGGTCTCTCAACAGACATTCTACTGACTATAAGTAACTTTGCAAGTACATGTCAGCGTATTCTAACCCTAACCCTTCCAGTCTAGTAATACTCTACTAACACTCTAATGAGAGTTAGCAGACACGTAGGTGCGAAGTTACATATAGTCAACAGAATGTGTTAAAGGGACCATCAAATTAAAGTGAAACCAAACATTTAATTCATATAACTCTCTTGCTAACTGCTTAGAGCTACGGATTATCTTGCACTACAAGAAAACATGTTTCATCTTCAGCCACCCCCAATTTTAGCACAGATCATTTAGCCAGTAGCGGTCAGGTTGTAGTTCTATATCACTTTGGAAGATAGTTTAATTTTAAAACCACAAGAAAACTTTTTTGCTTTCCTCTAATTTGACATAAAATGTAAGGCCTATAAGAGCTGGGAACAGACATTCTTCTCTAATTTGTCGGTCTTCTATAAAATGATTTCCTTTAATAACATCTCTTTGTAACTTGGTTCCTTGAGTAGGTCACATTTATGGGAACACCCTCCAAGTGTGACCTTGCAGTTGAGTGGCCTCTTGCATTCAAAATGGTCTCTGTGATCTCTGACGAAACACTAGAACTAATCAGAGAGCTTCACCAGTAGAAGATGCACTGTCTTCCTGCACTCTCATAAAAATCACTGGAAGTAGACTTATTGGAGGAGAAAGCGTGCAAGCAGGGCATAGGATCCACCTCTGCCCTGTCGAACCTTTGCCAAATCAGTCCTATAGTTTAAGGATGCAACCGCCGTTCTCCAGGCCTCAACCCATGCCTTGGGAAAAGATCTGCTTATCTGAGATATGCATTGTCTATAGTGACATACAATTGTTCTACACCTAAAAAAGGATGCACTGAACTAACCTCCTACTGATGACCATATGACAGTCCTGGATGTTTAGAAGTTAATAGCACAAAACTAGAAAAAATGTATGTGCCATGCAAATATACCACCATTATTTCTAATGTAACTGATAGCATTTACTCTTAACCTTTATTGTGTGGTAAGGAAGCCAACAGGGACAAAGTCCTCAAATGTTAATCCACCATTGAAACGGTCTCATATGAAACAGGTCCACTGGTGAAGCTGCTGCCATTAGACCCATAAGCCTGTGAAAAGACCCTTTCACCCTGCTCTGAATCAATTCAGACAAAGGCCAAATGACAGGCTGTAGACAATCACTCTTGCATCGTGCATGAGTTCGTTTCCACCCCTAGGAATACGGTCTGTTGCCTCGGCAACAAAACAGTCTTCTGAAGGTTTATTCTCAAATCTAGCCTCTGTAGGTGATCAAGAACCAGTGAGTCACTGAAACACTACAAAACGCTGAAGATGTCATGGAAACATCATTTTCCTGAAGAAACATCATCTTCCTGAAGAATAGAAACCTGAGGAGTGATAGCAGAGATGTTCACAAGTCTTTTATCTGGAGTCCGAGTCAAGTCTGAAGTCTTTAAGCTTGAGTCTGAGTCAAGTCTGGAGTCATTTAAAAAAATAAAATAAAATGATCATACTCAAATCCTATTTTTTATCCTAGTTGTATTACATAGACAAAATAATATGATCTTTCTATCATCTGTTTTGTTTGTAATAAAAGTCCTACGATGTAAGAGATAATGTACATTCAGCTTGTTACTTTATAATCCATAAAACAATCATCCTGGCAACACTAGTAGTCATTCTCAATACAGTCACTAAGTGGACGCAAGATTGCGCCAGTGAATCACGGTTTGTTATACAGCAGTTTGCTATACAGCTTTGTTGTTATTGCAGCAGTCATTATCAGAAAATATCAAAACTCTGAATATTTAAGTCAATAGAAAAATGTACGCATGCTGATTGCGATACATTAAACTATGAGCCTTAAGTAATAAATGGATTAACATCTCTCTCTCTTATGGACACACATTAAGAAAGAAAGAGAAAAGCTGCATTTACTATGAAAAGATTGATAAAACGTAGTGCTAGGTTTAAAGTCTAAATTTTTTGTTTGTTTGGTTGGTTCATATTTTAACAGACTGGCGATCCAAATGAGCCATGCAGCTACACCACAGTATAATAGCTATCTGTTTGAGTTAATGTGATTAACCTTTGTGGATGCGATGTCTCATAAAATTTGCTGTTGTCGTTCCGGTGTCTTTAATTGTTTTCCCACATACTGTGCATCTAGCCGATCTAACATGTTAATAAACCCACTAACTCGAGTGCCCATCTCTGAGTGATAGCACATTCTTTTAAGGTACTGGTGACACACATCTGGAGGGTGTTCTCGTAGCATCAGCTACTGATGCAGAGTCAATAAACCTATGAAAGCCAACACCTTTTTTGTGGCAATCAGCAAAAGCATATGTTGAAGCAGACCTCATCATGACTTCAACTTATGTTTGCAGTCATCTCAGATAATGTAGCTGTGGCAAGCAGGACGATGCCGAGAGCTGTGAGAATGGGGCGAGGCTGGTGGCGTGAGTGTTAATGAGCATCACCTGTGAACCACACCGGTCTTGAGTTTCTCATGGAGGAGCTCCAGGAGCATAAAAGGAGGAGAGAGGACCAGGCCTAGACTACTTTACATTATGTTTTGCTTATGTGTGCGGCAGTCGTCCGTCATCAACATACCTCGGTACAGCGGTCTTTTAGGGAGAATTTAATGTTAAAGAGTTCATATTGAAGATCTCTTATTTTTAATTGTAGACTTTGGCATCTTGGCAAATCTCAGTGACCACATTTTCCACAGGAGACACGTGTGAGATTATTGTAGGGTTTTTTTCTCTGTAGGAAAACTGAGATTTAAGCAACATTTAAGCATTCCCATTAGCATATTTTCTGTTTCATGGGTTTCATTAGCTTTCAAAATGCTAACAAACTAAAATGTTCTTATTATCAAACTTTTCATTCTCTCACTTTGTCAGATGACACTCCAGAGACATGTATCTACTCCAACTGGTCCCCATGGTCTGCGTGCAGCTCCTCAACATGTGAGAAGGGGAAGAGGATGAGGCAGAGAATGCTGAAGGCACAGCTGGATCTCAGTGTGCCCTGTCCACATACACAAGACTTTGAGCCCTGCATGGGGCCTGGCTGCAGTGATGAAGGTCAGAATCAAACAATACAAAAACAGGGAACATGGAAGATATTGTCATTCTTACTCGATCTTGCTAAAACCATATATATATATATATATATATATATATATTTAAACCATAGTGAGGAGCCTCACTGCCTATATGGTTGCACTTTATTTTACAGTACGTGTTCCTCAAGTACATACTATCAAAATATGCTTATTTTTGTAATTCTACAAGGTGCCACTAGTGTCGCAGAAATCACATACTTAACCTTTAAGGACGCTGTAGAAGTAGTTTGAAAAAGTAGCTTTTCAGTGTAAATAAAAATGGAGGACAGTATTTAAGCTAATTGTGGAATTGGTATACATTTTCTTGACATTGGCCATGGAATCTAACCAGATCAGTCTTAAGAAAATAGTCTAAAATTTGAGAAAAAAAAATTGACCACAAGGTGGCACTGGCCCCAAAGTACCTTTTTGAGTACCAATTGTTTGTAAAATACAGCCTTATTTTAGAATAAAACTAACAGATACAGTAGTTGCATATGCACATGCAGTGCTTTGACCCTAATAAAAATAATCTGAGAAAAAACAGTGAGGTCCTTTTTGAAGGAACTCAACGCTGCATCAGTTTCTAATGCTATGGGGATGCGTCCTCGCAGAACCAGGTGTAACTTCATGCCAGTGCCATGGATTTAGTGGTTGAGACTAGGTAAGTGTATTGAGAGTTATAATGTTATAATGCAGGGCTTGACTTTTAGAAATGGTGACCCATTCTCTGCTGCCTGCCTACTGTAGATCATTAGTCTGGGAGTTGGGAATTATCGTTTTCATGCTCCCTTCGGTATGCTGCTCTCCTAGGCTTGTGGTCAGGTCTGGATTCATATGTAAAGTTGCTGTGAGCAACTACATATTTTATCTTTGCCTAGTTAGGCTGATGGGTGTAGTGCTATGGACTTTTCTGAGGCTATGTTTATAGTTTCCCCTCTGCTCTTAGGGGTTTCAGGCTGTCCAGTAGCTGTTGCTCAGACTGGTTTAATGCAGGAGTCCCTGATTCAGAAACAGTTGAGCATTAAGCTTGGGGCTCTGTTTTAACACCTTTAGCACTGCAACATGAGATCGTCATTAAAATACTTTTTTCCCTCGAGAAAAGAGTCAGGAGTGCCGCTAAAATTCCCAATAGTGCACACTTTCTCACTGTACACTTCAAGATTTTATGAATGAGTTTATGAATGACTGTGCGCGCTCCGCTCCTAAGCAACTACACACAGATCGCATATGTCACCTCCCGTAATGTAGTATCGGGCAGAGAGACACATAGATCTAAGCTGCTTATTCATCAAAATTACAGCCATAAACACCAGACATGTGAAGCACAGTCTGAATGATAGGCTGGAAATATTGTTTCAATGTTTATTTATATGGTCTCGTAATCTACGTGTTGCCTTGGCAAACGCAAAATTTGATCTGTTGATAATACATATGGCTTTCATCCCTTAAAAAAAAGAAAGTCAACAAGCGTGAGGCTGAAACACCCGAAAGTCCACGGCTGTACACAGAGTTATTACTCAATGAACACCCTCAAAAACTGACTGCGCATGCCTCGCACCCAAACAGAATTATCCATAGTGTCAGCAACTGATGCAAGGTTGAGTTCCCTTGAAAGGGAACGTCTTTGGGTTATGTATGCAGAATGCACATTTCTTAATATTACGCCTAAAATGTGTTTTAATATCACTGTTAATAAGGGTCGTATGATCTCTGTATAATAACTGTCTTTAAATGCAAGATATTTAAAGTATACTTGCAATAGTTCTACTTTAGCACAATCAAATATACTCAGACCTCAGCACTACTTCTACACAAGTAAAGTGCATTAAGTACAAAACTAGTTGTTCCAATTTAATGGGCTTTAAGTACACCAGTTTAGTATACCAAAAATACAATCGCAGGGTATTTTTATTAAGCACATAAATATGTACATTTATTTATAGTATACTTAGCACAAAAAATGTATTTGAAATACATTTTAGTATTTTTTTTCACTAGGGTGGACCTGCACTGACATGCGTCTCACGTTTTTAACTTAAGTTTACATTAACATTAATGTAAACATTAAGTTACATTAAGTTTAACAGCATTTACAGTACAAGTAAATATGAATATACATTTTCATGAAGATATATTAAACTTCCGTTATTCGCACCTTAAATGATTAGTTCACTTCAGAACGTAACTCTTTCTTTCTTCAGTTGTAAAGAAATTAAGGTTTTTGAGAAAAACATTCCAGGATTTTTCTCCATATAGTGGACTTCAACAGGGTTCAACAGGTTGAATGTCCACATTGTTTCAATGCAGCTTTAAAGGGCTCCCCAACCAAGGAATAAGGGTCTTATCTAGCAAAACAATCTGTCATTTTCTAAAAAAAAAGAAGAAAAAAAAAAAGAAGAAAAATTATATACTTTTTAACAACAAATGCTCATCTTGCACTGACTCTGTGATGCGCCACGAATTACGTAATCACGTTGGAAAGTTGACGTAAGCGACATCGTTTTACCTTTTTGTGGTAAAGGCCATTTGACTTAGAAAATGTGATATAGTTCAGAAAGGCTAGATTGGTTTCTGAATTGGTTTAAGAAAAAAAAAGTCAAAAAGTTGGAAAATTGAAGGTGGTATCTGTATTTTAGAACATAGTAATTAGACCATCAGAAAATCAGCTAACATATTCAAAAAATATTTTTGCCCACCTTAAGCTAGTATGATGTGGTTGTTCTAGTAAGGCTCTTGACCAAGATTTGTCAGGCCCCAGATTTGTCTAAACAAACTTGGAACAGCTAGAAACCAGCTACCATGTTCCAAAACAATTCAAGCTAAATTTATCTAGATTTTCTAGCAGGGCTGGTGGTTGAATGTGAAAAGTTTTTTGAATAAGGGCATGAATAACAAAGTGAACCTTGACTTTTACAGATGCTTCCACATGCATGATGTCAGAATGGATCACATGGTCACCATGCAGTGTGTCATGTGGCGCAGGTGTGCGGTCTAGGGAGCGCTATGTAAAACAGTTTCCTGATGATGGCTTTGCTTGCACCCTTCCCACTGAAGAGACAGAGCCATGCACAGTTAATGAGGAATGCTGTGAGTATTATTTATCTGTGGACACACAAGGTCAGATTCATTGAAATGTTTTACACATCGCAGATGTTTAGTTTACATATAATTCTCAAAGGTCCTGACAAATCCGGTAAATATTTCACAACTTCATAAAACAATGCACTACAACCAATCTAATGAAGTCTAATAAACTGTGCCTGAAAGGAGCTGTCTGTTAATATTCTTATAAATTTGGTTGTTGCATAGCTGGTGCATACAACCATTGAATATTGTTGTTGTCTTTGCTTTATGTGTGCTAAAATTTTTTAGCCATAATGTCATAATGACCATCACTTTATGAGAACCCTCTGCTATTGATGGAGAGAGAGTAAAAAAACAATAATAACCTTAATGAAACCTTAGTTTTACCTGTACAATGATATAGCATTTTTTGCGCCTAATTGTCTGAAACTAACCAGCCAATCCCTTACAGTATATTTTAATAATAAACCAAAAGTTGTTTCTGAGCAAAAACAGGTTGATAAAAGTTCTTCTCCCACTGACACATTCTCCATCCCAATGATATGTACTGTATATGTTTCTACTGGTGTAGCTCCAAGCAGTTGCCTGGTTACTGAATGGGGTGAATGGGATGTATGCAGTGCCACCTGTGGGCTTGGCATGAAAAGACGGGAACGGATGGTGAAAATGCCCCCATCTGATGGCTCCATTTGTGGGGCTGAGGTGGTGGAAGCGGAGAAGTGTATGATGCCAGAATGCCGTAAGTGCAAATACTCACATGCATGCCTACATGAATATATGCCCAGTTTAAGATATTCACACACATTCACAGATTTCCATGCCTGTCTGTGAATGTTTACGTGGACATGAATTAATGTATTCATATACATACATACCATGTCCACAATTAAATATGCACAAACATGCATACCTACATACATGTACATATTCAAATACATAACCCACAAAAATACACTCACAGATATGAATGTATTAATAGACATAACATACATAAACATTCACATTACAATATTCCCACACATATTCACATGTATGCCAACATTAGCATATTCACACAGAATACATGCCTACATTAACATATTCTCATAAATACATACCCACATTATCATATTTATACAGAATACAAGCCCACATGCCTACAGTCCTCAGTGTTATGATGCTGTGTTTTTGTGTGTATAGATACTATCCCGTGTTTACTGTCCCCGTGGTCTGACTGGAGTGACTGCAGTGTGACATGTGGTAAAGGCACACGGACACGTCAACGCATACTCAAATCACCTGCAGAGTTGGGAGAATGCAGTGAGGAGCTGGAACAGATGGAGAAATGCATGCTGCCAGAGTGTCGTGAGTTAAACATATTCTTTCTCTATCACTCTGTGTCACAATATTTATGGAGGAAAGGCAAGGAGGTTCCCTTTGTTCCCTAAGCAGAGTCTCCTGGTTACCCTACAGCAGGGGCGGAGCCAGGCATTGTAATCATTCGGGGCTTAGCCCAAATCGATTTTGTCCAATGACATTTTAATTATCTGTTAATAGCTTTACTGACATGAAAGAAGCTTTGTTGTAGTATGCTTGAGTAAAAAAAAATTTCCCACTGTGTAATTTGTAAAACTATGTTTGGTGTACATCCTCTAGGGGGGTCCGGGGGAGCAATTTTGTACATTTTAAGGTTAAATGCATCAATCTGGTGCACTTTGGAAGCTCAAAATTAAGAGCTTCAACCCATGTACAGAGTGCAAATTGACCAAAGAAACAGCATTGTACCTGGACATGAAAGAGGGTTCAAACATATTTTTAGTTGTGGTATAGAGTCTCAGTCTACATTGTGTTTTAGGACAATAAAATAATAATATAATAATGATTTAGGCCTATATAATTATTCATATGACAGTAATATCCATATATTGTAACAAATGCACTGTAAAATAAATGAGAATTTTTAAAAGTAGTTACTTTACACAACAGTATAGGCAAATTACAATACTTTTGTACTAATTTCTACACTTGCAAAAGATAAATCCTTGCGCTTTTATTTTGATCACCAGATCACCAACTGATCGTGTGAGCAAAGTGCACACTTCTCTTTAAAACACGCAGCACAGACAGACAGTATACTTAATCGCTGTCTTTTGCTGTTTTATAAAGACACAAAGCCATATCATGGTTTCAATTTTAGTTCGTTGGCAAAATACAACGTTAGAGACCATTTTGGCTATGTTTTAAATTTTCGGTTCATTATGAAACAGTGGCGGCGGCACAGGGTCGTTCATGTCGGAGAGAAGAGAGAGAAAGCGCTGTCTGTGTATGGATACGGTAGAAAAGCGGTATTGAACTGTTGAACATATTTTAATAGAGAGATATGTTTAGAAGAATTATACTTTGACAGCACTGTTAAGAAACCTCAAACCTGAAAGATTCGGGGCTTTTGGAAAAATATTCGGGGCTCCAGCCTCCTTAGCCCACCACTAGCGCCGCCCCTGCCCTACAGTGTTGGAAGAACAACAGTCAGGGTATGCAACTCCGCATGATGCTTACCAAAGTGCGGCACTAGTTAAGCCACTGACTGGCCATTAGGCTAGATGGAAAATGTTCCCTCTTTACCACCTTGGTAGCGCATCAGACACTCCCACCTTTCCAGAACTGCATGGATGATCTAATGAATTTTTGGGAAAGACTGCTGTCATATAGAATCTCTATGGCTTCTCCTCACTCGACATGACAGGCATGAAGGTGATGGGCTGGTCTCTCATGCTAGCACTGGAAGCCTCTTTGGTGGGTCATCTTGATCCTTGATTCGGGTTTTCCACAGGTGAACTCATGCTGCCTCAAAGATTTTTGAAAAGATTTACAAATCTGCAGCTCAGATAGGGGCCAATGTTGCAGAGTTAGAGGAGGATATATTTATAGGTCTTTGTCGCAGGGGAAAGATGTCACAAAGCTTTGGATAGGACACTAGGGTTGGGTCTTTGGCTGGATTTGTTCATGGTGCTCAAAAGAAAGAGTACATTTTCTCAATCAGCCTGTGGACCCTATGGGTCTGTTCTGGCCAGCTGTGGCAACAATGCCACCTGCTTCTTGAAGGTTACTGTCCTGCAGAGTTTAGCTCCAACCAAAATCACAACCTTCACTATCACTTGAAAATTATAGGAGCAGGGTTGGAACTAAACTATTCTGATAATAAATATTATCTTTCAGGTTAGATACTGTTTATTATTCACTCAAACTACTTTCTGTTCTTGGTTGCTTGATGATCTCTTTAGTGTCTTTATCTGAAACACTACACACTGAAAATTCACCCAAAAAAGCAAACCATCCAAGTATCTGTGGGATACTCATTTCAACATGCTATGATTTGAGACACACTAATTCTAATCTCTGATACTATTTAGGATAGATAATATGCAAATTAGGATTCAGGGTATATCTCCAGAAACAGGGCTGAAGATTCTTGAGTTGACACAACTTCTTGTTTATTGAACTGTTGTATAAATGCAATATGACACTCCCAATCATGCTATTGTTCTCAATTCTAACTTGTTTGAGTGAAGATCCCTTTAGAAACATAATCCAAACAGAACCAAAACATAAATATTTTATTTCAATGCTGTATAATGAGATCTTTAATGAGATTCTTTTTAATAAATTAAATTCCTCCATCATATTAGTACCTCTTGTGGAAACATTGTGAGTCTCTAAAATACATAAAAAGGAATATGTCCATAAGTGTGTTGACAGGTTTATTTTTAAGACTTTAATGAATGCAAACTTTCAAGTTATTTGTAATTAAGGTTACACATTTCGTAGGACTCAGTCAGTATACAAATGTTTTCATTAAATACAGTAATGTATATTTAATCAGTGTGTGTGTGTGTGTGTGAACAACAGTGACTATTAAACAAAATATACAAAAATAAATAAATAAATAAACAACATGATAAACAGCCTCTTTAAAATAATTCGATGTTCTCCTTGTGCTTGAATAGTGTCTCTTTTAATGTCTTTCTCTCTCTAGCGATGGACTGTGTGATGTCAGAGTGGTCTGAATGGTCAGAGTGCAGTAAGTCTTGTGGGAAGGGTCACTTGATCCGCACACGCACGATCACTCTGGAGCCTCAGTTTGGAGGAGATCCATGCCCTGAGACCATACAGAGAAAAGCATGCAAGATCAAGAAGTGTAATCAAGGAGGCTTAAACAGTGACGAGAGGAAGAGACGCAAAGAAGACCGTAAGAAGAGGAGGAACAAACAGGGACGGGAAGAGAGCGCAGATGAGCTCGCAGGTGAACATGCATCGTCATCTCTGTTAAAGGGATACTCCATTGAAATCTGAAAATTCTCTCATTTACTCACTCTCATGCCGTTCCAAATGTATATGACTTTCTTTCTTCTATGGAACACAAACTAAGATTTTATCTTAAGATAAAAATCCATCTCTGTGAGTCCATAAATGAAAGTGCCTCAAAGTTGATGCTTTAAAAACCAGGCAAAAGAACACTGCGGTAATTCATATGACCCCAGTTGATTAGATTAGATAAGATAAGATGATAAGTATCTCACCACTAGAGATACTGACAATCTCCTTACAAATATCAGCAACACATTATGAATATCATTAACAGATGTCAATGAGTATCATAACATTACCACTTTCTACTTTACTAATTCATAACATCATAACATTATCACTACAGACATTGTCACTAAACAGAATTTCAGATGATTAACTGATCTTACTGTCAGTAACAGCAATTGTATCTTGTCTAAATTTCTTCCAAAAGGATGCAAAATGAAGTCGTGGTCTGGATGGACTGACTGTACCAAGCTATGTGGTGGGGGAATCCAGGAACGCCTAATGACGGCCAAGAAGAGATTCAAAAACGCACAGTTAAATAGCTGTAAAGACCGAAAGGAGATACGGGCCTGCAATGTCCACCCCTGCTAGGCCTGTACTGAATGGGCTTGTGGGATGGGACCCAATCTAGATTATGAACAGACTGTGACACAATGTCTTGCAGTAATTTAATGCACTCTGTTTGGGGTTGGAAAGCTGAAACAGGTAGTCTGTTATTTACTTTTGTTTTCTAGAATTTATAGTGATCCAGGCCTTGTCTAGCCTGTAAACGGACAAGAAACCAATAAGGGAGGGTGTTCAAAGTTGCAATGTACTGTACAATTCAGATGTATTAATATGCATTAATATTTAACAGTCCTTTGAGGAGCTTTGAAGTGGTTTTGAAGATTGATTTTTTTATAAGCAGGACCATGGCATTAATGTATTCTGAAATGAAATTTAAAACAAATGTCTGATTTTAAACTCTGTGATCCAAACGAACACACACATACAGAAATTATAATACTTCAAAAAGAAATGACTTTAAAAATCACAGTCACATGAGTCAGTAGTTCAATGGCAGTTGCAAATGTGAGCACAACTGTATATTATATACATACACATATATTATATATATATATATATATATATATATATATATATATACACACACACACACACAGTTGTGCTCAAAATTATCCATACCCTTGGTAAATATGACCAAAGAAGGCTGTGAAAATAAATCTGCATCATTAATCATTTTGATCTTTTATTTGAAAAAATCTACAAAAATCAAACCTTTCATTGTAGAATAATAATTTTAAATGGGGGAAAATCTCATTATGAAATAAATGTTTTTCTCTAATACACATTGCTCACAATTAATCATACCCTTTATTCAATACTTTTTGCAACCTCCTTTTCCCAAGATAACAGCTCTGAGTCTTCACCTATAATGCCTGATGAGTTTGGAGAACACCTGCCAAGAGATCAGAGACCATTCTTTCATGCAGAATCTCTCCAGATCCTTCAGATTCCCAGCTCCACTCATTCACTCCACTCATTGTTTTTAGGTCCATGTATCTGAACAAGATGTCCAGGATCTCCGGCAGAAAATATACTGCTGTATCTTTAATGTTGTGGGCCTATTTTTCTGCCGGAGATCCTGGACATCTTGTTCAGATACATGGTATCATGGATTCTAGCAAATACCAACAGATAAAAAATCAAAACCTGACTGCCCCTGTTAGAAGTCATATAATGGGCCGTGGTTGAATCTTCCATCAGGACAATGATCCAAAACAAACATCAAAATCAAAACAAAAATGTGTCACTGAGCACAAAATGAAGCTCCTGTCATGGCCGCCCCAGTTCTCTGGGGCGGAACCCTATAAAAAAAATGAGTGGAGTGAACTGAAGAGAAGAAGCACCAACATGGAGCTGGGAATCTGAAGGATCTGGAGAGATGCTGCATAAAGGAATGGTCTCTGATCTCTTGTCAGGTGTTCTCCAAACTCATCAAGCATTATAGGTGAAGACTCAGAGCTGTTATCTTGGCAAACGGAGGTTGCAAAAAGTATTGAATAAAAGGGTATGATTAATTGTGAGCAATGTGTATTAGAGAAAAACATTTATTTCATAATGAGATTTTTCCCCCATTTAAAATTATTATTCTCCAGTGAAAGTTTTTTTTTTTTTTTTTGTGGATTTTTAAAATAAAAGATCAAAATGATTAATGATGCAGATTTATTTTCACAGCCTTCTTGGTCATATTTACCAAGGGTATGAATAATTTTGAGCACAACTGTGTATATATATATATAATTTTTTTCCCCCTTGGCTATTACGAACAGGCCAGAAGACAAATTGACAAGCACACATGTTCACATTCACCCTGCAATCAAAGTGATAAGAAGAGCTACATTTAGATGCAAGCAAACATTTGGATAGATACTGAAACTTACAATATGGAACTATTGACAACATTTAAAAAATGTAAACATTATTATGTATTTACAGCTATGGACGTGAAATATTTACAAATGTTGAATCAAATATTTGTCATAAATATATGTATAGCTAAATTTTTACCATTTTATGGATTTTAGATCCATTGATCCTACCACCAAACCTAAACATAATCAATTTTATAGAGTATAAAAAATTAAAACATAACAGGTAGAAAAATGTATAATGACAAGTGACAAGTTTAGTTTCAATATACCATTAAATAGATTTAATGCTAATCACTAATCTCACTCCTATCTTTAAACACAACCTAACCATTTCTTAAAAATATATTCAGTATAAAGAATAATATAACAGACATATAAGTGTAATCACCAATTACAATTTATTTATTGCTAAAATGTCTAAAGGCAAGACAAGAGCAGTCCAGATAACGGTGTTGCATTTATTCATCTGTTTTTTTTTTGTTTGTTTGTTTTTTTGGTAATTTTGAATCATAGCATGTTGAGAAAAAATATTTTGTGTCCCACAGCAAACAAAATAACATAACAAGTAATGGTAAAATGATACCAGAATTGTTATTTATTTTAAGGTTTTAAAAAGTAGCCTTGTTTAACATTATGTAATCCCTTGAATCAAGTAGGCACCAGAAGTCACACAGAACAGAATTAAATGTTATAATTTTAAATTAGGTAAATTAGTCAACTGTGTTAAATGCATTTTAAAACAGTCCCATTGATCATGAATACAAAATCAAATTTTTGATTTTTGATTTTTTTTTTTCTACGATTTGAATATTTATAAATGTGTGTCATAATGTGTGTCTATGAAGTTGTTCATACATATATAATTTACATTTCAGATGCTGTCAGTGTTGTACTTTTTTGTCCATTCAAATGCAAGTAAATGATAGAACCACACTTTTCATAAAATACATAAGAGTTTAGATGAGATCACAAGATCACTTTGATACACAGTTTCTTGCATAATTGTTTACTTGCATCTAAAGACTGCTATTCTTTTAGTTTTGACATCTTTAAAAACTATTATTTTAACTTTTTACTCCACTTAGCTTCTCAATATACAGTGGCCCAAAAAAATATTTTGATATTTAGTCTCACTTAAAATGTATGATTTTTTTTATTGCACTGAAAGATAAATTATCAAACCAAATGGCACCCGCAAACAAATGATGTTAGACCTTCTTTAAGAGCTTACTTCAGTTTGAACTTCTTTTAAAATTGACTTTTATTCAGCTGGTATCACACAAGTGTCCTAGCAAAGTACAACAAGTGTAGTTCATCACTTTAACTTGTTCCGATATACATACAAACCAACAAACAATAAATAAATAAATGCTCCACTAATATTTGACAAAGTGTGCAAATACAAAATAATGTATTTATTTTGACCATTACAATATTGTTTAATCATATCATACATGTTGAAAAGTGTGCTTGTACAATGTTTAAAATAAATAGTTCATAGTTTTATATATTTTGTCTAATGCAATAACATTCATACAATTTAAGTATGTTTTCACTGTCTTAATATTTTGGGGAAGCATTGCAACACTAATTATTACTTTCAAACAAAAGTAGGAACATATTAACATTCACATAATTATTGTTAAGTTGTTGGAAGCACTTTTCACAGCCAAATCCCTTGCAGCATAAACATTTGTGCACTATGAAAGAATGAAAGAACACTGAGATTAATAATAATAATAATCTCAATTAATAAAATTAAGACTTAATTCACAATTCATTAAGCCTATAGGATGTATAGTACAGGTAACATCTGCAGTTATAAAAAATATATATATATATAGTCAAGACCCAGTCAATTTGCCAATTTGCCTGTATAGTTGCCCTTTTGTAAATCAAGCCCTAGAGCTGGTAATACGTTTGATTTTAACATCATCTCTGCCCAGAAGTATTGCCATGTATACAACCCAGCTGTACTTACTTTACTGTAAAATTGTTGTGAGAAAATATACTATTCTTGAGTAACGATAATGGCCTTAAGCCAGTTCAATTAAGTAATGGTTGTCTCCTGTGATTAATTTTTGGTGTGTAATTTTCCTGAACTAAAGCACATATAACCAGCCATTCCAGGATTTTCTATGTCTCATGTTTGAAAATGAATGCTGTCTAGGACCCACTGATCTGTTATTTTGTTCCCCGCTGTAAGACATGTAGATACCATTTAACTGAAATATGTTAATTAGTTGTTTTTTTGTTGTTGTTTTTTTATAAGAAATTATTCTTACCAAAGTCTTGCATTGATGTTTTGTAGTTGTCTCTCTTCCTTGTTGGTCCTCTGACATGATTCAGACTTTTTGAATATTTCCCCTTTACAATAAAAGGAAATAGTATCAAAGTGCCTAATTCATTTCCTGATTATTTGTGCAAAAGGTTTTATTATATAATCCCATATAATCATATAATCCCAAAAACAGTACAAATGCATCTAAATAACACATTAATGTGCCACGAGGGTTGGTCTTGGGTCCTTTGTTGCTCTCCCTGTAAGTGATCTCTTTATATGTTATTAACAAAACAGTTGTGTGTCATCTGAATTAAAAAAAAAAAAAAAATGCATCATGGTGTTGATGCTATGGGAACATTTTCATGTGAACCGTGTCTGAAACACATGTATACACACAGCAATTCAATTGGCTGACCGTACAGCGTGATGACGCAGCACTGCACATCACCAAGACCATAAATAGATGCCTGAAAAGCTCATCATCAGCTTTATTGTCTTCAGGAGCCACATGTATGTTGACCGTGTGTGTGGAAAACAATTGTAAAGTGTGTGTGTGAATTAAAGAATATGAGTTAGTCTTTAATGGAAGGTACTCAATATATGAGATGTGTGATGCCATACCCCCACTTCATTATATGGGATGGAATGAGAGCACACAGTCAGTCCTCAAGGGGGCTGAGTGTCTGCAATGAGAGAAGTTCAGCATTTGCATGCTCTGATCCTGCTGGGTTCTCTTCTGGAGGGATGAGTCAAGCCACTGCACCCTGTGACTTTGGTCATGGAAATCGCATGTTGAGTTGGCAGAAGCAGAGCTTGAGACGGGTGAGAGAACCTTATCTCTTGCTCTTTCTGCCAATTTAGAGGCCCCCATCTTGGATATTGAAGCTCACTGCGATTTCTTCTTCTGAGCTTATGTTGTCTGCATCTGATCCCAGGTGAAAAAAAAGTATACTTGAATGCACAAAAAAGTACATTTGTTGTACATTCTTATTTTTTTGCTAAATAAAACTAAAAGTTATACACTATAAATACACCAAATAAAGTATAATTCTACTTCAGTAGGGTTAGGGTTAGGGTTTAAAAAAAAAAATACAAAGGAGTTTTATTAGTGTATTTCTTAACCCTTTGGCATGTAAGTTTTAAAAAATTCTGTCTGAGCCCCCAGCGTGAGTTTTTTAAGGCGACCGTTATTTAGAACTTATCACTTTATTGTTTCCATGGTGCACCACAGCACTGTATGACTGATGATCTGCTTTTATTACATTTTCCCTTTTTTATTCAAAATATTCACAAATTTGTTAACTATAGCATGAAATATCTGATATTCCGATTGTCAAGTATGCGCAAGTGGATGTGTTTTGCTGTTTAAACACCTTTATATCCATCGCGTTAGTTGAACTGCATGCACGATGGGCGCCGCCATTTTAGTTTGTGCCGCACAGAGAATCCGATCTGTTGGATTTACAACATGTGAATTCATCCACTTCTCCCGAAATACAAGAAAGTAAGTGAGTCGGTGAACTGGGGAAGAATAGAGTAAGCTTTAAAGTTACTTACAATAAATAAAACGTGTAGTCTAATTATAATGGACAGGGTTGTTATTTCCGCTTCTATAGACATCAATGTGTATTTTAAATATCTGAAACCTAAAATAAACACTATTTGGTTGAAAACACTGCATGTGATATATGAAAAGCGCTGCACGCATCAGTATCTGGTTTAGCACCAGCCAAAGCACAATCATATTTAAATTTGGCAGTTGATCACGTGATGCCCTGAATGTTCTAATTACACCAGTGTGATCGTATGCGTCAAAGGGTTAAAAGTGTGCGTTGAATGCTTATTAAAAACATATTTTTATTTTTCACATGTTACTAATGTACTAGTTATAAGTACAACTTCCTAACTGTGGTACTTAAGTACACTTAATATAATTAAGCACTAATTAGCACTAACACTTAAATTGATTTTAAGTGTAGTCAGATAAAGTAAACCAAATATACAGTGTTTTATAATGCATTATTTAAAAGTGTGTTATTAATGCTTTACATAAAATTTTAGTGTTTTATATATATATATATATATATATATATATATATATATATATATATATACTGTCACTAAGTTCTATTTTAATGGATTTTCATGAAAAATAAAACATGCGGGTTAAATGTGTACTGAAATTCACAATTTAGCAGCAAGTATACTTTTAGCATGAAGTAGTTAAAGTGCTATATTTATATATTTTAATGTGAGAAAAAAGTGCTACTAATGACATACTAATAGTGTACTTGATTGTACTTGTCACTGGTTCTCTGGTTCACTCTGGTTCTCTGGTTCACTCTGTCTCTCTGTGAGTGTGTGTTGCTGCTGATGAGCTGATCAGCGTAAGCTAGGGCTCATCAGTGCTGCTATTTAATGTTTTTTTATTTAATGCATTTTGCCCTGCGTTGTCAGATCGTTGGTGTGTTCATGCAGTGTTATGGTGCGTTCAAGTTCTCCTGGTAAGTTCGTATTTATGAGGTGGGAAGGCTTGTTTATGACTGTAGGTGCGTTCAATTCACTTTCGTTGGAGTAAGATGGCGGTGTACCTTCTCTTAATTAATTACACAAAAATACAGCACTTCTAATTATAGAAAATGAAGAACAAAGAATGTGCATCTTTTTTATGTTTTTAATTAATTTATGAAGACACTGTAAACTTTATCGTTACCAGCCCATATTGTTATCTTATAATGCTATCATATTTTGTGCAGGGAATTAGTTTACTTTGTTGTAAATAGAAAAGCCTGAAAATGTCACTGCTAAATACTTCTAAGTATTGTAGTATTCTGCCATGTTTCTCACTGACACGCCCCCAACTTGTACAGATTGGTGCTTAAAGAAAATTCCAAGCTTCCCACTCGTGTTTACGACATTGTGGTGGCGTTCATGTGCGTTCAGCTCGTAAATACGATATTTCCAACATGACTTGAACGCACCATTAGTCCTGGCTGTGTTTGAGTCCTTCGTTCCTCATTCCTGTTCTGGATATTCCCTGTCGAGACCGTTTTGTATTACCTGTTGGACTGGTTTGCCCGTTGCAGTCTCTCCACTACCAAGAAATTCTTTGCCATCTGCACTGCGACATCTGACCCTTGTTATCTTTCCTGCTGCTGTTTTCTTAATAAACTGATATTTGCTGCATTCGCTATTGAATCTTCCTTATTTCACGTGACCGTACTATTTAAAGACAGCATTAACATGCAGTTAAGTATATCATATAAAGGGAATATTAACATAGTTGAAATAAATTGAAATGAATTATTTAATTTATAAAAATATGTAAGGAATACATTATAAATACATTTTGTATATATCATATAATATTCTCATTTTAAATAATTCATGAGTGTATTTTCTATGTCTGAGTTTATTCAAACATGTATGAAAGATGGGTTCAAGTTTACTACAAGTGTGTAGCAAATTAGCTCAAAATAAATATGATAATTAATCATAACTAATTATAATTCATTATAAACATTTGGATCAGTTAATACAATTAAATTAATGCAATAAAATTAATATTACAATCAATTAACCTGATTGGGCCAATAAACATTCAGTGTTAATTGTTTATTAATTCTAAGAAATGTTGATTTCCAGTTCATGGGAAATAACAATCTTATGTACAGTACTACTCAGAGCATGCAGTCAGGATCGGCGTGAATAGGGAGTCCAGTATATGGGCATGAAACACGGACAACTTTACGTGTGACATGAACAAGACTTTATTAACTAGACTAAACACGTAACTACTCTAACATTCACACACATACATGCATACAGTTTACCAAGGGAAAGAGAGAGCTGAAGCAGAATACAGGAAGGCAAGAAGTTACAGCATTGTTTGAAATTCAGCAGATCAATAGCCTTGAGCAAACCATCAGTTTAGTTTTAATAGGCCCTTCTTTAAAAGGGTTAAGGATACTTAATGTATCACACAATGAGACTAAGTCTGATACTTGTATTAGTCGTCCATTTGAATTAAAGCTGTCCTGATGCAATTTGTGGAGGCTTCCGTTGAATCTTTGCTAATATTGTGTTGATGAAAGAGAACCAGTTGGATTCAGAGGATCTTTGGTGAATGGAAGGTCTAGGCCGAAGCCTGGCACAAGCTTGGGGTTCCTTAGAAGCTTCTAGAACAGCATCATCTTCTCATCAGTGTTTTTCAGTAAAGTAAAAGAGAGACTGTGATCTTGTGATTTTAAAAGGTGAAGATGTCACACCCTTTTGGGTGTCTGAGCCAATAAGGAGTTTTCCCTTCAGAGGGACACTTTTACTAGTCTTTGTCCTGTAGCAAGATATTAGCATAAGACATTGGATTGGATGTTTGAGAGAAGAACCTTCTAGATTCTTATAATACTAATGTGTCACAGAGTTAGTAACATGTAACATAAATTACCAAATAGGAAACAAAAGTTGGAGTTCGTAGATACCAAACATGCTACCCATGTGATTTTAGGTAAGTATAACTTTGCCACTCTGAAACGTTAATGCCAAAATAGTTCAAAAGAGAGAATTAATACATAGAATAAACCCTATAAAAGGAAAATCATGAGAGGGGAAAATTGGATACACGTTTATACATTTCTCATGTGGTTATATATAGAATATATAGGATTAAAAGGGTTTATTTGCCCTACTCAGAAAGAATGAAGTCAGAGTCTTCTCTGCACATTCCTGACAACAATAAAATAGGAACAGGACATCTATTCTGTCTCTGTGTTGCAGCTGTGGGGGATAGAATTAACAGGACTTATGAGAGAGTGAGTTTCTGGGTAATTCATTAAATATAATGAATAATAGTGTCTGACTGGTCCAGACGCTACAAGTGGTAACTAAATATTTTATTTTATTTTTTTAATACAGAGATAGTATGTTAAAAGCGCATTTTTAGTTCATATTCATGGTGTCTCAAAATAGCACAGTTGAGTACACTTAGATGTTCTTAAGATTACCTTAAGAAGTACTAACAAAGAATTATTAGTATATTAATTACATTAGTGCACGAAAATAGAGCACTTTAAGTACACTATGGAAGTGTGCTAAATCTACTGAAATAAAGTGTATTTTTGTGCACTTTTTTTCACCTGGGATTCTGAGGGATATGGGCATGCAGGCGGGTGTTTCAGGCTGAGCATTCTTCACAAGCTTCAACATATGAGAAACTGCTCAAAGTTATTACTCATGTTGTGGCCAAATTAAATCTCCCATTTTTCCCCTAACTCCACACAGAGGTGTCGAGCATGTGGAAGAATCTCTACACTGCTCATGTACATACCCATGCAACATCGACATACTCTGTGGTTATTGGTATGCACAAGCAAGGGTATGGGGCGATGCCAAAGGTGGAAGAGACTTTGCGGACTACCTCTCCCCTTCAGATGCACTGTCGTGGAGGAAGCCTGTCCTGTGCACAAAAATTTGTACAGTAACATTGAATCTTGTGGAAAAGATGTGTGCGGCAGCAGGTCAGGCTGGTGCATCACTGCACACTATGACAGTCTTGCAGGTGTACCAGGCTGACCTGCTAAAGGACCTGGATTGAGGTGAGGAACTGGGACAGGAAGAGGTTCAAGCTCTGCCAAGCCAGATTTAGCCCTACGCGCCACAAAGCAAATGGTCTGTGCCTTCAGCCATTCAATGGCTGCTGTGGTTGTCACGGAGCAACATCTGTTGCTCAATCTTACGGGCATAATATTAAAAAAAAAGACAAAGACGTTCTCTTGGACACCCTGACTTTGCTCTCCGGCCTGTTCATTGACGCAGTCGATGCTGTTGTCGTCAAGTACCAGGAAGCTAAGCGATAGTCAATGGCATTCAATGAGTTAATCCCTCATCGCATCCAGTAGAAAGGTGGCATCCACCAGCTGTTCCCTGCCAGGCCCTGGTTCCAGAAGATGAGGAGCAGAAGGTTAGCGTAGCTCCTCGTGCCTCTCCTTACAGAGATAGGGGGTCTGGCAGCATGCACAAACACAGCCATCCAGGGGGTGGTTCAATCTGTGGCCTGTGATCTCTTTTTGAGCGGCTTAAAAGAAGACCTGACTCCTTTGAAACCAGGTCCCTGGAGGCGACCCCTCTTGTGGTGGGTCTGGGTACACCACAATGTGTACCAGGCCTCCCGTGATGCCCTTGGGAAGCAGAGACACTAAGGCTGCGTCCGAAAACTGGAAAATGCTGCCTTTGGAAGACACATTTAGGTAGGAAGGCATCAAGGCATGTCCGTATTCAGTGTTAGCTTCACTTCCTGTTTCTTGAGATACCTTCATCTGATCGATTTTTGAAGGCAGCATAGATGTATCCTTCGCTGCCTTTGATATCCCACAATTCTGTGCTTTACATTCTGTGACAGTTGAGCTAGAAGAATAAATATGGCGTCAAAGTTGCGTTTGCTGGTCAGTTTGTGTGTTTTTGATCAACATTTTCCACTTTTGATGTATTTTCTAGCGAGAAATTACTATTTGTTTAATTTTCACCTTTTTTTTTTTTTTAGTTTTAGGGCTTTTTTTTTTTGCGGTAGATCATTAAACTGTTACACTGCCTCAGAAGTCTGTTTTGTGAGGTGACTTCATGCACAAACGCTGCTTTACAAGTCATTGCCTGATAGGGCAGCAAAGCAGCAAGTCAGCTACCTAGGTTTTCGGATGCAGCCTAGATGTTTTATTATCTTTGCTCACAGGAAATCTCTCTTCAGGGTTTGTTTGGTTGTTCCCAGCCACTTCTCTGATGGAGGGTCCCGAACAGATTGATTCTATCGAATAAATGATCCCTCTGTCAGACTTTGTGGGAGTGTGGAAACTTCTGCCCAATGTCTCTCAGTGGGTCCTAAATACTGTGAGGAAAGTTTTGACAAAAGTTTTTTTTGAAAAAAAAAAAAAAAAAAACTGACAAAATTGTTTGCCACCTGCCCACTTCACTTTAATAGGTTATTAGAAACAGTGGTTAACCAAGAACAGTTGATATTTCTAAAGCAAGAACTTCATTCTCTCTTGGCAAAGGGGAGTAGAAAATAGAAAACAGGCAGCAATGCTGTATCCAATTTTAGATCTGCGTGGCCTGGACCGTGCTCTGCAGACATACAGGTTCAGAATGATAACACTCAAACTCATTATGTCACAAATTCAATCTGAGGACTGGTTTGGGATGATAGATCTAAAGGACGCTTTATTCCACACTGAGATTCTGCCTGAACACAGAAAGTTTCTAAGGGTCACTTTTAATGGGTGAAGCTCACCAGTATTGAGTTCTTCCTGTTGCGAATTAACTCAAAGGGGAAATCTTAATAATTATTCATAACTCATTATGATTATTAATTATGATTAATTATGAATATGTGAATCAGTTAATCAGATTAACTTGATGTAGCTACATTAAAATTAATATTACAATCAATTAACCTGTTCGTCCAGTGAACACTCAGTGTTAATTGTTTATTAAGTATAAGCAATGTTCATTTCCAGGTTATGGAAAAACAACATTCTTATTGTACTGTACTGCTCAGAGCATGTAGTCAAGATCTAAATCGTTTAAGAGGCAATTTATTAGCAGACGGAGTCAGAACCAAACATCTATTGTGCACAATCTTTATTAACTAACTCACAAACACATAACTAAACTAACAAACACAACATACATGCAGGTCACACACATACGTAGGTAAAAATGAGCAATGATAGAGTTGAACCGGAAGCTATGGGAAAAAGTCAAAGACAATCTGGAAAAGAATCATCAGTTTTCTCAGTAATAAAACACCTTTGCACAGGTGGTTTACAAATTAATTCTAAATCGCTGTTTAGTGTTCACATGTACGATACTTGCAAGATGCCTTTAGGCTGAGGGGCATCGGATCTGCAGGCCGAGGAGAAATCTTGATGATTCAGTTAAAAGTTGTAGCCAGTATCTTGCAGCGTTCGTTCACTTACATCCTGTTGGAAGCCCGTAAGAGCATGGGCTAAGGATAAGATGAAGCTTTTTGTGGCTCAGGCCGGGTGTCGAGTGTCCACTTGTGTTGCCAATTTCTCTGTTCCTTTCTCTGCAGTTGAAGGTCATTGTTCTGCTGGGTCTCCAGAGGTTCCTAGATGGCAGGGCTGTATGTCCTAGGCAAACTGCCACACTTATGGGGACACAAGAGAGAGAGATGGCACAGGCAAATGCAAGTTCGTACAGAGGGGCTATGTGGGCCGTGTAAGGCGTGAATAGCTGATGTGGGGGAAGCTAGTATGAGTATCTTATGAATAAAGGGGTTTGAGTATCTTTGTTGACGGCTGTAAGCTGCGGTGGCCGTATTTCATGTACTCGGCACTAAGGAGTGAGGAGGGGTAGCTAAGAGATAGGAATTGGGATATTAATAACCTATGACTCATTATACCTCATTAAGGAAACAACAGTTTCTAGAACTACTGTAATCCTATAAAGAGAGGGAAGATGGTGATGGTAAAATAACTAAAAATAGGGTAAAAGCAGAAGGTCCTTTTAGCTCTAGGGAACTGAAAGGGGAGGTAAATACACAAATTGATTTAATTCAATTTAAAATTTAATTAAATCCAACTTGGCTGAATAGAGATATTCAGGCTTAAACACAAGAAAGTGAATGAAATAAAAATAAATAAATAAATAAATAAATAAATAATAATAAAATAAAATAGAGAAGAAATAAAGTCAAAATAAAAAAAATAAATTAGAATTTCCTTATAGATCTAGGAATCTAAAAGGAAAGGTAAATAAACAAAATTGATTTAATTAAATCCAAATTTAATTAAATTCAGCTTGGCTGAATAGGGATATTTAGGCTAAACAAAGTGAGTGAAGGAGATAAACTAAAATAAAATAGAATAGGGGAGGAATAAAGACGAAATAATAAAAACGACCACACACAAATGGTTTAAACCAGTGATGGGTGCCTTTGTAAAGCTTTGCAACCTGTGCGAATCATTTGTCTTGAATCATTGATTTGAAGTGTGTATCAAACTGCTAAAGTCACATGATTGCAGTAAACGAGGCTTCGTGCTGTGTCATAGCTGTTTCAAAATTATTAGACATTTCAGTGGTTTATCTCTAAGTGTCATGAACCAATGTCTACATATGATTTGTATATGAAATATGTATAACATTTAAATGACGCATTTGATAAAGAGAAGAGACATATTTAAAATTCTCTTATTTGTCTGATTAGCCCAGCTTTCATAAAACGAGCCCTACATTTTACTGAAATATCATGTCTTAACAGAAACCTCATGTTTAAGGATATTAGATGATTCGTTGATCGCCTTTAATTGACTTCAATAAAACATTTGTGAATGGTATATTAAAGATGTCTCCTTAAGTTTTCGCTGCACTTACTGTTCTGACCAGCAGGGGTCACCAGCCTGTGGTGGTTTGAGTGGTTTAAAACAGTGAATCATTTGTGACACAGTTGATTTGTTTGATTCTGAGCTTCACAAAGCTTCGTATTGTCCATCAATAGTTCAAATTCCCTTAGTCTTAAAAGAGTCCCAAAGTCTATAGAGTCTTAGGTTCGAATGTTACACATCACGCTCGTACGTGTCTAGGTGTTAGCAGGGTGCTAGCAGCTTTTATTCGAGGTAAAAGGTTTGCACAATGGTCTGTGATGTGGGTGCAGTTATCAGACCATCAGAGATGTCTGCCCCTATGCTCTGCTGGTAATGCGTTGCCAAGAGACTAATACCAGCTCGCAACACGGCTCGAAGGGAGCAGGTTCGGGCCATGCTGCGAACATGCATTGGGAACTCTAGCGTGGTCAGTCAGTCATGACGTATCGCACACAACTCACAAATCACAACAGCACATCATTTCACAGACAATGGTGAATTACTAGTTAGCTAGGCTAGAATTTACAACACAAATTTAACGAGATTGTTTCATATGAGCAGTCCAGTGCATTAATATGAATACAATAGACGTAACAAATAGGCCTTAATTGTGACTGAGGAGCATCGCTCAGATCACTTACAAATGCTGTAGTGAGATTCTTTGTCACAAAGATTGGGGGGGGGGGGTATCACACACAGTTTCTGCCAATCTCATGTTAAACTTAAGTACCTATAGAGTAATATAGCATCCTTCATATCACCGAAAAAGTCCTTAGTTTTATCATATTTATAAAAGATACATACGCTGTACCGAGTCTTTCCGAAAACAGCCGAGCGCCTGAAGGCGTGTCGTGTGAGTGGAGCACGTGCAGCTTTTGTGTAGAGATCGTCTGCAAGCTATCAATGGTCAGCTAAATTTAAACACACACAATATACCATCGCATTATCCATGGATAACTTTTGAATCATATAATGATTATATAAACATAGCATATAGTGAATAATGAATTTAAGAATTCACTACGTTCGTATTGTTTACATGATATGCACTTAGGCGCCTATTGCCAACAAAACAGACATTTGAAGCAGTTTTACTCAGCACCTGCGGTTCCGACTCATGACTGTGATCATTATCACTGTGACCGCTCCATCTTTCAGTTTCATACGCTCTGTAAATCCAGCATAGAACTGGGCCTTGTTTATTAAACTATAAGTGCCAATCCTGAGGGCTCGAGCAGCCTTGGAAAAACACAAGATATTTTCCATTCATTTTTAACAATAAAAAAAGTGTTTGAAACTATCCGTTTCTATGGTTATTTTAATAACAAATATTGAGAGCGCATCAATGCAATGCTTGAGCACAAATCTCTCAGCTCCACTGGGTTCTTTGGGAAGCAAGGTTATCTTTCCCTCACAACAAAAAACACACTTCTTTGGTGACATTGTTGATTTCATGGTCTAAAAACAAAGTGACAAATCCTTCTCGAGCCAAGAAAGATTTGTCAAATCTTTCTCGAGCAAGTCATGTGCAGCGCTGCCGATGACTTCCGACTTCTCTTTCGGGAGAAGTGGCCGTACAAGGAATTCCGACCTCGCTGACGTCACACAGGCCCATACTCGAAAAAAAGACCCCGAAGTTCGTGAGGAGGGTTTTTGGCACAGAAATACTCCGTCATACGTCCAACTCGTGTTTTGAAACTTTGACCATGTTTAGCATGAGAATCCAAATCTTTAACAGTGTAAATAAATCAGAATGCATGAAATAGCATTTTACCTCCCCTTTAATCTGAGATTACTTCATCAGGAAAAGACTTATGCATTTAAAGCTGAAAGTGGGGTTTTCTTTACACAAGATCAGGTTAGTTTATTCTGGTACCATTTATACGTGCTGCTAATCTGAGATTTTGTCGTCAGAAAAAGGCTTACGCTCGTTTAACAACAAAATTATGATTTCTTCAATAATTTCTTCGTACAATTTAAACATGCATTATAGCATCAAGGAACTTTCTGTCGTTCGAAGGAAGGCACATTCAAGCTATAGTTTTGCTGATTTTATCAGAAATTTGTACGTGCATGTATAAGATGTTAATAAAGCTTATGGAACAACACATGATTGAGTACTGGGTCCGTCTGCAAAATAATTTAAAATAATGCCTTTTGTTCTCCACCAAATGTAGCAATATGAGCTCAAAGGGGAAATGATAATCATTATTCATAACTTATTATGATTATTAATTATGATTAATTATGAATATTTGAATCAGTTAATCAGATTAACTTGATGTAGCTACATAAAAATTACAATTAATCAATCAGTTTCACTCTGTGAACACTCAGTACTGTTTATTAATTAATTCTAAGAGAAGGGTATTTTTCATGGCCATAGAAAAATAATTCTTTCTTAGCATATACAGCACTTAGAGCTGGTAGCAAAATCTAAATAATTTAAGAGGCAATTTATTAGCAGACAGGGATCAGAACCAAATATGTATTGTGCACAAATTTTATTAACTAAATCATGAACACATATATACACAAGTCACACATACATAGGTAAAATGAGCAATGCTAGAGTTGAACCAGAAGTGGGACAGGAAATGGAGCTATGGAGATGCCAAAAAAAAAAAACAGGAAAGAATCATCAGTATTCATTACAAAGCTCCTTTGGTAACAAAAGAGGTTCACAACTTTAACAAAATAGCAGCAATTTAGTATATTGTACGATACTTGCATTAGGCCTCAGCCTTTTGAAGATCATCCGGATATACTGTTGCCGTAGGAAGTCCTAAGAGTTTAGTCCGATGGTGTTGAACTTGCAATCGATGTCTTCTGCGTTGAATGAAGGAACGATGACAATCTTGCGTGGTTAGTTTGACTTAGTAGGAAAGAGTTATTTCACTCTTCTAGATGAGCACATGGCTGTGGTGCAGGTTTAGGACTTGAGGACTTGGCCTAAAGAGGCCACCCAGCAGGGTCTCTTCAGTCCGTCCAAGAAGCAAGAGAGAGGGAGGAGCATTGTGTGCTGGCTTTTAAGCTCTGGAAGAAGTTACACCCCTGAGGGTTGACCTATGCTGCTGGCCATTCCTCCTCTTGGTCAGTGGACCAATCATACTTGAGGTTGCTTAAGTTATACCTTGCGGTGGTGTTGAATTGTTGACATCGATGGCTCGAAAATTGATTATTCTTTCTATGCAGGGGCTGCTTCACTGCATTATGTGAGAAAGCAGTGTTCTTTATAAAAGAAGCACTTCAGACATAGTTGAAATCGCATTTATCAGGACTCATGGGATCTTATAAAAGTAATCTAAATCGCAAACTAAATCTAACCCTGGATATTTTATATAATTTCAAAATGAGTGCACGAACCTACAACCTCATGCCTAAAGGTATCATGCCTCAACCCGCTACACTAACTGGCAGTATGCCTTCACTGGCCTTTGAAAGGGTAATTTATATTATCGTAATATATTTGCCATAGTCTCTTCATGTACTCCACAACCAGGGTTGATTCCCCAATGGCCACATCACATTATTGGGGTAAATCACAAATTTCTGTTATTAGATAACCCGCTCGATAAAAGTGCAACACGCGAAACATACAATCAACAGCTACTATGGTGGAGTAAGAGGAGAGCCCCCAGCAGCAGAATTTCGACTTCAGAATTATATTTGTATAGACTGAGATGTAGGTGTATAGACTGTAGAGGGTTTTGGGAAACCCAGCCAAGATCCAGCTGACTACAGTAACCTCAGGATAAACAGAGAGACTAATATAAGCGTAGATGTCATTCTTCTGCTGGAATGGTCAAGGCTATCTTGCACCCCAAACCGAACTATGTTCCTAAAGTGCATTCTGTGACTGGTCAGCCTATTATCTTGCAAGTTCTCTTTTCGCTACCTCCTGAATCTTCGGCGCAAGAAACTCTTCACGTTCTAGGCCAAGTCCATGCTTTGAGGATCTATGTCACCCATTCAGGCCAGTGGCATAAATCCTCTCAGCTCTTGGTCTGCTTTGGTGGCCACTATAGAAGTAGAGCCATCACCAAACATGAGTTAGGGCCCACTCCACTAGGAGTGTTGCATCTTCAAAAGCTCCATTCACAATGTTTGTGCTGTGGCAGGCTGGTCATCTCCACAGACATTTAGAAGGTTTTACAATTAGGACTCTGATTCAGGTCCTTCAGGTTTGATCCAGGTCCCGTCTGTTCTCAACAGTGGTCTGTGCCACAGTTTTACAGCCTTGTCGAACACGCACCCTCCTTTGGTGTGGCAGCAGGTTATTAACTTTCTGGGGTCGGCAAACGCGCTGGTGCGTTTGGCTGGATTTTATTCACACAGCAGCAAAATTGACTTAAAATACTCTGTCATTTTTTGTCATACACTGTCAGAAAAAAAGGTACGGTTGGGGTACATTGTGAGCACTCTGAGTACAAATGCTTTGGTTGTACCCTCAGTGGGTCATATTTACACCTTATGGAACTAATATGTACCGTTTGGAAAATAAGGTCCATTTGATCAAAATAAGGTACACATTTGTTTCTTCCTGTCATAGGGTCCATGTTTGTACCATTTAATCAACAAACAAAGGTACAAACACTTGTGTGACTGAAAGGTTGACAGGGGGTGGGTGGTTCAAGACTGCCAAACCATGCAAGTGCATGCACCTGAGCATTATTTCAAGCTATACAAATGTTTATATACTCATCTTTTGAAGCAAGAAACAATGGGGGCGATTTAAAAAATATATATTATATGCAGTCAGCCTCTCAAATTCAAATGTAGCCCGCGTGAGTCGCGAGAAGCACGGATGACGTTTGGGTGGCCCGATGGTTTTTCAGATCAGAAACTGACGACGGAAGAGCTTCTCCTAGAGATGAGAAAAACTGGGATATAATTCACCGAAGATGTATTGTCATTCCCCATTTTACAGAGATCTTCAGACTCGATAAAGAAACATGTCAGAAATCCTTCTAGATTACAATGTAAGTCAGTTATGTTCCATAATGTGTAATCTCTTCACCTATATACAGTACATTTAAAGTATTTATGGTGCTTTATAATAATGATAATTTACTTTTATTACTATTATTATTTAAGTATTTTGTTTTACATCTCAGGAGTTTCTTAGGGCCAACTGTTTTAATTCAACTTTCAGGTATCCTTTCCTTTTATCCTCTTAGATACCCTTTCCATAAGGATGTGGATGATGGCAATGTAAGTTACTTGTACAGAATTTATATTATGCAAAAAGTCCAGATTAATGTATAGAGGACATCTCATAAGTTCTAATGAACAGAAGTTGATGGATCCTGTTTATATACATAACCAGGGCAAAAGATAGACTTTTGGACCCTTGAAACATACTAAGTCTATGAAAAAATGTGATTCACAAGAATGTTTAAAATGTACAGTTGAAATGTATAGTACTGTTTAATGTTTTAAAGAGTTAACTGAGTGTACTGTTTTTGGAAATGTGAAATTGATCAATATGTAAATGCATCCTGCAATATTGATGACACGCTGTGATACAATGTTTAAATGTTTTTTCCTTTGAAATCTGTGCCTGAAATTGTGAGATTGTAATATTTGTAATGTTATTTAATAAATGTGGTAAACAGCATTATGGCCTTTTTAATATGTTGTGTGGGGTACAAACGTGCCATCATGAGGTACAAAGGGCTTGTCACTGGGGCAGTACCCTTAAAAGGACAAATTTGTACCATTTTTAGGGGTACATTATGGTACAATAGCACTACAAGGTACAGTTTGGTCACCAAAGGTACATATTTGCCTTTACAAACTGTAAGGGTACCAATATGTACCCATTATGAAGGGTACAACAGGTGTACCCTTGAGGGTACTGCCCCAGTGACAAGCCGTTGTACCCCTAAAGGTACAAATTGTGCTAATTTTTTCCCTGACAGTGTACATACAAAAGTAATACATAATTTGAAACTACAGCATGTCTATCTATCAGAATGAGGATCTATGTTTTTTTTTTTGTTTGTTTGTTTGTTTGTTTGTTTTTTTAATGTTTTTTTATAATTTAAGTACTGCACGGTCACTGATTGGTCCATGATCTACCAATCACAATGCACATATGACCCATAACTTAATCTGATTGAGCTTCAGGCATCCCAAAAGACAGGCATGACTAGACCAACTAGACAGGAGGAGGAGGAGGAGCTCCTTTTTATCTTTTATATGCAGATTAGTGTTCATGGTAGCATCATCAACTTATTAAGTAATAATATTCAAAGTTAATTTAAAGGTCTTTCAGAGCTGAAGAAAACAGGAATTTTTTTCTGATTTTATGTATTCTATGTTGTGATCATAAACTGTCATTTAGTTTTTTTATTAGTTTTAGTGAAAAACAGAAACAGCAAATGTGAAATGAGTGCATACACAACAACACACGCAAACAAATTCACACACATATACACACATAAACACAGTGATGCCCTGATGCTATATGCACACAATCATTTATTATTTATCAAAACTAGCAAGTACACACAAACACACCCACAAACACATACAGATATATACGCACATATTCCCATTCATTCACCCACTGCAAACAACAAAAATAATAAAACAAGTTTTTTGAAAATTCATCTTATCATCTTACATTTTCTCTACATTCTTATTGCATTGCTGTTTGTTACAGTATGTGTTATTTTCATAATCTTCAATGCTATAGTTCACATATTGTGTTGGAACTCTAGCTCATTAGTATTGTATGGTTAAAATATTACTTTTTTGTTTGTTTGTTTGTTTGTTTCTTAAGCCCTGATGTCCATTGTAGTGGACATGAAAAAAATCTAATAAAAAAAAAGAGTTTGCACAAATCTCTTTTTTCTCAGTGGAACATAATTCAGGTCTGAAGGGGTTAAAATGTACAGATTTTACTAGTTAGGCTTTTCCCAGACTGAAATGTGTGATATTGAGTGAAACACTGAAATATGAAATATATAGAGAGGTAATACAGTATATCACTGTGGAAGGTGTAGGACCAGAAAATATTCAATTGTTCAATCATTGCATTCGGTCCAAGCGAAATGATAGCGTGTTCACTGGCTGTCAATGTGTGTTTGCATGCTACTGTGCTGCCTGTTCACGCAGACGTTGTCATCAAACAGCAACAACCTAACTTTTATTCTGAACCGACAACAAGCAGCACTGGCAAAGGATCTATGAAAAGAAAGACAGTCTTAGAAAAATGATGAAAAAAAACAAAAAAACATCTGGATCAGAAAAGAGCTAAAACCAGAATTAACATTGGTGTTGCTTTTCCACGCTGGAGACAACTGCTGGAGTCAAAGGGTCTGAAAGATGATGCCATGGTTGCAGTATTTCTTTTGGACAGGTAGGTGCATGGTATAATTCGATTTTGATGTGTTTTGATAGTAACGCTATATTGTAGCTTATGTAGTTTGCGTACCTTACGAATTAGCTCAATGACAGCAGCACCCAGCTTCTAATCTGGAATTATTTTTATGTTTTCAAAGTTACTTACTGTACTGTAAAGTTGTATCCCACATAACAAACTTTATCTGGTCCAGCTCCATTCCACAGATTCCCCTTTCCCTCACACATTTTTTGTGGTATGCCCACAACAGAATTGTTATATATGATATTGTTACATTGTATACTTTTTTATTACAGTACTTGCCATTATTCTTTTTGTTAAATGTTTTGGTATGTAAACACAACCATGTCAATAAACTACATTAAACTGAAAATCACACACACACACAGTCTATAAATTAAACAAAGCAGACAGACATGTGTATATATATATATATATATATATATTTCAGAAATGTCAAAAAGTGTATCATCCGCTTTTCTCTCTGGTTGTATACAATAGTTTTGTGTGAGGTATGGTGCCAATTTAAAGTTGTTAGTCACGAAAAATCTTATCCTGATTCATAAGGTGCGCATTTCTCATTTAAATGCACATCGCCCAAAAGTCGGCACTACTTTGATATCACTACCATAAAACTTGTCGTAAAGCTTCTTGAGGTTTTATCATTCCTGATTATTCTTCTCATCAAAGAAATTAGGACAGAAGTGGTTGAAAATGGACAAAAGAGATGGATTACAACACCAAGTGTAAACGGGAATGTGTCTCCCTCGTCTACTTGTGATCCAATCGACCAAAACACCAGGTGTAAACAGGGCCTGAGAATTAAAGATCGATCGTTTACTGAGTTCAGCAGCAAGCAGTACAATCAACTGCATCACAGGTGGACTCCACATGCACAAACAAAAGGTTCTTCTTTGCTTAAGATAAGTTGAACTGCATTTGACTGCCCCCTACAGGTTATAAATAATCACAACTAAATAGTTTTAAATCTTTTAAATCTCACTCTACAACAGTTCCTCACACAAAGTATCACACAGATCCCGAAGATTTGGATTACAACGCAGGAATAAAATACTTTAAAGCATCTGGACCAATCAGACATATATAAATTATCCATTATATTTAATGAATAATCCAGCAAACTCACTCTGTTTAATGTCCAGTTGTGTTGGATGTTTAAAAGAGTTTCTGTAATGTTTTTGAAATTTGTGCTTACCATCGTGCTAAAGAATGGTTTTATATGCTTGGGCTCTAGGTGGTCATATTATACCTAGGTTAGGGTGTGGGTTAAACTAGTACATAATAAATTATGTCAGTACTGACACCAGTCTCTTATGTTTTAATCTATACATTGCACATAATGATTAATAAAACTTAAACTAAGGGAAACTTTTCCATAGTTTAGGTCGGTACAATAAGAATGAAATAAGTTCATTTAAACAAATATTGTTTTGTTGAGCCAACTTAATAAATTTAAGTTCCTTTGTCACACTAACAAACAAAATAGTGCATGTTAGTATGACTGGTTTAAAAAACCTTGTTTCCTTCTTATTGTACTGACTGAAACTAATTGCATTGAAAAAAAATGTAAACAAACAATTTTTCTGAGTGCATGCTGTATCAGTTATAAATATAATCACACTGGTTTAAACATGCAGAGAATCATGTTCCCTATCTGTCAGCAGAGCCGGTCCTCAAAGTACACAAAATACGCAAGTTGTGTAGGGCCCCCAAACCACCAGGGGGACCCCTTGCTATCAATGATGATTTAATGACTAGGGCTGAGCGAGTAATACAAATTTTGTTACATTTTCTTTATATTGGACAAAAATATAAAATATGCCAAGATGTCCATCTTGGCAGGTTTCACTTAAACACAGTCAGTTATGTCTTAAGTGAACATATACAGTTGGTGAAAGTAATCGAATGCTTGCCAGTGTATTAGATATGTGTATTTGGTTTTAAAGTGACAGCAGCAAATAAACCTGCTGCTGTCTCTGTCATTTAATGTTAATCAAACAACAAAAGAAAAAAACGACAATCATTCACTGCTCTTCACTGAATAACTTTAGTAAATTTACTGATGACCCCCAAAAATTGCAATGTGCAGGCTGATTGTGTGAAGACATTACTGCTGCGGCACTGAAGGCAAGTCTAAGCAGAGCTGGGCTTCTGCGGGAGCAGAGGCATCATCACTGCTGCGGCAGTAAAGAAAATTAGCCAGAGAAACAGAGCTCCTGCGGGAGCCGACGCAACATCATTGTTGTGGCAGTGGAGAAATTGACCAGAAGAAGTAAGCTCCTGTGGGAGCAGAGGCGACATCACTGCTGCGGCAGTGGAGAAATTGACCAGAAGAAGTAAGCTCCTGCGGGAGCAGAGGCGACATCACTGCTGCGGCAGTGGAGACAATAGCCAGAAAAACGTCTCAGTTACATATGTAACCTTCGTTCCCTGAAGAAGGCAACGGAGACGTACGTTAGTAGGGACCGACGAATTAGGATATTGCCAGAGAGCCCTATCAGCCTCGAGTGAAACTAAAAAAGCTAATGGAATTGGTGTGCGATATTTACATTTATACCGCCAGGTGGGTATAAATAGGGAAGCAGATGCAATCGCACTCTGTTTTTCGCTGAGGAGACAACCTTGAGTCTGCACTACAGTGAAGGCACAAGAACTGTGGCGACGGGACGTACGTCTCCATTCCCTCCTTCAGGGAACAAGGATTACATACATAACCGAGACGTCCCCTTTCAGTCGGTCACATTCAACGTACCTCAGTAGTGACCGACGAATTGGGATCCCAAATAAAGCGCCAGAGTTACTGACCACTTCCAGTGCCAAGCGTAATCTCCAGCCACCCGGCGCACCTGGGGGGTGGAGAAGGGGGTGAGCTTACACTGAGAGAGTCTACTGCTGTTCCGCAAGACCCACTACAGTAAGACTTAGACAACACTGGGGAAGCGAACCCATAGGGGATGCTGCGGAGGCCACAACCTACCCTGAAGGGGAGGAATTACGTGGGAATACACACATGGACTGACCGTGGGCAGTACACATATGGAGTCCCTGGGATGGCTCCAGCCTAGAGATAGGGGAAGACTCATCTGACAGGTGACAGCAGAGCTGGCTCTGCTAAGGGAAAGACACGGGCTCACTGTGGGGAGTTGACCGTGGATACACATATGGGACCACTCACATGGAAGGGTCAAAAGATATGGCACCCAGCCAAACCTTAACATCAGATACGGAGATTTGGCCTGGCATCAGACACTCCGCAATGTCGGAGCCGCAAGGGGAGGCGGAGGAACTCGGTAGGGTTTGCCAAGCGGGGAACTCTACTAGAGCAAATGGATGCATGTATCCGGCCCAGGGGGCGGGAATGGCATTGCAAGCCGACACTAGAATGGGTTCTTCGTGTTTACCGGCTACTGGAAGTGAGTACACAGGAAGATACTGGTTCCACACAAAGGCTATAGTGTCTAGCAAACGTGTTGGGTGTCGCCCAGCCCACAGCTCTACAGATATCTGTCAGCGAGGCGCCGTGCGCCAGCGCCCAGGAAGAGGCAGCTCCTCTGGTGGAGTGGGCTCTTAACCCGAGCGGGCAAGGCACGCCTTGGGACTGATAAGCCAAGGCGATGGCGTCCACTATCCAGTGAGCCATTCTCTACTTGGAGACAGCCTTTCCCTTCTGCTGGCCTCCGTAACAGACAAAGAGCTGATCTGAGGTCCTAAAGCTTTGCGATCTATCCACGTACAGGCGCAGAGCGCAGACGGGACAGAGCAAAGCCAGGGCTGGGTCTGCCTCCTCCGAAGGCAGCGCTTGCAGGTTTACTACCTGGTCTCTGAAGGGAGTGGTAGGAACCTTGGGCACATATCCAGGCCGGGGTCTCAGGATAACGTGAGAGTCACCGGGCCCGAATTCCAGGCACGATTCTTCGACCGAAAATGCGTGCAGGTCCCCTACCCTCTTGACCAGGAGGATGGTCTTAAGGGACAGTACTCTACTGACTGCAAAGGCTCGAAGGGATGACCCCGGAGAGATGTAAATACCAGGGTGAGATCCCAAGAGGGTATAGTGGAAGGGCGAGGCGGATTCAGTCTCCTTGCCCCCCTCAGCAACCTGACGATCGGGTGGTGCTTCCCCAAAGACTTACCATTGACTGCATCGTGATGTGCGGCAATAGCGGCAGCATATACTTTGAGGGTGGAGGGAGACAGCCTTCTCTCCAAGCCCTCTTGCAGGAAGGAAAGCACAGACCTGACCAGTCCTGACTTACTGGGGAAAACGCATATTTGCGTAGGCCCCGGGGCAAGCTGTGTGCCAGAGCATCCGTGCCGAGAGTGCCCTCGGTCAGGGAGTAAAACAACTGGCAATGGGCTGTGTCCGGAGAGGCAAAGAGATCTATCTGTGCGGCCCTGAAACGCTGCCAGATCAGCTGGACCACCTAAGGGGTGGAGTCTCCATTCGCCCAGAAGTGGAGGCTATGGTTGAGCACGCCTGGGACGTGAATGGAATGAAGTGATCTCAGATGCTTCTGACTCCATAGCAAGAGATGGCGGGTGAGTTGCGACATGCGACGGGAGTGTAGACCACCCTGATGGTTGATGTACGCAACGGACCAGTTGCTATCCGAGTGGACCAGTACATGCTTGTCTGACAACAGCTCCTTGAAGCAGCCCTGTGCAAGATGTACTGCCAGCAACTCAAGGCAATTGATATACCAATCCAGTTGGGGCCCCGTCCACAGACCACAACATGCCTGGACACTTGTTCGAGGGGAACTCCTGCCTGCAGGAACGAAGGATCCGACCACTGAGTGAGGGTACGACGGCAGTTCAGTGTCACGGGGACATGGAACGTACCGCGTTGCCACGCCCATCTCGGGACCCGGCCGTGAAGCCAGTGCTGAAGTGGCCTCATATGAAGCAATCCGAGCGGCGGGGCTGCAGATGCCATATACCCCAGGAGCCTCTGAAAAAGTTTAAGTGGGCCTGCTGTCCTGCGCTTGAGCATACTCAGGCAGTTCAACACTGACTGGATGCGCTCCTCTGTGAGGCGCGCTGTCCGGGCGACCGAGTCCAGTTCCATACCGAGACAAGAGATCCCCTGCCCGGGGGCGAGTTTGCTCTTGTCCCAGTTGACCCGAAGACCCAACCGTGAGCTAACACCATGTCCCTGTGTTCGCACAACTGCTCTCTTGAGCGGAACAATGGCCGCCTCCGCAACCTTCTGGGTGTGGCCAATTTCTCTCTCCCTCAGATGGCCACAATCACTATCTTGAATCCAGGGCTGTGTTCACACTGAGACAGTATTTGTGGATGGTTCATGCTTTCACTGTGAGAGCATGGCCATGGGATTGTTGTGGTTGTGACTCTTGTACTTTTTCAAAAGGCTGAGAGTCACCTCAGCAGCTTCCTGTCCAGGTCCTTCTACCTCCGGGTACGAGACCTCTGCGGTGGGCATTGAGGGCGATCTTGGGGTTACAATTAAAGAGCTTCCACCAGGAAATCCTCACAGGCTTCTTTTTCCTCTGCCCGCTCACGTCCCCCAGTTAAGTTTCAGGATAAGTTAGGGGGTTCACCTGAGTGCGAACTTACTTTCTCATTCAGGGCTTGTGAGCATGATGAGTTGTCAATCGCAGCATTGGAGGGTAGGCTTATGCTTTCCAAGATGGATGACTTGTACACATATTTAAGTTTAAATCTATAAGTCTGACTGAAATGATCTTGCCTATGAAGAACAAGCTTGACGAGATCTCGTTAATATACAAAGAGCAAAAATTGAGTCACTATTGAGAGATATCAAATGGTGACTGGACAAGGAAATAGGGGTCTTTTTTATACCCAAAAACCAGACATCATTAAACCACAAAAGCTATTCAAGCGAATCAAAAATAATACAAATGTCTCAGCAGTTTGCAAGTTCAAAGTACAGTCTGACAGGGGATTAGATGGACAAACGAGGTATCAGTTCCTCTTTTCGTGGAAATCAGATACATCTGTGAAGACAAAGACCTATTATAATGTATTTTGGCCTTTATTCCGACTACGCACATGTCTACTTTTGCAGACACAGGCTATTAAAAATGTGTTTACTTTAACACCCTAGCATTTACATATGCCAAAGGAAGCTTTCAGAAAGTTTGTACGTGCACAGCAGCTTTTAGAAAAACATACTAGTCAGCTATGAAGACCTTAAAAGGCTTTTCATAAAAGAAACAGTGCACATTTGCCATAAAAATCATAAAAACATAAAACAATAAATGATTACAATATTATTGATTAAATTATTAATTATGGGCAAGAAAAACATCTTCATTTTCAATCTTCACTCAAAAATATATTATTTCTATAAAAAATATAATTAAGATGTTAAAACATAAACATTAATCTTCTCTTTGCCCGCATCAGTATCTGTTACTTTTTTTTTTTTTTTTCACATTTATTGACTGACAGCTCTTCTGTCCTCATTGTGAGAGATATCGTGAATAAGTGCAGAGATGGTATATACCAGGATGGTTATTGTAGTTCTAGACTACAGGTGCTGGTCATATAATTAGAATATCATCAAAAAGTTGATTTATTTCACTAATTCCATTCAAAAAGTGAAACTTGTATATTATATTCATTCATTACACACAGACTGGTATATTACAAATGTTTATTTCTTTTAATTTTGATGATTATAACTGACAACTAAGGAAAATCCCAAATTCAGTATCTCAGAAAATTAGAATATCACTTAAGACCAATACAAAGAAAGGATTTTTAGAAATCTTGGCCAACTGAAAAGTATGAACATGAAAAGTATGAGTATGTACAGCACTCAATACTTAGTTTGGGCTCCTTTTGCCTGAATTACTGCAGCAATGCAGCGTAGCATGGAGTCGATCAGTCTGTGGCACTGCTCAGGTGTTATGAGGTGTTTAGAGCCCAGGTTGCTCTGATAGTAGACTTCAGCTCTTCTGCATTGTTGGGTCTGGCATATCGCATCTTCCTCTTCACAATACCCCATAGATTTTCTATGGGGTTAAGGTCGGGTGAGTTTGCTGGCCAATTAAATACAGGGATACCATGGTCCTTAAACCAGGTACTGGTAGCTTTGGCACTGTGTGCAGGTGCCAAGTCCTGTTGGAAAATGAAATCTGCATGTCCATAAAGTTGGTCAGCAGCAGGAAGCATGAAGTGCTTTAAAACTTCCTGGTATATGGCTGCGTTGACCTTGGACCTCAGAAAACACAGTGGACCAACACCAGCAGATGACATGGCACCCCAAACCATCACTGACTGTGGAAACTTTACACTGGACCTCAAGCGACGTGGATTGTGTGCCTCTCCTCTCTTCCTCCAGACTCTGGGACCCTGATTTACTTTCATCAGAGAACATAACTTTGGACCAGTCAGCAGCAGTCCAGTCCTTTTTGTCTTTAGCCCAGGTGAGACGTTTCTGACGCTGTCTGTTGTTCAAGAGTGGCTTGACACAAGGAATGCGACAGCTGAAACCCATGTCTTGCATACGTCTGTGCATAGTGGTTCTTGAAGCACTGACTCCAGCTTCAGTCCACTCTTTGTGAATCTCACATTTTTGAATGGGTTTTGTTTCACAATCCTCTCCAGGGTGCGGTTATCCCTATTGCTTGTACACTTTTTTCTACCACATCTTTTCCTTCCCTTCGCCTCTCTATTAATGTGCTTGGACACAGAGCTCTGTGAACAGCCAGCCTCTTTTGCAGTGAACTTTTGTGTCTTGCCCTCCTTGTGCAAGGTGTCAGTGGTCGTCTTTTGGACAACTGTCAAGTCAGCAGTCTTCCCTATGATTGTGTAGCCTACAGAACTAGACTGAGAGACCATTTAAATGCCTTTGCAGGTCTTTTGAGTTAATTAGCTGATTATAGTGTGGCACCAGGTGTCTTCAATATTGAACCTTTTCACAATATTCTAATTTTCTGAGATACTGAATTTGGGATTTTCCTTAGTTGTCAGTTATAATCATCAAAATTAAAAGAAATAAACACTTGAAATATATCAGTCTGTGTGTAATGAATGAATATAATATACAAGTTTCACTTTTTGAATGGAATTAGTGAAATAAATCAACTTTTTGATGATATTCTAATTATATGACCAGCACCTGTAAATGTGAACATGCATTTACTCATCTCACTTGAACAGTGCAACAGATTCAGTATTCCTCAAAATGAATAAAAACAGTAAAATGCAAACTCAGAATTTTACGCAAACCTGTAATAATTACACAAATAGACTTTATGTATTTAATCTCACTTTATTAACCAATGTCTTTGCGGCTGATCTTTGATGATCAAATTTAACCATACTAATAAACAAAAATTAATTTAGAATAGATTTAGAAATAATAGTGTTTAACTCCTGTGTCCTATTCTTCTTTAATCCAGAATGGCAGCACATCTGAAAGGTTTGTTTGAGCTGCACCCTCTACTGTACAGGCATGAATATGCATTTCCTTCAGCCTGAGGCTTATTCATTTAACTTCTGGTGAATTAACCAAACAATATAACTATTTTTGTTGTTATTAAAAACGGACAAACAAGTAAGCCCAGCACAGGTAAGAAAAAGTAAAGCAAAAGTAATGTAATGCATTACTTTTCATAAAAAGTAACTAACACAATTACTTTTTTAGGGAGTAACGTAATATTGTAATGCATTACTTCTAAAAGTAACTTTCCCCAACACTGGTCATAAGCCACATTACTTCAGTGAGGCATATTTGGACCCAAGGATGTCACTTCCAGTATGAATAAAACATCCATAATATTTTCTAATGATTTATAGTTATAGGCCGCCTGAATTTTTCCCAAAAAATAAACGTTTTATGTAAAGTAAAATAATTAGTAGTAGTAGTAGTAGTATTTTATGCAGCCCTACAAGTAGGCACAACAAACCTGGTGTTCTTTTTAACCAGAAAACACAAATAGATTTTTTTTTTTTTTTCTAAAATTGTGCAGCTCTAGTTGCTCCCGATATCAGCATGTTCACAGTTATTTTGTTGATTTTTACAGGGACCAGATGCCTCTGATGAATCCTCTTGACTTAAAAAATAAAATAAAATAAATAAATAAAAAATTACACAAGTCTCTTCAAACTGTTTTTTTTTTCTCTGAGAGCGCTTTACCAACATCAGCAAGCATGTACATGAACATAGTAAAATGAAAAAGCAAACACATTGGAAATGACAGGTGTGTTAACAGGAACTGTTTCAGAAATGGCACAATGGTGTGTGACTGTTTAAATCTCTGGGCCTGTTTACACCTGGTTACTTCATGTGTTTTTATTGATCAGATAGTTGTCTGACTTATCAAAACAATTCCATTTACACTTGGTCACATAAATGTGTCTCCGCAAAATGGATATAAATCCGACCTTCAGTTCCCGCGGTATATGTAGATTTAATGGAGTCTCATTTAGTCTCATTACTTTTAATGAAGATGATTGTGTGTTAAGCGTATGCGACTTACTTTCAGTTTCATTAGCAGCAGTTTGCACGTTGACTCGCTGAAGAGATATTCATCATTTCTTTTATTATTCGTCATGAATTCCTTTCAATATCCATATTTCATAACATCCATCCCGAGGTCAAGTTGTTTTATTATTATAATTTTTTTCAATGTTTTATTGCATGTTTACTTTTTACGTTTTGCTGTGTTTACATCCTGACATGTTAAGAAAAATAAAGCCATGACATGCAGACAAAACACAATTTTAGGTGTATTTGTATATATTTGTTTTGTTTTTTTCCAGTGCCTGCTAATTTCTATTTTCTCAGCTATGCCATCTTAGTACGTCACAGAATAGATATTACAGATATGTTTATGTTTATCTATGTTTGTCCAAACTAAGTCATTTGCCACTGTAGTGTTTGGTTTTGTAAGGTACTATTTTCTATAAAACTAGAGTGGAAATGTTTGCATTGTGAAAAGTGCTATGGAAATAAATTTAAATTTAATTGAATCAGTTTTTGTTTAAACAAGGTATTTTAAAACAATTTCCTCTTCAGCTGTGTCTCTTGTGTTTGGCCACTAGAGGGAGGTATCAAGACATGGAATGTTCACTGTTTAGACGAGTAAAATTTGGGGTAGGTAAAGATCTGCTTCTCTGCTTATGTATGGGAAACCACACTGACTGTGATTAACTCTCGGATCCAGTTATAACTGTCTGATCAAGCATATAAAGGGATGTGCCACAACTGTTACTGTAAAAGTTCACGCTCAGATATGCCTGCAAATTATGTGTGATTTTGCAATTGCTTAGTTTTATTTGGCTAATTCCACACTTCTTTTCACACTGAGAAACAGCCTTCATGAGTTTATGTAGGTAATGTGTATAGCACTTAAACAAAACAAGTGTGGAAAGGCCTCAAACCTGCAAAATGCATGAAAGGCAATTCTGACCGAGTTGGCTGGCGTCACACTTCAAGCATGAATGATAATTGAGGGCTAGGGCAAAGGGGAAGATAGTTTTCAGTCTGTTCCTCAAACAAAGCTTATCGTATTACTCCAGAATACTTGGACTAGTGCACATATAGTATGAACACCTTTGGAAATTAAATTTAACATTGTTTACTTTCACCTTCATAGCTCATAGAGTACTACAAAACCGGCTGCCATAAGAAACATATAGTGCCAACAGTAAAAAAAAAAGTACCATTATTACATTATTATTATTACCATTAGTACTGTTGCAGTAATAGATCTAGAATGGTATGATCACCCCTATTACGGTGGTTGGGAGCAGTCAAAACACTTGGGAATAAATTATAAAAAGGGGAGACCGGGGATGGAAGTAACACTTTTTGTTTGGGCATTAGTAACTTAGCTGTTTGTGCTAGATTCTCTGATACACGGTAGCCACATTTGTCTACTACAAATAAAACGCACTGTCTACTACACAATCACAGTTTATGTGAATTAATGTCAAATACTAGCTGCACTGTAAAACCCCATAAGTTCAGAGTACTCAAAATTATTGTAAACACCGATAACCTCAAACAATTTAAGTAAAGCAACTTTAAAGCAATATTTTAAGTAAAGAATAATTATAAATAACAATTAAGTCAAACAGAAATGTTTTAATTTTAGTTTTATTTAATGTTTAAGTCCACTGTACTTAAAACTATTGTTTACCATACGTAATGTTTCTTATTTTTCAATTATTTTGATGCAGTAGTTGTAAAACCCAATAAGTTCAGAATACTCAAAACATTTAAGTAATCAAATCAAAATGTATTTTAGTAGAACCAAAACAATAGTATTTCGCCACCCCGGGTTGCGGAAAACACATGCAGCGAATTGCAGCCATGGAAGCCAGCGAACAAACCTGAAGAGATCGCAGATTCTACCCGACCTAAAAAGCCTCAGCATCCATCTAAAAATCTCTATGAACGGGAGCATATTAACGCAATATCAATTCATCATAAATCAATAAATCAACTAATTATCTTACAGTGTGTAAGTCTACTCGCCTTCCAACGTCATTTAAGCTCACTCCTGTTGCGTGTCTTCAAACTGGCAACCCACAAGAGCATCCAGTCCAAGGAGGAGGGGGCGGGGCAAACAATATTTTGAATTTGGACTGCAGTACCTATTTCAACCACTAGCACTAGCTGTCACCTTTAAGTTATATTGAAAACCAAATTGGGTTCCCTATCTTTAACACTGCATAACAGAGTTAAGAACCGTGGCGTTATGCGTTCTGACTTATTATTCGATAAGCAAATAAATTCTGTTTCTTTCATCTCCGGTCCATTGCCAAATTAAAACAGTTCCTCTCAAAGAAAGACCTAGAAGTAGTAGTGATCCATGCACTTTTTACATCCCGGCTTAACTACTGCAATTCATTATATATAGGTCTTACTCATTCCTCTATACATCGTTTGCAATTGGTTCAAAATGCAATTGGACTTCTGACGAGAACTAGGAAGAGAGAACATATCACTCCTGTTCTCTCCTCCTTACATTGGTTACCTGTCAGATACAGAGTTGACTTCAAGGTTCTGCTGTATGTTTATAAAGCTTTTGCATGGGTTAGCACCACAGTACATTTCCGATTTTCTTCATCCTCCTTATTCTGCTCCAAGATCTCTCCGCTCATGCAACAAATTGTTTCTCTCTGTTCCTTGGTCCCGCTTAAAGTTGAAGGGTGACCAAGCTTTTGCAGATGCGGCTCCTAGGCTGTGGAATGCGCTTCCAGTTGGTGTGAGATCTTCCCCCACATTGGACACTTTTAAATCCAGCTTGAAGACTCATTTTTTCTCTTTAGCTTATGATGTTGCCTGAGTTATATTTGGGGTTTTGAGTGGTTTATGGCTTATCTTGCATGCTTTATTTTTTTAATCTTATGAATTAGTTTTGTTTTCTTTTATCTTTTGTGTAAAATTGTACAGCACTTTGGTGCAACGCACATTGTTTTGAACTTGAACTTGAAGTGTTAGTTAGCACCAGCATGCACTAATGTAACCATCAAAGAGAATATCACTATTATTTACTTGCATGAACTGTTAATCAACATGCAGTACTTATAGTCTTGATGTTTCACAGCCCATTCTCGATCCACAGGCACTACTGTTCATCCCGATGGTAACCCCAAAACTTCAACATCACAGAAACACCTTTAAATACCAAATTAAAATAACATTAAATAATAACATATCTTTCCCTGCATTAATGTAGTGAAAAAACACACAAAATAACATTCAATTTCAACATTTATTCTCCCTTACAGAGTGTGACGCAAAGCATGCTGGGAACTTGAAATCTACTACAACTCAGTTTAATGTTGAATGGACTCTTCTGATAACGTCGGTTACGTATAATTTAAGTATAAGGGTTTACTCAAAAATGTTGAGCTACACAAAAAGAAAACTAAACTCCTTGTTCAGAAAATGTTATCATTTTAAGTTGCATCAGTGATTTAACAGACTTTAATTGCAGCGTACTAAATCTTTATAAGTTAGTAGTACTGTTCAGGTTTACAGTGTGGGGATAGATGTAACAATGAAAGGTAATTTGCTTGAATTAAACAAGAAAACAAAAAATGTATGTGCTCAGTTGAGGCAGATCATGTTTTTTATCCAGTAAGAAGACATGCGCATAAATTACGATGGAAACACAATTACCACATAAATCCCTTGATGCACACTTGACTTTGCCTCAACAGGGGAGATCGATAACTGGACTCACTGAAATCTTCATAAGGGGTTGTTTGAAACATTTTAATTAACTGTTACTCCTTTAGCATGTGGGTTTGAAGTTAACATCACCGCAAGGCATCAAATTAAACTAGAGAAATGCATACTTTAGGTTATGTACATCACATAATTGTATACACAATACAATAGCTGCTAAGATAAATAATAAAAATAATAATAATCTTGATAAAAAAAAAAAAAAAAAACTTTCTTTCCTGAAAATCGCTTTTTTGGGCATAAAACCTACAATGTTGCTTATGTCACTTCTCCTGTGAGCTCAAAAAGGTGATGGGAGTGTATGATACTGATGATGTCATCACAGCTCTGATGATGTCATCACAAGTGTTACAACTCTCCTTAATCTCCCATAATGCACAAATAGGAGTACACTTACATTATTACATCAAAGCAATAATATAATTGATTTAATACTCAGTTTTATTATTGTGTGATAGTTTTATTATGGTACTATTTTTAACTTTAGGTAATGCCTTAGATTAAGTTAAACAAATTTACAGCGTACCTTTCGGTAATTATAGTGTACCTATAAAGTATGTGCGTGTAGGTATAAGGGAACAATATGTGAAGTTAATAAATGTAATTTCGGGAGGAGTACGCCCATCTAATCTTCCAATTAATACCAAGGTATAAAACCAGCTTACCTCTTCCTGTTGTTCGTTCTTTCGGCATCCCTCCTCCTCCTTTTTGTACAATTTTGCCTGTTATAGGGGGGCAATCAGAGCTTGAGTAGAATATCCTCTCCGAGCCCCTCTATAGCAGACAGCAAGCCAAATCTGTTTACAACTTACGCTAAGATTATATGGGCACACAAACTGGTGAAATAAAGTTTGGGGAATAGATGGTTAACAACCAGGAAAATTAACAAATTATTTATTTTATTTTTATTTATTTATATTTATAGCACCTTTGAAAACAAAGTTACAAAGTGCTTTACAATAAGAACATATCATAATATAAAAACAAATAAGATACAGAACTTATATACTTATATATTATATTGTGAGGACATTTCTGGGTGTACTTTTTTTTTTTTTTTTAATACATAATATAGAATAGCAAGAGACATGGGATTCCATTCATCAGTGGAAAAGAAAGAGGAACAAGAGGAGTAAGAAGCCATATTTTTATATACATATTTTTCCCCTTATACCTACACTTACATACTTTATATGTACACTATAATTACCAAAAGTTATACTGTAAATTCATTTTATTTACGCAGTACTTTGCGGGCTATAATCTAAAGCATTACCTAACTTTAAAATATCTGGTTCAAGATTGTTTTGGATAGCTAATAAATATATTTAAAGTAGTAATGTTCATTACATATTTTAAATATTCACACTTTGGTTAAACCATTTGAATGACTTAATTAGTGTTATAATTGCCCTTTCAACCAACAACCCAGAAATAAATACATATATACATGCATAAATACATATATACATGCATAAATACATTTTCATTTTACACACATAGAAAAACAATGGACATCAAAATAAATAAATAAAATAACAAGTATCTTCAGTATAGCTTGCTTTAAGATATTTAGTTGCCTAAACATTCTGCTTAAGTCTGTATGTTTCTTCTGTGCACATATAAAGTCATACAAAATGTACGTATTTATTATTATTATTATTTATTTTTATTTTTATTTTTTTTATGCAGTGTCCCTAGAAGATCTTTTCTAAATAGTAGATTATGGTGTATATCGTGGGGTTTATTACTAAACTGATTACCTGATTACCATGAGCCTGCAATAGTTTGTGATGCACCTTTTGAATGTGGTTGCCATGGGAATGTTAGTGATGGTCTTAGCCCTCATAAACTGCAGTCTGTTTGACAAATTCTGTTGCCTGAGCTCATGCTGCACTCTACTCTACCATAGCAAATACAAACAGGCAAACAGACACATGTATTGTCTCATTTTGTTAACACACGGACACATAATTACACAGCAATATCAGTGCTCAGGTTCTAATACAAATTAAAATAATGAAAGAGAATATAACATTGTGTGTGTGTGTGTGTGTGCATGTGGTTGGGGGATGGGTTAGTGAGCAATCAGCAAATTTAAAATTAAAGGTACATCTTTGTGTAATCTTTGCAACACCTGCATCGATTCGAAAAAACCTATCAAGTTTAGTCAGATTCATGTACTTAATTATACATTGTTCTGAGATGCAGTGAGGAATAATGCTGGAAGAATTTACTGCAAAGGAAGAGCGCGACTTTCAGTTTCATTTCGAGGAGCAACTTGATCAAGCCGAGGATTGGCTTTTCCCAAATTATATTGCTATAGTAAGATAAGTGAAATTGACTGAAATATGTAATATACTAATATAATAATATAAATCCTGAAATAAAATTCATTTATAGGCTGTATAATAACAAATATGATACATAAAATGTCATAGACATAAAATGAATGTTTAGACAAGATTTCTTTGGCCTGTTTTGGACAGATTATGAAGTGTTTACTGTAAAATAACCTGGTGCCAAATCAATGAAGCTTTTGTTCTGCTCAGATGCTAAATACAGTTTGAATACATTACTATTTAAATTATTATTTTTAAATAGTATGTATGAGTTTCTTATGCTCATCAAGCATCATCAAGTTTGGTCAAGGTCTTTTTGTGACCTAATCCGGGTTGTGTGCCTAAGCTATGTTTATGTTTGTTGTTCACATTTTGTTTGTTTGGCCAGGTCCCCTGACTGAGCCTGGTTTCACTAAAGATTTTTTTTTTTCTCCTTTCTGTCACCTGATGGAGTTTGGTTCCTTGCCACTGACGCCTTTGGTTTGCTTAGTTAAGGACACTTGCTATTTAGCTATATTATTGATTTGACTGCACTGGCACTATGGATGAAAACTGAGCTGTTTTTTCTTTATAGCTGAATTGAATTCATTTCAAAATTGATGAACTTTACACAGTTACTGAACTGAATAAACATTGAACTGAACAAAAACACTTCTGTCTTTTTAGAGCTGTGAACATTTGTGTTGTCATCATTGCCTGTGTTGAGCTAGGCCTATGAACGTTGTGCCAGCTAAATAGCAACTCTCGGAGTCTGCGTGTGTGGTATATTGTTCCCATTACATTAGCTAACAGCGTCAAGTGAATCTATGGAAGGGGACATCTGGATTATGCATGTAATCCGTTCCATGTTCCCTTCAGGCTGTTTCCTTCAGCCTGAGCCCACCGCAGACTGAGAAGCCGAGCCCACCACGAAGACAGTGCCGGAGTTGAATACTGAGGCCATCTTCGTCCCAGAAACCGAGCTCCACAGAGAAGTCTGACCAAGCATGTGAGCTAGCAGAATCGTCCTGTGAGGACGGTATTTTAGTGAGGGCATGGGATGGAATGCTTCCCATACTTCTGCCACTGAGGGTGAGCTGTGCCAGTGCCTATTTGATTTGAGGAACTGGAAGAGGTTATTTCCCTGTGTCTCCCATCTCCACTGTTTCTGCCCAGCTCCAAGTCTCCTGCATCTCCGATGGTGTCACCCAGCCTCCCTCTTCCGCCTACTCTACCCAAGACAGCTGATTCTTTGGCCCCACCTCCAATGGCTTCCTTCAGTTTCTTGGCATCTCCTCTTTTTACTCCACTTACATGGATCCCATCTCCACCTTGGGCCACCGAGCCCACCACTCCACTTTGCCTTTCGATCAGCCGGCTCCACCTTTCTATGCAACCTGTAAATCGCATTCACGGGTTCTAACTCTATAGCGGTTGACCAGAGCACTGCAATTATTTCTAATTTAGATTACAATCAAATGGATTTCCCCACACATTTTGCATCTGTCCTCTGTGTGGCATTTTATTCTTTCTGCATGGCTGAGATATCAGAATTGTGCAGCAGTTGCTTACAGCCACATTTTCGGTGTAGCCCTGCTGTGTGAATGGAGCCGGACTGGAAAGTGTTCTGTAACGAGAAGCACTCTTTGCTGAAAGTGGGTTAAGACACCCACGCACTACAAGGTAATAAGGGCTGATTTTGAGCCCAATTCTCCCCTTACGATAATCCTCGGTAAAGTCCAGATTATTTTAATGATCCTACAGATTACTTTATCAGATTTGCCTGTGGTGTAATGTAATGTTTCATTCTTCTGCTGAACACAAAATAAGATATTTTAAGGAATATGGGTAACCAGTTGATGGGCTTCCATATGACTTCCATATGGGGGAGAAAAAAATACTATGGAAGTCAATGGGGCCCATCATCTGACATTTTTCAAAATATCTTATTTTGTATTAAGCAGAACAAAGAAATTCATACACGTTTTGTACATATAAGTTGTGTCTCTTTTTATAATAAATTGATGTACAGTGTCAGTAAAACATTAACATATGTATGTTTATATATTCTATCATGAAGTACAGAAAGCTAAATTATAATGCTGTTGGTTGCTTTTATGTCCCCAGCAATGTCAACGTCAAACCTATGCGCTTGCGGATAATGTTCAAAAAAAAAATTTTTTATTAATAAAAACTATGCATCTTACAAGCATTATCATTAAACTGACCAATTTTATGCTCAATAAAAATAATTTTATTAAAAAAAAAAAAACTTATAGAACTAAGTTGTGCAGTATAAGCTATTTTTGTTATTTGGTGTTATTTGTTATAATTTGATGTTATTTTAAATTTGCATTCAAGTATGTACTGTGTGTAACAGTTGAGAGGTGGTTGAGAGGAAACACATGACGAAGATGATAACTCAATAAAGTCTTTACTTGAATCCAACGGGAAAGATACACACAATCAACATACGAGACCCAACAATGAACTGAGGTAGGACAGCAACTTAAATACACAGACAATTAACTCAAAATGACAGACAGCTGTGATGATCTGGTTAATGTCAATGGTGAAAGATAGTGGCGGGAAAACTGAACAAAGGAGCACATGTGACAGATGACAAACCCAAACAAACAGAACGTGACCGTGACAGTGACAGTACATCCCCCTCCGGCTCGGGGTTCTGGAGGTGGATGGAGTGATGGGGAGACGGTAGATGATGCAGGAGGTGGTTCAGGAGGAGGACGGCCGACTGGGAGGAGGAGCCAGATGGTGGCCCAGTCCACAGCCAGGATGGTGGACCACGGCGGCGGTGCTGGAGGGAGGAGCCATGGTGGTGACTGCTTCAGTGCCACCTTGGGGACAAGCGAGGGCGACGGCGACAAAGGAGGAGGAACCCACGGTGCAGATGGAGGGCTGATGGAGTGGAGCGACGCCGAAGTCCCAGACGGAGCCACAGCGACGACCCCCCGAGGTGGATGCAGGGAGAGCGGAGGCGGAGCCTGAGGGAGGGCAGAGCTAGCTGGAGCTGTAGGGGTGGAGGGCCAGAGAGCAACGGACGGCCCACAAGTCCGTCTGACTCAGGTGTAGCCGATGGTCCGAGGGAGCTCAGCGAAGCCGAACGCTCAAAGGTCCCTGTAGACATCAAGGGAGGGAGGAGCACAGGTGGAGGAGTCAGGGTGATGGGTCAAGGTGGAATGACACAGTAAGAAGCTGAAGCCGAAGCCGCAGGATCGTCACGCCCTGAGGGAGGTGGCTCACAGTAGGCCCGCGATGTAACCACATCACTGAGAGGAGACAACGGTGGTACAACGGGACTGTTGGGAGAAAGCTCAGGCAGGACAGCAGACGTGGCTGAGGTCTGGGGAGAAGACTGAGACGACGAGCTGGCAAGAACATTTAAAAGAGGAGGTGGGAGAGGGAGGCTGGGTGGCACCAATGAATCCAGCATAGAACAGTTAGGCAGATGAAGGGTTGAGTCTATGTTGTTGTCCAGAAACTCACTCTCAGTGGCGGGCGGGCAGGCAGGGTTTCTGACCAACCCCTTGACTCCGACACCTACTCCCTTGGCGCATGATGAGACAGCCGACTCAGACCCCCCCCTCAGGTGGACTCCCCTCAGGCTCCGATGTGATGTCATGCTCAGTCGCTCCTCCTAGCGCAGACTCTAACATCGCGGCAGAGTCGTTGACTCCATCTGCGGTAGGTTGTAGCTGTCTTTCCTCGCCGTCCATGGGTTTCTGGCTGGACACTGAGCTTGGCTGGGTTCTGGATCAGGGCCGCTTGCTCCCTAGACACCTCAACACAGTTTCCCTTCAATTTAAGCCAGTGGTGTCTGAGAGGTTGCTAGGGCTGTGAAAGTTCACCCCGATCCAGAACAAGCTCTTAAGGGCTTCATCCTCCAGCAGGCTGGTGACGGCAAGACAGGAAAACTCAAACATAAACGAAAAAAAAAAAAAAAAAATCATGGCTCCCCTGAGCCACGGTGATGAATTTTACCCATTCATCCATTGGGTGGTCAGGTCTTCTGTAACGTGCTGGTTGAGAGGAAACACAACGAAGAAGATAACTCTCAATAAAGTCTTTACTTGAATCCAGCAGGAAAGATACAGATAGGCAGGAACACAACACAACACAAACACAACACAAACACAACACAAACACAACACAAACACAAACACAAACACAAACACAACACAAACACAAACACAAACACAAACACAAACACAATGAACTGAGGGAGGACAGCAACTTAAATACACAGACGATTAACTCAAAATGACAGACAGCTGTGATGATCTGGTTAATGTCCATGGTGACAGATAGTGGCGGGAAAACGGAACAAAGGAGCATGTGACAGATGACAAACCCAAGCAAACAGAACGTGACTGTGACACTGTGATTAAAAGTCCAGACAAACTATTTAGTTATTCAATTAAATGAAATAAAATAAACAATATACTTTATCAATTTATTATATATGTATTATTTGAATGTCTTGATTATCCTGAAACAAAACCAGTTAAAAACCTCTGCATTACATTATTTCAGACCACACAAATGCTAGGGCTCCATCTTCCACACCTACAATCTCAGCTGTGTTTCAAACAGCATTTCACCCACATTCAGATTCCAAATTCCAAGAAACAGGCATGCCAGCAGCGCTACACATTACCCATAATGCCAATAGTACTAATCAGGGTTCTGATTTGAATACAGACATTTCATATTCACTCAAGTCAAATGGATTCTATTGTCTATATATTTTTAACAACCACATAAATGCCCCCAATACTACTTTGCCTCCAGAAGAAACTGTTAACAAGAACGTCAAGGGACAGCCAAAGAGAGCAAACTCGACCCTTCTAGACCTTTTTAACCACACTGACATGAATATGATCAATACTGCCACATGAAGAAGGAATTGCTTATAGCAGTAACTGTGTATAATATTGACATCAGCACCATCATCAAACATTTCATTCAGAGGCCATGGCTGCTTTCTCAGGTCAATAAGAATGTCCTGTTTAATTGTATATTTTTCTGAGCAAAAAATAATGACCATCAAACATTGATAGCCAATCAGAATCCATTCTGCTTTAAAGAGCTCCAGCATTTAAAGTGGCAAACGACAAAACTTCTTACAATGAACACTGTTATCGTTCATTGGTGTGGATGCTAATATAGTTATTGTCATAGATATCTTTATAGTTATTGTTCTTGGTGTGAATGGGCTTTAAGAGTGCCACCCAAGCTACTGGGACTGCATTTACTTTTTGGATTTTTGGCTTACAGTGCCTGCCTAGCAACTCTTTCTGTTTGTGGGCATCTAAAAATCAACCAATGACAGAAATTAAACAATACAAAAATGCATTAAAATGCATAATATTTATTTAGTTTAACACATTTGTCAGTGCTAAACATTTATCTGTAATATAAATAAGATGGTAAATTTACACGAATTAACTCTTACAAACTGCATTTTTAGGACAAAAGTCCCCTGGTTATTTAGATACTTAAAAAAATAAAATAATAATAAAACATAGTCCTTTTAATATAACACAGCCAACACTTTTGAAAATGGCAATATATATATATATATATATATATATATATATATATATATATATATGGAACATTATTTCCCCCATATGTAGGCATTTTATTTTCACAAAGGTTATTTTGAAATGCTAAATTAGACACTTTACTAGCATTTAACATGTTTTTTTTATGTATATAAAGTTACTTTTGTAAATTTAATTTGATGCGGACATGAAAATGATGTCTTGTCTTTGACCTGGATAGACAATTACTTGGGGTGGTCAGAGCCAACTTCTTCACAGGCATCAAAAGAGCCTAGAATATGCCCTGAATATACAATTCAACTTAGCAATGAACCATGGAACATTTGAAAGACATTCAGTGTGATCACAGAAAGCCACTGAGAGCATGATTTGACCTGAAGCGTCACTACAGTATGTGTTAAGGAAACCTCTCCCTTATATAGCAGTGCAATGGGAAATAAAATTAAAATTAAATAAAGCCCAGTTTGACACTGTGGCAAGGCAGTCCTGTTGTCACTGCAGCTACCACCACCCTAATGACACAGGTTTGGTTGGTAATGACAAAAAAAAGAAAAAAAGAAAAATTAACTACTGTATACAAATGCCTAGGTACACAAGAAAACCAGCAAACATTTTTGACTCACTATACAGCATGCATTTACCAACAAGTCTGTCATGCACCTAGTCTTTTTTAGGCCAATAAAGCATTGTTTAAAGTGATAGTTCACCCAAAAATTAAAGTTGTCATAATTTACTCATTTGTTAAAAGAACAGCATTTATTAGTTTATTTTTGATTCCATCAGAATATACAGATACCTTTGAATGGCCAAAGACTGAGAAAGGTGTGTGCTTAACTTTAGAAAAGTCAAAGTATTGTACAGGCAGTGGAAAAGCAGAAAATGAGTTGTGCTCATCCTTTAGCAATAAAACTTCAGGTGTCATTGTGACCTGACAGCTTCTCTACAGTGATTGACACTGAAAGTAAAGCTGTCCTACAAGACAAAATATATATTCAAGTGTGATTTCAAAATGTCTTCTTTTTAACGTGTCTAACTTCTTCATAGCCTATACTCCTTTTACAAATGGATTTCATGTATTTTTGGTTCTGCTGTTGTACAACTCAACACATCGGTTCCAAAACCTCGTGAGCTACAGTACCTTGCTGTCTACTGCCAACATACTGCAATCTAAGGCAACTTCCTTTAAAAGAACTGGAACCTCCATAACTAACTTGATGCATTACTAACCATACTAACCATAAACAAACACTGTAAATGCTTAAAGGGTTAGTTTACCCTAAAAATGAAAATAACTTTTATTACTCACCCTCATGTCATTCTACATCCGTAAGACCTTCTTTCATCTTCGGAACACAAATTAAGATATTTTTGATGAAATCTAATGGCTCAGTGAGACCTCTATTGCCAGAGGTCCAAGATCCAGAAAGGTAAAGAGACCATTTTATTATTGTGGGTTTCTTCTGTCATCTTTAAAATGTTGGTTTTCATTACTGACCTCAAATTTCCTAAATAGTGCACCGAGTAGCAGTGCTCAATAGGTGGTGATGTGTTGGGGGGGAAACCTTGAAAGGAACCAGACCAACCTCCAGCAACAAAATAATGCTTTAAAACAAGGAAAAGTATTAGCTGGATTAGATGATCATGGATTTGATACAATTTACATTTTACAATTTGAACTGTAAATGAGATAGCTTGGGTAAAGAGATATTGTCCCCTTGGAATGATAAAGTTCTATCTGCGTTCTGAGCAGTTTTGAGATATTGAGCTTCAAAGTTTTTGCATTCCATATAGCAAAAATTATATGGGGAACAAGTTTCTTTCAAACATGAAAATGACAGGGACCCTAAATGTATTCTATATGTACAATATCAAAATCCTCTCAAATGTGCAAATGGGGATTTTTGGAACGGGTCAAACCCAGATAGAACCTTCTAATTCTAAAAAAAAAAAAAACACTTTTCGCTTGGAATTATAAGGTTCTATCTGCCCAAAAATTAACTGAAGCAATAATTTTCAAGAAACAGTTTACTTATAATTTGTTTTAAAACACAAAATTAGTGTTGCAACAATGTGTTGACATGCATGAGAAAGTTACATTTAATGGGTTTTATGGCATTTATTTCATATTTTAAATGAATATTTTTTTTTCTTGTTCAAGCATAAAAGGCAGTGCTAAATATTTTGTCCAGCGCATATGTTAAATTTAGGTAGGAATATGATGGGTAATTTAACACATTATTGGAGGAACCATTTAAGTTTAAGTTTAATTTTGTTTAGACAGAAAGTAGATACTGTAATACAACTGACAGGACTTTAATCCATACAAAAGTGGGACAGGGAAAATGGCTCTCTCTCCAGACATCAGTATAACTGAAATAACGTGCTAATGTTTACTGTTGTAATTAAGACCCCATCAATTAAATTGTTGAGTATTTGACCTTTAAGCCTTAATATTGTAAAATTTAAGACATTTTAAGACTAAAAAACTGCAAGAAAACAGACAATGCTTCAGCAAAGGTGTTTAATAAAGTTTAATGAACATTGAAAAATGTTTCACTGACTATATATATATATATATATATATATAATTCAAAATATTTCACATTTAAAATATTTAAATTACTTTAACTATGCAACAACTCTGTTTTTACCAACAATGTAAAATTTAACTTAACTTTAATTTAACTTTAATCCAGTGTGCCATAGCATATAGCTTTATAGCTACATCGTACATACAGCTCAGTACACAGGATGGATTAAGATTAAAACATAACCTAAAATATACATACTGTAACTTTCCCTCGTATGACAATGACATGACTTGAGTAAAGCAAATATACTACAAAAACCGGACCTATCCTCTTGTGTCTAACTAAAAATAACTCCTCAGCAATCAGATACAACAAAACAAACAAAAAGACTGTAATTCCCTGGAATTTGGGCTGCTGTCATTGACAAGATCATAAATAAAATAGTCGATCATGAGGTTTCTAATAAACATTGCGTTGTGTGAAATTATTTAGTCTTCTCTTAACTGATATAGCGTTTTTATGGGCTCTCTTCCGCTATCGCGGCGACATAACAAAGAACGCTGATCCTGATTGGTTCACGCAGATAGAACCTTATAGAGCCAAGTTAGAGTGCGACTTTGTAGATAGAACCTTTTTGTTTTCTAAAAAAAAGTACCAAAATGTACACAACCTAAAAAAAAAGAAACATCACAAAATGTAAATAAGTTGTCACAGAATATGAATATGTGAATAACTCAAATCTGACAAAAATGTCAGATAGAACCTTATAATTCCAAGGAGACAATATGTCTTTAATCTAGTATTACTATATTATTACATTAACTCTTTTTTTTTTTTTGTTATAAGGAGAAGTACAGGAGCACAAGAAATTTAGGTGCAAAATCAATCAAACCATCTAACAACAACAATAATGGACCACAAACAACTGAAACTATATAGGGCTATAAGTACACAGACAAAATGAGGGATAAAACCAGGAACATGTGTTGAAAATCAATGAACAAATTAGTAACCATAACAACCAATGACACAGGAACTAAACACAGAAAAAGAAAGTAAAGCTGCATCTGAAATTGCATACTTCTCTACTATACAGTAGGCAAAAAACAGTATGTGACAAAAGAAGTATGTCCGAATTCACAGTACTCATAAAAAAGTAGTAAAAAAGTACCCGGATTACCTACTACTTCTGGCGAGATTCTAAAGTGTATACAATGCACAACTTACTATCCCATGAGGCCACAGAAGAGGATTTGTGAATGGCAGTAAATGGCATAACTGACGCTGGTAGGTCTTATGATAATGAAAGCATGACGAATGTAATACGTCTGGATTACATTCATATTACACACAATCATACTATATGGAACATATTTAGCAGTCATGAAGTAATGACTTATTCAAAATAAGTACCTACTCGAGAGAGTATGCAATTTCGGAAACAGCCTAAATACAATAAACAAATAAAACCAATTCAATGTGACAAATGCCCCTTATGTCCACAAACTAAGAAGTGTGTATCTGTCACCTGTGGGGATGAGATTTGGAGATAGAACTGTGGTCATGAACGTTTTATTTCCTTATCTTATTCATTATGTGATGGGAAGCATTTTCATACTAAGCCCAATTTCATCCTAAAGCAAAGCTCTTGTCAAGTGTTGTCAAGTCCTGCTTGATGCTGGCTGCAACACAGTGCTTGATTGTCTAGCCATCAAGGACCTCTCTCTCTCTCTCTCTCTCTCTCTCTCACACACACACACACACACACACACACACACACGCACACAATTTAATAGCATCATGACTTGTCTGGCTGGATTGTCACATTTGCACATTTGGTTTTCCATTGTGAATCATATACATGAAGATTAAATTAACCCATGGGTCATAAACTGGGTTCCTGCTATGTAATCCTTAAGTTGTCAAATATAAAGGATTATCCCTGAAACTAAGAATAGAAGACTCTAAAACTATTATGACATAGCAATCAAGCTGATCCACATTTACCAGTGTGATTCCCAGTGGACAGCCATAAATACATGAATGTTCACATATGTTTGGCTGAATGCTAAAACATGCTTCATCATTTGATAATGAATTGGAGCTCATGGAATGAAGACAGAGAGAGATTGAGTTCTCTCGCAATAAACCAATTAAAAATAAGAGCTCACGATTGCAATGCCATTCATCAAGCCTCATATCACCATGACAACAACACCCAGCTGCAGCAGCTCATTTGTGTTCCACAGAGATGAGGAAAAGATATCCATTCTGTATGTAAAGGTGTTTATATATATGCAACAACTTTTGACAGCTTGGTGAAGCTTCATGTGAGGTGTTATGAATGGAATAAACAAGTTACATGCAGGGGATCAAACCAATCCAAAAATTAGCTGCAAGGTGAAATTGCTCCTCAGAGATAACAGCAGAATTCGCCACACATATCAGGACACCATGAAATCTATTTCTGGCTTCGTAAAAAACTGCAGGCAAGCATCATTTTTTAAGGCTTTGGCTGCATTGTTCCTCTGTATGATCAAACATTCTCGCCTGTGTGTGTGTGTTTCTGTGGCAACAGCTCCCTCAAACCATGACAAGTGTTTGTGTGTTCGCCGGTGTGTTGTAAGTGTGTGTGTGGATTCTCTAAGCGGGAAGTTGAAATCCCACACAGAAGAGGAGGAGGTGACCATCGATCTATTCTTCCAGAGATGAGCTGAGAGCTGGGAGATTCAGTGGGGAGATCTCAGCATTGTTAACATCCCATTAGGTGACTTCCTTACGCTTATCAGGATTTAAATAGCATTTCAGCTCTCTAACAAGTCTCCATAGTCTCTGCATATGTCGAGAGAACAGAATGTAATAGTTCTGCTCTACTGGAGAGTCACTAAGGCTGCTCTATAAAGAAGTGGAGTGCATTACGTCCACATAATCTTTTATGCACTGCAATGGTATTACACATTATGATTTTTACAGATTGTTCAGGTCAAAGGTTTTTGACAATTTCTGTCCTAATTAAGTTGTACTATAAAACCATGTATTGTTGGAGAGATGAGATCTCAAGATTTCAGTATTACCTTTTCCCAAGTATCTGTTACAGTCTAGTTCTGTTTTGGTTTTGTTTTCATTCATTGTCATGTTCCGGTTTTCCTTAGTTTCCTTGGTTTTCATCTTGGTTCTTTGTTCAGTCTCGTTTATGGTTGTGCCGTTCCATTTTTATGTAATCTCCTGTGTGTTATGTTTTTGGATTTATTCATTAAAACCATTTTTGTTGATATCTCCTTCGTCATTGTGTGTTAAACTACAGCCTGCAAACCATTAAAGTATATAGGCTATATCCATGTTATATTGGTTCCATACTTTTGTCTCTTTTTTTATTCACTTTATAACACTTTATTCCAATGGCCCACTTTTAGAGATTTTACTAACTATAAGTAACTTTGCAACTACATGTCAACTAGCAGTCATTAGAGGATTATTAGACTGTCTGCTTAATATCTGCTAACACTTCATTTTGATTCTCCCCCAAAAGACATTCTACTGGCTATAACTGAAGGGATAGTTCACCCATTTATATCATCCAAATTGTGTCATCATTTACTATTACATTTACTTTACAATGTAGATTGTGTCAAAGCAGCTTTACAGTGATAACTGGTACATTATTTTGGCTGCACAGCAGCTCTTAAGGAATAGTGTCAATGCAGGTAGATCAAAGCACTGTTGAATATCAAATGTCAATTGTCAAGTGTCCCCAACTAAGCAAGCCAAAGGCGACAGCGGCAAGGAACCCAAACTCCAACAGGTGACATCAGGTGGCAAACAGGTGTTAAAATGGAGAAAAAACCTTGAGAGAAACCAGGCTTAGTCGGGGGGCCAGTTCTCCTCTGGCGAACAGTGCTTTGTTACGACTGAGGTTGCTATCATAAGTCAGATAGGATCGCAACATTCAAAGTGTTTAATTCAGTTCCATCCAGTTGAGGATCGTATTCATCACACCGGTATGGACGGTTGTTGAGGAGATGTGCCACTGGTTGTCATGTTGATGAGGCCTTCATAGTGGATGATCTAGTTGACTCAATCTCTGCTGATACTTCAGGGCTGTGTTGTGGTTGTGTCATGGCGCAGGTCCTCGATCTCACCCGGATACGGCCCGGATCCGGCTGACTACGGTAAACCTCTGGATAAACAGAAAGACTAATATTAGCGTAGATGCCATTCTTCTTCTGATGTAACGAGTACATCTGGTGTTATTGGAAGTGTTCCCGGTTCCGGCTGACCCTCAAGTTATTCCATCCCTGATAGTTTTTTTTCTTCTTCTTCTGTTGAACACAAAAGAAGATATTTTGAAGAATGTTGGTAACCAGACAGTTGGTGGCAGCCATTGACTTCCTTAGTTTTTTTGTCAGAGTTTCTTCTTCTTTTTTTATTCTTTAATTAATTTATTAATTTATTTATTTTTGCAGGATTTTGTATTGTTGCTTTGTAGTTTTGTACGACTTGGTGGACTTTTTAAACACTGTGGAAGTGAAGCTTAATTCCATTTCCATCTATGAGACTTAGCTAAGGCAATCAGTCTTCTGTTTTGATATAGGTTGTCTGCATCGTTGTTTTTGTATTGGTAATCTTCTTTCTCGTATTGATGAGAATGCGGTTTTGTTTCACTTTATCTAGGTTTTTTGAGTTTGGCAAATAATATTTAATACAATTGTTGTGTGAACTGCTTTCGCATAACAGAAGGGCAAGAGTTTTTCTAAATTAAATTTATACATTCAGAAAGATGAAAAGCTTGCAATAGTTGAAAATAATTCTTGTTCAAACTCAAATCTAATAAAATCTTCAGATGGGAGGCTTATACACAGATGAACTAACAGCTGTCATATTCTCATTGAGGGTAGTGACTCAAAGTGGTTGTGGAGGGGGACAGACATTTCAGGCTAAAAATGTCCGAACAAAGAGACATGAATCATGTTATACTTGGCAAAACGTCTCAGGTTACGAATGTAACCAGGGTTCCCTGAGAACAGGGAACGAGACTCTGCGTTTGCAACGCTATGGGGAAACGTCACGTGACTCGGTGTTCGAAAGCCAAATATCCAATAACTCCAAATCCTATTGGCCGGCGACAGCCTATGACGTCATACAGGCGCGACCCGGAAGTATAAAAGGGGCGCCTGGGGAAGCAGTCATTATCCATCGTCTTGAGGGACTGTTCAGCAGGCAGCCCGATGTATGGCAAGGAAACGCAGAGTCTCGTTCCCTGTTCTCAGGGAACCCTGGTTACATTCGTAACCTGAGACGTTCCCTTTCGAAAGGGAACTTCTACTCTGCGTTTGCAACGCTATGGGGAACGATATACCCACGCCGCCATGCTTGAGGAGAATGCCTGCCAAGAAAAATGGCTGAGACAAAGGCTCCAGAGCAGTAGAAACTGCTTGGCAACTCTCCCTCGGGTCACACCAGGCTGTCAGTGACAGCATTCCCTTCGGCCAACAGCCCAAGCTAAACTCCATGAAGGACCTCCTCAAAGGCCCTACAGAAGGTGCTAAAGCGTCTGGAACCCACTTTTCCATAAGAAACAGTGGTCCCTTCAAGGGAATGTGGCCAGGGAACCGAAGGGAACCCCGGCCAGCCACTAGAGGGGAATGAAGTCACCCTCAATGCCACCAGGGAGGCCGACCTTGTCTGACCTGAGACAAACTCAGTCTGGGCCAACCCTGTCTGAATACAGAGCCTCCTAACACGCATTCTTCACAGAAGATAGTAAGTAAGAGTGACTGCAATGAGGCAGAAACAAACTCAAACCCACGCGTAGAGACGGGCATCCTGGAGAGCAGAACTCAGCTAAGTGCTATGAACCCTCGTATTGAGGGGAGTATAATCCACTCATCCTAGGATCTACCCAGTGCTTAATTAACGCACTGAGGAGGCCGTGCGCTACAGAACCCTGATGCAGGGGAGCACAAACCAGCCTGATGCTGGATCCTTAAGAGGAGGCCTGATTAAGGCCTACCCCATGACCAGCTTAGGGAGCTAAGCACTATTACAAACATAACCCTAAAAGGGAAGTACGAAACTCACCTAACAGGTAGACCATGCGATGGGCACATACTCATGGAGGCCGAAAGAGGCCTACAGCATGATAGAGTTAAGTGAATAACAGAAGTCAAACAGAAAGTGGCCCGGCTTTCTTTCCGGGGTAGAAAGATGACTTCAATGGCAGCCTAAGTGGCTGCAAAGTGCCCACATGACAATCCACCCAACACGATCCACCGAGCAGTGTACTCAGTAAAAACACCTTTTACTCTCTAAAGCAAGAGGAGTACAGCGTACGCCAGCACGCATTAAGGAAGGCCTGGAGGGGCCTATAACCTCAACAGACACGTGGCATCAGCTCGTGGCAGTGTTTAGGCCCAAAGGACGATAAACAACCAGACAAAAGGAGGTTGGTTTATCACTTAGGCCTCTGGCCAACAGAAGTGTATAAAGATAACTCTCAAAGAGAAATACACCCAAACATACTCCAGTGTGTTAAAACTAGGCGGCCCGTAGGCCTAGCAACCTCTAATACACACGGCGTAGTCTTGTGGCCGTTTCTAGGAGCACAAAAGATCCACCCTAGGCGCTAGGTGGCCCTTAGCTCAACTAGAATAGGACTCAGGGAGGCAGATATAGGTAAAAAACAACCTTCAGTAAGGTTTTGCTGCCAAACCAACCTGAGGGGCTAGCCACTCGAAATACTCGGTAAAAAGCACCTTGTCACCCTCACAGCGAGAGGAGTATATAACTGAACTCCACATATTACACCGGAGGCCGAAGTAGGCCTGCCTTAGTAAACACGTGGCATCAGCAAGTGGCTACCATAACCATACCACCCAGAGGCCATGTATTAACAGTGTCATGATTAACACATGAAAAACACTGCCAAACACCGAGAACAGGCCTGTTAGGGCCTATCCGTCAGTGATGGGGTGTGGCCGATGGTGGCATGGTTTCCCAGGCATCCTGCCAACAAGTCGACTAGAAAAAGGAGGCCTAAAGGGGCCTCCATTCCAGTAACAGGTGGCAATTAGCCTACTCACAGGTTAAAACACAAATTGTGCCAAACGTAAACTAAAAAGGAGGCCTGAAGGGGCCTGCCAATTCAATAACACGTGGCTACAGCTCGTGAATTAAAGTGCTGCCAAACCAACCTGAGGGGCTAGCCACTCGAAATACTCGGTAAAAAGCACCTTGTCACCCTCACAGCGAGAGGAGTATATAACTGAACTCCACATATTACACCGGAGGCCGAAGTAGGCCTGCCTTAGTAAACACGTGGCATCAGCAAGTGGCTACCATAACCATACCACCCAGAGGCCATGTATTAACAGTGTCATGATTAACACATGAAAAACACTGCCAAACACCGAGAACAGGCCTGTTAGGGCCTATCCGTCAGTGATGGGGTGTGGCCGACGGTGGCATGGTTTCCCAGGCATCCTGCCAACAAGTCGACTAGAAAAAGGAGGCCTAAAGGGGCCTCCATTCCAGTAACAGGTGGCGATCAGCCTACTCACAGGTTAAAACACAAATTGTGCCAAACGTAAACTAAAAAGGAGGCCTGAAGGGGCCTGCCAATTCAATAACACGTGGCTACAGCTCGTGAATTAAAGTGAACCAAGCTACAGGGAACCAGCTGTAACCCAAAAAGCTATGGGAAGCTAACTGCAACCTGCGCTAGGCTACACATTCCAACAGGCAATGTACCCTAAATACACATTTTGACTAAAGGGAACCAAACAAAGCCAACATGGTCTAAGGAAGGCTAATATAAGCCTACTACCTCAGACAGACACGCGGCATGGCCTGTGGCAGCGTAAACCTGTGAAAATATGTGAGCACATTATGATCAGTTAAACAGTATAGTAGAACAACCGCTAACTAGAAGGAGGCCGAATATCATAAGGCCTACAATCCGAGTTATAAGCAGTATAACCGTTAACCAGACCACTAAAAAAGGGAGCTAATAGATACCAGTTTTCTTCAACAAAGTGGCACTAACTACCCTGAATATGCAATCCAACAGGTGATGCACCCAGTGACAAGGACCTCAGACTGGAGAGTACAAGTCACCAAATACTCAAAACAAAGGCCTACTTTCACAACAAAGGGCCTACTGTTATGAGAGCAGGTGCCAACCTGTGGCAGCATAGGCTCACATACAGTGTAGGGCAAAAGTCTAGAACCCAAAGTAACACAAACTTTGATCTACATGCTGTTTTGAAAAGAAAAACACTTCCCACACAGATCCTCAAATCTGATCTAAGCCCCAGAGGACAGGAGCTAAAAAACTAGCAATGTCAACTCAAACTTGATAAAACAAATTATCAAGTGGCTCAGAAGAAAATTCCTTTTAGCATGAAAGTTCTAGAAAGTGGGGCCAAGCACACACCTGCACAACTTATCTACGCAAAGATAAGGGCCTACCACCTGAGGAACAGCATAAGGGAGTCAGAAAACAGTCTACAACCTAGCTGTAACACTCAAATTGCACCTACACCAGCAAGGGGATAATTGGGCGTACAGCCTAACAACTCCCTCGGGAGGAAAACCAGAACTAGGAAACAAATCCTGAAAGGATAGTGAATACATATGGGGTTACTTCATATATCACATCACCTAGCTCTAGCCTGGCTGCCAAGTTATAGGCCTATTTTCTTTATTATATACAACAGGCACCATAACAAACAGCCTGATCTCCACTTCTAAATCTCATGATGAGAAAAATAAAGTGAAGCTCAAAGCTGAAAAGTCAGGCGGCCGGTTAGGGCCGCCGTAGACATACAAACTGAAGCAATGAGTGCCAACTCAAACTATACTGAAAATAGGCGAGAGGCTACTCAACATAGAGAGAAAACTAAGCAGCAGCCATTCTGTGACCTGCTTAGTCAGTCTCAACATTCCAGTTTTGCCCAAAAAACCCCTTCAAATTCTATATCTCAATGTACATTCACTGTGACATGTTCAGAAAATATACAGGAACGACACAAAGTCAACATTTAAGAAATGAAATCTGACTCTGTCTTACCTTCCTGTGGCTCGAAGACCAAAGACTGCTCCTTTACAAACATGGGAAGGAAAACATCCATGGTTCTAGAAGCCCAAAGAACCCTTTCACTATCAAGCCAGAAGGCGGGCCTCCAGAAAAAATCATCATAAGCCCAGCCGTCAGCCTGACTGTTCAAAGGTGTCACCTGAACATACAGTAGTAATTAAAAAACGGATCTGAGTGGAATGCAACTCTTAAAAGCTGCTGAGCGCGCCCTCGCCTTCAGCAGATCAGCCTGGTATGCCTGCAACACTGCCATAGTGTGAAAGCCGCACCAGCCTGACCCGCAGCAGCATATGCTCTGCCGTTCAGACGAGATGTTTTTCTGTTTAAGGGGTCTGGACGGCAAAACTGGAGCTTTTAGTGTCGGTGCTCTGCCCATGACGAGATAGCTGTTTTTCTTTGCAAACATCTTGTCAAATGGGCGGCAGCGACACATACCCATGCTGGCCCAATCCATCCACATCAGCGAGATTCCCTCGCCGATGCGGATGAACTCTGGCCGAGCATGGGTTCTTCCATGCCTTCCCGATCTCAACGTGGAGATCCGGAAAGAATGGAAGGCTCACTGGAGTCACGGGGTTGTGGTCGGAAAGAAAAATGTTCGTCAAGTCTGCCGCGAACAGGGTTTTTTTTTTTTTTTTCACACGCGCCCACGCGGCAGCTGCAGTCTGCCAGCAGCGCGTTCCACAACCTCCAGTAACTCTGCATATGCTGGGCCAGGAGACTTGGAGAAAGAAGAAAAGCCACTTCTTCCTTCTCCATTGCCTCCTGCCCACGGGGGCTATCAGCCAGAAGAACACTCGCTCCCGGATCCGATGATGTCAAAGATAAGACATCATCATCATCCAGGAGCTCATCCCCGCCAGCCGCCACCGGAGGCTGAGAGACCATAACACCTCTCTCAAACTCGGCAGCGAGCTCCATCTGCGAGCCCCATGAGTGCAGCCGCCACTCTGCCTCAGCACGAGCAGGGCCGGACCGACCAGGCGCAGATGTTGACGCCTCATCCCTCGAGGAGAGGGCCAGACGAGAATGGAGCGTTCTCATAGGAAGACGCTCACAATTCACACAGACAGCGCCCTCAAGCACCATCCGTGCGTGTTCTTCTCCCAAACAATAGACTCATAGGGTGTGCGAACCCTCCATTAAAAACCTCGGGCATGGATCCACACACTTCCTGAAATGTTTCTCTTTGCCCTCAGACATAAAAGAGACATACTCTATGAAGAGTATATTCGATAATGGCAGTCGACACAAACAGTCCCGAAAGACGATGAGATGACTGCTTCCCCAGGCGCCCCTTTTATACTTCCGGGTCGCGCCTGTATGACGTCATAGGCTGTCGCCGGCCAATAGGATTTGGAGTTATTGGATATTTGGCTTTCGAACACCGAGTCACGTGACGTTTCCCCATAGCGTTGCAAACGCAGAGTAGAAGTTCCCTTTCGAAAGGGAACCACAATTACCGCTGTGGAAAAGCAATGACATTCAAACAACAGTTTATTATTGTCACTGTTATACTTTATGTAGGTGGACCTGTGGGAACTGTTTTAGAATGCCAAGCGAAGCTGAAAACCTCAACACAAGATAAACATTTAGGCCAGATGTGTACAGACTTTTTCGTCATAACTATTAACAAAGAAAAATGTCTGTATCATTGTTTGACATTACAAGGGATGTTAACTGTTTACAGAGAGAATACTTCAACTAGTTAGCGCAGACTAGCATCTTAATATCCTATTACAATACAGATCTCCATACTACACCGTGTGCAGAATTATTAGGCACGTTTATTTTCTAATCATATTTTTTTTTCCAGGCACATTTTACTGATTCCAAACCACACCAATCTTAATAACTACTATTAATTTTGTATTTAAATATTTGTAAGTGATATATAATTGTTCATAAAGGCTGGAAATGAAAAAAATGCCTTATATTCAGGTGTGCATAATTATTAGGTAGGTTTTCTTTTACAGGCAAAATGAGCCAAAAAAGAGATTTAACTCAGACTGAAAAGTCAAAAATTATTAAATGCTTATGATGCAATACTAGTGCGATACTAGAAATTGCAAAGAAGGCATGACCATTGGACAGCAAAATGCGCATTGGGTCAGCAGGGTCAGACAAAACAAGTGGAGAAGAAAAGACACGTTAACTGCAAAAGAATTAAGAATTAAGGTGAAGAATTAAGTGTGAAACCATCAGGAACCCATCAGAAACCTAGTCTCCAGTGCTACCATTTTCTAGAACTGCAACCTACCTGGAGTCTCCAGAAGTGCAAGGATCTCAGAGACTTAGGTTAGGTAAAGAATCCTGAAATATGACCCACGCTTAATAAGAATCACAAGCTGAAGTGTTGTAAAATACATGAAGACTCATTTTTTATAGGCTTTATAGACAGACAGATTGAGAGTGACTCTTGAAGGACCAGCAACACATCCTCTTGTACCACTGTTTGAAGAATTAATCTTCCAGAATTTGGCAGTAAGGTGTGGGAGTTCATTTTTAGTCCATCTCCTATCCTGAAAAGTCTTCTAAAACTTACTGCCAGATTCTGGAGGATAAATTCTTCAAACAGTGGTACAAGAGGATGTGGTGCTGGTCCTTCAAGAGTCACTCTCAATCTGTCTGTCTGTCTGTCTATAAAGCCTATAAAAAAAAAAAAAATCAGTCTTCATGTATTTTGTAAATACATGAACAAATGTCAAATGTCAGGGCATGTCAAAACTGTCAGGGCATGTCAAAACTTCTCCAGGGCCCCAAATCAGCCTCAGACTCCAGAGGGTTTTGACATGCCCTGACATTTGTACTTTTTTCAGTTGTTCATAAACAATTAAATGGAAAAGGTGTCATTACACTGTATTTAGCACAAACTAGACTACCATAATATGTGAAGAACATGTATGTACATGTTTGTATTTTCCTCACCTGGTTGCCGCCATACACGCTTGACACCATCTGAACCAAATAAGTTTATCTTGGTCTCATCAGACCACAGGACATGGTTCCAATAATCCATGCCCTTAGTCTGCTTGTCTTCAGCAATCTGTTTGCGGGCTTTCTTGTGCATCATCTTTAGAAGAGGCTTCCTTCTGGGATGACAGCCATGCAGACCAATTTGATGCAGTGTGCGGCGTATGGTCTGAGCACTGACAGGCTGACCCCCCCACCCCTTCAACCTCTGCAGCAATGCTGGCAGCACTCATACGTCTATTTCCCAAACACAACCTCTGGATATGATGCTGAGCATGTGCACTCAACTTCTTTAGTCGACCATGGCGAGGCCTGTTCTGAGTGGAACCTGTCCTGTTAAACCGTTGTATGGTCTTGGCCACCGTGCTGCAGCTTAGTTTCAGGGTCTTGGCAATCTTCTTATAGCCTACGGCATCTTTATGTAGAGCAACAATTCTTTTTTTCAGATCCTCAGAGAGTTGCCATGTTGAACTTCCAGTGACCAGTATGAGAGAGTGAGAGCGATAACACCAAATTTAACACACCTGCTCCCCATTCACACCTGAGACCTTGTAACACTAACGAGTCACATGACACCAGGGATAGAAAATGGCTAATTGGGCCCAATTGGGTTTAGACATTAATGGCTGTGTTATTTTGAGGGGACAGCAAATTTACACTGTTATACAAGCTGTACACTCACTACTTTACATTGTAGCAAAGTGTAATTTCTTCAGTGTTGTCACATGAAAAAATACAATAAAATATTTACAAAAATGTGAGGGGTGTACTCACTTCTGTCAGATACTGTATATATATATATATATATATATATATGAATGAATAAATGAGGACAGACAACAATAAATAGGACACACGATTTCACATGTAGCGCTTGCTGAAGGCACAGAAGCTGAATGAATGGGTTTTCTTCAGTGTTGTCACATGAAAAAATACAATAAAATATTTACAAAAATGTGAGGGGTGTACTCACTTCTGTCAGATACTGTATATATATATATATATATATATATGAATGAATAAATGAGGACAGACAACAATAAATAGGACACACGATTTCACATGTAGCGCTTGCTGAAGGCACAGAAGCTGAATGAATGGGTTTTCGGGTAGGCTTTATAGTTTCCTGGTCAGTGACATCACCCGCCTATGACATTCCATCACTCCATTGGACTAATTTCATACGTGCTTCACGACGCAATCACGCAGAGGCATTCCCGCAGCGTTTCGACGCAGCTCGAGTTCCCTTGAAAGGGAACTACGAATTTTGAATGATCGCTAGAAAATATAAACATTAATTATTAATCATACTTACAGGTTTTGATTCAGAGGAGCAAGCTGATCCAAATAAACTGGTCATTGGTCCATATTTTAAGACCAAGCATTTTGTGAATCCTGCGTTAAACTCCCCGAGGTTTGAGAAGCGGTCATCAGTAAAATGACAGGAACACAACAAAAGATTGTACTGCTGTGGTATTGTTGAAAAAATGAATTTTCCCTGACGTCTGCGCGCGCAATAAGTGGGCGGACAATATGCTAATGTTTTGTTGTGACGTCACAACGAAACGGCTTGAGATTCGTTTTACAAACGACTCGTTTAATTGACTCTGAGTCCACTCTTACTTTTTGAGAGATGATAACTTTATATACGGTGCACTTTCAGATTTAAAACTTTGCAGGATGTTTTCATTCACTTAGAGCTATGTTACACACTACATGAAAGGTAATTTTAAAAAAAATCCATAATAGGGTTAGGGTTCATGTTAGCAGAATAAACATAACAGAAGATATTTTAAAGAATGTTGGTAACCAGACAGTTGACAGTAGCCATTGACTATGGAAATTAATCAGCTGTTAAAGTTAATCATCGGTGAATAAGCCTCCCATGTGATCTAAATCTAAATCCCATTAGATTTAAGCTTGACCAAGAAATATTTAAAACTATTGCATTATATATAAATTTAATTTAGAAAAACTCTAGCCCTTCCGTTATGCTAAAGCAGTTCACAAAATGTTTTTATTAAATCTTCTATACCATACTCAAAAACCCTAGATAAAGTGAAACAAAACCACATTCCCATCAAAACGATAATGACGATTTTGAAATTCCTGTGCAGAAATACAATGACACAGACAACCTATGTCAAAACAGAACATTGATTGCCTTAGCTGAGTCTCATGGATGGAAGTGGAATCAAGCTTCACTGCACAGTGTTTAAAAAGTCTACCAAGTCGTACAAAACTACATACCAACACTACAAAAAAAAAACAAAAAAAAAAGAGGAAGAAAAAGCTGTGGCATCTCTTAGGCTACATTTTTTTGTTGTTTAAACTGTGGATAATCACAAATGGTCCTATTAGACACATTTCAGTATGTACTTGAGGCAAATATTGTAACCAACTGGACAACCCCCAGAATCATTATATTGTTGTCACATTCTATAAAAATAGAAACATAGAATCAAGGAAATATTTGCAGGTCAGGGATGTAACTATTCCTCTATTTTTCTTGATGCATTGATCTTGAAACATGAGTTTTTGAATCATGAATTGTTGATTTCGGGATGGTCAATAATCAATTTAAAATGCTAAAAATTAAAATATAAACATTAAATTAATACATATGCAAATTAATGGAACTGTTGTGCAGCTTCTTTTTTTACACACTCACAGCTCTCCTTCACAGATACACTGCAGTCTTTATCGCCTTTCACTAGATTGTGCTCACACTCCGTCAGTAGCTCCCACTGACACATTATTTGAGCAGCCTATGTTTGATCTGTCTTCAGGACGGCCACTGCTATCACATGAGCAGATGACAGCTCTGTCACAATAGTGCAATAGTCTTGAATTAAACCGCTCAAACCATTGTTAAAGCTGCCAACTCATTGCATGGCCACTACTGCTGAAATAAAATGCTTTCATTGAGTGGAAACGTTTACATTGCCATTAACATTGCCTGAGCAGCTGAAATAAATCCCTGCTTATTCAAGGTTGTGCATTTATTGCATGGGAGGAGCAAACACATAATTTAAGTGTCTAAAATGTATACACACAGTTCAGTTGAATGAAAAATTTACTTAAATGATGGATTAATTTTAACTTGTCGTTATACCTCACATCATGCATGTCAGGGTTCTGTTATGTTTTATCAGTGTTTATTTTACTATGAGTTTGTTTTTCTTTGTTTTCCTTTTCCTTGTTCCCACTCTTGGTTTGTCTCCTTGATTACTGACTGATTAGCTTACACCAGATGTTGAATTCTTTGTAGCAAATTAGCTCAAAGGGGAAATATTAATAATAATTCATAACTTGTTATGAATATTTGAAACAGTTAATCAATTATCATATTACTTGATGTAGCTACATTAACATTACAATCAATTAATCAGTTCATCCTGTGAACACTGATTGATTATTAATTAATTCTAAGAAAATTGTATTTTTCATGGCCACAGAAAAATAATTATTTCTTAGCAGTTTCAGTGCTTAGAGCATGTAACAAGATAGAGATCATTTACGTGACAGTTGTTTGCAGGTAGGAAGTCAAAACCAAATATGTGTTGTGCACAAATGTTATTAACTAAATCACGAACACAACTAATCTAACACACACATACAAACACAATCACACGTACATAGGTAAGATGGAAAGTGAAACTAGAAATGGGAACAGGGAATGAATCTATGGAAAAGAGTCATTAAACCAAGAAAGAACCATGAGTTTCTAACTACAAAGCTCCTTTATTAACAAAGGGGTTCACAACTTTAAGTAACCAGTAGCATGATACTTGCATTATGCCTCAGCTGTTTGAATAGTGTAACGACTGAGATAAATCAGACACAAATATTTGTTATATTTAACAAATATTCCTAAAACTTTTCACAGAATGCAAACCAGGGTGTCTGCCCGACCCCCCAAGGTAATAAAACTAGCTGCCATGGTTTTATGACCCCAAACTATGCAGACCTCTGTATAGTTTAGTCATTGTGAATCAGGCTACAAAGACGAGACACAAAGCCTGTAAAAACAGACTCTCCTGCATTAAATTATAGACAAACTGTTCCATAAATTGCATAAACATGCATAACCCTAGAACATGGCATCCATTATTACTGTTTGTGTGTTATCTCTTGTTTTTGTATTCAGTATTGTTATGCATATTTTATGATAAGAACCAATGGTTAACGTAAACTCACCTATACCAAGTTTGGTGTCTACGAGTTTGTATTTTGAAGATTTGAATGTTTGTGTATATGATATGTCGATACCTGTGCAACATATTAGTATTACAAGAATATTTAATAGTTTCTTCAAAACAACTCAGCCAGTTCATATGCAGATGCTCTGATCAAAACACAAAGGATTGTAAACTTTCCTGTCGGGAGCTCATGTATTATGATTGGTCCACTGACCCAGAGGAGGAATGGCCAGCAGCATAGATCAACCCTCAGATCAACCCTTCTCCTGGAGCTTATAAGCCCCCTTGCTGGGCGGCCTCTTCAGGCCAAGGCCTGTAGTCCTAAACCTGCATTCAGCCATGTGCTAATCTAGAAGAGTGAAAGAACTCTTTCCTACTAAAAGTCAAACTAACCACACAAGTTTGTCATCATTCCTTCATTCAATGCAGAAGACATCAATTGCAATTGGTCTGAACTCTTAGGACTTCTTACGGCAACAGTATATCCAGATGATCTTCAAAAGGCTGAGGCCTAATGCAGGTATCATACAATATACTAAATTGCTGCTAGTTAGTGAAAGTTGTGAACCTCCTTTGTTACCAAAGCCTATGGCTTCTCCATAGCTCCATTTCCTGTCCCACTTCTGGTTCAATTCTATCATTGCTCATTTTACCTATGTATGTGTTCATTAATTTAGTTATGTGTTTGTGATTTAGTTAATAAAACTTGTGCACAATACATATTTGGTTCTGACTCCCTGTCTGCTAATAAATTGCCTCTTAAATTATTTAGATTTTGCTACCAGCTCTAAGTGCTGTCAATGCTCAATGTTCAATTATTTTGCTATGGCCATGAAAAATACTCTTCTCTTAATTAATTAATAATCAATACTGAGTGTTCACAGAATGAAACTGATTGATTAATGTAGCTACATCAAGTTAATCTGGTTAACTGATTCAAATATTAATAATTAATAATCATAATAATTATTAATATTTCCCCTTTGAGGTAATATCGCTACAAGAGTGTCCGAATATACTGTTGCAGTAGAAAGTCCTGAGAGTTTGCTCCAATGGTGCTGAAGTTGCAGTCGATTTCTCCTGCACTGAATGAAGAAAATGTTATCAAACTTGCATGGTTAGTTCGACTCTTGTAGGGGGAAAAGGTTCTCTCTCTTTTCTAAGTAAGCACATGGCTGGGGTGCAGGTCGAAGCCTGTGAGGTCTGTGAGGCCTTCGGCCCTAGCCAGAGGGGCCACAGAGCAGCCAGGAGCTGCAGAGAATCAGTCGGGAGCAAGAGAGAGAGGCAGAGCTGTGCGTCACTCTTTAAAGTCTTGGAGAAGTCACACCTCTTAGGGTTGACCTGACCAATGAGAAAGGTGGAATTTCTGAGCGGGAAATTCCTCTGTGGGGTTTTTATGGCCTTTTGTGTTTCTAGTAGGGCATTTGCCTATGTAACTGGCTGGGTTGTTAAAGAAGAAACTATTAAAGATTCTTGTCATACTAAAATGTTGCATAGGTATCAACATATCATATACATGACCATTTAAATCTTCACAGTACAATCCCATAGACACTAAACATGGCATAGGTGAAGTTACATTAAGTGTTGGTTCTATCATAAAACATGCAAATACAATACGGAATACAAAACAAGAGACAATACACAAACAGTAATAACGGATACCATGTCCTGGGGATATGCATGTTCATTTATAGAACAGGCTATCTATAAATTAATGCAGAAAGGTCTGTTTTCAGGCTTTGTGTGTCTTTCCTATAGCCTGACTAACAATGACTTTTGATGCAGAGCTCTGCATAGTTTTGGGTCATAAAAATCATTTTTATCAGATGGTGTCCATGGTAACTGAGGCCCTTGCTCAAGTTGGTCCTTTGGGGGATGGGTCTGCAGACCCCAGAGTGAGTTTTAAAAATTATTTGTTAAATATGACAAATAATTGTGTCTGATTTGTCTCAGTTGTTACATCTTTGATTAGTTTAGTCTATTTAAGCTCTGTGTTTTGTTCAGTTCTTTGTCCATTCTTGTCAGTGTATGTTTTGGTTGTTATGCTCATCGTGTTTTTTGCCAGTGTGCTTAGTTTGTGTGTGTGTGTGTGTGGGTGTGTGTGTGTGTTTAAATAAATTGGACTGTTGCACTTAAATTGAGCTTATATTTCATTCGTGTTTGCAACCACGTCACAGAAGAACGGACCTACAATGGATTAAGCAGCAGTCCAGAACCTCCTGCTCTCACAGGGAAAGCACACCCTAGAGACACACACTTAAGCTTTCCTGGATTTACAGCATCCAGTCGACTATGATGACCCCAGCCTGCATGTGTTTTTCAGGCAGGCTTATGTGAGAAGACCAGGGTGTTTCTGACTGGAGACAAGCCTCTGGGGAGCCTTATGGAGTATGTGGACTGGTTACTCCTCCACAACGGTTTCCCATTTACCAGATCAGTGTGCCAGCCACTGCCACCAGCCCAGTTACACCAGAGCCCACCGTAAACAGTGAGTTCGAGCCTGCCGCAATAGGAGAGCCTGAGCCGAAACCAGAGCCAGAAATCGCCCGGAGCTTGAGCCAACTACATATGAGTGTGTGAACACATCACCTATGCCATCTGGATTACTGGTGAAGTATGAGGGGATGTCATGGGGCCCTACCCCCTCTGAGAAAAATGAGCAGATTGACAGGGAGATTGAGTGCATCCTTCCAGTTTCATTCCCCTGCACAGAGCCTGTACTCTTAAGCTCGGGATACACTGCACGATTTTTTGGCTGTCCCAGACAAAAGATTGCCATCATGAAACAACTGTGGCGATTTCTGTGATCATGGCTCTTAATCGGTGGTCCTATGTGGTACAGTGAGAGTGGTACAAAGATAGCCATTTTCCCGGTCTTGCGACCAAAGATAGCCTACGTTAATTTTCGGACAGTGTCAGAAATTCAGCATTATCATCGCACAGTGTGTTTTCTGCTACGACCTACGTCTACTGACCAGCCAATAAAAATGCGACATGAAATCAACGCGACATGGTGCTAAAACTTAAAACTGCTTACCTCAAGTTCTTTTCCTTTCTTCTTTTGCCGCTTCCTTTTTATTTCCAGCACACATAATAACTACAACTGCCAAAGAGTTATTCAACATGGTGTTTAGTTTACCACTAGCACATGCTGATGACGTTTTATTCTTCTATAGAAACTTGCATCGTAGCCTACGAGTCAATAGGTATCATTATCATACAACCTACATGCATGTTGTACCCAAGTTTAATAGATCCATGTCGCACAGTGTGATTTGTAATAATCTTATAGGATTGCTAAAATCGTGCAGTGTATTCCGGGCTTTACACAGCACTGTATTGATAGATTTTATGTCACCGCCATGCCTCCCGCTTCCACCTCCTCTGCCTGCTTCATGTTTGCCAAATGTGAAATGTCTGTCTGTTTCATGTCACCCTGGGAAGCCATTCCTGAGCTCCCTGCCCGTTCTGTGTCAGTCAAGAGGTCTGTTCCTGAGTTCCATGCCTGTTCCTCGATGGCCAAGAGGGCTGTTCCTGTATGTGATGCATGTCCTGTATTGTCCTGTTAAAATTGTTGGTTCACCCTCACCTGCACAGCCTTCAGTCCTTCTGCCCTTTGTCTTCACCTCTGGTCACCTCTAATCCTTGGCACATTCCCCTGAGGAAGGACCTGCTTTCTCAGGGATGGGGCACCACATGGCACCCGTGTCCGGACCTCTGGAACGTCCACGGTCTACCACCAGCGGTTGTCGACACTATTACTTCAGCTAGAGCCCCCTCTACGAGGCGTGCCTTTGCTTGATCTGGATTCTGTTCGCTGAGTGGTGTTCTTCCCGACTTACCTCAGGACCTACCTCAAAAATCTTTCATATGTAGTACTGCCCCAACAGGTCAGTCCATATGTGTATTTCCACACGTTACCTCCCTTCGGGCAGAGTGTGGTCTCCGTAGAGTTTGCCTCCGTAGAGTTTGCCTCCCCCTGGGCATGCTTCCCTGGTGTTTTGGTCTGGCTGAAAACGTGGGAATCGAGTTCCAAAGCACTCTTCCCTGGGGTAGGAACAGCAGCTTCGACCATCCTCTGAGTAAGACCCTGTCTCTTCCATCCCCTAAAGGTATGGAGGACTTCTCTCGGGCTTACTTCAGGCGCTGGGTAGTTTACGAAGTTTATGAGCGGCAGTTGTTATTGGGCACGCTGTGGCTTGTCAGCATCTGCGTCTCCAACACTTGCAATACTTATAATATGTTCAGTCGCTATGGTGTTTTCTATAGGGACCCCATTACGTCAGTATCGACATAACGTTGAATGTGACTGACTGAATGGGAATGTCTAGGTTACCATTGTCATCCGTTCCCTGAAAGAGGGAACGAAGACATGACATCCCCTTGCCATAGTCCTGAACCACCGCTGAACGTCTGGGTTTGCCTGTCTCGGCTCCTCAGCAATTCAGAGGCTCGTTCTCGGCTCATTCAGAGATTAAATAATCATGAGATGAAATGGAGGGGAGTTTTACTGTCCTTTATCCGTAATTTCATTCAGTTTTTCTGTGCAGGAAGTGTACTTAAGCTCCCCTGGGATGAGCATGAGCCGATGAGAAAAGGCAGTCAAACAGAAGAACACTTAGTGTGGAAATGATCCATTTACCCAAGTTAATCGCTGCCTTCTGCTGTTCAAGGCCACCTAATGGGTTTACTAGTGCTCACTCGGCAAAATGCACACACACACACAAACGTTGCATCTCTCAAGCTTATTCACTTATGCAGTCGACAAAGGAAAGTACAGTACAGTATACAATGATATATATTGTCACTGTGTATTTAAAATTACTCATGCCTAAAGATAAGGTTGCACAAATTTCTACTAATTCAATTTATATTGTTATTGTGGTTTGTTGCCATTATAACACACAATTCTTAATTAATAATTATTAGGCAGAAATGGGTGGCCACTACTTTGAAAGTGTAATGAGACCCAGAGAGTGTTGTCCAGACAGTGAATTCATAATTTTATAGCCTTTTATATTTTAGAGCATTTATACGTCCTAAGGGATAGCTGTATGTATAGCTCACTACATCCAACAAAAAATAAAGTACAGACATGAAGTTGAGTATCGCTATTGCCTTTTATATACTCACAATAAAGTTGATTCACTTTTATTTTGCTTATCTTAACTTAAACTTTAGCATTTTGAAGCACATCCATTCTGCCAGATCTGAAATGCAGCCTACCGAAGGGTTATATAATAATTACAGTTCTTACCCTATGGTCCCATATAATCATAATTGTCATTGGTCCTTATATGTTCACCAATGGAGCCTAGATGCAATCTACTGAGATATCAACCTAAAACTTGTTTAGATGTTTGGTTTGAATTTTCATGCCATTTTAGAGTTGAACATATTTTGTAATATATACATTTTTATATAAAATAAATAAAACTTTTATAACTTTTTTTTATTATTATTTTTTCACTTCTACAATAATCTGCCAAGTGTCTTATTTAAAAAAAGAAACCAAACTTAAGCCTGTGCTCCAAAGTATTTAAGATTTATAACAATTTAAGTTGGAAATTGGTCTATGCCCCAAAAATGGAACTGACAGTTAAGTAAACCAAATGCAATACACATCATGTGAGAAACCAAGAACATAGACAATAACACAAGAAACTAGATCACAATATGCAAGATGCCCATTCTAAGATGCCTTAAAGGGTAAGTCCACTTTCAAATAAAAATTTCCTGATAATTTACTCACCCCCAATGTCATCCAAGATGTCCATGTTATATTTTTTTTTAGAAAATGACAGATCGCTTCGCTAGATAAGACCCTTAATCCTCGTCTGGTATCGTATAAAGCCCTTTGAAGCTGCACTGAAACTGTCATTTTGACCTTCAGCCCTTTAGGGCCAATTGAAGTCCACTATAAGGAAAATAATCCTGGAATGTTTTCATCAAAAACCTTAATTTCTTTTTGACTGAAGAAAGAAGGACATAAACATCTTGGATGACATGGAGGTAAGTAAATTATCAGGAAATTTTTATTTGAAAGTTGACTAATCCTTTAACAAAAGGACAAGAAAGGATTTTAGGGATGTTCCATACGAAAGTAAACAACTGAAATCCTTCACAAAATGCCCTTTCACAAGACAGTTAGCAAAGGTTGCATGTGATGGCCACTAAGTGATTTCCATTTGTGATCATTTGATCTTGGGTTACGAGTTCTTGCGTTACATTTTGAAACAAAGATGTCAAGAGATTGCATGCAAATAATTTAGGTTTTATTGTTTTGTTTTAATATAATTTGATATGATTTAATCAATTAGGATAAACCAAGTTTATGTTTTTTAACTCCCCTAAAGATCAAACTGTCAAAAGATTAGCCAGATATTTTTAAACCACAGAAGCATCTCTGATGCACAGGAAAATAAGTTAATTTAACATTATGAAAATCAGGGAAAGATATGGTTTACCTCAAGAATAAATATTTTAGGTATTTGCCCTGACTGGTTTACCTAAAACTTGCCTCCTAAACTAAATGAGTTTAACTTTAGTAGACAACACTGTACACAATAAAATTAAAAAGGTGTAAATGCGTAAAATAATTTAATCTCACATAATAGCATGATTTCACCTTAAATCCCTAATTATTTCATGACAGTATATTTATTTGGCAAGTAGCAATGCAAAAAGGGAAATAGTGTTCAGATGGTCATTGTAGCAAAAACAAATCAATAAATCTGAAAGAATGATTAAAGACCAATCTGCTTTAATTTCCTGTACACTACTATAGTATTGTGGCCAGTTAATTACTGTTACAACCGCCAAGTTCCTTTCATTGGAAAAAAATAATGACAATAATAAAAAAGACTTTTATTCAAGGCTTTAATCCACTGTAATTTATAGCAAGGTCCTCAAAGCTAACAATGATGTCTGAAGAATGTTGTTCTGAAGTTCTAGATAATTCATAAAAAGTGATGTCACTGTTCGTTGATGGTTATTTACAGACAGTAAACAGTGGAACTTATGTGGAAAGCAGATATGACTGCTATGTTACATTGCTCCAGGGAAAAGACAAACTGCTTGACAATAGCTTTAATAATTCAGAAAGCTTGCCTGAGACAATGGAACCTGAACATCACAACCCTGTTACACACACAAATGATGCACAGAGCAAACAATGGAGGGCATTTCCATATTTGGATTTTATTTATTTATTCATTGTTAATGTTAAAGGTAAAGGTGTCCTCATATTAGATAATGCATGTTGCAATGAATAAAAAAAAATATGGTAAACCTTGGTCTAATCGGCTGCCTGAAAAAAACTACTGGCAATGTTATGAACATATGTTGCATGCTCTTGAACATATTTATCTATATAATGTATATATTTATATATACGTGTTAAAGTGCTTAAGAGAATTTGAATTCTAAAAGTCCACAATGTCAAAAGTGCTCATAGAAACACCCTCTTATAGGTAATTTACATAACTTCGATATTAAGAATAATTTACACGAAGTCGTTATGCTTGTTTCATTAATGAGCCTAATGCACATTTTGTATGTCTCCTTTATTTAAAGTGCCCCTATTATGCCTTTTTTAAGGTTCCTAGTATTGTTTTGGGAGTCTCCTACAACAGGTTTACATGCATGCAAGGTCAAAAAACACTTTCGTTTTCTCACAATATACATTTAATTTCACCTCAGTTCTCAGTTCGTTAGAAGCAGTTTGAAGAATCGGCTTTCCGTGAGCCTATACTGCTCTGATTGGTCAGATGGTCCAATCCTTTGTGATTGGTCTACTGCGCACACTGCGCGCCCATTGCCATAACTGAATGACAGCTATCAGTTTGCAAGACATTGTATACAATGTATGGACAGAAAAGATAGCATCGATTTTACCATATCAATTCGAGCCCGAGTCCGACGATGAAACGTCTGAAGTAGTCGATCAACCGGAAACTGACTGGAGCAGGACATTTCTTTATGGTAAGTGTCACCTTAGTTTGCGTTATTTATAAGACGTGATAGCAGCGTCACTGTTATACTTTATGTAGATACTGTATCAGAATGCCAAGTGAAGCTAAAAACCTCTAAACATAAGATAAACATTTAGGCCAGATGTGTACAAAGACTTTTTCGCCATAGCTATTAACAAAGTAAAAAATGGCCATATCATTTTTGACATTACAATGGGTGTGTACTGTTTACAGAAAGAATACTTCAACTAGTTATCGCGGACTAGCATCTTAACATCCTATTACAATACAGATAGAGCTTCATACTACTGTAATAATAAAAACAGTTAGTTTTACAGTTATGTAAGCGAACCGGGCCCACAACTATGTTGTAAACTACCACATTAGCCCAGCACAAACGTGAATAGCTGATAATGCATTATGCTTTGTAAACAAAAGTCGTGCTCCATCCTTGATCATTACTCCAAGTAATAAGACAGACAAGCTGCATTAATCGACACAGTTTTAGACAATATTGGACCCACATCTAAATAGCAGAACTACAGAAACATGAGTTAGCCGGTTAGCAGGAGACATACACTAGGGTGTATGTTACATAACATAACATACAAAACGTCTCAGTTACGACTGTAACCTTAGTTCCCTGAAGAGGGAACGAGACGTTGCGTTGAGAAATTGACGCTTTGGGAACGCAACGCGTGATGTCGTCATGAAGCACGTGTGAAATCAGTCCAATGGTGTGTCGAGACGTCAGAAGCGGGTGACGTCACGGCCAGGAAGCTATAAAGCACGCTCAAACAAAGCAACGCTAGCTTAAAGTGTCTGAGGTAAGCGCTGACAGGCGTGCCGGAAGTATGGCAGGGCGACGCAACGTCTCGTTCCCTCTTCAGGGAACTAAGGTTACAGTCGTAACCGAGACGTTCCCTTTCAAGGGAACTCGCGTTGCGTCGAGAAATTGACGCTTTGGGAACGTTAATACCCACGCCGCCATAGTTACAAGGGCCTGTCTGGTGTGACTCGTCAATCGCCAGAGAGAACCCGGGCCCCGGGGGAGCTGAGGTCAAGTTGGTAAAACCTGACGAATGTGTGTGGTGAGGACCAGCCTGCCGCATCACAGACGTCGTGTAGAGAGGCTCCCGAAAGGAGGGCTTTGGAGGCCGCCATACTCCTGGTAGAGTGGGCTCGGACTGCTAGAGGTGAAGGCAGTCCGGCCGACTCGTAAGCAAGTGAGATAGCCTCGACTAATCACTTACTCATCCTCTGCTTAGACGCCGGGGCCCCTTTATTGGGGGACCCGAAGAGGATAAACAATTGCTCAGTCTTATGCCACAGGGCAGCTCTGTGGACGTAAGCATCTAGGGCCCGAACAGGGCAAAGCAAATTAAGGCGTTCCTGGTCTGACGTCCTGAAGGGAGGAGGACAGAAGGTCTGCAGTACAATGGGCCTAGCCACATTAGTGGGAACTTTAGGAATGTAACCAGGTCTGGGATGAAGGAAGGCTTTCACCATACGAGGTGCAAATTCCAGGCATGAGGGGGCAACCGAAAGGGCCTGTAGATCTCCTATTCTTTTCAAGGAAGATATGGCAAGGAGGAACAGTGTTTTTAGGGTCAAAAACTTAACTGGAACCTCCTCAATCGGTTCAAAGGGGGCTAGGGATAGGCCTTGGAGCACCACAGCCAAATCCCATGCCGGAACCCTCATGCGTACCGCGGGCCTCAGCCTCAAGGTGCCACGCAGGAAGCGAGTAATAAGTGGGTCTCTACCAAGAGAAGAACCAGCCAAGGGTATGTGGTAAGCCGCAATGGCCGCCACATAAACCTTTAGCGTGGAGGGAGATAACCCTGCAGTGAACCGTTCCTGCAGGAATTCCAAAACCGTATCAACGGGACAGGAAACTGGATCAAACTGACGACTACTGCACCAAGAAGTGAAAAGTTTCCACTTCAGGGCGTATAGCTTCCTTGTGGAGGGAGCTCTAGATTGGAGAATGGTCCCTACAACCTCGGTTGAGAGACCGGAATTTATGAGCTGGGCCCCCTCAGAGGCCAAGCCCACAGGCTCCAGAGCTCTGGGCGGGGGTGGAAAATCGTGCCCCCTGCCTGGGACAGAAGGTCCCTCCTGACGGGAATCTCCCAGGGAGAGCCGTCCAGTGGGCGAGACTCGAACTGAATGGCATAACCTTTTTCGATTGTACGCAGGACCCATTGAGAAATATTTGGCAGTAGCTTCCACGCTGTCAGATATTCTACTAAGGGAACCAGTCTCTCGAGACTGGCCTCTGGTATATTTTGAATAACCAGCTCGGTGCCCTGATGCGGCGCACCGGCAGGGGGCAACCGAACTGATCGCTCTGAGACCCTCCTCGGAGGGAGCGAACACCCCAGCACCGCTACGCTTACGGGCGGATGCTTGAGTGAATGTTCGCTGGGGGCCGCTGCGCCCTGGAACACCCGAGATGGCAGGGTTGGCAGAGCGGTCCCCTGAGGGCACCGAAAAGAAGTGAGCGCTAAATGCTGAGGTGTAAAACACTTCTCTTCGGAGGGGGCTGCCCTCAGGGTCCTGACGCTGCTGGCATCAGGACTTTTTCCCCGCAGCCTTCTTGGCGATAAGGACGGATCGAAGATCCATCCTACCCCTTGAAGGCTGCGGTTGAGAACGGCCACCCGGCCCCCCGTGTCGCTGAGGGGGAGTACGGGTGGTGACGCTCTGTTTCTGGGCGGCACGGTGTTGTTGGGAGGAGCTGGCTTTAGATGTATGGGGCTGCTGGTGTTGTTGAGCAGCCCCGGGGGTATGAGAGCGACGAGGGAGGAGCTTCTGGAACGCCGCCGCTTGTTTACTGGCCTCCTGGAACCTCTCGACGACAGTATTGACTGCGTCGCCAAAGAGGCCAGGAGTTGTAAGCGGGGCGTCCAAAAAGAGGTGCTTATCTTTATCTTTGATGGTACTGAGATTAAGCCATAAATGCCTCTCCGTGGCCACCAGGGCTGCCATGGCACGACCGACAGACTTGGCCGTTTCTTTAGTGGCCCGGAGAGATAAACCGGCTGCCCGATGTAGCTCGTCGACTACGTCGGGGGTAATTCCCCCTCCCTCATCGATGTCCCCCAAAAGCTCTGCCTGGTAGGCCTGCAGCACGCCCATGGTTTGAGGCCTGATAAGCTTTGCCCACCAAGCTCGATGTTATCCTGACGGGCTTGGTGGGCAGTGTCGGGGCCTTTAGGGGCGATGCCGATTGTGGAGAGAGATAGCTAGCAAGCGTCTCCTCCACTTTTGGCATCGTCCCATAACCGTGCTCTTTGAGCCCCACTATCGATGCATAGTGCGTGGTTTGAGCACTATGCACACGATAGGAGGCCGGTTTCTTCCAGGACCTCGACACCTCAGTGTGGAGGTCGGGAAAAAACGGGAGACCCCGACGAGGAGGCTGTGCTCGCGAGGGCAGGAAGCGCTCATCGAGCTTGCTTTTAGGACGAACGTCCTGCCTTTCCGCTGGCCAATCTATGTTTAACTTGGCCACGGCGCGAGTTATAACCTCCACCAGCTCCTCATAAGCAGGAGAGTGGGATGGCGAGTCCTCACTTTCTGCAAGATCGGTGCTCTCCACATCCAACTCCTCGGAGCTGGATACGTTGAGCACCGGTGCTTCACCCAGTGTGGAAGGAACCGCAAAGCGTGCTTCCAAACACTGAGAAAAAGCACTGGACCTGTCAGGTGAGGGCTGAGATAGGGCGGGGCCCGTCTCAAACCCCTCTGACAGATCCATTTGCGATCCCCAAGATCTGGATCGACGCTGTGCCTCGGCAGCAGCGGGACCCGAACCCTGGGGAACGCGAGCCTGAGCGCTCTCATCAAACAGCGCCAGGCGGGAGCGGAGCGTCCGCAATGGAAGATGATCGCAGTGCTCACAGCCAGCACCCTCGAGTGCTGACCGGGCATGCTCCGCTCCCAAGCAGGCAACACAAAGATCATGTGTATCCCCACCCGTGATATAACGTGGGCAGGGATGAACACAAGATCTAAACTGCTTTTCAGCCATAATATAGATATATATAAGTGACAGACAACACCAAATAAGACATACGAGATACACAGAGCGCGACTGAAGACACAGAAGCTAGCGTTGCTTTGTTTGAGCGTGCTTTATAGCTTCCTGTCCGTGACGTCACCCGCTTCTGACGTCTCGACACACCATTGGACTGATTTCACACGTGCTTCATGACGATATCACGCGTTGCGTTCCCAAAGCGTCAATTTCTCGACGCAACGCGAGTTCCCTTGAAAGGGAACTACGAATTTTGAACTATCGCTAGAAAATATAAACATCAATTATTAATCACATTAATCTGCCTTCCTACCTACATAATCTGTCTGTGAAAGCAGCAATTTTTAGCTATTGGGACTCGTGCAGTATAACATAATAAGTGTGACATGAGTTTATCTGACAAACAAGGACTGTAGTCATTGCTGAACTGCTGAACATTTTTCTGCATTGCATGTATGTTGTCACGTGTTGGTTTTAATAATGAATCACAAAACAAAGGAAAATACACTGGAACAGGCTTTAATGATTAATACTAGGAGAACACAGAGAAACACAACCAAACTCATGAGTAAACGAAGACTGACAGAGACTAAGTGAGAACTCAGGGTTTAAATGCATAGAGATCAAACATAAGAAACTAATGAGACAATTAATGAACACCAGGTGAACTGAATACCACAATCAAAGGAACCAAAGGTGTGTGTGTTTAGCCTTTTCATCCAGAATCTTCTGTACAACAGTGAGTACAACAAGAGTTTTAAATAAGTGATAAACCAATTATGAATTATTAATTAATTTGTAAACACTGATGTGCCTTCCACCACTGTTTGCACTTTTTAAATTGCAGGATATCAGCTAAAAAAAAAAAAAAAAAAAAAGACACTTTTTCCTACTTTTTTCCATCATTGCATTGTCCAGTACTTTACTTAGAACTCACATGAAATAACATCTACATAAAGGGTTAGTCAACCAAAACATTCTGTCATCATACTCATCCTTATGCTGTTATAAACCTGTATGCATGTATGTCTTCAGTAGAACACAAAGACAGAAATTTGACAAAAGTTATGTCTTATGTCATCACTGACATCTAACCCTGTGCAAGGCACCATATTTGGAATAAGAGCTAACATGAAACTGATAATTGTCAGGGTATACACAGACACAGGAACAAGAGGTAAAACTAGAGAAAACAATAGTATGTTTAATTATGAAGGCAGCAGGATCAAGGTAATGCAGGTGAATAGTAACTCTGATGATAGATAGTGGAGAGAGCAGACTGAATGATAACTATAGTGTTATCTGTTGCAGACGGAAAATAACACACACACACACACACACACACTGGGAAGCAGATGAGACGAGGAGCACAGAGGAGATCACCAGGACAAAGAGATTGCTTGCAGTTGATATCAAATATACAGCATTGGAGATCATTCTCGCACCAGGTAAATATGCAGGTAAGTGAATCCATTGCTCTAGACGAGGCTAGACAAAGACTGTGCGCATGATCAGGTGCTGGGGAGGATGGGGTGGAGGATGAAGGAGGAGCCCAGTCGAGCCGGAGTGGTGGTGGGATGAAGTCTCGTTCAGACTGTCAGTCCAAATCTGATTTTTGAGCATATCTAAATGAAATACGATCAGATTTAGCAAGTGTGAATGGCAAAAAAAAAAAAATCACATGAAATAACATGAGCTACATTTGTGATTTGAAATCCTGTTTAAATCACATTTCTGGAAATCTGTTTCAGTCTGACTGCTCTGATTGGATTTCACGTGATTTGCAGTATGTGACTTTCTCATGGCACGTAAATGTAAACGTCATACATTGTTATAGGAAATATGCTGAAAGTCGATGCAGAAACAAGGTTGCAAAGTGCCGGACAAGCAGAAAATTACAATATAGGAGAAATGTTTTGAGACCAGCAGAGATGACAGCACGGAATAAAGCCACTCATACCAACCTCCTACGTTTCTGCCGCTGCCTCATAAGAAGCAGTAGTTCAGTGCAGCGGCTATGCATTGTCATGTTGTAAATAAGAACCCATCTTGCAAACCCCTCCATGTTGCGGCTGTTGTTGTTTTGGGCATATACCTACCAACGCAAAGTCATTGCCATAGAAACCAATGCAGATATTTAAAAAAAATAAAGAACAACATGGGACACAAAAATCAGATCCGAATAGTTGCGATACACAGTGTGGACAGTCAGTAATTTTAGATCAGATTCCAATCGGATACACAAATAATCGGATTTGGACTGATAGTGTGAATGTAGCCTTATATGACTTGAAAATACTTAAAAGAACTAAGAATATAGCACAGGTTGTATAGACTTTTATGGTTCTTTGGTGCTTTTTTGTCAGTTTTGATCACAACAGGCCTACTACCAATTAGCAATGGCTAGAGCAGAATAAACATTCTGCAATCTTTGTTTGTGTTCCACAGAAGAAATAAAATTATTAAAAATAATGACATGAGAATGAATAAATTATGGTGTTCATTTGTGGATGAACTATGCCTTTAATGAAATCCACTCTGCCAAACATATAATATATATGTCAAGACATGTCAAAGAGAGACAGAGAGAGTTAAGGATCTATTTGCAGCAAACTTTACCACAATCCCAGACTATCACAAATGTGTGTAAGGACTGACAGAACTTAACTGAAAACACAGGCTTAAATACATAGAAATTTAGATAATACATATAAAATTAGAAAGTTAGATGAGAAGAACATCAAAATAAACGTCTCAGGGAACAGAACTGTGACAATACAATAATGTCATACACTATGTCTGCAGAAGTGCCAAAAAGGACAAACTTGTCTCTTTTTTTCCCCCAATATGTCACAAATCTTTGCAAGGTCCTTTGAGGGCTTTTACCAGGTCAATGACTTGATAATTTGTCTTTATCTGACTCAATAAATATATTTACTAAGACACCTACATGGAAATGGTCAATAAATTTGATCAATTACCAACAGAGAGAGCAAGTGTTCAAATTAAATCTTTAAGTGATTCAATAAAGGCTAAGGCCCTTTGTTTTTCTTTAGGATTCTGCAGAGACAGTTTTTGCTTTGCTGAAAAACTATAGACAAATCCTGTGACTTTTGAGCATAAATGTCTTTGTGAGTAGGAAGACAAAATGCACTTTAGTAAAAATAATAATGTGGCATTTTGTGACTGCCTTTTAAGGTAGCGTTGCACAAACATATTTTGTGTAGTGAGATATAGCTCAAGGCTAGGGATATCTGTATGAGACAAAGCCTTTGCAAGCATTCATCAAGGCTACAGTGATTGTTGCTATGAAACAAGTTGTCAGAGCCACTGGCACTGTCACATCACACACACAGGCAGATGTGTGAACATTCTCCCCAAAGAGTGAGCAGCAATGTTAACAGGTGCAGTAACCTACAACACTCAGGAGGAACCACCCCACTAACAGGGTTGGCAGCTCCGCTTCTGTCAGCCCTCAGCTGGGAGTCTGGTGATGACAGGCCTTGGGGAGGGTTACACTGCACCCCGCTGAAGAGAAAGCAGTCATTTTCAAGAAAGAGTGTCCTTTTTCAAAATGTGTTTAGTAGTCAAATATATTTATAACCAGATTATTTGGAATAGTTCACCCTATAATGAAAATTCTGTCATTGTTTACCCTCATGAATCATTGGTCCAAACCAGATGATAAGGAAAGTCATTATTCACTGAAAATAATCCATATGTGTACTTTTCTTGGGACTTTGTAATCTGCTATGATATGTAGGAACCTGAACGTTTAGGACACAATTCAGTGCCTTAGTATATTTATTTATTATTGTGATATTTACAAAGTTAATAAAGTCTCTGTTTATTACTTAAGTGATTGTTTAAATTACAACTGTAACCTCAGTTCCCTGAAGAGGGAACAAGATGCTGTGTCGAGAATGATGCTATGGGAACACTCTGTGTGATTGCGTCATGAAGCACAAGTGAAATCAGTCCAATGGCATAAACGGGTGACCAGGAAGCTATTAAGCTCACCCAGACCAAACAATGTCAGCTTCTGATAGGCCAAAGCAAGTCGATCACAGAGGCATGTTGGAAGAATGGAGGGTGATGCAGCGTCTCATTCCCTCTTCAGGGAACCAAGGTTACAGTCGTAACCAAGGCATTCCCTTTCAAGGGAACTCGAGAATGACGCTATGGGAACGTCTATACCAGCTCCACCATAGTAACCAGTGCCTGTCTAGTGTGAAATCAGGCAAGCACAACTAGGACAGCAGCACCTGGGACCGAGGGGTGAAGCCCAAAACTAGGTTGTAAACCTGCTGAATGTAAGTGGAAAAGACCGGCCTGCCACATTACACACCTCTTGTAGGGTACCTCTTTTAAGAGTCCAAAGCCTCCATCACTCCTGATTTGACGCACCACAGAGGAAACAGCAAATAGGTTCTTCCCAAAGACACCACCCAAATGTGTGTGGTAAGCTGGAAAGGCTGCCACGTAAACCCTTAGAGTGGATGGGAATGACCCTGTAGAGAATTGTTCCTGCAGAACTTCCAGCTTTGTACCAAACGGGCGGTTAACTGGATTCAGCTGATGATTTCCGCTGGTTTCCTCGTGCAGAGAGCTATGGAGTGAAGCATGGTCTCAACAACCTCAGTTGAGAGACCTGAGTCTATGAGCTGGGTCCCCCCAGAGGCTAGACCCCCTGCTCTCCAGAACTCCCAGGAGTAAAACGATTGTGGAAACATTGTACAGACACAGCCACGTCTGCACCTTCATAAGAGCTCCCCCTCAGGAGTGAAATCTCCATACCCTGGGCCTCAGCAGGATTTCCTGCTCCCTGAATTTGGTGCACAGGGATGTAGATCCTGAGCCATCATCAACAGGCAGCAAATGCCAAAAGAGCTAATGACCACTCCACAGACCATGAGCTGAGCGACCATGCATGATCGCTTCCCAGCCCATGAGGGAAGCATCCATCGTAAGCATTACAAGACGATGAGAAGCTCCCAACACAGGAACCTGGGACAAGAACCAAGGCTCCTTCCACATAACCAAAGTACGAAGCACCTGCGCATTACCATGATCATGCAAAATGGGTTGCCCCTGAGGGAAACCCCTCGGTCTTGAGCCACCACTGCAAAGGTCTCATGTATAGCAGGCCAAAAGGTGTCCCGTTGAACACAGCTGCCATCAGACTCAACAGTCCCGAAACTGTTAGACGGTGAGTGACTGACCTAGCTATCTCTCAAGATCCGAGCCACTGATCTTTTTTGCAGAGCGTAATATATGCGCTGCCTCAGCAAACGCGAGATCCGGCCACTATATTCTTTATTGCATACCAGTAATCCGCGCACTGCCTTGGCAAACACGAGATCCGAGCCTTGCATTAGACTATTTTTCCCTTGAGAATAAAGCCAACAGGAGCGGAGCTAAAAATTCCTAAAAGTGCATGCTTTTTTTACACTTTGGGACATTTTTATGAATGAACACTGTCATCCCCACTGAGAGCTGACGTGCATGCTCCACTCTCAAAAAAAACAAGAACACATAAATCATGTGTATCCCCACTCATAATGTAGTGAGTGCAGGGAGGAACAAACGATTAAAATCGCTGTTTGCTCACCATTATACTCCTGTCTATATAAAAATATGCTTGTGGACAAACAACAATAAATAGATAGAAAAACACAGAGCGCTTGCTGAAGGCACAGAAGCTGACATTGTTTGGTCTGGGTGCGCTTTATAGCTTCCTGGTCATGATGTCACCCGTCTATGCCAGTGGACTGATTTCACACATGCTTCACGATGCAATCACGCAGAGCGTTCCCTTAGTGTTATTCTCTATGCAGCACGAGTTACCGTGAAAGGAGACCAAGTTAATTTGTCAAAAAATTACATTTATTTTACCAAAATAAATTTGTAGTTGACGAAATAAATTATTTTTAAGATATACTTAATATTGTTAATTTTCAATCAAAATATTTGAGAATTAAGAAATTATACTGATAGTATATACTATAGGCTGGGAAGCACCCCAGACACATGGCCAGTCCATTGCAGGCTATTAATCCTATGTGTATGATACATTTTTTGGTATGACTGCTGATGGATCCAAAATGGTGAATATTCATATCCATGCATTTTATTAAAATTTCATGTTAATCATTTATGGCTTATGATTTATCAACATTATGTACTCCTACTCCAGATATTAATCCTCATCATATTTTCAAGTATTTACTCTTTATTGTACTCATTTATGGTTATTCTTTATTGTATCTTCTTTTTTTTTAAGTATGCTTATTTTTTTTTTTTTTTTGTATGCTTACTATGTTCAGTTGTTCTTCAAGTGTTCCAGTGTGACAGGTTATGTTGACACGTTTGTGGTTAGATATTGGACGCCAGCCAAGTACTACAGAAGCGATATTGTTTTCAGAATTTGTTGCTCATTTGAACTTGATGTACCTTTGTATCAAAAATATGTCTGTTTCCATCTCTGCAGACATGAGATAATGCAAGATCTGCAATATTCTCTTAAGGGTGTCAAAACAACACCTTCTGTATCCATTTTCATCTATCTTTGACATAAGTTTAAGTGGGATGTAAGATTTCCTATGCTTATGGTATATAACTGACTGGGTCTTTGATAGTTTAGCTTTTTTTTTTTTTTTTGCTCTTGTCTACTTTTTGCTTTTTGCCTCTGCTTCTGCTTGATCTCTTCTACCTCTTATTTCATTCTGCAATAAATTTTTAATTTTGTTCCTTCTTTCTCTATACTCTGATCTTACAGTGCTCAGCTAAATGAGTACACCCCCTTTGAAAAGTAACATTTTAAACAATATCTCAATGAACACAAAAACAATTTCCAAAATGTTGACAAGACTAAGTTTAATATAACATCTGTTTAACTTATAACATGAAAGTAAGGTTAATAATATAACTTAGATTACACATTTTTCAGTTTTACTCAAATTAGGGTGATGGGTCTAGTACTTGGTATGGCCTCCATGATTTTTAATAACAACACTACCCGCTACCCGACACCAGCAGCACTCATGCAGCCCCAGATAAAGACAATGCCACCACCATGTTTCACTGTAGGCACCATGCATTTTTCTTTGTATTCCACACCTTTGTGACACCATACAGTTTTGAAGCCATCAGTTCCAAAAACATTTATCTTGGTCTCATCACTCCAGAGTATAGAGTCCCAGTAGTCTTCATCTTTGTCAGCATGGGCTCTGGTAAACTCTAGGTGGGCTTTTTTGTGCCTGGGCTTTAGGAGAGGCTTCTTTTGTGGACGGCACCCATGCATGCCATTCCTCTGCAGTGTACACCATATTGTGACATGGGAAATAGTCACCCCAGTTTGGCTTTCTACTTCTTTAGTAGAAAGAACCAGTGAACTTGCATGCCGATTTTCTTCAACCCTTCTCATCAGAAGACTCTCCTGTTGAGGTGTTAACTTCCATGGACGACCTGGACACTTGTATAGTCTTTTATAGTCAACTGTCTGCTGGACACCTGTGTAATGAATAATTAGACTCACCTGTGGTTGAATTCTTGTTAAATTAGACATTTGCAGTCTAAAATGTAGCTTTGCTCCAGAGACTTTCAGTGGGGTGTACTCATTTTTGCATCACCCTAATTTGAGTTAAACTGAAAATTTTGTTCTCTAAGTTATATGATTAACCTTACTTTCATGTTATAAGTTAAACAGATGTTATATAAAACTTAGTCTTGTCAACAATTTGGAAATTATTTTTGTGTTCATTGAGATATTGTTTAAAATGTTACTTTTAAAAGGGGGTGTACTCATTTACGCTGAGCACTGTAACTCTTAGATACTCTGTATTGTATTATAAACTATTGTTTACTTGATTAATTTGTTTATCTCTATAATTTTACATTTTTACTTAATATATATATTTTTTTTTTCCTAATGCAAATTTGTTCTCTGACATAATTATTGCTGGACTGCCTGGATCTCATTGCCTCAGTTTTTGTATCATCTGCAATTCATGAATATCTCTCTGGGTTTATACACCACACTTTATGAATGAGACTACAATCTTTCCTCAGGGAAATGTGTTCTTGTAATCTTGTTTTATTGTGCATCTGAGTCTCAGTTTTTATTAAACAATATCTTACAAGGTTCAGAGTGAAACTGGAAGAGATAACATTACCATGCCAATTAAGAATAAATTAAAGTCTATACATATTCATGAACAGCAGAGTAACCTGAGATTTATCTGTGAGTGAAATTCTGTAAAGCAATATTAAAATACCATCAGAGATTTATTTATAGCTCCCAGGCATTAACTGTCATCCAGTAATTTATCAGCTTGAAGTGTATAGCACATTTCATAGATACTTTAAGTTCAGCATTTATGGAGATATTAGTGTGATGGAAGATCATTTTTCTCAGATTCAAGGTTAAATCATTTTTAATTACAAATACTTTTTATCGCCCTCTATTCATAATTTGCACAAGCTACCCCTGAACACGCATCAGTATTGTGAAATCAGGCTTTTTTTGACAGGATAATTTCCTAATGCAAGGCTAGACAGCACAGGACACAGAGTGAAAATTGCTAGTACCTCAAAAAGAGTGTGAGAATGATTGAATTTATCATGCCTTACTTATAAACTATCAGTGACACTATATTTTTTTAGCTTCTTCAAAGTAGCCACCATTAGATAACTAAAGTATTTAAACAATATTGATTTGGAGACAGTCAGTGGTGTAAGGCTATGATGCCTAAGAAAAAAAAAAAAAAAAGAATGGACCACCATAGAACGGTTTTGCATATTGAAATATTTTATATTTGGGAATGCGAATTTCTTTTATTCTTACCTCTTTCTGAAAATATCTCAGTGACATGGCAGCCATTGATTGAGTCAGCCCTGCAAATCTGTTGGTAGACAATGCAGTGGACAGTGGAAATATGCACTCATCCCAGATGATGTCCCACTGGCAGAGGCCTTACCAGGGTTTCTATTGTGGCAGCCCATCCAGATCCAGCAGCACAATCAGGGTCTCCCTGCTCAGCTGAATAAAAGTGCACATAAAAATGTTTTATGTAATGTAATTTAAATTGTTCTGTTGTTTTTCTGATGTCATATTTTAAATAGTTGTAAAAAGTACTTTAAGTAATGTATAGAACAATTTATTTTCATTTACAAATTTTATTTAAAAAAAATGTATAGAACCATTTTTCATGTACAAATTATAACTGTCATTAAAAAAGAAACAATGTACAGAACAATTACTTCACTTTTATTTCATAGCCCACACATTTCAAGATACATAACAAAATTAAACAATGTACAAAAATTTGTTTAATTTACAAACAAAACATACAATATTTACAAACATAAAATATAGCTGTGAGCAGCAATTATCGGCGTTCAAGCACTTTAAGCCCTTTAAGCACATGTGTAAAAGTTGTTCAGTATGAGGAGATCTATCAAATTATATGAATATTGTGTGTATGTGTAAAACACATTATTACAGAGGCGAAAAACTCGTTACTCGCACCATAGTGGCCGATTTCTTTCAAAATTCTTACAGAACTCTAGGATCATGAGCTCAATCGTAGTTTAGTGAAAATATCTCATTCCATTCAAGTGTTATAGCCATTTTAGTAAAAGTGGCCCCACCCATTTCAAACGTTTTGGCGCTCCTTATCGACGTGAATCAAAACTTTTTTCAACTTTTTTTGATATCCTTTGATATTCAGTGCCCAGAGAACATTTCTGCACTGGTTTGGTTCCGATCGGCCGAAAAACCTAGGACTAGTTCGCAAAAGTAGGTTTTGGACAAAATTCAAAATGGCGAAAAATGTTTCCAGGCACAAATTCCAGTCTGTCCATCCTTTCCCTGCTCTCCTGTGCTCTCATCTCCTCTGCCTTCCTCTGCAATCTCATGCCTTCCCTGATCAAATCGATGAAATCATCCTCTCTGTCTCACTTTCTCCTTCTTTCTGGCTCCTCCTCATCTTGGTCATCCATTGGCTCTTGTGTGTCCTTATGGATGGAAGCAATGAGGACAGTGGGGTTGTTGGAATGCTTCTGTCCCAACACCTCATCCACGAGGACAAACCATGGCCAAGTTGCAGCAGTGGGTTTCCCACTCACTCCCTCACCTGTCCCAAGACACTTGCAATCCTAAGGCAGAGCAAATAAACCATGCCTGTTACAACAACAACAGCAAAATAAATTTTAGCAAAGATTAACTTTTTTTTTTTAGCTTACTTTTTTTTTTTTTTTTTTAAAAGGGTTAGTTCACCCAAAATTACTCACCCTCATGTTGTTCCATACCTGTAAGACCTTCATGCATCTTCAGAACACAAATTAAGATATTTTTGATGAAATCCGAGAGGTACATGACTCGTCCATAGACAGCAATATAATCAACACTTTCAAGGTTCAGAAAGATACCTCCTGTTTCCTGTCCTTTGCCTCCACCTCATCCTCCCCCAAAACCCCATCCCTCTCTCCACCATTGGACTGGACCTGAGGATGTGCTTTATGTTCATGTGCTCATGTTTTTTGTTTATCCTTTCTGTTTTTTTTCACCATGTTCTAGTTAATTTCCTAAGTAAATGATTATTGTCATCTGTGTCTTGTTTATTTCCTTTATTAATTGAATCTCTGTGTCCTTCTAGTTTATTAAAAGACTGTTTATTGGTAATCGTGATAAAAATTGACAAAAAACGTTATTTTATTTCAGGTAAAGTTTATTTTATATTCCATTTAAGGTTTTTTTTTTTTTTTTTTTGATGATGATGATGATGATGATGACGATGATGATTTTATTTTAACTATTTAAAGCTGCAGTCCATATCTTTTGTTTAAAAATGATTCAAAATTCAAGCATGCAGTCATTCGTCTTTGCGTCATTATGTCACGTCTACATAATAAAGGAGTCCCAGCTAGTAGGCTATATGGCATGTGGAGGATGCTACAGGACCACGTAGCCTTTTGTCACATTTTATTAGCCCCCAAAGAGACTAACCACAAACATACTAAGCTTTCTTATGGCAACGATGGGAGCTTCGTTAACCATCCTTTCTAGAAAGTATATGGTGTATCCCTTTTATGTATGCATGTCCCCATGTGTAATTAGCCTAGTTGTGATTTTTAGTTATTCAAGAATAAGTTTAAATGCTTGTAATCATATGTGTGCTTTCTTAATGTCTTTGTCATCCTATCATGTTTAGTTTAGTTCTAAACTCCTACGAATGCTTTAATCAACTGTCAGTGTCATGAATATTTTTCTTGACCTCAACTACAGTGGTACAAATGGAATTTGTCATTAAAATGTCATTAAGTGTTAATACTCTGGCAAATATTCATAACAGCATCATGAATAGTTTTCATTTAATAATGTTTTTTTTTTTTTTTTTTTTAAGTTTCCTCCAACAGAAGGTCAGATAATGCTTATTACTATTAGGATGCATATTACTAGAATATTGTCTATTTATTAGTACTTATTAAGCACATGTTAATGCTTTATTCTGCATGACCTTATTTTACATTCTTAATCCTTTGTAAACTTAACAATTAACTATTAATAATTAATAAGCAGTAAATTAGGAGTTTATTGAGGGAAAAGTCATAGTTAATAGTTTATATGTGTTCTCTATACTAAAGTGTTACCAAAATAATGTAATGCAATGTTAACCCATAAAGCTAAGTAGTTTATTAAGTTTGATCATTAATCTGCTCTGTCATGTTTATGACAGGTTATGTTTTCTTGGTTTATGTCAAGTTGTCATAACACAGACATCTCAAACAATGTCATCTTTGCATTAAAACTGACATAATTGACACTTATGACAGTTGTCATAAACATACATAAAACCTCATTCATATTCATGATATGCGTCATGATTATGAAGGGGTCATGTCAGTCTTATGCATACCCTTTCAAGTAAAGTGTTACCTAAAGTACTTTTGAAAAAAACGTACCCAGATCTGATACCTAATAAGATATGCAAATTAGACCATAAAACCAGACAAAGAAGATATTTCCCGCTACAGAATTCACGCTGGCGATTGGCCAGTCAAAACTTGAGAGAAGTGGAGATGTTTTGCTATATAACGAACCAACGCGTCTTCACCAGTAGCTCAGCTTAACTTTGTTTTCCAGCTCGTCTTCTTTTGACCAGTCCTCACTGTCTTCCTTGGACCTGCGAGACGGACTTCTTCTTTCTTATTTTTCTTAAATCCATTATATTCATGCTTTATTGTTTCTGTTGCTGCTCAACAAGTCAAGTCACTTCTATGTTCCGATTTTGTTCCGAAGTGCTTTATACTTTAGTGCTAGAATAGGAAGTTATATTTCACCCATAATTTGAGGTAATTAATTCATTAAATCATTGCAAAATTAACAATTTGAGAACAAAGTATAACAATAATAATAATTTGCACGGTTTAACGTGATTCAAGCTAAGTGATCATTAAATTTTAATCACCATTGGCAGCGCGATTTATTGCTTTTTTTCCTCAGTTGGTCAGAACAAAAGTGGCAGACATTTTCTGGTGAAAATTCTTATTTTGGTCATACTTCCAAGACATAGGGTCTGTGATTCCGAAGTACAGTATCCACACCGATGTGGTGACTGACACCAAACATTAGATTCATCCGCACTGAGGAGTCGTGCTGATACACAACTCACGTAAAGACAATAAATTCGCAAATAATTGCAATTGCAGGTTTCAAACAGAGATGAGGCAAAACTTATGGACTGCAGTTTTAAATGAACAGTATTAACCCTGAATAGCAGTACCCTGAATAGATGGATAGTGGGGGTATATTTGATCCAGTGGTATTAGTGCTGTGAATGATAACATAAACGTGATGCAATCTGGGAAAACCTGTCAGGGACACAGACGGAGGCAGGCAGGTAATTGTTAAACAGGTAGTTTTATTTTAAACAGAGGCACAGACACTGGCAGATGGAGAATACAGGTGAGTGAATGAACAAGCACATTAGAACAGTCACTTAGCTGGGGAATAACAGATGATGTCTTTGTAGGTGAAGGATGCACGAGGAACAGAGAACAGACGATGGAAGACGAATGGAAGAGGATACGGGAATCTTGGGTGAGGTAAGGTATGGTAAGGTAAGGAGTCCAGGTATTTGAGACGTAATGTTTGCCATAGACGAGAACAGACAATGTGGTGGAGTGAACATGGGGCTTAAGTAGTGGTGTGCTGATGAGTGCTAACAATGGTGATGGCTTTTAGGTGCAGGTGATTGGTGACTGAGTGCAGGTGAGGAACCAGAGGGATGCTGGGAAATGGAGTCCAGGGAAGGTGAGACAGACGGTGACTGTGACAGTACTACCCCCTCCCAGTAGGCGCATCCACGTGCCGTAGATAGATAACCGGGAGGGAGGGCATCCTGGAGACATGATACAGGGTAGGTTGTCTCCAGGACGGTACTGGCTGACCGGGGCACCATGGAGGATCAGGCAGCTGGGGAAGCCATGGCGGTGCTGACCATTCGGGAGGCCATGGCAGTGCTGGCCAGTTGGGAGGCCATGGCGGTGCTGGCCATTCGGGAGCCCATAGTGGTGCTGGCCAGTTGGGAGGCCATGGCGGGGTAGGCCCCTCGGGTTCCGTGGCCTTGGCCCAGACCCCAGGCTCGGCCACCAAGGTTGGGGACGGATAGCCCATTAGAACAGTCACTTAGCTGGGGAATAGCAGATGATGTCTTTGTAGGTGAAGGATTCACGGGGAACAGAGAACAGACGATGGAAGACGAATGGAAGAGGATACGGTAATCTCGGGTGAGCAACAGGTAAGGAGTCCAGGTAGGTGAGACGTAGTGCTTGCCATAGATGAGACCAGACAATGTGGTGGAGTGAACATGGGGCTTAAGTAGTAGTGTGCTGATGAGTCCTAACAATGGTGATGGCTTTCAGGTGCAGGTTATTGGTGACTGAGTGCAGGTGAGGAAATAGAGTCCGGGGAAGGTGAGACAGACAGTGACTGTGACAAAACCACACAATGTCACAATGGAATGTTTTCAGGAAGGTCAAAAAATAGGTTGAATGTAATTTTTTGTCAAAATTGGATTTTCATTAAATTATTATTCTGTAACATCTTGTCTATCATCTCTGAAAATGTATTGGCAAAATTTGCTTGTTTAGTGCAGAAAATAGCGATTTATGGTGGCAAACTGCTCAGTGGAGGTGCAAAAAAAAAAAAAAAAAAATTCACCCATAGCTTTCCTCTCAACACTACAAAGACAGTTCACCTATCAAAATAAACCACATAACATGTAGAATGAAGGTGTATCAATCCTGTGTAAACTATGGCACACAAAGGAGTCTGAAGTAGCTGCTCACTTAAATGATCTTGCTTACCTCAATCTGCTCAATCCTGGTGATGTCAGCACCCTAAACTATGTTATAATGGACTATTTCACATCCTGAGATGAAGGATCGGATGATAGAGAATTAAGTTACTGAAGAGGAGACAATTTAGCTGTGCTGCAAGGTGTGCTACAAGGTACACTATTCGTACTATCTTAACTATGCCCATGATAAACAATGGAAAACTTACTAAACTACTTATTAAGTTGCTGTCCTCTTCAGGGTTACATTAGCTTGTCTCCTTGTGTAGTGATGCAGCTTATAAATTCTATTTTTTACCAGTTTTTTTATCGTGTTCATCATGTCAAAGTTTTCGTAGATCACATCATAAATAATTTCCTTAACAAATAATAATAATTGCAATACTCATTAGTAAAATATATCTTCTTGGTAATTGTAAAATAAATTAAAAAAAAAAAAATCCACAAGAACATGGATTGGATGCTGGAATAGGCTCCAGCACAATCTGTAACATCAATAAATAAAGCAAAACATATGATTAGATTTTTAATTTATATTAAAAGAAAACAACTAAAAAACTCAAAAGGTTTATAGAATGTAACTGGTATTTTCTACAGATTTTATTTTGGTTAATAAAGTCTTAAGGGGAGTTTAGTCATCCTTCACTGAGGTTCTCAGCTTTCCTAAATGCATTGACAACAGAGAACACTCCATTTTATACTGACCTCATTAACATCTGTACAAAGCTATATATTTGGATTCTAAAATGAGTGTGAGATCGAAGGAGGTGGCAGTTATCACTGCATGACTTAAATTCTTAAATTCCTTACACAAACTATTATATGACCTTCGATTACAACCACTGCTATGATACTTTTATTGTGGGTTTGTATTTTTTTTTTTTTTTTTTTTTGGAGCCACAGTGTGGACATTTTAAACAAAGAATCTAAAAAAAAAAAAAAAAATTGATAATCAATTTTCAGTTATCATTTCAACATTTTAAAGTTTAAACTTGGGGAAAGAAATAAACTAGTTAAAACACACACACAGACACACACTAGAATAATGTTTTGAAAACAAAACGAGTGAATTTTTGATTTTACTGTTTTTTAGTGTAAAGTGGTTTTGTATTTGCTCCTTTTAAACTGGCTGGGCAGAGAGGTTGCCTAATGACTTATGAATCATGTTTACTACAGCACATGCCAGAACAAAAAGTTTCAGTCACTTATGGATAAGCTTCTCCTTAGGGTCAACATTATGCAGACATGTGAATCAACAACAGTTTTTTAGTTTGACCTTTTCTAAGTTTATTGTTTTTTATTCCATATTTTGACTATTTTTAACCTTTGTCTACTATGACCTCAGTATCAAAAATGATGTATTCTCCTCTGAGGGACTCTGTGATGAAAGCTCAGGCAGTGCTCTCCAACAAGGTACATGCATCTTCATTATGGTGCTCGACAAGGTCTGTACACTTCTGTTCACATTGGGCATATACCCTGCACCCACTTTTAGACAGCCTTTTGGAAATCATTGACTAATTGTGACAAAAGGATGAGGAAGTTTGACTTTGGTGCACTATTAATAATGTCTCAAATATACTAGGCTAAGAATTTCATGTGTGGTTTTCTTTGATTCTGCAGATAAAAAGACAACTGAATGTTAAATCTTAATAAATAAATAACATAAAGTACACACAATACTAATTTTTACCTAAATGAAGATTGGAGATTTAAAAGCACAGCTTCCAGAGATGAACAAGTTTGTTCATTATTTAGCTGCTCATAGCATATTGGAGAGTACCATACAGCCTACTTTATAAGGTTTTAACAAACACTGATTAACTGACGTTTAATTATCTGTGAATCTGTGTCAGTTATTTTCAATATTCATCCTTTAAATAAGTTTGATATGTAACTGATCATTGTTCCACCTCTGCATGGCCATCACATTCCCATCAGACTCAACCATGTCAGTTCCCTAGTGTAGTGCAAAGCACCACCGAAATATAGCCTAGAACATGTGCCAGGCATTTCATTGGCTTTGAGAAGATGTTCCAAACTAAAAACGTATCATGGCAAGTTAGGTACCAAGTAGGCTATCACAAAGCTACTAAGTAAAACCATAGTTTTGCTGTATGAAAAAATGTACTTACTGGTTTTGTGAAGCTGAGTCTTACCCAGCTTCAGCTGTTTTAAACGATTGTTATGAGTAAAAGTAAGGTATTAGTATGCGCTGGTACTGTCGCTTTGACCAAGAAACACACAGTGATTGCACTCCTGCTGATGAGTAATTACGTGGCTATCAGGCTGTGAGCATGCGCACTGTCTTCAGCACCACGGCGAGCGTGGACATTGAGCTTTACACTTCAGTTCGCGCGCGCGTGTGTGTGTTTGTGTGTGTGTGAAGATTCAACCGGTGGCTTTTGTTTTCTGACTCCACTCGCGTCGCGACTGGGCTTAACATTACACAAGAATTCGTGTCGAGTGAATTCTGAAAAGGAATAATACTAATAATACTACCAATAAAAAGACTCAGAAAAAAAATTCCACGTTAAAAAGAGCTCGGTTTGTCCGCGAGAGTGGGATGCCGTCAGTGAGATGATGTTTCTCTGCGAGGGGATTGCGCTTTAGAAGCTCCACAATCCAGAAGGATGCTGGTGGGAAATGCCTGTCGACAGAGAGGACGAGATTTGTCAAAAAGCGCTAGAACTCTTATCGGATCTTTGTTCTAAGGGGGAGGTTCAGAACGAAAACTGTTTGGATTTCATTTATTATTTCCGAGACCTTGCCAGGCCGAGGTATTCGGACTCAGGTAGGCGACACTTATGTACAAAACGGCTGCATGCGCTTTTTTTCTCCTCAGCATCACGGACACGGATAACGCTAAAGTACCATTTCAATTTCATATCCTATATAGGCTATTTTTACGTAGTAGGTTCTTTTTCATTTGATTCGCATTGACTTGTTGCTCAACAATTTATTCCATTTCAACCTCCAGGTGTGATTAGGCTGGAGGAATGTCGACCACATTAACTGTGATATCTTACTGTTTTTGGTGTGATATCTGACGTTGTGTGTCAATGTCGGTTGTGGCTGAGTTTGATGTAGACAAATACTTTTGCAGCATGACTTATTTCATTTTACTTGATCTTTATAAGAATTCAGTGGTTTAGCAATTCCAGATTTTTATTTATTTATTTTTTTACCAGAATGCTATATGTCATCATTACTCTGGCTGAAAGGCTGTTCCTTATGACATGAAAGGATCACTGGGGTGCCAAGAGGTTCTAGGTTTGATCCACAAACTGTCACAAATGAGTCCTTAATCGAGACACTTGCCTCAGCTTTCTCTAGGATCCTCCAGGGTTGTCCCTTTAATAGCATTAGCTAAATAACTAAATAATAATAATAATTTTAAATTAGTAAACATGCATAAATAGAAATTGAGCAATACCTTAGCAGAGTATACACATTTTGACTTGTAGTTGGGAGAGATTTTTGGTAATGAGGTGGTGACATGATGAACCCCTCACAGCTTCACCCCAATCCTCCTGTCCTTATTAAACCCATTCTCTTAATGCCATGCCCCCTGGGATAGCCTGAAACACCACACATTTACAATGTTTCATCATCATCATTTTTTAAATAATTATTATTCTTATACTGTTATATAGCTGAAGCCACTTTGTCCAGAATGAAAATTGTTGCATTTGATTTAAATATGGCATTTGTTACTTCACATTTATACTGTGTAGATGAACAGATTGAGACACAATGCACAACCTATTCCAACTGCACAGGCCAACTTTAAAAAGTGGAGTATTGGAATCTGACTGCTTGGATTCTAAAGCTACAGCACCTGCTGAGCAAGAGGCAGGAGTATTTTGTGCTACACTTAGGTGTGCCAAGGGGATCTGGTAACCAGTGTTAAATCTACCACAATAGCTTTTACAATGATTCATCTTGATGTTTGATGCAGGCATAGTTCCTAGATTTATTATATTTATAACACAAAGCTTCAAAAGTTTATTGGCTTATTTGTTTGCCAGATATGCGTAGATGTATTGTATTATACACTGTATTAGGGCAAAGCTTTTGGTATAGGTCATGAAATTTTGGAAATACATTTTAAATACATGACTACACATAAAATTAGCTCAGATCTAACAGTCATCAAGCTGAAAGCCAAAATTTAACCCTAATCCCCTCCCCCAACACACATGCACACCAGCTCAAGAGTCTTAGAAGCTATATCGGCATCTCGCTCACACTCTCTGACACACCAAGCTCCTGTAACTGCATTGGCATGGTTGGTTTTGTCAGTTCATTGAGAGCCAATAGCCTGCACCATAACCCAAGTCCCACAGTAGTGCTGCAATAAAAGGCTACAGCTGTGGCATTTCATTTCATATTGGGTGAGTGGCATCATGCTAAAAAAAGTGAGTGTAGCACACAAAAGTGTGATGTCTCTGAACTATTTTGTGTGTGTTTTTTTTTTTTTTTTCTCTCTCTGAAGGAAACTTGTGAAAGAGGTTTAGTTAACAGTCCAGGTGGAAATGCAAAAGCATTTGTCACAAAAAGAACCAGTGTAGACGCATTGGAAAACCATTCCTCTACCTACATTTTTTTCAAAACTCTATATATACCTATATACAGTATACATAAGTACAGGCAGATACAAAATACAAAATACCTACATACATTCAATTTACTGCTCTTTCTAGCTGAAATCGACACTATGGACAGTAAAACACCAACAACTTTTATTCTTTTTTCACACAAATCATGATTACAGGGCAGATTATTGATTAATAAAGAATTGTTGCATTGTTCTGTGCACAAACTATGTTATGACCTCAAAAAAAAAAAAAATAAATAAATAAATAAAAATAGTGATTGATTTGTAAACTAATTTGACATTTAAATCACATATTTAGTTCCATATGTATGACTTATGTATTGGCGTAGTAAACTAGTAAACTAAACCCACCTGGTACAGCATTGCACTTTTGTACTTGGGTACAAAACCTTGTAGCAGCAAACTAAAATGGCATGATTGCTTCAGCACATACACTGTAATCTCACAATGGTCTTTTATTAACAGGTTTAGGGTAGGGTTTAGTGTAGGTGTCATGTTATTTTCAACATAGTACAGCATTAACAATTAACCATTTCCATTTTTAGTAGTATAAAACGGAACAAATAAAGATTTTAGGTTTGCCCCAGGCATGTTTTCTATTGAGCCTGAGTTGAAAAGAAGAAGAAAAAAAAAAAAAAAGCAAAAGTGTAATGCACTTAGTAGTTAATTATATACAATATGCAATTAGTGATGTTTACTACATTAAAACCTTATTCTAAGTATAAAAGATAATAAACCGCTCAGCGGTTTATTATCAGATCCATTGACACAATAACAACCAATGCCATATGTGTGTGCTGTAAGTAATCAGCCAAATTGTATTTAGTTCTTTTATTTATTTATTTATTTTTTAGATCAGTATAGTGCAGAGATGAAAGTAGGAGTGAGAGAGGAGGAGTGGGATTACGACCCTGGCCAGACAACAGCTTTTATAAACTCCATGTTATTTGACACAAGATTGTTTTACAGAGTTCCCCTCATATTTTCAGCGGAAATCAAGCATTAATGAAGACTATGCTTCTCCAATAGCTTAGATATTACTGAATAAGCAAATAAACACATTTGACCAGTCTTAAAGCAAGTGTTTTTGCTCCATGGGAAATCAGGAAATTCAGACCAAGTGGCTGTGTAAACTATAATTAAATAATCAGCAGTCTAAAGCCAGAGTGAAAAGAAAGAGGCAAAACAATCATTATCTAGCATCTTACTGTGCCGGAATGATCGCCTTTCTGTGAATGCTATGGTAACATTGTTATTTCTTTTGGAGATAATCTTTTTTTTTTTCTTTTTTTTTTTTTAAGAATAGACTTGATTACACAAGGGGCAATATTAAACACAGAGTGCAGAGCTTCTGTGATTTTGCAATGATTCAGTATATATTGAGAGCTCATTTTTTAGCCTTCTTAGGAAAGTCTGTTATGAGCATAACCAACATTTGGTATTATTCAATGTGGTTTTTGGTTCAGAGAAAGGGCTGCAGCATGAAAAAACACAGGCTGGAGTTCCATTGCTTTATTAACCTCTTATTGGAAATCCTATTTCATCTTCTCAATCCCACTTTGCAGAAAGATGTGTAATGGCATTGGCATGTAACAAGATACCAAGGGTAAATGACTGCCTAGTACTTTTAGATGTTGTTATTACACCTTTTAGGGTGTAAACCTGTTCTCCAACATGTTCTCCAACCAATACGCCTATAGAGGTCGTTTGTCACTTCCCTGAAATACGACTCATAGGAGCGTTTACTAAAGTTGCGCCCCTATCAACAAAAGGACAGTTTCATTTAATTCATGAAATACGACCCATAGGAGCGTTTGCTAAAGTTGCGCCCCTATCGACAACTGGACGCTTAAATTTTAATACATTGTACCCTTTTATCTGCGTCATATTTCGGGTTTCGCAATTGGCAGAGCATTGCAATATATATCAATATGCAATCATGTGATCATGTGATCATGCGATCGTGGGTTTCGATCCCAGGCAACGCATGTGCTCATAAGGTGTATATGCAGTTTTGCTAAATGGAAATAGGACAAATGGTGTAAAAAGTCCACACATTGCATTTAAATGAGCACGCATTTTGATTGGTAACAACAGTCATACGTCATTTTATGACGACAGACGTAACACGACACTGTCATTATTTTTACGCCAGCTAGAGGGCACATGACTTTAAAACGTAAATATAGGTTGTAGCGAATTTACAGGTATTTAATTAATTAGCTCAAATCATGGGTGAAATATATTTATAATCAGATCATAACGCGTTATGATTAATTATAATATAGATCGACCAAAAAGGGAATTATGCGCATATATTGTGAATTAATTACAACGGATTATAATTAATTACAAATATGACTAGTTCTAGTTTAAGAGTTGTTTGAGAGACTATTCTAGTTTGTCCAGCAAACCATTCATTTTCTCATATTATAATAGGAAGTTTATTATCTGGCCACGAGAATTAACTTCCCTCTAGCATTAAACTGTAAAGCAGTTTTGCAGAATCAAACGTAGAAGTGACTTGGTTTTCTGAATGAGCAGCAGAAACAATCGAGCATGAATATAATGTATTTAATAGATACGAACTACGAATATATGACTAAAATACAACACGAAACATACATAGAATAAACGAAAGTAAAGTCAAGAAAACAGAGGTGATCAAAGAAATGGCAAAATTGAGAGCCAGCAAGGAAACTCAGTTTACACAGAGCTTAAAGCGCGTGGAAAGAAATTCAGTACTTGCATTAGTTCAGGTGTTGTGGTTGCTCGCCTTTATGTAGGAGTTTTCTGTACATGTGGTTTGGTCGATTGGTCCTTTTCCAGGCGGGTGCGTTCTTTGGCGGGGTTTTTAAACAAGGTTTTACTTGAAAGTAAGATGACCGGATGTGACGAGCAGGGCGGGCGAGAGCCGTGAGGGAATGGCGCGAGGCCGATGACGCGAGTGATAACGAGCTTCAACTGCGAGATCACCTCTGTCTCGAGTCTCTCACGGAGGAGCTCCGGAAGCATAAAAGGAGGAGGGACGACAGTGAAAGACGAGAGAGGACCAGGCCTGGACTTTATTTTATGTTTTATTATGTTTGTGTGGCCGGTAGACGTCTGTGAGGGCCTGCTGGCATTTACTTTCGTTTTGTTGTTTGTTTATTTTATATATTAAAGTTATGTTGAACGTTCGCCGGTTTCCGCCTCCTTCTTCCCGTATCTACGAACAGTGTTACATTGGTGCCGAAACCTGGGAGGAAGGAGGGACATGCTGTCGGAGAGCCCTCGCTGCTTACGGGGATCGCGGTGCTGAGGAGGTCGGGCAGCACGGGAGTGTGAAGACCGCGAGTGGCTGCCCGGGGCGGTGGTGCTGGAGCGAGTATACAACAGGTGGGACGGAGAGCTCGCTACCGTGCTCCTGGGACGAGGTGGGGTGGCTGCCGTCCAAGAGGGAGCGGAGGAGTCACCGCCGTTCGCCGTGGGCCAGAGCCTGCTGCCGTCCGCCATGAAGGGGAGGAGCAGGGAACGGGGGACTTGTTGCCGGCTGCCCTCAGTCGGAGGAGTCATCGCCGGCCGCCAGGGGGCGGAGGAGGATTGAGCCGTCCACCGAGCATCCAGTACCATTGCATGGCACCACGAAGAAGAGCCTCTCGGCTGGCTGAGGACCGAGCGGCAGTGTGGGGTATGTGACGAGCAGGGCGGGCGAGAGCCGCGAGGGAATGGCGCGAGACCGGTGACGCGAGTGATAACGAGCTTCAGCTGCGAGTCGCACCGGTCTCGAGTCTCTCACGGAGGAGCCCCGGAAGCATAAAAGGAGGAGCAACGACAGTAAAAGACGAGAGGACCAGGACTGGACTTTATTTTATGTTTTATTATGTTTGTGTGGCTGGCAGACGTCCGTGAGGGTCTGCTGGCATTTACTTTCGTTTTGTTGTTTATTTATTTTATATATGAAAGTTATGTTGAACGTTCCCGCCTCCTTCTTCTCGTATCTACGAACTGTGTTACACCGGAAAATAAAGAAGAGAGAGAGTCCGTCTCCTAGGTGATGAAGGATGACGGAGGCTTGACAAAAGAAAAGAACTTGTGCAACGAAGAGACGCATGTCATTGTGTTTTAAGGACAACAGACCAGCACGCCTCCTTGGGTACATCTGCCAATGATGAGGGTGCAATTTCGGCAGGCAAGCTTTTTTTCTTTGTCTCCATTTATGACCTAATTTCCATAGTTTATGACGTGTCAGATCTGAGTACATTTTCTTCAAAATACCGTTACATATAAAAGAATACATTTTACAGTAATGTGACATGTATTTTCAGTTAGGGCATAACGACAGCTTTACGGTGAGACCAAACTTGTCAGATGCCAAATACATAAAAGGGGAGGTACAGTTTATATTTGGATTATACAGTTTATGATAGAAACTAACGCACTACAGTCATAGCTAAGCTTATATACTAGGGATATATATATATATATATATATATATATATATGCACCTTGGAATACAACAACAGGTACACTTTGGCACAGTCATATTTGGAGAAAAGCATGTACATACAAACTCCACGTGTGTTTGCGTGTGTCTGTATGCTTGTGTGTGGGGTGTGTATTGGGGTTGTGGCCAGTGTCTGTGACCACATGGCCCTGAGTCCCACCAGGTTGGCTCTTTGAAGTCCCTGGAGCGGGTTACGCATCCTTCTGTTTTTCTTCAATGAGGTAACAAAGGTGCCAATGGGGCAATCGGTCCCGGACTTGCCGGAGCCGATTCGTGATTTATATGCACAGTTCGGGAGGTTAAAAGCATTCTGGAGATTGTAAAGTAGGCTGGCAGATCTGATCTTTGTACAGACGCTACAAGGTCGTAATAAGGTGCTTTGTTGTTGTTGTTTTGGAGGACAGTCTGCAAGGAACATGTGCAATATTCCTGTTTGTGAAAGTGAATACAAAGAAAACCTGCATACCTCCATATTTATGATGTTGCATGTGTTACGTAACTGCAAGCAGTTTTAAAATGTATAAAAATATTTGCTACATTAATACTATTACGTTCACTGGTTAGCCAAATTATTCAAATACTAAACTAGTACAGTTTAAAATTATCAGTATTTTCTGTGTTAGAAAAAAAAAAAAAAAAAAAACATGAATGCATTTGTACAGGCAGCTGCAGCGCAGTGGGAATCTCAGCTACAAAGCTCTTTGAAGCTCTTTGTATGTTGGAATGTTTCTATGGGTTACTAGATATGAGCCATTGTGGAGCTTTCACTTTGAAGTGTAACTGACACACTCAGTAGACTGAAATGAGTCGGGCTGCTTTAGAGAACTCTGCTCAACGGGGACAGCTCAAATCAAATAGAGTTTGGCAGCTGCTGTCTCTACTGAATGCTGGGGACATGTAAAAGGAGAGGGAGGGGGGAAAAACTCTGTCCATTAAAAAGTACAGGTATAGTTCTATCTAGTTGACATAAAAATGCCAAGGTTTCATAATGCAACATTTTAATTGAGCTGAAATTGTTGATGAATATTGACTGGTTCTTTTTTATCATTACTATTTTTTTATTCCACAGGGTCTCCATGGAGTATTATGATGTAATGATGGAATGAAACACAACATACAACTATTACATTTACATGTTTATTACCTGCTACTACCTTGCTATAATTTAGGTTGCCATGCCAAAAAACAAGTGCAAAAAAGCACTATTTGTATGTCATTTTAAAATAATTGTCCATCATTAATAAGTAACTATGCAGGAAGTAATGCAGGATAAATGAGTAGTACTACATTTACACTTCAGCTACTACTATTACCTAATCGGTAAGTAATAGCAAATTTGGGACTGAGACAGTTCTGTATTAGGTAATAATTACTATTTGAGATAATTACTGAATGAGATCATGTTCATTAACCACTAGAGTATTAATAACTATGACCAATTATAAATAATTACCAGTTAATTACTATTCACAACATGAACGTGTCTGCATCTTTTTTACTTTTAACATGGTCATTGCTCACATTTCAGACACATGTTAATGTTGTAATTAATAATTAATTGGTAATTCTTTACAATTCTTGGTTCCATATTAGTTAGTAGTAATAGCCAAAGGGTTACTGTAGTACTACTCATTTGTCCCGCAGTACTTCCTAGTTTTCTATTAATGACTAACTATTATTCTAAAGTGTGAACTTTTTTTTTTTTTTTTTTTTTTTTTTTTACAACTTTCAATAAATATGTAATTTGGTGCTTTAAATAGCACAGATGACAAGATCAGTGCTAATGGATTGCTGACACATGTTACTAATACAGTTCATTTTGGTAAACCTGTATTTTATTCAAGATTATATTTTGGGCACAACATTTATCACATTCAACCTTAAAATGCACATATAGTATATAATAGTATGACACTAAGACAAAAAGTACTAGTAATTAATGTTCTCTTCTTTCAATATTTTCAACATTGCTTTTTATCTGATCTGTTTCATTAAGATTAAGACAGCCTTGGCTGTGCATTGTGAACTGTAGTAAATATAGCTTGCGGTTTGAAATTAGATTTTACAGTGTCATAAAAGCATTTTAATTATACTGTATTTTGTTCATGGTTTGTCATTTCAGTAGATAATGTCTTTTGCTCCACAATCATTCTGAAATGGGTTTAAGAAAGTTACATCCAGGTATTTTGATCAACTGTTCATCACAGATAGTGGCTGTCTCAGAATACCAAGGGTTTTTAAGTATGATATCCTTAAATACTCAATATTTATAAGACCCCAATAATTAAATTGACTACACTACAGAAACCAAAAACACAAGGAGGACTGGAAGCACCACATTTCTACCACTACTTTTTGGCCAATCAGCTCCAAAATATATACAAATGGATTCATTCTAACCCATCAGAAAGCACATGGCTAGATTCAAGAGTCAATTTGTAAGGACATTAACATTTCAGAATTACTTTTCTATAATCAGACAATCAAAAAGCATCACTGTTTTAAAACACGGACAATAGCCGCAGCTCTGTCAGCCTGGTGGAAATTTCATCAAATCACAAACACCCCTCTTGCACCATCTAAATACACCCCGATCTGGAATAACCCAGATTTTATAGTTAACAAGAAGCCACTCAACTTACGCACATGGGCAGACTTCAACATATCCTCCTTAATAACAGCCTGGCACCATTTTTCCACTTGGTCCAGAAATACGGCATTGGGAGTAATTGTTTTTTGGAATATTTACAAATCAAATAATCTATTCAATCAAAAATCGACACACAGACAATTAATCTAGATCTTTCCCCTCCAATCTTAGAGCTAATTAATATAACCTCCCCAAAAAAATTACTCTCAAAAATATATAAAATAATATCCAAATCAGACAACACATTAAGCCTACCCAATGCTAAATGGGAGTCAGACTTATCCATTGCTCCCAATGCTGCTTTCTGGACACAAATCTACAAAAATATCTACTTCATGACAAAAAACGCCAACTTACAACTTATACAGTATAAAGTACTTCTTAGATTTCACCTAACTGGATGGAAATTATTTAAAATGGGTTTTACTTCAGAAACATGCTCACATTGCACACAAAACACCCTAGACACCTATTTACACGCTATTTGGCATTGCATCTCAGTTAAAAAAAAATCTGGGAAAATGTTACTGACTCACTATCCAACCTTATGGGATGTCACACCCCACTGTCTCCCTCCCTCTGTATATTAGGTGACATATCCATAATCAGTTTAAACAGTACAAACAGTCAGTTCCTCCTAGTGGCTCTAACTATCGCCAAGAAAACTATCCTCATGAACTGGAAATCAAGGAACACCATACACATTACAACTTGGAAAAATGTACTAATAGAGTACATCTCCATGGAGAACTTGTCTACTTCCACTCAAAATAATACATCAGAATTACATCCTTCTTGGTCATCTCTCATTAACTTCCAACAGTCATGAATCCACTGACCTTCTTTGTCTGAAGCCCTCCTCAATGATACACCATCAATATTCACACATGATTGGGGGGAGGGGGGTCAGGAAGAGGTAGCAACACAGACTAATATCAAATATAAATAAAATATTTATAAGATTATATTTAAATCTGTCTCTCTCTTTCTCACTCTCTCTTTCTCTCCCTCTCCTTCTCTCTCTCACTCTCTCTCTCTTTCTCTTTTTCGCTGCTTCTGGACCCTGGTTGACCGTGGCATACCAGTCCCTGCCATGTGCAATTCTGATTAGTTGTGGGTGGGTGTGATGTGGGGCTGGGGGCCTTGGGCTTTCGTCCTCCAGCTTGTACCTTCGCCTGGAATTTCTTGTCTACGGCTGGTTCAGCACAACATGCCTTGCTGTTTTAATGCTTCACATATTAGATAAGGTGCATACACATTCATTTGGAGCTTAAAACAAGTTTAAAGCAAAAAAATAAAATAAAAAAACACACACACACACACAGGGTAAGTGTGGCGTGGGCGTGGCGGCCTGGGCTTTGCACTGAGCTTATTTTTATTTGTCCTCTTCCTGATTCTTTAACCTCCCCCTCATTCCGGATGAAATGAGTATTTTTGTTAATATGGTTATCATTACTACTATAGTATTATTGCTATTTGTCATTTCTTATTAATTGAATTTATCATTATTATTATTGTTATCATTATTATTACTATTATTATTATTGCTATTACTATTGTCACCCTCCTCATCCCCCATTCTCCATTTTCTTGTGTGATACTATTTTTTTTTCTTTATTTTATTTATTTCTTTATTTTTTTTTAAAAAAACTCTGGTTATGTCTGTTGTACTTCCCTACATGCTCCTTTATTCATATATTTCCACTCCCACACCCAGTTACACTTACAGTTACACACACACACACACACACACACACAAATCTTATTGGCTGTTATGTATGTTTTGTTGGTCTTTGCTTTTTTATTATTATTATTGTTAATTATACAAACAGATAATTACAATATTTACAGATGAGAAATTAAATGCAAAATACAATGTTTGAATTTTCATGCAAGATATTAATAGTAGGAAATAACCAGGCAGCTTTTTAATGGGAATCAAACAGACAGCATGGTCTATGATCCGTTTTCTTCAACATTTGGAACCCATGATTTCCCAGGTTTCATATGCACCTGACGCTCCAACCTACTAATAAATGTGGAACAATAAGCAAGAGACCTAAAGACTATAATTTTATGCCACCTGTGAAAATGTAACATTATGTGGAGTACCTGTCTCCCCAGCAGTGCAGTATTTCAGAGAAGGAGACTCACAATAGCAATGGGCAAGTAAAGGTGTGGTCACAAACAATGAAAAATTAAGTGTCATTACCAGATGTTTAAATAAGGCAAATAAATAAAAATAAAAGTTTCTAAAAGGACATCAAACGTTTACTTCAAGTAACTTGAATACACAGTGTATGTCAATGCAATTAAAGTTTATTACAGTTTAGATGCTTATTTCTTTAGCGGAAAAGTCTGGAATAGTTAATTGCTCCTATTACAGTGAATGAAGCTGTTAACACTGCAAACATTTGATTTGTGTAGCTTCATTCACTACAATTCAAGTGATCTAAAGGTTACTCTTAAAGCCTGTAAAGAATTATTTCTACATGTCCTAGAATTATATAAGAATGAATAAACAAATTACAAGGAATAGCACAAATAATTACAAGAAAACAAATATTCAAATTAAATAAACAGTACAGTACTTGTGCAAACTCTATCACTCTATTAAGTAAATATACACAGATACCTATTAAAGCTACATAAGTTAGTTAAGAGTGATTCTCTCTCTCTTGTTGTTTGATTAACATTATTAACTTATAAAACAAGGTATATGAGGCTGCTGTCACTTTAAGACCTAATGCACGAATCAGTTATATTGATGCACATTCAATATTTTCTTAACTACGTTCAATTAAGATTGTTTACGTAGATGCTCATCAGACATTTTGATATAATTTTGTGTGTATTTTCTCAAGAAGACGTGAAAGAGAACTCAATTCTGTACTTGCATTCTGTCTGATTGGCAGCTTTCTGTGTGCGCGTTTCAGGTGTGTGCATGCACAGAAACTATCACAGAGCGTTATTTTGAGTGTTCTTTCACAGCATCTTATGCTTGAATGGCTTAAAATCACTTGAATATTTAAACTGACAAGACTTTAAAAAGTGTGAAAATTATACACTTTCTTGAGGAAACAGTACTGGCCTGATTGTTTGAATAGGTAATTATAGTTTTAGGGGGGCTGAGACTAAAGCCTCCCTAAAAATGGTCTAACATAGCCCTTGTGTCCTACAATTGTTACTGCTCATATTCTGCAGTCTATGCATCAATATGTAGTTTCATTTTCATAAATCTAATGAGCTTTTGTTTGTGCCATGCATCCAGACAGCCATGAATAACATGGTCCAAATTTTATGTTGACATTTGATGAGAATCTTTTTGATGTTACTGTCACAGTCACCAGCTGGTGTGCCCAGGTTGATCATTAGAGGGCACTCCTTTCCTGACCTTTGCCACTCAGCCATGCACTTCAGTCCCCATAATCCTTTGCCCAGACTCATCAGGAAATATTTCATTCAGCTGTTGTTCATTACATTGTTAGTCTCAGCCTACGTAAACCGTGTTTCTCTCTGTCATTGTCATCAAGGTTTTGTAAGTGTTACGTTGCACATCTAAGCACTCGCTCTTGTTCATGTTTTGTGGATTTACCCTTTTGCCTGAGTTTCCTGTCTGATGATTGGTTTGGATTGTTTGTATGTGTTTCTGGCCCTTTGCCTGCAAATTTGACTACGATTCTGGTTATCTGGTTGGTTGAATTCTACAGAATGTCCAGGAGACGTGTGTGTTGCGTTCTTTAATGGCCTGCTTGGAAACAAATGCCTATACTTGCTATACATGTCAGTCAAACGTCCTCTTGGGCAGTCCTTAGCCAATGAAAGCTGTGATGGAGTACAGACCGTCAATCTGAGGGTCTGGCTACGCGAGACTACCTCAGATCCAGCAGCATGGGAATTCGGATTCTTCCTCCAGCCACTAAAATGGAGCAGAGGGCACAATGTCAGGCGTTGACTGCCCTGCATTAGCAGGGGTAGGTGGATTTGCTCAGATATTATGGTCCATGGCTGTGGTGCTGGAATATAATGATACTTGGTTATCTTTATTGAATGCCCGGACTATCCTGTGCCTCTGTGGGGGATGGAGGAACTTAAGATTCTGGGTTTTTGGAGCTTCATTGGCACCTGGTCAAGTGGAGCCTATTTACAACATGGCCACCACACCTGAGACTTCAGCTAAAATGGCTGCCAATCCAGAGTCATCAATCAAGATGGCCACCAAGCCGGAGTCATCAACCGAGATGGCCGCGAAACCTGAGCCCACTCCAGCCCATGAGTTCTTTTCAGAGCTTGGTCCAGCCCATGAGTCCCCTCCAGAACCTGCTCCAGCCCATGAGTTTGCTCCTGAGACTGCTCCAGCCCATAAGCCCACTCCAGCCCATGAGTCCAATCCAGAACATACTCCAGCACTCCCCTGACCCGAATCCCAGTCCTGTGCCCGTTCAACCTTGTGAACTGCCTGTTTGCATTGATACAACCACGGAGGTCACCCCTGAACTTCCTGTTTGCCTTGACACAACCACAGAGGTTGTACATGAACTTTCTGTTTGCCCTGACGTGACCACAGAGGTCGACCCTGAACTTCCTATCTGTCCTGATACGACCACTGAGGTCATCCCGGAACTTCCTGTCTGCCTCTATGCAACCGCAGAGGTCATATATATATACACAGTTGAGCTCAAAAGTGTACATACCCCTTGCAGAATCTAGAAAAATGTGGATCACATTAACAAAATAAGAAGGATCATGAAAATTGCATGTTCATTTTTTTCTAGTACTCTCCTTAATAAACTATTTCACATAACAGTTATTTACATAAAGTCCACAAGACAAAAAAAATAAATAAATAAATAAATAAATAAATAAAATAGCAGAATTTATAAAAATGACCCTGTTCAAAAGTTTACATCCCCTTGATTCTTAATACTGTGTGTAATTACCTGGATGATGCATGACTGTTTTTTTTTTGTTTGTTTGTTTTTGTGATGGTTGTTCATAAGTCCCTTGTTTGACTGCAAACATCAGTCAAACAAGGGATCAGTCATCAGTTACAAAAAAATAGTTGTGGATTATCCAGGTAACCACACAGTATTAAGAATCAAGGGGATGTAAACTTTTGAATGGGGTCATTTTTATAAATTCAGCTATTTTTTTTTTTTTTTGTCTTGTGGACTTGTAAACAACTGTTATGTGAAATAGTTTATTAAGGACAGTACTAAATAAAAAATAACATGCAATTTTCGTGATCCTTCTTATTTTGTTAAAATTATTCACCTTTTTCTAAAATTTGCAAGGGGTATGTAAACTTTTGAGCTCAACTGTGTGTGTGTAATAAATAAATAATAAATAAATAAATAAATGTGTGTGATATATATATATATATATATATATATATATATATATATGGGAAAATGAATAGGGGCCAACGTTCAAAGTTTTTTGCATTCCATTCAACTTTGTAGATAGAAACTTTTTTTTTTTTTTTTCTAAATTAAAAACCCCAAAATGTACAAAACGCTGTCACAGAATAAGAATATGTGAATAACTCAATTTTGACAAAAATGCCAGATAAAACCTTATAATTCCAAGGGGACAAAATATTTATATTGTTTCTTGCTGTCTGCTTTTAATAAAAAAGAGAGAATATTTTTCTTAGATTGTGTCAGTGTGTCGAGGGCTAGAGAAAAATATTTGGGGCTTTCTACACCCCTGGGCTGCATTTCCCAAAAGCGTCGTAAGCCTAGGTTGATCATAGAGACCTTTTGTGACAGTTGTTCTACGATCAACGTAGGCTTACAATGCTTTTGGGAAATGCAGCCCTAACTGTTTTCCCTCAAAATAATTATTAAGGATGCTTGAATGTCCAATTGGTGGTCCTGTCCAACCCTGTTCAACCCTTGGCTACACCACTATGGAGTTCAATTAAACCAGTTTTGTCCATCCTAATTAAACATGTCACATGCTTTGAGTAAACTTTGTGAGGGTTCCATTTTTAACTTCTGCTAATTAACTTAAGTTCCTGGTTTTAATTAAAGTTCATGGATTTCATTAGAGTTAAGGTGGTTAAGGCCAATCATCACAGTGACAATATCCAATGTTTCAAATGGCAGTGGCTTAGAATTGGCATTCAGTTAGATGTCTAGGGAATACAGTGTGCTCATAGGGCTAATTTAATGTAGAAGCTATCGAAGCATTTTTTTGAAAATTGAAGGAAAGGAAACTGTGCAAATTAAAAGGCATTATATATCAAAGTAAAGCAGGTGCCACCTGTTTAAAAGAAGATACTTCTGTAGTGTCTATATGAGAGGTTTGCGAAAAAGGTAGTTAATGGCATCTGACTGGAGATATGTTGCCTCTAACTTAAGGTCCATTAAATGATTCTTTGAATTTTGAGTGGCTGCTCAAAATTATGTCAGGATCACTATCATCAGAGATGACAGGCAGTTAGCATACAGTTTAGATTGGCGGTATGGTTCTGTTCTTGGCAAAAACTTCATGCCCATCCATGCAGCCTAGCATGGATAAGAGCTGGGAGAGCAGCGATAACCCCCCTTAGGGTAAACAGAACAGAACCAAGTATTGCAATATATATATATATTGCTATATTATTCATTTTCTTAATGACAATAATTAATGTAACAACATAATTGAAGAATGAGTTTGACCAAAATAAATATCAGAAGGGCAAGTCCTGACTGGACAAAGGAGGAGCTGGGGATGGAGAAGGGTAATTAGCTCCTGAGCAATGCGATAAAGCTGCTGATAATACTGAATGGACCATATATATATATACGAATGTGGTGATAGGCGTCGTATTCCTATAGGTTCAAGGAATTCACAGATTTATACAGATTAGAAATGTAACACCAATAGTGTAAAAATGCTGTGTGTGTAATTGTACTCATGAAATATTGAAATGCACCAGACGTGATATGTATTAGATTACTATTAAATGGCATTGTTGCATTTTTGATGGAATTCCACTTGCCACTTACAGACTGCAGCAAAAATATATCCATTCCAATGTGTACACACAGACTTTCTTATAACAGTGACAACTGCATTCTACAACCAAATTAATTGTTGCAAAAAATTTGTAGTGAGAACTAAATTTTCAATAAATCTGAACTGTCTGCACAGAACTGAAATACTAGTTATTAAAACAGTCTTATTGTGACCAGAACTGCTTGTGCTCCCACCAGCCCTGAAGTCTAAGTGTCCCATACATCATGTTCCAGAGAGCATTTGTATAAAATGAACATACATATGTGGCCTATATTTCTGTCTCACCCTCTTTTTGTATGCATTCAATTTTTTCTTCTTAGACATATCCATTAGCCTGCTGTCACTGGTGGTGACTGCTTGTGGCTTGGCCCTGTTTGGCGTCTCTCTCTTTGTTTCATGGAAATTGTGCTGGATTCCATGGCGCGAGCGAGGCCTCTCTCCAAGCACCAAGGAGGGACATCCAGACCCACCTCATCCTCCTCCTCCACCCCTTCAACCCCAGTCCATCTATACCGAGGTGGACGCCACCCTCGACCGCCGGAATAATGCCCGATGTTCAGTGGTAAAAGAGACAACGGTGCCGCCCACTCCAGTCTCTCCGGCAGTTCCAGGATCTCCTCCTGCAGTGCCAGTGCCTGAGGCAGCCCTCAAAATAAGCCACACTTCACCTGATATTCCACTGGAGGTGGAGTCTAAGGCTCAAGAAAATGGTGTCCATGGCAACACACGCATGCAGAGGCAAATTACTGATCCCTCCTCAACCTGTGTCAGGTAAGTCAACCAATTAAATTACTTTAATGGATTCTGGTAAAAACATCAGTCTCTCAACAATAGAACTAAATGAGAGGTCAATTTGGTCTCTAATCAGAGTTTATCACTAAGTGTCTCTACAGTAGAGGACACTGACCTCATAAAGATGTAATTTTCACTTTAAAGTTGGATCATTTTAAGGCAGGCATATAGACTTGCAGAGTTTTATTGCACGTTTTAAAATGACAGCATAAAATGACAAGAACATCTTAGAATAAGGAAAATATCAAGTGTCTTGAAGCAATCATATTGCTTTTGTTGTGATTTTGTAAAATAATTAAACCACACTAGACTGACAATCCTTCATGTAAACACCTCAATCAATCTGATTAAACTGAATCGGAATGAAATTTAAATTTTAAGGGGTGGTGTAGATCTGAAATAATCCAATCAATAGGGGGAAAAAAATTAAGCATGTAAATGCCTGAATATGATCTTGGATTAAAAAAAAAAAAAAAAAAAAAAACATTGCTTGCATGCAGTGTCATGATGCATATATTTATTAGAGGCCTTTTATAATAATATCTCATTTCTGTTTACATGTTTTACATCTTACGAACGTGCATATGTTTGTTTATTTACATCTTATGAACTGTGGAGGTGGAGGAGACTGAATATTTATTAAATATTTGTTAAAAAAGCTCTTCTGACATATTTGTCAACTGTCCTTTCAGGTATGTCATCAAGGCAAAAAATTACAATTATACTCACAGTAGCTCCAGTGACATTACATATAAGTTTAGAGTTCAAACAGAAATTTCAGAAACTGAAATCTGATTGGATTATTTCCCACTGATGAAAATGAATGCATGTAAACACACCTAATAAGGTTGTGCACAATTTGAAAGTTAATCCCTTTTACTGTGGTAAAGCAACACTTATCGTAAAACAGATAGGTACAATTCCGGCTTCTGATCCGTCAATAGGTTATTTTGTTTCTGTCTCACTAACTTGGCTTTTTTTTATTACTTTTTTGACAAACTAAAAAATCATTTAACAATAAACACATAGTTCTCAAAATGCCAGTAGTTTGTGTTTATGATGATGTATCAAAGGTCTGACTAAGTTTTTATTTAGTATGAGATATTTCATTTATTTTTTTGGCTCACCAAGTAAGCCTCATATCCAGAAAATTGTCTTTAACTACTACTATTTGTCAACAGGCAAAGTTCAATTCGGCGTCAGATGAACCAATCTAACCCTGACTTCACAGTAACCCAGTTCCAGAGGCAGGACTCTCTGACTGGCATGAGTCTGGGCCAGCTAAAACCGGAACTCTACAAACAACGATCCCTAGATGGAGAGGACAACCGAAGCAGTCGTGTGGACAGCTGTGGACGCCTCCACTTTATTTTGAAATATGACTGTGACCTGGAGCAGCTCATTGTCAAGATCCACAGAGCCCAAGACCTCCCTGCCAAGGACTTTTCCGGAACCTCTGACCCATATGTAAAAATCTACCTTCTCCCAGACCGCAAAACCAAACACCAGACCAAGGTGCATCGTAAGACTTTAAACCCTGTGTTTGATGAGGTCTTCCTCTTCCCTGTGGCATATGCAGACCTGCCCACAAGGAAGCTGCACTTCAGTGTCTACGATTTTGATCGTTTTTCACGCCACGATATTATTGGGCAGGTGGTGGTTGACAACTTTCTGGATCTAGTGGATTTTCCCAGGGAGACCAAACTCTGCAGAGACATCCAGTATGTGTCTTCGGTGAGTAGATTTTTATGATTCTGTTGAAAGGTATATTCTAAGAGATGAGTATACATCTGAAAAAAAAATAGACCCTAAAACACTTGAGAGTCAATTGAGATATTCAGAGATTATAAATATGTATTTCTAGTGGGATTTCTATTATTTCTAATCTTGATGATCCTATGGCCATCTCTTGCCATAAGTGATTTTTCAGGGTAGGCTGCCAGGTCTTTTCCCAACCCTCCCCATTACATGGCTTGGGACTTGCATGCATTCACACCTACAGACAATTTAGTGTATTCAATTCAATATATATATTTCAGTCAGGACCACTTAAGTCAAAAAATTACCAGAGACAAACTTTTTTTTTAGTCAATTTTTTTATTGGCATATTTTGCTTAAGTCACGTTTGGCGGTATGGCTCTGTTCTAAATTCCCCGTCCTTTTCATGAGCTCCATGAAAGCTAAGACCGGGAACAGCAGCAGCTTCTGGGGACAACTGAAGACAACTCACATTTTTTTAACTGGGAGAGCAGCACAAAATCCACCTATTGAGAACAGAGCATGCATCAATGACAACAGAATGACACTGATTAAGTTAAACACAAGTTTAAGGAGGAGCTGGGGGAGGAGGTGGGTTTCAAGCAGCGTGCAGTGGAAGCAGCCAAGCAAGCAGAGAGACAGAAGCTGCGTTTAAGTAATGCGCCTTATTTGAGAGATGCCATTGAGTCCATAGAAATCAGATCAGCTGATAGCGGAGCTTGACTACGAGGCCTGCCTGAACTAATGCAGAATGAATGCTTGATATATACAGTTGTGGTCAGAATTATTGGCACCCTTGATAAATATGATCAAAGATGACTGTAAAAATAAATCTGCATTGTTGATCCTTTTGATCTTTAATTCATAAAATTAGCAAAAATCTAACCTTTCATTGAAGGAAAAGAATTGAAAGTGGGGGGAAAATCACATTATGAAATAAATGGTTTTCTCCAAAACACGTTGGCCACAATTATTGGCACCCTTTTATTCAATACTTTTTGCAATCTCCTTTTGCCAAGAGAACAGCTCTGAGTCTTCACCTATAATGCTTGATGAGTTTGGAGAACACCTGACAAGAGATCAGAGACCATTCCTTTATGCAGAATCTCTCCAGATCCTTCAGATTCCCAGCTCCATGTTGGTGCTTCTTCTCTTCTCTTCAGTTCAATTGACTCATTTTCTTTAGGGTTCAGGTCAGGGGACTGGGATGACCATGGCAGAAGCTTCATTTTGTGCTCAGTGACACATTTTTGTGTTGGTTTTGATGTTTGTTTTGGATCATTGTCCTGATGGAAGATCCAACCACGGCCCAATATTGGATTTCTAGCAGAAGCGTTCAGGTTTTGATTTTTTATCTGTTGGTATTTGATAGAATCCATGATACCATGTATCCAAACAAGATGTCCAGGACCTCCAGCAGAAAAATAGGCCCACAACATCCAGCAGAATATTTAACCGTGGGCACGGGGTAGATTGTTTCTGGATGAGAGCAGAGGATTTTTCTTGAAACCCTCCCGAACAACTTGTGGAGATGTAAGTGATGTTTGATATTTTTTTTAGGCTTTCTGAGACTCAAGACTCAACTAATCTCTGCAATTCTCCAACTGTGACCCTTGGAGAGTCTTTGGCCACTTAAACTTTCCTCCTCACGGCGCATTAGGACAATTTAGACACATGTCCACTTTCAGGCAGATTTGTAACATCTTTAGTTGATTGCAACTTCTTAATTATTGCCCTGATAGTGGAAATGGGGATTTTCAATGCTTTAGCTATTTTCTTACAGCCACTTTCTATTTTGTGAAGCTCAACAATCTTTTGCTGCACATCAGAACTATATATATATATATATTTTTTTTTTTTTTCCCATTGTGATGAATGATTAGGGAATTTGGCCTTTGTGTTTCCTCATGTTTATACTCCTGTGGAACAGGAAGTCATGGCTGGACAGTTTAATGTTCATGATCACCCTGGTGTGCTAAAAAAAAAAAATGTAAATATGAATGGGAATATACTTCAGAGATATTTTACTTTAGGTGTGCTAATTGTGACCAACGTGTTTTGGAGAAAAACATTTGGTAACACTTTAGTATAGGGAACATGTATTCACTATTAACTATGACTTTTCCCTCAATAAACTCCTAATTTACTGCTTATTAATATTTAGTTAGGTAGTTGTTAAGTTTAGGTATTGGGTAGGATTAAGAATGTAGAATAAGGTCATGCAAAATAAGGCATTAATATGTGCTTAATGATTACTAATAAACAGCCAATATTTGAGTAATATGCATGCAACTAGTTAAAAGACCTTAAAATAAAGTGTTACCAAAAATGTGATTTTCCCCCCATTTTCAATTATTTTCCTAGGTTAGATTTTTGCTAATTTTATGAATCAAGATCAAAAGGATAAACAAAGCAGATTTATTTTTATAGTCATCTTTGATCATATTTACCAAGGGTGCAAATCACTTTCAGAGGAACTTGTAATAATAAGGCTTATATAATAATAGGACTGAATAATGGTTTTCAATTTTGAGTCCTCATAGCACTACAATATTTAGTATGTTTTAGCTTGCACTCCCAGTTCAGTCAGAGATGGTATAACGGTATAAGAGACAGACCACTGGTTTTACAATAAATGGGAGAAATTTGAACGCCCAATATGGCGGCTCTAGTAAAGTAAGCCCAGCCTAAAAGAGCCAGTCAGCAAAGCCACTGCCTGGTCTTTATGGCAGTTCTTGCTGTGTGATGACAGCGTACTGTGTAATGATAGCTGCAGCTGCTGTTGAAAGCTCCAGATACCACAGAAATAGCCATAAAGTGGTTAGTGGTGTTCAATTTTGTGAAGCCAATGCAAATTTGTGCAGCATTACACTACACATGCACATTGGCTGGACCAACCAGAAATATACATTTTGTTGTTGTTGTTGTTTTTGTTTGTGTGTATTTGAAGATAATGTATTTGATAACATTAATGTGCAATTTTATTACATATTTGAAAAATGCAACTTTTCAAGGCAACTTTTTCTATTCAAGTCGGCATGGAACAGAAGTTACGATAACAAGAAAAAAATGTAGGTTGGGACTTTGGATTTTGTTCATCATCAATCTATTGGATATTTTGCCATAAACTATTTGCTGTAATCTCATGTGAGTAGAGGTTGTCCTTTTGCTTTTGAATTGGCAAACATGATTGCTTCTGTCTGCTTCTCTGACCTATTTGTGCGATCAGTGGTTTGCATTCTCTAATTAGAAAGGAAGGTCTGTATTGGGTCAGACCATCAAGATGACTCCTCCCTGTGTAGTTGTTATTTTAAACACACTGTTACGCATCACTGAGAAATCTTGTAAATCTGAGCTGTGTCACATTAACCTTTCAGAACGCTCACCAGTGTAAAAAAATATATTCCAAAAAGTTTTTAAACCTGTTTTGATTTACATCTGATCCATTCACATATTGCATTATTATCTGTTTTATCAGGCATTTTATAACTTAACTGTTTGATTAAAAACAGTACACATTGATTTAAAAATACTTAAAGCAACAGTTCACACAAAAGTAAAAATTCTGTTCCCTTTCAAAAGGGAACTTCTACTCTGCGTTTGCAAACACTTATGGAGAACGTCACGTGACCTGGTGTCTGAAAGCCAACTATCCAATAACTCCAATTCCTATTGGCCGGCGACAGCCTATGACGTCATACAGCGTGACCCGGAAGTATAAAAGAGGCGCCTGGGGAAACAGTCATTATCTCATCGTCTTTCGGGACTGTTTGTGTCATTGCCACTGTCGTGAATATACTCTTGGTATCCTGTAAGTACGTCTCTATTATGTCTGAGGGCAAAGAGAAACGTTTCAGGAAGTGTGCGAATACATGCACGAGGTTTTTGACTCCGGAAGATTCACACACCCTATGCGTACATTGTCTGGGAGAAGAACACACACGGACGGCGCTTGAGGGTGCTGTCTGTGTGAATTGTGAGCGTCTTCCTATAAGAACACTCCGTTCCCGCCTGGCCCTCTTCTCGAGGGAAGAGGCGTCAACATCTGCGCCTGGTGGGTCCGGCCCTGCTCGTGCCGAGGCAGAGCGACGGCTGCACTCATGGGGCTCGCAGATGGAGCTTGCTGCCAAGTTTGAGAGAGGTGTCATAGTGTCTCAGCCTCCGGTGGCTTATCTCCATCTTATCTCTGACATAATCGGATCCAGGAGCGAGTGTTCTTCTGGCTGCTAGCCCCCGTGGGCAGGAGATGGCAATGGAGGAGGAAGAAGTTGCGTCTTCTTCTTTCTCCAAGCCTCCTGGCCCGGCATATGCCGAGTTACTGGAGGTTGTAGAACGCGCCACCGGCAGGCTGCAGTTGCCGTGGGAGCGCGTGAGAAGGGAGCCTGTTCGCGGCAGACTTGACAAACGTTTTCTTTCTGACCACAACCCAGTAACTCCAGTGAGCCTTCCATTCCTTCCAGATCTTTACGTTGAGATCAAGAAGGCATGGAAGAACCCATACTCGGATGTGGAGGGATTGGGCCAGCATGGGTATGTGTCGCTGCCGCCCATTGACAAGACATTTGCCAACTATCTCGTCACGGGCAGGGCACCGACACTAAAAGCTCCGGTTCTGCCGTCCAGAGCCCTTAAGCAAACATCTCGTCTGAACGGCAGAGCATATGCTGCTGCAGGTCAGGCTGGCGCGGCTTTGCACACTATGGCAGTGTTGCAAGCCTACCAGGCTGACCTGCTGTAGGACCTGGATCAGGGGCAGGGTTTGTCCCCTGATTCGGTGGCTGAGCTGCGCTGCACCACAGATCTTGCTCTCCGGGCCACCAAGCAGACGGTCGCCTCGATTGGGAGATTGATGGCAGCCATGGTGGCCACGGAGAGACATCTGTGGCTGAACATGGCGGACATCGGGGGGAGAAAGAGAAGGGCTCTCTCCTCGATGCCCCGGTTTCACCAACTGAACTTTTCGGCAGCTCCGTTGAAACGGTGGTTGGAAAGTTCAGGGAGGCGAAGACACGCTCAGCAGCTTATAAGAATTGCATACTGCTCAGGTCCGATCCTGGGCCCAGACAGCCTGGAGGCCCTGGCCCGTCTCGAGTCGAGGCTCTGAGGCAAGGCCAGAGGTTTAGTGTCGCCGCCCGAGTGCCTCCTCCACCTCGGAGCAAGTCGCAGAAGCGGCGGGATACGAGGAAGAGGAAGATTGACTTGAGGGAGGTGATTGATCACCGGCGCCAGCAACGCCGCTGATCGATCCCCTCTCTTGGCGAAGGTAATACTACATTTGCCTTCGCCCCTCTTCCTTGGCCTCCCGGGGCATTTTTTAATTACTGTGCATGTTCAGGTTGACACCTTTGAACAGTCAGGCTGACGGACCGGGCCCATGATGAGATTTTTCTGAAGGCCTGCCTTCTGGCTTGATAGTGAAAGGGTTCTTTGGGCTTCTAGAACCATGAATTTTTTCCTTCCCATTTTAAATAATGAAGGAGCAGTCTTTGGTCTTCGAGCCACGGGAAGGTAAGACAAGGTCGGATTTAATTTTTTTAAATGTCGACCTTGTGTTGTTCCTTTGTATTTCCTGAACATGTAACAGTAAAATGTAGCATTTAGGGTTTTTTTTGGGCAAAACCTGAATGTTGAGACTGACTGAGCAGGCTGCTGCTTAGTTTTTTTCTCTATATATGAGTAGCCTCTCTGCCATTTTTCAGTGTAGTTTGAGTTGGCACTCATTACTTCAGTTTGTATGTCTACGGCGGCCCTAACCGCCTGACATTTTAGCTTTGAGCTTCACTTTATTTCCCTCATCGTGAGATTTAGAAGTGGAGATCAGGCTTTTGTTATGGTGCCTGTTGTATATATAGGCCTATAGCTTAGCGGCCAGGCTAGAGCTAGGTGATGTGTGATATATGAAGTAACCCCATATGTATTTACTATCCTTTCAGGATGTGTGTTCCTAGTTCTGGCTTCCTCCCGAGGGAGTTGTTAAGGCTGTACGCCCAATTATCCCCTTGCTTGTGTAGGTGCAATTATGAGTTTAACAGCTAGGTTGTAGGCTGTTTTTGACTCCCTGATGCTGTTTCTCAGGTGGTAGGCACTTATCTTTGCGCGGATAAGTTATGCAGGTGTGTGCTAGGCCCCACTTTCTAGAACTTTCATGCTAAAGGAATGACTTTCTTCTGAGCCACTTGATGTTTTGTATTTATCAAGTTTGAGTTGACGTTGCTAGTTTTTATCTCCTTTCCTCTGGGGCTTAGATCAGATTTGAAGATCTGTACAGAGAGTGTTTTTTCTTTTAAAAACAGCATATAGATCAAAGTTTGTGTTACTTTGAGTTCTAGACTTTTGCCCTACATTGTTTGTGAGTTTTTTATGCTGCCACAGGTTAGTACCTGCTCTAATAACAATAGGCCCTTTTGCTAAAAGTGAACGGCCTCTATTTGAGTATATGGTGACTTATATTCCCCAGTTAAGAGGTTTATTTGTGTCACTGAGTGCATCACCTTTTGGATTGCATACTCAGGGTAGTTAGAGCCATTTTTTTGAGGAAAGTTGGTATCTATTAGCTCCCTTTTTTAGTGATCTTGTTAACAGCTATATTGCTTCTAACTCGGATTGTAGGCCTTATGATATTCGGCCTCCTTCTAGTTAGCAGCTGTTGTACAATACTGTTTAACTGATCATAATGTGCTCACATATTCTCACAGGTTTACGCTGCCATGTGTCTGTTTGAGGTAGTAGGCTTGTAATAGCCTCCCTTAGACCATGTTGGCTTTGTTTGGTTCCCTTTAGTCACAAATATTTAGGGTACATTGCCTGCTGGAATGTGTAGCCTAGCGCAGGTTGCAGTTAGCTTCCCTTAGCTTTTTGGGTTAGAGCTGGTTCCCTGTAGCTTGGTTCCCTTAAGATTCACGAGCTGAAGCCACGTGTTATTGAATTGGCAGGCCCCTTCAGGCCTCCTTTTTAGTTTACATGATGGCACAGTTTGTGTTTTTTAATCTGTGAGTAGGCTGATCGCCACCTGATACTGGAATGGAGGCACCTTAAGACCTCCTTTTCTAGTCGACTTGTTGGCAGGATGCCTGGGAAACCATGCCACCTTCGGCCACACCCCATCGCTGACGGATAGGCCCTAACAGGCCTGTTCACGATGTTTGGCAGCGTTTTTCATGTATTAATCATAAAACTTCTAATACATGGCCTTTGGGTGGTATGGTTATGGTAGCCACTTGCTGATGCCACGTGTTTACTAAGGCAGGCCTACTTCAGCCTACGGTGTAATATGTGGAGTTCAGTCATGTACTCCTCTCTCTGTGAGGGTAACAGGGTGCTTTTTACAGTAAATTCCAAGTGGCTAGCCCCTCAGGTTGATTTGGTAGTGAAACCTTACTGAAGGTTGGTTTAACCTATATCTGCCTCCCTGAGTCTGATTCTAATCTAGTTGAGCTAAGAGCCACCTAGCGCCTAGGGTGGATCTTTTGTGCTCCTAGAAACGGCCACGAGACTTACGCCGTGTGTATTAGAGGTTGCTAGGCCTACGGGCCACCTGGTTTTAACACACTGGAGTATGTTTGGGTGTATTTCTCTTTGAGAATTATCTGTATACACTTCCGTTGGCCAGAGGCCTAAGTGATAAATCCAACCTCCTTTTGTCTGGTTGTTTATCGTTCTTTGGGCCTAAACACTGCCACGAGCTGATGCCACGTGTCTGTTGAGGTTATAGGCCCCTCCAGGCCTTCCTTAATACGTGTTGGCGTATGCGGTACTCCTCTTGCTTAAAGGGTAAAAGGTGTTTTTTACTGAGTACACTGCTCGTTGGATTGTGTTAGGTGGATTGTCATGCGGGCACTTTGCAGCCTCTTAGGCTGCCATTGAAGTCGTCTGTCTACCCCAGAAAGACAAGACAGGTGTTCAGGGTGGCCCCTAAAACCGGGCCACTTTCTGTATAAGACTTCTGTTTTTCACATAACTACTATCATGCTGTAGGCCTCTCCTCGGCCTCCATGAGTATGTGCCCATTGCATGGTCTACCTGTTAGGTGAGCTTCGTACTTCCCTTTTAGGGTTATGTTTGTAATAGTGCTTAACTCCCTAAGCTGATCATGGTGGTAGGCCTTAATCAGGCCTCCTCCTAAGATCCAGCCACAGGCTGGTTTGTGCTCCCCTGGATCAGGGTTCTGTAGCACACGGCCTCCTCAGTGCGTTAATTAAGCACTTAGTAGATCCGAGGATGAGTGGATTGTACTCCCCTCAGTACGAGGGTTCATAGCACTTAGCTGAGTTCTTCTCTCCGGGATGCCCATCTCTACGCATGGGTTTGAGTTTGTTTCTGCCTTTTTGCAGTCACTCTTACTTACTATCTTCTATGAAGAATGTGTTTTAGAGGCTCTGTATTCAGACAGGATTGGCCAAGACTTGCTTCTCTCATGGGATGGGAAGCGATCCTAAAGGGTCGCTCAAATCAAGGTCTGTAGAGGGGACACCATCTTTCCTGGCACATCAACTGTCTGGAAATTATGGCTGTCTTTCTGGCTCTCAAGAACTTCCTCCCAGACCTCAGGGGCCACCATGTGCTTATCTGCTCAGACAACACATCGGTGATCGCCTACATAAATCACCAGGATTTTTTTGTGCTCGCGTCCACTTTGCAAACTGGCGCACCAAATCCTCCTGTGGTCCCAGCGGAAGCTGCTTTCACTCAGGGCAGCTTATATCTCTGGGTGCCAAAACCAGGGAGCAGACATCCTGTTGAGGCAGGGGAATGGAGGCTCCACCCCGATGAGGAGATTCCGGTCAAGACCTACTGTCTCAGGCAGGGGGCTCAATACCTCAACCCTGCCCAGGACTATGGAAACTGTGGGTTTGGCCTCTGAGGGGGCCCAGCTCATAGATTCTGGTCTCTCAAATTGAGGTTATTGAGACCATCTTCTACTCCAGAGCTCCCTCCATGAGGAAATTGTATGCCCTGAAATGGAGAGTCACTTCTTGGTGCAGTGCAAGAGCAATTCACTGCAGGGTTATCCTCATCCACTTTAAAGGTTTATATAGTGGCCATAGTTGCTTACCGCATTCCTTTGGGTGGAATGTCTTTAGGCAGAGACCCATTGGTTACACGTTTCCTCCATGGCACTTTGAGGCTGAGGCTGCAGGAAGCACTAGGGTGCCGGGTTGGGACTTCACTTTGGTGCTCCAAGGCCTGTCCTTGGCTTCCTTTGAGCCTATTAAAGAGGTTCAAGTCAATTATTTGACTCTCAAGACATTGTTCCTCTTAGCTATCACAAAAAAGATGGTAAAGGCGTTCCTTCAACCTAGGCCAGGGTACATTCCTAAGGTCCAAACTAATGTTGCTAGATCTATTGTGTTTCAAGCCTTCTATCCTCCTCCCTTCAGGGATCCAGACCAGGAATGTAATAATCTGCTGTGCCCAGTTCAGGCGTTAGATGCTTATGTTCACAGAGCTGACCTGTGGCGTAAATCTGAATAACTGTTTGTCTGTTTTGGGTTTCCTAGCAAAGGGTCCCCAGCATCTAAGCAGAGGATGAGCAAGTCTGGTCAGTAATGACAAATTCTGTGATTTCATATGATTCATATGATTGTGCTGGTGCTATTATGATAACTCAATTTCACAAGTTTGCACACGACATGCTAATCATTTTGATCAAAATAATTCCAGACATCACTGCGCCTAGAATTAGACGATTCTGTTCATCAAATGCAATCAACTCGTTTCCACAGCATGCTCAACAGTGCCACACAGTAGTTACTGTGAGTTTTAGTTTGCATGCTCCGGATTTATCAGGGTTTCATTGCATTTACAGCCAGCAAAGCAACCTTTTGTGAAATTCAAATAGTGTTTTTATTTTTTGAATAATTATTGCAGATCAAATATTCGTGCACACCCCTAGTGATAATATGTCATGGCCATGAGATAATTTTGTTGATGTAACAACATCCTTATGCTGTGGCCATGAGATAGGAAGTCATGTACACAAGATCCTTTGTTGAAGTAACTGCATATTTTTCTCATGGTCACGAGTTTAAGGCATAAACAAACTTTTGCGTGACCATAGCAACCTGTGATTATCAGAAATTTAGATTTTTAATAAATTAATATTTTATTTTGAATTAAGAATGACAAAGACAGTGTGGCATGGATATATTACATTATTACAGAATAAAAGTTTTGTATTTCATGCTGCTAAGAGGGTTTTTTTTTTTAAGTGACATCCATATTTAATTTATTTATTTATTTATTTATTTTAATTTTGGATGTATCTTTTCTTATTTATGTTCTTTGGACATACGTTACGTTTTGGTTCAGTTTTGAAATCTTTTATTTACTTTAATATTGTCAAACAATTAATTGTGATTAATCGCATAAAAAATAAAAATAAATATATGTGTGAGTACTGTGTGTAATTAATATGTATATATAATAACACACAAATTGATTTATATATTATAGAGAAATGTTATTTATGTACAAAATATTTGTATTTATATATAATATAAATTATATAAAAATATAAATAAACACATATACTTGTAAATATTTTTCAAATATATACATGAATGTGTTTGTATTTATATAAACATAATAATTACACACAGTACATCGACATACTGTATATTAGGCAAACTCAAACTTTAATTTTGTATGCGATTAATAACAATTAATTGTTAGACAGCCCTAAAGTGATGACATGGCTATCATCAGTGATGAGGCCGAAACCAGCATGTCCAGTTTAAGTAGGCTTTGACTATTTAATTTTACTTAACATTATTTTATTTATCCATTATATTGAAGAGAACTTTTTGAATGATATTTTTTACTTTTTTGAATACTTGAGCTTAACTGAGACTTGAGTGTTTATAGATGTTTAAGAGATACATATACGATACATATCGTAAATGATACGTATTTTGAAAGTGCTTTGAAACTATATTTTTCTTATGTAGCTTTACAGAGAATGCATGTCAACATTACAATTTAGAGAATCTGGTATCGGAGTTGACTCTCCAATATATGTGGTTTCAGAAATGTACATATAATCATGCAGTTAGCTAACAAAGTAATAATTTAGGCAATTTAATTTACAATCACTGTTAGCAGTTTAATTGAAGGTAGAAGCAATGAGCTCCTGGAAATAATGAATTACATATTAACAATAATTAGGATATATAGAAATTTGGGAATGTGCATGTTGATCCAGATGTTGCGTCATCTGAAGTCCTCGCAGGTGCCGTCTCTTCAAAGGTGTCGGTCATCTAACCATCATCACAACATTTTGTTTTATGTTCTACAGAAGAAAGAAGGTCATAAAGGTTTGGAACAACAAGAGGGTCAGTGAAGCATTACATAATCTTTAGGTTATTTTGGATATTATATAGATGATTTGGGGTATTATGATATTTTGGGATAACTATTACATTAATCCTGTAGTATTTATTTTTAGTTGAACTATATTTCTTTAATGCCATCTTTATTGATAATGAGGAACTAATTAATCAGAATATTCTGTTCGTTGCATATAAATTGTTTTATTCACCGGCAGCAATTTCAGCACAAATCTATAAAACCATTACCCTCACAACACAAATCATATACCTGCGTGAGTTCACATGATCACACACATTTGAAAAGCCACAACTAAATCATGTGGAATGGCAGCTGTGAAATTTGAATAGAGTATAACTGTCAACTGGCTTTTGGAAGATATTTGAAATGTATTATGATTTTATATCTTTTTTTTATGATTCGATCTTAAGAAGCACAAATTAACAGTTAAACAGTAACTTAATGATTAAATAAATATTAATATTCTGTCATATATCTTTTGTATCAACATCAAAATCATTTAAAATATTCTGTGAATATTCAGTGTATTACCAATTTTTTTATCATTTCCAAAAAAAAAAAAAAAAAAAAAAGATTTTTTTTATTTGTACAATTATACAACCCACCATTCGAGGCCAAAGACTGATTTATTCAAACCCACTCTGTTCTGCCAGATGTCTCAGCCATACCAATCTGGAGTCTAGTAAACATAGCAGTTTTTCAAGTGCATAAGCAATGAACTGACTCTGAGGGTCATTTAAAAAAAAAAACCACTGGTGACTGTCTGAAATTACCAACACGTTTTAATGTTCAAAGTCGTGCGCTTTCTTCTAATTCAAAAAGAATAAGTAGAGCTCATTTAAGACACAACTCAAGCTAATGAGACAGATCTACCATGATCTGTCATAACAATCCACAAATACAAAATTCAGAGTGCTAGAGAAAATGAGAGGCTTGTCCCAAATGGCTTCATTTAAGTGTGCTGTAGCTCAGTGCTCACTAAACAGCAGAATAGAATGAATTAGTGCAATTTCTCTTTCAGTAGAAATATAAATTATGATTATTGCCTTATACAGTATGTCTGCTTTTGTAAAGAAAAAAAAAAAGCAAGAAAGAAAAGTTCTTGGTAATCTCTGATATGTCATTATACAATACAGTCAGCCAGTCATTATCACAAAATAAACAGACAGTGGTTATGTATCACCCCTATATAATAATGACTGACTGTACATTATCTTACTCATTTGACCATTTACCAAATAGATATTCATACATGAAATATTAATTTGATCTGAATCTATTGTATTATGTGAGAAGGGATTATAGAGTGATACAAGAGACATGCTATGGGAAATGAGTTGATGGGGACAAGAATCATTTTTTACAGTTTATCACAATAAACAAAGTACAATGGGAGTCTTAAAGTCACATATAATAGGTATAATGTGTTTCCATTAGTTTTCATAGGGATTATTAAAGTGTACAAGTTACATTTGGACAGACATGACACAGCACTCACTGTCATGGCATCCAGGTTTTACAGAAATATTTTATATAAGAACAACTTTAGAGGTGTATGAATGTTCACAAATCCTCTGTCCTTTCAAAGAAAAACTTGTGGGAAATTTAGTTGATGAATCCTTTGCCTATGTGTTCAAAATGCAGACAAAATCCAGTAGCATGGCTCTCATTTACAAATAACTGATGGAGATACTTTGCCTGAAAGTGGCTAATTTATCCAGATGGAACTTTTAACTAGATTTGCCAGGTTTTCTCAACAAAACCCACCCAATTGCTACTCAAATCTAGCCCAATTGCATTTCAGGGGGGCTCCCCCCCCAAAAAAACACTGCTTTTAACAACAGTAAAGTTAATGTGTTTCACACAGTGATTTTTGTGGGCATGCAGTATGTTCTATACACCACATTCTGAACTCATTTGCATTGAATTTTGTATCAAAACATAACAGCTTTAGTAAATCAGGCAAATTGTGTATGAAATATCTTTATAAAAGAGCAGCAGTTGCCCTTGAGCATTTGTTTACCCTTTCTAAATGGCAGGACCACTAGCTTCTCAGATCCTGTACAAAACTCATCACAGCACTAGAATGACCTTTTATTGTCAGAGGCAGCACAACCCCTGGTTATCTTCATCATGAGCCTCGGGCATACAATGGAGTGTCAAGTACAAACTCATAATATCTCACTTCCTTTTTTTTTCACCCTGTATAGTGTTCAGACATGATAGGTAAATGCCATCTTAGGAAAAAAAAAAAAAAAAAATCATAGAGTCTGACAGCTGCTAGTCTTATTCTTGGACACCCCCAGTTCCAAAATCACGAGTGAACAGACCTCTACGATAAGTGCTTCTGAGGAAATATAATTGCTGGATTTGCCATCAATTTAAAACCTACTCAAAGTTTTCTCAGAGGCACTTAGTAACAATTACACTAGATATCTAAATGAGCAGATGTACATATATTACTGTGACTGGGAGGGGACATGTTCGGTTCACTTAGTTTTGTCATGGCCACGACATATTAACTCTTGGGAATGTGATAAGTCATAGCCATAAGATACTATGTTGAGGGAACGATATCCATTTCTCGTGGCCACTAGTTAAATGCGTAAACAACCTGCACAGCCAATTATCAGAAATATATGGGCCTATAATAATATTTATTTTTAGTTAGGAATGACAAAATAAGGGCAGAATTAAGAAATTATTATATCAATATATTATGGCCTATCATATTGCGTGCAATGTTGCCTATAGACAGCATGAAGTTTCTTATTATCAATGAATGATAAAAGAACATAAAATAATATAGTTCTACAAGAAAACATTTTGTATCCATCCCATCTCACAGCCTTTTAAATCCATTCACTGATCGTGTCTTTATTTATATTTATATTAAACCTGAAAAAATATATATACATGGCATATTCTCAACATTTAGCCTATAACAAATTTAATTCGAATACTGCTATAGGCATCATCACAATATGTTAATATAATCATTTCTTAATTTTGTGCTTTTTCTTGATTAAAAAATAAATATTATTATAGGTCTATCTATTTTTGATAATTCCAGGTTGCTATGGTTGTTTACGCATTTAACTCGTGGCCATGAGAAATATGTCCTTCCCTCAACATAAAGAAGTCGTGGCCACGAGAAAAAAATATACATTATGTTGTGTTTTCTTATATAAGAAAAATAATAAATAAATTGTAACATTCACAGTCAAATCACTACAGCAAGAATCCTCAAATTACACAATAAAGCCAATATCTCTTTGCTTTGAAAATAATTCTCTATATCAGCTAGTTTTGAATTTCTGTGAGACGCTAACCAGCATAACATGTAACAACACTAAATTGACCGTAGTTGTGAATGCGTGTGTGTGTGTGTATGTGTGTGAGTCCCAATGGGGAGGGTTGGGGAAAGACCTGCAACCTACCTCTGAAAAATCATCACCAAGAAAATTCATGGACGGGCGAGAGGTGGCCCATAGAATCACCAAGAGTCAGGTATGACTGAAATGGTTAATGAATAAATGAATAGTCAGGTGTAGATTAATCTTATCAATGTGGCAGTGAGTTCTGTTAAATCCTCCTTTTTTCCTTCCTTTTTAAGCCATCATTGTGAAGTTCAGATGAATAGGTGTTAGAAAAGCTCATCTCACATTCTCGGCTGAGTTATTTCCAGAGCAAGTGATAACACGGCTGTTACTTTTTAATGCTGCTGACGTTAGTGTTGTTCTGATATGATGCAAAGTGCTATGAAAGAATTCATGAGATGGAACCCATTTATTCCTCGATGGACTCCATGTAATTTACATTTACCAAGTTTTGCATGATTTTCGATGAATACTTGAAGGCACAAAATGTAAGACTTTTGGAATTAAATATCCAAAAACCACTAGAACAATGTTATACATTTTGTTGACTTGTGTCTGACATTATCCCAAATGTTTCCAACAATATTTAAATCCAGAGAAATGAGCTTTTTCAACCAGTGTAACGTCCAGTGTCATTGGGTCGCCTGTCAATGACGTCATATCCGAGTTTCTACTGATTTCCGGTTTTACTTCCGTAGAAACCATGGAAACACAGATGCTTTAATATATTTTGTGATTTATTAGACAGGTGAGCAACTGTTTGAATACCTTTATCGACAAAAAACATCTAAGGTTATGTATATAACCCCAGTTCCCTATCGAGGGAACGAGACGCTGCTTCATTATGTATGATGCTATGGGAACACCCCCAGTGTAACCGGTGTCTGAAGCATGTGTGCTACATGTAAATCAGACTTAACTATAACAAAGTTATAACTATAACAAAGTTAAAGTTCACGGAAGAAGGAGGTGAACACTAAATGTAACTTTAATCGTAAAATATGCATAAACAACAAAACACAAGGAGTTGCCTAATTAATTACACAATGTGGTGAATAATTAATCTAATTAAATGCAAATTAATCACACATCAAATTTGGCTGTGAAATGACCCCCAAAAGATAACATTACAAAAAGTAGCTTTAGAAAGAAATATTAGATTTGATTCAACAGCCATGAGGCCAGGGTGAGTAAATGATGACATAATTTTAATTTTTGGGTGAACTGTACCTTTAATGGGTTTTAATTAATATGGAAGTATTATTATTATTATTATTTAAATTAGTTTAAATAAGTTAAATACTCTAAATAAGAAACTAAAACTTCCAGTAGGTAGCTGTAAATGTCTAAATGAGTCATTAGGTCATTCATTCATTCGATTCATTCAAATGGCTCTCTGTATGAATGGGCCATTGAATCATTGATTCACCCAAATCGTTCAAAACGCGAATTCATTAAGAAACACAGGTGTTGCTTGGAGATAAAAAAAATAATTCTGCTATGGCTTTATAGATAACAAAAACAGACAATATTGTGTCTAAAACATAACACAGTATTAACTTCTTATTTATTGAACTGTTGTATAAAATCAGAATCACATTTACACATGCTGTTTGGAACAAAACAAAAACGGGTGCGTTAAGTGAGTAAATACTTTTAACAATTTTTTTTTTTCTGTAACTAATAAAATAAATTAACACGTTAAATCAACAGCCCGATTTAATACATTAGCTCATCAATGAAAGTGATTTCTGCCTGAATCCTATCAAATTACTTTCCATTGGCTGTGGAGGTGAAGGCGACAATACCAAAAGGCTTGTTCGAGATGTATGGGTGCGGGCAGACCGATTAGCGTATGACATCAAAGTACCACGAGAGCAATTAGAGAGCATACAACTCCTTATGCTTTTAAATCACTCTTGTGCTACTTTGATGTCATACACCGATCTTTCTGCGCAGTGCCAATGCATCTCAAACAAGCCTAATGATTTCAAGCTCATTCACTGCATCATCAAGCTACGCCTTTGTTATTGTTTTGAATAAGCTGAACTTACATACTGTGCCTTTAAACAATTATGTGCATAAACTGAATAAATCATTAATATAAATGAATGTGTTTACTGTTGTACAGGTAGAATATCAAAAGAGAATAAATAAATTCTGTTATCTGTTGCCAGGACAATGTGGATCTGGGGGATTTGATGTTTTCTCTATGCTACCTGCCCACTGCTGGACGGCTGACCATCACCATGATCAAAGCACGAAATCTGAAAGCCATGGACATTACTGGAGCTTCAGGTATGACTTCACACTTAGATTACACAGTTTGAAATGACGTATATTACAATATTTTTTTTTTTTTGTCCTTAACATAATAGTTTTGGAGGTTTTGCAACTTAGGGTATTATAAGTAAGAAGCTGGCTTATAGGTAAAATTTAAAGCTGGTGAGAAATAGTCTTTAAACAACCCACTGAAAAACACATGACAAAAAAAGCTCACATTTGCATTAATGCATAAATGAATGTACTAACTGATTCCCTTATATAGTAATATAACATGTTCAGACATGTGGCTTTGACTGTGTTTCTAGACTGCTTTGCATTTGTTAATTGCATACTTTTCTAATTTGAGTTTTTGTAACTGTTTTTCTTTATGACTTCAATAAAAGGCCCTGAGATATAAGCAAAATTTCATGAAATGTTCACTTCAGCTGGTAAACACCTTTGTGCTACCATTAGTCCGTGGCCATTATGTACTAGGTAGGTGTGTGCTGAGGCTCCACCTTCTTTCACATGGAAATATTTTCTGATTCATTTGGCCTGTTCTCTCCGTGGAGATCAGACGTCCCAGAGAGAAAACATGAACACACTGGAGAGCTGCTTTAGAGTAGAAAATGTTGTTCTTCTGATGATACGAGACACTGACACTGTTTTTCATGTTTAATACAGTAAAGCTATTGAATAAAGGGCTATATAGATAAACGTGACTAAATGTGACTACTAGAGCGCCGAAATGCAGAGCTTGTGCAAACATATCCACGTTGCTGTGATGATCAGATGCTTTTTTTATTTGTTATTAAATTTGTTTTGCTGTTTTCTCAATTTTGTTGTGTGTTTTTGTTATTGAAAGGAAAGGAAAGCGTGCAGCACATATTTACAAATTTACATATTTTAATTATCTAACCGTCACTCTCAGCAGTGTGGGTGGTGTCAAATGTTCAATAACAGTATACCGCTGTTCACGTATTTCAACCTTCGTTTTACTCCTAAATGAAGAACGAAAAAGAACTTTGCCTGGAGTATATCGGTGCCTTAATTCAGATTTTTTAACAACAGAGAGACGACAATTAGTCTAAATGGTTGCAATTATTTCAGTGTGGTTCTTGGATTTGTGTTCAAAAGGGAACTGTGGATAAACAAGTCATGATTTTAAATGTAAATTATGATTTATTTGGTCATATTTTTACCATTATTTAATTAATTTCACTTTCTATTTGGAATATTTTCCTAGATCCTTATGTGAAAGTTTCTCTGATGTGTGATGGGCGAAGACTGAAGAAAAGAAAAACCTCCACCAAGAGGAACACATTAAACCCTGTGTACAATGAGGCCATAGTGTTTGATGTCCCTCCAGAGAACATTGACCAAATCAGCCTTCTCGTAGCTGTTATGGACTATGACCGGTGAGAGTCTCACAAATGTTTGTTAAATTATGTTAATGTATCCTTTTTGTCCAGCATAATTGCCTGTTATAGAAGTAATTTGTTAAAAATGACTGCTTTGTTGCTATTTTTTTTTTCATTCTGATTTTTAAGCGATGCATACGTTTCAAAACAGCTTCGATTCCCCCACAGTGAATATCTCAAAACATAGATCACATTCACAGAAAGCATTTATAATTAAAACATCTCAGGTTGCGCATGTAACCATGGTTCCCTGAGAATAGGGAACGAGACGTTGCATCCTCTAGGGGTTGTTATGGGGAATGCCTCCGGAATAACTGGTGTCTGAAGCATGAGTCTAAACAATGACAATGAAATTGAAATTGGTAGGCGGCAGCCTATGACGTCACCACTGGTATGATTGTGAGTATAAAAGGACACCTATGTAATACATCATTCACTTCTTGTCTGACGTAGATGTGTGCAGGAACACCAGAAGCATGGCAAAGGGATGCAGCGTCTTGTTCCATATTCTCAGGGAACCATGGTTACATGCTTAACCTGAGACGTTCCTTTTCGAAAGGGAACTCGCGCTGCTTCACCTAGAGGTCCCTATGGGGAACGGAATGCTAACCATTGCCATGCTGAAAGGATGAGTGCCCTACTGACTGAGCTAAGTCAAAGGACTCAAAGGAGTCCCTATCCCTAAGGTGCACCAGCAACAATCATAGACCAAGACTCAAGAACGGAGGCCTCAACAGGATGACTCTAAAGAGAGGAAGCCTAACTATGTTCATATTCAGGCCAGCGTCCAAGGAGGCTCACAGGGAGCCTAACACTCAAAACTTCCTGTTCAGGCAGCCCTGTAGAGTGGCCTCAAACAAAAGAGCAGACCTAACAACTCCCTACACTCAGGATATCTTGCAAGGAGGCTCACAGAGAACCTACAACTCGCAATTGCTACCCTAGTGGAGCTCCGGGGAAGTGAAGGCCTCAAAGGTAACTCTCTCTAGTGAGAAAAGGTCTAACAACACTCACAGTAGCCAAGGAGGCTTACAGAGAGCCTAACAACTTAGCAACCCTTAGCCGAGCTCTAGAAGTGAAGGCCTTAGTATGATGACTCTTTAAATTGAGAGAAGACCTAGCAACTCCCTATGCTCAGGATATCTTGCAAGGAGGCTCACAGAGAACTCTCTTCTAGCGAGAGGAGGCCTAGCTACTCTCATAGTAGCCAATGAGGCTCACAGAGAGCCTAACAACTTAGCAAACATACCAAACCGAGTTCTAGGAGTGGAGGTCTGAACATGACATTTCTCTAAATACAGAGGAGACCACACAGCACCCCACACTCAGGACACCTTGCAAGCTGGCTCACAGAGGGCCTACATCTTGCAATTGCTATCCTAGTGGAGTTCTAGAGGAGCAAAAGCCTCAAAAAGATAATTCTCTAGCAAGAGGAAGCCTAACAATGCTCGCAGTGGCTAAGGAGGCTCACAGGGAGTCTAACCACTTAGCAAGCTGCCTGGCCGAGCTTCAGGAGCGGAGGTCTTAACATACAGTGGTATGCGAAAGCTTGGGAACCCCTTGCAGAATCTGTGAAAATGTGAATAATTTTAACAAAATAAGAGAGATCATACAAAATGCATGTTATTCTTTATTTAGTATTGTCCTGAGTAAGATATTTTACATAAAATATGTTTACATAAAGTCCACAAGCAAAAAATAGCTGAATTTATTAAAATGACCCTGTTCAAAAGTTTGGGAACCCTTGGTTCTTAATACTGTGTGTGGTTGCCTGGATGATCTACGACTGTTTTTATTTTTTTGTTGTTTTTTTGTTTTTTTTGTGATGGTTGTTCATGAGTCTCTTGTTTATTCTGAGCAGTTAAACTGAGCTCTGTTCTTCAGAAAAATCCTCCAGGACCTGCAGATTCTTCAGTTTCAAAGATTTTTTGCATATTTGAACCCTTTCCAGCATTGACTATATGATTCTGAGATCCAACTTTTCACACTGAGGACAACTGAGGGACTCAAACACAACTCGCCTCGCTGCTCAGAGTGGTTTGCGTCTGTAACTCCGTATAGCTTCGATTTGAATCTCTTACTTTTATTCATTGTTGCTTATATTATTAGTACCTTATATTTAATATTGCCTACCACATTAATCTGACGTCGCTAGCTTGAAATCTTTGAATCTAAATCGCTGTTACAACGCGTTTGCATCTCGCTAGCTTGTTAACTTGTCATCAGTCTCTCGCGCGCTCCTTTTTCAATGCGCTCATCAAACAGCTGTGGTAACTCAGATCAGTCTACAAACACGGTGAGTCATGTCATCCTCTCCTAGCATTGTCACCTGTTCCATTTGCCACATGTTCAGTATAGCTCTCTCTGTCAGCGACGAGGGATTTACATGTCATAAATGTAGGGAAATAGTCAGGCTGACAGAGAGAATCTCAGAATTAGAGACACGCATCCAAACTTTAATCGAGGATAGTAAGAACGCAAGGGCTTCAGATACTGTTTTGGATGCGATTAGCTTAGTGAACTCTGTACATTGTTCGGTTCCGGCTGTAGAGCCCGTGCAGCAGGGCACTTGGGTAACGGTGAGGCGGCCTAGCCGCGGAAAACACCACTCTTCCGTTCCAATAATAACATCAAACAGGTTCTCCCCACTCAGTGACGCACCCACTGAGAATCCTGTTGAAAGTGCCCTAGTTATTGGCGATTCTATTACACGGAACGTGAAAATAGAGACACCAGACACCATAGTCACATGTTTGCCGGGAGCCAGAGCACCTGACATCAAAGCAAATTTAAAAGTGCTGGCTAATGCTAATCGTAAATACTCTAAAATTATTATTCACGTCGGCACTAATGATGTTCGACTTCGCCAGTCGGAGATCACTAAAATTAACATTAAAGAGGTGTGTGAACTCGCAAGTACAATGTCAGGAGAAGTAATTTGCTCTGGTCCGCTTCCTGTTCGTCGGAGTGATGAGATAGTTAGCAGATTGTCATCACTCAATGGCTGGCTGTCTAAGTGGTGTCCGCAAAATAATATAGGTTTTATAGACAATTGGAAAAGTTTTTGGGGCAGACCTGACCTGTTGAAAAGAGATGGTATTCATCCCTCTCGGGATGGTGCTGCTCTTCTCTCTAGTAATATGGCACATAGTCTTAGAGCTGAAACATGACAAACTGTGGCCCAGGTCAGGAAGCCGACAGACCGGCTAAACCGACCGTCTGCTAGCTGCCTCACGTTACAGAAGTCAGATAATTCCCAACACATAGAAACACTTACACCTAGATATTATCACATAGAGACTGTGTCTGTACCCCGAATTAGTAAAAACAAAAAACTTCCAAACCCATTTAATGGTAAAAATTTAATTGATGTTCAACAAATAAAAAATAAAGATAGTAATGATAAACAAATGATAAAGCTTGGGTTGTTAAATATTAGATCCCTTTCATCAAAATCACTTATTGTAAATGATATTATCACAGACAATAATCTAGATGTGCTGTGTTTGACAGAAACTTGGCTAAAACCGGACGATTACATTACTTTAAATGAGTCTAGCCCTCAAGGTTATGATTATCGACACAATCCTCGTCAGAAAGGCAAAGGGGGAGGTGTTGCTGTAATTTATAGTAATATTTACAGTATTAGTCAAAAGTCTCTCAAATATAATTCCTTCGAAGTGATGGTACTTTACATAACATTATGTAAGTTAACATTTGTGTTGGCTACTGTATACAGGCCACCAGGACACCATACAGACTTTATCAAAGAATTTGCTGATTTTCTATCGGAGTTAGTACTAGCTGCAGATAAAGTCCTTGTTGTTGGTGACTTTAATATCCATGTAGATAATGAAAAAGACTCATTGGGATTGGCATTTGCAGATATTCTAAACTCTATTGGTGTTAGACAACACGTGTCAGGACCCACTTATTGTCGTAACCATACTTTAGATCTAATATTGTCATATGGAATTGATATTGATGCCGTTGAAATTCTGCAGCAGAGTGTTACCTAGTCTTGTGTATACTACATTTAGTCAATAAATTTGGTAGAACCATCACTTCTACCACTAAAGAATGCTTTATAAATAATCTTCCTGATCAGTTTCATCGCCTTAGCATACCAGACAGCTTAGAAGACGGAACGGAAACTATTGCCTGTGTCTTTTCAAGCACATTAGACTCAGTTGCTCCTTTGCGTTTAAAAAAGATTAAGGAAATTAATCCAACGCCGTGGTACAACGAGCACACTCAGGCCCTAAAGGTAGCAGCCAGAAAAATGGAACGCAGCTGGAAGAAAACAAAACTAGAAGTATTTCGCATTTCGTGGAGAGAGAGAATGGTTGAGTACAGAAAGGCCTTAAAATCGGCTAGATCTGCCTATTTTTCAAAACTTTTAGAAGAAAATAAACAAAACCCTAGGTATTTATTTGATACAGTGGCTAAATTAACAAGAAATAAAGCTTCAACTTCTGATGTTCCCAAAGAGCACAGCAGTAATGACTTTATGAACTTCTTTACTTGCAAGATTGATAATATTAGAAAAAAAATTATAACCATGCAACCGTCTACTACAGTATTGCGTCAGACGGTGCATTGTAGTATCCCTGAGGAAAAATTCAATTAATTTACTCCTTTAAGAGAGGAAGAATTGTCTAAACTTGTTAAATCGTCAAAATCGACAACATGTATGTTAGACCCTATACCGACTAAGCTATTGAAAGAGATGCTTCCAGAGGTCATAGATTCTCTTCTTAATATCGTAAATTCATCTTTATCACTAGGATACGTACCAAAAACTTTTAAGTTGGCTATTATTAAACCTCTTATTAAAAAACCACAACTTGATCCTAGAGAATTAGTCAATTACAGGCCAATCTCAAATCTTACTTTTCTGTCAAAAATACTTGAAAAGGCAGTATCATCACAACTATGTTCCTTTTTAGAAAGAAATAGTATCTATGAGGATTTCCAGTCAGGATTTAGACCGTACCATAGTACTGAAACTGCTCTCATTAGAGTTACTAATGATTTGCTCTTATCATCAGATCGTGGTTGTATCTCTCTATTAGTGTTACTGGATCTTAGTGCTGCATTTGACACTATATCACAATATTCTTTTAAATAGACTCGAAAATTATGTTGGCATTAGTGGAATTGCATTGTCATGGTTCAAATCATACTTATCTGATCGTTATCAGTTTGTAGAAGTAAATGAAGAGAGGTCATATCGATCACAAGTTGAATATGGAGTACCGCAAGGCTCGGTACTAGGACCATTGCTTTTCATTCTGTACATGCTACCCTTAGGAGATATCATCAGGAAGCATGGCGTTAGTTTTCACTGTTACGCTGATGATACTCAGCTCTATATTTCTTCGCGCCCTGACGAAACTTACCAATTCACAAAATTAACGGAATGCATAGCTGATATAAAAAATTGGATGACCAGTAATTTCCTACTACTAAATTCAGAAAAAACAGATATTCTAATTTTTGGACCAAAAACTTCCTCACGTAATAACCTAGAATACTGTCTAACACTTGATGGCTGCTCTGTTAAGTCTTCGTCGTCAGTTAGGAACCTGGGTGTGCTCTTTGATACCAATCTTTCATTTGAAGACCATGTTTCTAGCATCTGTAAAACCACATTCTTCCATCTTAAAAATATATCTAAATTACGACATATGCTCTCGATGACAAATGCGGAACAGTTAGTTCATGCGTTCATGACCTCAAGGCTAGATTACTGTAACGCTCTACTAGGTGGTTGTTCTGCTCGCCTGATAAATAAACTACAGCTCGTACAAAATGCAGCAGGTAGAGTTCTTACTAGAACTAGGAAGTATGACCACATTAGCCCGGTTCTGTCAACACTGCATTGGCTTCCTGTTAAACATCGTATAGATTTTAAAATCTTGCTAATTACCTACAAAGCACTAAATGGTTTAGCTCCCCAGTACCTGAGCGAGCTCTTAATGCATTATAGTCTTTCGCGTCTATTACGATCTCAGAATTCAGGCCAGCTAATAATACCTAGAATATCAAAATCAACTGCAGGTGGTAGATCCTTCTCCTATTTGGCACCTAAACTCTTGAACAATCTTCCTAGCATTGTTCAGGAAGCAGACACACTCTGTCAGTTTAAATCTAAACTAAAAACACATCTCTTTAACCTGGCATACACATAACACATTATCAATTTATTTTTTCAAATCCGTTAAAGGATTATTAGGCTGCATAAATTAGGTCAGCCGGAACCGGGAAAACTTCCAATAACACCAGATGTACTCATTACATCAGAAGAAGAATGGCAGTCTTTCTGTTTATCCCGAGGTTTACCGTAGTCAGCCGGATCCGGGCCGTATCCAGGTGAGATCGAGGACCTGCGCCTTGACACGACCACAATGCAGCCCTGAAGTATCAGCAGAGATTGAGTCAACTAGATCATCCACTATGAAGGCCTCATCAACATGACAACCAGTTGCGCATCTCCTCAACAACCGTCCATACCGGTGTGATGAATACGATCCTCAACTGGATGGAACTGAATTAAATACTTTGAATGTTGCGATCCTATCTGACTTATGATAGCAACCTGAGTCGTAACAAAGCACTTTTTGCCAGAGGAGAACTGGCCCCCCGACTAAGCCTGGTTTCTCCCAAGGTTTTTTCCCCATTTTAACACCTGTTTGCCACCTGATGTCACCTTTTGGAGTGTGGGTTCCTTGCCGCTGTCGCCTTTGGCTTGCTTAGTTGGGGACACTTGACAATTGACATTTGATATTCAACAGTGCTTTGATCTACCTGCATTGACACTATTCCTTAAGAGCTGCTGTGCAGCCAAAATAATGTACCAGTTATCACTGTAAAGCTGCTTTGACACAATCTACATTGTAAAAAGCGCTATATAAATAAAGGTGACTTGACTTGACAACTATTAAAAAAGGTTCAAACATTCACTGATGCTCCAGAAGGAAACACAATGCATTAATAGACGGGGGGTGAAAACATTTTGAATTTGAAGATCAAGGTAAATTGTACATAATTTGTCTTCCGGGAAAAATGTAGGTATCTTCTGTCACTTCCGGAGGGCAGTACTAAATGAAAAAAAAAAAAAAAAGTATTTCAACAAAAAGAGAAAAATGTGGACAGCTTTATCCTGTTCAAAAGTTTTCACCCCCCGGCTCTTAATGCATCGTGTTTCCTTCTGGAGCATCAGTGAATGTTTTAACCTTTTTTAATAGTTGTGTTTGAGTCCATCAGTTGTCCTCAGTGTGAAAAGATGGATCTGCTGCTGGAAAGGGTTCAAATATGCAAAAGAATCTGCAGGACCTAGAGGATTTTTCTGTAGAACAGAGCTCAGTTTAACTGCTCAGAATAAACAAGAGACTCATGAACAACCATCACAAAAAAAAACATACAAACAAACAAAAAAAAAAAAACAGTCATAGATCATCCAGGTAACCACACACAGAATTAAGAACCAAGGGTTCTCAAACTTTTGAACAGGGTCATTTTAATAAATTCAGCTATTTTTTGTCTTGTGGACTTTATGTAAACATCTTTTATGTAAAATATCTTACTCAGGACAGTAGTAACTAAAGAATAACATGCATTTTGTATGATCTCTCTTATTTTGTTAAAATTATTCACATTTTCACAGATTCTGTAAGGGGTTCCCAAACTTTTGCATACCACTGTAACTCTCTAAATTGAGAGGAGACCCAACTATGCTCCATGTTTAGGACATCTCGCAAGGAGGCTCACAGAGAGCCTAACACTTATCCTCTGACTGCTACACAACAGTGCTAGCAAGCTGTACATAATAAATAGAAGAGCTTGGAAGAGCGAAGGCTCTCTACAGCAGGAAGAATCCCACCAACACTCTGATTAACCCTCTGGGTCTGAGATGATTTCTGGGCCCTGGAAGAGTTTTGACATGCCCTGACATTTGTGCTTATTTTTGTTACTTATAACATTTTCATGGCTAAAGTCTGATTACGCTGTATTCAGCACAAAATCTGCTAAAATATGTTAGCAGCATGTATGTAAAAGTTTGTAGTTTTGAGAAAATTACGTGTGGTTTGTGAAAAATTTCTGAAAAAGTTCCTGCCATTTCCAAGGTGTTTGCTTTTTAATTTTACCATGTTCGTGTAATGCAGCTTGCTGATGTTGGTACAGCGCTCTCAGAAAAAAAACAGTTTGAAGAGACTTGAGAAAGTTTGAGTCAGCAGGACTCATCAGTGACATCTGGTCCTTGTAAAAAAAAAAAAAACAACAACAACAAAACAACTGTGAACATGCTGATATCAGAAGCAACTAGGGCTGCATCTAATTGTGATTTTTCTGGTTAAAATTGTGATTTAAACTTAACAAAAAATATAAAGAACACCAGGTTTGTTGTGCCTACTTGTAGGGCTGCATAAAATAATAATAATAATAATCATAATAATTTTACTTCACAGGAAACTTTTATTTTTTGGGGGGAAAATGCAGGCGGCCTATAACTATAAATCATTTTAAATTGCATGTATGTTTAATTCATACTGGAAGAAGTCATACTCACATAAGTAAAATAACATGCCGTTCAAGGATATCCCTAATACAACTATCACTGTAGCTGAATAAAAAGAAGATAGAAATGCTTGTGACAATAAACACAAGACTGTGAGATTATATGGTTTATCTGTGTTCTTCAAGTCATCTCGGATATTTTCATAAGAATTATTATATAATTGACTCTCAAAAACGAAAGGAGGCCTAACTACGTTCTATACCCAAGGCAGCTCCAAGGAGGCTCAAAGTTTCTATAAAGTAGTAGCCAAGGAGGCTACAAAAGGAGCCTTGATAACACTACTTGCTAAAGCAGAAGCCTCATAAGATACAATACAAGAAAAAGAAGCCTAACAACAGTCCAAACCAAAGCAATAGCTAAGAGGACTCGAGAGCCCAAAAACAGCTTCTCGAAGAGGTTCGAAAGAGTCTAACAAACTCGTATTGTATGCAGGTGAAGCTCGAAGAGCAGAGGCTAAAATAGCTCTATATTGAGAGGAGACATATAGCACTTCCTAAGGCAGTGGCCAAGGAAGATGAAAAGCCTGACAATCCAGCACCACTAGAGGTGGAGCTCTGTGAACGGAGGCCTCACATGACGACTCTCCAAGCAATAGGAGGCCTAAAAATGTCCTTAACTCAGAAAACTTACCAAAGGGGCTTACAAAATACCTGATGACGCTATCTGATTAGAGCTCTAGGAAGTGGATGCCTCAGCATAATGACTCTCAAATGAGAGGAGGCCCAAAAAATATTCACATAATAACAAGAAAGCCTAGCTATATAACAATGCTATCAAAGCGGAGCTCTGAAATAGCAGTAAACCTAAGGAGTAAACTAAGGAGGCTTACAGAGAGCTTGACAAACTAGCATACTGCCTAACTGAACTTTGAGGAAGGAGACCTTAGAATAACTCTCTAAAGCAAGAGGCGGCCTAAAACATCCAACGCTCAGGACAGCTTATCAAGGAGGCTTACAGAAAGCCGAATGACTTGATACTGCTATCCTGTTATTCACAGGAGCAGTGCAGTAAGGTCCAGAAAAAGAAAAGTTTTCCATAAAGTCTGTCCCATGCTGCCAAAACTCCAATTTTTTATAATAATAATAAAAATTACTACACTCTTCTCTCTCTAATACCTAGGATTAGAAACATACATAATCACAATATGATATTTGAGCCATCAAGAGAAGCCAAAAAAGGAAACTTCCTGTTTGACATGTCCCTGCTGTGCCTACAACCCCCACGCTTAATCCTGTCTTACAGTAATGGCGGCCGCGGGACCCGAAGTGCAGGTGCTGAACTCTCATCCCTCAGTCCAGGTGAAGCAATTACTACGACCACATCGCGAAAAGCACATATTTAACACCCTTGAGAGTCAAGCGCACAAGTTCACGCGTCAGATTCTATCACTCTGAAAAGAATCATACGAGAGTGCCTTAAACTCCCTTGAAAGCCGAAAGTCAAATTGTTTTTATCACAAAAAAAATTGAAAAAGTAATCTATGCTTTTATCACTTGAGCTTCATCATCTATGCTTTATTTTTCGTGAAGCATTATTTTGTTGTGCGTCAGCTGTCATAAACAGAAATCCACTCTCGCATTGCGTATGTAACGGGCCAGCTAGTGAGAGTTGTGCAGGTAAACCACTGTGCACTGATGACTGCTAGAGAATGCGGTGTTTAGCGTCATTGTTAGTGCACTCGCCTCACCTGCCAGCAGCGATCGGTGTTCAAGACCGGCTCAGAGCAAGGTGGTTAGGATTGGTGGGTGCGTTTTGGAGGAGGAACAATGAATAGAGGGGTGGGTTTGTTTTGGATGAATTCAAATATCCACAATGTCCAACAGCGTTTTTGAAATATCACTTACCCCACCTTTAATGAACATTTAAAGTCATTATTATATACAGCATCAAATAGACATTATATAAAGTAATTTCAGCAAAAAATGTTTTATTTGATTCAACACAGAATAAAAAAAAATAAAATAAAAAAAATAGACTTTATTACACATACTCTTTTGGATGAGGGTGAGTAGATGATTGAATTTTCATTTTTTGGTAAACTATACCTTTTATGTTTTTTTTTTTTGTTTGTTTTTTTGTTTTGTTTTGTTGTCGTTTTTGTTTTTTGCTATAGAAATATGAAAAAAAAAATGAAATTATACTCTAATTACGAACTAAAACTGACAGTAGGTGGCGAAAAATGTCTTAATGATTAAGTCATTGAGTCATTAATTTATTCATTCAATTTGTTCAAACGGCTGATTCATTCAGGAATGAAGTAAATGGTTCTCTTTATGAATAGTCATTATGAATTGAATCATTAGGCTTGAAAGTACCGCAAGAGCAATTAGAGAGCAGTATGCTTCTGTATGTTTTAAATCGCTCTTGCAGTACTTTAAATGTCATACACCGATCAGTCTGTGCAGTACCGCTTCAAGTCCAACAAACTTGGTTCACCCGATTTGTTCAAAATGCAGATTCAGAAATAAATGCTGCCGTGTGTTGCTCGGAGACGTACAGGTCTGCTTTGTCTTTATATTTTCGTTGGCAAAACTGAGCAAAACAGACATAAAATAACACAACATTAACTTCTTATTTAATGAACAGGTGTATAAAATCAGTATCACTATAGTTCATTTATGTAAGTGAGGATAGCAAAATAAAGTACTGTGACATATTAAACCCAAAAATTCTTCATACAGTGCACTACCAGTAAAATTGATAAAAATTTGGAACCAAAAATTATTCAGACACTGTGACCTGACCATGTTTTGCTTGTTATCTGACACAATTAAGATTTTTTTTTTTTTTTTGACACAGTTTAATTTTGTCATATTTTATTACCATTATATATATATATATATATATATATATATATATGGGTGGTTTCACACTGGCAGTTTAGTTCGAAACTAGGGGTGTAATGGCTCGATGCAACGATTACAAATCCTGACGATGCATATGCATCGATCTTGAAACATTTTTTTAATCGTGAATCGTTAATTTCGGTCAGTAATCAATGTAAAATGTTAAGAATCAGATTAATCGCAATTCTATAGTGATTCAGTGCTTTAAAATATATAAACATTAAATTACTACATGCGCGAATTGATGGAGACGTTGTGCGCCATCATTCACGCCCTCACAGCTCTCATTCACAGATACGCGCTGCACTCTTTACCGCGGCTGGATTGCGCTTGCGCTCCATCCGTAGCTCTCATTGGCACATTTTTGAGCAGCCTACGTTTGAGCTCTCCTCAGGACGGCCACTGTTGTTCACATGAGCAGATGACAGCTCTTTATTATAATAGCAATAGTCCTGAGTCACACTGCTCAAGCCATTGATAAAGCTGCCAGGACACTATTGCTGCAATAAAACGCTTTTATTGCGTGGAAACGTCACCGTTATTTTCTATAAGATAAAATACTCAAGTTTTACGGAAATGGGTCATACAATTGACATTACCTGAGCAGTTGAAGTAACGTTAAACCCCGCTTATTCAAGGGCGCGCATTTATTGCATGGACGGACCAAACACATAATGTAAGTGTATAAATGCATACGCACAGTTATAATGAATGATAAATGAAATTATGAACCTCATGTCGTTAAACTGAATGCACGAAGGAAACTGCTGAAATAACTACATTAACAACACTGAAATAAGAGCACGCGGTTTATCTATCAGTCAGATGCGCATTAAAGTTGTTACTACAGCAACAGTAAACAGCCAGCGCGTTTTATTTCAGAATGTTCCGTATAAAGAGGACAAAGATGGCTTTTCTTACTATTCCATGAAGAAAAGTTAGTTTAGGATTAGTTGGAATGATATTCTAAGTGCATGATATTCTAAGGTAGTCTCTCCATGTAAGCATTACAGTAGTATGTTTAATGTACCAGGAACACTTTAATAAGGTTGTGTAGCCATTAACACTATCCTACACTATACTAGAAGTACACTGAACTAGGCCTAACAACACTTTTAAATCCTTTTAAAATGTTGGCTTGTGTAAATTTCCACAAATGCCCATTTTTATAGGCTATTAAAATAAAGTTATGTAGCATCATTAAGAACCAACATGAATCACAAATCGAATCGTTCTGAATTTGCAAAAATCGTTCTTGAATCGAATCGAACACCCATGAATCATGAATCAGATTGATTTGCTGTATACCCAAAGATTCACAGGCCTATTCGAAACAGATCACGGTTCTCATGAAAAAATTATAACGTGAAAATGGTGCAGACATGTGGTCACACTAACGGTACCAAACCTGAGACTACCTGTAGTAGGTGTTCTGAATTTGGATGCACTGGAACTGTGGTGCAATTCGCATGAATGCATGAACGTGAAAGCAACTCTATATTGACGTCATTAGTTCAACAAAACATGCAGGGTATGACAGTGGTGATGATTTGCCTTGGATATGAGCGAGAGTGAGCATGCAGTGTAATCATACAAAATGAGTCCAATCTGAATGGCAAATGAATGGCTTATAATCAGCTGTCTCCTCAAAAGAGTTTGCTAGCAACAGAAAGCTTCCTTCATGCTACACACATACAGTAAATACAAGTGTCGTTTACTCTGATTTGCAAAATACAACCCAATAAATAATAAAAACAAAAAAAAAAAACAATATACTGACCTGTATATCATGGTGCATTTGTATCATAGTGCACGTTTGTGATGACGTAAGATGGATGTAAATGAACCAGTGTTCTGGATTCAGTGAGTGTAAAACCAGACCAATTCTGCGGGGGGCCATGGAAACAATCACACTCAGATTCGGACCACAGCAAATGTGCCCAGTGTGAAAGCCCCCAATGACAGGCAAAGTTTTTTTTTTTTTAGAGCAACATTTCTGCAAGAAGTAGTCTTACAAAGTAAACAGAGTATTTTGCTGTCTTTTTTCACAGTGTAGGTCACAATGAGGTCATCGGCGTGTGTCGAGTAGGTAATGATGCTGAGGGTTTGGGAAGAGAACACTGGAATGAAATGCTGACTTACCCACGCAAACCCATCGCACACTGGCATCCTCTCATTGAGGTAAGAAGACATGTACTTCCTTGTTCTGCTCAGGTCAAATTTAGTTTTTAGTCCTTGATTGTCCTTGATTTAGTCCTTGATTGTGCAACAGGTCTGATACATCAGGCATGAAAATGACTGTTACAAATACAGCATTCCAATTTTAAATATGAAATTATGAAAACTGTGATTTTTTTGATATTATGTTTGAATCCCTTGTGTAGTTTTACAAAGACAGCAGGAACATTTCAAAGCTCAGTGTGTTCTGTGTCGATTTTTTTTCTCTTCAAGTTCTATCTATTTTTACCACACCAGGGGGAGTACTCTGAGTTCGGGCCAATCTTCCGAGCTCGGAGCCCTCCCCCTGGACAGCACGCCAAATATGCTTAACTTTTATTCTTGAATTATATGTACATGTGAACTCGTGAAAACCTGGTTGTTAACTGTGGGAAGCGTTCTCCTTCTCATTGAGAAAGGAAAACTTCAGAGACCACATACTACATGAAGGGGGAGGTTAGTATGTGGAGAATACATTCTATGGACTCACCAATGTGGTGTACTACATAGGAAAAAGTCCCTCTGGTGGGCTCCACCTGACAAGGGGGAGACTACAGGTTTCACAGTGACTGGTGACTGAGCTAGCTCCGTCCAGGGGAAGACACTGGGTTCACAGAGAGGGAAACTGAACAGTGGAAGAATACATTGTATGGGGTCACCGTTATGGAACCACTACATATGGAGCACTAACCAGATTACAAGGGCTCACCTGAAAAGGGGCATACCATGAGTAATTGGCCTGGTATTGAGTCCCTCAGCTGAACTCATCTACCACAAGAGTGCTAAATGATGGAGAAGGGTGGCCCAGGGTTCATCATTCAAGGGAAACTCTAACTAGACCTAAAAAGTGCACATTATCACCTCAGAGAGGGAAAAGGTGGTAATGCAAGCACTACACCCAACCAGTTTGTCCAAGATTTACCTGTTATTACCTAAGACTAGAGACAAAACTGATTAAATGCAGAGATTATAAAATGTCGCAAAAGTGTTGGGTGTAGCCATAGCTCTACATATGCCTGCTAATGTCACCATTTGACAGAGCCGATGTGGCTGCAATACCCCTAGTGGACTGAGCTCTCACTCCCACTGGGCACGGTGCACCCTGGGCCTGATAAGCCAGGAGAATGGCATCCACAATCCAATGGGCCATTCTTGCTTGGAAATAGGGGTGCGATTGTTCAAATTACTCACGGTTCGGTTTTTACCACGGTTTTAGGGTCACGATTTTGGTATGGTTTGGTATGTGCTATGTTCAGGGAAAAAAAGACTACTGTTAATAAAAAATTAAAAAATAATAATAATAATCAAACTACAAGCAACAGCACAAATAAATACAGTAGAGCAAAGATACAAATAAAATAAACAGTGCTTTTCGGGTTTTTCAGGTACCTAACAGTAGTTTTAAGGTAGAGAAACTGTCCAAGTCCCCGATGCTGCTTGCCCGTAGCACCTCAGCCTGTCTTGGAGGCATCTGTTGTGATAACAACATGCCTGGACACTTGTTCTAAGGGAACTCCTGCCTGTAGAAATGTGGTCCGACCAAGGGCTTAATAAGCGGTGACAGATCGATGTAATGGCCACAGAATGTGTGCCGCTGCAGCATGCCCATCTCAGGACTTGAGCCTGAAGCCAATGCTGCAGCAGTCTAATATGCATCATCAGTCTCATATGCATCTCATATGCTATCTTACACTTGGACAGGTTCAAGCAGTTCAGCATTGACTGAATACAGTCTTAAAAAGACGTAGTGTCATGGCACTCAAGTCCAACTCCACACTGAGAAATTAGATGCTCTACATGGAGAGAGCTTGCTCTTCTCCCAGTTGACTCGAAGTCCCAGTTGGGCTAGGTGCTGTAAGACAAGGTCCCTGTTTTTGCATACCAGTTTTTGCATACGAGAGAGTTAGTATGTGAATGGCCACGTCCCTTAACGGGGCAAGGCCAGCTTGTGCGACTTTCACGAGGAGATAGGAACAGCCAGAAAGGGAGGACCCTGTACTGAATGGTGATCCGTAGAAACAGTCTTTGCTAAGGAAGAATCGAGACATGAACATATGTCCTTCAGATCTATTGCCACAAACCAATCCAATTGGCGAATGTACATCAGAATGTGCTTGAACGGGAGCCTATGCAGGGCTCAGGCAACTTCCGCACCTAGAACGGGCGTGTACTTGCCTGCCACCGGGTCAGAGCTTGGCAAACTGAATCGTGTAGCCAAGTCTGATTGTTCTGATGACCCACCATGACAGGTTGGGAAGCGCTAATGGTCAAAGGTATCAAAGAAACCATTTTTGACATACCTGCGGTAGGGCGGCAATGCAGAGCAATGGCCACTAGGCCAGGAAGCTGTGCTTCCCGATCTTGTGGCTGTCGGTGTGCTGGAACACCTACCTCACACTGTGAACACCAACTGGAACCGGCTGGTGGCAGAAGAAACAGCTTTGTGTCTTAGGAACGCACCACGCTGACCTTTGTGGAATTCTGAGTGTGCTGTGGCTGGATATGAGGAGGCGAGAGGCTCAAACCAAAGGGAGGCCATCAGCGAACCAGAAATAAAAAGGAACCAATATTCCCCTCCCCACTCTTCACCAGGGAAGGAGCAGTGAATATGTTTCTATCCATTGAGTTATTGTGTGCCACTCCTACATACATGTTTTGCATGGTCCACTCTTTCCTAATCTAGACTCTATCCTGAACGTGAATCCCTCATTATTATATAAGATAAAAAAGCATAAATAAATTAAGAAAATTAATAATTAGGAGGTATTATTTTTGTCTGTAGGAAGGGATATAATGGACCAAAGTAAATACATCAATAATAATTACATTTGCACATATTGCACAAATTTTGCAATAAATTACAAAAGTAAAAATGAAATGAAAGCATTTTCAGGATTTATTTATTATTTATTTATGCTGAAATTGTGTTGTTTTTAATCACAAAATTTCATATATTTTAATTGTTTATTCAAATGTGCCCATTATTGTCAGTGGTGCATGTAGTAAATCCACAAGAATAAAGATGCATGATGATCAAAGAAACAATATGTTTAATAATCACATAGAGCGAGAACATTATCATCAAACATTAATGCGAAATAAAGAACTGAGGAAAACTGAAAGCTTAAATACACAATGGAGAATCATTAATAGGACAGGGAACAGGTGAGGCACTAATGAGCATGACAACTTATCATTAACTAGAACACAGGCCAAACAGAGACAAAGAAAACCATGATTAGATATTAAACAGAACAAGACAAGGAAACTTAACAGAACATGGCTGTGACGGTTTTAATACAAAGGGAGAGTTAATTAACCAGAACAGAAATAGGTGTGGGATTAATCAGAAACTAATGACCAAGGAACGCAAAATGGGAACAGACATAACCCTGGGAATATCAATGAGAAACTAGAGAAGAGCTAGTTGAGAAATTCTGGCTCTTGAGGTCCAGTTTTTGGAAAAAAGTTTTTGTGTCTTTTTGTGGACATATTAATGTTTTTAGATTTGTGGAATGAAAAATATTGGCTTTATTTTGAAGTGAAAATGTACATACATTTTTTAATAGAACTGTCGATTTAGCAATTTATAAACTCCATATTATTAGACTTTAAAAATAAATGTGCATTGTCCTACTCTTACTCTAACTCTATGTTGAGTGTACTTCAGTGGATGAATGTGGAAGTTGACGTTTTGCCCACTGTTATGCTGAAACATCTGACTGCTTCCCTGACATGCTGCTCATCCCTTGAGGCCTTGCCAACCAAAACAAAATCACTTTGAGTTGTATTCAAAATTTGAGCCTTTGATGCCCATGTCGTCACTCACAACATTATTTACAAACTCAGGTAATTGGAGACAAAAAAAAAACCTACTGACCTACTGGACAAACACATGTTGGTCTTATAAATGTTTAGCGAATAAACTGTTCAGGGGTTGAAATGTGCACAAAGCTGTGAGCCGTTGTTTGAACAAAGAATTTAAATCTTCCAGAGAACATAAAAGTACTGTAGACTTTTATGCGACCAAGACTTTGGATTTGCCACAGGGAAACTAGGTCTCACAATAAATGAAGTGTAACAAATTATTAAAGTAAATAAGTAAGTAAATAAATAAATAGGCAAACAGACAATACACAGAAAATTCATCAGTGTTAAATCAATCCCTGCTCAGTGTTTGTTTACAGAATACAGAAGCATTGTTGTACTTAATTAAAAAAGTAGGTTCACTCAACAAATGGTGATTGACAACTAATGACAAATCATTTATGCATGTAATTGTGTGTCTACTCTGTTCTCTTTTTTTCTGTTCTTGTTGTCTCTTCAGTGATTTTACTTGTTAACAGCAGGTGTCAGGTGTCACTAATGGTCAATCATCACTTAGTAAACCTACTTTATTAATTACTACAATACTGCTTTAGGGTTACTTTTACTTTGGCAACATAAACCCCGAGCAGTGTTGATTTAAAGGGGACCTATTATGCAAAATTCACTTTTGCATGGTGTACATAAATGTGTGTTGGCAGTGTGTGTACACAACTGCCCTATAATGATAAAAATCCAACCACTCCTTTTTTTAAATCCCCATAAATCATAAGCAGTGTCTCAGAACAAGCCATTTCCAGATCCCTGGCAGTGTGACGTTACAAAAGCTACAGGCCCCGCCCACGAATGTTGACACTGCCGTTTTAACATAGAACCGCCCTGAGCGAGTTTACAGCGAGTTGTACAGTCCGCCATTGCTGCACTGACGAGAATGTCTCCCAAGCGTTTTAGGTGTTCTGTAGCTAGATAGATTAATCCACATAGCTCTCTCCATTTAAGCCCGGGATACACTGCACGATTTTTGGCTGTCCAAGACGAAAGATTGCCATCGTGAAACAATTGTGGCGATTTCTGTGATTGTGGCTCTTAATCGGTGGTCCTATGTCGTACAGTGAGAGAGGTTCAAAGATGGCTGTTTTCCCGGTCTTGCGACCAGAGATAGCCTACAGTCATTTTCTGACAGTGTCAGAAATTTAGCAGAATCATCACACAGTGTGTTTGCTGCTACTACCTACGTCTACTGACCAGCCAATAAAAATGCGACATGAAATCAACGCGACATGGCGCTAAAATTTAAAACTGCTTACCTCAAGCTCTTTTCCCTTTTTCTTTTGCCGCGTCCTTTTTTTCCCAGTGCACATAAAAACTACAACTGCCATGTGTGGTTTTTTGTTTATCACATAGCACATGCTGATGACATATTCTTCTATAGAAACTTGCATCGTAGCCTACGAGTCAACAACTGTCATTATCGTACAGTCTACATGCATGTCGTACCCAAGTTTAATAGATCCATATGTCGCACAGTGTGATAAAGTAATGATCTTATATGATTTCTAAAATTGTGCAATGTATCCCAGGCTTTACCAAAAATCTGAGCCGCTGAAGACGAGGTGGATTCATTTTGTTTTTTAAGAAAATGCTCCCTCAACTTTACCGAAATTTGATGTCTGCATGAATCATTTTACACTAGACTGCTTTGTGAAAAATGTCAAAACAAAGGGACAATACAAAACATAGAGTCTCCAGAGTGATACTGGATACGGCAGTAATGAAGGTGAGAGCACTTTATTACAGTTCATCGGAGCTGATTTACGGATATAAAGTTTACCAGTTTATTAAGCACCACCCAAAAAGGCATAATGTCTTTATATATTTGTTTACTGTTAGTTATAACGAGTGTTTCTGTGTACTTCGCTGTGTATCTTGATGATAATGCAAGGGGGAGAGAGAGAGAGAGAGAGAGTTTATGGATAATATTTTAATGCACACTTGCTGTTTTATTAAGGTCTTACAGTGATTTTCTAGAGTGAAGACAGACGCTTCATATAGCATGTATTTGCAGTTTCTGACTTTATAGTGCGTCCTGACTGAATCCTGACAGGGGAAAACAAGTTCTTGAAGCTCCGCCCTCTTAGGCAGAGTGCAGCAGCTCATTTGCATTTAAAGGGCACACACTGAAACAGCACGTTTTTGCTCAACCCCAAAAAGTGGCAATTTTAACATGCTATATCTGTGGGGTATTTTGAGCTAAAACTTCACATACACACTCTGGGGACATCAAAAACTTATTTTACAAGAATGGGGGCATAATAGGTCCCCTTTAAAGCTCAAGATTTTGCTGTGTATGAGAAAAAAAGAGAAGGAAAATTATAAACAGAATTCATGTTTATTGGCCAAGAAAGTTTAGATTTTGACTCTACAACGAAAGAAAATTTTATGAGTTAATGATTACGTCTAATAAGTCGTCTAATTAGTTACCCTATTATTGCTGTGTATAAGTACTCCCTGTTTTGTTCAGTTCTTTGTCGGTGATTGTTAATATTATGTGTGGAAAGAGTTAATGCAACAGCAGAAATACATTTCTCTCAACAGAAGCATAATTATTTAGGGTTGTTTTTCACACTTGGTTCAATTGCCTGGACCGAACCTGTGTTCAGTTACTTCCTACTCCCCCTGCCCCAGCTGGACTGTGTTCAGATTATATTATCTGGGTTCGAACCGCAGTGCGTTTGTCATCAAAGCAGCAGCTGTTTAACCCCGTTGCTTAGTAACGACGGCGTAGGAGAAAGCTGCAAAATGCATAGTGTTGCTCACCTCAATTTTATATTTTTGTTTTGGAACCATTGTTTTTTTTCCCGTACGTAGCTTCAGTATGTATCTGCCGGCTTTCAGTACACCAGTCACGCCCGTAAGATGTGCATGGTTTACAAGGACTTGCAGGAGTCGAAATTATAAATCCTCAATCACTTTTCGTCAGCTTTGATGAAACTCCCCTCAGCTAGCATATCTTTTCGGAGTGACTAGCAGCCTTGCCACCTGACCTAAATACTGCGCGCCGATTCGCTAAAACAGACTTATCAGGTTGTGTTTACAGACAGTTTCTGCTGTAAAACATGAAATTTTTCAGTTTATGCTGTAAAACATAAAATCGCAAAGCCTTGACAGTGGAAAATACTGCTTTTGTGACAAAAAGTATTTAGGGTTCAGAACATGCTACATATGGAGAATAATGTATGGCAGTCAGGTAATGTTATTAGTCCTGTATCGCTTTTCTCTCCTCATCTCAATAACACGCCAGTGGGCGGGGCTAACTTTGCAATGATTAAGTAGATGTTGATTTCTTCATGCGGCGATTCAGCTATCTATGATAGGCACATTCCAGGATTGTTTGCTGGGCCTGGTGTCAATAAAAGCTTTTATAGGACTAACAAGAAAATTTTCAGTTCTAAAACTTACAGAATATTCTTATAGTATGATGATCTCTTATCAAAAGCTCAAGGAAAAGTCGATTTCTCAATTTGAAGCTGATCTATTGTTAAGTAACATTTCTCAAGGTCATAGTGGTCCTGCAGGAAAAATTCATACTCAAAATATCAAAGATAGTCTTCACTTGTTATTCTTCTTTTCAGAAGAGATTCGAACTCACTTGGGGAAAATAAAAGAATCAAGCACTTTCAAATAACTGACCTTAAAGAAATGTCAGAATTTCTCTGAAATTTTCTGAAAACTATCTAGAGACTTTATTTAAAGCAAAATATCCACTGTATATATATAGCTATGTCATTTGTGGCACTGCAGGGAGCAAGAACAAACCATTTTCTCTAACAGCAGATGGTTTTGAAGGCTGAGGTGAAGAGTACTGTGAGATCCTGTTTTTGTTTATTCTTTGCCTATTAAAGGCCAACTAATTTTTAACACTACCCTCCCACCTAAAAACTCCCACTTACTTTAGATCTCACACACTTCAGCACAAATAATAATAATTATTATTATTAATAATAATAATACATTTCTAAATTAGTTTTTTTTTAATTACTTATTTAATTAACAATACATTTGGTCCCACTTTGTCTTCATCCTCTATGTACTAACATATAAATTAATCATTTGATACAATGCATTTATTGTGTACATACATGTTTTTACAAACTACATATATTAAAAAAAAAAAAGAATAATAAAAAAAATACCTGCATACAGTTATACCAGTAATTAATTTCTGTAATTACATACAGAATTACCCTGTTGACCCTTCCCTTACACCTTAACCCATTGTTAAACATATCTACCCACCATTAAACCACCTAACCTAACCACAAAACCTGTCTCTAACCTTATTGTTATCCCACCTCAATAACAGCAAAAGTGTTTTGCAATATAACAGGAACACAATAGGTATATTGTACCTAACAATTATTAAAACATTTTTGATGTAAGTACATACTAGTTAATAGTAGAATGAATCTAAAGTGTCCCGCCCCCTACATTATAAATAGATGCTGAAGCTGCGCAGCTAGAATTGGTCATTTGTTCACACATTTACTGTTTTCTACATGGTGAATGGCACATAGTGCACTATGGGCATAGGGAATGATTCAGACAGTGTAAATATGCTTTCCACTGAGGCGAATAAAGTCTGGTTTCACATTGGTGCCATGCGAACCGCCTCACACAAGCACAGAGCAGATCATATGTGCGAGTTGGCACAGACCACAAAACGTATTGGACCCATTTGAATCCTGCACAGAAAGCTATATTTTAAAGCAATGTAGAGGAGATTTGGAGGAGAAACGGTTAGAGATTAGGAGGAAACTGAAGGCTGATTTATACTTCTGCGTCGGACCTACGCCGGAGCCTCTGCGCCGTAGGCTATGCGTCTGTTTTCATTTATACTTCTGCGTCGTTGTCCGCGTCGATGTGCATGCAGACCACTAGTAGGCAGTGTCCATGATAATGTTGAGTATCAAGGCAAAAGCTGAAGAAGAAGCAGCTTGTCACGTACGTTGTCAGAGAAGCTTACAAATAGAAACGGCAGAGAAGCAGCAAATAGGTAACGACTTATGTTGCAGTTTGACTGCATGTGTCCCCTGAACTTCCTATGGAAGTTGAAAACACTCGCTCTTCTCCTATTGCTCTGCGCCATTTTTTTGACCAGTGGGAGAGGTTCTAGCAGACCGATCACAGCGCTTGCGCTTCAATAGAATTGACGCGTTGCTACATTTTTGAAGAGGTGCACGTCAGGCTACGTCGTAGACTACGCGTGGTACAAACAGCCTACGCCGTAAGTACGGCGTACACTCGACGCAGAAGTTTAAATCAGCCTTGAGGTTTTACCAAACTCAATGGCTCTGACTGAACTGTGATATAAACGAAACGCTGGCTATTTAAAAAAAAAAAAAAAGGGAGATGAGCTGTTTGAAATGTCCTGTCCTGTCTTTCTGTTTAAGTGGAAATTGTCAACACATTGAACAATGCTGCACATTTCAAGGCACTTTAGTGGGCCTTTAAAGATGCCTAATATAAAGTGTAACCTGAAATTCTAATAAATGAAATACTACCATGTACTTATCCTTTAAATTCTTTTTATTTCGGTTTTTTAAGTGCATGATCTGTGAACCTTGAACTTAACGTGCATGAACTTAATTTGTCATGCAGTAATGTCAAAGCAGTGCAAGCATGACTGATGAAGTTTTAAGTGAACCAAGATGACTATATTGCTATGTTTTCCTATGCTCTCTGCAGTATCACAGTACTGGAGGGGGAAGCCAGGGGGGTTCCTGTAATTCCCTGAAGGCCCCTCCATCACCATAGCCTGAGGTCCAAGTTCTCATCTTCATACCAACAACAGAAGTGGATTCATGCACAAGATATTCTGTCCTGGGATCCAGAGGCCCAAGATCAGAGAACTCCAGTAGACTGTTCCTGACAACAAAGGGAATGGCGTGCCATTTTCTTCTACCTGTGCACCTGGAAGCCCTTCCACTGCATGGGGATACTTGATTGTTTCAGCTGCATGTTGAGTGGTCACATACTGTATGGTTATTTTGTGCTACTCATGGTAAAATGGAAAAGAAAATTTAGTGGAAAAAAGTGGAAAAGAGTATTTTTATGTTGTTCTCAAAGTTTCGATTCCAAGTAAATGTTTTCTAAATCAGTCTCGGTATGTGTTTTTAAATGGAGTGTCAGTGTGTCACTCAATGGTCTTGAGGTTAGAATGTCAATTTCCCTTTTTAATTTAAACCCTCCCACAGCGCATGAGTGTGTTTTGGTGTGGTAAAGTTTAAAATGTTCTCTGTTTCTTGTTTGAAATGCTCTGTGGATTTTGTCATCAAACGTCATGGTGGTGAATTGTTTACAGACTTTGCAAGTAAGATGTTATTTCTCATGTTATTAAACATTTATTTCTTACAAAACCAAACTTTTTTTTAAATGCAGTGTTTCTCAATTACTTTAATCACTGTGCAAGTATAAGGGTGTAATGGTTCAAGTTTTCTCATCTTCTCGTCTTCTACACAGTTCTATTGATTTAGGCATCTCAAATTGTTCTTTATGTGTAATCCTTGGCTGACTCAAAGAAAAGAAAAAAAGACATAACCATCTTAAAACAAATGTTTTTAGTGAAACATCTAATGTGCCTATAACTTTTTTTTTTTTCTTTTACACCAATAGCAAATCATGTTTTCTTCTTCTTTTAAAACAACTAAAACAACTAACTCTCTGTCTCTGTCTCTCTCTCTTTCCCAAAAAATGTCCCCACAAGTACAAGGGTTTCAGATATTGCCATCTGTCTGGGGGCATATTTCACCAGGTTTACCAGGACCACACACGCACACACACAAATTGAACTGGTACCATTTAAGCCTCCCTGTACAGTATATCAGTATATTAATATTTTAACAACTGGAAATGACAATGAATTTCAAACTACTGATAACATACATATATTGAACCACAGTTGTAAAACCCACAGTCATTTTCTCTGCAATGACTCCAGAGACTATTGAGATTAGTTAATTTTCCCATACTGAGTCTGAGAATTTTTTTTCTTTCATACAGCTCTAAACAAGCATGCTCATTATAACCAAAGCAACAGACGTGTTGAAAGTGCTGTGTTAAGTGTCACAGGGATGGTGCAACTCATGTCAGATGGCTCTGATTGATTTCAGCATTCATTGATCTGTTTGCTTTGTCGCCAATCACACTCCATTTGTTCCTGTCAGAGTCCCGGGCACTTGCTTTCATCAGATACATCTGTTTCTTTCAGATATAGAACAGCTTTGGAGAATCTTTTGTCACAAAAAGAGCAGGGTTAAACAAAAACCTATGCTTCAGCACCTTATCTCTTATGCTGCATTGCATTCAAAGTTGGATGTGAAATATTCCTATTTGATATCTTTGGACTTAGAATTTGGAAATAGAATTTTGCACGGAGAAGAAAGAAATAAAATGACAATGTAAGCATTTGTTTTGCAGGTAACAAAGAAGACCATTTGCTTGTTTTAGACACCTGTACCCTGCAAACATTTGGAACTAAATGTTCTAAATGAATAAACCCTAAACTGGGTTTATTATTATAATGCAATGTCAGAACGTTTACTCGGTGATGTATTTTATTTGCTTAAAAGTCAATGCTTATCATTAACTGTGTTGATCATGTATGTGGATGTCATGTTGCCTGACATCATACACTCACATATACATCAGCAAAATCAAATTACAAACTACAAGTGGTGACAAATTTGAATTAGAGAAATGCATCATTAGTGAGCACTGATATTGAAAACAGCCTTAATTAATGTTAAACTAATAATTTATATTATATTTATTATAATAGTGCACATCCATTTTATTTTTACAAGCAATTTTTCTGATGAGATCCCATAAAACCATGTGTAAAAGGTTGTTAAATTTGGCACACAACAAAAGAACAAACTCCAAATTTGGAGTCTACCTCAAACCTTCCAATATCAACATCAGGTAATGTGTAATGTCGCCGATTTTCAACTGGCTTTGTATTGTTACAATGTTGGTAGTATATGTAAATGAACAATGTTTACTCATTCTCAGTGTTACATGGACTGAGAAATTAATCTTTATTTATTTATTTGATAATTGTATTATTGCATTGTATTGTATTGTATTTGTATCATTATTGTATTATCTTTGAATTCTTGCACCCTGGAACAATACAAGTTGCCACCCTTATCACTAAAAGTTTGCTAAAAAGTATTTCCTACTAAAACAAGGCAATATTTGACTCTGGTAAGTGTATCTATAGCAGACTGGTGGGAGTGGCCTTGGACAGCAACATGCCCAGTCCACTATGGGTGTTGAAGTTTTTCTATTTGGCCAAAGGGAAGACAGCAGCCTTTTTTGTTTTCTCTGGTCAGGTAGCAATGATTAAAATAATAATAATAACAATAATAATAATAATTCGCCTTTCTACTGTATAGGCAGCCAAGTTGAGCCAAGTTTTATTGAAAGCCCATTTGCCAGTGGTGAAGTACCCTTTTAAAGATGCACTGACATTTCCTTTGAAGCATGTGGTCTAGAAATATAATTCTAGAGTTTTGATCCCCTGTGCCGAGAAATTGCATGCCTTGATTTTAGTTTAACTCTAACCGTTATGACTTTTATGAAAAACCTACTTTTTCAATGTGTTCCTCAGATCTGCCCTGATTTAAAAAAATAAAAAAATAATCTTCAAACTGTGATCTAAAGATACAAAATAAGCTTTTTGCTATACCAAACCCTTTATCAATAAATTCAAATGGATGCCAAACAGTAAGTAATGCTGTATCTTCTCAACACTTAAAGCTATTTTAACAAATCTTGAAATGTCATCACCTAAGAAGTTTGGACACAAAAGCATACTCTGAAGGCGAAAAGATCATTTTTGAATACTTTTGCCTATATTTGAGCTTGAACCTTTTAGATTCCTTGAGCCACACAGAGTTCAGTGATGCTTAATCTTCCTAGTTCTGTAATGTCGGCCATCTGATATTGAGAATTTTGTTGTATTTACCAACACTTTGACATATCAGTATTAACTTTGTGGCCAGTAAATATGAGAAAATGTATAAATATACATTTAGATTATTTTGTTCAAAAGGCATGACTGTCATCTTTATCAAATTTATTCCTCTTTATATTTCCACCAATATACAATAACATGAATTCATCCACTGTGAAGAGTCACTCAATCTACGGCCACAATCAATGGAGTTCTCTCATCTTCGATTATACTGATCACTTGCATGCAGTGATTTAAGTGGCGTTTAATCAGATAGCTACTCTAAAGGGCTTCCTATATGTGAATAGATTACATGACATTAAGTACTTCATTACTAAATACATTTACACTTTAAGGCATTTATGCACAGAAAGACAAATGTCAAATGCATTTCGATGGATATTGTTTACACTACTACTTAAAATAAATAAAAATTCAGATTCCCATGGTATGAATGTCCAAAAAAAAAAAAAAAAAAAAAAAGAACAATGGCAAAGTAGTTATCAAAGCCAAATATCATTGTAATTTTTGCTAAACAATATAGATGCAGTGCATTCACAGATGTGTAATGGTAAGGACAATATGTATATGTTTATACTTAACTAGTCAACATTTAAAGTGAATAACATTACAAGAAAACACTCCTAAACACCTGTAGCAGCCCAGTTTTACCAATATAGCCACCAGTATAAAAGGTAATGCAATCTGTCCTCAAATAAAATGGAGCTACACCTTTGGAGTCACCAGTGGAACTCAGCTTAAATGTCAGATTGTTTGTTATGTGCTTTGAAAGCTTTCTGTTTTGTAAAGCATTTTGGCAATTAGTCAAGGCTTGTCATGGGATTAACAGGTTGCTTAGTACTCATGCACCACAACCTGCAACTAGTGTCATTCCCATTCCAGCTCTCTGATCATGTCTGTGACATTAAATGGTCATGGGTTAGAGATGTAAGTGCTGACCAAAGACTCATTAAAACATCATTACAGTCTTGTTTAAAAAAGTCACTTCACATTATGCCAAGTTTACACTACAGGACTTTAAACGTCGGTGTTACGGAACACCGTATATGGTAATACTGAATGGGTATACTGACAGTTCTTTGTTTTGTAGATGGTTGGAGGAGATTGTGGAGCTGAGCAGTCGAGCACACACTTCAGTATGTATCTTGGAGTGGGATGGAGTTCAGGATGATAAGACACTGGAGACACAGAGGATCGGGAGAGACGTAGGAACGCTGGAGCATGGAGGTAAGTGGATCAGGTAAGTGAGTCCTTCTCGAAGTTGAGACCAGACAAAGTGCTGTGGTGAAGTGTGTGCTTAGATACTGCTTGTGATGATGAGGGGATGACGTTTAGGTGCAGGTGATTAGTATTCTGGTGATTGTGACCTCTGTGATTGGGTGGTGATGGCTGGCCTATCTCTGACAGTACCCCACCCCCTCAGGAGCGGGCCGTGGACCCCAACGTCACAGTGGCCGACCTCTTCCACAAAGAGCTGGCCGAACTGGGTGAGTCTCATGGAACAAGGAAATGATCTAAGATGTTATCTCTGGGAGTCCATGAACGTTCCTCTGGTCCATAGCAGCCACCACGGCGCCGGAAATCCAAGATCTCACGTACCGTGTACACCGCACCATCTTCCAGGATTAGTGGAAGGGGAGGTTCCTCTGTCGGGCCAGGCTCTGTGGAGGAAACAGACACAGGTGAGTGGCAGGGTTTAAGGAGTGACACATGGAATGTGGGGTGAATTCTGTAATGTGCAGGTAACTGGAGCTGGTAGGTGACAGGATTGATTTGCCATGTGATGGTGAAGGTTGCCAACGTATCTGGGACTCAGCTTCTTGCAGGGCAGGCGCAGCTTGATGTCCCATGTCGATAGCCAAACCTTCTGTCTGGGTTGATAGGTTGGTGTCTCGGCTCTTCGTGCGTCAGCCTGGATCCGTTGGCTGCGCACTGCCCGTTGCAGGTGGTGGTGTGTAGAGTCCCAGACCCTCTCACTCTCTCAGAACCAATGGTCGATGGAGGGGACGTCAGAGGGTTCTCCAGACCACGGGAACAGTGGGGGCTGGTAACCGAGTACGCACTGGAAGGGAGTCAGTCCAGTGGCAGCTTGGCGGAGGGAGTTCTGTGCGTACTTGGCCCGGCCTAGGAATTGGTTCCAAGAGTTCTGGTGGCCATGGCAGAAGGTTCTCAGGAAGCGCCCAATCTCCTGAATCTACCTCTCAGCTTGCCCGTTTGACTGTGGGTGGCTTGGTATTAACAGACACTGAATGGACCACTATAGGTTGTGGTGGACGAATTGGACAGGCTGTGATAACATGTCCCCCAGAACTGCAATACAGACAAAGATCCTGGGTCATTCTCCTCTGCCACTCAGACACATTTAGACGAGTGTTATCCAGTTGCATCGCTTCTGGTTCTGGAGAGCTGGTACTCTCTGGCTGGTGTGGACGTGGTGGAGAAGGCTGGCCCTGCAGGTCTTCCAAGCAGGGCTGCATATGACGATCGGTGCGGATGGAGAGATGGATGAAGCGTTCTAGTCCGATGGCGTATGCAGCCAGATGCAGTCGCAACCGAGACAATAAAATGGGGGGGGAGGGATGTACTAGAGATATCTAGGGAATAAATTATCATAAGGGGGTCTCGCACCAAATAGTTCTAGGAACTAGACACTAGGATAGTTCCCCGAGAACTAATTTCTCCCCTGGGCCTTGTTCCTGGTTGCATATTAGCTAAGTGATATTTTACAATAATACACAGTCCCCACTTTTTTGCTCGTGATGATGGAGCGACTAGCTTGTAGTAGAACAGAACAATTAACCAATTAGTAACATACCTGTATATTTCGCTTTCTTTTTCTCATCCTCTTTTTTATTACAAAACTAAGCCCCTGATGGCTTTGACCTTTTCATGATGATGAAACTAAAACACTTAATCCAGGTAGGCACGGATGACGACATTCCCTGCTGCCTTCTACATCTCATTTCTCTATTCTCTTTAACAGCAGCGGCCACTATCACCAGGGAGACTTGTCACTCAGATAACCGCAAGTAATCATAATGCCACGAAATAGCAAAAGTACGAAATAATAATAATAACGATAATAAAATATAAATTAAAAAAATTCTCTTGGTGAGGCGGGGGCTCTCACTGGCGCCCCCCCAGCTGTTTGCGCCCTAGGCGACCGCCTAGTTTGCCTATGCCTAGAAACGGCACTGGTTGTGTGTCGTGGGTTTCGTGATAATGGAGATGGAATGTAAATTCATTATTAACGTGAGCAAAAAGTAGGGCTAAGAGATCAAATCTCCTATGACAACTTTCATTATTACATATCATCAGGGCGGAGAAAAGAACACAACCCTGCAGACAACAAGTACCGTTATCGCTGTTTTCCATGTTCGTGAAGTAAATATGTTTACACAGCTTTTTAAAAATGCTGGGTGCCGGTGTTTGACATGCATTTGACCAATCAACGTACACTTGTGTCACTGATAGTTCCTATAGTGGTGGTTTAGACCCTACTCTGAAGTAGGAGCTAATTTAGCTAATTTAGTAGCAACGACCAGGAATGACCTAGCAACCCCAGGCCATAATGATTTATTCAAGGCATATTTCACTTATCAAGTAAACTAAAATGGATGTAGGACTATTAAATTAATTTCACCACCAAGACAACTAAGATGTGATTCTGCTCCGGTAAAATCCTATAAGGTAAAAAACAACTAAATATGGCACAGTTGATGATATACATCTAGTGACAAACAAATGCTATTTTAATTCATTCACTGAAAAATTTGAACCCAAAACCCTGAACACGTATGGCAAGAAATGTTCCTCTGAGTCACAGCAACTCAATGTTAAGAGCCGCCATAAGACTGAAATCCTAGAATCGCCTCTGCTCTCTAAACATGCTAAAATTACATGCTAGTATTACCAGAGAAGGCAACTAGTATTGCATGTGCAGCATTTTATAAAAGAAAAGAGAGCCTGTTCCAAATGATGCCCTCAAATCATGTGCCCTTCTGGATCATAGAATGAAAAATGGGGAAAATGGGTTTCAGAAGTTGAACTATTTTTATTATATATGTAATATTTTACATCGAAAGTATTAAGGACAAACCTCTTTTAAAAAAGTGATAGATGGAATTGAAGTGCAATTTGTACTAAAGGTAAAATATCTGGAAAATGGTTAGCAGTATTTGTGAAAATAGCCTTCGCCAATATATACATAGAGACAGCAAAGAAGGTCGATTTTGATTGCATGTTGACCTATGAGAGACATATAGATGCTTAAATTCTGTACCAAAAATCTATACATTTTCTAAACATAACTTTATGAGCTTTTACATCTAATTGATGTTGACCTGCTGGTTATTGAGCCCCGCTGTTGACACAGTCATGATGGAGGTACATTCATTATCTTGCCTTGACTCACAGCTATCATCTTTATTGTGTGTGTGTCTGCGTATGTGTGTGAGGCATTGCACGCTCAGCCTCTCTGTTGCCAGGAAACTGAAGCCTGAGCCTGCAAGACATGGGGGGAAGGGTAGAGAACACTGGTGGAACTGGTGGAATTTTGTACCTATACTGAAGCAGATAGTACAAATGTATCTCAAATGTAAAGTCAAAAAACATGTTCAAGTCAAACTGTATTGTTCCCCCAAATTAGAAAGTTGATTTTAATATATTTATGCCTCATTGTAATATCAGTTACACTGCCTTTATGCTCATTTTATGTAAAATAAATAAATAAATAAATAAATAAAACATTAATGAGAATACTACATCAATAATCATCCAGCATGCCCATGACCCCACTGTAAATAAAAAAAAAATGGTATGGAAGGTTGTGATTTTTTTCATTGTTTAATGCGTGTAAAATTACTTTTAGTAAGTAGGTTTTCTGCTCGGTTTTCAGACAAAATCAAAACACTTTCTACTAGTAAGTGAGACACATATTTAGTTTAATTTAGAATCAATTTAAATTAATGTACCAGTTATGGTATGTAAAGCTGCTTTGACACAATCTACATTGTAAAAAGCGCTACATAAATAAAGGTGACTTGACTTGATTTAAAACCTCTGAAGACTCTTTGTTCAAACCATCTCTGTCTTGCTATTCCTCAATCCCATCTGAAGTTCAAGAGTGTCTGTGCCGTTGCAGCTCCATGAATGTGCAATGGCTTGCCATTGAAGACTGCAGTTTTTCTCAATCGATTTGACACATTTCGCCAAACCCGGATCACTGTTCTCAAAACAGTTAACACGGTGATCTGAACACTTTGTTATTGTCCTACGTTTTCATTCATTTCACACAAATTCCTTTTGTAAATCATGCGAATCATTTTCTCAAAACACTGTGCACAAAGTTCTCAAATGTTTTCATAATAGTTAATACATCCAAACAAAACTTTAATAAAGCAGAGAAAAAAAGTGATCACAGCTTTTTTAATTGGCATTACACAATTCACAAACATTATGTACCATTTGTCCAAACATAATAAACTCTGGAATTTGTCACATTATCAAATGCACTTGGTATGTTTTCAATTGGACCCAAAATGACAACTGCTTGGTTAATAATACACAAAACAGGAAATTCAGTTGTCCTGTCTGTTTACACATTTATCACAAATGCATAATGTAACAGGAAAAGTATGAAAGTGAGAATATACACAGAGCAAGAAAAGAATAAGGATATGCAAGAGAAGGGGAAAATAAAGAGGTTTAGGTGTAAAGGTGGTGGTATAAGTAGAGGAAGGGGTGTAATGAGAAATAAAGGAAGAGTGGAACAAATAGAGGGAGATCATATGAGGAGAGAGGAGGATGTAAAAAAGGAGGAGAGGAGAAGAGATAGATGGAGGGCATTGGTGTAGTGGAAAGAGCAGGGTATACTGGGGATTTTGGTTTTAGGGTTGCCACTTGGATTCAGGGAGGAGCTGAAAATGAAGACGTGAAGTTGGACACTTTCTGCTTCCTGTAGTGATGCTCACACTGTGTTTGCATACTTTATCACAGCTTAAGTAAAATAAATGCAATATTTGGCAAATACACAGATGTTTCAGAGACATTTTCATTCAATACTTTATGTACTGCTTACAGCGTCTGTTTGTACAAGAAACAAGTTCAACATAAGCATATACTATTTAAATACAAAAGAAGTGGGGTCTACGTTTTTCATCGGTTTTATTTTGATAAACATGACAACATAACATCGCAACTACATAAGACCTTTTACTGTTATAAAAAAGCTAAAGCTAAAGTTTTCAGAATAAACATGGAAAATGAGAGGAAAGGAAGAGTGGCCACAACTTCCTTTTCAAGTGAAATTAGCTCCCATCAACTACTGAAATCTTTTCTCATTTCAGTAATGCGTATGAATGAATTTCACTAAGGTTTATCGATGTTTTCACTAGTAAGAGTCTTTTCAGTAATGTCTATGAGTGAAAGTTTTTTACTAAGGTTGATCAATGTTTTCACTAGTGTTTGTAAGAGGCTTTTTCAGTAATGCATATGAATAATTTCACTAATGTTTATAAGAGGCTTTTCAATAATTATGGCCTATGGGGCCCCTAATACTCTACCAATACCATATGTGATAGGGCTGTTTGAACGGTTTGAAATGAATACATTTCCCTGTCATAAAAATGTATCAGAAAAAAAAGGATGAGAAGATATTCATGTCATGATGTTCATTTCAGCAGAGAAAGAACTTGTTAATAACTTTGCACATCTGTGACCTTGCTACTACTCATTTGTTGATTAATTTCAAATGAACGCTATGAAAACAATGCTGTAAAACAAGTAAAAAAAAAAAAAAAAATCTATTTAATCCATTTAAAGTGTTCATGAACTGCATCGTTTTATTGTTTTATGTTTCCTGGGGTGCACATAATGTTAGTATGCTTTTTACATCAAAATCTGTCATAATTTAGAAATAAAATGCATTTTTCCTACCCTGATTGTAGGCCTCTGAGTTGAACGCTCTGTTTGAAGGGGCGTGCCTGTGATTGGCTAACATCTTTGCATATGAAATAGCTATTACTCTCTCGAAAACTTTTTTCAAATTTTTACTATTACAGCTCTTAAGGTTAACTAATCGTGAAAAGTTGTTATTATAGCATTACATTTAGATCTATGGCATTATATTAGGTTGTAACATGAAAGGTTGCAATGATTAACATTGTAGCTGATTACAGACATGTTGTTGATCGCATTAAAAATGTAGAAAAAAGCAGCGATCTCGTCATTGCAATTGCATTTCTGGACACTAATGAATACTTTTATCAACTAACAGTGGAAACGCAATGTAACTAAGAGATTTGTTGAATAAAACAGGAGTTTTAGCAAAAATCCAGAACTCAGTCACTGATAAAATCACGCCATTTGATTGACAGCACCAGCAATTGTAAAGGGAGCGTTCTTTGATCGCTTTCTATATATAATTTAATCACCGGTTAAATAACAGATTATTTTCATCCTACTAAGAGAAACAATGTGAAGTTGACCATTTAGTCACTGGTTTGATTTACTGACACATAGACGAAGATCATCTGACTGTACATGAATCATTACATATCAGATCAGGCATTAGAATTAACACAGTTACTTACATGTTTTTGCATTACTGTCAAGTCTATATCGTAAAAATCTGTTTGCAAAGCCTGCGCCGAAATGCGATTGATTTACCAAATAATCCACAGTGAAATGTACCGAATACAAATGCTCAACTGAGACATTCACATTGTTGAAAATAAAACCATATTCCAAGCACTAAGATCCTTTGAAAGGTAATTATTTTTAGTCCTGTATCACCAGTGGGCGGGGCTAACGTTGCAATGATGAAGTAGGCGTTGATTTCTTCTGTGGAGTCGGCGTTTCACCTATCTATGATAGGCACATTCTGGGAAGTCGTTCGCTGGGCCTAGTGTCAATAAAAGCTTTTAATGGACTAACAAGGAAGTTTTCAGTTCTGAAATTTACAGGATATTCATATAGTACGATGACCTCTTATATGTAGCAAATTAGCTCAAAAGGCAAATATAAATAATTAATCATAAATCATAATTAATTATAAATATTTGAATCAGTTAATCGAATTAACCTGATGTAGCTGAATTAATATTAAAATCAATCAATCTGTTCGGCCAGCGAACACTCAGTATTGATCGTCTATCAACTCTTCAGAAAGGATATTTTGCGTGGCCACAAAAAAAATTTACTCTTTCTTAGCATGTAGCTGTGATCCTAATCGTTATCAGTGATATTGGTTAATAAGCAGATCAGAATCAACTTGTAAGAATGTGCACACAAGTTTTATTTAACGAAATCACGAACACATAGCTAGACTAAACACACACACACAGACAAACAAATCACGCATACATAGGAAATGAGAGAGTGGAAATGATATTGAACCGTATAGCATAACAGGAGACTGGAGCTTTAAAAAGAGTCATTTAACGAGCTGTAAGAACCATCAGTTTCTCACTATAAAGCACCTTTGTTAACAAAAGGGTTCACAACTTAACTTAAGTATGCAGTGTTTTCAACCACATAATGTTTATTTTAGGTTTCAGACATTTAAATACACATGAGTACAAACAAAACAATACATTTAGAGTTTGTAAAATACACTATGACGTCTGTAGAAGCCGAAATAATCTTTTCCATAATATTTAGACAAAATTGTATTCATATCAGATACACATTGTATAAGTAACTTTGAAGTTTACTCTATTCTTCCCCAGTTCACTGACTCAATTACTTCCATGTATTTTGCGAGAAGTGGATGAATTCACATGTTGTAAATCCAACAGATCCGATTCTCTGTGCAGCGCAAACTAACATGGCGGCGCCCATCGTGCATATAACTCAACTAACACGATTGTTATAAAGGTGTTTAAACTGCAAAACACATCCACTTGCACATATTTGACAATGAGAATATCAGATTTGTCATGCTATAGTTAACAAATTTGTGAATATTTTAAATAAAAAAGGAAAAATTAAATTAAAGCAGACCATCAGTCATACAGCGCTGCAGTGTGTTACCTGACAAGCAATGATGCGTCACCATGGTAGCCTTAAAAAACTCATGCTGGGGGCTTTGCCAGAATATTTTAAATTTACATGTGAAAGTATTAAAATACTAAACTGCCGTTTAGTGTTCAAATGTACGATACTCGCAAATGCCTTAGCTGTTGAGGAGGGTCCGAATATGCAGTATCAGGAGAAATTCTTGATGGTTTGGTCCGATGGTGCTGAAGTTGTAACCAATATCTTCTGCACTGAGTGAAGAAATGACGACGAACTTGCCCAGTTAACTTGACCCTGTTTTCAAGGATGTTGTGCACGGCTTGAAGTGAATAAAGCCTGTCAGCATGGCTGCGCCGGCCAGCTGGCCAGGTGAGTTGACCAGCAATCAATAGAATCAGCAAGAACAAAGGCAGAAGAACAGAAGAGCCCAGCACAATCTGTGTGGGCTTTTTAATGGGGGCTTTTTAATCTCTACAGAAGTCACACTGTTTGAGATTTGGCTTGACCAATAAGAAAGGTGCAATTTTCCAAGTGGGAAATGTTCCTTTGTTTGAAAGTAAGCTGGTAGTTTGTATCCATTTATACTCTGATAAATACAAACATACAATGCATTCTATGAGATTGTGATGTCTACTAAAGTGTGAGTCAATAAACAAGGAGTAATTTGATATAAAACACCACCTAGATGGGCTACATTATCTAGATGTTCTGTCCTCGGGTATGCATAACACTATACAATATACAAAAGAACAATTTACAAACAGTAATAATACACAAAATGTACTGGGGAAATGCATGTTCATTTAAGCAATTCCATTTCTAAGATGCATTTCAAAGATTCCATTTCTATGGACTGAAGGTCTGATTCTTGTGGCCTGTACTTTTATGAGCACCCTATTTTTTTTTTATTATTTTTTTTTTATTATTGGTTTTCAAATTATACAGAAAGAACAAAGATATACAAAACTTAACTCCCCATCCCCCAAACACCAGACATAAACATAAGGATACTATACATGATCGGACGTCCATAAAAAAAAAAAAAATAATAATAATAAATAAACAACATGAAGTAAGTATGAATAATATTCCCCTCCCTCTTTCTTTTACAATAGCATATTGTCTGCTTTCATTCCCTCAACAAAATTTAAAAAAGGTTGCCAGATTTTATAAAATGCCCCAGTAGACCCTCTGACTGTATACCTAATTTTCTCCAGCTTAAAATGGTACATGACTTCCCTTATCCAGTGACTAAATGTAGGTGGAAAAGGGTCTTTCCATTTAATCAGTATCAGTCTTCTAGCCAGAAGAGAACAGAAGGCCAATATTTCAAATTTACTTTTAGTAAAACTAGTGTTTTCAGGGGCCACACCAAACAATGGGAATGGCTCTACTACCTCTCCAAATAACCCAGAGAAGGTCTCAAAAATATTAGTCCAGAACATGTAATGTCTTGGACATGCCCAAAACATATGCAGTAGTGTTGCGGGAGCCTGCCTGCATCAATCACATGTGGAATCTATGTTAGCTTTAATCTTAGAAAGTCTGACTTTAGACCAATGCAAACTGTGTACAATTTTGAATTGTATTACAGCATGTCTAAGGCAAATGGATGATGAGAAAATTCCCTGTATTATTTTGTGCCAGACTTCCTCTGAGATTAGTTCGTCCAAATCTGCCTCCCAATTATTTTTGAGTGAATTTAAAGGTGTTGAATCATACATGTTGAGTAATTCATAGATCCTGCTTAATAGTCTGTTTTTGGAGTCTAATAAAGAAATTGGAGGGCATGATGGGAAATAATTTGAATTCAATGCTACAAAGATTCGAAGTTGCACATACCTATAGAAATGTGACTTGGGAATGTCAAATTTCTGTACCAACTGTTTGAAGGATGCAAAATTTCCATCAGTCTAAAGTTCAGACATTGAGACCACACTCTTTCTTGCCCAAACCTCAAAAGCATTGTCCATCATTGATGGAGCAAATATGCAATTTTTAGCAATTGGTGCAGCCTGTGATAGATCTTTAAGGAAAAACAATCATCTAATCTGATTCCAAATTTTTAACTGAATGTATAATAACTGGATTAGAAGTCAAGCTAGAGATTTGCTGTGTGAATGGTATTTTAGAACGCAATAAAGCTGCTAAAGAGGTTGACCCAACTGAAGCCCCCTCCAGAGTTGTTCAGGGACAGTGATGTCATTCCTTAACCAGAACAGAAATGCCCTTATGTTGGCTGCCCAATAATAATACATGAAATTTGGAAGTGCCATCCCTCCTTTTGTACGAGGTCTCTACAGTATACTTCTTTTAACAATTCTTTGGTATTTTTTTTTTGTTCCAGATAAAGGTCGATATCTGATTATTTAATTTGGAGAAGAAAGATTTTGTTAAAAAAACGGGAGGCACTGAAAGATATATAAAAACTTGGACAGTACACTCTCATATTTACTGTACTAATTCTTCCACCCAGTGAGAGAGGGAGGTGGTCCCATCGCTCAAAATCTTGTTTTAGATTACATAAGAGAGGTGGGTAGTTGGCCTCATACAAATCTTTATACTTGTGCGTAACCCAAACCCCAAGGTACTTCAGTTTTTTAATGCTAATTCTGAAGGAAACTGAGCGTAAAGATAAGAGGCTGAACCCATCACCAACAGGCATTAGCTCACTTTCCTGGATATTAACTTTATAGCCAGATATTTGCTGAATTCTGCAAGTAGAGTCACCAATTTAGGAAGACTTGATAGGGGTTGTGACAGGTATAATAACATGTCGTCTGCATAAAACCTTATGTTCCAGTCCTGCCCGCTGAATACCCTTGATATTAGCTCTTTGTCTCAAAGCTAAAGCAAGTGGTTCCATTGCGACTGCATATAGAAGTGGGGACAAATGTGATCCTTGTCTCGTGCCATGTTGAAGCTCAAAATAAGCAGATATATCATTTTAGTGCGCACGGCAGCCAACTGAGACGTATATATAAAAGTTTGATCCATGATATAAGCTTACAACTAAACCCAAACCTCTCCACAGTGTGTTGAAAAGATAACCCTACTCCACCCGGTCAAATGCCTTTTCGGCATCCAGTGAAAGCACTACCTCTGGTGCGCCGGGTGGAGAGGGGCTATAAAGAATATTCAAAAGTCGTCTGATATTAAAGAACGAATAACAATTCTTAATAAAACCCGTTTAGTCAGGTGATATGACGGAGGGAAGCACTCCCTCTAAACATCGTGCAAGGACATTAGCATCAGTGTTTAGAAGGGAGATTGGACGGAATGAGCTACACTCAAGAAGGTTCTTATCATTTTTGAGGATTAATGAGATAAATCCTACCACCAACCATGCGTCAGGCAGTTTTGATGAAAGCGACTCTTCAAAAACTGATAACAATAAAGGGGAAAGCTGTTCTGAGAATTTTTTTAAAGAAATCTGTTGGAAAACTATCCGGTCCCAGTGATTTGCCATTCTGCATATATCTAATTGCTAATGTTATCTCTTCCACCGTGAGGTCTTCTTCCAATACTGGGTCTATAGAGGGGATATGTATATTTTCCAAAAAATCTTCTAGTGAATGCAGGTCGACACACGAATCGGAAGTATACAGTGATTGGTAAAAACTTTGGAAACAGGAATTAATTTTTAAGCTATCAGTATTTTTTAAGCCCTGCTCATCATTGATTACAGGAATGGACTGATTGGCAATCCTTAGCTTCAGCTGATGTGCAAGTATTCGCCCAGCCTTGTCCCCATGTTCATAGCACACATACCGTGATTTAGAAATGAGATACTCAGCCTGCCTTGTTGACTATATAGTTATCTGCAGAGGGCAGGTGACTATATAGCCTATCTAGTTCCAGTATTTCATCCGCCAACTCCTTAAGGCGTGCAGTGTTGTTTTTATTTTTATTTGCGCAATATGAAATGATCTGGCCCCGTAAATATGCCTTAAGTGACTCCCATATAGTTAAAGTAGACATCACTGGTGTTTGGTTGATCTCAAGGAATGATGTAATCTCAGAGGAAATTAATTTAAGTCATGACAACTCTCGGAGTGGATTAAATTCAACCAGCATTTATTGGCATGGGGCATGAAGTATACATGGATTGATTTTGGCATACGAGATCTGCTACGCTGCTGCAGCTACTGCTGCTGCTGCTGAGCAAATACGAATTTGCTTAGTCAAATAAAACAACAAAGAAAAGGCTGCTGCAAGAATGGTAGAACCCCTGTAGCAGATCTCTACAAGTGGCGCTGGGGAAGAGGAGGGATAACAGAGCTTTCACATGCGCAGCTTGTCGATCGCAGGCTAGGGTACGATATATATGGTTGCATGGATTTGGAAATACTTCTGATTGGCTGGTGCCAATCAAGGTTTGGTTAGAGTTTCATGCCTGAACTCTGTATTTAGTAAAAGTTTCTTCTGATAGAAGCAGAGAATTGAGTCTCCAGGGAAGGTATCTGGACTGTGTGTTAGGGATACGCATTTTCATAATTAGGGGACCATGATGAGATATAACTATAGCTCCATAATCACAGTTGGTAATGAGAGGAAGAAGTCTTTTATCCAGAAAAAAAAAAAATCTATACGGGAATAGATCTTATGGACAGAGGAAAAGAAAGAATATTCTCTGGAAGCAGGGTTGTGAAACCGCCAGACGTCAGCTATGCCATATGATTTAAGAAAACGTTTAATTGAACGTGCCGATTTAGACAGGGGAGCTTTTTTGAGCGAACTACGGTCTAGGACAGGGGAGAGTGTACAATTCATGTCACCACCAAGAATAAGGTGGTGTGATGTCATATTTGGTAACCGAGAAAAAAATATTTGGAAGAAAAAAAAAAAAAAAAAACCAACCAACCAACCAAAAAAAAAAAAACTGGCTATCCCAGTTTGGCACATAAATAATGGCCAGGATGACTGGAAAACAAAGCTGCCTTACCACAATTACATATCGCCCCAAAGAGTCAGCCTCTACATTAGTCATAGTAAATGGCACATTTTTCTTGATAAGTATGGCAACACCTCTAGCTTTTGAATGAAAATTAGAGTGATATATCTGTCCTTCCCAATTCCCTGAATGTATGAAGTCTGAAATGATCCATTGTACGTAGATGGGTCTCCTGAAGGAATGCGATATCTACATTAAGTTGCTTTAAATGTGTAAATACCTTTTTACGTTTCACTGGATGATTAACGTTCCAACTCACAAAGTTAACTGAGCAGCCATTAAACCCTTTGGAAATATTGATGACAGCCATGTTAAGGGGAAATAGTTATATATATGAAAACTGTAGAGGCCACGTGACAGCAAATGAAAATTAATATGGACATCTGACAGAATAAGTCTGGTAGGTAAACAAAACTGGTAAGTTTGCAGTATAGTCCGGAAAGATGGCGATTGATTCTCCGTTGAATCTCAGTGAAGCTCGAGTGCGCGCACGGCTCAACACTTCAGCACCTCAGCACCTCAACACAATCTTGGTAGTAGTGAAGTTTAGCCACGATGGCGCATGGCTTCCCATCCGATCTTCTTGGAGCCAAACTTCTATGCGAACGGTCCACAAGCACGTCCTTTTCCAGTTGTAACGTTTCTCTAAGCAGCCTTGAAACCGACACCGTAGAGCTTGATCCATCTGTCTCAGCTACCCCCAGTATCCTGATATTTCACCTTCTCATCCTTACCTCCATGTCTTCGCATTTTCCTATTTAGCACGGTCATCTCTGCTTTCAAGTCAGTTACCACAGACTGTAAAATTGTCACCTCGTCAGACCACGTTGATAGCCCGCCTTCCACCTCCTTTATCATAGCCTTCATTTGGTCTATCTCGGAGTGAATCGCAGCCGTATTATTTCCTTTATAACTGCTTGCATTTCATTTTTAAGGGAACTGAATTCATCGGCAAGCGCACTTTTCAGTTCAGATTTGATCACTGCCGACATGTCCGCTTTTAACGAGTGAAGGATCTCTGATTTCAAGGCCACCTTGAAATTTTCTCTGGGCTGTCCAGCGGGGCTGGGGTAGTTCGGGATCGGGTGACGGTGGAGCACGAAGTTGAGGCGGCGTTGGGCCTAGTGTTGGATGATGCGTCGTATTTATACTTGTGTAACTTTTCCGCCATTGACCCGCATATCAGCTATTTCCTTATTCCAGGACCAAGATCAGAGCAGATTTTATATAATGTTTTGTAATGTAAGGCATTTATTTATTTTATAAAACAGGGTTTCGGCGAGAGCCCGAGCTAGACACGTCTTACTCCATCAGCATACGAGAGCACCCCCTTGAGCATCCTAATTTGAGTAAAACTGAAAATGTTGTTCTCTAAGTTATATTATTAACCTTACTTTCATGTTATAAGTTAAACAGATATTATACAAATATACATATACATCTTAATGAGTAATGGGTGTGTTTTGGGTGTAACACGCAAAAAACCAACCTGAGTCTCATCTCCCATTCCCTTTAAAACCCAGTTGCGCTCGCGCCATGGCATATTCACTATTTACAAGGCGGAATTTGCAAGCGGAAAAACTGAACGCGTCTATAGTGAGGAAATGGATCTGCACGTGCAGACCATTTACGGGATTCCACCAAAGCATTTTTTGGTTGGTGTAGTCGTTAATAAAAAAATCATTTTAGCTAAATGGAAATAGGACAAATGGTGTAAAAAGTCCAGAAAAATCACATTTTGATTTGTAACGACAGTCATACTTCATTTCATGACGACAGACATAACACCACACTGTCATTATTTTTACGCCAGCTAGAGGGCGCATGACTTTAAAACGTAAATATAGGTAAAAAAAAAAAAAAATGTAAATAGGGTAGTTTTTTTTTTTTTTTTTTTGGAGGACAGAATTTGCTATTTAAACAACGTGGCGCAGGACATGAAAATGATAACTGCGTCAGGCTAAAACTAGCAGAAAACACTTGCGTCGCACCTGGCGCCGCATTGCGCCGGGTGTATGATAGAGCCCAGAGCATTCAAGAGACTATTTTTCAGGCTCATCCAGCTAATTCTTATAAATGTTTTATAGTAAACAAAACACTGTAGGCAAAAGGCTGTACGGCAGGAATTTCATTTATCAAAAAGGTGATTGACTTTTTTAAATGTGAGACAGCATGATGCCATGTTTAGTGTCACAATTGTTCCCTTTACATGATTGGTCCGTCTCTGCAATCTGGATATAAAATCCAGTCCACTTTGCACTTTTGTTCTGGCAAAGAACTTTCAACTTAAACATGAAGAGACTGTCTGACCAATAGGTAAAGTAACTAATCAAAACAAAACAGTGGAATTTAAAGCACTCAACATGAAAATAACCTGGAGACTTAAATAAAGACAATAATAAAAATGCTTTATTTATATAGCACATTTCTTAATCTCAATGTCACTACAAGACAACAATAAACTCTCTTATCAGAAAATATAAAAAAAAATTGGGTATAACTAAAAATGATTTATTCATAGATTTGTCAACCCCCTGTAAAACAATTTCTCTTTGCCACGATGCTTCTTTGTGTTCTAAACTGTCTAGACAAGTTAATGGAAATGACAGTTCTAAAAGTTCACATATTAAAAATTTTATTTGTTTTAGAGTAAAATAAATCAGTGGAGTTATACTGTGTAGCCATCTTATTCCATCTGCTGGAAAAGAAAGGGGTTAAGAGTCATTATAATTTTTTTTTATTATTAATGGATGCTATTATGATGACCCAGGTAAGAAAAAGCTCTATTTTCACGCACTAATACCTAAACATAACTACCTTACTAACTATTAATAAGCAGTAAATTGGGAGTTTATTGAGGGAAAAGTCATAGTTAATAGTGAATATATGTTCCCTAAAGTGTTACCAAATACATTTTTTTAATACAGAGATAGTATGTTAAAAGCACATTTTAGTTCATATTCATGGTGTCTCAAAATAGCACAGTTGAGTACACTTATATGTTCTGAAGATTATCTTAAAAAGTACTAAAGAAGAATATTTAGTCATTTTAAGTACAAAATTAGTGTGTGAAAATAGAGCATTTAAGTACATTATGGAAGGGGAGTGAGTTTTCAGATGTTATGATATAAAGGAGAAAATGCCATTGCTTATTCTCTAAACTCCTACATAATTTGCTACGTTATGTTTCTACATAAGGATAACAGAGACTGATTTATCAAACAATAAAATCACAGCTTTGTGGTAGATGTAGTCCTTATGTACGGATTTAAAACTCAAAGAATGTTAGTTTTCTTATTTTTATGCCCAAATCAACAACACTGTTTGCAAAAACCTATTAGAAATTCCAGAGGAAACCTTTGGTTCGAAAAAGCTTAATTCTTTACCAGGTAGGCCTAAAGACCATTATGCTCTCATTATGTTCTCAAAGCTCAGCATCTGTCTCCCTCTAGAGGAAAGACACTATTTTCCCACATAATGCCTTAAAATGCTCAAATTACGTTCAATGATCTACCTAAATCATATATATATATATATATATATATATATATATATATATATATATATATATATATATATATATAAATACCATTTTAAGGAATTAAGTATTTTAAAATTTTATAGACAGACAGACAGACAGACAGATAGATAGATAGATAGATAGATAGATAGATAGATAGATAGACTAATCATGAACAGCAAGCAATCACCATGCAGCAAGCCAAACTGAAGAGAGGCCAAACAGGAAATAATTATATGTCATGAATATGAAATCATGAATATACTGAATATACACTATTTATTTTTTTTTATATCTATGATCATAGATAATACTGTGTATATATATATATATATATATATATATATATATATTTTATTTATTTTTTTCTGTATATTCACTTGTTTCAAAGGTTTGATGACATTTTTGATTGTAATTATTTTTAGTTGTTAAATTTACACAAATATATTGCACAATATATGTGCTGGTTTCCTTGTTTTTTGTAGCATCAACAGTTTCCTCTGGTTGTGTGCTGTGTTGTTTTATCTTCAGGAAGCTCAGCTGGACAACAGGACTGTACTGTCAATGCTTATTCGCATATATACAATCCCTGTGTTCTCCTAGAGTTAATGAGGGCCTAGTGAATTCTGTTTCTGAGAAGAAATACTTGCTGAGGCACAGGCAGATATCATCCTGAAGCATGTGGGGGAAAATAAACACTCCTTTGCTGCTGGGCCACAGAGCACATCCCAGCCTTTATTCCTAAACTTGGGGGCAATAAGTAGCTCTCATTGGCCTCAATGTCTTCAAAAACTCCTCCTAAACCCGTGTGCATTAATGGACACTCGGGCTGAACGGTTATTAGAATGGTAAGACAGGGTTCCAGTTGTGTTTTCACTTGAGCCTGGTACGGCACAGCACGATTACAAACCATTCTTGGCATTGTTGTCTAACTGTGCTGAATCATGCTGGTAGAAACTGTGAAATGATGTCGCTACTCAGGATTGGTCACTTGTCTGTTGCCTGGCTACCAGTTTCTCTGTAGCTGTCTAAGCACTCTTAACCGCATGCAGATTAGGCAAGTTGATTTTCTGATCATATTTTTTTTCCCAGGCACATTTTACAAATTCTAAACCACACCAACCGTAATAACTACTATTAATTTTGTATTTAATCATTTATAAGTGATATATAATTGTTCATAAAGGCTGGAAATGAAAAACACCTTATATTCAGGTGTGCATAATTATTTTCTTTTTTCTTTTACAGGCAAAATAAGACAAAAAAAGAGATTTTACTCAGACTGAAACGTCAAAAATTATGAAATGCTCATGAGAAGGATGCAATACTAATGCAATACTAGAAATTGCAAAGTTAAGGCATGACCATTGGACAGTGAAATGCTCATTGGGTCAGCAGGGTCAGACAAAAACAGGTGGAGAAGAAAAGACACGTTAACTGCAAAAGAATTAAGAATTAAGGTGAAGAATTAAGTGTGAAACCATCAGGAACCCTTTAGCCTCCAGCGCCACCATTTTCCAGAACTGCAACCTACCTGGAGTCTCCAGAAGTGCAAGGTGTCAGGATCTCAGAGTCTCAAAAGTAACAAGTTTACAGAATTACAGGAGTGCAAAATAATGAAGCATTATTTAATGATCTTTAATGAACTTAAGTAATTAGAACTAAAGTTTTGTAACAATGAATGAATGAAAATGTATGAATGCATATTTTTCATTTTAACTGAACTTAGGACTAGTGGTGGTGCTTAAGACATTGTTGGTCATTCAGTGTTTCTATTACAAAAAAATAAAATAAAAAAACAATAATACTGATAAGATAATACTACTACGAATTCCACTACTAACAACAATATAAACCGCAATAAGGATCGATGAGCTGCTGGGTTCATGAATATTAATCACGTTGTCTGTTTGCTAAAAACTGATTTGCTAATATCAAAACAGGGACAGTAAGCGCCAGCCAATAAGATTGCCGTTTGCGCATTAGTTTCTGCTTGTTCTAAAAGACTAAATAATTCCAAATAAACTCCATTATTTTTACAGGAAAATGCAACAAAGAATATAATTTACACACGTTCAGCGTGGAAAGACTCTCGCTTTCTTATTGAGTGTGTGAGAAACAATGAGTCGGGTGCACTGTTTACTGTGAGTCAAATAGCCTACACTGTGCAAATAGACACCGTAGAACTGAAAAAATGCGCTTTACGGATCACTTGATGGACAGCGAAACTCTTAAGTGCTCAGTCAGATTGTTCGGTGAGTGAAACCACTGTGTGTACTAGGTCCGTGTAAGGCTGGGTTCACACCGCACGCGTCAGCAGCAGGTAGGCAGAGCGGAAGCAGTGCTTTCACACTGGCAGCGTTTGCAGCGCGCAACTGGACAGCGGATTTTGGACAGAGTGCTCTATAATGGGTAAGTTCGCATTGCTTTATTTCCATTTCAAAAACATTTAAATAAAAAGACTTGGCAAGAAGCTTTTTTTAATTAATAATTTCATTGTAACTTTTGTTGCATCTTTGTTTTTCGTGCAGTACATGTTGTTGATAGAAGGAAGGCCATCGCAATATATTTATTACGAAGACAACGAAAAAGACGCAGACTCTGGGTTCATTCCATGAACCGACGCAGGAGAGAATATGGTGCATATTACCATCTTGTCGCTGAACTGCGTCTTGACCGTGACCGGCATCTAAAGTACTTCAGGATGACACCACGTGCTGTTGTTTATTATTGTCAGCATGATGTCAGCACGACATCCGTTCTTCTGCCAATATATAGACCTAGTTATAAGAATACGACTACTACTAATAATAATAAATAAATAAATCTCTAAGGCTAAACTAGCAGTATAAATTATTTAAAGTTGTTTTTTGTATTTCGGGCAAAAAGTTTTTTTCAGATAGAACTGTAAGTACTTTGACAGATTTTGTAAAAAAAAAAAAAAAAAAAAAATAGAATAAATTGTGAATTTTAAATATTATGCATTTTTAATGTAATCTGCTCAAAATAAGGTAGATATCATTAATGCAAATTTTGGGGAAAATTACTTTTTCTTGTCAGTACATGTGTATTTTGGCCATGATCATTTAGCATTGTCACTTTATCTTCTATAAATATTTTTTAATATTAATTTTCTTTCCTAACATACTCCAGTTCTTGTTAAAACACACTAGATGTGCTTATTTTGTACATTTAGAGCACTTTTTGAGCAAAATCATTTTTTTTTTTTTGTCCATCAAAGTTGTACTTTCACTTTAATTGAGCGTTAGCAGCGCAGCAAAAATAGACCCAGCGTCGAAACGATCGCGGCACTGCTGCTTACGTGCTGCTTCTGCAACGCGCTGCTGCGCAGCCTCTGCATGCGGTGTGAATCTCATCTGTTAACATGGGCGCCGAAAAAAATACGCGCTGCTTACGCTCTGCTGACGCGTGCGGTGTGAACCCGGCCTAAGGCTTCACAATTCAGTTTTCAGACCATACAATGCAAATACAAAAATGAAAAATTGAAACCAGGCGTTTTTCGTGTACTTCTTTAATAGATACTTCTGCTAAATTATAACTTTAGAAACAATCATTTGAATAAATGAAATTAACCGATTTTCTATTTTTCCATTTTTTGTCTTGTAATTTGTGCAGTGGGCTGTACCATTAACATGGGGGTGTGGCCGCGGACTACTATTATTTCATTGATGTAAGTGCTTTATTTACACTTTATGCACGTTGAGGAGTAGCTTAAAAGACTGAACACAGATGATGACCTTTTTCACCCGAAGTGTTATCATTTTTATTATTAATATAATAACTGTGCTAAATATAAGGCAGTCTCGGACTGCCATCGCTAGCAGCCGGGAAAAGTGAAATCCCGGTGGCCTGCCCAGCTTGTTTGTATTTGACTTATTCGTTATTACTTTATTTATATACCTTATACTCTTGGTCAGGGGATGTATTTACTTGGTACAGTACAACCACAAGATCCCAGTTCATTTTCAGTGGGATAGGCAGCAGATGGAGGGCAGCTCACGAGCAAGATCCTTCATGTCAATCTAGCATGAAAGATAAAAAGACTACCAAGCGTAAAATTTACAAAATATTGAGCATAATTGTTTTTTGTTTTGTTTTTTGTGTTAGGTTTTTAGCTCTCGTTTGTAATACATAATGTAACAGTAAAGATGCAGTAAAGATGCAGATTCAGATGTTTTCTCTAGTGGGCATTGTTCGTTACCACGGCAACGCTTGAGCTTCCGCACTTCACGCACTTCTCATTCGCTTAAAATGCCCTTAAATCTAGCAGTTATTAACTGTTCATTACAGTAGAGGAGATTAGGCGAATCTGATATATCTATAGTGCTGCAAGTCAAGAGCATGTGATTTATTTATTTTCAATTATTTCAATAAATAGATACAAATAGGCCTAGTTGATTTGGCACATTACATATCTTGTTTATAGTTATTTATTGACTTGTTTCATTACTTTATTTAATTCCATGCCTGTGGTGTACCCAAATGATAACAGCGGGAATCCAACATTCGACAATGAACCGAAATAAATCGTATGCTTGACTTGCAGCACGAGTAGCTATATAAATTGTAGGCTACTACAAACAAAAGCTAAAAACCGAACAATTTTTTTTAATAATGCTTATTTATTTATTTATTTTTTGTATATTTTCGCTTGGTAGTCTTTTTTCTTTCATGCTATATTGACATGAAGGCAAGCGCTGCTCGCGAGCTGCCCTCCGTCTGCTGACTGCGGTCAAGCCAGCCGCCACCGCGAAATGCACGGTCAAGCCACCACTATATTTTGCGATTCGCGCATACACTGGCTATTACAGTACGACCATCAGAGAACTGATCTGAATAAATATAAAAGAAAAAAAATTCATAGCCCAATTTCACCTGAAAATGATAGTACACCTCGGACACTGTCACTGTATGATATGCTGAATTCCAAAACAAAAGTCTCCCTGAGTAAATGGAGAAAAAGGCCTAAATAAATAAATATAAAAAAGTCACCAAAGTCACCTGAAAATGACAGTACACCTCACAGTCTAACACTGTCTGCTGCTAAATTCCAAAAATAAAAGCCATCTAACACTCATATATACAATGTTTTGTCCATACATTCTAAAACTAAGAAAAGTCCTAGTTTCCACAGACCAATTTCACCTCAGATGGACAGTACACCTTCTCACAGTGTCACCTACACTGTTTCAGGACATTCTGATGTTGTATTCCAAAATAAAAGCCCCCCCCAAACTTCATATCTATGTGCTGTTTTGTCTATTCATTCAGAAAATCATAAAAAGAAAAGTCCTAGTTTCCACAGACCAGTTTCACCTCAGATGGAGAATACACCTTCTCATAGTGTCAACTACATCGTTTCAGGACATTCTGATGTTGTATTCCAAAATAAGAGCCCCCCAAAACTCATGTTTCGGCTGTTTTGTCTATACATTTTTATTTTGGAATACTTTTATTTTGGAATACAACACCAGACTGTCCTGAAACTGTGCAGTTGACACTGTGAGAAGGTGTACTGTCCATCTGTGGAGCAATTGGTTTTGTGGAAACTAGGACTTTTATTTTTATGATTTTCTGAATGTATAGACAAAACTGCACATATATAAAGTTTGGGGGCTCTTATTCTGGAATACAACATCAGAATGTCCTGAAACGATGTAGTTGACACTATGAAAAGGTGTACTCTCCATTTGAGGTGAAATTGGTTTGTGGAAACTATGACTTTTCTTTTTATTATTTTCTGAATGTATAGACAAAACAGCGTATATATGAAGTTTGGGGGGGCTCTTATTTTGGAATGCAACATCAGAATGTCCTGAAACGATGTAGTTGACACTATGAGGTGTACTCTCCATCTGAGGTTAAACTGGTCTGTGGAAACTAGCACTTTTGTTTTATAATCATTATTATATATTATACTATTTTATATATATATGGGAAATGCATATATATCTTATGACTTAAGAAACACTTTACATACAGCCAGTAAAACAGGTGCATTTCACAGTTCACATATTCAGGGAATGATCTGAACAACAGGCCAAGTGAAGGTTAAGAAAGACAGGGAGAACCTTGTGGGTCATGCAGCACAGAACTGGTGCTTTTTACGCTTCCTCTTTACTTTGGGGATCGTATTAAGAAACCAGCTGACAACTGTGCTTAAAACTTTGGGTGCACACAAATCAGCCATAACCAGATTGAGTACTTAAAGGGGACATATCACGAAAATCGGACTTTTTCCCATGTTTAAAAAGGATAACCCAGTAAGCTTTTCTCTGCAAGCACGTGAAAAAATGAGCCGTTCAAATTTCGCTCCCCTTGTGACGTAGGAGGGGGATCTTATTATAATATTACCGCCCCCTGAATCTGTATGTTTCCACCCAACTCAATAGATTCAATTATCTTCTACTTAAAATAACGAGTAGTACGAAATTTTTTGAGTGGTCATGCGCAGTTCTACCTGTGGAGTGGAGTCAATTTGCAACATATTCTGAGGGGAGAAGCACAGTTGACTTGTTTCAAGTTGGTGCTTGTTTGTCATATTTTTAAATTTCTGAATTGTTTAATACATTGATCGATAGTGTGATGTTATATTATTGAAATTGTTGAGTTGTGTTTGATTGTGCTAATCGAAATTAGCAGTTAGCATTTGCAAGTTACTGGTCTTTGGCTGCATGTTTTGAATAAAGGAATTTATGTTTTAGATATTTTTACAATGTACAGTGTAGACTGGGGAAAACTTTACTGATTACTCTACTGATTTATTTTTGGATGCTAGTTTAGGTGTGTTGTACAGGGATGATATAATTTTTGTTTTTTTGGGTTTTTTTATTTTAGATTTCTTAAGATTAAAATGTTTGAAGACTACATAATGGTTAGTAATTAAAATTATAAATCTATATAGTAAGAATTATTTTCTTAATTTTCAGAGCTTGTTTTGTGGAGCGAGACATGTAGATTAATATAAGGCTATTTTTCTTCATTTGCAGGATCTGTTTTGTGGAATGAGATATGCATTAGAAATTTAAGTGTTGTATTTTTCCTTTAAAAATTGAGCCCTTCTACTGTAGCAATGTCGCTTAAAACATGGAAGCTACACCAGAACTAGTCCAATTCCATGCCTTCACACTGACTGTGTTCATTCAAGTTATTTAATTCACTGAAGGGGTATTTAACAAGAAATCATTCTAAACATGCTGATGCAAAATAAAGAAGTATGCCTTGAACACACTAACTGTGAACCCAATGTACATTTAACTTTTATTTTCCCTGTCACAGATCAACGCAGAGTTCAATCACACCACAATCAGAAGCCTCAATCAAGAATTCTTCTCAGCAACTTGCAGCTTGATTTCTGGAAATTTGTGCAACAAAGAAAGCGGCAGCTGAAAAGAGAGTTTCTTGCGCAAATTTAATCTATGGAGAGCTTGTCAATGCTTTTTTCTTAATTAAAATTCTGTTACTGCATTAGCTCAATTTTATATTTCATTTGATGTTGTAACGTTTACCAGGGCACTGACATCACTGAATTTTTTATACCAGATTTTTTCGCTCATTTGATATTTCATTCTAATTTTTTTTTTTTTTCCTCAGAGCACTGTCATCACCGCACACACACATTACACATAGGCATTTTGTTAAATGCAAGTTCTGTCAAAGGCAGTTAAAACATGGTATAGTAAAAAAAAAAAAAAAAAAATCCATGGTGTATTTTGAGCTGAAGCTTCACAGACACATTCTGGGGACACCTGACACCTGAGAATATTACATCTTGTAAAAAGGGGCATAATAGGTCACCTTTAAAGATTCTTAATGAAGAATATATACACTTAAAGAAGTACCATGTTTCTTGAATGTTCACTAAAAGCCAAACAACTTTTAATGAATGTTTATTGCATTATGTAAGTGTTGTGAGTTACCATGATGGTGTTTTGTGTTTGCGTAAATGATTAGTATATACTTCAGCTCATGGAAAAGCTACTTGTGATTAATTCTGATTCTTCATGTGGCTTTCTCTTTTACCACCTGCATTATTATGGTGGTTGTCAGTATATGTTAAAGGTACAACACAGATTTTAGTAGTAGTGTGCATTGTTGAATTTACTGGTTTACATTCAGATTTTCTTGTTTGTAAATGACAGTTTTATACTGTAAAATTTACAGTTTGTTCTGTAAATGTGTTTACAGTTGTTCTGTATTTTTTACAAAATTATTCTGGCAACTACAGCTGCCAAAAAATATTTTGTAAAAACTATGGAATTTTTTTTTTTTTACAGTGCAGAGCTCAGGTCTTTGCACAGATATTTTAAAACACAGGGAGTAGCACTTTGTTTTATGTGGTTCACCACTTTGACAACTTCTTTTAATGTCTCATCAAGCACTGGCACCATATTCTTTGCTGCAAATACCTCTTGGTGCAAAAAGAGCAAAAATAAGTGATTCTGTTGCACCCCTCGACTTGAAAATATATATTAATAAAAGAGACACGGACTTGTGCTGCTGTCTGCGTGCTGAGCTGTATTGGTATTTTCTTTCTTTCAGCATATACCATATAACATTAAATTGAATGCACACAACAAGACATTAATTTTCAGACGTAAAGCATCACGTTAATATCCAGACTAGATAAGAGATGCAGATGTATCACAGTCAGTATAACACTGTAATTTAAATACTTCTTTGGTCACATCTTCATAACTTTTCACTTTTATAATTGTTTTATAATAACACTAAACCTACATTTCTTAAACATTCAGTCCTCTGTATCCATTTTTATGACTTATTTTAAAGTAAAATAAAATAACTATTTGAACAATATTTCAGTAGCCCATTATCAATCAACAAGTTAACCATGAAATACAAAAGTAACATGGACTACATCCAAAATATTATATACTCTAAACCATTTCCACTGATAAATTATGTTTTAACATTAGAGTTATGTATGGTTCGCATGTTCATTCCTCGTAGTTAGCATGGTTAACATGACAATCAAACCATTAAACCTCACATTTTAAGCACGTTCAAAAATAAAAAGCATACAAACTACCGTGCAATCTTAACTTATGACAAGGAAGGCATTAATAAAAATCCCATACCTTGAAAATGGGGAAAATATATATTAACAAAAGAGACACGGGCTCGTGCTGCTGTCTGCGTGCTGAGCTGTATTGGCTGTGACGCACAGCATAGTTCGAGTTAGCTACTCCCGGCAGCCTTTGAGTTCCCCCTACTGGACACTCCTTGAATTACATCTAATTTTTAGTTAACCAACAGAATTAGAACAATAATAAACATCACATTAATTAATCATTTTGACTTAGCACTCTTTATGTTGCAATTAACAAACTGATAATAGTTATGAACTGTAATAGTTAATCATATTGATCTTTTTTAACCACTACAATTCCAGGTTGCGTTTGGTACCCTCTTAAGAATTCTCTTCACCACCCCTGAGTGTTTTCCTGTCACAGAGGCATCGCCGTCAGTTGTGATTCCCACACACTTTTCCCAGCTCAGGCCCACTGAACCCAAGTACAAATGCACAGTGTTGAAAATGTCCTCTGCAATTGTAGTGGTGGGGAAATCTCTGCTGCAGAGAAATTGCTCCTGCAAGTCCCCTTCCCAGACATGACACACATTAACAAGTTGCATGATTAGCAATGTCTGCAAGGTTTATTAAGCACTTGCTGTAGCTGTAGTCTGTTGTTTTATGTCAGTGGTTCTCAACCTTTTTTGAGTACTGGACCCCCCATTGTTTCTTAAACCATCCTCATTTGTCCTATTTAAAATGAATTAATCAACAAGGATTCACATTAAACATACATTAGTATTTTGACAACATGAAATGTATAGTCATTAAACAGTAATACTTATATGCTTTGACCTCCAATTGTATTGCTGAAAATGTCCGTTTATTTACATTTAATAAAGGTCCATCTGAAAAATAAAGATATTCATTTTTAATTTCAATGTGAAATTTGCACTTGTTTGTCACAAATAAGATTCTGCATTCTGGGGTGAAGTGTGGAAACAGCAGCAATAAGGCTTCTCTCCAAGCTGAGTCTGTTTCTCTGTTTTATCTTTATGTGTGTCATGGCTGAAAATATGACCTCACACAAATAGGTTGATCCAAAAGGCAGCAGTTCATAAAGAGCACATTTCCCAACATCAGGTATACTCTCTCAACACTGCACCAAAACTGTGTCAGTGGTGTCTCTGAAAACAAAATCTTCAAACCCCTATCTGAAGACAAATCTATAAGTCTTTCCTGGAGATTAATGGGAGTGGCCTGGGTGCTTGTAGCTACAAAAGGATTCCTTATCCAGTCAATTTCAGAATTCTGAACCTCAATGTCTGGAAAATATGACTTGAACTCAGAGGAAAGTTTGCTCATGTGTGTCTGTACTGTCTGTAGAATGCTGACTTTATCAGCTCCACCTTTTAAAATACACATGTTCAGCTGAGGGAAACTACTGACATCCCATCCTGACATTTCCTACCCCAGAGGTCAATTTTCTTCATTAAACCGGAAATTTGATCATACCAGACTTGTCTTTACCTTGCAATTCTCAAGTCGTTCAGCCTGCTGAAAACATACGCTAGGTAAGCTAAATGCGCCAGCCACACTGCAAATTTTGAAGAGTGAATTTAACTCCCTCAGAGTTAAAATTAACACTCACCCAGAGTATATATGGGAACCACTGGTAAAGTGTTAAATTAACACTTTTGAAAGAGTTAACATTATTAACACTCTGACAGTGTTACCTAACAAACTCTCAAATGTGAAATTTTAACACCACAATAGATGATCAGAACACAAAAGTCGGTGTTCAAAGTTAACTTGTTGACCTGGTCAACACTTCACTAATGTTCAAGCAAAATTTAAACTAAATTAATGTTGAGTATTTACATAGACCACTAGGATTTACACTATAGTTACAACAGTTATCTATTAGGGTTACCATCCCAATAATCAGACCATAAAGTGCTGCAATGAATACATTTTTTTTTATTTTTCCTTTAACAGGGTTTCACATTAAATTTAGCCCGGGACAGGGCACTCAAGATACCCTGTACAATGACCCTGATCAACATTAAACTTCATAAAACAAAGCTCATACCTGCTGCTTGCAGTCTATATGATGCAGTTTTCTGGTACAATATAAAACATTCAAACATTGAAGGGCTTCAAGTATCATACAGAGCTTCATATAACATTTGACAAGGGACAGAGCTCAAAATACCCTGTACAACAACATTTTACAACAATAAACTTCATATAACAAAGCTCATTCCTGCTGCTTGCAGTCTATATGATGCAGCCGTCTGGTACAATATAAAACAATGAGTCTGTACCATAAGATATTGGAACATCGAATGGCTTAAAGTATCTCAAGTCACGAAATGCAACAACTGAAACATTATGTACATTTTCAACAACATGAAAAGCATGAAAATGTTCTACAAATGTGTCTCCATTTTAGTTACCAAAAAATAAACTTCGGTTTTGAGAAGTATACAAACAATCTTGTTAAACACTGGCAATTCATCAGTAAAATCTGTACAAACAACAAGATCTGTGTGATACTCAGTGTCATTATGTTTAACCCGAGTTGTGACCCTTACTTCACTTGACACATCAATCTGAAAATGTTCTGAAATCAAATCTCCATTTTCAACATCAGTCAGTTTCTTTAATTTGATAGGCCCAGACTTGATGCCTTTAGAGGACAATGATTCCCAATGATAAGCCACAGCTATTTAGTGTTTCTTCACAAGAGACTTAGTTATGTTCTTGAAATTTTTCAAGCTGGACTTAAAGAACTTGTGTTTGGCTTCATATCTCATACTCCAAATGTGCACTAAAGGACCAATTTGGCGTATACTCTCAGGATAGTGAATCATGAAATGATGCTTCGGGATAACATTTTTTTGGGGATACAAATTTTTTAAATAACCGATGATGCTCTTCAATGAGATGTTTCAAAAATACAATAATTCCCTCTGTAATACATGGAGAAAATACAATGTTAACAACGTGTAATGAAAGTAACAGCAAATGCCAGTGTGTGTCACCTTCAGGGACAATTTCACCAAATATTAGCGAGAGGTTCCGAATAAGGCATAATGTTTGACTGGCATTAAGTCCAATACCATTGCCGCCACATATCATGTTTTTGTGCGTCGGGTGCCTTTTTTTCCATGTATCCATAGTTGAATGCGTATACATGCTGGAATATGTTTTCATTAGAAATGAAGTTCTCATTCAAATATCCAAACAACAACTTTACCTCATACTGCGCTACGCCCTCTATGAAATCATGTATTATATCAAAAACAAAGTTGGCAGACACACTGAAGTATGACAACGAATTGATTATACTATTGCGATTCACCCCAAAATAAGATGTTTCCCTGGGATTCTCACAAAGATAACTGTAATGCTCCTCATTGGTTAATCTGGTGCGCAATACTACACGTGGATCATTTTCGCTATACACTGTTTGAGTCAATGCTTTGTCAACAAGACACGATCTGCAGTAGTAGTTTCCAGAGAAAGATTCCACATAACCAAGAACTGAGTTAAGACCTAAATTGTCACCCGTTATTTGAGCAATGGTTCCATAGAGAGGTTGTTCAGTAAATGACGCTTTCATTCCATTTTGCTCTAATACTCTAACATTTTCTACAAATGGAGTAAGGATTTTGTCAATGCCATATTTCTTGGCATCTTGGGAATGAAACAAAGAGATGAGATGGATATTCATCAGAGATGAATTTAAACATGGTGGTAAATTACAGAATTTAAAATATAAACATCCAAGCTTATGAATGCCTTGCTTTGACCCGAGAGGGTTTGCAGTTTCAAATTCATCATAATAAACTTGTATTTGCAATTTGATTTTGAATACAGTGGATGATGTTTGTAGTATTTTCCATCACAGAAGTCTTGGTAGATGTTGCCAAGAGCAGCAGATTTGTTCATTTGACAACACACTTCTTCATTCTTGAAAAAATGAACAGGGGTACATATATGAAAGTGTCATTTACTGGCATCTGTTCATATACTCCAGATATTTTGTTTCTCTTTGAATCAAACCTCACTCCTAAATGAATTTCCACCAGTTCAACAACACCCCATTTTTCACTAAAATACTTAGTCATTTTACAGGTTGTGTTTAAGTCACAAAATAGATTGAAAGTATTGCTGAAAACGTCTTCAACTGCATTTCTGCATGGATTGTCAGGAGGCAATGCACTTAGTACTTGTTCGTTAAGACTTGCATGGACTTCATCAACATACTCCTCCATACTTTCAACAACAGATAACGTCTCGGTTACAAAGGTAACCCTCGTTCCCTGAAGGAGGGAACGGAGACGTACGTCAGACAGACCAACGAATAGGAATCTTGCTAGAGAGGCCAATCTGCTTCGAGTGTAACTAAAACGAGCCAATGCACATTGGCATGCAATCATATGCAGCAGCTGCTCGCCTTGCAGCGCGGGTATATAATGAGCAGCAGGTGCGTTGCATCTTCAGGTTTTCGCTGAGGAGCCGAACCGGATAGATGGCAGCATCAGTGGGGTACAGCAACTGTGGCGACGGGACGTACATCTCTGTTCCCTCCTTCAGGGAACGAGGGTTACCTTTGTAACCAAGACGTTCCCATTCAGTCGGTCACGTTCGACGTACGTCGGACAGACCGACGAATAGGAACTCTGTGCAAGCCTCCTGTACCCCCTTGCCTATGGACGGTGGGACAGGGCTAACACAGAGTGTCGATCACTGCTGTTCCCCAAAAAACCCATTTAGTGAGACTATTGGATAACACTGGGAAAGCGTACCCTTTCACTGGAAAGGAACGCTGTGGAAGCCACATCCTTCCCCGAAGGAGTTATGTGGAGAAGAACATATGGACTAACTCCGTAGGGCTGTACTACATATGGAAGTAAAGGGGTGACTCCCAGCTGATGAGAGGTGGGTTCTCCCAGAGGGAAAGACACAGGCTTCGTTTAGGAGCAACCGTGGAACTTTGAGCAAGGGCTCAAAGGGAGCATTCTGGAGAGCTCGAAGCACCAGAGCAAGGCCCCAAGAGGGTATGGAGGGGGATCGAGGAGGATTTAATCGTCTCGCCCCAAGGAACCTGACGACCAGGTCGTGCTTACCAACAGGCTTGCCATCGATGTGGTCTTGGTATGCAGAAATTGCGGCAGCATGAACTTTGAGGGTGGAGGGGTACAGCCTACGCTCCAATCCTTGCTGCAAGAATGAAAGCACGACTCTGATTGAGCATCTTCAGGGGTCTTCCCGGCGAGAAGAGAACCACTCGACGAACAGGTCCCACTTCAAGGCGTCTCGTAGACGGTGCACGTGCCGAAGTGATGGTGTTAAGTACCTCGGGGGGTAAGTCATCTAGAACCTCCGCGTCCCGTCCAGGGACCAGATATGGAGTTTCCAGAGGTCTGGACGTGGGTGCCAAAGAGGATGCAACACCTCTCAAAGAGTGAGCATGCAACCTGAGCGGGCAGGGCACGCCTTGAGCTTGGTAAGCCAAGGCGATGGCGTCCACTATCCAGTGGGCCATCCTCTGCTTGGAGACAGCTTTTCCCTTCTGCTGTCCTCCGTAACGGACAAAGAGCTGGTCTGAGGTCCTGAAGCTTTGAGTTCTGTCTATGTACAGTCGCAAGGCGCGAACTGGACAGAGCAAAGCCAGGGCTGGGTCTGCCTCCTCCGGGGGCAGCGCTTGCAGGCTCACTACCTGGTCCCTGAAGGGAGTGGTAGGAACCTTGGGCACATAGCCAGGCCGGGGTCTCAGTACCACATGGTTGTCACCCGGCCCGAACTCTAGGAACGATTCATTGACCGAAAATGCCTGCAGGTCCCCTACCCTCTTGATGGAGGCCAACGCAACCAGCAGCAAAGTCTTTATAGACAGAATCTTTAAGTGTGCTGACTGCAAGGGCTCAAAGGGAGCATTCTGGAGAGCTCGAAGCACCAGAGCAAGGTCCCAAGAGGGTATGGAGGGGGATCGAGGAGGATTTAATCGTCTCGCCCCAAGGAACCTGACGACCAGGTCGTGCTTACCAACCGGCTTGCCATCGATGTGGTCTCGTCTTCCCGGTGAGAAGAGAACCACTCGACGAACAGGTCCGACTTCAAGGCGTAAGCACGTCTCGTAGACGGTGCACGTGCCGAAGTGATGGTGTTAAGTACCTCGGGGGGTAAGTCACCTAGAACCTCCGCGTCCCGTCCAGGGACCAGACATGGAGTTTCCAGAGGTCTGGACGTGGGTGCCAAAGAGTGCCCCGTCTCTGAGAAAGAAGATCTTTCCTCAGAGGAATGCGCCAGGGAGGGGCTGTCACGAGGAGCGAGAGTTCCGGGAACCAGGTCCGGTTGGGCCAATAGGGCGCAACTAGCAGGACCTGCTCCTCGTCCTCCCTGACTTTGCACAAGGTCTGTGCAAGTAGGCTCACTGGGGGAAACGCATATTTGTTAAGGCCCCGGGGCCAGCTGTGTGCCAGTGCATCTGTCCCGAGGGTTCCCTCGGACAGGGAGTAAAACAGCTGGCAGTGAGAGGTTTCTGGCGAGGCAAACAGGTCTACCTGAGCCTCTCCGAACTCCCTCCAAATCAGCTGGACCACCTGGGGGCGGAGTCTCCACTCTCCCGGCAGCACAGCTCGTGAGAGCTCGTCGGCCACACGGTTGAGCACACCAGGAACATGAATGGCGCAAAGCGACCTCAGATGCTTCTGACTCCAAAGGAGGAGATGGCAGGCGAGTTGCGACATGCAACGGGAGCGTAGACCACCTTGGCGGGTGATGTATGCAACAGTCGCAGTATTGTCCGTACGGACCAGCACATGGTTTCCCCGTAACGGCTCTTTCAGGCGGCTCAGGGCAAGGCGTACTGCTAGCAACTCGAGGCAGTTGATGTGCCAATGCAGTTGGGGGCCCGTCCAAACCCCTGATACTGCATGCCCGTTGTATGTGGCACCCCAGCCGGCGGCAGAGGCATCTGTGAACACCACAGCATGCCGGAACACCTGCTCTAGAGGCACTCCTGCCTGAAGAAACAAAGGGTCTGACCACGGGCTGAAGGTTTGGAGGCATTCCAGAGTGATTGCCACTCGGAACGTACCGCGTTGCCACGCCAATCTCGGGACTCGGCCGTAAAGCCAGTGCTGAAGCGGTCTCATATGAAGCAAACCGAGCGGGGTTACTGCCACTGCGGCTGCCATATGCCCCAGGAGCCTCTGAAAGAATTTCAGTGGGACCACTGTCCTGCCTTTGAACGTATTCAGGCAGTTCAACACCGACTTAGTGCATAATGCAGTGCGCATTATGCAAATATCGCACGCCAATTCCATTGGCTTGTTTTAGTTTACTCAAAGCTGATACGGCTCTCTGGCGATATCCCAATTCGTCGGTCACTACTGACGTACGTTTCCGTTCCCTCCTTCAGGGAATGAGGGTTACATACGTAACCGAGACATTTCTCACTATAAAGCACCTTTTTTAACAAAGGGGTTCAAACTTAATACTCAATTGCTTTTTACAGTTATCATCAAAAGTGCACTTTTTTCAAACATTTCAGCATGTTTTCAGTTGTTATTACAATACACAAAATCACAAAGTAATCTTTTCACAACACAGTGTTTTATCTATATAAATGTTTCATTTACAGTAACTGTCTTTCATAATGTTTTCAATATCAAACTTTTGATTTGCATGTCTTATCATTCAGTTTAATATATTTGTCTTTCATTTAATTCAACTGATCTTAATGTTTAATCAATGAATCATTTATATGTCCATAGATTTTCCACTGGTCTGATTGTTGTCTGATAATTTGTACGTTACAAACTGCTGTAAGAGCTTTCCGCCAAGAAAGACCAATTACTAATTACTTTCACCTGATGATCACAATTAGATACCATATAAGTAGAACTGTGTGTGAAAAACATGGAGCAGGATAGACTTGTAGAGAGAGGAAACCTGCATCAAAGAGGTGGACATGGGCCTAGACAAAGAGGTGGTGGTGTTCCTCAACAAAGAGGTGGACATGGGCCTAGACAAAGAGGTGGTGGTGCTTCTCAACAAAGAGGTGGACATGGGCCTAGACAAAGAGGTAGTGGTGCTCCTCAACAAAGAGGTGGACATGGGCCTAGATAAAGAGGTGGTGGTGATCCTCAACAGAGAGAAGGTCTTCAGAGAAATGTAGGTAGAAGACAGCGTAGTGTCATCTCAAATGAAGTCCGGGCCATCATTGTTGACCATGTTGTTAACAGAGGCCTTACCATGGCAGAGGCTGCCAGGTTAGTTCAGCCTAATTTACAAAGGTCAACTGTCAGCTCTATCATTACTTTCATCAATCACCAAGAAAACCGTTAAATCTGCTACAGTAACAGTTCACTATATTTTTACAATATGTGACCTGTTCTGGTGAAATGAGTCGGAAGTCGCAACGTTCCATTTTAAGATACGGGCTGATAATGTGGAAAAACAATGAAAAAAAAGTGTTGTTTTTTTTTTTTTTTTTAGCTAATTTCAAAGAACAGACATTCAAAAATAATCTCAAAAAGTTTCGTAGTCCAGATAATTGAGTAAAGGTATTTAAGTGACTATTAAAGTTGACAGTTTTACTAAATTCGCTGGAAATGAACATTGCTTTTCTCAACTCCTCTCGTCACTTCTGAGCATTTCCCTATATTCCTTTCCAGGTATCCCCTAAAATGTCCCTATCTCTGTTCTCCAAATATAATGATAAATGTTGTATAAAACCAATCAAAAAACTTGAAATGTACACAGTGACATAAACGCTGATCATTTGTCAATGGGAAGCCCCGTTTCGACTGACCGGCACGCGATTGGTCCAGCCATCCTCCTGTCAGACTAGCAGCGCTCTGTGTAAACAAGCTAGCAGATCTCCTCAGTAAGATAGTTCGATACTATGTAGTGTAGTATACTGTGCAGGGCTCGACAATAACTGCCCGATGGCCCAGGGCCAGTGTGAACAATGCTCAGGACAGTAGACAGAACGCTCACTTGCCCAGTGCTGTAGGGTTTGCGATATAGATAGTCTATGATATCGTAATTGTTGATTTAATGGTCCGAAATTATCGAGTAGCCTATGTCCCTCACTTTACAAAAACCAAACAAAACACCCATTGAGTGCACGCATGCACTACGTTATATCTTGGATTTACAAAAAGGTTTTCTTTTTTATAAATCATGTGAAGTGGTTTTACATCAGCAGCATTGCTCAGATTAATTACTTTGTATTTATTTGTACTTCGGACTGCATAAGCATACAAGTGTGGGTGAAAATACACTTGTGATAAAACTAATAAAAACTAAAACAATTTCTTTTTCACATTGTGGAACTATATGTAAAATTTCACCAAAGAGAAGCTGTTCTCTTAAGTTTCAGTTTAAAGCAAGAACACAACCAGTTTGAAAAGTCATACCATACACACTTAGAGTGAGAAACATGAACAGTGCTACATGTGTCAAGTTCATAGCCAAAGTCTTTCATACTTTCAACAAACACTTTTTTCCAAAACTCCAACCATGACTGGAAAAACATTTGGGACAGTAATTGTTTCTATTAATGGACTGCCCAATTTCCAATGAAACATAGTCTGAACCTGACTCGTGTAGGCTAATGTCCTACTTATATTTATGACATTACATACAGCTTGCACTTGTCTCTTTAGAGGACCTTGCTTTCCCTCAAATCTCATGCACCAAAATTTAGAGTGGGCCAAATTTTATCATCATTCACCAGTAATGAGTCATAAAATTATGCTTTGGTATTAGTGACTTGTTGGGATGTAGAGTCTTAAACAAATTATGGTGATCAATAACTAGCTGCTTTAAAAATACAGCAAATCCGTTGGTAACAACTGGTGCAAAAAATATACTACAAATTTCTCTAAGGAGAAGGAACAATTTCCAGTGACCATCACCTTCACTTATAAAATGACCAATCAGGAAAGGCAAAAAAAGGATGAGACACCACATTTGACTGGCATTTTGCTTAATGGGGTTCTCAGATGTTCTTAAATTATGAATGGCACTATGCTTGTTTTTTTCGTTTGCCACACCATAATCAAAGCTAATCATTCGATCATTCAGCTGGTCTAAAGTGAAATGTTTTTCCTCATAGATAAAATGTTGTAACATTAGTTTTATCTTGAGTGGAGCCACACCCTCTAAAAAAATGTCATGCATAATGTCAACGCAGACATTATCAATAATATGAAAGTACTTTTAGTGTTTAGACAAGAGTCTGCTTTTATGCCTGTTAAACCAGAATTTTTAAGCATGACCTGTTCATTGTGCAACTCCAAACAATCGTCATCAAATATACACTGCATCTCATGTTTGTCAATCAGACAGAAATGACAGAATTTGTTGGCTGCAAAACTCTCCAAATATCCTCCAAGTGAATGGCAGGCCAGAATATCAGCAGTGAATAAGCATATTGTGCCAAATAACAATGTACTTTGGCCATTTATCTGAACTTTATCATCCAACAATGGCTCAAATATTTTGTTGAAACCATAAACTTTGTCAGTCGAATTAAAAAGCAAGAGACAAGTTAAATCTAGCAGGTAAATTCCTCAAGCAAAAATAAACTGCTCCCATTTTGTGAACTTTGGTTTTAGAGCCTTTTTTTTTGTTGTTGTTTCAAAATCGACGAAATAAAGTTGAACTTGTAAAGCTTGAGGATATCTGCTGTACAATTTGTGATTTTTAAAATGTGAGCCATCACAGTAGTCATGCAATTTGTCCTCACTTTCGGTTTAATCCACAAAGAGCTTTTGCATTTGTTCGTTTTCAAAGAGAAACTTCACAGAAGCAATAATAGATACGTATTGACATGTATCTGCTATTAAAACCTGAGTTAATTTGCCTTGTTTTCTTGCAGTGTCACCTCTGTTTCCAAGGAAGATTTCTGTTGGCTTGATAAAAGAGTGGTCTGCTGCAAAATATTAGATCATTTTGTAGGGGGTATCAACTTCCTCAAACATATTTCGTCCCCTTTCAAATTCATCAATCAAAGTCTGAAATTCATCACTTGGCATTGAGTAACGATTAAGCAGAGATGTGGTTCTCTCTTGCAAACAGTCCAGGGTTTCGCAGAGTAGTTCTTTTGTGCATGTGATGCTTCTTTGCACGTCAGTCAGGGTACAATTTGAAGAGGAGTACATTTTTGCAACAAATGCTGCTGTACAGCTTTGGTAGTCAGAAGTGCTGCAATTACTGGAGCCATCAAAATTAGTCTCTAGAATATCAACAGCAGCAGAGCAAGATGCAGCTGTGAAGTCCTTATTCATGCTGGTGTCAGGGTCTTGTTCTAAATGTGATTGGTTTGCAACCTGAGCATGCTCTCTATTGAGATGTTTAGCATAAGAATTGAAGTTATGGTATGTTCGTTGACAACTGTTTTGACTACAAACAATTGTATAATCCTGTCCATCAGAAAGTGCATGGACATGCCTAAGATGACTTCTAAGTTTCCGGATGTCTTTTGAAGTAGATTTTTTACACTTTGGACATATGTACATGGTGGTACAATTTAGAAAATGGTGGTATTTTGAAAACAATTTTGAAATAAGCTCCACAACTTTGGATCTCTTCCCACTAGAGAAAGGAATGTCATAGACATTTTCAAAGACATTAAAGACAGATGTGAGTTGGACAGGATATGCTACATTGCAAACCCAATACATTTTGAACAGCTTGTCAACGGCACACGTCAGACTCTTATCCTCGAGTGGAATGGTGACTTTGTCATTCTTGGCCACAATGATGTATTGCGCTGTAAAACAGGGGACTCCTAAACAGACATTGTGTGGTTGATGGTTTTCCACCATTGTCTGGGAATTATCCAGGAGGCTGGAGATGCTGGTTCCAGCCTGTAAAAATAGAAGTACATTTTATAAAAGCCATTATCAAAACAATTCAAGTGACTGGAGGTTCTCTTAAAGGGTTAGTTCACCCAAAAATGAAAATTCTGTCATTAATTACTCACCCTCAATTCGTTCCACACCTGTAAGACCTTCGTTCATCTTCAGAACACAAATGAACAGCAACACAACCGAAATGTTTCCAAATGCAGAAACATAGCAAGGACATCAGTAAAATGGTCCATGTGACATCAGTGGTTCAACTGTAATTTTACAGTCCATGTGACATCAGTGGTTCAACTGTAATTTTACAAAGCTAAGAAAATACTTTTTATGCGCAAAGAAAACAAAAATCCTCATCCCGTCTACTGTGGCATGCCGCGATTGTGAAGAGAGTATCATGACGCATGCGCTTGCTTCTGCTTGATTGTAAACAACGCATACACTTGCTGTCCTCTGCTCGTAAACAAGACCCCACGCATGCTTTGTTTACATGGCCAGGAAAGCCCTCATAGCTTCATATCAAGACAATTGAACCCCTGATGTCACAAGGACTATTTTACCTATATCCTACGTTTCTGTGCTTGGGATTTCAGTTGTGTTGCTGTTTATGGAGGGTCAGACAGCTCTCGGATTTCATCAAAAATAGCTTAATTTGTGTTCCTGAAGATGAACGAAGTTCTCATGGGTTTGGAACGACATGAGGGCGAGTAATTAATGACAAAATTTTCATTTTTCCGTGAACTATCCCTTCATTTACATTAATTGAACTAAAGCCAGGAATATTTTCTTATTTTTGTTCAAAAGTAAATAGGGATGCACAATATTATCGCTTCACTGTTTTGTATCACTGCATTTAATTTGAGAAAGTACATACAGAATGATGCGTCCAGTGTGACAGAGTAAACAGTCACTAGTGTGTGCAGTGACCACATCAGCAACTGCCTCTACTGGGTCATAATACCCGTTCGGTAAGGCGGTTTATTTATTTAGTGGCCGCTGCTGGCCTTCTTATAATACAATGAAAAGTAAAATGCACAAATAACCTTAAGATACTTGGCCAAAGCGAGTTGAAAAATATTGGCAAAAATCTAATACTTGGCATCCCTAGAAAACAAAATGAAAACAGTATAGTTTTATGCAAATCAGAGAGTCGTGTAATTAAGTAACATCACAAAGTGCTTGCACAGGAAACTAACAAACAAAAAACAAAGCTAACATATAAGGGCAATCAAGTTGCTTACCGGCTTAATATCCAAGAGGTAAGCAAGGGCCGACTTTGTACTGCATTTGGCCCAACCTTTGCTCCTTCCTGATGCAGTGGGGGGCAGCAATGTAGTAAGAATCTGAAGAGCTCTGTAACATGACTCTGTAGTATGATGGAAAAACACAAAATGGCATTTTTTTTTTTAATGGCTGGAATAATGGCTGGCTTTGATCTCCAACCTTACCTTCAGAGAACTACTAAAACTAATGGTGTCCACTGAAAGAAAAACATTTTGAAAGAACAAGCAAAGTAGCCTACCTTCCCTCTCATTATCAGTTGGCATGACCAGAGGATCTTTCACTGTGGACATCTTTTGCAGCTTTGGAACAATATTTCCTTCCCATTTTCAAAGAAAGAGGTCAGCCCTCCCCGGAAACATTTTTTCAAACTCAGTGTCAAACTACAACACAGGACAGAACACACAATTACAACACTACTGTGTTTTCTCAGTATACTTCAGTATTACGATTTGAATTAAACTGATTGAAGAAAAATAAATGGTGGGACTTGATTTCAGTGCACCTTACAATCTCTAGCTTGCGCAGACCGATGGTTGGAGGGGAGTGGTTAAAAGATGTATAATAACGTAAGAGAAAGAACAGCATTTCAGAGGGAAAGCAAAATGCACCAGCTAACATTTTTAGAGTTTCTATATCTAAAAAACCCGCCTGTCTTGCTAAAAATTTTATTCGATTACAAATTTTTGAGTGAGCTAAAACAGCCATCTTTTCTCTTGTCAAATTACTATCCAGAACACAACCCAAATATTTTACGTCTTGTTTAGGTGTAATAATTTGATCTCCAACCTTTACCTCTAAAGCTTTTGTTTTTTTTTTTTTCAATTTAGCAGCCGAGCCAAATAATATAACTTCAGTTTTCCCCAAATGTAAAGACAGTTTATTATGGCAGAACCACTTAGAGACCCCTTCAATCTCTCTACTTAATTAATATTCAATAACATCCTTCCTCTTATGAGACAATTATTGCTGCATCATCTGCATATAATAAAAGCTTATTTGAACAAGCCAAATTTAAATTGTTAATATATAATAAAAAAAGTAAAGGACCTAATACACTAGCGGAACCCCATATGAAATGTTCAAACAATCTGAAAACACCCCATTTAAATCTACTATTTGACACCTATTTTCAAGGTAAGACTTAATCCATTTACAGGCCATATTACTAAAACCCATCGCTTTAACTTTTAAATGCAAAATTCTGTGATCGACGGTATCAAATGCTTTTTGTAGATCTAACAGTACCATCCCATTTAACTTCCCTTTATCCATTTCTTTCCTTATATAATACATTAAAAATAAAATTGTTGTCTCAATGGAGTGTTTTTTTTTTTCCTAAAACCAGATTGAAACTCATACAATATTATGTTTGAGAAGATAGTCTTCAGTCGGCTCAAAAATAATATTTTCCATCACTTTTGATAAAGCACTCAGAATTGACACCGGCCTATAATTATTACACTCAAACCTACTATCCTTTTTAAAAAGGGGAATAACTCTTGCTTTTTTTTTTTTTTTTCCACTCATCAGGAACCTTACATTTACAAATTGAAAGATTTATAATATGGGTGACCATTGGAGTAATAAAATTGGCTGAATCATTAAGAAACTTCACTGGAATATTATCTAACCCTGTTTCTTTACTACTTTTAAGATTTATTAATTTCTTAAAAACATTACTCTCCTTTACTTTAGTAAACAAAAAACCTCCCGGTATAATACCGCATTTAGCATAATACTCCCCAACTAATGTATCATTAAAAATACCAATTTGTGCTGGAAGCTCATTTACCAATTTTTCTGCAACCGTAGTAAAAAATCTATTAAAATGATTTGCTACCTTTATCTGATCCGATATAAAACTTCCATCTACTTTAAGGCTAATTTTAGAACATTATCTTAATCTTTTCCTGATACCCTAATTCTCTTAATGCTCTCCATAGTTTTTGAGGATCTTGCTTCCTTTCAACTAATCTTGTCCTTATGTATAAAAAAAAGTATTTTTTGCCTCTTTTACCTTATCCCTTACTTCGTTCCTTTTACGTTTAAATACCTCAAAGTTATCATTATTTCTATCCCTTTTAAAAGCCTTAAAACTGTCATTACGCTCCTTAATTGCCTTTAAAATACTATAATTCACCCACGGTTCAGTCCTTTGTTAATTCTTATATCTTATATTAATTCTTATATATAAGGTGCAACCTGGGGAAGCAGTCATTATCAGTCATTATCTCATCGTCTTTCGGGACTGTTTGTGTTTGTTGCCAATCATCAAATAGCGGAAATTTCTCTATTATGTCTGAGGACAAGGAGAAGCGTTTCAGGAAGTGTGTGGATCCATGCCCTGAGATTTCTGACTCCGGAAGATTCGCACACCCTATGCGTCTATTGTTTGGGAGAAGAACACGCACGGATGGTGCTTGAGGGCGCTGTCTGTGTGAATTGTGAGCGTCTTCCTATGAGGACGCTCCGTTCTCGCCTGGCCCTCTTCTCGAGGGATGAGGCGTCAACATCTGCGCCTGGTGGATCCGGCCCTGCTCGTGCTGAGGCAGAGCGGCGGCTGCACTCATGGGGCTCGCAGATGGAGCTCGCTGCCAAGTTTGAGAGAGGTGTTGTGGTCTCTCAGCCTTCGGCGGCGGCTGGCGAGGATGAGCTCCTGGAGGACGACGATGTCCTGTCTCTGACATCATCTGATCCGGGAGCGAGTGTTCTTCTGGCCGATAGCCCCCGTGGCCAGGAGGTGGTAATGGAGGAGGAAGAAGTGGCTTCTTTTTATTCTTTCTCCAAGCCTCCTGGCCCAGCATATGCCGAGTTGCTGGAGGTTGTGGAACGCGCTGCTGGCAGACTGCAGCTGCCGTGGGGGCGCGATAGCAAAGAGCCCGTTCGCGGCAGACTGGACGAACGCTTTCTTTCCGACCACAACCCTGTGACTCCAGTGAGCCTTCCATTCCTTCCGGATCTCCACGTTGAGATCAAGAAGGCATGGAAGAACCCATACTCGGCCAGAATTCATCCATATCAGCGAGGAAATTTCGCTGATGTGGAGGGATTGGGCCACCATGGGTATGTGTCGCTGCCGCCCATTCACGGGCAGAGCACCAACTCTAAAGGCTCCGGTTCTGCCGTCCAGACCCCTTAAACAAACATCCCGTCTGAACGGCAGAGCATATGCTGCTGCGGGTCAGGCTGGTGCGGCTTTACACACAATGGCAGTGTTGCAGGCGTAACAGGCTGATCTGCTGAAGGACCTGGATCAGGGGCAGGGTTTGTCCTCTGATGCGGTGGCTGAGCTACGCCGCACCACAGATCTCGCTCTCCGGGCCACCAAACAGACGGCCGCCTCGATTGGGAGATCGATGGCGGCCATGGTGGCCACGGAGAGGCATCTGTGGCTGAACATGGCGGACATCGGGGAGAGAGAGAAGGGCTCTCTTCTCGATGCCCCGGTTTCGCCAACTGAACTTTTTGGCGGCTCCGTTGAGACGGTGGTTGGAAAGTTCAGGGAGGCGAAGGCGCGCTCAGCAGCCTATAAAAACTGCATTCCGCTCAGGTCCGATCCTGGGCCCAGACAGCCGGGAGGTGCTGGCCCGTCTCGAGTCAAGGCTCTGAGGCAGGGCCAGAGGTTTAGCGTCGCCGCTCAAGCGCCTCCTCCACCCTGGAGCAAGTCGCAGAAGCGGCGAGACACGAGGAAGAGGAAGGATGATTTAAGAGAGGTGATTGATCAACGGCGCCAGCAACGCCGCTGATTGATCCCCTCTCCTGGCGAAGGTGAGACTATTTGTTGCCTTCGCCCCTCTTCCTTGGCCTCCCAGGGCGTTTTTTAATCACTGTGTATGTTCGGGTGACACCTTTGAACAGTCAGGCTGACGGCCAGGCCCATGATGAATTCTTTTCTGAAGGCCCGCCTTCTGGCTTGATAGTGAAAGGGTTCTTTGGGCTTCTAGTACCATGGATGTTTTCCTTCCCATGTTTGTGAAGGAGCAGTATTGGGTCTTCGAGCCGCAAGAAGGTAAGACAACGTCAAATTTAATTCTCTAAATGTTGACTGTGTGTTGTTACCTGTATAATTCCTGAACATGGCATAGTGAATGTAACATTGAGATAGCATTTATAGGGGTTTTTTGGGCAAAAACTGGAGTGTTGGGACTGACTGAGCAGGTCATAAAATGGCTGCTGTTTAGTTTCTCTCTGTGCTAAATGAGCCTCTCGGCTGTTTTCAGTATAGTCTAAGTTGGCACTTATTACCTCAGTTTGTGTGTCTGTAGCGGCCCTAACCGGCCGCCTGACGTTTTTCTCCCGAGGGAGTTGTTAGCCCAATTATCCCCTTGCTTGTGTAGGTGCAATTTGAGTTTTCAGCTAGGTGCTGTTCCTCAGATGGTGGGCCCTTATCTTTTCGCAGATAAGTTATGCAGTTGTGTGCTTGGCCCCATTTTCTAGAACTTTCATGCTAAAAGGAATTACTTTCTTCTGAGCCACTTGATAATTTGGTAGTTATCAAGTTTGAGTTGACGTTGCTAGTTTTTTAGCTCCTGTCCTCTGGGGTTTAGATCAGATTTGAGGATCTGTGTGGGAAGTGTTTTTCTTTTCAAATAACAGCATGTAATCAAAGTCTGTGTTACTTTGGGTTCTAGACCTTTGCCCTACATTGTATGTGAGCCTATGCTGCCACAGGTTGGCACCCGCTCTCATAACAGTAAGCTCTTTGCTTTGAAAGTAGGCTTCCGTTTTGAGTATTTGGTGACTTGTACTCTCCAGTCAGGGGTCTGTGTCACTGGGTGCATCACCTGTTGGATTGCATATTCAGGGTAGTTAGTGCCACTTTGTTGAAGAAGGCTGGTATCTATTAGCTCCCTTTTTTAGTGATCTGTTCTTTTTACTATACTGTTTGAACTGATCATAGTGTGCTCACATATTCTCACAGGTTTACACTGCCACAGGCCAGGCCACATGTTTGTTTGAGGTGGTAGGCTTATATTAGCCTCCCTTGAACCATGTTGGCTTTGTTTGGTTTCCTTTAGTCAAAACATTTACTTTAGGTACATTGCCTGTTGGAATGTGGGGTCTAGCGCAGGTCGCAGTTAGCTTCCCTTAGCTTTCTTGGTTACTGCTGATTCCCTGTAGCTGGGTTCCCTTTAATTCACGAGCTGTAGCCACGTGTTTTTGAATTGGCAGGCCCCTTCAGGCCTCCTTTTTTAATTTACGTTTGGCACTATTTGTGTTTTATCTGTGAGAAGGTTGATCGCCACCTGTTACTGGAATGGAGGCCCCTTTAGGCCTCCTTTTTCTAGTCGACTTGTTGGCAGGATGCCCGGGAAACCATGCCACCATCAGCCACGCCCCATCACTGACGAGTAGGCCCTAACAGGCCTGTTCGTGATGTTTGGCAGTGCTTTCATGTGTTAATCATGAGATTTTTAATACATGACTTCTGGGTGGTATGGTTATGGTAGCCACTTGCTGATGCCACATGTTTACTAAGGTAGGCCTACTTCGGCCTCCGGTGTAATATGTGGAGTTCAGTCATATACTCCTCTCGCTGTGAGGGTGACAGGGTGCTTTTACCGAGTATTCCAAGTGGCTAGCCCCTCAGGTTTGGTTCCCTGAGTCTTGTTCTAGTTGAGCTAAGGGCCACCTAGCGCCTAGGGTGGATCTTTTGTGCTCCTAGAAATGGCCACGAGACTACGCTGTGTGTGTTAGAGGTTGCTAGGCCTACGGGCCGCCTGGTTTTGACACACCGGTGTATGTTTGGGTGTATTTCTCTTTGAGATTTATCTTTATACACTTCTGTTGGCCAGAGGCCTAAGTGATAAATCCAACCTCCTTTTGTCTGGTTGTTTATCGTCCTTTGGGCCTGAACACTGCCACGAGCTGATGCCACGTGTCTGTTGAGGTTATAGGCCCCTCCAGGCCTTCCTTAATGCGTGCTGGCGTACGCTGTACTCCTCTTGCTTTAGAGAGTAAAAGGTGTTTTTACTGAGTACACTGCTCGGTGGATCGTGTTGGGTGGATTGTCATGTGGGCACTTTGCAGCCTCTTAGGCTGCCATTGAAGTCATCTTTCTACCCCGGAAAGAAAGCCGGGCCACTTTCTGTTTGACTTCTGTTATTCACTTAACTCTATCATGCTGTAGGCCTCTTTCGGCCTCCATGAGTATGTGCCCATCGCATGGTCTACCTGTTAGGTGAGTTTTGTACTTCCCTTTTAGGGTTATGTTTGTAATAGTGCTTAGCTCCCTAAGCTGGTCATGGGGTAGGCCTTAATCAGGCCTCCTCTTAAGGATCCAGCATCAGGCTGGTTTGTGCTCCCCTGGATCAGGGTTCTGTAGCGCACGGCCTCCTCAGTGCGTTAATTAAGCACTGGGTAGATCCTAGGATGAGTGGATTATACTCCCCTCAATACGAGGGTTCATAGCACTTAGCTGAGTTCTGCTCTCCAGGATGCCCGTCTCTACGCGTGGGTTTGAGTTTGTTTCTGCCTCTTTGCAGTCACTCTTACTTACTATCTTCTGTGAAGAATGCGTGTTAGGAGGCTCTGTATTCAGACAGGGTTGGCCCAGACTGAGTTTGTCTCAGGTCAGACTAGGTCGGCCTCCCTGGTGGCATTGAGGGTGACTTCGTTCCCCTCTAGTGGCTGGCTGGGGTTCCCTTCGGTTCCCTGGCCACATTCCCTTAAAGGGACCACTGTTTCTTATGGAAAAGTGGGTTCCAGACGCTTTAGCACCTTCTGTAGGGCCTTTGAGGAGGTCCTTCATGGAGTTTAGCTTGGGCTGTTGGCCAAAGGGAATGCTGTCACTGACAGCCTGGTGTGACCCGAGGGAGAGTTGCCAAGCAGTTTCTACTGCTCTGGAGCCCTTGTCTCAGCCATTTTTCTTGGCAGGCATTCTCCTCAAGCATGGCGGCGTGGGTATTTCGTTCCCCATAGCGTTGCAAAACGCAGAGTAGAAGTTCCCTTTCGAAAGGGAACGTTTCTGGTTACGAATGTAACCAGGGTTCCCTGAGAACAGGGAACGAGACTCTGCGTTTCCTTGCCATACATCGGGCTGCCTGCTGAACAGTCCCTCAAGACGATGGATAATGACTGCTTCCCCAGGCGCCCCTTTTATACTTCCGGGTCGCGCCTGTATGACGTCATAGGCTGTCGCCGGCCAATAGGATTTGGAGTTATTGGATAGTTGGCTTTCAAACACCGAGTCACGTGACGTTTCCCCATAGCGTTGCAAACGCAGAGTCTCGTTCCCTGTTCTCAGACGTTTCTCTCTCTCTCTCTCTCTTTTTTTTTTTTTTTAACACATGATCAACTTAAAATGACACAAAATGTGTTAAAATAGCCATAACACAAAAATGTGTTTTAATTAACACATCCTTTTTGAGAGTGTACAGTTAAATAAACAAAAACCTAATATCAAGTGACTTACATTTTAGACACCAAATCGCTTGTTTCTGTCTATTTCGCCTACGAAAATAGTTCCAAAGTCCACAGAATTGTTTTGCAACATTCCTGAATGAATCAGCCGCTTGAATTAATCGGTTAAATGACATTCGCTGCCACCTACTGGCGGGTTTAATTTCAGGTTTAAAGTGCCTTTTCAATTTATGAATAATTACACACACACCCTCTCTGTCAAGCAAAAATGTAGCACCTCTGTTCAATCTTTCTGGTTTTAGTAAATCTTTGTAAAAGTGCCTTTTAAAATATTTATTCTAAATACTTTAAAATAATTTGAGCTTCTGGTTTAATAGCATTTATATATATACAAATGTCTTTGGTCAAATTAAGCTGTAAAATAAATAGTTGTCCCTTTAAATGCAATGGATTTTAAAAGATATCAACAAAAAACTTTAAAAGCTGTTTTTTTTTTCTTCTTCTCAGGTTTCAATTGGAAAAAGAGGGCAGACAACCATAATTCAAATGGCTATATCTTTAAAACCATTCAAGATATCATTTTAAAGCCTATGGTCTCTGTATTGTTGGGTTCTTAATATATTCAATAAAGACGCAGCAGCGCACGTTTACATGGCGTAACACTCCTTTACTCCTATCTTGTTAGGAAGGCCCTCTACTGCCCCCTAGCGCCCAGGCTTACAACGTTATTATTGATCACACCACATCTCCCTTTCTGAAAAGCAATAAACTGTGACCTACATCTTTTACCCCCATGTTACATCAAACTCTTAATCTCACATTTATAACACAAATATCAGGTCTACTATAACACATTTTTTTACAGACCTATTTAACACTTTCCTTTACAGAGAACTCATAATAAGAAATCAGATTACACTCAAGAATATGAACCCTTTTGGTATCTAGCTCTTTTTGAACACACAGTAGCCTCCATAAACATTTAACACTCAACAGGATTAAACTTCCCATTAAACCCCTTTATAAGACCACTTAAACAAACCATTGCACCCCCAACATTTCACATTTCACTTTTTTTTTTTTTCACTTTTCTTTTCTTTTGAGTTCTCACAGGTCCAGTCTATCTGGCTTTTTGATAGTTCTGCCAGACCTGGATCTTACAGTTTGAGGAGAGAGCCCCTCCGAAGATATCTGACCAGTGTCTGTCGAAGTATCCTGCAGGTCAACCCCTGCAGCATGTTCAAGTGTTTTACTGCTGTTGTCTGCCGACATGGGCACAAGGTGACGACGATTTCTCCTTAATGTACCCTGCGATCCACTGACCAGGTAAGATCTTGGTGTTTCATGTGGAAATGTCACAGTACCTGTAGATCTTGTATCTGTAATCCACACTTGATCTCCTGGTGACAGGTCAGAGAGGTTTCTCACTCTGTGTCTGCGGTCATAATTGCTTGAGTCCATCCATCTCTTCTCTCTTTCCTTACGCTGCAACGACTGAAGGTCTGGGATGGCTGGCTTCAACACCGCCGGGTGAACTGGCACTTTACCATACTGTCCTCTCTTACCACAATTGTGGCAGTCTGCATTCTTTGCTGGGCACTGCAATTTAGCGTGTGACTCACCACATTTAGGGCATGACTTATGCTCTGCTCCTAAATGTGTTTCATGTTTGTCTTTGTGCTGTTTTACTGGCTGTCTTTTATTTTTCCAAGCTAGCTGTTTTCCTTTCTTAGTGTGTACTGCATCCACTGTCATTTTAATAGCATGTGCAGCATCTCCTCTCAGATCCGTTTGTTGCCGTTTAATATCCTCAGCTTGTCTGACCATATTAATGGCTTTTGCCAGATCCAGCCTGCTCTCTATCTGCATTTTCTGTGAAAGCACAGTGTCTCCAATGCCAACTACGATCCTGTCTCTCAACAGTTCATCGCGCAGTGCCCCATATTCGAAATCTTCCGCCAGTGCATATAAAGCAGTTATGAACGAGTCTGCAGATTCGGATGGCCCCTGAGCTCGCTGGTTAAATTTAGCTCTTTGGTAGATCACATTCTTCTTCGGCACGAAAAAGTTTGTGAAGCCGTCCCTGACGGAGCTGTATATCAGTTTCTGTTCTGCGGTTAATGTTAGGCCTTTTAGCACATCATCTGCCTCGTCCCCCATGCAATAAATAAGCGTGTTCACCTGATTAGCGTCTGAGCGCTCAAACTGTCTTATCCACTTTTCCCAGTCTTGTGGCTTTGAAAAGTCAAAGGATTCCGGTGGATTTATTGAGAACGTTGCAGATGCTTTAGCAGGAAGTTGTGGAGGGTTGTTCTGTTCGGCTTGCTGTCCTCGTTGTGCTTGCGACATGCAAGTTTTCTTAATCTTCTCCACTTATTATTATTTTTTTTTTACTTTCTCCTTTTTCTCATATAATGTCCGCAATCCTTTCACTCTGTGTAGCAACACTTCTGACACCATGTCGTGTTGGGTTCTCAATATATTCAATAAAGATGCAGCAGCGCACGTTTACAACACTCCTTTATTCACTGACGAACTTCCCCCTCTTGTTAGGAAGACCCTCTACTGCCCCCTAGCGCCCAGGCATATAACATTATTGTTGATCACACCACAGTCTCCTCTTTCCAATTTTGAAATGTGGGTCACTGTGACTAATTTTGCTGGATCAGGTCACATATAGTCAATTAATGGCATTACTGTATATAAGAACAACATATAATTGTCACAGTTTTATGTCTTTTATAGTCGTAAAATATTGACAGCAAAACTGCTTTGCTCTCAGAATTAACAGGAGACCACCTGGTTGTGGTGGTTGCCCTCATGTTCTAACTGACCAGCAGGAGTTGGCTGTGGTGGAAATGGTCAGGGCAAGGAATGACTGAAATCGTTGGCTGACTGAAATCAAGTAGGCTATGAGGAGAGCAATGACACCTTTGCCAATGTGGCATCAATTAGCCTTCCAACTATTGTCTGCCTTTTGAAGAAACACCAGGTTTCTATGAACAAATTTACCTGAAACAATGCCTGGGTGAAACAACTGTGTTCAGAATATGTTCAGGTACACTAAACACTAAATCGGTGTAATGTGTGTTCAGCTTTTACTGTATGTGATAGACATGCAATGTATAGTACTGTACTACAGACTAACAATGTCAACTATTATATGTAAAAAAGGTAACCAAATTATAAGTTTATTGGGTAATGCAGCTGGATGCTGCTGTGAATCATCACAAGTATATTTTTGTTGATGAGGCAGGTTACAATCTGGCAAAAACCTGACGCCGTGGTCGTAGCCTTATTGGCCAAAGGGCAACCATCCAAGTGCCTGGACAATGTGGGGGAAACATCTCGACGTGTGCGGCTATATTTGAAGATGGTGTGGTAGGCCGTAGACCAGTTCTAGGATCATACAACACTGAACACCTGATGGCTTTTCCAATGAACTAGAGCAGGCCTGTCAGGGTGAAAATGTCATCTATGTTATTGTGTGGGACAATGTCAGTTTCCACCATACAGAGCTGGTTCGGGAATGGTTTCGGGCACATTCTCAGTTCATGACCCTCTACCTTCCTCCATACTCCCCTTTCCTCAACCCAATCGAGGAATTCTTTTCTACATGGAAGTGGAAGGTGTATGATCGCCATCCCCCATGAGCATGTCACCCTTCTTCAAGCCATGAATGAAGCTTGCAATGATATAACTGTAGAGCAATGTCAAGCCTAGATTTGTCATGCCAGAAGGTTTTTCCCACGGTGCCTGAACAATGAGGACATTCACTGTGATGTTGATGAAAATTTATGGCCAGATGTTGAAGACCGGCTTGATGTTAATTAATAGTTTGTGTATTTCAGATCTCCGTTTACAGTTTTCTTTTTTCTTTTTTTTCTTCTTTTTTTTCACAATGCAACCACAGTAATGTTGTAAAAACTATAAAATAAAATACTTTTTCTGCTTGTATGTAAAATGACTTTTGCTGTGTTCTTTGATCATGTTGTATAAACCTTTTTTTTTTTTTTTTTGGAATTTTGTTTGAATGTAAGTGTAACATCTATTGTGATGGCTGTGTATACAGTTTTACAGTACAGTAACATTCATTCAGCACCGATGGTGATTTGAAACCTGTACCTTGAATTGTTTGCTACTGAATGTTAAAAGTACTAAGTTGAAAGAAGATCTTACTGTTGTGTTTTGGTGATTAAACCTAATGTTCTCATTACATATCACAATGATCTTGTGTTTTGACACAAAGATTATGTGGAACGAAAATATGTGCAACTAGAATGAAAGCATGAGATCAGGTTTTGAATGAATGACTAGCGGTGTTAGTACAAAACTCCAAATTGATCACACTTCTAAGAGTTTTGTACACTTTACTTGTGAAAATAGTACCAAACCAATAAAAACAAAGAAACTGTAGTGTTCAAATGTACGATACTTGCAAATGCCTTAGCTGTTGAGCTGTTGAGGATCTAGAGGCTCAGGAGAAATTCCTGATGGTTCAGTCCAATGGTGCTGAAGTTGTAATCAATATCTTCTGCATTGAATGAAGAATTGACAATGAACTTGCGCTGTTAATTTGACCCTGTTGTCGAGGAAGTTGCACATGGCAAGCCAATGTGGATGAGGCCTGCCCGCCCGGCACTTTTTGAAACATATCGCCGGATGTATCTAATGCAAAAGAAACATATCTAGTTAGCAATTGGTTCGTTTGTGTTAAATAAGAGGTATTTTGGCACTGAGATGTGTTGTTTTTGAAATCATGCTGAGTGCTTGTTGACTTTGCAGCTGTTTGGCACAACAGTGTTCTCTTGGCGCTCGTGCACAGTGTGCAGTCTTCACACAGACGAGCACTTCAAACTATCGCTTGATACCGTTGTGGAGACTCCCTATTCATTTCTGTGAAATCACAAAACAAAATGCACATAAACATATTTTCCTGCTTTTGATATACACTAACTGATGAACATCTTAGGTTTTAATGAGGAAGGGGAAAAAAGAAAGTTACACGAGGGTGGATTAGAACCCAGAACCTCTGGCATGCTTAATGAAAATTCTACCACTAGCCCAATAGGACAAACAAGTATTCAGTGCTGTATTCAACTATTGTATTATAGTAGATATAAGTATGAAATATTAAACTGAATTAAATTGAATTCTGTGTCAATAAATTGTGCATTTATTAGGCTATCTTCACAAAACCCAAACCTTAACATGAGACAGTAACTCGAAATAATGAGTTCCCTGAGAACAGGGAACTCAACACTGCGTTTGACACGCTTTGGGGAACGTCATCACGTGAACCGGTGTCTGAAAGCAATTATTAAATCTCACCAATCCTATTGGCCGGCGACAGCCTATGACGTCATAATAGACTCGACCCAGAAGTATAAAAGGAGCACCTAGAGAAGCAGTCAGTATCTTATTGTCTTCAGGGACTGTTTTGTTTGATTTCGATTCTTCGAATCTGGTAAGGAATTAACTATGTCTAACAAACGTTTCAGGAAGTGTCTGGATCCGTGTCCCAGGTTTTTGATACCCGATGACACACAATCTGTGCGTTTTCTGTCTGGGAGAGGACCATGCATGGACAGGGCTTGAGGGCGCTGTCTGTGTAAACTGTGAGCGTCTGCCTATTAGGACGCTCTGCTCTTGTTTGGCCCTATTCTCGAGGGAAGAGGGGCCAGAATCTGTGCCTGGTGGTTCTGGTCCCACCCGTGCTGAGGCAAAGCGGCGGCTGAAATCATGGGGCTCTCAGATAGAGCTTGCTGAGGAGTTTGAGAGAGGTGTAAATCTCTCGCAACCCCCAGATGCTGACGAGGGTGAGCTAAGGTCCTCTCGTTGACATCATCAGATCCAGCACTTCTGCTCTTCTGGCGTTAAGCCCAAGAGAGCAGGAGGTGGCTGTTGAAGAGGAAGCAGGCGAGCCTGCTGAAACTTCAAAGCCTCCCTGCCCTGCGTATGCGGAGCTGCTTGAGGTTATGGCAGGCTGCAGCTGCTTTGGGAGCATGTTGAGAAAGGGACTGCACGCGGACGGTTCGACGAGCGGTTCCTTTCTTGCCATAACCTGACAGCCCCTGTGAGCCTTCCATTCCTTCCTGATCTACATGTTGAGATCGAGAAGGCATGGAAGAACCCATACTCAGCTCGTATTCACTGACATCAGCGAGTTAATTTCGCTGATGTTGAGGGATTGAGCCAGCATAGGTATGTGTCGATGCCCCCTATTGACGAGACGTTTGCAAACTATCTCGTCACAGGACGGGCTCTGACACTGAAAGCTCCAGTCCTGCCTTCGAAGCCCCTTAAAGTAACTTCACGCTTGAATGGCAGGGCATACGTGGCAGGGGGCCAGGCTGGTGCTGCCGTAGACACCATGGCGGTGTTACAGGCTTACCAGGCTGATCTGTTGAAGGATCTAGATCAGGGGCAGGGTCTGTCCCCTGAGGCAGTCGAAAAGCTGCCTCGCACCACGGATATTGCTCTCCGGGCCACTAAACAGACTGCTGCCTTGGTTGGAAGGTCGATGTCAGCAATGGTGGCCACAGAGAGACATCTGTGGTTGAACATTGCCAACATCGGGGAGAAAGAAAAGGGCTTTCTCCTCGATGCGGCAGTTTTGCCCTCTGAACTTTTTCGTACCTCCGTCGAGGCATGGCGGCGTGGGTATATCGTTCCCCAAAGCGTGTCAAACGCAGTGTTGAGTTCCCTTTCGAAAGGGAACGTCTCAGGTTACGTATGTAACCATGGTTCCCTAAGAACAGGGAACGAGGCACTGCGTTACCTGCTATGCATCGGGCTGCCTGCTGAACAGTCCCTTCAGACGATAAGGTACTGACTGCTTCTCTAGGCGCTCCTTTTATACTTTTGGGTCATGTCTATTATGACGTCATAGGCTATCGCTGGCCAATAGGATTGGTGAGATTTGATAATTGCTTTCAGACACCGGTTCACGTGATGACGTTCCCCAAAGCATGTCAAACGCAGTGTCTCATTCCCTGTTCTCAGGGAACCATGGTTACATACATAACCTGAGACATTATGTCGAAATAACGAGTTATGTCAAAATAAGATATTATGTTAAGATGACGAGTTATGATGAAATAACGAGTTATGTCAAAATAACGAGATATGTTTTTTCCCACCATGTGGTATAGGGCTTCCGTACAAGACAAATTGTGATGCTTTTTTTGTGCAAAAACAAACTGAAGGTGTAATGAAAGTTGCTTGGGAGTACTCCCTGTTACGCTCCTCATGGGTACAAGCTTTCCTGATCACAGAACTCATACTTCTGATACTGGACTGCAATCTTGTGATAGCTAAGTCGATTATTTATAATGAAGCCCATTTAAAAACAACAGCAGTGGGCTTCTGAGTGGATTTACAACATCCCAAGGTTGGGGTGGACCTAAGTTGAAGAGGGAGACTCTTCCAGTGCTTAGGGATGACAGCTAAAAAAAAAGCCAGTTATCTTTTTGACTAAGCCAGAGCAGGAAACAGAGGAGAAGCTGAGTGACCTTAAGAGGTAGCGCCATGAGACAAAGAAGGGCCTTAAAGACAAAAGCACAATCTTAATCTTAAAACTACAACTAAACGGTAGCCAGCACAAAGGAAATATGGTCTCTTTTCTTTGTGCCCATTGAAAATCCCACTGCAGTGCCTGCGCACATGCTAGGGATCACTCCTCTCCAGTGTCTTTGAGAGCGATGAACACCTTCTCTCCACAGTCCAGGGGAATTAGCTCAAATGGTGGAGCGCTCCCTTAGCATGCGAGAAGTAGAGAATCTATGCCTGCATTCTCCACTTGGGGCCCTGCCCTTTTACACCCACTCCCATAACGGGACAGTCTGCACTTTTATGGCACGAAGGGACACTCCCTAGATGAGCTTTTGAGGCTCACTGCTGTCAAAAATATTTTTCAGATGGGGTCACATTCGTGGCAAAACCAGGTCCCACCGACATTTGAACTCAGATCACTGGATTCAGAGTCCAGAGTGCTAACCATTGTATGGCTTTTGGACATCAAAACTGAAATTCATAAATTGTGGGCCCCTGTAATTTGCACCACAGCTCTGATGGTCAATGCATGAACTAATGGAAAATAGCAGCCAGTACAATCCTTCAAAATTCCCCCTGTTGGGTTCCACAGAAGAAAAAGTTATAGAAGGTTTGGAACAACATAAAAGTGAGTAAATGATAAACAAATGTGTGCGTTTGTGTGTGTGTGTGTGTTAGTCTGGGTATGGTGATTGTTTAGGCAGCATAAATGTCAGGTGTGTTACACTTATTACAGTGATGGCTGACAGAAACTCTAAGAAAACATGTTATTTGTTTACCAGAGTAATAACCTAAGGCCAAGCACATGTTGACATTTCAATATCAAGTGTTCCACCTTCATAACAGATAAACAAGCCTCATAACAAATGAACATTTTGTTATAATTAGTAGAGCATCAGGGAATTGCTTGAATAAGAATAAAAGATCATGCTGTCAACCTGCTACTGCATACAGTAGGTTAACTATGGAGTTAATATTGTGCCATAATTAAACAAAGAAATTCAGCATTTTGCAAACAAAGAGAAAGTGATGTGCTGATACAAAGGTCAGTTTGAGCGAAAACGCATTTGTGCATTTGTCATTTGATCAACTGCATTTGTGAGAAAATCTTCCATTTTAAGATACGGATAATGTGGAAAAACAATGAAAAAATCTTTCCTTTTTTTTAGCTAATTTCAAAGAACAGACATTCAAAAATAATCTCCCAAAGTTTCGTAGTCCAGATAATTGAGTAAAGGTATTCAAATGACTATTAAAGTTGACAAAGTTTTACTAAATTCGCTGGAAATGAACATTGCTTTTCTCAGCTCCTCTCGTCACTTCTGAGCATTTCTCTATATTCCAGGCATCCCCTGAAACGTCGCTTTCTCTGCTCTCCAAATATGGTGTTAAACGTTGTATAAAACCAATCAAAAAGCTTAGAAATGTACACAGACAGTGACATAAACGCTGATAATTTGCCAATGGGAAGCCTCGTTTCAACTGACCAGCACGCGATTGGTCCAGCCATCCTCCTGTCAGACTAGCAGCGCTCTGTGTAAACAAGCTAGCAGATCTCCTCAGAAAGATAGTTCAATACTGTGTAGTGTAGTATACTGTGTGTAGTTCTGTTTATTAATTTGAGAAATGTCGCTGTCAAAAGAGAGCAAAGTCGCCAAAGCGTTAAACTCACTGGAGGCTTCTAACCTAAGCTCTACTCAGCAAGAGTGGCTAAGGCTAGGCAGTGATTTTTTTTTTGGATCTGGAGACGTGTCATCCTCTGATAAAAGCGACAGCGATGTCAACTCAACGATGGAGAGCCGTGTTTTCTGTCATTTGATGAAGATTTCATTTCATTCACTCATTCTCTTACACAACCACTCTCTCACATGCTTTCTCTCTGTGACTGTGTGTACATGTGTGTGTACGCGCAAGGTGACATTCAAGGATGCAGACACACACACACACACACACACGCACACTGACACACCCTCTCTCTCAAGCAAAAATGTAGCACCTCTGTTCAGTCTTTCTGATTTTAGTAAATCTTTAGTAAATTTATTCAAATTAATACTTTAAAATAATTTGAGCTTCAGCCTGGTTTAATAGCATTTATATATACAAATGTCTGTGGTCAAATTAAGCTGTAAAATAAATAGTTTATCCCTTTAAATGCAATACAGGTTTTCAATTGGAAAAAGAGGGCAGACGACCATAATTAAAATGGGTATATCTTTAAAACCATTCAAGGTATAACTTTGACTATGATATCATTTTAAAGCTTATGGTCTCATCTTTCCATTGATACCAGTATCTCAGTTTTCAAATTTGGGTCACTGTGACTCATTTTGCTGGATCAGGTCACATATTAACTCCATAGTTAACATCTGCCTGGAAGTTTCGTTGCTCCAAGACTCAACCATGAGGTTGGATCCATCGTTAAATTGCTATAGACCCATGTAAGACTGTCAACATGTTCATTAATGGCCTATGAAAACAAGACAAATGTCACTATGTGCCATCATTTATTAGTGTTGTTCACTAAGGTAAGCAACACTATTACTATTGTTCACAGTTAGAGTTAGGTATTTGAACAAACCCCTAATTCTACCCATACCATCTGTGCTACAGACATGAATGATACATCAAAATATGTGGCTTGTTGTGGAGAGTTGTGCTATTACTTTAGATAATAAAACATTACAAAAATCCTACTTACAATGAAAGAATAATATGACACATATCTAGCTACCACCAATGATGTAATAATGTATACTAAAACTCACTCAAAACACTGTAGCAAGTTTTATTTATAAAATGTATAAATCTAGTTCCTAATCTAATTCCTAATTATTGTGTAGGGTAAAAGTAAAGGTCTACAGAACTACAGAACATCATAAAAGGTTTGACAAACTAAATCTTCTTTACACTTTTTTTTTTTTTTTTTTGGTAAGTGTTGACTAAAATATATTTTGAATCTTCATTGGCCAGAAGGACCCACAGCAGACTGACTGATGACCATATAATGAAAGGAAGCTCTAAAGCCATAAGCCACATCCATATTGAGTATAAAGATTTTTTTTTTTTTTTTTTTTGTGGATCTATACATAGGGGATTTTTGTGATGGCCGATGCCTGTATTCGTGTACAGTGCTGGTTAAAGTATAGAATCAGATCATTTTTCAGCATGACATCAGATGTGAGTTTCATGCTGGAGGCCGCCTTGGAGCAGATGGATGACATCATAGCTGGTAAGCTCCATAATTTTAAAGATAAATTTGACTGCAGTAGTAAATGCCTACAAGTGTTGGACATGCAGTGTGTTTTTGTATGGTCTACTTTGTCCATTTGCACCAGCTGCCCCTAGGCAAGGGTCTTTTCCATACAGGGTGTTACATTTAGGACTGCTCTGTTTATCAAAAACCTATGGACTGGTACACATAACCCCTCATGGCCTTAGGTTAAAGCAGAACTATATAAAGTACTAGGTCATACTAATTTTATCACTCAATGGTTCTCTTTTCAGGAGCCAAAGCTGGGACATGGGTGTGGCAGGGGAGCTCTATGCCGTCCCCTAGAACGGAATCTGAAATCATGGATACATACTAACACGTAAATGTATGAAACTCTGTACACATATACAGTGCGTGCAGAATTATTAGGCACACTCATTTTTTTTTTTTTTTCCAGGCACATCTTACCAATTCCAAACCACAATAATCTTAATAACTACTGTTAATTTTGTATTTAATCATTTATAAGTGATATATAATTGTTCATGAAGGCTGGAAAAAAAAAAAAAAAAAACAGCAACAAAAAAAAAACCAACAACCTTATATTCAGGTATTTTACCCAGTGCTGACCCGACCAAAAAAAAATATATATATTTTCTTTTGTAGTAAATTAACTACTTCATCAGGTGGATTCAAATGTGTCAAGAGGTAGCACATTCAGATCGCTCAAACTGGTTACTGAAAAAGAAAGGTTCTTAACCAACCAGGCTGCCCTGTCTCCTTGCATCTTCACGAAAGTCGCAGAGGTTGTCCTTGCCCCATTAAAGGAGGTGGGAATTCCCATCCTCAACTACCTTGACAACTGGCTAATCCTAGCCCACTTGCAAGAGTTATATGTGCACAGGGACTTGTTCCTCGAGCACCTAGCCTGACTGGGACTTTGGGTCAACTGGAAAAAGAGGTGGGAGCTCTAATGGAAAAAGGTGGGTTCATGCTTTCCTTTCTCCAGCAGGACTTTGAGAGGCACCTGTCTGCCTCCACCCTAAAAGTGTACATAGCTACGATAACAGCAAACATCGAAACTGTAGGTGGCAGGGTTTTTTTTGGGAAGTATGACCTGATAATTTGGCCCTGAGAGGTGTTGGAAGGTTAACTCCTTCAAGACCTCGCCTCATCTACTCTTGAGATCTTTCTTTGGTCTTACAGGCCTTACAGAAAGATCCATTTGAGCCCTTACGATCAGTCTAGCTTAGTGCCCTCTCTATGAAAATGGCCCTCCTCTTTGCACTCACTTGTGTCAAGAGGGTGGGGGACCTACAAGCTTTCTCTGTTAGTGAATCATGCCTGGAATTCGAGCAGGCAGACTTTAGCAAACCCAGGACATCTTTTTCTACCTCGTAGTACTCATTGGAAGGGAGTTCGGCGGAGGAATCCACTACTAGGCCCATTACTTGTGGTATGCCCCTTTCAGGTGAGCCCTTGTAATCTGGATTCATAACATTAACAAAGATTAATAAATGCTGTAGAAGTGCAGTTCATTATTAGTTCATGTTAACTAATGTAAACTAATGAACCTTATTGTGAAGTGTTACCATATATATACAGTGCTGTGAAAAAGTGTTGGCCCCCTTCCTGATTTTTTTTTTTTTTTTGCATGTTTGTCACACTTTAATGTTTCAGATCATCAAACAAATTCAAATATTAATCAAAGATAACACAAGTAAACACAACATGCAGTTTTTAAATGAAGGTTTTTATTATGAAGGGAAAACAAAATCCAAACCCACATGGCCCTTTGTGAAAAAGTGCTTGCCCCCTAAACCTAATAACTGGTTGGGCCACCCTTAGCAGCAACAACTGCAATCAAGCGTTTGCGATAACTTGCAATGAGTCTGTTACAGCGCTGTGGAGGAATTTTGGCCCACTCATCTTTGCAGAATTGTTGTAATTCAGCCACAGTGGAGGGTTTTCGAGCATGAACCACCTTTTTAAGGTCATGCCACAGCATCTCAGTAGGATTGAGGTCAGGACTTTGACTAGGCCACTCCAAAGTCTTAATTTCGTTTTTCTTCAGCCATTCAGAGGTGGACTTGCTGGTATGTTTTGGATCATTGTCCTGATGCAGAACCCAAGTTCGCTTCAGCTTGAGGTCACGAACAGATGGCGGGACATTGTCCTTCAGGTTTTTTGGTAGACAGCAGAATTCATGGTTCCACTTATCACAGCAAGTCTTCCAGGTCCTGAAGCTGCAAAACAGCCCCAGACCATCACACTACCACCACAATATTTTACTGTTTGTATGATGTTCTTTTTCTGAAATGCTGTGTTACTTTTACGCCAGACGTAATGGGACACACACTTTCCAAAAAGTTTAACTTTTGTCTCATCAGTCCACAGAATATTTTCCCAAAAGTCTTGGGGATCATAAAGATGTTTTCTGGCAAAACTGAGACAAGCCTTTATGTTCTTTTTGCTCAGCAGCAGTTTTCGTCTTGGAGCTCTGCCATGCAGGCCATTTTTGCCCAGTCTCTTTCTTATGGTGGAGTCATGAACACTGTTGTTGTGGAGTCTTTTGTTACCTCTTTGATGAGTCATCGCTGCGCTCTTGGGGTAATTTTGGTCGGCTGGCTACTCCTGGGAAGGTTCACCACTGTTCCATGTTTTCGCCGTTTGTTGATAATGGCTCTCACTGTGGTTCGCTGGAAAGCTTTAGAAATGGCTTTATAACCTTTTCCAGACTGATAGATCTCAATTACTTTTTTTGGATCTCAACATGATGTGTAGCTTTTGAGGATCTTTTGGTCTACTTCACTTTGTCAGGCAGGTCCTATTTAAGTGATTTCTTGATTGCGAACAGGTGTGGCAGTAATCAGGCCTGGGTGTGGCTAAATAAACTGAACTCAGGTGTGATAAACCACAGTTATGTTTTAGCGCTTTTCTGGGTACTAAAAGCGCTTTGCATACGGAAGGGGGAATCTCCTCAACCACCACCAATGTGCAGCATCCACCTGGATGATGCGACGGCAGCCATATTGTGCCAGAACGCCCACCACACATTAGCTTATTGGTGGAGAGGAGACAGAGTGATGAAGCCAATCAGTGTATGGGGATGATTAGAAGGCCATGATGGACAAAGGCCAATGGGCAAATTTGGCCAGGATGTTGGGGTTACACCACTACTCTTTTCGAAGGACATCCTGGGATTTTTAACGACCACAGAGAGTCAGGACCTCGGTTTAACGTCTCATCTGAAGGACGGTGCTTTTTGACAGTATAGTGTCCCCATCACTATACTGGGGTATTAGGACCCAAACACGACCACAGGGTGAGCACCCCCTGCTGGCCTCACTAACACCTCTTCCAGCAGCATCCTAGTTTTCCCAGGAGGTCTCCCATCCAGGTACTAACCAGGCTCAGCCCTGCTTAGCTTCAGTGGGAATACACAGCGCATCAGAGTTTATTGCATATGGGTCTGCATAGCGGCAGGCCAGTCAGGTTATCAGCTTATTCTGAATAAACTTACCAGGGTATGACGCATAAACGGCTTTCTGATGTTCTTTTAGTTGATTAGTTTTCCTTGGTATTTAAACCCTGTGTTTGTGCAGTTCACTGTCCATTTACGTCACATTATTCTGGTAGTTCTGTTCATGTTTTGAGTCCTAGATTTCTGAGTGTTTTGTTTTTGAGTTTGTATTTAATAAATTATAACTGCCTGCATATAGATCATACTTATTTCATCATTGCAGCAACCGCCCTTGACAAATCCTCCTCTCCCTCTCTGAAAGATGTTGTTTGTATACATAAAATGTACACAAAAAATCTATCAGACTTTGAGAAACGATTTTTATGTCAGTAAATATGAATGTTTTGGGTTAGCAGTAGTATAATTTAGTGGTAGAACTCTAGCGGAAGTTAACATACGGCTAATATCTATCTAAAGTCCATGCAGACCATATAGCTGCATAGTTAATCTTACTGCCTTTTTCACCAAATCCTATGACATTCATGTCACAATAAAATAAAATAAAAAAGGGTCCTAAAAATAGGTAAATTTCCTTTATTTTTTAAAATGTATTTATTTTTATGTTGAAATTTGGATGAAATATCACACTTTTTTGTGATATTCACCCTATTCTTTTAATGTTAGGTGTTGTTTGTGTCCATAATTAAGTTAAAGAATCCACCTATTAGTTTCAGCCTCGTGGCAAATATTGCATCTTTTCTTAAATATCCTGCTGGTAAATTCATTTGACACTGCCACACGTCTAATAAAATGCAAGCTGTCTGGTACCTCCATAAGTTCTCAAGTGGACGCTATGGCCTCTCTAAGGGGGCACTGCTCCTCTGGGCACCCACCTCTAATAATCTATGCATACTCACTTTCTCTCTTCACATGTTTGAAAGTGTTTCCCCTACAGAAAGCCCCTAAACACAGCACTTGTTAATAAGAGAAAGTGAAAAACAATAGGAAAAAAATGGTTTGGCAGAAGTAAAAAGAGTGGAGGAGGAGAGTATAGGAGGAGGAAAGGGAGGGAAATAAAAAAGAGCAGCTGGCAAGAGTGAAGCCTGATATTACAGACCGCTGCCCCAAACCAGATGCTCAGGAACCTAAACCAAAGGCTAAACTCAAACGAGAGAGAGAAGGAGACATAGTGTGTACTTGAAGGATGAAAAGAAATTTTAAAAAAGTATTAATACTCTTTATTTCTGTCGGAAGTGTCTGAGATAGTTGTAGTATCAGACTAAAGGATCTTATAATGGCCCTGCAAAATGGAATGGGACTTTGATTTTTACAAACATTTTGCATGGCTGAAAAAGGTAAGCATGTTTGTTTATGTTCTTGGATGCTTTTTCATTTTTGTCACTAATAAATCCAAATGCTTAATCTTGCATTTGAAATATGACTAAAGAACGACTTAATTTGTTCATAAATGGATTTATTTGGAGGTCAGATAGGGCTTATGAAAATGTTAATCTCATTCTAGGTGTTGTGTAGAATTGACAGGTACATTAAGAACCATGTGAGATGCACATCCATGCACAATCTTTTCATGGTTTGCTATTTAACTGTTTTCATGGCCACATAATAATATATAACTGTATATGCAGATGTGTGGTGTGGTGCCAATTCTGCATTCTAAAAAAAATACTAGATTGCAGTGGTAAAATGATGCTGTATAGTCCCAGTAAAGTGTGTCAGATTGTGGCACTCTACAGCATCAATCACAACCATCCATAATTGGCATGAAAGTAGAGAAATTTCAGCATGAAAATTGCATTAAGGCTTATTTATTTGTTTGTTTGTTTTTATTTATTTTTTTATTTTTTATTTAGTAAATGAGTGAGTGAGTTGTGTCTGGGTTATTTTAATATCTAATTTATTAGACAGCTCATTAAAATATCACTATCTATTGGTGCAATTCCTAGTGAATCTCTTTTGAATTTTGATTAAGCCTTGATATGTTTAATAATGCCTGATGTGAAATGAATGTAGTGATGTGTGTATGGCATTAAAGGATTTTGAAGAATTATGAGTGCCATATCTAGTGTGAATATTAGTTTTATACAGTTCCTTAGACAGGAATTTCATTTAATAGGATTCTTCAAATCTGACCCTGCAGCTCCACTGTCCTGCAGAGTTTAGCTCCAACCCCAGTCAAAAACACCTAAATCAAATAATGAAGGCCTTCAAGATTACTTGAAAATCACAGCTCAATGTGTTGAAGTATATTGGAAATAAATGTTTCAGGAGAGTGAGTTTCCAGAAGCAAGGTTTAAGACCTCTGCCTTTAAATAATATAAGTATCTTTCAGACTTTAGACTTTTTGAAAAAATAAATAAATAAATAAATAATCAGAAAAAATGGCCAGGCAATACTTTATATAAGAGGAGAAGGGGAACAAGACACTGCTTCTTGGATTAATGCTATGGGGAATTCCATCATGTCTGAAGCATGTGTGCAAACACAACAATTTCATTGTTCGACAACAGCCTATGGCACATGTTACAAACTCTGGAGAGCCACTGTCCTGCAGAGTGCAGTTCCAATCAGCTCCAAAACACCTGCCTGGAAGTTTCTAGTAATCCTGAAGACCTTGATTAGCTGATTCAGGTTTGTTTAATTAGGGTTAGAGCTAAACTCTGCTGGACAGTGGCCCTCCAGGAACTGAGTTTGACACCCCTGGTCTATGGCGACACAGTGTCTTGTTCCCCTTCTCAGGGAATCGTGGTTACTACTGTAACCTTAGACGTTCCCTTTAAAAGTGTAACTCAACATTGTGTCTTTGATTGACGCTATGAGGAACAAATACCCAATCCATGCTGTGGGAATGCCTGTCTCATTAGCTATGCCTATGCACAACCATAATGGGCGGTCGTGGCCTAATGGATAGAGAGTCGGACTTGTAACCCAAAGGTTGTGGCTTCGAGTGGTCGTGGCCTATTGGATAGAGAGTTGGACTTCTAACCCAAAGGTTGTGGGTTTGAGTCTCAGGTCCGGCAGGTATTGTCAGTGAAGGGAGTGAATGTCCAGCACTCTCTGAGGTGAGACCCTTGAGCAAGGCACTGTACCCCCAGCTGGGGGTGCCCACTGCTCTGTGTGAGCGCGTGTGTGTGCGCACTTGGATGGGTTAAATGCAGAGCATTCCTAGCATGGGTCACCATACTTGGCCACATGTCACTTTCACTAATGGGCATAGCAAATTGATGCAACAGAATCAGATGCACCAATCTTTCAGGGTGCGTCCTAAGACTCATATAGGCTCTCAAGTGGTAATATTCCCTCAGCCATTACACAAGCTTCTATGCTCAGTAACAAGGAAAGTCCCAGCCTTTACAACCTTCCTCTCTTCCTTGTGGGCCAGGCATTAGCCACATGAGGTCCAAGAGCAGAGCTCTAAGGTTTAGCTGTCAAATTCTTTTGTTTGACATAGGGAATACTTGCCTAGGGAGAAAGTTTTAAACTGTGACCTTGGCTCACCACTACCTCTAGGGGGAGCATATACATGAACTGCAATTGTTTCTCACTATCCTGGACCTAAAAACTCAACCCCTAAGTAACTGCAGGGGAGCTTCAGCTCTACTACCCCAGAGCAACTGGGGAAAAGAACTCTCACCCTGCCTAGACTTGACTAGGATTCAAAGACTCCCAGCACTCGAATGTTGCTCAATAACAAGAAAGGATGCTATAAGGAAAATTACCTCAACTTGTTAGGTTATACATTGATTGGATAAGACTCCAACGGGGAGCTGAGGACCCTACTTTAAAACCCCAGACATTTGGGGAGGGTTCTATTCTTCATTCAACCCTAAAGAACAGCTACCAAAGGGAGCCTGCCAGGAGGAATACTACTTCTCCTCAGCGATTTGAATTCTTTACAAAACAGCTTTTTATTACGTTTCTTAGATCTTGTCTTCTTCATTCCAGCATCTCACCTCCTCTGTAGACTCCATATAAAATTGCTGATTAGAGCACATGGAAGTTTTCAGTGGTTGAAAATTGCTAAAACAACTTTTACTATACATAGAAATGCAAATCTGAACAAATTATAAAGCATACATGAATGCTTGCCATCTCTGGGAGAGAGTGAGGCAGAGAAACAGATCATATCATACAAGGTTTAAAAGAGAGACAGCAACATGGCTATTTGATTTGAGATCATGCTGCCCTTATTGTCATATCTAGTTTTGGTTTTGTTTCATGTTTCCTGTTTGCCATGTGCTTCCCTTGTTTGTGTCATGTTCTAGTCATGCGATCCTGCCATGTGCTCCCCTTGTTACGTGTCCTATGATGTCAGTGGCGTTGGCCATAAAATCTAACAACTCCTCGTATGTGGGACTGGCAGGCTGAGAGGGCTCAATACAAGCGATATACTCACCCTCTTCAATCGTATCAAGAGACAGCACATTAATATCGCTCAAACTGGTTACTGAAGAATGCGACAGAGCCGTACCTTTTCGAATTCCACAGCCAGCCAGATTTTCATTAGACTGACGTTGGCCAATGAAATTGTAATTTTTGCAATTTTGCACACATGCTTCAGAAACTGGTCACGCTAATGGTGCGCCCCATAGCGTCAATCCAAGAAAACTCAGACTATTTAAAAACTTCAGGTAAAATCACAGAACTACCTACTCCACTCTGCTTTCACTCCACACTGCTTATATTTGGAACATTACAGATACAGACAAGTGGAGTGACATAAACAGTGACTTTTACCAGTGTTGTTAAATATCAGTAATCTTGGAACAGAATAGATTAGAAGGCAGTAGTGGAAATGAATTAACCGAAGTCACTTTTCTGCCCTGTATATTGCACAATATATTTTTTACAGCTTTTTTTGCCTTTATACCCCTAAATTACAAACATGCATTTTTATATGCCTGCACACATGCATACAACACACATTTAATAAAACATCAGAACAACCATTCATGTTCTTTGAAGTTTTCTCTGGCATAATGCATACCATTCACTGTGCTTCACATTATGTGGCATAGAGCAGAAATTCAGACTGAAATCTTTTTAGTATATTCACAGTATTTCACACACCACTGACATATTCCAAGTCCCTTAGCATTACTGCATGGAGCTTGTGCACAAAAACCTAATCAGAAAAATAAACCTCTTAAGAAATTCCTTTTTAAAATCTTAGGTGGGTCGGGTAAAGTGAAGTTTTGCAAACTTGTTGTGACATATTTAGTAGATGGGGAAAAAAAAAAAAAATAGCCATTTACTGCATCTGTAAAGGTAGCTGTGGGCCTCACGCTGCATGGTTTATAGTGTTTCACTTTCTTTTCTGCTGATTGTAAACATAACTTTAACCACCTGTGAACCACAGATCAATGTGCAAGGCCCAGGCAACAGTGAAAGCTACCAGGAGCGACTGTCCCGTCTAGAAGGGGATAAAGAGTCTCTTGTATTACAGGTAAACATGGGGCAGTCTGTTACAAATAATTTCCTAATGTCCATCTAGACAGTATGACGTTGAAATGAAGAAATGTTTATATCATATAAGTTTATATCAGTATTATATGAATTCAATGTGATCTTATTCCTAGAACATTTTTATATGTTTGGATAAAAATACTGTACATAATCAATATTGACATAAAAAGGTAAACCTTTTAGACATCATTTCATCACATAATATTGAATTTAAGAATTTAGGTTGATTACACCAAACACCAAAAGTCGTGACTGGCTGTAGCAAAAAAACAACAAACGAGAAGAGATGCATGTCAACTTTGCTATCAGAATTTATGTCCAAAAGTAAAAGCAGGTTATAAAAATATAAGATATATAACCAGTTACAGCAAAATATACAGTTCTGCTTATGAATATCTAATTTATGATATTCATGCCTTAAACCAAAAGGATTTAATACTATTAAACTGTCAAACTTTAACAAATCCAATGACCAGTTGTTCCTTAAAAGCACTGGCTGCATCAACTTTAAAAACTGACAAGTTACAGTACTGTACAGTATACAGTCCAGTATAGTATGCAAGGTATTGAAACATATGGGATCTGATGGATGTTGTAGGCAATTACAAAACTGAGCTATATTAGCTGTGAACTTCCAATCTGTTCAAATTAAACATTAATAGATGTCAGTTTTATAAAGGCTTTCTGAAAAACCTTTTAAGTTGTCATATAAAATAATTGAAGCCATTATACAAATGGACAAAAAAAAAAAAAAAAAAGAAAAAGGAAAGAAAAGAAGAAGAAACAAAAAAGCCAAGCCAGAACAATCATTGTGTTTCATGGGAACAGACAGGGCTTTACGGATTAGTCCTGTTCTGGCTTGTTGGGTTTTGACAGCAAGTACATGTGCAGAGTAGGTGCTTGGACTGCATATTCCTGATCAACTGGGTTGACGAGAATATGCTAGATTGCTTTAATTTGTTTAGAAATCTGTATAATATAATATTTTTACATATGAATTTAGTCTGACTCTGAGTACAATAATGAGTGTGATTAGACTCAAATTAATGTTTTTTTTCGTAGACCTGAAAACAACTTTAGTAGGACAATAGACAAAGCTGATGCACCTTAAATGAACAAACTTGATTTAAACCTGTTTCTCAGGTGAGTGTGTTGACGGATCAGGTGGAGGTTCAGGGAGAAAAGATCAGAGACCTGGAGAATTCTCTTCGGGAATATCAGCACAAACTCCACTCCACTGAGGAGATGCTTCAACAGGTATTGGTAATATTTATTTAAAAAAAAAGACTAAGATTATTTTCATTTGCATATTTTTTTGAGGAATTATTTTAAACACTAAGGGATTGTTATGAATCCATCACAAGTTTTTAGAGAGATTTTTGTCTACATGAAAAGAGGCTTTGACATCATTGGATTACAAAGCAGTAGTATTAGCTTTTCTAAAGCACCAGCTAACATTAATAGAATAATCTGCACCTGATGTGCCTGAGAAGGAACAGTGAGGCACCTGTGAGGAAATTATTTGGTGGGATTCTTTGGTCTAGTCATCACATCACCTTGGCAACCCAAATATTTAATTTGTGGCAGTATTCTAAGGCCTGGGTTGATTTGGGCATTGGAATTAGTTTAGGAATAAGTTGACAGTAGGTAACCTGCACTTTTTTCTGTAATCAGCCAGAAAGGGAAGGAGGAGGGGAAGGGAAAATAAATATTAATGTGTCCAGAAAAAAGTAGTAGATCTGCTAGAGCCATTAGGGCCATTTATAAAGATAAACTCTTTCAAGGCATGGCAAGACTCCTGTACTTATCCATACCATTTTCAAGGACTAAATTCACATTCCTCTGCTTGTAAATCTCATCTTGTAAGCTAATTGCATATTTCTGTTTAACTCGCCTTTGCTTTGAAAGCTCTATGGCTGATTAAGTCTCCAGCATTCAGATTGGAAGCTTTTTAGGGCATGTGCCTGTGGTCATTGAGGTTTTGGCCTTCAAAGGCAAATCCAATTCCAGTGACATTGGCCTAATATTTTCCATATGCTGTCTTTAAAAAGTCTCAAAAGCTCACTGAAAACACCTCAGCACAAGCTACTGACATTTTTAAAGGTTTTTTGGGCTTCTGTATTGTGAAATAGATTTCTGTTCAGTGTCTGAGTTTAACCACAGATATCAAAGAAGGCAAGATGTTACTTTTATGTTTGCACCAGGGGTGCTCAAACTTTAGTTTCAAGAGATCAACCACTTATTCAGATGTCTTGCATTAAAACAAATCAGACAACTGATTGAAATCAGGGCCATAGCTGTAGCTGGTAATGCAGGTGATTCAGGTGATCATTAGTTAAGATTGATCGTATTTGAATTTGATTGCTTTCATATGGGAAAATACTTTTTCACATGAGTTCATTTACCCAATTTCACATGTTCAGCCTTTCATGTTAAGTGCACACTTTCTGATATTGAAATATGTCCTATCAAAATACAGGTATCTGTAAAAAAAATATATATATATATATATATATATTTTTTTTTTTTTTTTTCAATTTGTCTATAATTCAGTGTTTGGCATAATCTGTTCAATCACTTAATTTTAACACCTTTTCTGTTTATGCTCAAATGTAATGTAATTTTCCCACCACGGTCAGAGCACTCAAGTTCTGCCTCTTACTCTCTCTCATGTGTCAGCCCCTGCAAGAGAAGTGGATAAAATTAGCCCTCATAACCTGTGTATATTTAGCCATTGTGGAACAGCAAAGTACAGAGATTTTGAACTGACTTTGTGCCTCCTTCAGTACATGGTTTCACTTATTTGTGTGTAAGCAATATGTGTGTGTTGACAAGTATATTTGTGTGTGGACTCTCATAGGAGCTTCTGAGCAGGAGTTCTCTAGAGTCACAGAAGCTGGGGTTGATGGAGAAAGTGTCCTGTCTAAAACTGAAGCTGGGGAACATGGAGGACAAACACATCAACAGTGCTGAGAGACAACATAAAGCTGAGGTACAACCCTGATAAAATTTAAGATGAACCTTAAAAGATTCAGACTGCACACAAAGTAGATTAGAAAAATGCAGATTGAAGACTGAGTATAGCCTCATTACAATGTAGACATTATCATTGCCATCTCACAGCAATTTTCAGTCACTGAAATAAGACCAGGGATCTTATCTCCCTGAAGCCTACTTATTCATGCTAAAAACCATGCATGTGTGCTATATAGAACTCAAATTCTGCTTTTGCCACCAAAATGGGTATTTCAATGCTCAGTGCTGATACTAAACTACAGTGCAAGGGGGTAATGAGGGGTAATGATGAGATTTACTCAAAATTGCTATAATGAAATAATGTGACCTATTTTCATACACAAGAAAAATACCAGTACTGTTAAGGTGGACTGTTTTTGACCAATAATCTCAAAAGGGCCAATTATTAATAGATTTATCTGTCTATCAATATGAATACTGTAAGTAGGTGTGTAAAAATATGTGAAAAAGCAAAGTAAACAACACTGAAGTGTTTTCACACAGAGTCTTATAAACGGTATTATGTTTTGTTCAGGGAAAAATTAAAAGTGTTAAACAAAAAGCTGCTGGCACAAAAGTGGTCAACAGAGTGCTTGTAAGCTTGTGTTTGGGCTTATGTCAACAAATTTGTGTCTTTTAATTTACTGTGTGCTATTTTCATGTAATTACTATGTTCATAGTAACTGCTGTGGTATAGAATTGGTTGATCTAAAATATACCTTTCCTCTGGCATAACGATGTGCTGGCATGAGCTGTATGTGTTTGTGCGGTTGTGTACCTTTGGGTTTCATTCAGCAAAAGCAGAGCAAATTTCTGTGTAATGATCCAGAGAAGCTGAGTCTAACTGACAAATAGCCAGAGTGTTTTTAGCATGGAAAGAGTGTTAAGAATGACCTCAGTTTGATGTCTGACAACTGCTTGGCTTCATACAGTGAAGGAATGGCACCAATCTGCCCATGAGCATTCCAGCAGCATGCCATTCTCTCTCTCTCTCTCTCTCTCTATCTGAGGTCTTGGTCTTCTACCCGCTATAGATAGGTCAGTTTACCATCTAGTTTACCATGCTGTTGGTGTCACATGGCGTCTCACATGAAAGTTCTTTTATCCACGTGCTGGACACAGTAGACGACTGTTAACTTTTATTAGAACACTTCCTTTGGTGTGAAAGATACTACAGGAAACTATGTTTGACAGTTGAAATTCTTGAATTTAATAAACTTTATTGCTGTCTTTGCTTTTTAAATTTATAGTTATTTTTGTCACTGCCTTTGGTACATTATGCTTTTCTTAGGTTATAAAGCTATTATGGTTCACACAGGAAAGCCAAGTTCCTCAACTAATGACAGCTTTATGCATTCAATTATGAGTTAACTTGATATGTTTTTAAAGATTAGTACCCAGACGATGAAGTTATTTCAAACGCTACATTGGAAGCTGGTTTGTGTTCAAATCATAATTACCCCCACAGTATATCCTGGAAAAGACATTTAGTGACTTGGCTCTTTAACAAAAGCTCTTGTATTTGAGACCTTGGCTTGTGTGAAATGGGTCAGTGAGATATTTACGTGTCTAAAGAAGTTGATTTCAGAAAGCCCAGGCTGATGGGAGCAGACAGCATGTTTTCTCATTGCGGTTTGTTTAACTAGTAGATGTGCTGTTGAATGATGTTCTTGAATGTCTTGAAATGTTCCACCCTAACCACGCGAGTGACCTGGAAAAGCTAAATGAAAGAAACACCATTTTGTAAGAAACTAGCATGCTCTTGTGATTATGCTTAACTTTTTTAGTTAGTTTTGGTTAGGTAGTTTTGGTTGAATACTCACCTTACTATAAAAAAAAAAAAAAAAAAAAAAAAATATATATATATATATATATATATATATATATGTGTGTGTATGTAAAATTACTGACCTTTGTTTTTATGGGACATTAAGGGACATTTATGTAACATTTTATTATATTTTTAAACTAGAATGCTACTTCTGTCAGATTTCCCTTTCAATAGTTTGTTTGAGGAGTTAATCTAACACACACACACACACACACACACACTAGAATTAGATGCCATAGAATTACATGGTACACACAGACACATCTAGAGTTAGATGTCGTAATGAATCTTGTATTGACAATTCTTGCCTTGCAGACATCTGTCTAGAAAACCAACTTCTAGCATCTGTATGTGAAAGTTCTATATGTAACACACACCTTCATTTGAACTATAGACCTAATGTTTGTAATGCTACTAAACAGTGTCTATGTGAAACAACACTGAATGATAGATAATCATATAATCTTATGTTGCTATGCATGATTGCTAATGGCAGGGTAAAGACAAGGACTCCAGGACAGGATATATTGGGACTTACATTTTGCAAAGATGACAAGAGATTTTGTAATCTAGTTATTCAGTAACCTGAAGAACACGGATAGGAAGGAAACCACTGAATGTCTGCTTCCCATAATCCATTCTTTCTACTTCCTCTTACCTTCTTTTATTTCTTCTTCCTCTCTTTACTATCTCAATTCCTCTCTGACAGAGCGTAGTGAATCTGATTAGTGAGCTTCAGGAGCAGATGTGTAGGATTCGGCAGGAGATCTCTATTAAGATCCCAGAGAAGCCAGTGAAGATGGTCCCAGAGGAAGGTTGTGGCAGTGAGCCAGTGCAAGCCTTTCTGATTGAGCCAAAGCCAGTGGTAGGTCTGAGATCTAGACATTTAGACAAACACTGTGGAACTGTGGTCATTGTGGAAAAAAAAATTGTAAGCACCGCTTGGATCTTACAGTTTGTGATCGCTGGCAATACATTGTCTGTGCTTATGAATTTGTGTTAGACATGTTTTATATAAAAGGGATAACATCTTTTTATAATTATGTATTATTTTTGATTAACAATGTTTTAGTATGAGCTCTAATAGAGCTCATCAGTGACCACCCACTTTTACTAGTACATAATATTAAGAATGTGATGTTTTTCAAATGCTGCACTTTTTACAAACATTTTACTAGGATCATATAAAGAATTGCAAAATACACTGCCCAGTTGCTGTTTGGATTTCAATAGGCAAATATTGATGGATCATTATTACAGTAATTATTATGTTTCTAGCATGTTATATGTTTGGCAATGGTACGTTTAACCCTAAAACATAGATTGTGTAGCTTTCATTTCTTCAACCATGTAGGAAGACTTATCATGGCCATATTCCAGGATGACACTGTCAAGATTAATCAAGCTCAAATTGTTACAGAATGGTTGGGAGGGAGCGTGAAGAATCATTTTCACACATGAATTTGCATCTTTGAGTCCTGACCTTAATTTCATTTAAAGTCTTTGGGATGTGCTGGAGGAGACTTTATAGAGTGCTCACCTCTTGCATTGTCAATACAAGATCTAGACCAAAAATATACGCACCTCTTGATAGAAATAAATGTTCTGATGTTATTTAAGAGGTGCATCAGTTTTTGGTCAACATCTTGTATTGACAATGCAAGAGGTGAACTCTCTGTAAAGTCTCCTCCAGCACATCCCAAAGACTTACACTCAGGTTAAGCCTGATGTTTGAGGAACAGGCTCAAATTTAAGTTGTTAAGTTGTTCACTGACAATCTTCCAGTGTAGCTCTTTGTACAGTAATTTGTACAGTACTTCCATAAATTTAAACGTATGTTCAAAGAACTAATAACATTCAGCATCGTTGACATCAAATGTTGTGTGGCATGTCTTCATGTATCTATATATGCAAATCAGATCTGCCTCAGAATGAGACAAAAGAGTTGCAACAAATTTAATTAATAATAATCAATTAATAATGACTTAATTTTATCAGTTCATTTATGCATCAGTTTTTGGTCAACATCTTGTATTGACAATGCAAGAGGTGAACTCTCTGTAAAGTCTCCTCCAGCACATCCCAAAGACTTACACTGAGGTTAAGGTCAGGAGCCAATTCATGTGTGAAAATGATTCTTCATGCTCTCTGAACCATTCTGTCACAATTTTAACCCTAATGAATATTGGCATTGTCATCCTGGAATATGGCCATGCTACATCTTCCGACATGGTTGTTTAAGAAATGAAAAGCTACACATTCCATCTGTTAGGGCTAAAAGAACTGTTGGCAAACATAAAACATGCTAGAAACATAATCACTGTAATAATGATCTAATCATAGATTAAGTATTTGCCTATTAAAATGCAAACAGCATTTTTTTTATTTTTTTTTTTTATGGTGGTGTGTTTTTTTTATTTATTTATTTATTTATTTTTTTTATGTATTTTCTTATCAGAAAACTCCACTTCTCTGTGTTTCATGTTCTAACCCTAAAAAAAAAAACATGATGCCACCTATAACATTAGTTAAGTAGCTAATATTATCTTGCTAGTCTGAAAAAAAAAAACTATCCTGCTGGCTGCTGTTCCCATTGTCGTGGTAACAGTGACTTTTCTAATTGAGCAAGCTCTTTTCAGAACTTTGGGTAATGTAGGTTTGAATCTGCTATTAAACTACTGCATTTAAATCAAACTGATTCATGGCTTCTACAGCAGCATATAACATTGCTCAAGAAGTTCAAGCAGGACTGGGATGATTGTTATAATGTGATCTTTTACTTCCAGAGCCCCACTGTTGAAGTCTATTACCTGTCAGTTGTAATTTTGGGGCTGTGGTTATGTTTAAATTGCTTATAAAAAATATTTTCTATCATTTAACACTTAAAGAAGAGTGCCCAGTCCTGTTCCTGGAGATGTACCTTCCTGAAAGGTTTAGCTCCAAAGCTCCTGTAATGAAAACACCTGAACCAGCTAATAAAGACAGATGTATTAGAGCAGGGTTGGATCTCAACTTGGCAGGAAGGTAACTCTCCAAGAACAGGATTGGGCAGTCCTGCCTAAATTTAACATGTTAACCACAGTGTATTACAATAATGTGTACAACATTAACTCTGGTATCAATGGTATTTATGCAGAAAGTATTTTTACCATAGTAGATTTTTGTCAAAATAATTAGACCACTCAGTAGGGGAATTTGAAAAATATATACATTATAATGTTTGCTAAAATATGTTTGTTTGTTGTTGTTGTTTTTTTTTTAATATTATTTTGTGCAATATAATAAAGAACCTGCTTCAGGAGCTCAAGACGCTCAAGCATCGAGTTGACGAGCTGGAACAAGAGAAAATGCAGTATGAGCAGAAGCTTAAGGTGACACAGGTACTGCCACACAAATATGACTCATAAGTTTTGTATCCTGTTCGAGGAACAGGCTCAAATTTAAGTTGTTCACTGACAATCTTCCAGTGTAGCTCTTTGTACAGTAATTTGTACAGTACTTCCATATATTTAAACGTATGTTCAAAGAACTAATAACATCCAGCATCGTTGACATCAAATGTTGTGTGGCATGTCTTCATGTATCTATATATGCAAATCAGATCTGCCACAGAATGAGACAAAAGAGTTGCAGCAAATTATCAATTAATAATGACTTAATTTTATCACACAAACCTGTCATATTGATGGTAAGTACTGAATAGATGTTGATATTGTAACGGTCTTGTTCTGTTCTGTTTTGGTTTTGTTTTCATTCTGTTCTCTGTGCTGCTTTTTCACAGTTCTGTTTGCTAGTTAGTTTCTATGGTTTCTGATTGGATTATGTTGATTTAGTCTCCTTTTATCTCTGTGTATTTATACCCTTAGTTTCATCTGTTCATTGCTCCATGTTTGAGTTCTATGTGGTTGTGCTTTATTATTTCTGTGTTTCCTGAGTTTTTGCTATTAATGAGAGTTCTTGTTAATTCCCCTCATCATTGTGCGATTTCTACATCCACCCCAATGTAACAGATATGTAAATGTGGTAACACTTTATTTTAATGTGGTAGTTACACATTACATGTAGACCTGCTTACTAAAGTAATAACAGTATGTTATACATCATTTTCAGCAACTATCTCTGAACCAAACCTTAACTTTAACATAGTAAGTATGTGTATTTAATTAATATTACTCAGTAATTATGCAATAACATTGAAACAGCATTACCTTCAAATACAGTGTAACCGTAAATGTTGGCACTCATTATGTTAATGTGCTGATAGTTGTAAATGACACATGCAACATTGCAGTTTCAGTAAATGGTCTGTATTGTGAATGTGGTATAGTATGTACAGTATATCAAATAGTACATCAAAATCCTTTATGGGGAAAAAAAAAGAAAAATCCTGCCATTATTCCATAATGGATATCCTTTCATTACTCGCATAAACATTTACTATGACTTGTTAATCATGTAAACAATTTTAATTAATTTAATTCTTCTCTCTCAGGCAGAGATCATGAGTTTACAGCATCTGTTAAGCTGTAAGAACTCTGAAATAGAGAATCTACAGGCTCAGCTGCTCTCCAGTGCTCCAGTGTCTGTGGACATTTCAGAAAAAGGTATTTCTTTCTCACCCTGATCTCAAATGCCTGTCCTGGTGCAGTCAAAACTAATGTTAAGGGCAATTTAGCTCTTTGCATTTTTCACAGATGTCCAAAACATCTGTGCATGTTAATTAGTGATAGACTGATAGATTAGCCGATATTTGGCCAATTGAGGTATTTGTCTCATAAGTGTGTTGGCTAATGTTTTAAAAAATATGTTTTGTCTGACCAATGGCAGGCAGTAAGAGTGTTCAGAGAAACCTGTTTTTCATGCAGTCTCGGCATCCAAATGTAGTTAGATACAGTACTATGTTTGAATAGTAGTATAAGAGGTATGCCATAAGCAATATTCATAGAGTAAGCAAATAACCCAGATGCACTACTGCTTCTGCCGAGTGTGAGGCTGATGTTGTAGGTCACATGACAACGTATGACAGAAGTAGTATGTGCAAATTCATACTTTATAGAACAAACTTTTGTCACACTTTATATTTGGTGTCTTTTTACCTACTATGTTCATGCATCAAATTGTGTTCATGTTGTATTGTAAAATACTTTTGCTGCTATTGAGGTAGGATATGGGTAAGGTTAGGGACAGATTTAGTGGTAGATTTAAGGGTGGATTAAGAGGTAAGCATATAGTCAACAGTGCAATTACAGATGTAATTAAAGAAATTAATTACATCTGAAATTATTTTCTGTTACAATACCACCGGTGTATAAAGAACACGAACGAGGAGATAGAGCTAAATAAGTCTTTACTTGAAAATCCAATAGGAGAATACAGGAACAGACATGAACATACATCAGCATAGACACGAACGACACCCGAACCACATACTGAACAGAAACAGGAACTTAAATACACTGATTGATTAACTCAAATGACGAACAGCTGTGATGAATGTGATTAGTTGGTTACTGATTGTGGAGGGGAAACTAGAACAAAGGAACATGTGACAAATGACAACAAACTGAAAGTCCATGTGACGGACACTTTCAGGTATTTCTTCAATATAAGTACAATGTAAAAACATATATGTACACAATAAGTGAATTGTATCCAATAATTAATTTGGTAACACTTTCTATGAAAACTATGCTTATAATGAATTATAGCTCCATTTATACTTATTAATAAGCAAGTATTACTATATTATAAACATATTTATAAAGACTTATTAAAACCTACACCACATTATAAGAACAGTTATAGTTACATTTATATTATTTTTATAATTACTTATAAGTCATGCATTTTCCTTTTCAATGCATGTTCATAATTCATTATACACTGATTTATAAGTATTAATTAGTCCATCGTATGGTTCCTGGTTATGTTTTTATAAAGATGCAGCTTGCATTGCTATAATGTTATATTAAAGTTACAATGACTTTATTCAATTTAAATTAAAGTCAAATTAGTGAATATATTGTTATTAATAGACGTGTTCTTATATGTTGAATATGTGCTCATTTTACATTTTAAGTTGCGTACTTGTAAATGTAACTAATGAACAACAATTCCTGTAAAAAAAAAAAAACAGAAATCATTAATACAAACAGGTGAACAAAGTTTCAATGTTACATACTAGCAAAACACTGCAACAATATTTTTAAAGTATAATTCCAAACTGCTATAAGCAATACCATGCATATGGCTGAGGAGATATAGAGTTTAACAAATCAAAATTACCATTCATGACCTCTAATGCAAACTTTAGCCATTAAAGACATAATAACTAGTTGACACAGCAAACAAGTGTGTCTGGAACTATTTTATATTTGATCATTTATAAATCAGTGTATAATGGCTTATGAGCATGAACACTGAAAAAGCAAATGCATGGATTTTATAAGTAATTATAAAAAAAATATATAAATGTATCTATAACTTCTTATAATGCAGTATAGATCTTAATAAATATATTTATAGAATAGTAATACTTACTTATAAATAAGTATAAATGTGGCTATAAATCATTATAAGCATGATCTTCATAGAAAGTGTTACCATTAATTTAAATGTTAGTACATAGTAGTTCAAGACACCTAATATAAAGTGGGACCCAAACTTATTTATGGCCAAGAAGTAAGTTCTTCATCAAATGCAGTACATACCCTGACAGTTCTTTCAATTCCCTTTGTTGCTGTTATAGTGGCACAGAAATTATGCCCTTAACCTGTAAATTTGATCTGAATTACATTGGCTGCCCTGCTCTTTAGATTTCTTTTTGCCTTTAAAAATACTTATCAGTCAATCACTAATATTAACAGCAGTTGTTAATAATTGCTGTTTGTGTTTGCTGTGTGTTGTGGTAGCTAATAATGTTTTTTTTTTTTTTTTCTTTCTTTCTTACTACCATTCGCTCACCATTAGAGGAGATATACAGAAGGAGACTCAATACCAAACGTAAGCTTGTTTATATTACACAGCCTCACAGAAATTGCTAGAAAGATAATGCAGAATTCATCTGTGCACATACAACTAATTTCTGCATTTGATTGTGTGAGTTCTCACTTGTATTACTGTTTTATGTGACCCTATAAACTCATGGCTGTGTGAGTGTCTTGTAAGCTGATGACTCTAAAATGAAGCTATAACCATTTATTGCTCTACTCACTTTTTTACAGTTTTCCCTGGAAATGTTTAAAACAAGTGTAATTCCCATTTTCCATGTCTGTAAACTTTAATTATTTTCAGGGTAGTAGATCGTCAACATTTCAAATCATCTTGCACATTTAGTATTACACAGGGCTGTACCATATTTCACTGTCATTGTATTGTTTTAAAATGTGTGTCTCTTTCATTTTTTGGTATCTGTCAACAGATCAAGAGCTACAAAGGTTAAAGACAGGAATGGAATCACTTATTGCTGCCAATAATGAAAAGGTTTATAGAGTTATTTTTCATTTTTTGATTTCAAATTTTGAATGTTCAAAGAAAAAAAAAAAAAAAAACTATTTCTTTATTTAAACACTATTTTAAATCTTAAATATTTAAACACTAAAGTCCATAATTGTTATGGCCACTAACAGAAATTACAAAATATTGCTCACTGTATTAAAAGGTTAGTTCACCCAAAAATAAAAAAAATCTGTCATTAATTACTTGCCCTCATGTTGTTCCACACCTGTAAGACCTTTGTTCATCTTCAGAACACAAATTAAGATATTTTTTATATAATCTGATGGCTCAGTGAGGCCTGCAAGTTAATTTAGACTTTCAAATGCCCAGAAAGGTACTAAAGATATATTTAAAAAAGTTTATGTGACTACAGTGGTTCAACCTTAATGTTACGAAGTGACGAGAATACTTTTTGTGCACCAAAAAAAAAAAAACTACTTTATTCAGCAATATCTAGTGAAGGGCGATTTCAAAACAATGCTTCATGAAGCTTAGAAGCTTAGAAGCTTAGAATCAGTGGTTCGGAGCACTGCCGAGGTCATGTGAACCATTGAAATTTTGAAACACTTATGATGTAACAAATCCTCATTTACTGAAATCAGGTGACTTTGGCAGTTTGAGATCGTTTGATACACGCTCCGAACCACTGATTCGAAACAAAAGATTCGTAAAGCTTCAAAGCTTCAAAGCTTCATGATGCAATGTTGTGTTTCGAATCAGTGGTTCGGAGCGTGTATCAAACAATCTCAAACTTAAATATGTTTTTAGTACCTTTCTGGGCGTTTGAAAGTCTAAGTTAACTTGCTCTCAATGCAGGCCTTACGAGCCATCGGATTTTATCAAAAATATCTTAATTTGTGTTCTGAAGATAAATGAAGGTCTTAAGGGTGTTGAACAGCATGAAGGTGAGAAATTAAAAGATTGAATTTTCATTTTTGGGTGAACTAACCCTTTAACACGCTTTCCTCACCATCTCACCATGTTCACAGGGTGAGCAAGAGTCATTTTGAGCACACTGGGTCCTTTGTTCCTCACACTGCCCTGTGTTTATGGACTGAAGTGTGTAGAATGTCTGTTGAACTGAAGCCAGAATCAGTTTCCCCAGATGTGCCAAATATTTGGACCTACAGGATACCTGTGGCAGAAACTGCCTTGTGTGCCATTTAAACTCAAAATTTATAATTCAGTTTCTGCTCATGCCACAGGCTTTATACCCTTAATAAAATGATGCTCAGAAGTAATGTCATTTATTTTTAAATTATTCACTAAATATGTTATGTTTGTTATTAATATGTTATTCAAATTTGTTTCAGGATCGTCGAATAGAGGAGCTCACTCTCCTCCTCAGTCAGTTTAGAGAGATGAATGACATCATGACTTTAGTTCAAGGTAAATTCTTCAAAGACGTTTTGCCTTGTTTTATCAGTTTGAGGTCCCACCAAAATCATTTTGAGATAGATTTGCCAGAAAATATTTAAAAGACAAAAAGGGCATTACATCACTAAAGTGATAGAAAATCTACATAACAGAGCTTTACTGATTAGCAAATTACTCTGTCAAAGTCAAGTGATAAACGTTTTGCTAATCAGGCTTGAACAAATCATTAAATGAAGTATGATTTGTTTGTACGTTGGACATGCCTATGAGATTAAAAATGTATAATACACAGGAGTTGGAAAAAAAACGTATTATATAACTGATATCTTCTATAGGCACCGGAGACAAATCAGTACAGAACAGCAGCGAAGATGGAAAGCAGAATGGGACCGTAAAGATGAAGACTTTAACACATACAGCTCACACTGAGGTGTGTATCTGTAGGTTCATGAATAAAGGTGGCTGCTGACTCTGTGATACACCGCTTCCTGAACAGTTTTTTATGTATTTTTTTATTTTATTTTATTTTTTCCTCTGGTAAAGTTGACCTCCAGTAGCTCATCTCCTCTACTGCTGTCTTCAGTTTCTTCTCAGAAAGATGCAAACTCCAGGTAAAAGAATCTGTGCACCCAAATATCCTAATTTCAAACAGGAAAATGACATGTTACATATAAATAATGTTGCTTTTCATGTCAAATATAAATAATGTTGCTTTCACACAGGTCCATTAGTATGGAGGACTTTAAAAGCAGCTCAGCACAAAAGGTTTGACCAAAGAATCAATTTAAATTTACAGTTTAGCTGTTGACAAATAATTATTTCTTTTTGATGTGTGTGTGTGTGTGTGTGTGGTTTACACAGAGCTTATACACATCCTAAAATGATGTTGACATGCCAAGGTTCTTTCCAATGATTCACTCTATTTTCTTTAGGTTGTGGATGGGAAACAGGTAGAGCCTGTTTTATCAGAGGAGGTATAGAGTTATCAATCTGTCATCATTATATTTACTGAATTATAGTTATCATAATATAAACTAATTAAAGTATAACGCTGATTTCATGATAGGTGGCTTCTTGAGATGTATTAAACACATCTGCAGCAGCCACTATTAACCTTTACTCCACTTCTTACCCATTTTTATAGATTCAACCAGCTGATAACAGACATCAGACACTCCCAGCAGTGTTGAGTCACCCAGAGAATAGAGACAGTAAGACGAGTGACACATCGGACCAGAGGACTTCAGAGAACAAAAATGAAGACATCAAACTTAGTATGAGACCCTTTCAATATACCCTGTCATCGTTTAAGTAACTGCTAATGCTTTTATGTCTAAGGGGGATTTATCATGTAATAACTTTGAATCAGTGGTACTTTCCTGTTGAAGATGAAAGAGAACAATTAAGCTTGCGTATTGATTATCAGCATAAAATCTGGTTCATATTGGAACTTGTTCTGGCCAAGAACTGACTTAGAAAAGTCCATCTAACTGACATGTAAAGTGACCAACCAGTTGATTAACTTTTTACACAACATATCAGAGCATATATGTATAATACATATACACACACCTTAATATTTACATCTGAAATCATGACCCTGTTGTTATTACCAGTGGCATACTTCTATATTTAATTGGAACCAGGTTCTCAATTCCCAGTCCTGCTTCTTTGTGTATGTGTGTGGTTGATCATGTCTTGACGCCCATTTTAGGTATAGCTACCCTCTCGTTTCTGGTAAAGTATGTTTTTAATTTTTCTTTCTTTTTTTTTTTTTTTATGACTCAAATGTACTGTATATTTCTAGCTGCTCCTCCACCCCTATTCTGGAGCAAAACCACTTCTACCATCCCTAAAACCCTGTGCCTTTGATGGGCTGTAATAAAAGGGTCTCTACCAGAGGCCAGAGCAACTATCATATGGGCCCCACCTGTTCAGGACCCACCCTGTGACTGAAGGCAGGCAAATCACTGCCAGATGCCCAAACATGCTTTGACAGGCAGGGAGACTGGAAACTGGCCTATGCAAACCTGCTCCGTTAGTCTCTCATGCTCTATTAGCACAGCTGCTTTCATTTAATTTACAAATCTCTAACAATGAGCTAATAGTACTGAAGACCAAAAAAAAAAAAAAAAAAAAAAATTGTAGACAGAGAGTTCTTTGTTGTTAGTGTAATTGCATGTAAATTTACACAAAATCATAGCTACTAAAACACTGTAATAAAGCCAGTTCCACAATCAAGAGAGCTCCATCTCTTCTTACACTGTTTCTCCCTTTAGCTCTCTGCTTTGAAATTTTAAAAGACACTCTGAATGTTTTTACAGGAATATTCCAGTCTAGCTATGGACCCCACCAGTGGTAAAAATGTTGAAAATAATGTTCTTTTGATGGAGGCCTAGCAGGCAAGCAGAACTTCAATTAAACATTTAAAATATTCCATTATTACACTGTTCTAAAAGTACAAACATAACACTAAAACAATACACATGCTAACATGAGATTAGAATTACTCTACCTTTTCTTTGCACAAATATTTCCAGTATATGCCATTATCATCACTTGTGCAAGATATGCACTAAGATAACATGGTATGTGATGTAAATATTCAAAAATAACTGACATGAAGGAAAAATCCAACATAGATTGTGTCAGTTATGAATAACCAAGCTCCTCCCTTTAGAAAAGTAACCCTACCTCAAAATAACTTTACAGCTTGAATAAATTAAATTGAACAATTTAACAAAATGCTTTAACAAAAACAAAGGCTTTACATTTCTGCTCTTCCCCCTGAATATTGTCTCCATTGTACTTCCGTTATAAGTCTATTTTTGTGATTTTTTTTTTTTTTCAAACTGAAGGACAAGTCAAAATAATATGTGGTAAACAACAACATGCCATGTGTAACAATGGAAAATTTAGAGATGAGGGAGAGCTGGATCAAAGTGCAAATTATTATTTATAAGAAAATATAAAACAATACAAAGCAACTCAAAAACTCAGAAACCAAGAACCTAATACAAAGAAAATCAGAAGACTGGCAGAATAAGATTGTATATTGTACATTCTTAGACGATCTTATAAGGCTGTGTTTATCTGATATGTCGACTTCCTCTTGATAATTCCTTAATACCAAAATAGCATTCTGTTGCTGCTTTATGGTAATTGCCACTCAGCTATACGATTTATTTATTTATTTATCCACAGGAATTACAGAGAAAATGAAGGACACAACCACTTCTGATCTTTCTTCAGTGTGTTCTGGAGCTGACTCTGGCCAGCAGTCTCCTGTGTTACAGGAAAACATCAAAAATACCACCATACGCAAACTTTGGGGAAAGTAAGTAGATTATGACCAGGGGCAATTGTATTGAATTAGATTTGTGCCAAACTATATTGAACGTAAGTTTTTAAGAAACTAATGAAAATATAAAGTTAAAAGCTTACAGAGTTTTAATTTACGATTCTGAAATTTTCATTTGCGCTCCCTGAGTTCCCTTTCGATACTATGCTACATACTGCGACGTCCTGCGTACTCCTGTTTTCACTGATTCCAAAGCCTTTTTTAATCATGCAATGAAACTGCACGATCATTGGTTTGTGGAGCTTAAGAAAACGAACCAATGGCAAGCAAGCCCGCTCAAGCCCACCAAAATGGGCGTCTTTGCCGTCTCACCTTGGCAAACTGATTCATTCTCCTTCAGCGATGCAGATTACATCTCTTCACTGATCCCGAGACTTGAAGCCGCCTTCTTCCTGCAAGCAGCTGGATTCGCCGCTGATCAGCTCGCCGCTCTGCAGCAGCAAGATCAGCTCGCCTCAGTTCGCCGCTCTCGAGCAGCTTGCCGCTTTAGCTTTACTTTCACTTTCAGCTCGCCGCTCTGACGCAGCCTTGATCAGCGCGCCGCCTCGTCAGCAGCTGGATCAGTTCACCGCCTTCAAGCAGCTCTGTTCTCCACGCTGCTCTCAAGCAGCCTGGTTAGCGCTTCGCACCTGAGCAACCCACAGCGCCGAGCCCATGCTTACGGTGTTCTTCCTTCTTCAGCCGCAGGAGCCTGTGAGGAAAAAACAGCAGGGCAGAGGATCTCAGCGCTCAGATGAAAGTGAGCTCACGTCGGCTCTGGTTCCACGTGCCTCACTTTCTCCACAGAGAGAGCCCTGTCCACTTCTCCCGCCTGGACCAGCGCCCCTCTGCCATCGCAAACGACATGGTCTCGTTTGGGGATCTGACGACGAGCCGCTGGATGACACTTAGGGTTGGCCGAACTCACATCTTGACTCCGCCCCCTTGCCGTCTCTTGAGCCGATCGTTCCGTGCTCTGTGCTCTCTAAGGCCATTGAAGAGCTTGGCCTGGAGTGGTCTGTGCCTGAAGAACCAGCACACAGCCGTCTCGACGAGTGTTTTTTGCCTGGACGTCGCCAGGCTCCTCCCCAGCGTGCAGCTCCGTTCTTCCCTGAACTACACGAGGAGCTCACAAAATCATGGCGTGCCCCGTACTCTGCCCGCCTTCACTCTACTGCCTCTCACGTTATCACTTCAGTTGACGGCACAGAGCAGAAGGGTTATGACAAACCACTCTGCCTCTGGATGAAGCTGTGGCCGCACACCTGTGTCCGCCCGCCGCCATTGGCTGGAAAACCAAGGTCACCCACCCATCCAAGCCAGGCTAAACTCCTGCGTGACCTGGACAAGCCTGAGCAGGACTCGCCCACCTTCAAAAAGCTGCGCTGCGCCACAGACCTGGCCCTGCCAGCCACTAAGACCACGGCCCAAGCGATTGGGCGTTCGATGGCCAGCCTGGTGGTGCTGGAGCGCCACTTATGGTTAAACTTGATGGAGATAAAGGACGCGGATAAAGCCGTCTTCCTTGACTTGCCTGTCTCTCCTACTAGTCTCTTTTGGCCCTGCAGTCGATGGGTTCGCTGAATGCTTCACAGCGGCACAGAAGTCGTCCCAGGCAATGCGACACTTCCTGCCAAAGCGCTCCAGCTCCTCCACTTCAAGCCGCCCAAAGCCTGCACAGCAGCCTCCTAAATCTGTGCCATCCGCTACTCAGCCTGCACCACGGCCTGAGCACAGACAGCGCTCACGTTCTGCTAGGCACCACCCCCCTCCGACATGTGGGGTGGCAGAAGTCGGCCTCAGAAGTCGGCCTGATACCCAGATAAGGAAGAGGAGGAGCCGCGGCCGGACCACCCTCCAAAATGCCTCTTTCAGTTGCCTCTTTCCCTTCGCCCCTGTCAGTTCTGGGCGCTCGAAAAAATGTGTTTTCTGCCTGCACAGAGCCTGTTCAAACGCCCTGGCAGTACACCGCTGTTATAGCGGACATAATAAAAAACAACTCAGGGTCAATTTTCCAAAGAGCTCTCTATCTTCCAGCCAACATATGTCGTTCCTGGGGGTTATTCTCGACTCAACCTGCATGAGGGCCATGGTCTCGCCAGAGCGATCCCTGGCCATTCAGCAGCTCACAAAAACTTTCACGCCCGGATCCTCTCTACCGCTCAGAACGTTTCAGAGGATGCTAGGTCTCATGGGCTCAACATCACCAGCCCTGCAGTTGGGCCTGCTTCATATGCACCCACTACAGTTCTGGCTGAAACCACGGGTCCCGTCCCAAACCTGGCAGCCAGGTCGCTGCTCGCTCAAAGTGAACCAGGCGTGTGTTGCAACCCTGGCTCCTTGGATGAACCCCTGCTGGTTCGAACAGGGCGTGGCTATAGGGACGATGTGCAAAAGGAAAGTCGTTTTCACAGACGCTTCCAAAATGGACTGGGGAGCTCTGTGCGACGGTCCCCCAGCCTTCGGTGCTTGGACGAGCCAAGAGAGCAAGCTTCATATCAACGGCCTGGAAATGATGGCGGTGTATCTGGCTCTCCAATCCTTCCTCCCTCTCTTGGCGGGACACCACGTCCTGATCAGATCAGACAATATGACAGTAGTGTCCTTCATAAATCACCAGGGAGGGCTCTCATCCAAGCTCCTCCTCACGCTAGCGAGATCCATCCTAGAGTGGGCCCAGCACAGCCTGCTCTCACTCAGAGCAGTGCATATTCAGGGCATACTGAACAAAGGGGCGGACATGTTGTCCGCTTCGCGATTCAAGAAATTTGGGATGTCTTTGGGAAGGCAGAGGTCGACCTCTTCGCCTCAGAAGACAACTTTCATTGCCCAATTTATTTTTCAAAGACCAAGGATGCGCTGGCCCACGACTGGCCCAGCCTCCTCCTGTACGCTTTTCCCCCGGTCGCTCTGATTCCCCAGGTTATCAGACGAATCAGGGAAGGTGCCCACAAAGTCCTCCTGGTGGCTCCCCTATGGAGGAGCCAGCCATGGATCTCGGACCTGTCTCAGCTGGCATCCATGGAACCATGGCCAATTCCCCTGAGACGAGACATCCTCTCCAGCGTTAATTTCGTTAACGAAAACTATGACAAAAAATGTTTGTTGACAACCTTTTTTTCCATGACTAAGACGAGACAATGAGAGATGACACCCAATTTCATTTAACGATAACGTGACTAAAACTACACGTGCAATATCGTTGACGAAAAAAGGTGAGACTGAAATGTGGCTAAGAGACTAAACACTTCACTCCAAAATCACTCTTTTGAAATCACTTTTTGTTTTTTCGAATAAAGGAGACAAAACATTACAGACTGTCTTCACGAGCAGTCACGCATACGGTTGCCAGATTTCCAGAATTAAACCCCCTATCAGAGCTTTTCTGTTAAAAGAACAAGTTTTACTTAATATTTGCAATCTGGCAACCACGCGCTCTCTACGCTAAGGAAGAAGCACGGATGATCTGAAAACACAGACAAGTAGGCTGGAGTTCAACGATCTTCATTTGAGATTTTCTACTCTAATTAAAGTGTCTATATTGCGCTGCTCGTTTACTGACTAAATCTGGGACCAGAGTGTAGGCTGATATCCAGCAGTGAGCCCCTCCTGTCTTGAGTTTGGGCCTAACGACTCTAAAGTTGTCCTGAAACCAAGACATGGATATGTCCTGAAAGTCCTATCCACACCCTTTAGGGCACAAATGGTCATTCTCTCTGCACATCCTCCTTCCCAGGATGATCAGGAGTTGAACCTACTCTGTCCAGTCAGGGCCCTGAGGACTTACATCGATCGTTCCACCTCTTTTCGTCAGTCGGAACAACTCTTTGTCTGCTTCGGTGGTCGTACGAAAGGTCTTCCGGTCATGAAGCCCAGGTTATCCAGATGGATAGTCGATGCTATAGCGCTTGCTTACTCATTTTTGCTTAACATTATCATCTAACATTAAAGAAATAATCATCACAGTTTCAACTGTGACTTTTACAAAACTAGTTGAATGTTTATACTGTAAATGAAAATATGAATGCAAATAACTTTTAAGATTCTTTATTGTCAAAACAGCATATCCAGTAGGAACACGAAAGTCTTGGATGCAGTTATGTGGTGACAGTAAAGACCAGAATCCACAAAACATTAACTGCATAGTATACATGTACTGTGCAGTATTCTCATAATATACATATATTGCTAAACAAAATGCATAAATATTTTAAATAAAACTCTGGAAGCACATGTAAGTACAGATCAGCGAACAAAAGAGGTGGAAACAGTTAGCAAAACATGCAGTGTATTAAAAACAAAGTAGAACATTTTACCTGCAATTTATTTATTTATTTGATTTTTTTTTTTTTTCAGTTTCACTTTATATTTTTATTAGTTTCTTGAAAAGTTACATTAAATATATTTTGGCACAAATCTAATTCCATACAATAATAATAATAATAATAATAAAAACACCTACAATTACCCCCATCTTCCCTGTGTATTTGTGTGTAGCAAAATAAATAAAGTAATTAATTAATTAATTAATTAATTAATTAATTCTGAGATCATCCATGCATCTGAGAATGTGTATTTGTTTTGAGGATGAAGAGGACAGGTGTTCTGTCAGATGACTTGGAGCCCACTCAGTTCAGGAGAGGAGGGTTCAGGGCTACAGCTGGTCCACGGCTAACACGGACCCCTGATTCTGGACACTCATCCTGGTAAAGTTTCCTTAATGAATAGGCATTTTAGAGCTGCAATAGACATCGGAGGGACATAATCTTCTTTATATAACAGATAAAGAACTGTTATTGCTCTTATCATGTTATTATCTTGTCTTCATCAGTTCCCACACACCCTTCTCTAAGTGGACGACAGAGCAGGTGTGTGGTTGGCTGGAAGACTGTGGTTTGGGTCAGTATGTCAGTTTGGCCCGTCAGTGGGTGGATAGTGGACAAACCCTCCTATCTGCCACCCCACAGGAGCTTGAGAAGGTTTATTATTATTATTATTATGTATTATTTTATATTGTAGTTATTTAGCTGTTGAGATCTATGTAGGCCTGTCACTATGGATTATATATATATATATATATCAGTAACTGAGTAATATGCAGATGCTTTTGTTTGAAAAATGTTTGCAAGCAAGTGACAAAAAAAAAATCTTAAATGCTCCCATAATAATATCAGCAAAGCTGTCATAACAAAAATGGTAACACTTTAGAATACTGATCTTTCATTAATGAATAACTACACAGGAACAAATGAGTAATGCATTATTAACACTCTAGTAACTAATATTAACTAACAAGAAACTCTGATTAATGAATTAGTAAGTAATAGTGCTCAGTTGAAGGTGGTAGTTCACTATTAGCTAATCAGTAACTACTATTTTTTCATACCTCCCAGAGAACTACTAAGAACTACTATATACAGGTTCATAGTTAATGTGAATAATGCATAATGTATAATTAATTCTAAACTGAAGATCATGGTAACCCACTAGTAATGACTGAAGTATTACCAAAAATTTGGATCAGTATTCTAAAGTGAGAAACATGATAACTATCTAGTAACTACTGAAGTCATTGTAAACTTTTGAGGTTTTTGTAAAGTATTGGATAGTAATAACTCAAGAGTTACTACATAATTCTAAAGGAACTACTACTTATTTGGATCAGTATTCTAAAGTTAAGATCATGGTAACCCACTAGTAATTACTCAAGTGTTACCAAATACATCAAAAGGAATTACTGTACAAAAATGTACAAAAACCTCAAAAGTTCACAATGACTTCAGTAGTTACTAGAGAGTTATCATTCATTTCACTTTAGAATACTGATCCAAATAATTAGTAATTCCTTCTTAAGTATTTGGTAATACTTCAGTCATTACTAGTGGGTTACCACCTTTACCACCTTGACCTTTACTTTAGAATTAATTATACATTATGCATCATTCATGTTAATTATGAACCTATATATAGTAGTTCTTAGTAGTTCTCTGGTAGGTATGAAAAAATAGTAGTTACTGATTAGCTAATAGTGAACTACCACCTTCAACTGAGCACTATTACTTACTAATTCATTAATCAGAGTTTCTTGTTAGTTAATAGTAGTTACTAGATTGTTAATAATGCATTACTCATTTGTTCCTGTGCAGTTATTTATTAACGAAGGATCAGTATTCTAAAGTGTTACCCAAAAATGCTAACAACTTGATGCAACATGATGTTTTTGTTTGATGTAAGTTTGTTTCTCAAATCCCAATAAATTTAATTATCAATCACAAAGATAGACTGGTGTACAAGTCTCATTGAAACAGTACAACAGTTATGATGACTTTTGTGCTCTGTTTTAAACAGGAGATTTGTATTAAACATCCTCTGCACAGAAAGAAGCTGCAACTCGCTCTAAGAGCTTTTAGTAACAAGACCATGGAGAAACCATCAGAACTGGATCACATCTGGGTTACACGTATGTACTAATATTAATAAATTAGCTGGATTTGTACAAATATTTAAAGAACATGATTAAAATTATTAAGAAATTGTAAATTTCATGTTGAAAATTTGGCAATAAGGTATCGTGGTTTACAGTGATTTTAGAACAGTTGTTAGGCATGATACAATACAGAGCCTTGAACGTTGCTCAGCTAATCATAATCAAGTACCTGAACTATCCTTTTTATAATGCAATTTAAAAGCTGCATTTAAAAATTATTTATTTATAATTAAATTTTGAAGGCATTACTCTCACGTTTGGTCTATGTTTTATTTGGACTTTGAGTAAGTTTTCCATAGATAAATATTCATATATACGATTTCATGCATTTTCTGTTTGGCAGTTCAAATAAGTGCATAAGTTCTTCCACTTCCTAATTTTCTGTAGGTTGGCTTGATGACATTGGTTTACCACAGTACAAAGATCAATTCTACGAAAGCAAGGTTGATGGCCGCATGCTTCAGTATCTAACAGTAGTAAGATCAAATGTTCCTTCTATCCCTCCATCTAAAATGCCATGGAACAGTTCTTTTCCAGATGCACATATTTTAAGTGATGTTCTTTTCTCTCAGAACGATCTCTTGTTCCTCAAAGTCACCAGTCAACTCCATCATCTGAGCATTAAATGTGCCATCCATGTCCTCCACGTCAACAAGTTTAACCCAAACTGCTTGAGGCGCAGGCCAGGGGATGAGGTACGATAAATCAAACATTAAAAATGCATGCATGCATGGATAGAGTCAAAGCTTCAGTTAACTTTTTGTGCTCTAACACTGAAAAACTGTATTTGTTTTGTTTTTGTTTTTTTGATGATTATTTTTCTCCAGAATAAGACATCTCCCTCTGAGGTGGTGCAATGGTCCAACCATCGAGTGATGGAGTGGTTGAGGTCAGTGGATTTGGCTGAATATGCTCCAAACCTGAGAGGCAGCGGTGTTCATGGAGGCCTAATTGTGAGTTTACGTTCACTGGTCGCTAAAACACTACTGCTAATGATGCTTAAATATTTCAGTACATTAAATAGGCCATATGTATCATATGGATAACAGAATTGTCCTTTACAGTAAATAAGAAACTTGGCTCAACCATGATTGTATAAATATTACAGCTCAAAATCTGCTTTAAAATGCTGCAATCTGTACGTTGAGGGTACCGTTTCCATCTGGATAGAAAATGGTTTTCCCTCAAAGATGTACATTTAAATCTCAAAATATTTTTTCTTAGGTTTATAGGTTTTACACCACCATGCTGATAACGTTTCTTTAGTCATTCAACAATCCTGCAGCCTGAACCACTGTAGGGAAACCACCCTTACAAGGTGACCATGCAGGTAACAAGGGGTGCAGGACCACGACTAAAGACTGACAGAAGAGCACATGGCACACAGAAGCAAACAAAAAGCCATGTGCAATAATGCGCAAGACCAATCCCAATAAAGAACAAGACCAATTACGTTGACCCTGACATATGTAAAATATTGGAATATTGGTAACACTTTATTTTACAGTGTAAGGGTGGTTTGCCTACTGTGGTTCAAACCGCAGGGTTGCCAAATGACTGAAGAAACGTTATCAGCATGATGGTGTAAAACTGTATATTCCCTGTCTATTACCACCCACTGCTACTTATACCAACGATGGAAATAAGCGCAGTTATAATAGCAAAATATGCGGGAGAGCGTTGCTATACTGTGATGATATTGTATTGCAATAGGTAGCACTTCAAAGTTAATACCAAATCAAAACTAGTTAGCACATCATTTGTAGTTGAAAGAGTTTAATGACAATATCTGGTTGTGGTTACACTTAAAATAGTTACAAAATAGATGTATGAGATGATAAAAACATAATCATACCCAGGCTATATGTAGAATGTTACCTGAAAGAGAGAGAGAGAGAGAGAGAGAGAGAGAGAGGGAGGTGTAGAGAGAGAGAGGGAGGTGTAGAGAGAGAGAGAGAGAGAGAGAGAGGTGTAGAGAGAGAGGTGTAGAGAAAGAGGTGTAGAGAAAGAGACAAAGAAAAGAGGAGGCAATGAGAAAGTGCCCCAAGAAAGGGACTCAGAGGAAAAGAAAAGCCTGAACAAAGAAAAGCCCAAGAAAAAAGAGACCAGAGCTACAGTTACACTCTTCTTTTATCCCCTCCTTGACCTTAAAATAAAGTGTAACCAGAATATTGATGTATTCAGTATATTTTTACTTTAGTAAAGTAATTTACTATTTTTACAGTTTTGATAATGTTAAACAATATTTACTATATTATATTACTATATTTACTATATTTTTCTTCTGTGGAACACGGAAAAATATTTTAAACAATATTGACCATTATTTCAAAATATATTTTTTTTGTATTCCACAGAAGAAAGAAAGTTTTACAGGTTTGGAATTGTATGAGGGTGAGTAAATTATGTTCATGGAATGTTTATTTATGGGTAAAATATGTCTTTAAGTTGTGTGTTTTTGCTTATCAGATCCTAGAGCCTCGCTTTCACTCTGAGACCTTAGCCATGCTGCTCAACATCCCTCCTCAGAAGACCCTCCTCAGACGCCACCTCGCCACCAACTTCAGCATGTTGGTGGGGCTCCAGGCCCAACAGGAGAAACAAGAGTTTGCCAATGCCAGTGGCCACACACCCCTTACCACTACTGCCAAAGTCAGGGTAAGATATTACAAAAAATAATTTAAGTCATCCATTTTATGCAACATATATGCAGTTGCAAGCTAATCATGTTCATGTTTTTTGTCAAGTTGTATTTTTATTAATTTCTGTCTTAGCCAAAGAAGCTTGGCTTTACTCACTTCAGACAACTGAGAAAGCTCAGGATGGATGAATCAGCAGATTACATCTGCCCCATGGATACAGGAACACCACCAGTCCACAGTGAGACACCAAAGCGGCCTTACGCAAGCTTCAGGGGCATCAGCCCTAACCTGACCAGAGACTCGGACAGACTTGAGCAGGTTGGGTCCAAGAGCTGATTCACTGCTTCTTCAGTCCAACCAATATTAGCTAAACAATGCCACGCTTACTGCCAGTAACACCATCAAGTGCCCTCACTGCAGTAACACCACCTTGCTGCTTGAACCTCAGCATTAACAAGACAAGAATTGATTCTTCAGTGTATCATCTGGATATGCTGGAATAGACTCAGCATGGGCTCCAAATAAAAAATAAATAAATAAAACATTGAAAATTATTATTATTATTATTTGTCTTTAGGTAGTTCCAATGCTGAAATATCCTCTTGAAGGCTTAAATTGAGTTTCTTGATTTTATTACTTTTAACAAATAATTTATACTTATCCCTGGCACAAAAATGAGTTTTTGGTCTGTATATATATATATATTTTTTTTTCAGTGTGTGGAAAACTTCTGCTGATTTGTTTACAAAAATGAGTTCTGAAATCTCCAATAAACTTTCTTTCTTTTTTTTTCTCTCTCTGTCATGATATGAACTAACTCTTTGAAAACACTGTAGTTAAGCACTTCATTGAAAATATGCATTATAAGATAAACCAGTAACACTTTCAAATACTGTTCTATCTTTATTTAGTAACTTGACATTAACTAATGAGTAATGGAATATTAGAATTATGTACTGTTTTCTCTCTTAACACTCTCTCTGTCCAAGATCCTGCCCTCGGTTTACATGTCAATTAACCAAATATCAGTAACCCCAAACACACAAAATGACTCATAGCAAGAGATAATTTCTGATTGCTGAAAGACTGCTCTTCCTTTTTGCTGACTACTTTTTGATGTTTTCAAAAGTGCTGTCATAAAGACAGGTGTGATTTCTCAGAAAACTTATTATAAGTAACCCTATTGTAGTAACTACCATTAATAATCAAGAAACACCTCGGTTACATATGTAACCCACAAACCTTGAAAAAAAAGATGCTGTCTCAGTGGCTGATGCTATGGGAACACGCTCCAGGTGTGACGATTGTCTGAAGCACGTAAAGAAGCCAGGGGTGGCTCTATACCAATTTTTCATGCCCGATACCGAAGCCAATCTGATACCTGTACTGTTTTCTCTTGATCAGTTTAGAAAATCTAAACCTCACTAATTATACACTACTTCATAAGAGAAACACAGAAGATAGAATATAATACACTATACCTTCTGTGCTTTTATAATGTTTGTAACAACCATGGGTAACACACAGTACTGGATTGTCCCTGTCTTACCCAATTCCAATACAAAAACCCATATCGGATCAGCACATCCCTAATAGAAATATGTTAATTAATTGGTTGATAGAGCTTACATAACCCAAGGCACTGCGTCACCAATGCTTAACTTTTTTCCTGCTAGCGGTAATAAGCAGTAAATTAGGAGTTTATTGAGGCAAAAGTCATAGTTAATAGCAGAAGACTCAGTGGATTCGTTTTATTTTTTGAAGGGAATGCGCCCCCATATACCTACATTTATTTATGTTTGCGCAAATCATTTTACACCAGACTGCTTTGTGAACGAATGTCAATACAAAGGGACAATACAAAACACAGGTTTTGCTAAAAAGTTGTTACTCAAGGATGGATCAGTACCAACTGTTCGTGATATAGATTACAGTCTCCAGAGTGATACTGGATATGTCAGTAATGAAGGTGAGACATTATAGTGCGTCCTGACTCCTGACACCGGAGAATGAGCTCTTGAAGCTCCGCCCTCTTAGGCCGAGCACAGCAGCTCATTTGCATTTAAAGGGACACACTAAAATGGCACGTTTTTGCTTAACCCCAAAAAGTGGCAATTTTAACATGCTATAAATTATTCTCTGTGGGGTATTTTGAGCTAAAACTTCACATACACACTCTGGGGACATCGGAGACTTGTAAAAAGGGGCATAATAGGTGCCCTTTAACATTACTCTGTGCGTTCGCTCGGTGGCTGGTATGAGACACTTGTTGCACACTGCAGTAAGCTAGATTGATATTAGAATATCATATTAATAAATGCTGGATGACTTGTTGCTAAATGGCATGCAATCTCAGAGTTTGCAGAGATAAAGCAGCATTTACTGAACTGATCAACTGATGAATATTAGAATGTTTAGACCAGTGTTTACTGTGAAATACCATGTTTGTAGAAATTGCAAAAACGTAGCTGTTTTTAATGTGCTAAACAATAATATTTCATAGTGAGGAGCAGCAATGTGATCAGAGACAATAGAAACTGTACCTCTTGTTGGTTTCATATGGATTACATAAACAGAGAATTTTTTTTTTTTTTTCTGATATGACTTCATTTAAAAGTAGACACGTCAACCTTTCTAAAAACTCTCATGTCTGTGTAGCAAATATTCGCTGAGTTTTGGTTCATTTTTGTGAAATGTTTCAGAAAGAAGTTTGCAAAGACAGAGAGGGTAGAAGGCTATTTGTTTATTTTACAAAAGCACAAAGTTTTGTTGTTATTGTGAGTGTACATAAATAAAAGTAGACCCTTTATAGTTTCTAATGATGTCTTACAGTATTTTAAGTTGTCTCTGCTGTTATGAGGGAAAAAGGAACCCCACAAATTATTTGGAGCTCCTTACTGTGTGGAAGGCTCTGAAACATTTCTGCCCCCCTTGAAGGGGCATCATGTGCTGGTGCACTGTAACAATACCACAGCTGTAGCACATATGAAGCCCCAAGGGGGGATGCACTCCTCCAAACTTCAGGCTAGTTCACAAGCTTCTAGTATGGAGCAGGGATCACTTTCTGTCATTGTGTGAAACCCACGTCCTGGCCATTCTAAACAGGGGCATAGGCCTTTTTTTTGAAGGGGAACCCACTCTACTGAGATTGGCACCTCCACCCTCAAGAAGTGAGTCTGTTGTGGATGAGATGTGGCCAGGCAGTGGTCAATATCTTCACCTTGTGCAGAAACACCCATTGTCCTATGTTCTTCCCGCTAAAGGACAAGGACACCCCCATCACCATAAACGCACTAGCTCATCAGTGGACCAGTGTACTGCTCTACGCATTCCCTCCCCTTTGCTTAATAACACATACTCTGTCCAGGCTGAGAGCACAGAACCTTACTCTGATTTTGATAACGCCCAGGTGGCCCAAGTTTCTGCCGGTGGGTGCCCACAGTACAATCCCAACCCTGGTGGCCTACCTGGTGATCGTTCACTAAATAAAATTAATGTAATACCTATTTACAATAAGCATAACTCAAATAACTATTAAAGAATAAAATAAACAGACAGAGAACTGGCTGACTTAAACCAGCTTGAAAATGCTATCTCATGAAACAAAGATGGATGTGTAAAAAGATACACTGCAAATTCATCAGTCAATCGTGAAAGTCTGGTGTTTTTTTCTGGCAACCTTAAATCCAGGAGAGAGAAGAGAATTCTAGAGAAAGAGCACATAGAGATTTGTGAGTGCACAGGACAAAGTTTGAGCGCAGACACATATCTGAGTGAGAGCAGAGGCATATTTGAGAGCTTATGTCCAGTTAGGTGTGCGAGAGTGAAAGAAATCCTCCTGCGAGAGATTCATGCTCGCGAATTGCATGGATGCGATCTCATGTTACAATAATGCATAATTTGTCATTAAAGTAACGCCATAGAAACTTCCTCAAAAGAACTATAAAAACGAGAAGAAAGTCGTGTCTGAAAGCTGCAATGAAAGGTTTATTGTTTAAAATGAATGGAGAATGTTTCATGTTTTTCTGTGGGTGCTCGACCATTTCCAGGATCGGCACCTCTTGTTAGTTAATAGTAATTACTAGAGTATTTATATTGTGTGACTCGTTTGGTCCTGTGTAGTTATTCATTAAAGTCAGAAAAGTATTTTTTTCTATTTGATTTTAGGGTAAAATTTGACCTAGTAATACTTTCATGAGATTCACCCATCCAGTTGCTTGTCAAGATATTTTGAAGAAGCAGTGACTATTGTTCACTGAAGACAGAAAGAGCTAATAACTCTTTGTTGAAATAATGGAGGAATATGAATACATATTTTAGTATTGCATAGTATTTTTCAGTTTCTCTAAAATACTTTTAAAATAACATCATGAATTGTGCTGTTGTAATAAGAAGAATCAAAGGAGATCAGCCCTGTCCTTAGTTGATTCCATACAGGTAAGTTTTATTTGTAAATTGTTAAATTGTTACAAACATGTTTATGTATGTTTAACACCATATTTGGCACTTGTAAATACTTGCATTAATCTTAATTATGTCAGATAACTGTCACAGACACGCCAGGCTCCACCATCACCCAATCACAGCGCACTCCTTCACCAGAATACTGATCACGCACACCTGCACCCTATCAGCACTGCTATCACCAGCAGCATAAAAGACACACGCGCTCACACAGTCATTGTCCGGTCTTGTTAGCATCTAGACTTGCCTTTGTGCTCACCTCAAGGACTCCTTCGAGCTACTTACCTGTCTCCAGCGTGTTCCCAAGTCTCCTTCGTTGTTCCTCGTCTCGTGTGAGTTCTCCTGTGTCTTCTCTGTTCCAGTCAGTCTCCAGCCCGCTTCTTCTGCCAATGAAAAGAACAGTATTACTCAGATATCCTTATCAGTTACCTGCAAATTCCACATTCACTCACCTGCATTGCTGTTCACTCTTCTGGTTTTTCAATAAACATCCATTACCTGCATTCCTGTGTCTCTGTCCCTTCTGTATTGTAACAATAACACATAAGCAAAACATGGTCAGGCGAAAGTGTCTGAATTATTTTTGGTCCCAAATTTTTATCAGTTTTACTGGTAGTCCACTGTATGAGATTTTATTTTACATAAATGAACTATAATGCCCTGCACCCACTAGTAAAATAAAAAAAAAATTATATATATATATATACCTAGTGTCTGAATACTTTTTGGTTTGACTGTATGTATATAATATACATGTATGTATGTATAAATATATATTATCAATGTTGAGTGAGGGTTATTTGATAATCTGATGAATAGAAAGAACTGCATTTATCTAAAATAGAACACTTTTGTAACATCACTACCGTTCAAAAGTTTAGGGTCAGAAAGAGTTTTCAACACTGTTTACACAACTGTTTTCAACATTGATAATAGTAATAATAAATGTTTCTTGAGCAGCAAATCACCATATTAGAATGATCATGTGACTGAAGACTGGAGTAATGATCCTGAAAATTCAGCTTTGCCAACACCAAAATAAACTGCATTTTACAATATATTCAAATAGAAAACAGTTATTTTAAATTGTAAAAATATTTAACAATATTACTGTTTTTGCTGTATTTTGGATCAAATAAATGAAGCCTTGGTGAGCAGAAGAGACTTGTTTTAAAAACATTTAAAAATCTTACCGTTCAAAAACTTTTGACTGTGTAGATGTTAATGCAAATTCTTTCATTTGTGCCATTCTTACATGTAGTGCAGGGAAACAATTCTGGACCTCACAGAAAAGAGGACAATATTTCATTCATGTATGCATCTGCAATGAAATGCTGCCTCCATCTGGAGGGAAAACGAACATTTCTTTAAAAAAAAAAAAGCTGAAGTCTGTCATATTCAGGCAGTAGAAAACAGGAATCCCATAATAATAATAATATGAAAAAGAAGAAGAAATAAACCCACCAAATAGAACAACAATAAGAAAAATAAAAGCACAGCATCATTAATGTGTGAGTCTTGTCAAAAAAAAAGTATTATATTACTGTATTACTTCCTTACAGAAGAAAGGAAGTAATACAGGCTTACAAAGAACAATTTTAATGCATGGTCCTTTCAACATTGCAATAATTAAATGTAGAATTTTAAGCCGTCATACAAAGTAGACTTCAAAACACATTTCAGAAAGTCCACTGATGTGAGGTCTGTTGCACAAACCTGGTTTCGGTGGCTAACTATGCCTATTTGAGTTTAGTTTGTTTAACTCTGCTTTGCATTCTCAAGAAAGTGAAATGGTTTTACTAGTGATCATCACCATGTTAAATACCTATTATGGAGTAGGTTTTGTTCTTGGTATTTTAGACCAATAAATTAGACCAATCAACTGTGAACAAAATAGCATGCAATAACACCCTCTGTATCCCTTTATCCAAATTTAAATCACTTAAAGTCGACATGAAATTGAAGTTGAGTTCTTCTCGAATAAGAAAAATGTAGGGCGGGACTTGATTTTGAAGGAATTAATTCAATCATTGTCATTTGCTATTGCTATGATCTTATGGGAGTGTCAGGTCCTGCCCTCGAGCCAAAAACACGTCATCAGAGAAGAGATGTCACTGAATAAATGGGAAGTTACTTTGAATATAGATTGCGAAGGCACTGAATAAATCATTTATAACATGGTTTGTGCCGATGTAGTGACACTAGGTGTCACACTTGGGAGCCCCAAACACCTCTGATAACTCGGAAAAGGCCAATGAGAATTGATGAGTGGAATTTGCATGCCACTTCCCCGGACAAACGGGTATAAAAGGAGATGGCTTGCTCCACTCATTCAGATTTGTTCCTCAGAGCTGATCAGTGCTATGAGCACTGAAATCTCAATCTCTGACAGAGCTATTGAAATTCTTATGGTGGGTTTCAGCTGTCTCCTTGCCAATGCACAGATAAGTGCAGGGAGTTCCCCTGGGTGTATTGACAGCAAATTAACCCTCAAGGGTCCTTGAGGGTTGTGGGCTAAATCAGCCTGACTGTGGGCTAAATCATTAGGACTCAGTTGTTTTTCTAAGTATTATTATTATTTTTCTTTCAAGGTTTTGGGTACTTTTGGGGTCCTTAACATGCTCGAAGACTCTTGAAACTTTGCACATCGGCAAAAAATAAAAAAAAATAAAAATCAGCAGCCTTTAAGGCCGGGCTGAAGCTGATACCAAGGCGTGGCAGGATGGCTCCACAGCTCCCCCTTGAATGCGGTCTGAAAACTTGGCCACATATCACACACACTTGCACTTACATGTATGGAAATCAGTACACATATAGACTCGGTCAACCTAAAGCCAAGACTTTGATGATGCTAAATTGCAAGTGATATCTCGAACTGAAGTAGCAGGAAGAGTACCACTTTTCAAAATGCTTTGAGATCAGCCTCTTATTTTTACCTGATTTGCTTCAAACTTCGTCAGAATGATGTCAAGAAATGGCGAATGTAAACCTGTGAAAAGATTCTTGATATCTTAAACACTGTGGCCTCTATAGCGTTACCTTTTGACAAAAAATGATTTAATGAATTAGCTCAAATTATGGGTGAAATATACAGGTGCATCTCAATAAATTAGAATGTCGTGGAAAAGTTCATTTATTTCAGTGATTCAACTCAAATTGTGGAACTCGTGTATTAAATAAATTATTCTATGCACTCAATACTTGGTTGGGCCTCCTTTTGCATGAATTACTGCATCAATGTGGCGTGGCATGGAGGCAATCAGCCTGTGGCACTGCTCAGGTGTAATGGAAGCCCAGGTTGCTTTGATAGCAGCCTTCAGGTCATCTGCATTGTTGGGTCTGGTGTCTCTCATCTTCCTCTTGACAATACCCCATAGATTCTCTATGGGGTTCAGGTCAGGCGAGTTTGCTGGCCAATCAAGCACAGTAACACCATGGTCATTGAACCAGCTTTTGGTACATTTGGCAGTGTGGGCAATCCTGCTCGGAAATGAAATCAGCATCTCCATAAAGCTTGTCAGCAGAAGGAAGCATGAAGTGCTCTAAAACTTCAAGCAACATGGTTTCTGTGCCTTTCCACTCTTCCTCCAGACTCTGGGACCTTGATTTGCAAATGAAATGCAAAATATACTTTTTTCATCTAAAAAAAGAGGACTTTGGACCACTGAGCAACAGTCCAGTTTTTCTTCTCCTTAGCCCAGGTAAGATGCTTCTGACATTGTCTTTGGTTCAGAAGTGGCTTGGTACGTGGAATGTGACAGTTGTAGCCCATTTCCTGAAGAAAGAAAACATTCCTTTCACTTGTACACCTTTTCCTACCACACTTTTTCCTTCCAGTCAACTTTCCATGAATATGCTTTGGCACAGCACTCGAACAGGCAGCTCTTTCAGCAATGACCCTCTGTGGCTTATACTCATTGTACAGGGTCTTGATGATCGTCTTCTGGACAACTGTCAAATCAGCAGACTTCCCAATGACAGCTGTTGGGATTACTGACCTAGACCCAAATCTCACTTTTCTGTCAAAAATACTTGAAAAGGCAGTATCATCACAACTATGTTCCTTTTTAGAAAGAAATAGTATCTATGAGGATTTCCAGTCAGGATTTAGACCATACCATAGTACTGAAACTGCTCTCATTAGAGTTACTAATGATTTGCTCTTATCATCAGATCGTGGTTGTATCTCTCTATTAGTGTTACTGGATCTTAGTGCTGCATTTGACACTATTGATCACAATATTCTTTTAAATAGACTCGAAAATTATGTTGGCATTAGTGGAATTGCATTGTCATGGTTCAAATCATACTTATCTGACTGTTATCAGTTTGTAGAAGTAAATGAAGAGAGGTCATATCGATCACAAGTTGAATATGGAGTACCGCAAGGCTCGGTACTAGGACCATTGCTTTTCATTCTGTACATGCTACCCTTAGGAGATATCATCAGGAAGCATGGCGTTAGTTTTCACTGTTATGCTGATGATACTCAGCTCTATATTTCTTCGCGCCCTGACGAAACTTACCAATTCACAAAATTAACGGAATGCATAGCTGATATAAAAAATTGGATGACCAGTAATTTCCTACTACTAAATTCAGAAAAAACAGATATTCTAATTTTTTGACCAAAAACTTCCTCACGTAATAACCTAGAATACTGTCTAACACTTGATGGCTGCTCTGTTAAGTCTTCGTCGTCAGTTAGGAACCTGGGTGTGCTCTTTGATACCAATCTTTCATTTGAAGACCATGTTTCTAGCATCTGTAAAACCGCATTCTTCCATCTTAAAAATATATCTAAATTACAACATATGTTCTCGATGACAAATGCAGAACAGTTAGTTCATGCGTTCATGACCTCAAGGCTAGATTACTGTAACACTCTACTAGGTGGTTGTTCTGCTCGCCTGATAAATAAACTACAGCTCGTACAAAATGCAGCAGCTAGAGTTCTTACTAGAACTAGGAAGTATGACCATATTAGCCCGGTTCTGTCAACACTGCATTGGCTTCCTGTTAAACATCGTATAGATTTTAAAATCTTGCTAATTACCTACAAAGCACTAAATGGTTTAGCTCCCCAGTACCTGAGCGAGCTCTTAATGCATTATAGTCTTTCGCGTCTATTACGATCTCAGAATTCAGGCCAGCTAATAATACCTAGAATATCAAAATCAACTGCAGGTGGTAGATCCTTCTCCTATTTGGCACCTAAACTCTGGAACAATCTTCCTAGCATTGTTCGGGAAGCAGACACACTCTGTCAGTTTAAATCTAAACTAAAAACACATCTCTTTAACCTGGCATACACATAACACATTATCAATTTATTTTTTCAAATCCGTTAAAGGATTATTAGGCTGCATAAATTAGGTCAGCCGGAACCGGGAACACTTCCAATAACACCAGATGTACTCGTTACATCTGAAGAAGAATGACATCTACGCTAATATTAGTCTTTCTGTTTATCCCGAGGTTTACCGTAGTCAGGCGGATCGGGGCCGTATCCAGGTGAGATCGAGGACCTGCGCCTTGACACGACTACAACGCGGCCCTGAAGTATCAGCAGAGATTGAGTCAACTAGATCATCCACTATGAAGGCCTCATCAACATGACAACCAGTGGCGCATCTCCTCAACAACCGTCCATACCGGTGTGATGAATACGATCCTCAACTGGATGGAACTGAATTAAATACTTTGAATGTTGCGATCCTATCTGACTTATGATAGCAACCTGAGTCGTAACAAAGCACTGTTCGCCAGAGGAGAACTGACCCCCCGACTAAGCCTGGTTTCTCCCAAGGTTTTTTCTCCATTTTAACACCTGTTTGCCACCTGATGTCACCTGTTGGAGTTTGGGTTCCTTGCCGCTGTCGCCTTTGGCTTGCTTAGTTGGGGACACTTGACAATTGACATTTGATATTCAACAGTGCTTTGATCTACCTGCATTGACACTATTCCTTAAGAGCTGCTGTGCAGCCAAAATAATGTACCAGTTATCACTGTAAAGCTGCTTTGACACAATCTACATTGTAAAAAGCGCTATATAAATAATGGTGACTTGACTTGACCCAGTATTTATACCCTGAGAATGGTAATTTAATAGAACTTGAAATTAAACATACCAATAATTTGAGATACTGATTTTTTGATTTTGGTGAGCAGCAAGCTGTAATCATCAAAATAAAACCAAAAAAAGTCTGGAAATATTTTACTTTATGTCTAATAAATCTAAAATATATTTAAGCTTTACTTTTTGAATTAAATTACAGAAAAAAAAACAAACTTTCATTATATTCTAATTTATTGATCTAATTTATTAATCATAATATAAATCGACCAAAAAGGGAATTGTGTATAGATAATCAGTTACAATGGATTATAACCAATTTATGAATATATATATATATATGGTCTAGAATTAGTTCTAGTTTTAGAATTACTTTAAAAAATCTGATCTATTTTGTCCAGCAAAATTATCAGTCAGGTTATTTTTATCAGCTCTTAGAAAGGAATTTTCTTCTGGCCACAAGGAAAATCTCCGATCTATGTCCTTACAAAAGCATAAGCGAAATCAAACGTTGAAGGGACTTGGATTTATAAATGAGCAGCAACAGAGACAAAAAAATATAACTATAATGGATTTAATAGATACGAACTACGAATATATGACTAAAATATAACACAGGAACAATAATAGAATAAAAGAAAGTAAAGTCAAGAAAACAGAGGTGAGCAAAGAAATGGCAAATTACAAACAGTTAAAACCTTTGAAAGCCAGCACGGAATCAGTTCAGCAAATGTAAGCTTTTCAAACGCAGTGGAAGAAATGTTTCTTATGTTTCTTATACTAATAATTCTGGATGCTGTAGTTCAGAAGATGCACATCATTCTGTAGAGGTTTCAGTGCGTTTCGAGCTGGAGCAATTGATCCTTTCTCCTGGGAGGGTCTTTGGCAGGATGTTTAAACAAGGTTTAACTCAAAAGTAAGATGGGCGGAAAATAAGAAAGAAGAAGTCCGTCTCGCAGGTCCAAGGAGTGAGGACAGTGGACAGTGAGGACGGACAAATGAAAACCGGTTAAAAGAAGACAAACTGGAAAACAAAGTGTTTCTGGTTAGAATATGGTTGGTTCGTTATATAGCAAAACATCTCCACTTCTCTCAAGTTTTGACTGGCCAATCACCATGGTGAATTCTGTAGCGGGAAATATCTTCTTTGTCTGGTTTTATGGTCTAATTTGCATAGCTGATGAGGTGTCAGATCTGGGTACATTTTATAGTAACATAACATACACAGTTGATTAAAGCATTCGTAGAGGTTTAAAACAAAACTAAACATGATAGGATGACAAAGAAGAACTAGGCTAATTACACATGGGGACATGCATACATAAAGGGATACACTGTATACTTTCTAGAAAGAATGGTTAACTTATAAGTTGGATTATAGAGTTTTTCTCTATATAAGTATGTATGTGTATATTGGGTTTGTCTCCTGGCGTCACCCAGTCTGTCTCTAGCCCAACAGGAGGTCAATCTAGCACCTTGGAAGCTCCCATTGGTGCCATAAGAAAGTTTAGTATGTTTGTGGTTAGTCTCTTTGGAGGGGGTAATAAAATGTGACAAAAGGCTACATGGTCCAGACCGGTCGGAGCCATGTGTTGAGTTTCAGAAAGGGGGTCAAACGTCACAGCTTAAACAACTTAGAGTTGACTTGATCATTTGTGATTCACATCCAGATGCTACAGTCCCCCTTTCGGCCAACGAAGCTCATGTGTGGACATCTTTGGACGGTAATGATGGTCGGATAGCAAATGGATCATGGTGGTCGAGCAGCAGTTGGTGATCAGGAGTCCAGGTTGTTCCCTCAGTACAATGCCTGATGCTGGACCTGGTGATGTGATATCTGATTGCGGCTGTCCTCTGGTTGGCAGGAGGCACAGGAGGGTGAGCCACAACAGCATCCTGGTACAGAAAAAAGAGAGAGAGAGAAAGAAAGATCCCGAAATGGTAGGTCAGCGAGGGATGTCCTTGGTTGGTGAGGACAGTCTCTGCCTTTTTCTGTCAGCAGCCACATGTCTCTTAATTTGGTTACGGTGGACCCATTTGAATCTTGGTTCTTTCTGTCCCTGGCTCAGTTTGATTCGGTACGCAACCGGGGAGAGTTTATCCACAATTTCATGAGATCCCGTCCAGTGGGGCAGAAATTTCTTTGACAGCTGCTTGGAGGCAAATGTTCTCAGGTGTGACAAGGCTGGAGTCTCCTGGTTGATACAGCAGGTGTAGCGGCAGTGTCATCTGCCGCCCCCTCATTAGTTCAAAGGGGGATACACAAGTTGAATCCTGCAGGGTGGCTTTGATGGCCATGAGCACCAGAGGAAGTTTTACACCCCAGTCTTTCTGGTTGGCCGACATGATGGCAGATGTGCAATTGGGCTTGTACGCCCAGACGTCTCCAAATCTGCTGCATGATCTCAGCCGTAAAGTGAGTGCCTCTGTCAAAGTTGACTCTCAGTGGCAGTCCGAACCTGGCGAAAATGTGGTTCGGAATACACTCTACCCACTTGGTAAATTGGCACACAACCGTGAGGAAGTACTTGTTACCTTTTGTCGATCTGGGCAGTGGTCCCACCCAGTCTATCTGGTCCGACCATGGAAATGTGACTCCTCTGCATTGCAGTGGAGCTCTGTGATTTGGGTTTGCCGATTGGAATTGACAGCAAACCAGACACCCTCAGACATACTCTGCCACCTCTTGCTGCATGCCAGGCCAGTATGCCACTTGTTTCAATGTCTCGTAAGTGGCTCTGGTACCATGGTGACCAGCACATGATGCGTCGTGGGCATACGTTAGCATGACCCCCTTTTGGCACTGTGGCACCACAAGGTCATCGGGGGCATACCACAGAATGTTTTCTTTGAGACGCAGCATGTGTTTGATCTCATGCAGTCGTTTGAGGCTAGAGTACGCCATGTGATCAGATTGCGTGATCGGGTGGTTGGAGGGGTCTGAGATGTGGTTTTTCACAGCTTGTATGGAGGGATCGGAGGCTTAAAGTTCAGCTGTGTCATTGCTGGGAATTTGTGGAGCTAGTGAAAGTGGCTGTGAGGTGGAAACTGTTGCAGGAACAGTTTGCTGGCTGCGGGTTATTGCTGCCACACTAAGGGTGGATGATTGGGCTGGGGGTGACCATAGATTACCATGTAGTGCACTAGTCTTGGCAAGGGCATCAGTTTGGTCATTCAAGTCTTGGTTACTTTGAGTGTCCTTTCACCTTTTTCCAGTAAACAATCTTGAAACCATTTTGTTTCCAGCCCGGAAGGTGGCATGTGAAACTGAGTCTGGCATCGTTTGAGTCTGTGCAAATGAGGAGTTCTCTGATGTTATGGGCCGAGGCAATTTGAAGGGTTATGAGAATAGCTGCTACTTCAGCATATTGCGATGACTGGGGACCCAACCTGAAGTGTTGTGGTGGGCAAGGTTGGTTGTTTAACCATTGCACCCCTGCACCTGCCTTTAGGATGCCCTCATGGTTGTAGGAACATCCATCGACGTAGGTGGTGGGCATACCTTGGAACGCATTCTCTTCGAAGTACCTGTGACAGGTCGGTTGTTGCTGTTGGGGTACCTCTACCTCCAGTGTCGTAGCTGGTGTGTCACTAGAGCAGTTTTGGCAGGCAGCCAAGCCATTGCCCAATGCAGACTTGTGATTTTGGGCATATCGTACCTCAATGTTGCACCCTTGGAGGGACATCAGCCACGTGGCTATGTGTGAGTTGGTGACCAAGCCATTTTGGATGCATTGGCTATCGAGGAACGTGACAGGCTGGTGACAGGTCTCTTTGATAACCTTTTGTGCTTCGATGTAGTTGGAGAATCTTTGGATGGCCCATACAGTACAGAGCAAAGCCTTTTCACAGTCTGAGTATTTACATTCTGGTGACAGAAGTGTCTTGCTGGCGTATGCCACGACTCTTTTGTCCTGGTCATACCGTTGGTAAAGACCAGCACTCAGGCAGTCATTGGAGAATCCAGCTTCCAAGCAGAACTCCTTCTATGGATCAGGGTAAGTCAGACATGGAGCTGTACACAAATGTCGTTTCAGTTCGTTCATGGCATTTGTTTGAGCTTCTGTTCAGATAAATGGGCAGTCCTTTTTTAGCAGATCAGTTAGAGGTCTTGCAATGCCCGAGTAGTTCTCTATGAACTGCCGTGAGTAGTTGCACACACCTAGAAAACTATGTAGCTCTGAGACATTGGTAGGTGGCTTGATGTTTTGAACAGCTTGGATGCGTCTGGACTGCGGTTCAATGCCCCAGGAACCGATGAGTAGACCCACGTACTTGACCTTAGTTCGGCACCATTGTCCTTTGTGGAGGGCAATCTTGGTACAAGCAGTGGCCAATTGGTTAACCCTTTAAAACCGGATGTGTCATCGGCGACACATCCAACCAAGCTGTATTCATGTTACCGTAACTCTTGAACCGTTTGTAATTAACCGTAATAATTAAAATTGCTACAGACAGATGGGCAGGCAACACAGGCTTTTCGGCAATATATGGATATGGTAATTTTGTGACTTCCGTCAGCAAATGGCAGCCGCTTTCAGGCAGAGCGGGTGGAAGGAGGATTTGTAAGGAGAGATATGGAGCACGGCAGTTTAAGGAGTTTTGGATTGCATAAATAATAGAAGAAACAAACAAAAACATGGTGAAGGAGTACACAGTCGATTGGGATTATTTTTGATAAGACTTGGGAGGAGGCTAATTGAGACTCGCATTTCGTATTTGGTGTGTGCATCTGTATAATGTGTCCGTGCGGTAAATGTATGCATGCATGTATGCGTGCATATGTAGTATATGTATGAATTTGTTTTTGACTGTCTGCATCGTTTTTTAAAGACATCTGCAGTCTCAAATGAGTCTCAAATCCTGGAAATGGCTCCTTTGTTGTGGTGTTGTTTGTCAAGCTGGCAGTCAGAGATGCAGCACTTTCATGAGTTTCGCAGGCAGGCTGGTTAGAGACTATGTATACTGCAAGGTGTTGGTCTTCCATCAGCTCCGTTCTGCACACCTTTTCTGTGGCTACCGGCATGACGGAAGTTATGGAGATGATCTTGAAGGGTGCTGTGAATACTGTGTTGTCTGAGCTCCCTTCTGGGATTATTGCAGATGGGATTGAGCCAATGACTGGTAACACAAGTTCAAAGTCATGGAAGTCGTGACTCACTAGCCATCCCAGACGGTAGGCCTTGGGAATTCTGACGTTTGTAGCCATGCAGTTGTTGAACAAGATGTAGACTACACAGGATGACACTTCAGTGAGGTGTGTGGCTTCCAGAGTGAGGCCAAGTTCCACGCCTTCGGGTGAAAGTTGGAAGAAACCCAGCGTGTGGTTTAGGGTTTGACCACGTAGCATGTTGAACCGAACAGCAACCCCTTTGGTGTAAGCTGGTACTACAGCTTCCTGTTCATTGACCAGGATGCAGACCTCTGGAATGGTCTGGCCTGACAGGAGGTTTTCAGTGTTGACAGGAATAACATGGGGCTGTGAAGTCATTGGAGCCCACACCACCTCATTAATAATGTCCACATGAGCTTTGAGGTGAATCAGGAGGTCTGCTCCAATGTAGACATCATGTGGTAGGTCCGGAAGGACCAGGAAATAATGGGTTAGTCAGTAATGGGAGGTCTGGTGTGCCTTTGATGAGAGCACTGAACAGCGCGTGGCTGATGGCTGAGTTGTCTGTAAGTCAGCTGACCTTGGGGCAGAAGGAGTCTGTAACCTCTGTGACCTGACAGTCTGGCTCAGGTGATCTGGGTGACTGGAGGGGCAGAGGTTCGCGCACTTGAGCCCAGATTTTCAGCTGTCTGAAGTCTATCAATTTCTGGCCAATGACAGTCTGCCATTTCTCGGCCGTCGGCTGGCATCCCACATGGCGGCACCCTTTGGGTTGTTGGATGGATGTGGCTTGTCCCAGAATCTTTCAGAGCGCCCGGTCTGGTGCTTGGGACACGCACCCTCATAGTGAGGCTGCCCTCTGCTGGCCGAGAACGTTCTTGACTCTCTGTTAAACGGTTTGTCACTGTGGTGCATGTGTGCGCCCTCTAGGGCCAGTTCTGGACAGTGATCAGAGACCGGGTAAATGGTTGGATTTTTAACAGTCTTTTCAGATGCAGCCTTCTGCTTAGTATAAGCTTTGTGGACTAAGTCTCGCAGCTGTTGAGTAGTGTAAGAATTAACTCGATCAATTATAACTCAAATGTAACTATATTACAGTGAATGAGAACCGAATTAACCGTAAATGATTCAGAATTAATATTTAATAATTTTATCAATTATTCGTCCAGCAAAAAATTGAGGTTAAGGTATTTTACCAATTCTGGACAAATTATTATCCCGTGGCCAACGGTAATAATATACAGTTATGATTACAGATATGAGCAGGTAGCAAAAATCTAGAAAGTTTAAAGCAGTCATTTGGCAAGCATAGCACAAGACGCTTGTATATGTGAAAAATCAAACAAGACTTTATTGAACTAATCTAATACACACAAACTAATCTAACGAAAACACACTCAGATACATGCATTCATTCATACAGTTACAAGGAAATGGTAAGGTTGTTATCGGGAGGTGAATGAAGTCCCCAGTTGTCTAGCTTTAACAATATTCTTTGACCGTAACCTGAGCGAATTAATATACTAGCAATTCAACCATAGTTTCATTTGCCTAATAAAAAATTGTACCAGCTCAGTAAAATTAGGAGACCTGTGTTACTTGCGCTTGGATGCTCCTGTAAGCACGTGTTTCTTTCACAAAGAAGTTGAAGGAATCTTTGCGGTGCTGCTCAGTCAAGAATTCTGAAGAACGGCATTCCTTGGGGAAGTAGTTGGCTTTGCGGGAAGTGGAATCTTCGTTGAAGTGGTTGCAGGGTTATGCGTTGCTGCGTGGATTTCTCTTGGTATCTTGAGGAGTTGCTGGAAACAAAGGAATTTGAGCCAGTCTTCTTCTGCGAAGTACAACGAAGGTTCTTGCAGGGGTTTGAGTGAGTTCTTGAAGAGGTTTATTGTGCAGTCAGGATGATGGACGGTCCACAACGACTCAGCGAAGGCCAAGGCGAAGAAGCACAAGCAAAGGCAAAATGCAAAAGCACGGTATTGGGTTTTGAACAGTTTGTTGGTTCCGCCTTTCTGAGTTTTTTAGCCAATCAGATATGGTTTTGGGCGGGTCCTACGCCCAGTTCTCCTGTTCTTGTATGTAACTGGCATAATGTACTTACAGCCCTTTGTTCTCAAACTTTTAGGGATTTTGGTCAGAACTTTGTGAAATTAACTTAGCTAGTTCAAAAGTAGTACATCTTACGTAAATCATTTTTGCATCAAAATACTGGAAAGCATTCATCCATCACCATAAGACCACAGACATAAGGTCAGTTTCAACCAATTTTTAGCATTATAATTCTCTGAATACTCACACTAGTAGATTGGTTGGGAGTGTAAGACCACACACTTGTCAACTGCAGTAACATTTCCACAGTGAGACGTGGTCTCATGGAGACTCGTGAGATCAAACGTGACCTGAGAAGAAAAACAAATGGAGGACGATCGGCATTGTCAGCTGGTTATTCTGGTGTGAGTTTTGTTAAACAAATGAGAAAAAAATAATATTTGTGATCTACTTTCTCAGTACTCCATTTTTTGGCATGTTTGTGGCTGCCAAATTTCAGCTATAGAAGCGTGCAACATTCAATTGGTGAAGCTTGCTCGCTTTCATTGGCTACCACAGATATAACAATATAGGCAGCCCGATCAAGAGTCGTAAATATCAAACATCAAACATTGTGCAGGCTCCGACATGATCAGGAGCAGTAAAATAATTGTAATGACACCACACAATTGAGGATTTTTTGGACAAAATGTCAGTTGCAACCAGTGTTGGGCAGTAACTAGTTACATAGTAATAATATTACTTTTTGCAGTAACTAGTGTAAGTAATTACTAATACGTTTTCAGTAATAACATTAGTTACCATTCATAAAACAGCTTGTTACTTTTGATGCCTCAACCTACTAATTTGAAATCCAACAATCCAATAATTCCTTGATTTATTTTCATAATAACTTGCACAGGCACATGAAGTCACCAGTGCAGCAGGCAAGCTTGAGATATGGAAAATCTAACATTAATCGGATGGAAATACTGCCATTCATTTTGTCACTGTTCTGTAATTTGTGGCATTACTTTACGTTGGCATTACACGGCTTGCCCACCCACATCCCTCTGATCATGATATACATTATATTACTATAATTAAAAATCTTTTTGGAAAACGAAACATTTTCACACAAACTTATGTGATGTCTTCTGATAAAATACATCATGAACTATGATCGTATATATGGGTACCAGAGAAATTAATAAAGCTACAATTAGCTTCAAGGTACACATGGCAATTAATGAGATTAATACAACACTTTTACTCACTATCAATCACCATTGAGTGTTTGTAATAACTTCTTACTGTGATCCAATGTGGATTTTGGTCAAAAGATGAGGCAGAAATAAGTTGTAAGTAACATTTTAAAAGAATATTATGGGGAAGATAATTACAACTTTTCTGGGGCGTGAAGGAAAAGTAATATACCTAGTAGTTTAACTAATTACTGTTGGCAGAAAGTAATAAGTAAAGTAGTAATATATTACTTTTAAAACTAGTGATAAGTAATAAATTAATTTTTTTTTTTTTTTTTAGAAACAAGCCCAACACGCCTTAAATCGGGCTAAAGTGGATGCATATCAGGCTTAAAATCTTCAATAGTGTGGCCAGCCTATAAGCTTTGGATGTGTGAGACTGTGAAGTCTAGTCAGACTGTGAAACTGGGCATAACTGTATCGTTTTCAAAAACCTGCACTTTAAAATCCATTTTTTGTATGTTCAGGCCCCCAAAACGCTGTTGTTGTATAAACGAATGGCCAAAATGCGTATAAGTTTAGTTTAGCTATAATTAATTTTAATATTTTATTATTATTATTATATTCATTTTCATTTCGGCCAATGTTGCACCAATGTTTTCTGAAAACACACTGGCTTGTACAAGAAAAAAGGGGATGCTACACTTTGTCCTTGGAGTGGATCCATATCTACATTGAGCAGTGTCCATTTAATTTCAATTACAGACACTTTATTTCTAATTTCATTTACATCCTGAAATATAATTAGGTACATTGGTTTTTACCTAATTTGTCTTTAACCTAGAGCCAATCAAGGGTACAGGGTACAACTACATTTTAATTCCTGAATTATGTTCAAGAGAATTTTTGTTTCTGGAGTACAAAGTAGCCTATAACAAAAGAGAATACTGAAGACAGATCCTGTGTTATATTAATAATCTGTCAAGAGGTGGAGCTGTTGTCCATGTGAATGCCAGTTAGTGTGGAGAGAATTGTGTTAGATGAAGAACTTTCATGTGCTCTGTCAGAGCAATATAGATTACTTCACACTAAATAAACTTTTTCTGGCCATTTTTCCCCAAGATAACTACTGCCTGCCATTTTTGATCAGTTTAAAAAAATGATGCTGTCTATCTCATAGTGTTTACAGTATCTACATTAGACATGGATGTCTGAGGTATTCATAAAGGCATTATAAAAAAAAAAAAAAAAGTGCCTCACCTTGTGTGCCGGTGCTGTGTCCGCTGTGTCTTAGCTCCTATACCTTTATTCACCATTCCCTATATTATTCCACTAATATAGTCAACTTGAAGGGGTGAATTTGGACACTGAGTGCCCCTGGAAGGACTGCCGCTTTGACGTAGTTTGTGCTTGCTGTTTAATAATAAAATAAAAAAGATGACAGGGTAGTTGTGAATGTCACACGCAGTGCTTCCCTTAACGAGCATTTTCAGCCTCTTCTGCAGAGATGTGGGTATTCATTTGGGGCACCCTCACAGTGCATTATGGGTATTCTTTAGCCGCTGAGTGTACATCGCATGTATGCTTGTTATTGCAGCGCATTATCGGATTTAATGAGTGTACTCGATAAGGTCCACTATGGTTTCGGGCACCTCTACAAAATGGATGTCTCCTCTAATATTGCACTATATAAGAGAATAGTGGTGATTTAGGACACAGCCATGGACTGTGATGATGAGCAGTGAAACCTGATTATAGGCACCTTTTTTTTTTTTTAGGTTATGGTCTTCTACAGTATTCCCACCTATCCAGCCCATAAAAAAGGTGGTCAGTCTTGTTTACAGTAGTGCGTGCTAGCTAATTTCAGTAATGTGGTTTTGTACCAATTGCTTGGCATTTTAATGCTGGTTATTTATGCCATCCTTCTGCATAAGTGGCTAGAGGAAGTTGCAGCGCAGAGAGAAAGAGCTTTGTGAATGACACCACAATTTGCTGTGTGAAATCTATTGTTTTAATTAGGTGAAAGCCAAAGTGACATTTATTGGTTTCAGAGTTACTTGCTAATGGATATTGGAAGTGCAGCAGAAGTACAAGTAAAATATTACAAGTAAAAACATTGCTGAAATTACATAAATAATTTGTAGATGCTTTGTTAATGAGTATATATTATTTCACTCAGAGATTGTCAATTCCAATTTAGCAATAACTCATTTAACTTTATGGATTATGCTATTTGGTGCCAAAATGGCACTCCCATGAGTCAAAGTACACTTTTGTTAGTTATTAATGCATGATTCTTAACTGGTTTTGCTTCAGGACCTAGATTTTATATTGAACATCAAGTAGTAATCCAAAACTATACCTCAATTGTTTTACTTACAAAAATAAACGAAACCTCCTTAAATAAAGCACTACAATATTGATGATTAAGGATTTACACCAAAATATCATAGTAAAAAGGCTATTCAACTGTCCTAAGTTTAGTTTCAAACACCCCTGTGATTTTTAAGTAAGGTAAAAATTAAACAAACTAAAATAAATAAATAAATAAAATCCAATAGCCCTTTTCGGTCACACTGCTGTTTTTGACTGCTGTTTTTTTTACATATACTAACATCCACCATAAAACTGATGGCAAAGAGAAAGCCACACTTAATGAAAGTTCACAAATACAAAACACCATAATAGTAACACATATGACACTAAAATAATGCAATAAACATTAATTTAACAACATAAGATGTAAAATAAACCTGCTGTCACAGTCATGTTTAGTTTCTTTGTCTTATTAAGTTGCATGGTTTGCTTTGTTACTGTTTTGCCTGGTTTCTGATTAGTTCACACCTGTCCTCTGTTACATTAATCATCTAGCCCTGTGTATGTAAGCCCTCTGGTTCTGCTGTTCAGTGTTCTGCATTAACGTTTATGTATTTTGTGTAGTGTTATTGCGCTTTGTGATGATAATATTGTCTATTATCATCATTCTTTTTGCATTATGCATCATACTTGGGATTTAAACTACACGCTTTCCTGACCCCTGCATGTAATTACATCTATAATTACACTATAGAGCATTCCCGTACACCTTAAACCTAACCATACAACAACCCGTCCCTAACCTTACCTGTCATATACCACCTCAATAGCAGCTAAAATAGCAGCAAAAATACATTATAGCATTTATAATTTATATAATAAAATATTTATGTTAATGTAAGTGCATAGTATTTAAAGACATATTTTGTAAATTAAATATATATATATATAATTCCGAGAACTGTAAACTCTGAAGTGTTGGCTTTCGAAATATATGTTGGTTTTGTGTATTTTCAGAATGACTCATGAGCACTAACCTTTTTATTTTGGATATGTCATTTATGCCCCACTTGCCAAAATGGGGGGTGTGCAGTAAGTGGTTAATAGAAATTGTGACCACTACTTGCAGCTATTTTATTTAAATAACCATATTTTCAAAATGCATGTATTCAAATGGCCTAGAATCAGCATAAATCTGTTCATTGTAAAAAATAATTGGTAACACTTTAGTATAGGGAACACATATAAACTATTAACTATGACTTTTCCCTCAATAAACTCCTAATTTACTGCTTATTAATAGTTAGTAAGGTAACTGTTAAGTTTAGGTATTGGGTAGGATTAAGAATGTAGAATAAGGTCATGCAGAATAAGGCATAAATATGTGCTTTATAGTAGTAATAAATAGCCAGTATTCTAGTAATATGCATGCTAATAAGCAATTAGTTAAAATACCCTAAAATAAAGTGTTACCAAATAATTCAATTTATTCAGATAAAAAATATGAACATCGTTAAAATATGGCTAGCTGTGGAACAAGCAATATTCAATTAGTTAAAATTTTGATTAAAATAAAATGGATTTATTGATGATAAATATATACTCTCTCTCTCTCTCTCTCTTTTTTTTTGTGATAAGCCTTTTTTATTTTGCTGTTATAATTATGCAAGTTTATATTAGTTGCCGCATTTATTACATTCTTTTTCCTTGCTGTCTACAACCCAAATCTGTGACCCACCACAACACACTGAGAGCCACTGTTTTTATGTGCCAAATGAAACCTTTTGTTTATTATTACACAGTACAGGTAAACAAAAACTTACGCCATCCTGTCTATTTAATCTAAACAAGCAAGTGCATGGGAACAAAAGAGACAGTAATACTGTATCTTTGTGTTTTTCTGCTGTCACTTTCCTCTTTCTCATCATTTGGTACCCACCAGCTTTGTGGAACATATTTCCTGTTTGGTTGAGCCAGATCTATCTCCCTCAGTGTCAGCGGGATCTGACAGGCATGCCAAAATGATGATTGTCTTGCTCAGACATGAGTTACAGTAGGAGGCAGATCTGATGCTTCATCAAAAGAACAGTCAAACATCATTGTGTGTATCTCTCTTCACACTTTTGTGTCTCTCTAACCTCATATGGTGAGATGGGCACTCTAACTTAAAACATTCCTGACTGAAGATGATATGATGGGATATAAAGGTCACAGTGGGCTACTTTTTAGTGCCGCAGGGTTACACTTTCAGACATCACATTAAGACAACTGTCTGTCTAGTGATGTTGCTTAAATAGCACCACCTCGGTTGAGGTTCCAAGTGAGCCGAACCGATACTAAAATGTAAACACTGTAAGCACTGCAGATCACTGATTGGTCAGAGAGAATCACTACCAGCGTCGTTGTATTTCAAACACGAGACACCAAACACACTAGATTTTAAAAGTCAGTAACAGCCACCGTAGTATTGTTTGTTCGCACAACTTTTTTAAACAGCTTGCTTTAAAAGACCATCACACGCAACTTGAAAAAAGAAATGGCTGCATCGTGGTCAGTAGACGAGGTGCAGATGTTCCTCTCATTGGTAGCCGAGGACCGGATCCATGGCAGTAGAGGCGGCGCAACTATAATGATCAGTTTATAATTCCACCCACTTTGAAGCGGTAGTAAAATGCAGTGGAAAAGCAAACCGAAAGTAAAACGGGCCGAGCCGTACCAAGTCGTACCATGTAGCGGAAAAGCGCCATAAGTGCAGGGATTTAACTGTAATCCAAACAATTCAACGGTCAGGAACATGGGGATCTCAGAAAACAGTTATCCACAAGAAACAAACAGCAAACAATGACTGACAAGGAACAAAGGAAACAGTGTTGCACGATATACCGGTACTAGAAAGGTATCTCGATACACCGAAAGCCCTGAATGGTTCAAAATGCACATCCTGGCAAGTATTTACTTAAACACAGTCGACTGAGTTGGGCATGTCTTATTACTAGTGAACAAAACAGTTGAGAAGATAATCAGATGTGTTGCAGTGTATTAGGTCTGTGCAGGCCTTAAAGGGACAGTAGTCTAATAAACCAGCTGCTGTCTGCGTGATTAATGTTAATCAAACAACAAAAGAAAACAGAAAATCACCCAGTGTTTGACTGAATAACTTTAATAAATATATTTTTTAAGAATCAGTGTATAGTTAATTTATAGAGTGATGTCTATGCAGTTTTTTTTTTACATTAGATTATTTAATTTCTTACTTGAATCCTACTATTAAATAGACCTACTGTAGCCTACCTGAAAAAAGCACTGTTTATTTCAGTTGTATCTTTCTTATATAGAATGTGTCATTGTTTGATTGTATCTTTGCTTTAGTAACAGATACAAGTAAAATTAAATAACTATGTTTTGATTATAAAAAAATAAATAAATAAATACATTTATCATAACGAAATAATATTTTGCTCATGTCTCCTATTCCTATCCCATCCTGTTCAGAATGTTAGCATGATTGATATTTGTTGATATGATGTGATATTGATATTTGTTGATTGTTGCAAACATCTCTGTAAGAACATTCACTGTGGCATGTAATTTTTAAAAAATAAATAAATAAATAAATAAAGGTGAGGGAATGGTCACAAGTGATTGCACAAGTGATTTTTTTTTTTTTATATATATATAAAAAATAATTTTAAGTTTTGTCATGTGATTTAATTACTTTTACTGTTTTTTTTTGTTGTTTTGTTTTGTTTTGTTTTTTTTCATAATTTTGGTATCATGACAACACTAACAACTGGGAACAATCAAGACAAATCAACATGAAAAACTAGACAGGACTACAAACATGGCACAGAAACAGGAAGTAAGTCCAGGGACAAACACAGAGAGCATAGAGAAACACAGAGAATGGGTTAAATGCATTGGACGAATTCTCAGCATGGGTTACCATACTTGGCCTTCACAAGTCACTTTAGCTGAGCCATCCATGGAACAAACAAAACACATATCATACAGACACTTGATATTTAATCTTATTAGATGATTAGTTAATTTGATAGATTTTACTTTCAATAAAATATAGTTTTTGTTGCATTTACATTGTTCTGGCCAGCAGGGGTCACCAGCATGTGGTATTTTGAATGCTTCGAAACAGTGAATCATTTTACGAAGCAATTGGTTTAATTGATTCAAAGCTTTAGTTTCTCCCATCACTACGACTGACAAGGAATAAAGGAAACACAAGGGCTATAGATACACAAGGGGTAACAAGATAACAAGACACACCTGGGAACAATTAAAACTAATCAACATGAAAAACTACAAATATGGCACAAAAACAGGAAGTAAAACAAAAGTCCAATGACAAACATGGAGAACATATGACAATTGAAGATATTATTCATGTCTGGTTCATAACCAGTGCAGGAGTTACATGTCAGATAAAAATAAATAAATAAATAACATGACAAACACATAAAAGACATAAACACGTAACAATGAAATGCTGCCTGCAACCTGTTTTAATTTAGTAATGTGATGTATGCAATAGTATATATTTTTTAAGAAAAAAGTGGGGCAGAATTGTATCCACCAGAACCAGTACTGTATGAGCAGTAGTAATAGGGATGCTTGCCTTAACAAGGACTGCTAATAAGAAAATAAAACTTACGAAGATTTTCCATTTGATATTACGGTTTCTCTTCAAAGAGCATTTAGAATTTATAATAACACTTTTCACTCAAAATAAGTGGGTGAATATGACATGCAACAGCTACAAAAACAGTTGAAAAACACGATGGAAAAAAAAAAATTAAGTATGAAAATTTCTAATTCAGTAACTAGTGCCTTTCAGTTGAATTAGCCACACTAACCTTAATTTCTCTCCCTGACTCAGAGAGTAAACAGCCTCAGAGGAAACGGCCTCATTTTTGACCTTGCCACAGTCTTTTGAAAAGTACAGTCCCTAAGACCTCAAATTTCTTGGCAAACTTACTCACCATCTTTCTGCTAATAAATATCATAAGGTGAGAGCCCCAGCTGGGGCGGCCAGCAGGAGAAAAGCGGTTTTATCCCTTGGTCGGCCCATTCACTCTGACAGCCTGTGGGGTCATGGAGGCTAGAGACTAACCTGCCAAGTTCCTCAGACAGGGCCTGTTAGGTGAATACACTCTGTTATTGTGACCCGTAGCACGCGTATTTGCGCAGCTGCTGCCACTTTTACATCCTGCCATGTTAGGTGCTCTCTTAGAAGCTCTTGGGTGGAGATACATTTTTGTTGATGTTTCAAGAGACTTCTGTGGGAATGTGGTACTATGACAGATCCAACAGAATAATATTTTACCTACAGTGAATTTGAAAGATGAAGGTACATAGAATCTGGAAGTATATACGGAGAATAAACGGTGACCGTGATTTTGCCATGTAGGATGTGTTTCTGGATCAAGATCTTTTGATGGTCCAGGAACAACATTCTTGTCAAACAAACATAGTTCTAACCCCATCTCAAATTCCAACCATAATCCAAACTTTTAACTACCCATAAAATTAGATGGATAGGATTGGCTGTTATTCAAGCTCCAGCTCCAGCCCAAATGCTGTGTTTCATCTAAAGTCAGATGTGAGATATTCCCATTTTATATCTACAACTTTTGACAAAGAAGTTCCATTGCCTGATGCTCATGACATACTGTGGAGAAACAAAAATGACAACATTATCAGTAGCATTGGAGATGTACAGCTGTCAAAAAAAGAGAGACTTCTAGCACTCAAGCTGTAAAAGATGATGTCACATGTCCTTTGGTTCCACCATCCTTGTGTGACATTGTCCCCCAGTTTCACAGACAAGGCTTAAGCTAGTTCTAGACTAAAATGCACATTTGAGCTGTTGTAACTGAAAGTAACTTGTACTGACAGATCTTAAAATATGTCAGTGTTATTGTTTTGTCTCAAGATGCACACCAGTAATGTTTTTTTTTTTTCCTAGTGAACGTTTATAAAAGCTACTTAAATGCCCTAATTGAACTGTATAATTGATGTATAAGGAGGTGTAAACTTTTTTCAGACCTACCTGTACAGCCATACACTATTGGAAATAATAATAATAAATAATAATAATAATACTGCATTGTTAATGTTTTTATATAAAACTAAGGGAATTCATTAGATCAACATATTAAGTAGAATTCAGTTGGGACTCATCTAGAATGTTCTGTAGCACAAAGAATGGCCAGGCAGATGAGAAAAGACTCTTTTTAATGTAATGGGGTGGCACCAGGGATCATTGAAATGTAATGGTCCAGAGTTTCAAGGAGTTGGACTCTGTTCAAAGCACCCACTCTCTATATCTTGTTCTTTCCCATGGGTACTAAACAATGGTTCAGGTTTATTTTGAACTCTGTCTTGTAGGATCTCACTTGTATGATACGAGTTTGACTGCACAAAGCCAAAGTCAGTGGACTCTGTAGAGTGATTACTGTGTGTAACTGTAGTGTTTTCACTGTGATGGGAATCGCAGTCTTTTTTTTTAAGGCATATGAGCCATGTTTCAAGAAACATTCAAAGGAATTCAAAGTCTTTTTTCCCCCTCCTGTTTCAATGTTATTTCTTAGCTACTCCAATGTACATTTAAATTTAATTTGTCCAATTTGTCCAAGGAGTGGCCATTATTAGTACTTTGTTGTGTTCGTCACATATCTTTGGTAGAAAATGGTCTCTGTCTCTCTCTTTTTTTTTTTTTTTTTTTTTTTACGAAGAAAAGACAAATTTCATTTGTCTCCAATTTTATTGCCATGTTGTTAATTAATATTACCCAGTAGTTAATTGTATAATTTTAACATTATAAAATAAAGTGTAACCAAAAATAATTTAGACTCATCACTTGTTTTCATTAAAAAAAAAAATAATAATAATAATAATAAATAAATAAAGTTCTAGAGCACACAGTTGTGTCTAAAACATGTTAAGACAAAAGTCTAAATCATGCTTCAACATGTTGGTTGCGCTAGAGCAGGGGTGTACAAACTCGGTCCTGGAGGGCCACTGTCCTGCAGAGTTTGGCTCCAGCTTGCCTCAACACACCTGCCTGGAAGTTTCTAGTAATCCTGAAGACGTTGATTTGATGGTTCAGGTGTGTTTAATTAGAGTTGGAACGAAACTCTGCAGGACAGTGGTCCTCCAGAAGCAGGATTGGACACCCCTGTGCTAGAGGGGTTTAAGAGAGACACACACAAACTGCCTTTAGGAATGTTAAGAACCTCACCAATCAGTGTGCTGTATTGTTATAAATGATAAATCACTCACAAATAATAAGAAAACCAATAGACGAAATAGATGCATATGCACTTTTTGTGCTTATTATTAAGTGTTATGTAAAGTCTAATGCAGAAATATTACTGCAGGCATTCACCTCAGATGTTTATGTGATTCATAGGTAGCCAGTTGTTGTTGTTTTTGGTTGATTAAATTTCAGGTTGTAAATGACTGTGAATAAAGGACTTGTTTAATACAAGCCGAGAGACAAGCAAGGGAGCAGAATTGTGATACTGAAAACACATCTGGCCAATATTTCAGAGGGCCTGAAAATAATCGGCAAAGTAAAGCATAACTAATTACTACATTCAAGGGAAATTAAAGGCTAAAAACCAGTCTCCGAAGAACTGGTACTTAATTACTGCATGATTAGCATAATCACGCATGCTAATGGAAGCATTAATGAATCACTCTTGTTGGGAGACAAGCCACATCTATAACTGTACTGGACGGGTACATATTTTGTTGTCTCAATCAAGCTTGTATAATGCGTCTCCCATAAAGACGATTTCATCAATCATTTTAATGGCCACAAACACTTGATCCTGTATTTTCCTGGCTGACTCCTTATAAATGTCTTGGTTGCATTTGACAAACAGCAAATATGGCAACTCTGTCATATGTCATACAGAGCGAGGCTGAGCAGTATATTATATATACGTTTATGAGTGACAGACTTGCAGTATTATATCTGTTCCAGCAAGGGGCATTAATGTCCAACAATACACAATATGATTTAAATGAATTGTTACAGTAAGAACAGTTACACAGTGAAATTGACTTAGGGCTCTTTTATCTTGTCCTGAATTCATTTTTGGCTTGAGCTTTGGAAGTAAAGCTAGCCTTGGAGATGTGTTTTTAACATTGGTCAGCGCTGTCACTGACTGCAAATAGCAATGACAGCCATTACAACACAATTTGGCAGGCCACCACACACACTTTTTATACAAAAAAAAAAAAAAAAACACATGACCGAGGCAAGCTTTCCTGTAATACTGTGTTCATGAGTTCTGGCCAATATCAAATAGGTGACAATGTTTTCAGTGTTGTCAGTAACAACTTAAGTGTCAAGGAATTAAATAGATTGTGACAACAGAAAAGGATCCAACTGGACTTGATCTCAGAGTTAGTTCATAAATTCCTGAGCCATAAAATACATTATATGTTGCTGATTTTTACTAATCTTTTATTAATATCTCAAAATCAGGAGTTTACTTTTAACTATACATAGGAAAGTTTAGATTGTGTGAATTAATTTGAATGTTTTTGGTTTGTCCTTTTTGTTTCCTTTTTTGTTATTATTATCATTATTATTATTAATGCAAAGAAAAGTCAACTAGTTTAAGTCAGTTGGTTCACATCAATGTCATGATGTCTAGGGTGCTTATTCATACCATCTTTAGTAAACTGTCATGCTATATTGGCTCCTTTTCAGTATGTTACTGGAGTTATTGTTTGTGTTTTGGTGCAGGTTGATTTATTAGTGTCGAGCTCATATTGAGTACAGTGACATATGTTCCATCTCAAAATGTTCCATGCTGCATTGGGGCATTTACTTTTAGGACTATATGTGTTCCAGTAATTTCCTGCATTACTTTTATGTGTGCTAGATCTGAATTGAAGATCACCAGTCTTGATGATGATCCAAGAAAGTATTAAACATTTGATGAATTGAATAATCCCCCCAGAGAGGCTTTCTTCATAAACAACTGTCAGTAGAGCTTAATAAATCAAATAAATTAAAGGAGAAGATAAACCAAAATTTTCATTTTGGGTTCAATTTTCCTTTAAATCACCCAAACTAAATTACAATTTATTTGTCATCAACCTTGTTTCTTTCAACCTTGATTCTGTCATCAACCTTTATATTATTCCAAACCCTTACTACTTCCTTTCTTTCGTGGATATATTTAAAGGGTTCTTTTCAATAAAACAAAAGCAAATACCAGGGACTGTCAAGCTCTATTTATTTATTTATTTTTTAAGGACCATAAAAGTAAAATAAAGTACATGTGGCTTATGTGTTATTCAAAGTCGTTATTCATATTAGCAAATGTTTGGGCAAACTCCTCAAGTAAATGGATACTGTCCATTAAAGCACTTTAACACATTATTGTCTAAAACACTTTGTTTTATTTCAAAGTTTATGCAACTGTACACACTCTCAGTGCTTCTACAGACGTGCTTTGAATCATTATTTTATCTCATCAATGCTTTGTTTTAGAATGTTAATGTCTGAACCTGAGGTCACAAGCTACAGATTAGAGAATGCAAAAAGGACTGCATTAGCCAATAGCGTGTCTGTCTCTCTGACGCTGTTGCATTGTGTGTTATTGGCAGAGCAGGCAGGCAGACAGCCTCACACTGTCAATTCCAGCTATTTCGGAGATTTCAGCAGTTAATTTTAGGTATCGCCACTAAAAGAGGTGTATGGATCAAGATGCTGACAAAATAACAGAACAGATTGGCTTTGTTTTAGATTTTGCAGTCTTACAAGTTTACAGATTATGTCAAGACCAAAACATATCATTTTATGACCACACAAGAAAAAGTTACGCCGTTAAAGAAACACAAGCCTGCTATACAGCTGCAACCTGATCTCATAAGAATACGTGTGTATTTTTACGTAAAGTCACGTACATTTACTTACGTTTTCATACACACAAAACGTACATTGACGTATAGCACTGAAACGTAAATACTTAGGTATTAACATGAATAAAACGTAAATCATGTAACGTAAAGTGTGAATATATTAATTCCCATGTATTAATATCAAAATCGTGTCATTGTGTAAATGTGTTGTATTTAATTGTCATATCAATACACGTTTTTAGTCGGATTTATTGAATGCAGTTTACTCATACTTAATAATAACATTTCTGTTCGTGACTTGTGCTGCAAACTCGTTTCGGAGGATTACATAATGTTAAACAAGATTACAATTTGAAACCCTATGAATAAAATTTCTGTAATTGTTTAACCATTTTGTAATATTTAGTTTGTTTGCTGCGACACAGAAGGAGTTTTCTCCTATGCAGTGACTGACAATACAACCATAAGATACACCAAAGCACAACATAAATTCACAAATCACATACATTTTATTTGTTTGCTCCAAATCTTTAGAATACATATGTTTGTACGGAACAGATCCAAATTCAGCCCTTTATCCATCAATCTTTATCTTCTTTCTCAGAACGACCGTCACGGTCAAAGTCCGCGCCCGTTATGATTCAAATTTGAAAATAGCTCCACCCTCGAGAAGCTTTACGACAAGGTTTACGGCACTGATATCGAACGCTAATTGGTTCTCACCTGCTTCGTCACAGATGGCGACATGCCGTGTTTCAGTGGATTGATATTTGAAATGAGTGCGCGCTTTCACGGAGAGAAGTCAGATCCATATTTTCATGGATTAATAAATTAAATTGTACCCTGTAAAAAACTGTTACCACCAGAAGGGACTGCGACTGGAACTCATCATCATTTGAACTATTTTTGGTACCACTTTTGACATTTTCGCAATAAATAAATTATTGTGATCACACTTGTTTGTCTGTTATTCTTTTATTTATAACAGTATAGTTTTAAGAAATGGTTTGGGTAAGTTTAGGGGTAGGTGTAGGATTAGCTGCTCAAAATGTTATATTATTAATGTTATATTTTTACTAAAATCGTAATTTTCCTACACATTTCTGTCCATTATGTTTTATTCTTTTAACATTCTATAAAATGGGTATGTTTAGGTTCGGGTGGGGTTTAGGGATCTTACATTTATCTACAAAACATGGAATTTAATATATCTTTGACATGAAAGATTCGCAAGTATTTTACGTTTTTTCGCTGTAAAAACGTAAGTATTTTTACGTTTTAGTGCTATAAACACGTCAATATTGTACGTTTTAGCACCTTTCTAAACGTACAAAAAATACGTTTTGTGTCTTTGAAAGTTACGTATTAACAATGAGACAAATCTCAACTGTTAAAAACAAACAAAAAATATTGAGCAAATCATTGAATTTAATATTATCTACAGCTGAAATTATTAAAATATTATTTATGTATCTGAGTGTGTAATTGTATAGCTTTTTTTTTTTTTTAATGATGACTATTTGGACTTTTGCAGAAGCAGTGTGTTTTTATCATTTTGTGTGTTGGGATTTATTAATGATCTATAATAATTACTTTACATGCTGTATTATTTTACATATCAAAGATATGATAAGCTCTTTATTCAGGTTAACATTCCACCACACCCTATTTCAATAAGTCAGCCCTCTTTGTTTTCAGGGCCTTGAGTCAAGATGGTATATTGATTGTTTCACAGCCTAAATGTGGCCCCTAATTTCCTCAGACTGGATAAAGGGACATTTGCATTATTGATGAGGCGTTCCTGTCACCTCAAACATAGACTATTTAAGGAAGAATAATTTTATGCAAACTGTGTATTGATAGACTAATGATCAATTGACCTCTGCAACGATATTAATATGCAATTGTTGCAGATGTATATTCCAGTTTATTATTTATTACCTTATTATTATATTATGTAATACATTATTATATTTATAAAATAAGTACTTTATAATATAAAATACAGTATACAATATTATAATACAGTAACTAGGTATATCCAAGTGTTTTGCTGCTACTGCATACATATTTTAGCATGACAGGAATGCTATATTGACCAATAAACATCTAAGACTGGAACTATCTATTACAATTTAGTTTTGAGTAGGCTTTCACAGTGCACATGCTTTAAAAATAGCTAGCTCTTTTTCAGGATTATATATTGTGTGAATGACTTTACAAATTACTCTCTATTCAGACCTCTGCATTCAAAGTCATCTGTTAGACCTTTGGCTGTTAAAAGACAGTGATCAATAAAATCAATAATGTTTGTTGTTCAAACAGTGATGCAAATAATATCAGACAGAGAAGCCATTGTTCAACAAAGTCCTCTAATCAAGGCACAGATGAGATTACCAATTGCAAAAATGCTTCAAATGTGACCAGTGCTTTTACATACTTACAACATGGTATAATCCCCCAGATTGCATTTTAAATAATTGCAATATATGATTTATACCTATTAATCCTGAGGTTTGCGTGTTATTTTACTGTAGCTTCTTGACAACTTATTTTGTTTTGTGAAAAGTAGAAAGGCTGTTCAGGGGACTTGGATTATTGACGACAGATTACTGACAACTGTGAGCATCTTAAAATTAAAATTAAAATAAAAATTAAAAGAAGGGGTGAGCGTGTTAAGGGAGAAGCATCGGTGCTCATATTAGTAATAGTATTTTATATACAAACACACACACACACACACACACATTTTAATCCTCCAAATGTAAAAATATTTTACAAACTAGATAAATGCAAATTTACTTTATTGTACATGCAAAAAACATGTTTCTCTTATCTTTACAAGTAGATGATTCACTAAATAAACATGATTAGCAAAATTTACACTGGCTGTGATTAAAAGCTGATAGAACCCCTGGAAACTATTGAAAGCTTCTTGAAGGGTCACTGGAGGTATATAATCTTATAAAAAAAACATTCATCTTAACATCATCTGCAATTAGAGTCTTAAGAAATGTCTTGATCATTTATGATCTGGCATGTGAACATGGTTACAGTGTAGATCAGGTAGATCTATAAAGCCATAAAAGTAAAGATAAGAATGCAGGTGTGAGTTGGTGTCCTCCTGGAGCTCTGTAATGATAACAGTATAATATATGTGTGAATGTCTTTTATGTGTTCTGCAGGTGCTGGTTACTAGAAACTGGTTTCAAGATAGAAACTACGGTTTCAAGATTTTGAGTCACCCAAAAAAATAAAGTTCTAAAAAATTAAAAGCATTCGGTCACCATCATATCTGTCCAGACTGATATGACTTCTTTCTTCCATGGAACACAAAGGGAAATGTTTTATATATTCTCCTCTTAAAAGAAAATTGTAACCTCAGGCTGTCAAACTCAAACTCAAACTCAAAAAAAACAAAAAAAAAAAAACAACCCAAAACAAAACAAAATCCTCATGAGCTACATTTACAGTATTCTTATAGACATACAATAGTACAAATAACTTTGTAAATTTGAGAAATATAGCCACAATGTTACACTTTAAATGGAAATCATCATCTGGATGGCTTAAAGGAATATTGCACCCAAAAATGAAAATTATGTCATAAAAAAAAAAAAAAATCTAGCTGTTTTTCTTTCTGTTACCCCAGGTTAATATACTCGGGGTTAGTTCACCCAAAAATGCAAATTCTATCATTAATTACTCACTCTTATGTCATTCCAACAATCTTTTTGATGAAATCTGAGAGCTTTCTATACCTCCATAGACAGCTACATAACTACCATTTTGAACCTTCAAAATGTTCATAAAGAGATTGTAAAACTAATCCATATGAATTGAATGGTTAAGTCCAAATTTTATGAAGAGACTGAATCACTTTATATAATGAACAGATTGAAGCTAGGCTTATATTCCCATGTAAACATTCATCAACCCACACATCAGTTGTGGTAAACAGAAGTCCAAGCATGTTTGCTTAACGTGTGCGAGAACCAATGAGGTTCGTTCTTGTGTGTTACGCAGCGCATTTGAGCTTCTGGAAGAGGTTTGTTCTTGCAGGCCAAGCAGTTTCGGTTGAGCTTCTGTTTATGTTTGCTTATTTTATATGTGAATAAAAGCCTAAATTAAATCTGTTCATCATATAAAGCAGTCAAGTCTCTTCAGAAAATTTGGACTAAACCCCTTAATTCATATGGATTAGTTTTATGATCTCTTTATGAACTGAAGTGTCAAAGTGGTAGTTATGTAGCTGTCTATGGAGGGACAGAAAGCTCTCAGATGTCATCAAAAAAGATCTTCATTTGTATTCTGAAAATGAACATAAGTCTTACGGGTTTGGAAGGACATGAGGTGAGTAATTAATGACAGAATTTTCATATTTGGGTGAACTAACCCTTTAATTGCCTGAATATATTAAGTTGGCAAAACAGAAAATAGTTTTACATGGATTTTTTTTTTTTTTTTTGAAAAAAGCATGCACTTGTTATAGACACTTTGATTAAAAATATTATTTGTGCGCAGACAAAATGTTCTCTTAATGCTGTCATATCATTATCAAATATTGCTGGGATTGATATGTTGAATTTTTTAATTGCCCTCCAATCAGTGCAGAGATAACAGGAAGTAAATGATCACAATATATTATGTAATGTTTCCTCAGCAGGAATGTGTGTGGAGAAACAGGTGTAGTTGCACTAATATCCATGCCCATATCGACATGTATTTAAAGGGTCAAAGTGGATGGAATTTTGTTTTAAATCCAGTGGCTTGAGTTAATATGCTTCGTGCTCTTTCAATTCTGTAGTATACCAATAAGAATTTCCCATGTGGTCCTTATACTACACTTTTAAAGATGTATGCATTGGTAGCATGCCTATTAAGCATCTGACTTTTTTTTTTTTTTTGTCACAAGTTCACCTGAGCAATGAAGCAGCAATATATGTCAGAGAGGGGACGTGTACTCTACTGTCTTTTTCAGTTAAATATTTCTCAATGTTCTAAACTTTATTTTTCTCCGGTGTTTATAGCATGTTAGATAGCAGGTTTTAATTGAAGAGAAAACATGCTATAAAGCCATAAACTTCATGGCAACTACTGCCAGTCCTTAGAATGCTGTAAAATGCATATCTTCGTGTCTTCTCTATTACCTTGATGTAACAACGTCATGTCAACTTTGGACTCAAATCATTGTGAAGACTGAATCTTATCGGCCTCGTTCCAGACTCAACTGGTTCACCAATATTCAATATAATTAATGTTAGTCTTAGACTTGAGACTGGTCTCAAGACCATTTTTTTGAAGATTTTTGTCTTGTCTCAGTCTCAAACTTAGAGGACTCAGGATTCTCAAAACTGGCCAAGACCACAACAGCAATCACTAAATTACCGGTGCATTGCCTGATTTATTTGTTACCATCATTAATGTGATTGGATGTAAAACTTCCTGCTTCAAATGCATTCAATAACTTATTTCTAATTTGGTTTCTTTTGCCGAGGGGTTATGTCAAAAATGTCACCAAAATTGATTAAAATGCCCACAAAAATCAAGATATGATTGCAAAAAGCACTTGTCCTGTTTGAGATCCTGTTTTTCTACATTATAATGTGATATAATTTAGCAATATCACACGAGCAAGAGAGCTGTTTTCATGAACATAAGCATGATTGCAAATGTGGTCACTATTCACACTTTAGTTGTCTGGTCTCGTTGTTGCCAATCACAGTTCACAGACTGCCTACCTGTTCGACTCACCTGAGATACCAACCTGTCTTCTTCGTCTCCAGTCATCCGTCTTCTGTCATCCAGTTCCAACCACTTGGAAATCTTCTTCCATGGTTCTGTTCCTCATTCCTCACTCTTCAGTGATCCACTGCATCTGCAAAACAAATAACTCTATTACCTAAGTTGAACCAAACTATCAGACTGCTTGATATACACCCATTCCTCTCTCCCACTGCTTTTTCGATACCTGCCAGATAACTGTTTTCTACTTACCTGTCTTGTCTCCATCTGTTTTGTGACAGAAGACCAGACTGAAGATGCAATGTACCGCTGAAGCTAGTGCGGATCATCTACCAGATCCATTCTCTAAAATCATGCATGCTGTTTGTCATTAAATGCAACCCACAACACCATCTTCTTCATTGGCCGGTCCCATGCCTGTCCAGCGACATACACCGGTGATGCGGAGGATTGCAGCGGGTTCCTACTTCAGTGTTCAATCTACTTTAAAATGCAGCATTAATCATTCTTTACCGATCGCTCAAAAATAGCCTTCATGATCTCCCTGCTCTCTGGACGAGTGCTACATTGGGCACAATCAATCTGGAATGCTAACAATCTAACAAGTTCACAATCAGCTGTATTGGTTGGGGAAAGGAAATGCCTCTGTCAACACCTATGCCCTCAAATTCTGTACCCTAGCAGCCTCTAGCGGCTGGAATGAAACAGCATTGATCACCGCCTTTCACCAAGGTCTCAACACCGAAGAACGGCACCAGATGGTCATCTATGATGATATCTTCGGTCTCGAAGGCTTTATTCAACAAGCAATTTGCATTTCTCAATGCCTGACAGCCTGTTCTCTGGACAAACCTGCTCCGCATCCTCTGCCCACCTTTACATTTGTCGCCCTTCCAGCACCTGAACCTATGGAGATCGACTCATACCATATTACCCATGCGGAGCGTCAAAGAAAGTCTGTATTGTGGGGGAGATAGCCATATAATTACCTACAGCTTAGTCTGACCACCACGCCTATCGTTGAGTATGATACAACTTCCTCCTCTGATTGCTCCTCTTACATGCACGCCTGTACAAATCATAACCTTTAAACTCTGTTTCAGCGCAAGCTCTCATTGATTCCTGTTTTCAAGACTGCCTGCTTCATGTCTCCAAGCAACCATCTCACCTAGCCGTTTCAAGCATATCCACTCCACCTCCAGTCATTTCCCTGAATTCCCCCTCTGTGGAGAGTACTGAAACCACATTCAAGATTGAGATTCCTCCTGAATACCAGGTGTTCCAGGATGTGACCTCATCGGCCATGGGACTGCCCGGGGTCACCATACTCAAGGGTTGGATCTATCCACTGTCCATCCCGGAGCAGAAGGCCATGGAGGAGTATATTGAGGAAGCTCTACAACAACGGTTCTTCTGACCATCTACGTCCCCTGCCACTTCCAGCTTTTTCTTTGTCAGCAAGAAGGACGGAGACTTGTGGCCATGCATCGACTACTGTATTCCTAATGAACAAACGGTGAAGTATCTCTATCCCCTTCCTCTGGTACCTGCTGCCTTAGAACAACTGCGTGGTGCTCGCATCTTTTCCAAACTGGACCTGCGGAGTGCGTACAACCTTATTCAAATACGTGAGGGTGATGAATAGAGAACTGCCTTCGTAACACCCTCAGGCTACTATGAATATCTGGTGATGCCGTATGGACTGTCCAGTTCACCCTCCATATTGCAGGGGTACATGAATGAGGTGTTCTGGGAGTTCCTCCACCAGTTCATCATCGTCTACATCTACTCCCAGAACCAGACCGAACATCGCCAGCACATCACACAAGTCCTTCAGAAGGTGAGAGAACACCATCTTTTCCTCAAGTTTGAAAAATGTGAGTTCCACAAACCTCCATCCACTGGGATATGTCATTGACCAGAATGGTATCCAGATGGACCAGAGGAAGGTGGAGACCACCCATGACTGGCCCTTATCATCTACAGTTAAGAAGTTACAATACGTCCTTGGATTAGCGAACTTCTACCGACGCTTCATCAACAATTACAGTCTCATCAGTTCTCCACTCACATCTCTACTTAAAGAATGGCCCAAGTCTCTGTTCTAAAACCAGTCAGCCACACAATCTTTCCATAGTCTCAAAGAAGCTTCCTCACAGCTCCTATCCTGGTTCATCCCAACCCAGATCTTCCATTCGTCGCTGAAGTGGGTAGGATTTGTCGCTACCGGGGTAGGAGCTGTGCTCTCTCAGCGGCAAGGTGACCCTCAACGACTCCATCCATGTGTCTTCTTTTCCAAAAAAGCTGTCCTTGGCGGAGCGAAATTATGATATTGGCAACCGAGAGCTTTTGGCGATTAAGCTAGCTCTTGAAGATTGGAGACTAGACATGTGCCGATATTCGATAATACGATATATTACGATAATGAGTATGCACAAAATTGTTTTCGTGGGCACTTCAAAATACCGTGAATAATTATATATTACAAATTATTAAAATTTTTATAATGCATTTTAAGAAAACTCCCCATCAATTGTATAAAATGCACAACTCCGCTGTATGCTGCGTCAAAACGACACACAAACTCATGTAAACAAACCCAACCTGCATAAGAAGCACATGGTGGAATGAGTGAAGGAGACGCATTGAATGAAAGTGCATGTTTACTTTCTGACAGCAGAGGGCGCTGATGGAACAGCAGAAATTAAGCAGCTACCCCAGAAACCCGGAAACAAAGCAGTAATTAAAATTCTTCAAACAGCCATTCAAACTTTTGGATTCGCAATGTCATCGAAACCTCAAATACCTCCGCGATGCAAAGAGACTTAAACCTCGACAAGCCCGATGGGCCCTTTTTTTTCACCAGATTCAATTTCATCTTCACTTATCATCCTGGTCACAAGAACTGTAAAGCGGATGCTCTTTCTTGGTTATACCATCCAGAACCTAACTCTTCTCCTGGATCCATTCTCCCTCCAGCCATGGTTGTAAGTCCCATCATATAGGCTCTCGATGACCAAATTGCCTAAGCCACTCGCTCTAAACCTGCTCTGTCGGGAGGTCCTGAGGGACAAATATATGTTCCTTCTTCCCTTCGTCCATCCCTCATGGACTCAGAGCACACCTCACCAGGCTTTGGACATCCAGGCAGCCAGCGAATCCTCTTGTTTCTTCAAAATTGTTACTGGTGGCCCACCATGACCCAGGATATCTCCCGATATGTGAAGTGTTGCTCAGTCTGTGCCATCACCAACACTCCTTGAAGGCTCCTAGAGGGAAAGCTGTAGTTGACCGGTTCTCCAAAGCCTGCAAACTAATACCCCTGAAAGGCCTGCCCGCAGCACTGGAGGCTGCTGAACTGTTGTTCCAGCATGCATTTCGTCATTTTGGACTCCCGGGGGACATTGTGTCAGATAGAAGCCCTCAATTCATCTCCCAAGCCTTTCGTCAGGATACCATCCGCAAACTAACGGCCAGACTGAGCGCAAGTTCCAGGAGATCCCTGCTGTCCTATTGCCACCAAAACCAAGACAGCTGGAGCCATTTCCTCCCCTGGGCAGAGTATGCCCAAAACTCCCTGAGACAATCCACCATGGGTTTAACACCCTTCCAATGCACACTAGGTTATCAGCCACCTCTGTTTCCCTGGTCCGGCAAACTATTGGAGGTTCCAGCTGTCAACCACCGGTTCAAAGAAAGCAAGAGGGTATGGGACTCAGAACATATACATCTCCAACAGGCAGTGAGAAGACATAAGAACCAAACAGATGTTCGAAGATCTGCCACTCAGGGCAAAGAGTCTGGCTCTCAACTAGAGACGTCTTTGCCTGCCCTGTCGTAAGCTGAGTCCCTGCTACATAGGTCCATTCACAGTGCAGAGGCAGATCAATGAACTAACCTACAGGCTCAACTTACCCTCACACTACCGTATATAACCTTCGTTTCATGTATCTCTTCTCAAACCCTACTCTGAACCTCTGTTGTCTTCCCCTCCAGGAACTGGTGATGTGGTTGTACCTCCTCCTCCTCCAGAAGTCACAGATAAAGACCTCATGTACAGCGGAAGCGCCTCTGCTGACTCAGTTCCACAATGAACATCCTAACTGTCCTGCTCCCAGAGGTCGAGGTCGTCCCCATCATCACACCCGGGGTCTCTAGTAATTTCGAAAATAGTCATTGGCCACTCAATGAGCACTTCTGAAATCCAAAATGTATGTTTTAAATTCGTTTAAATTTTGATTTTAACTTTGTTTTATTTTATTTTAATTTTGTTTTATTTTTTTTATTATACAGATATCAACACTATAATTATTAAAAGTAAACACAAAATTTTTCCCTGCAGAAGCAAAATAAAGCATGTTAATGTTGTATTAAAGCAATTTATAATAAATCCTGAAAAGCTTAGGACCTAATAAAGGCTGAATATTTATGAAAATAAATAAATAAATACATAACATTGATAAAGGTTCAGCCCTGTAGAATATAGAAAAATAATTATATATTATTTAAATAAATATTAATAAACAGATATTAATTAAAAATAATGCATTACAGTGATAGTAATAATAATAATAATGTAATGAGATCCACCATTTATATATAAAAAGGGGCATTTCCAGGAAAAAATAAAAATAACATAAAATCATATTTCATATATTTTTGGGGGATGTAAAGTGACCCAGACATGTTTTCATATGATTCACACTATAGGTATTTCAAGAGCTGAAAATGAAAATATTTCAAGAATTGAAGTTCCATCCATCTATTTCTTTATGCATATTTAGGATTGAGAAAATTGATGTTCAAATTTAATTAAAATAACAAATAACTGAAACTAAACTCAATGAATGTCTATGCAATAGACAAGAGTGCAGCCAATCCATTCGACATCATGAATGTCACAGTGATGTTCTTATAGACCAGCCTAAATGGGCAGATAAAGTAGATGATTGACCCATCTTGAGTTGTTAGCCAGCTCTACTTGTTCCTTTCTCATGTGGTTTAATCTGGCTGTCTGTCACATGGGATCACCTTGAACTTTGGCATCTTCATTATTTTAATAGCACTACCAGTAGAGTCACATTTCACAGCACAGTCTTAGGCACGTTCAAAAATAATTAACTGTGTTGGACAGATAGTGAGAAGGAAATGCCCACCAGTGAGCTGATTAATAGACCGATAGACTGATAACAAAGCTGTGAACTTTTATGAATGAAGCTGAGTGAATAAAGAATGGAAAATGTGAGCAGTGCTTGCATGCATGTGCAAAACTCAGTGAACCACAATGCTAGGGTGTAGTAATGGTTGGTTGCCAGACCATTGCTCTGTGGTTACTGAGTGGTTATTAGCACATTGTTAGTGGGTTGCTATGGTGTTTTGGATGGTTGCTAGGGCACGATTAGGTGGTTGCTAAGGTGTTCTGGTTGGTTTCTGGAGCACTGCATGGACAAGTCACTTTTGAGTTTTTTTTATAAACAAAGATGATTGGGCAGTCATGACCTAATGGTTAGAGAGTTGGACATTTGAAACCCGAAGGTTGTGGGTTCGAGTACCAGTGGTACTCAGTACCAGCAAGAATTGTCGGTGGGGGAAGTGAATGTACAGTGTTCTCTTCCACCCTCAAAACCACGACTGAGGTGAGACCCTGTGTGTGTGTGTGTGTGTGTGTGTGTGTTTGTTCACTGCTCATTGCTATGTGAAATGCAGGGCACAAATTCCGAGTATCTGAGTATGGGACACCATACCTGATACCATATCCGAGTATGGGACACCATACTTGGCTACATGTCACATGTCACATCACAAAATAATTGTAATTCATTAATTACAATTAATTACAATTTGAATTGTAATTGTAATTCATTAATAATTGTAATTCATAAAATGTAGATGCCTTCAAAATGAATGTAACAGAGATTAACTAGTTCAAAATATGGATCGAGTACTGTCTGAAACCTACCAAGCAAAGAAAAGAAGTCCTCCTGCTTTGACAAGAATGCACCTTTTGCTCATAAAATGCAAGTAACACATCTCATGTCACCGGACATTATGACAAATCATAGTGTTAGGCAATAAAATTTAATTTGATAGCTCTATAAACCAAGCTGTCTTTGTGTTTCCTTCCTCAGTAATCAAGACGTCAATGACCTCAGTGTAGATGATGTATTTTACAATACAACTTTTACTGTCTGCTGAAATGAGTTATAGGTATAATGAGAGAAATTAAAGAGCAATCCAGTAGCAGTAGCAAGACCCAGGGGTTGGCAGGTACCTTCTTTAATGGCAAATATGGACAATATTGTTAAGAACAGCTTCTGGGCAATATATTTTACATAAAGTTACCTTTAATTTATTTATTTATTTATTTTTGTAATTTATATATAATACAGTGTTACATTACAGTGTTTGCTTAGAACCTGAACTGCATTTTATGTTTAATTGTATTCTAAGTGTGTATCTTGTGGCTTTTTAATTTGCCAATTATAAATGTGTTTGGTATAGATTTTAAGGTGCTACCTTACAAAAGACGCCACCATTATAATGGATTAAGACCCCAGGGAACACTACAGTATTGAATAACTAAATAACATGATTTATGATTATGCTAAAGAAATGCAACACATTTCCCAAACATTAAACCCACATGGGATTTTCTCATCCCATGGCCGTGTCAATAATTAGGTCAAACCTTTTTAAAATTCTGTATTATTTAAATTCCAAATGTGATGGTGCACCAGGCCTTTCTTCTAAAACAAAGCAATTGTAGATGCTAATTTGAATTATTGGTCCCACTTTACATTAGGTGCCTTTAACTACTAAGTACTAACATTTAAATTAACCATTTTATACAATGCATTTATTGTGCACATACATGTTTTTTACTTTGTACATATATTTAAAAAATTAAAAATTACATCTATAATTACATTCCCTTACCCCTTAACCCACCCTTAAACCTACCCATAACACCAAACATGTCCCTAAACTTACTCGTATCCCACCTCAATAGCAGCAAAAGTTTTTTTGCAATAAAATATGAGTAAGTACACTGTACTTATATTTGTAAGTAAAAATATATGTATATGTTATATTTAATAATATAATATAATATTATAATATAAAGTGTAACAAATTATTTTTCATGCACTTTAGCATATGCATATATATATATATATATGCAAAGAAAATTACCCTATAGGCAAATTTCAACATATAATTGGCTCATAACACTGAGGCGACCCTAGCAAAGTGCGGGTGTCCCATATGCTATTGATAACATATAATAGGACTACACTCTCTGTTCAAGACATTTAAGAACGTAAAGAGAGAGAGAGAGAGAGAATGCAAAACTAGTTCAAAAAATCTGCTAGATGTGCTTTCAGTTGGTCTAATTTTAGGGTCTGGCTCATGAAATGGAGATTTCCCAGACTCTTTCTCCATATTAAATAGACTCTACATAGAGTATAGAGAAAATGAGGCTCAAAGCAAGGCGTTCTCATGATTTCCCATATTCTGGCAGGCCGTCACACACAGGAGTGTACAGCAGACTGACAGTTCCAGCACCTCCTCAGAGTTGGAGGGAGATTTGGGCCATCACCATCAGTGACAGCAGAGATTAGCAGTGTAATCCCATTTGAGCGTTGTGGGAATATTCTGGGCTTTCTCTTAAAAAGCTAATACATTTCACACATTTTATTGGTGTGTTAATGAATGTGTTAATGAAAGTCCTTTTATGTTTGTAGAATCATTCCAGGTTAGTTTCTCTTTTTTTTCCCTTCCTTCCTTTCTTCTATCCATCCATCAGTAGCATTAGCGCATCTAAAGTGGATTTAACAATTAGTAAAATGGTGATTGTGCTGAACATACTAAAAATGAACAGTTCTCCTAATTCAGACCCCATTTCTATTCTTGAGCAGTGCAAATGAGATTGAGGTTTAAGTAGAGAATCCTCTGCAATCTGTCTGACTTTTGTTTCTGTCAGATTGTTAAAACTCTCGTTTCTTTGAACATCTCATTGAAATCTGGGAAAAGTGTCTGTGCTTTATATAATCTTTGTTTCAAATGATTATTTGTCAAAGTCATTATGTCCAATTAGACACAAATTTCTGCCTTAAGAAATCTGAACCTCCCATTGCGATTGCCATGCTGCACAGACAAATCCAGTTCCTGGTGTTATATTTTTTGTTGTTTTTTAAGTTATGGTTATAGAAGCTGACTTCTTAATATATTGTTACAGTTGTGCTAATATATAAAATAACAGCTATGCAATATGTGTGTATCTATACTGTGTGTATATATTAATAAGAACCCATGGAGCTCATAGTTTATGCCAGGAACTTCATAATGAGGAATTGTGTACTTAATATTTTACATTTGGTCAAGGCTGTGTTATATTCCAAATGAGTTATAAGGGCTACTTTACTGCAAATTGTGCCTAAAAATGCCTGCGACTATATTCACTTTATCGGATACACTTGTCAGGGGTATATCCTGCACCTGTTTCTGTTCTTTTTAAATAACTCTCACTGTGTATTTAAGCCCTTAGTTTCCTTAGTTCTTTGTCTGGGATTGTCTGTGGATTGACGTGGTTGTGTTCTCCTAAGTTTCTCCCTGGATTTATTATCAAATACTGTTTATTTCTCTGAATCTCCTGCGTTGTGTGCATCATTACAGCCACATGCGTTACAGAATACTGGACCCAGAAAAGATTTTTTTTTGCATCATTTTTTTATCCCTTTTTTGTTATGGCCAGCTGTCTAACTGCTCTGCCTAGAGCAGAAGGAGCGAAAACTAGAGGACCACACCAATGAAATTTTAGTTCTGGCATGCCTCACACACTATCCTGATTGCTTGCTGAAGCTGGTATAATAAAACAGATATTCGTCCCCTTGGTTAAACCTGCCAAGTCTCCACAGTGGGTCCCCACCTGGCTCCTTCTGCTTTCCTCTCCTCCCTGGCATCTCCCACTATCATCGCCTCCCTGGTTTCTCATGTGGGCATTTCCAGTTTCCTACCCTGCGCCAGCCCCTCGTCCTCCTCCAGAGCACCCACCCTCCCTCCTCCTATTTCTCTGAATCTCCTGAATCTTGCTCATCATTACAGCCACACGTGTGACAAAACTTTTATTTCTTAAACTATTATTGTCTTTAAGATCTTTTTACCTGCAGTAGCACTACTGCAAGATGAATGTAAATATAAGCTTTAGAATCACAGCTCTTCTTCACTTCAGCTGAGATCATCTTTTATCATGAAAGCTCTTTGACATAATGGCCAAAAACCTTGAAGATGTACTTAGCTTTTATTTCACTGCAAAGCCATATCAGGAGCACCAATAAGTATATCATGTGATGCAGGAGATAACACAATGTGTGTAAAGCTCTTTATTGTCATTGTTACGGGTACAATGAGTACGTTTTGTGTGTGTGTGTGTGTGTTTTTTTTTTTTTTGTATTAAATATACAAGAATGCAGAGAGAGAAAAGTAAACAACAAATTTAGTAAATTAAGATGTATGTAATGTAGTAAAGACATACAAAAATAAAGAAATATGCAAATAAATATATATAATAGTATAACAAATGGTAACAAGTGATTGGTACATATACTAATATACAGACTAAAACTAACTCTTTTTGTTCAGCCATATAAATAGGTAAATCTGTTCAAGTAGCTTTTTGCACCATACTTTGGTATTCTTTTGCTAAATCATACAATTTAAACTTTTACCTCTTCTTAGTTAACTTCATAACTGTTTAGATAGAGGTTCTAGTCTCATTTTCTTAATCTTTCAATGTGACCCTAAAGATCAATGGGAGATAATGAATAATAGGGATTTTAAGCATGAAAAATCCAGTGAAACATGAACAACCACGTAATTCCAAGTTTGACCTGGAAAGAATCTGGGTAAGATGAATTTGTCTAATGTTCCCATATTGCATAAGCACAGTCATTAGAGTAACTAATGCTACACTAAATAAATAAGATTGTTATTTACATTCTGCTGACATGAATGATACCTCAAATCGTATGGCTTGAACAAGAGATGTGCTCTTTTACTTTACAAAGGGAGCATACTTAACATTTTAATCTGGTGGATGACACAATGGACAAATCACTATATTTTTGCACAGACAAGCACCACTCACATTTTCTTCTTTCATCTAGTTGCAGATACATTTTCCCCAGCATACCAACTCGAGGACTATACCTACTGATTAGATGAACAATAGAGAAAATAATGGGGCCAAAAATGAAAATTTGAGGCTTGCTTTGGTTTGTATAAGGGTATTAAGTTGCTTTATAAATTAGACAGAAAAGACACACTTAATGATGTTTCATTAACAAAGTTCGGGAGGAACATGTGCAAATAATCTATCCAATAAACTTGTCATTAGCAATTACCATGTCTATCCTATCAACATAGAAGCCTATATATATACACAGTCGACTCACCTATCCCTCAACAGTTTTTAGCATCCCTCCACCACCCTGACTTCTCACTCTTGGCTTGTTCCTACCACAGCCAGGAATACGGGGGGAGTACTCTGGGTTTGTGCCAAATACCAGGCCCGGAGCCCTCTCCTCAGACAGCACGCCAAATACGCTTACCGTTTACTCTATCTGATGTATCTTTGTAAGTGTGAACTCATGAGCTGCATTTAACTGTAAGATGGTAAGATCACTTCGACAGAAAACACCATAATTGCATGATAATCTACTGTGAAACCACTGTGAGAAGGATAGTTATTTTGAATTAAAACATGTTGTGGAGATTACTGGCCCCTCTCTCTCTGGATTACTCTGACATTGACTGATGAAATATCTCCTGACGCCAACACTCGAAGGGTGTCGGAAAAACAACCTCTTCTCTAGGAGAGCCTTCCTCTCAACCCTTCAGGCAGCCTTACCTCCATCCATAAAACCCCTCTGTACATTAATTAAAGTCCTGAGGCAGGAGGCATACGGTGCCTCGACCGCCGGATTAGTGGATTATGATCTGGGGAGGGTCTCTGTCGCCATGGCACGGTTTCTTTAGTGACGGGCATTTCTCTGAGTCCCACTGGCACCTCACTAAATTAAGATCTACTAAAGAGGGATTGAGTATTGTATACTCATCTGCAGGAGGTATAGAGAGAAAGAGGCCAGACGACAGTCCAAAAACACAGAAACGACAGAAGAGAGATTGTATTGTAAACCAGACTTTCATTTAGGTGGAATTCATAAGAACCTCTAAAGCAAGCAACCAACAGAAGTGGTGTACAGACTTTCTGTTCAGTTTTATTGAAAGTTAAGTGTGTATTTTCTGTACCACTAGTGTGACAGAATTGCAAAAATAATTGCTGCACCCCAGTTTCCATGCTTTCAACCTCACAAGAAAAAAAAAAAATCTATTTTACAAGGTGAGAATGTCATATGAAGTTGTACAATGTGAATCGTATAAAAAAAGAGAAAGATTTTTAGAAAAAAGTAAACATGAATGTCCACTCCTAACTCCATCTAAACATTACTGAGGCATAAGCATATCGCATGAAAACATACAAATGAGATCATATGAATTTATACAAATTACTCACCAGTTCACCAAAATGTAAAACTTCCGAATTACAATGTACTTACAAATTGCCATGAGATTGTGTAGATACTTACATAGAATGTACTGATAGAATGTTGTGTAAATATGTTACCAGACAAAATTCATGTCAAATGATAGCATTTTCCTTTGACTTATGTGCTCTTTGAATTATAACATACTAATAACATCCACAAAAACATAATGAGCTTTACCTCAAATTCATGTGTTAACACTGGCCTTAAAATAATGTACATGATTGTTTTACAGTATGTCATTCTGGTATTGTTTGCCCACTGTATCATGAATACTGAATATTAGGACAATGTCACTTATACAAACATTTTGGACACACTTTGGATTGAGAAAATTAATGTTTTCAGGCAGGTTTCAAACCCTCCTCCATCATCTGTTGGTTGGAAAACAGTTTGTTCTATGTCATAAGACAATATAGCGCCACTGTGTTTCCATTTTTTCAGGGGATATCAACATACAAATGGCTTACTCTCTGCATATTTTAACATCCCAAAAATTACATGTTACCTTTAATTACAGCACAGTGCTCTGTGCAATGGTACCAGATGCAATTCACAAGAAATCTGATGCCATTGATTAAAACCGGTGCAAATCGAGACTGTTTGTTCCAAAAGATACATTCCTCACCAAATTACAAAGACAACTTTATGTCCAGAAAACCAAGCCATTTTTTAGCAAGCATAAAACATTTTCTATCAACCAGAATCACCAGCTGATCTAATATTAGCATTGCCACTATAAGCAGAAATGACTGGAATAATAGCAGCTCCACAGGACAGACCAGCTCTAATAAAGAGGGAGGTGTCAAACTCCAGGAACTACTCTCTGTGTGGCCCACAGACACTCTGGCGATACACATGCACTCAAGCTTTTACACAAAAACACATAAAACATTTATTCTTTCATGGGATTATGGTGTGGACGCTCCGGTGTCCCACTGAGATAAGTGAAACAGAAATAGCTTGTGAGCATTCATTAATGTGGTGATCCCTGCGTAACATTTACTACAGATGTTCCCTGACTGCCTGGGATCAGCCTACAGGGAACTAAACTCAGAAGGTTAGGTGCTGTTGACCTCAGTTTTCACAGGAGATGCAGTGTAAGATTCAAATGTAAGAAATTAATATACTAATGAAAATAAACGACTCAGTCAGTAATATTAATAAGTAAAATTAATAAGTATGTCGGAAACAGAGTTAAAATTTTAGACTGCACTCTGTTAAGTGTAGAAATTCAAAGAATCCAGTCACTTTCAGATTTAAAACTATCAAAATATTCTACTTGTCATTAACTAAAACTAAAAGTAAGGCATAGAAAAGATGGATCGTTTTAAAGGTAAATGTAGTTATTTCAGAGTGCAAGCTTAAGATTTTTGTCAGTTAATGCTGTAAACAGTAATTCGGGTTAAAAACAATATTTTCCAGGTTTGACCTTTTTAATAATGAAGTGACATTGGTTTTGCTTTTAACCTGCCAGATCTTAATGGTTAATGAGGGTGCTTTGAATTTGCTACAGGCATACAGCAGACATCATAGCTATAGGCACTCAGGATTTGGAAGAGAGCCTACATAACCCGTGACTGTTTTATACTGCAATATTCATGCAATACTCATGCTCTTATCTGCGGTCACTGTGACATTAAAACATAAAAAAAAAAAAAAAAAAAACCCTGACCTTTAACATTTATCCTGTTATGACAAAATAATATTTAGCAAATTAACATACTGTACTGTTCTGACATGGTCCACGATTAGTTACCTATGTATTTTTAATTAATGCACATTAAAGGGTTAGTTCACCCAAAAATGAAAATTGATGTTTATCTGCTTACCCCCAGGGCATCCAAGATGTAGGTCTTTTTTTCTTCAGTAGAACACAAATGATGATTTTTAACTCCAACTGTTGCAGTCTGTCAGTCAGATAATGCATGTCAATGGGAACACAATCTATAAGAGGCAAAAAAACATGCACAGACAAAAATCCAAATTAAACCGTGCGGCCCGTGACGACACATTGATGTCCTAAGACACAAAACAATCGGTTTGTGTGAGAAACCGAACAGTATTTATATAATTTATAACCTCTAATACACCACTATGTCCAACTGCCTTGCGCGTGGCATCCGGTGCGGGAGGTGTGTACACACTCTGGCGTACTTTAAAGGATTAGTCCACTTTCAAATAAAATTTTCCTTATAATTTACTCACCCCCATATCATCTAAGATATTCATGTCTTTCTTTCTTCGGTCGAAAAGAAATAAAGGTTTTGGATGAAAACATTCCAGGATTATTCTCCTTATAGTGGACTTCAATGGCCTCTCTAAACGGTTGAAGGTCAAAATTACAGTTTCAGTGCAGCTTCAAAGGGCTTTAAACGATACCAGACGAGGAATAAGGGTCTTATCTAGCGAAACGATCGGTCGTTTTCTAAAAAAATACAAATGTATATGCTTTATAAAACAAATGATCGCCTTGCACGTGCTTCTGCTTTCTGTATTCTTCAAAAAGCTTATGCTGTATGTCCTACGCCTTCCCTATTCTACTTACGGAAAAATGGAACTGGCGCCTTTCTTCTGTTCTTTCTGTAAGTTGAATAAGGAAGGCGTAGGACGTTAACCTTTAAACCTCACGCACCGGATGCCATGCGCAAGGCAGTTGGACATAGTCGTGTATTAGAGGTAAAAAATTATATAAATACTGTTCGGTTTCTCGCACAGACCAATCGTTTCGTTTCTTAGGACATCAGTGTCCTGTCACGAGCCGCAGGGTTTAATTTGAAATTGTCTGTGCATGTTTTTTTTTTACTCTTATAGATTGTGTTCCCATTGACATGCATTATACGACTGACAGACTGCAACGGTTGGAGTTAAAAATCATCATTTGTGTTCTACTGAAGAAACAAAGTCACCTACATCTTGGATGCCTATTTTCATTTTTGGGCGAACTATCCCTTTAACTTTTAATAACACATTAACTCCTTGCACATTCTTTGTGGCTCAGGCCAAAATTAAATCAAATAAAGACAGCAGGCTCATAGCATGGCATGAAATATTTGCTCATTCAGTGTGGGTTGGCATTATTCATGACTTGGTTCACTTTGATGTTAGTTGAAGGTAAATGTCACTAGAATATCATCTACAGCTAAAATTAATAGGGCTGTCAGTTTACTAAAGCATTTAATCATGATTTATTTTCTTTTTAGTTATTTAATTATTTTTAGAAATTATATGTGTTATTGGTTTTGGAAAATGTGCATAAAGCCACTAAGGAGAGGTACATTTCTGAAGTAGTGCTTTTTACATGTGCCACTCACACATTTCTCTTCTTTTCAACAATGAAATGACATAGATGTTCTCCTCTCATCTTCAATCAAATCAAAGAAACCAATAATATTACACATTATATACCGAGTCCTGATCCGATACTTGTATTTTCCTAGTGCTTGGTGCACACTTCAAGTACAATAAACTACTGTAATTATATTTGTAGGCCCATATATGTATGTATGTATGTATGTATGTCACAATTATGAATATGATATTATTGATATATATATATATATATATATATATATTTTTTTTTTTCTTTTGTATTTTATTATGTACAATAAGTAGAATAGTAAAAAAAAAAAAATAGTGGAGATAAAGTTAGAAAGCATAAAGCTCGCAGTATCAGAATGTTAGTCTGTCATTCAAGACCGAAGCAAAACGCAACGCATTATGGCAACAGACAGTTTCAGACAGTCTGACGGCAGATAAAAATAAACAGTAAATAAATGAGTTTCGAGAGATTTGTTACAGAAGTGCGCATCAAATATGCTAAACCAGGGCTCGAAATTAACTTTTTTACATGGTAGCACTGGTGCTCCCAAATTCAAAAAGTTAGAAGCACCAGCAAAAATTTAGGAGCACCACAACTAAAAAGCCATGTCATTCACTTGTCCGAGTAAAAAGGTTGCTTGTCTGGAAAAAAATAGGATTTTTGTTTTGTAAATATAATACATTTATTCTGAAGCAATATTCTCATCAGTGTTCTATTAGCTGACATATTTAAATCTGCATAGTTGTGATACAGTATTTACCCCGAGGGCTTTTTTTTTAATTTGATTTTTTAAAAGGTAAACTGCCAATAGGTGGCGGCAGGTGACCGTCTTAATGAGTGAGTCATTGAGTCATTCATTCAAATGATTTGTTCAAACGGATGATTCATTCAGGAATGAGGCAGTTGTTTATGAATGGGTCATTGAATCTTTGGCTCAACCGTTTTGTTCAAAATGCTGAATCATTCAGTAATCGAAACATGATTGTGTTGTCATGAAATGCGCTATGGTTCTGCTGTGATCATTGTTTGGAACTGGTTTCTCTGCTGAAACACCTAAAATGTAAGTGATTTAATTGTAACTACTTTTTACAGTTTATTGAACTGTTGTATGAAATCAGTGTTACATTTTCAATCGTGATGTTTTTTTGTTTTTATTTCAGGATATTCAGGAAAACTGTACTCTTGATCGTCTAATTTTGCTTAACTGTATCATATGTTAAAAATATAAAAACTTAAGTGTTAATGTGTAAGTGTTCTTTTCATCTTCTCTCTTCAGCTCTTTACATTTTGCACGCTAGTTATCTCCCTGTTACGTGACAATGGAGCCCAGCAAGGGAGTAGGCTTATTCAACTGACAAAAGCAATGCATTCTGGTTAGAAAATGTGTCCGTCTTTGAGTGGTGCTGCAACCACCTTATGATCACGTGCCATCAAAGTACCGCGAGAGCAAAATGAGACGAGCCACCTATATCAGTCGCTGCAGTTGCTCAAAATCGGCTGCAAAAGCCTTGGTGATGACACACTTTATTCTCATTGGTCAGATTCTGTGATGACAAGGACAATGTGTGTTGCATGTTTTTTTCTTAGACAAGTACCTGTATTTAACCAATCTTGATATTGAATATCTGATATTCAAAACATGGGAATTTCAATCGCATCCCCAATCAATGCAAAAATCACGTGCTCTGCCATGAATGACATTGGTTCAGCACACTACGGAAAGCACGAAGTGTCTGACCTTATGGCCGTCTCTGTACTGTACCCTGCCTGCAACCGAGAGATCTCGCCAGCCGGTGGCAGGCTAGTGTAGTTCATCTCAAACAAGCCTAGTGATTGATGCTAATATTAACCAACCTAAAATCTGCTTTAAACTTAAGAACGTAAAGATGAAGTTTAATTGGTTATATGATAGAACAGTTACTGTATCAACTCACAGCAGGCACATACTGTGCAATAATTAGCAAATGTTTTGTATAGAAATGAAAACAGTTTGCAACTTAATAATTATTTGCACTCGCACAAATGCTCCCAAATAAATTTTGAGGTCGCACACATTAAATTTATTGAGCATATGCAAAATGGTCGCAATTTTAAGCCTTGTAAACAACGAATCTCAAACGTGCGTGTGTGACGCCCTAGAACAGACCTCATTGGTTTTCGTACGTCACGCACATTTGAGCTTCTTCTCCTTTTAATGGCAGTTGGCAAACCCACTTGAAGGTGCATACCGCCACCTACTGCATGACATCTGCGTGACAGATGACATAAATCAAGACAGGGATGTCCTGAGCCGATCTCAAGGACTGGTAATGAGGCCGATTAAGCATTTTTATTCTAAGCCCAATCCTTCATTTTATTATATTTATCTGTGTTAATTTTGACAGTCCTCAAATTAAGTGTATTAAAAATGTTAAATTTAAATTTATAGAGACTTTTTTCTGTCCATTGTCAAAGTACAGTTTTGTAAATGTACAGTTAGTAGATTAAAAGCAAAGTACAGAACAATGCACTGAGTATTAATGAAAGGTTTAAGATTTCTGATAACTTCTTCACCAAACTACCACATGTATAGCCTACCTAATGTAAATGTTTTAATAATAGCAATACAATATAAATCATCATATTCTCATATAGATATGGTCACATATCAGAGTAACATTTATGGGACAACAGATGCAAAAGGTCTGATAGGCTTCATCAGGCCTACATGCACATACATGCATTAGTGTAGCCTACTGTAGATGATCTTACTTTGTCCCTTTATATTCCCAACCACCTAAAAAACACATTAACACTTTTGAACATACAAGTTAATCCAAGCATTAAAATCTCTTTGTAAAATGGGATGAGGTTCACAGCTGAAGCTTTCATGGAAGGACAAAGTGTCATGTCTAATATGTTACATTTATGCCATTAGCAGCAGTGAGCATATGAATCAGACAGCAGGGTTCATCTCATCAAGGGAAAGTAAAGAGAGCATTTAAGCTAGACTTTTCACAATGTGTACTTTCGTAGTCCTTCCATCACCATTGTGGATAATATCATTGTGACCTATGTGAAAAAATCTCCATTGAACGGATGAGTCCTGCTAAAATATTCATGCATTCAGTGCATTGTGGGATAGCAGTGGAGGGCAGGTGAGGTGGCACCTCATAATTCTGAGGTTTCATAGAGGCAATATACTGTCTCATACAGCGTATGGAAAATAAATATTGTAATGAGCTGTTTATCCAACTTCATGTGCACATCTGGCCAATTCAGTTAAAAAACAAGCGGGTAAATTTATAGCAGGCCTGACAGCGCTCTGAATGGGCAATGTTCCCACTCAGCACACCCACACATGTGGGCTATTATTTGTGAGGAAGCAACATTAGTGCTGGGGTTTAATTTCAGAGAAGCATGGTAAAACACGATGGATTATTAGCAACAGTTGGCAAAAAATGGCAGCTTTCTGTCATGATCTGAACATGTTTGCTCTTGTATGCCGTATTGTGTTGTCCCATGGTCAACCTTTAACGTTTTAGGCTGGATGGGTAGATGGAAATACAGATAACAGAATTTATGCAAGCACTAGAGCACTTAGCTTACCCTACTCTGCATCCATTTACTCTTGGACTTGTTATCTTTAGTTCTGGTGTGAAGTGCACATTGGAGTTTTAATCTTTCCAAGTTCTGTTGTGGTTGCGATTAATGTATCACGCATAATCCCATATGTGGAGACAAGAAAAAGTCAAGTAATTTGAGAATCAATTTGCAAATTACTGGGAGCTTGGGAGAGTCTGGAGAAAATATACAGTCATATGAAGTCTTAAAAATGTATACTAAACATTCCAATTTCTTATCACATCAGGATCATCATAAAAGTATATATAAAAAAAAAAAAATTCAGAAACCACATGTAACATTGGTTGATTCAGTGACTGACAATTGAGAATTGGATCCAAATGCAGTGTAAAATATTTATCAACAAAAATAACCAAAGTAAATCCAGACAAGGAACACATATAGGCAAAAAAGAAAGAAAAAAAAAAAAAAAGAAAGAAAAAAGAAACATTAAAGTGTGTTAAGAAACATGGTCATGAAAATGTACAATATTTAAGTACACTTACGTGGTCTTTTATTTCATTAGTGTTATATAATCTGAAAGTAGATTTAAAAAAAAAATATATATATATATACTTTTAATATTTGAAGTACACTACAAGTGCACATTCCGTACCTTATCTTATATCTTGATTTTTAGCTGGTTTAACTGATTTTAATGGTTATTTTGTCTTATTTAATTAATTTTTTTTATTTAAGTTATCTTAAGATTATATAAGATATATATATATATATATATATATATAATTTATTTATTTATTTTTAAATAATATGACTCCCCTTTACAAAGAATTCTACAACTGCAAGCATCTTTAAATATAGAAATATACATTGCACACTGGACAGGAAATAAACCAGACTATGTATGTATGTATGTATGTATGTATGTATGAATGAATGAACTAATAAATTAATATAATAGTATGATAGTAAAGACAAAGTAGCACTTTAACCACATAAAAATGTACAAGGAGAATTAGCATGCATGGCTGGATCTGCATCTGATGGGATGTCATTTTCATGATAGTCCGTGAAAACAGGCAATTGAGAGGTAGGGCCCAAATCCAGGAACTGGCATGCCGCCTGGACACCATCAGATGACGTTATATTCTCTTCTTCAGCACTCCATAGATGTGCGTGGCCACTGCGTTCCAGCGGGATGGAGGTTTAGTCCTGTCACTGCGTGGTCAACCCAGCAAAGAAGTCCCCTCCAGCAAGACATACTCCTTCATCATAGCTTGGAAAGGGATACTCCCAGTTAGACTCGCCAATGAGTCGCAGCGGTCAGGAAAGAACCTTTTTTTAATAGATGAGCATTTTATAACAGCTCTTGTGCCATTCCTGGTCTGCCCAAATAAAAGGATCCAGTTTCTTTCCTGAAAATGGGAATGATGTGTAGTGTGAGGTTTTTCAAGGAAACATCTACTTCATGCATGTCAATCTTGTCACAGAGAATAGCATTACTCCACCACAAACAGAGACATTCAGTGCAACTGAGTTTTTTTTGCCAAGAACCCATCAGAACTTAAAGAACCATTTCCAAATAAAAGCAGTTTCAGGTCAAGCTTATTTCTGAAGATGTTTAAACTGATTAGTTGTTTAGCATCATCAGCCCTGACTAATGATATTTCTAAGTAATATAGTTTTTTAAATATTTTTTAAATGTATTTATTATACTATTTAAATTAATATTAATAAATATATTATATTTATATAATATTATATAATATATATATATATATATATATATATATATATATATATATACCACCTTTGACTACACTTAAAAATATCGTCGTCGCCTTTGAGTTTTGAATTTAATCATTTAAATTAAAATTTCAAATTTAAATGTCAACTTTTAGTAAAAAGGAGTTTTGATAATCGGTCAAACTCAGTGCAGGTGCGGCACGTTTCTCTGAAGGAGTACAAAGAACAGCTGTCAATAAGGGGAAGACTGAATCTATAGACGCTTTTTCCACTGCATGGTACGGCTCACGTTTGGGGTTATTTCAACTGTGTACAGTACCTAGTACCTGGTACTTTTCCAAGGGCGCTGTAGCGAATTAGCTCAAAAGGGAAATATGAATAATTAATCATAACTCGTTATAATTAAAACAAAATATTTGACTCAGTTAATCGAATTAACTTTATGTAGCTGAATTAAAATTACAATTAATTAATATGTTCGGCCAGCAAACACTCAGTATTGATCATCTATCAACTCTTCAAAAAGGATATTTTCCATGGCTACAAAGCAAATAACTTTTTCGTAGCATGTAGCTGTGTAAGGGTTCTTCAAAAAATATTCAGGAGGCACTCATAGAAGCTTCACTTTTCCCATTTTATTAATTGCCACACTCATGTAGTCACAGGTGCAAAAAGAAAAAAAAAAAAAAAAAGGAAAGAAAAGAAAAGAAAAGAAAAGAAAAGAAAAGAAAAGAAAAGAAAAGAAAAGAAAAGAAAAACTAAATAAATTACAAATCAACAGAGTTCTGGGCCTCAAATGTTTCTCAAGGGATCCCTCACCAGAACTAACTCAACCACAAAAAAATTCAACCCTTTTAACAAGGCAGACTAAACCATTTTATAATTACAGGGGGTCTTAATTCAGTAAATCAAACCTTTACAATGATAAAAATAAACACAAAAATAAACTTTACAAAAATACATTTAAATAAGCAAACAATCCCAAACCCATATGGTAACAAAAAAAACAAAAAAATAAATAAATAAAAAACTACGTTACCCATAATTCCCAGCAAAGGATATATATAAAGGACATGAGGAAATGCCACGCTCACGGATCCAGGCGGAACCACGGGTAAGACACAATTTCAAAACAATTTAATAAAGAAACAATATTAAACCCATATCTTTGTCTTGGTTTTATTCAATCACTAGCGTGCACTCTAGCAATGAATTATTGCTCTTTGACGTTATATGTGCGCATAAAGAGCATGCACCTTTAACAAAAATGGTTTGGGTAAATAATATTAAAGAAACAAAATAAATACATAGAAATGTATAAACAAGCGGGAAAACAATCCATCAAACAAAACAAACCCTTACAAAATATATATATATGTATATATATATATATATATATATATATATATATATAAAAACTAAAACCATTGAAATAAAGTAATCTATTTAATAAGTGTGGCCTTAGCCATCACAAGCTGTGAACGTAATCCTTATCAATGACAACGGTTAATAAGCAGGTCAGAATCAACAAGTTTTATTTAACTAAATCATGAACACATAGCTAGAATAAACGCACACAGACATACAATTCACACATACACAGGAAATGAGTGAGTGGAAATTAATTTGAACTGTAGCATAACAGGGGAATGAAGCTATGAAAAGTCATTTAACAAGCTGGAAGAACCATCAGTTTCTCATTATAAAACACCTTTATTAACAAAGGGGCTGAGACTTAACACTAAATTGCTGTTTAGTGTTCAAATGTATGATACTTGCTTATGCCTTAGCTGTTGAGGAGTGTCTGGATCTGCAGGCTCAGGAGAAAGTCTTGATGGTTCAGTCCGATGGTTGTAATCATTATCTTCTGTGTTGAGTGAAGAAATTACGACGAACTTGCGCTGTTAATTTGACCGTGTTGTTGAGGACGTTGTGCATGGCTTGAAGTGAGTGAGGCCTGCCAGCCTGGCTCGGGGGCCAGGTGGGGTCTCACGTGACAGCAATCCGTAGTATCAGCAGGAACAAAGAGAAGAACAGAAGACAGAGTGCGATCTGCATGGGGGCTTTTAACCTCTGTAGAAGTCAAACCTTTGAGTTTTGGCTTGACCATTGAGAAAGGTGCAATTCTCTGGCAGGAGAGTTTCTTTGTTTGTAAGTGACCTCATTTGCAAGAGGGGAGTAAGCTATGCAGCTTGTGTCCATTTATACTAAATATAACAAATAAATATAACAAACATACAATGCATTGTATGAGATGGTGATGTCCACCAAAGTGTAAGTCATTAAACAAGGAGTAATTTTGATATGAAACACCACCTAGATGAATTGCATTATCTAGTAGTTCCAAATTTCAGGCATGCATAACACTATACAATATACAAAAGAACAATATATACACAGTAATAATACACAAAATGTACTGGGGAGATGCATGTTTATTCCTTTAAGCAAATTTGTAAATTAATTAGTGGAAAGGATGCCATTGCGACACAAGACACCAAATCTGCTAGATTTGAATAGTCAGCAACAGTATCAACCACAGTACCATTTGTTCACATTTTTTTTTTTTTTTTAATGACTTGGTTTAAACGACTGGCGCACGCAACTTGAAAAAATAAATGGCTTTATTGTGGTTAGTAGACGAGGTGACGGCGCAACTATAACAATCAGTCTATAATTTGAAACCAAGCCAAAGTAAAACGAGCTGTGTCGCACCGCCATAATCTGAATATAAGCCTTCTTAATATTCTAAAACAGCGACAATTCTTAATTTGGTCCATAGGTCAAAAGTATAAAAAAAGGGAATAAGAAGTATAAAAGTATATATGGAGTGCCAGAACTGTCACTAGTGCCCCCTCAAAAAAATAGCTGCATGATACCCCTGAGTACTACAGCACAGAGCCCCTTAATGGGCCTTTGCAAAAAAAAATAAAAAAAATAAAAATATACACAGTTTCATGTGCATTTAGTGATGGGAGCATGGGTAACTTAGACTTAACTAGATTATTCTAAACAACAGAAGCATTATAGCTTTTTCCCCAACCTCTGTTCGGACCCGAGGAACATTGAGATATAACAGGTCATTTCAGCAAAGATTATAATGCAAATTTATATTGGACAAGCTGAAAGACAAATAAGAAGGAGTTAAACTACTGATAGGTAAAACAGTACCAAATTAGACTTCTCCACGTAACCAGAGGTAGCAACCCAGCCTTGTCATATAACATACAATGATGTGTTGACAACCAGTAATAAAACGTAAAGCACTATAAAATATAATATTTGTTTATGTATTTATTTATTTATTTTTGAATATTGTACTGTGGCATTCCTATAAAGCAGGGCTGGATTTTCCGATAGCATTGTATCTTAGCGTGCTATGAAGACTCTAACTAAAGGTATACCTTACACCCTCAAGCGTCCTTCAGCAGCCCTTAATTGGTCCTTTGTGGACAAATTCGGGCACGAAGGCCTCAGGTGTGATCCCATTTTTATTTTTTATTTTTTTAAATAAATGAATCACTATCTTTGATAAAATAAAAACTATCAATTTATGATTTTTTTGTGTGATTTTTGAACGTATTTACCTCTAAAAGTACCATATTTTTATGTAAAATATGCTTCTTTTTTATGTCCCTTTTTGCTAGGAGACCCAAAACAGATGAACAGTTGTTCAGACTTATGCCACAGGGCAGCTCTGTGGACATCTAGCGCCTGAGCAGGGCACACAGGGAGGAGGACAGAAGGCTTGCTGCACAATAGATCTAGTCACATTAGTGAGGGCCTTAGGTGAAGGAATGCCTTTACCATACCGGGAGCAAATTCCAAGCACAAAGGGGCAACCATCAGGGCTTGCAGATCTCCTATCCTTTTAAGAGAAGTGATAGCCAAGAGGAACAACGTCTTGAGAATCAAATACTTGACTGAAACCTCCTCAAAAGGCTCAAAAGGAGCCAGGGACAGGCCTTGGAGCACCAAAGCCAAGCCCCAAGCTGGTACCCTAGTGCATACTGCAGGCCTCAGCCTCAAAGTGCCACAGAGGAAATGTGTAACCAATGGGTCTCTATCTAAAGACATTCCACCCAAAGGAATGTGTTAAGCAGCTATGGCCACCACATGAACCTTTAAAGTGGACGGGGATAACCCTGCAGTGAATCGCTCTTGCAGGAACTCCAGCACTGTACCAACAGAGCAGTTAACTAGGTCCAGCTGATGACCACTGCACCAAGAAGTGAAAACTCTCCACTTCAGGGCATACTTCAGGGTTTTATTAAAACTCTCCACTTCAGGGAGGGAGCCCCCTCAGAGCCCAAACCCACAGTTTCCACAGTTCTGGGCAGGGGTAAAATATTGAGCCCCCTGCCTGGGACAGGAGGTCCCTCCTGATTCGAATCTTCCAAGGAGAGCTATCAAGGAGAGACACAAGATCCGAGAACCCAAACTCTGCCTGGCCTATGTGGGAAAATCAAGGTGAGCCAGACCTGGTGCCAGCGAACTCTCTCCAGGACTCCAGAGAGCAAATTGATAAGGGGAAATGTGTACAGACGCAGCCCTGGCCACGTCTGCATCATAGCATCCAGTCCGAGAGGAGCTGGATGCGTGAGGGAGAAACAGAGTAGACAGTCTCTTGAGATGCGGGCCTCAGCCCCTGCCTCGACAGGATGTCTGCTCCCTGAATTTGGCACCCAGGGATGTAAGCTGCCCTGAGTGAAAACAGTTTTCCCTGGGACCACAGGAGGATTTGGTGCAACCGTTTGCAAAGTGAATGCGAGCAATAACCCCCCTGGTGATTTACAGTGCTCAGCGTAAATGAGTACACTCCCTTTGAAAAGTAACATTTTAAACAATATCTCAATGAACACAAAAACAATTTCCAATATGTTGAAAAGACTAAGTTTATATAACATCTGTTTAACTTATAACATGAAAGAAAGATTAATAATATAACTTAGATAACAAAATTTTCAGTTTTACTCAAATTAGGGTGATGCAAAAATGAGTACACCCCAGTAAAAGTCTCTGGAGCAAAGCTAAATTTTAGACTACAAATACTAATTTAACAAGAATTCAACCACAGGTAAGTCTAATTATTCATTACACAGGTGTCCAGCAGACAGCTGACTATAAAAGGGTGTTAAAACCCCTTCCCATTTCATTCTGTCAGCAATGGCACCACATGCATGGAAGAGAAATGTCACAAGACCTGAGAAAGAAAATAATTTCTTTACACCTGAAAGTTGAAGGCTACAAGAAGATCAGCAAAGCTTTACTTATCAGACAGAATACTGTAGCAAAAGTGGTACAAAAATTTAAAAAAAGATGGAACTGTAACCATCTCAGAGACGACCAGGTCGTCCACGGAAGTTAACACCTTGACAGGAGTGTCTTCTGATGAGAAGGGTTGAAGAAAAGTGGCATGCAAGTTCACTGCAGTTATCTAAAGAAGTAGAAAGCCAAACTGGGGTGACTATTTCCCGTGACACAATATGGCGTACACTGCAGAGGAATGGCATGCATGGGTGCCATCCACGAAAGAAGCCTCTCCTAATGCCCAGGCACAAAACAGCCCGCCTAGAGTTTGCCAGGGCCCATGCTGACAAAGATGAAGACTACTGAGACTCTATACTCTGGAGTGATGAGACCAAGATAAATGTTTTTGGAACTGATGGCTTCAAAACTGTATGGCGTCGCAAAGGCGAGGAATACAAAGAAAAATGCATGGTGCCTACAGTGAAACATGGTGGTGGCAGTGTCCTTATGTGGGGCTGCATGAGTGCTGCTGGTGTCGGGGAGCTGCATTTCATTGATGGCATCATGAATTCACAGATGTACTGCTCTATACTGAAAGAGAAGATGCTACCATCACTCCGTGCCCTTGGTCGTTGTGCACTTGTCCAACATGACAATGATCCTAAACACACATCTAAGGCCACTGTTGGATTTCTGAAGAAGAACAGGGTAAAAGTGATTCAGTGACTCCTGATCTGAACCCAGTCGAACACCTATATGTGGAATTCTGAAAAGACAAGTTGAGCATCACTCTCCATCCAGCATCCAGTCTCTAAAAGAGGTCATTCTTGAAGAATGGAAAAAGATAGATGTTGATAGATGAAAAGATAGATGTCACAAAACTTGTTAATTCCATGCCTAGAAGACTTGGTGCTGTCATTAAAAATCATGGAGGTCATACAAAGTACTAAATGTAGTAGTTTTTGTTGTGGGGTGTACTCATTTTTGCATTACCCTAATTTGAGTAGAACTGAAAAATGTGTAATCTAAGTTATATTATTAACCTTACTTTATAAGTTAAACAGATGTTATATAAGTCTTAGTCTTGTCAACATTTTGGAAATTGTTTTTATGTTCATTGAGATATTGTTTAAAATGTTACTTTTCAAAGGGGGTGTACTCATTTACGCTGAGCACTGTATGTTTCCGGGCAGACGCTGGGTTATGTGCTTGCTGGAGAGGTGGCAGGGTTGGCAGAACGGCCCCCTGAGGGCACTGAGAGGAAATGGGCACCTTATAATGAGGTGTTGACCACTTCCCTTCGGAGAGGACTACCCCCCTCAGAGGTCTGGCACCTCTGGCGTCAGGACCTCTTCCCCGCAGCTTTCTTGGCGATAAGGACGGTCCTCAGATCCGTCTTACCCCTTGAAGGCTGCGGTTGAAAGCGCCTCCCCAATCCCCCTTCTTTCTGGGGGGGGAGCTTGGGTAGCGATGCTCTGTTTTTGTGTGGCACGGTATGAGGAGCTGGCTTTAGATGTTTGAGGCTGCTCCCACTCAGCAGCCCCTGAGACCTGAGAGCAGGGGGAAGGTGCTTCTGGAACGCAGCCACTTGGTTATTGGCCTCCTGAAATCTCTTGAAGACTGTGGTGACAGCGTCGCCAAAGAGGCCAGGAGGTGAAAGCGTGTCCATGAGGAAGATCTAAATTGCCACTGTGCCTTGGCAGCAGCGGGACCAGAACCATAGGGAACGCGAGTCTCCTCAAAGAGTGCCAGGCGGGACCGGAGCATCTGTAATGGAAGCTGTTCACAATGCACCCTCGAGCGCTGACTGTGCATGCTCCGCTCCCAAACAAACAGTTCCCTTGAAAGGGAAATATCAATAGCCACTATTTAGCTGTAGTACTCAATGGTTGCATATAGGCTGAAATCATTCATTGTCAACCATTAACCATTGTTGTAACAAACTTAACCTTTTGGTTAAGTTTTAGATTGTATCACAAGTTAAAATTGTAGAATTTTTGAAATTGAAGAAAATTTGTGATGGGTGAAACTATACAAAATATCGTACAGACAAATCTGACCATGCTATAAGGAAAAGACAAAGTAGGAGACAGAGTAATCATTTATTTATAGCAAAAAATTTCAAATTTCAGTAACTCAATAAAAGTACAAAACAAGTAAGAATAAGCAACAAACTAAACAATAACTCAGTTAAAGTGAATGGTAACAAACAGGTAAGAATAAAAAAATGTACAACATGTTTTGTATGGATGCATAAACAAATCTTGCAGTAGGACTTGGATCTGACTTTGAAGTGTGTGTGTGTGTGTGCACGCATTTTTGTTTTGATTTATGAGGACACAAATTTGTATAATGACATGGGTATTACACTGGTATTACAATGTAAACATGAAATATGAGGACATTTTATGAGTCCTCATATTTAAAATAGCTTTAAAAACACACTAAACAATGTTTTATTAAAAATATAAAAATGCATAATGTTTTCTGTGATGGGTAGATTTAGGAGTAGGGGTAGTGCAGGGGATAGAATGTACAGCTTGTACAGTATAAAAACCATTACGCCTGTAATGTCCTCACTAAGATAGCAAAACAAACTTGTATGTGTGTGTATATGTGTTGTACAGTGGTGCTCAGTTATTGGCTCATTCAATTCTTTTTTTGTGTATGTGTGAGTGACTGTTTTGGAATCCTTTTGGAAATTTCAAAATAATTTTACCCGAAATACATAAAAGTAAGTGGCCGGTGAACTGGGAGAAGAATAGAATAAACTTTATTGTTCAATACACAATGTGTATCTGATATGAATCAGCTTCCATAGACATCAGTGTATGGGATTTGAATTTAACAAACTATAAATGTCTTTTTTTATATAGCCTAGTACTTCATTCAAAAATCTGATGTGGTTGAAAACACTAAATAGTTGTGATATATGACAAACGCTAAGCACGTCTGTCTTTGGTTCAACACCAAAGCACATTCGAATTTAACAGTGACACACTGAACGTTCTAATCACACCGGTGTGATCGTATGTGTCAAAGGGTTAAAATCAACCCCATTTCAGGGGTGGAGAGAGGACAAATTGAAAGTCAGGGGGCACAAATCAGATCTGAAGGGGCAATGCCCCCTTTTGCCCCTTGTGTCGCCAGGCCTGAGTCGGACCAACAAGATCTAAAAGCTGCTGAATTTGCTGCTGTGGCAGGCATTTTTTTCTTTTTAGAATTGCAGCTTCTGACATGGTAGCCAGAGGACTAAAGTTTTCACAGATGAAATGGTGCACATACACTAAATGGCTCCGTGGAAGCCGCTGTCTTTGATTTAGCACAACTATTCCTTGTATCGCTGCCATAGTTTGACAAGACTCCCCACCACAATTATTCCCTTTAAATAGACTCCTAAGCCTTTACTGCCTAATGGTTTGCCAGCTGATGTACATTTAGATGATATAATTAAAAAGCTAACAACCATCAGTGTTATTCAATTTTATTCTTTGCATGAAAATCTTTGCATTTTATTCTTTGCCATTAGCCTAATTGAACACTGGGTGCATTACAACTTCAGAATTATATTCAAATAGACTATCAACAGTGATAAGATATAGCTAAGAGTGGTCCAGACAAACCTTACGAACGTATGACTTGCAGAAGTTACACATTAACTAAGAGTATTTCAGGAAACAGGTATTAACATTAAGGTACAGCATAAGGTATAATTTAAGAACAACGTAGAGTTAAGAAGGTTTTGGGAAATCCAGCCCAGATCTCCATAGTCCAATAATGGTAAAAAGGTTGCAGACACCAAGTATATTATCGCACTAAAATAAAATAAAATTATATTTCTAAAGTAAACCCCTAATTTAAGTTTAAGTTTAAAAATTAATTTATTAACTTAAAATATAAGTGACAATCAAATAGAATACCCAAATACTTACAACTAGCAACACATTCAATGTCTTTTATAATAAATGGATGTTATTGACATGAACGGTAATGACTAAATGGCAGAATGGGTTTAATGAGTGTAAAGGATCAACCAATAATGGACATTCGTAGGTGAAATGGACAGCAACATATTCTTAAAGTGGGTGTTCGTCCCATCAATGGATAAACGACCATTACATATTAACACTGCAGTAAAGGCTTTACCTGCTGAAATTGTCCTCTACTACATATTTCCGTGCACTTTTAATGTGGTGTTCTGCATGAATAAATGTAACCCCACCTATCCCTCCCCGCATTTATCTCTGTTAGTGAAATGAACATTGAACCGCACCCAATGAATGTATATTGCATTTTTTGCTTTTATATTTATGAAACCCTTACAACAACTGGACATTAAATATGTATGCATTAATATGTGTTTGATTTTATTTAGGTGCTGTGCAAATATTTTGACACATTTCAACCTTGAATTCCACACAACCAGGGCTGAGATGGTAAAATGGAAGATGATTTGCATGTGTGCTGGAGAACATGTTGACACCCCAGAGTAAATAAATTTATTTGGCAAGCAAAAAAAAAAAAAAAAAAAAAAAAAAAAAAGGATTAACATATCTGGACTTAACTTATTTGATCCTGTGAGAATCATCAATATTAAATAGTAAGAGTGTGAAAGTGCTGACGAGGGTTTTCAGTGGAAGGACTAACTACTGTGTTTTAAGACTCCAGATAAAGAGGTGCTACTTAGAATTTTAAAAGAACGTAATGAGTGTTTTACTCCCATGTGTAGTTTTTACAGATTTAATTCACCACACACCTCCCCCATTTCTTTTAAGGGTTTAGATATTCTATTTCATCTACCTATTTAAGTGAGTGGAAATCAATGCTTTAGATAATCAGTTCTTGATCTGAACACCTTTGTCACAGGCGTTTTGGGTGATTACAAGTTTAAATAGAATTTAATGCCAGACATTAGATTTTTTTTTTCCTCCTTAAATTAAACAGTTGTTTTCTTCATTATTAAAGAATTAATAGTCAGTTACGTATATAAACTGTTTATTTACCTGTGGTTTTTATAGATTGTCCTAGAAGCGTGTGGTACTAAAACTGTTTCCATCCAAAATGTTTCTGAAAATTGTACTAAAGAAAATGCCAATGACTGTGTGTTTTTACATCATGCGCATTGTCTTGAGGGAGTCCATCTTGTCATGATTGTTATTAAATTACGCCAGAAGATGTCACAGAGGAAAGGTTGTGACATTTTTGTGGGCCCTTCCTTCTGTTGGCGACATGGAACCCATGGTCAAATTCATGTAGGGCCCATACCTCAAGCCTATATCGTGCCTACATTGGCCCCACCATATTGGCAGCCAAATGCTAACAATGTCATTGTTTGTGTGAATAAACACACTTTAATTTCTATGTTAACTAATGCAAAACTCCAGACAATCCTTTTCTGCTTTTTATATTTTTATGTGAATTACGTAAGCTTACTTCTTAAGCATACTTTCAAAATGTGCATCAAAATAGTCACTGGCTGCGTTTGAAACCGCATACTCTCTGAGTAGATACTTAATTCCAATAAGTGCTTACTTATCGAGCGCTAAAAGAGTACATACTTTATAACCTGATCCCGTTAAGTATCCGCCATTTTGACGTTATCATGTGATCTACGACATTATCACAAGCGCAACAACTTAAAAGATATGAGCGACAGGTTTAATTCATCTATCTGTAAATATCTTGATATTGATGAAACTTGCTCATTTTGTAGTCTTGTTGAAGAAACAGCTGCCTATTTATTTTGTGATTGTAGTATAACCAGTACATTTTGGGTTGATTTAAGTTCTTATATGTGACCCACAGTTTTATCATTAAAGATTTTTTTTATCACGAAAACCCAAAATTGTTGTCCCTTGAATAATTAAATGTTAATTTCTTTATTTTAAATGCAAATTTTTCATCCACAAGCAAAATTGGCTTAAATCTCCTTTATGTTTTCCTCTTTTTCTTGTTGAATTTAACTCTCGTTTCATCCCCCAGGCTTATAAAAAAAATGATGCATTATGATGAATTATTCAAAGATATTTAACCTTGCCATTGTGCTTTTTTCTGTGTTTATAATCTCATACTATGATACGCAAACCCATATTTATGTTTTTTTTTAATCATTATGATTGTTCATAAATGCTAAACAATACTTAACTTTTTTTTTTTCATATCTGAAAATGATATTTTAGTAAAACAAGCAAAATGTCATTTGTTTTGTCTTATGACATAGTTATGCATGAATACACACTAGACAAATGCAGCCAAGGTGAATACATCTCAATTTTCAGTCAAGCAATGAACTAATTCATAAAAATAAATGAGTAAAAGAATGAATAAAAGTAACCATCACAATAAATAAATACATATACAAGTAAACAACACATGAAACAAAGCTTTATTCAAATTATTGTTCTAACAAACTATCACACTTTTACAGGCAGTAAACCCGACATCCTCCTGTCATCTCAACACAGCTGTGCCAATTCCGTGGCTTTATTTTGATGATGCAGCTGACCACCATGCCCACCTTCACCTGTCTTTGCCATCCATCATGTCCCTCGTTGCTGCAGTCAGATTGGAATCTGGCGTGCAATCGCGCAGGCCTGTTTCGACAGCAAGCACTCCCGTGCACGAAGCATCGTAGAGCGAGCCTTTGACATGCTCAAAACACACCGGAGTTCTACTTACTTCATGGCCAGAGGTGAACCATGCCTTTGTGCCTGAGGTTGTTGCGTGCTGCGCTGTGCTTCACAATCTCGCTCTTCTCAATGGGGACACTGTTGAGCCAGAGGATGAAGAAGACCATGATAATGCCCCCTGAATCCCACAACCTTGAACAAGAGGAGGAGAACGTGTGGGATGATCGTCCTGCTGATGTGTCTGCTCCAAACATTTGTGTGCCTGCTCTCCATTAGCATGACTACCTATAAAACATGTAGTAGTAAAAGCACATATTATTTTGTATGTTTAGCTACTTATGTACATTCATGTAAACAGTGTTGACAACAGTAAATTCTTCTACATAAAAGCACATACATCACTAATCCAGGTTTAGTGTCTAATCCAGGTTGTGATGTGCTATTTGTGATATTTATATAAGATTTTCTTGTTAGATGTTAAATAGACATGTAATAAGCATCTTTATGATGTATATGATTTAGAATGTATGAAAATCCACTCTGGAGAAGTATGTGTGCTTAGTGGACCTCCCCTGTTAGCTATACAAAATAAAATGTGTTTTTACAGCAAAATCACAACTATACTATACTGTCTAGCATCTTTACACCTTCAACAATTCAACAGTTTTCTCTACAGTAATTCAACAAATTTTAACACAAGGAACCGTGTTTACTCACATTTAAAAACAAATTTTGTCCTCCGTGTTCGATTATGATATATCCTTTCCTCTCCCGCCTACTCTTTTTGAATACTAAGGATTTGAACATACTTATTCGTTCGCCTACTGCTTTTTGCCTGCTATATAGTATGGAAGTATGTGGTTTCGAACACAGCGACTGACTGTAGGATCCAAGGCCAGAAACTCATCACCAAGTGAACTCTGGTATAATGTAGTTAGACGTGTTTTTATTTGTCAAAGGACAAACAAATTGAAATGTGAAATGTGTGTGTTTGTGTGTGTGTGTGTGTGTGTGTGGAGGAGTGCTGTGCATAAATGAATGTTGCTGCCAATGTGTTTCATTGTAGTCAAGTTTTAGTCAACCCAGACAAAATCACTTGACTTTTATTTAGTCTTTTCTTTGGTGATTTTGATGGAAAATATGCAGACGTTATTTATATACAATAGGTAAATGTGATGGGTAAGCAGAAATGAGAATACTATACACTTATTGGTAGCTGAAAGCATGATTAAATTAGATTTTAAAATGTGAATAAAAGGCTGTGACAGGTTAATGTGGTACCTTAGAAAGTAGTTGCCTTATAAGACAGCGAGAAAGCTCACGAGGGTTTGGAACAGTTCCAGTAAATTTAATTTATAACTCCATCACTCCTGTTTCCATGCAATTTCCTTTTTTTTTTCTTTCTTTCTTTTTTTTTCTGATTACTCGCTAAGAATTTAGGTTAATTATATTACCATAATTCATATACCCCAATTTAAAGCACAAATGATGACCTTAAATACAGTAGGCATGCAACTGACCACTATTTTAATCTATTTATGTTAAATGTATACTGTCAGACACAGACGGGAACAAGAGGGTAAGTGAGAACAGGTGGTTTTATTGCAGACAGAGGCATGAACACAGGGAGAACACAGGGATAACACAGGTGAGTAGCTGGTAGTAAAGACACTTAGCTGGGCAGTAACAGAGTTCTTCCTCTTTTGCTGAGGAATCAATGAGGGAAGACAGGACTTGACGTAGGAGTGGAGACACAGAGACATCAACAGAGAGGTAAGGAGTCCAGGTATGTGCAAACAAGACCAGAGACTGAAGTGCAGGGAGTGAGTGTTCATATAGTGCTGGTGAGATGAGGTGCAGGTGCCGCTGATCAGTACTCTTGTGATTGGGAACAAGTGGGCGGAGCGTGGAGATCCGGTGACGATGTGTGCTGTGTGTTGGTGGTGGGAACTGACTCCATGACAGTACGCCCTTCTCCACGGGCGGCCCCTGACGACCCGATGGGGCGACGACAACGGGGTCTACCTTGACCCCAAGGAGCAGGATGGTCCGGATGGTCTTGATGAAACTGTGTCAGAAGGGAGGGATCGAGGATGTCGTGACAGTTGACCCAGGAATGCTCCTCGGGGTCGTAGTTCTCCCAGTCGACGAGGTATTCCAGCGCTGGACCCAGTCATCGAGAGTCAAGGATCGCCCGCACCTGGTAGATGTTCTCCTCCTCAGCAATGTTGGGAGGAGGAGGTACCGCATCATCACCGGGATCTGTGGAGGGAGGAGACAAGGGTTCAGTGTGTGGCTTGAGTAAGGAACATGGAAAGAAGGTGATATACGGTACTGAGGTGGTAAGTTGAGCCGGTAGGCGATTTCATTGAGCTGCCTCTGGATGGTGAATGGACCTATGTACCAGGGACTCAGCTTACGACAGGGCAGCCGGAGACGAATGTGGAGTTAGGCCTCTTCTGGCATCCGCTTGCCGCTTGTGTCTCCGAACATTTGTTGGAGATGTACATGAGCTGAGTCCCACACTCTCTCGCTCTGCTGGAACCAGTGGTTGACAGCTGGAACCTCGGAAGGCTCACCCGATCTGGGGAAGAGAGGAGGTTGGAAGCCCAGGATGCATTGAAACAGGTTGAGCCCTGTGGTGGTTTGCTGGAGGGAATTCTGGGCATACTCCGCCCAGGGCAGGAAATGGCTCCAGCTGTCCTGGTTCCGGTGGCAGTATACCCGCAGGTACCTCCCGATCTCCTGGATCTTCCGCTCAGTCTGGCCGTTGGTCTGAGGGTGGTATCCTGAGGACAGGCTGACAGACACTCCTAGGAGCTTGAAGAACGCCTGCCAGACACGAGAGATGAACTGTGGACCCCGATCCGAGACGATATCCTCTGGGATTCCAAAATGATGGAACACGTTGTGGAAGAGGGCCTCAGCAGCTTCCAACGCTGTGGGCAGACATCTGAGGGGAATCAGTTTGCATGACTTGGAGAACCGGTCCACAATCATGAAGACGCAGGTGAAATTGTTGGAAGGTGGAAGGTCCGTCATGAAGTCCACTCCGAGATGGGTCTACAGTCTCTGCGGTATGGGTAGTGGAAGGAGTTTACCCTCGGGGAGCTTCCTAGGAGTGTCGGCAATGGCACAGACTGAGCATCCTTTGATGTGACGGGAGACAACCTGGGGCATGGATGGCCACCAGTACTGTTGTTGCAGAAGCGAGAGGGTATGTAAACTACCTGGGTGTCTAGAGCCCGGAGAGGAGTGAGCTAAGTCCATGATGGGCTGACGATGGACCGGTGGGACATAGAGAAGCCCCTCAGGACCTTCCGGTGGACAAGGCTCGGTGGAGTTAGCCTCGGAGATCTGCTGATTGATGGTCCATTGGATGGGGCTTACGATCATGGCTGGAGGGAGGATGGTCTCGGGGTCCGTGTATTTGGGTTCCGGCTGGAACAGACGAGAGAGGGCATCGGCTTTACAATTTTTGCTTCCTGGACAGTAGGTGACTGTAAAGTTGAACCTTGTGAAGAATAAGGCCCAGCGGTCTTGACGAGGATTGAGCCTTTTAGCTTCTCTGAGGTACTCGAGATTGCGACGGTCGGTAATTAATTGAAGTGCTCCCTCCAGCCAGTGTCTCCATTTCTCCAAGGCTAACTTTATGCAAACAGATCCCCCTGCCGCTGGGACAACACCGCTCCAACCCCAGTGGATAAGGCATCCACCTCCACAATGAAAGGGAGTTCAGAATTCGGATGTACTAGGATCGGAGTGGTGAGGAAAGCTTCTTGGAGCTGATGGAAGGCTTCTCGGGCAGATGGATTTCAGGACAGAGACGTGGGCCGGCCCTTGAGGAGAGAGGTGAGGGGTGCGCTGTGGAGGCTGTAGTTGTGAATGAAACGTCTATAGAAGTTGGCAAATCCTAGGAAGCGTTGTAACTCCTTGACTGTAGACGGTAGGGGCCAGTTGCGGATGGTGTCCACCTTCCTCTGGTCCATCTGTATGCCATGTTAGTCGATGATGTATCTGAGGAAGTGAACAGAAGTGGTATGGAACTCGCACATCTCCAGCTTGAGGTACAGATGGTGCTCACGTAGCTTCTCTAGAAACTGGGAGACATGTTGGCGATGTTCGGCCTGATTCTGGGAGTAGATGAGGATATCATCGATGACACTATGATGAACTGGTGGAGGAACTCCCGGAACACTTCATTCATATAGTTCTGGAACACGGAGAGAGAGTTGGACAGGCCGTATGGCATAACCCGGTACTCGTAGTGGCCTGATGGTGTTACGAAGGCAGTATTCCACTCATCCGTCCAGCGGCTACGAATTAGGTTATACGCACTCCGCAGGTCCAGCTTGGAGAAGATGCGAGCTCCCCGTAGCTGTTCCAGGGCTGCTGGGCCCAGAGGAAGGGGATAACTGAACTTCACAATCTGGGAATTCAGATGGCGGTAATCGATGCATGGCCTCAAGCCTCCTCAAAACATAGCATGAGAAAATAATCCATATTACAAAAATAAAACAATGCAAATATTACAAAATGTGATATTAAAAAGTGTACAAGTCACTTGTTTTTTCTAAAAGAACACTGTCCAACAGCGAAACCCACAGGTGAAGTTAAGTCTCTCGTGCCTCGTCTCAGCTCATAGAAAATCAACAGACCTCCTAAAGCATGCAGTGGGTTTAGTGCAGGGTAACTGAGAATTAATGGGGGAAAGTCACATGAGAGGAAGCAATGCCTCCATTGCGCTATGATTGGATGTGATTGGATATGATTGCTTTGTGTGATAAATCCTGCCTATCATTTATGTGTATATTCCACGCGTCAAGGCTGATTTATACTTCTGCGTCGAGTGTACGCTGTTGCTACACATAGCACGCGTAGCTTACAACGCATCCTGACGTGCACCTCTTCAAAAATGTAGTGCTTTGATTGGCCTGCTAGAACCCCTCCCTCAGGTAAAAAAACTGGCACGGAGCAAGCGGAGAAGAGCGAGCATTTTTTAACTTCCATAGGAATGAAAAATCGCTCTGTTTTGGGGGACACGCCGTCTAACTGCAACAAAAGGAATTGCCTATTTGTCGCCATCACTACTGAAGCTTTTCTGACAGCGTACATGACAAGCTGCTTCTTCTTCGGCTTTTGCCTTGATACTCAACATGACCACGGACACTGCCTAGTAGCGGTCTGCATGCACATCGATGCAGACAACGACGCAGAAGTATAAATGAAAACAGATGCATAGCCTACGGCGCAGAGGCTCCAGCGTATGTCCGACACAGAAGTATAAATCAGCCTTCAGTCTGAATGAACAAAAAGATGGTGTCAATGGGAAGACTAATAAAAAAGTAAGTAAACAGCTCTTCAAACTCCGCTTTATGTCACGTCAAAATCAAACTTGAAAAGACCTGAAAACATGATGACTATGTTGGTTTTTACTAATGAGCAATCAGCTTGGTGAAATTAAAGATACATCATGTCTGTGACAGACAGTGTTTACCGAGCATGACTGATGATCCGAAATAAGTTTACTATTAAAAAAGACAGCTGAACATCAATACACAAATAAAATATATTGTTTAACTTGTTACTGCTTTTAGTTATTATTTTGGAATAAATGTAAAAATGCTTAAAACACTAACTTGATGAGACTGACTTTTTAATAAATAGAACATTAACATTGTCAGTGTAAAAATACAAAATAGAATAGTATTTGGTTTCCTTATTTTCTTTTTTGATGTAATGTAAAGTAATGTTCATTTAACAAGGAAAATGTGACAACATGGGCATGAATTTACATTTGATTTACAAATAAATAAATAAAAACTGTGAGGACTTTGCCTCCTCATTTCAGAACACAACTGCACGCATGTAATGAATGACTAAACCAGATTGGGCAATGAAGTATTTTTTTTCTCACTACTGTGCAATCAACATAAAAAGTTTATTTAATCATACAACTAATATAATCTATTAGAAGGCAATGAGTGCTTGCTGCCATTTATATCTGATTTATATGGGAGAAATTGAGCTGCATTGTAATTTTTTTTTTTTTTTTCCCTTAATCGTTAAATGTATTTTAACTGCAAAGAACTTTTCATTACTGGTTTAAGGACTTTCCCACTTGTGTTGCCAACTGATCCTTTTGAGGAGATGAGAGATGCAGGCATTGCTCAAAAAAACCTGGACAGGCTCTTTTAGAGTAATGGCGCACACTCGCTCTGAATGCCATTAATTGCCAGTCTTTCTCTCCATGACGGCTTCTTCCAAAGGAATCTTTTTTTTCCCTCTCTCTTTGAATAGCCAGCCTGCAGGGTTGATAGCGAGCCGGCTGGCGCTTCCTTTAGCCTGTGGTCATTGGAAAAGCCACGCAGTAGCCACATAACTACTAGTGTCTGAGAGCAGGGCTAATTTTTATGTTTTTTTCCTCTTTTGCTTTGCATGTTTTTTTTTTTGTTTTTTTGTTTTTTTACAGACTACAAGTTAACACAATCTTCTTCTGCATGTCCCATTCAAAGATTATATTTTGAGTTCTTACAGCTGCTTGCAAATTATATAAAAAGTAAAGTAAATTCAGTCAGTCAGATGTAAAATGTGAAAACAAGATGCAAAAAGACATAAGTTGTAATTTGGCTGGGATAGAAAAGTGAAATTAGGAGATTGTGTCTTGTGAAAAAACAAACAAACAAACAAAAACATCTGCATTTAAAGGAATACCACAAGAAACTTGTAGCACTAATGGATCACAGAATGACAATTAGAGATGATCTTAATACAAATGTTTTATTTAGTGTTTAGTTTAGTAATGACATTGTACATTGCACATTGTAAGGAGCAACGTAAAGCTTCAAGCTTTCATGGCGTTCTCGTGGGAGTTTTATGGAAAACTTGCGCGAGAACTGCCATCTCTGTTTTTCTGTCTTGTTTGTTTCTCATTATTATTATCTGTTATTCTGTGTATTTAGCTTTGAGTAGTAATTAAAAAAAAAAAAAAAAAAAATGGATGGCATCCGCATGACTTTCCTTGTGAGTTTCTCGGCGTGCTTACGTCACGCCTCAAGTTATGTCAAGCATGAACTCTCAACCCTCTCATGGTTGGAAGCATTAGTCTATGGTTTAAAAATGTAAAATATTTTGTATTTTTCTTACAAACACTTATCGTTTCACTTCAGAAGACATTGATTCATCCATTGGGGTTGTATGGTTTACTGTAGTTATTACCGTATGTGCTGTTTGATGCTTCGAATTTTAGGAACACATGAGCTTGCATTATAAAGCATTCCCAGAGATTATTTATTTTTCTAAAAACCTTTGTTTGTGTTCATCTGAAGAAGGAAAGTCATCTCGGATGGCATGAGGGTAAAAGATGAGTAAATGGTAAGAACATTTCTGGGTGTACTGTATTTACTTATAATACATACAGAATTTAAAGAAAGAAAAAGTAGAAGAGGAACAGGAGGAGAAGGAACCCAAGCAAGAGAAACAAATAAGAAGTGAAAATGTGAAAACAAGATGCAAAAAGACATAAGTTGTAATTTGGCTGGGCTAGAAAAGTGAAATTAGGAGACTGTGTCTTAAACATAAACAAACAAACAAACAAAAACATCTGCATTTAAAGGAATACCCCAAGAAACTTGTAGTACTAATGGATCACAGAATGACAATTAGAGATGATCTTAATACAAATGTTTTAGTGTTTAGTGTAGTTGTTAGGATGTTAGGAAGGCAACACATGCAGATAGATGGTGAAAACAGATGCAGGAACTTTATTGACAACCAGGGGTGCATTTCCCATAAGATGACGTAACTTGCTGCTTAACTTGCGCTTTAATTCTCTTGAAAAACTAAAAGATGTAAATGATATTTGTATGTATTCCAAATAAAATATATAGATTATACTGAATGTCAGCTTGCTTATTTTTCTCAAGATAAGGATTTATTGAGTCCACATGTCATGCAAACAAGAAACTTCTAACCATGGGTCGAGAGCTGTCGTTCCAACCACACAACTTTGCAATGCTGTTTGCAAATGTTTGTTGGACCTATGGTTTCAGGAAACACAGACTCATTGAACTATAATGACGGGACTTACTAACTTAAGATGTTCCCTTTCGATGGAACTTGTGCTGCATCGTATGATGACACTTTGGGGAACGAAATGCCCAAATCGTCATACTGACAAATGCCTGTCTTGGTGTGAAGCTGTTCAGACACGACTCAGGATATTAGCACTTGTGACCCCGAAGTGACCGGGAGGTCCAAACTGAGGATTATTATGAAAGTTCCATACTCCTTGTGGAATAAGCTCTAGCTTGAAGAGGTAAAGGCAGACCATGCACTTCTTAAGTCATACCATAACTCCTTCCAGGACAGCCAGGAGCCTTGGAGTGGTGATGCATGATCATTTAAGCTTTACAGATTATATCGCTACAACAGCCCAGTCCTGCAGATTTGCCTTGTACAATATTAGGAAGAGTAGACCCTTCCTATCGGAGCATTCCACACAAATTCTTGTTCTATCCAGACTGGACTATAGCTAACCTCTTGGCAGGTCTTCCAACATGCACTGTCAAGCCTCTACAACTGATCCAGAATGCCACAGCAAGAGTGGTCTTTAATAAACCGAAGAGAGCGCACCTCTCTTCCTCAGTTTGCACTGGCTCCCAATAGCCGCTCGCATCAAATTCAAGGCTTTGCTCTATCAGAGCAGCTGAGTCTTTAAACAAATATTGTAATATTGCCACTTACGGTAACGCTTTAGATTACAGCCCGGAAAGTACTGTGTAATTACAACGTATTTACGGCGTAACGTCCGGTAATTATAGTGCACCTATAAAGTAAGTACGTGTAAGTATAGGGGAACAATATGTAAAGTCTGGGGAATAAAGGGGTAACAAACAGGAAAATAACAAATTATTTATACTGTAAGTATTTTAGAACTAAGGGGTACTTACACTAGGTGAAATATACTCTTGTTCCATAGTTACAGGGTAAGTATGACATCTGCGGGCTGTAAAAAAGTGCTGCTTGTTACCCTCTTGTTTCATGTAGTTACAGGGTAAGTACAATAAAAAACACACTGTCTGATATCCCTGACCCCAAAACCTTAAAAACAACTTAATTCAAAACTGTTTTACAAAACTTCTTATTTTCTTATTTACTTCATTTTTTAAAATCAACTTTTCATTTCAAATTATAAAGTCTTCACAGAGAGTAGCACGTTTTGTCCTCTTTTTTCTCTCTTGCTTGGCTTCCTCCTCCTCTTGTTCCTTTTCTTCTTTTTCAGTCTTTCCACTGGTGAATCTTAAAAAGGAATCCCATGTCTTTTGCATATTCTGTATTATGTATTAAAAGAAAATACAGTACACCCAGAAATGTTCTCATGGTTTACTCATCTTTTCGCTTCCAACCAACTGTCACCAGCGTGTGCATGAGAGTCGACTTTGTGTTTGACGAAGCACATTGTAATGACCAACGTAAAGCTTCAAGCTTTCATGGCATTCTCGCGGTAGTTTCATGGAAAACTTGCGTGAGAACTGCCATCTCTGTTTTTCTGTCTTGTTTGTTTCTCATTATTATTATCTGTCATTCTGTGTATTTAGTTTTGAGTAGTAATAAAAAAAAATTAAAAAAAAAATTGGATGGCATCCGCATGACTTTTCGCGTGAGTTTCTCTGCGTGCTTGCATCACGCCTCAAGTTACGTCAAGCATGAACTCTCAACCCTCTCATGCACGCGCAGGTGACAGTTGGTCGGAAGCATTAGTCTACGGTTTAAAAATGTAAAATATTTGGTATTTTTCTTACAAACACTTATCGTTTCACTTTAGAAGACATTGATTCATCCATTGGGGTTGTATGGATTACTATAGTTATTACTGTATGTGCTGTTTGATGCTTCAAATTTTATGGTCCAGCATGACACCTCAAAGTTCTGCCATAGAGAGGATAATACTAGGCCGAACTGAAGAACCCGATATTGGTACGCTTTGCCCCAGAAAGTGAACTTTAGGGACTTCCTACGGAAGGATAGATATGTAGGAGTAAGCTTCCTTAGATCTACCGTAGTCTCACATAGCCAGACATTCAGACTGATGGCAGAAATTCTGGACTCTATCGCAGCTGTCATTGGTCAAGGACCGCCCAAGAGGACATTTGACTGACATGTAACACAACCAGTCACAGTTTGTTTTGTTCCGGGGCATGAAAATGTAAAGTCGGTGTTACTACAATAACACTGGTGTACATAAATAATAAATAAATGATTAATTCAAGAACGTTGTGCAAGTTTACTGCAACAATAGGGCCGCACACTTTACATACTTTTGAAAATTCAGCGTTTAGTTGATCCTGGAAAGCATTCATTGTCACAGTTGTAAACATGATGACTTTCTTATTCCACAAGGAGGGTTTGGCATCATGGCATTTCTTTCCAGGCAGACCATTAAAGAACGCAACATACACATCTCCCGGACATCCTATAGAATTCAACCAGCCAGATGAAGACTTTGAAAATCCTGAAGTATTTCCAGTTAAGTGTGACCTATGCATCAGACATTCAGCCAATGATAATGATGGCCGTGATGTCTGAGGCTGAGACTAGATCTACCGTAACAAACAAAGCCTTGGACTCGATCTGTCTTATGATTAGAGGAATTGTAAACATCTTGAATCTGAACACTCTCCCTTTATTGTTGCTGGTACGAGGAACTGCCCTGGCAGCAGCCCCCCACGACCTATGGTGCTGAGGAATGAACCTCTGCCAAAGATGTCTCTCCGTGACCACCATTGCTGCCATAGAGCAGCTGCCATGGAGCGTCTCCTTTGTGGCATGGAGAGATAAATCAGTGGCCCGATGCAGTTCTTCAATGGCATCGGGCCCCACACCTTGGCCCTTGTCCAGGTCCCTATGTAGGCCTGGCCTGCCGCCATATACGCCTTGTCCACAAGTGAAAATGTTATACAGCAAGGCTATGTCTGGGCTAGGCAATGTCAGGGTTTTCAGGGATGATGCCACGTCAGGGGAGAGATATGCAGCTAGTTTCTCTTCAGCACTGGGCATCGTCCCAAGCCGTTCTCCCGTTCTCAAAGAATAATTATAAACTGTGGGAAGACGTGAGGGGAACGTTTCTTCCAGGATCTCTACACCTCAGTGTGAAGATCTGGAAAGAATGGCAGACCCAGACGTGGAGGCTACAATTTTGACCGCAGGAAGCGGTCACCTATCTTTTCTCGAATGCTTCCCGCTTCTCGGCCGGCCAGTTGATATTAAGTTTTGCCACGGCATGAGTTAAAACCTCCGCAGGCTCCTTATACTGCAGGGAAAGGGCTAGCAAAACACTCAATTCATCGGCACCGATGCGTAGGACGTCCAATTCCTCAGAACTGGGCAATCTCAGCAACATACACTTGCCTGGGACGGAAGAAGCCACAGAGCGGCCTTTTGGATCCAGAAAATGAGCGCTGGAACTAGTGGTTGAGAGCTGAGAAAGGGCCAAAGCCATCTCAAACTCTCCCCTAGCTTCATTCGCGCGAGCCTGGCCGCTTCCGCGTCCTCAATAGTGTACATAGCCAACCCCCTTGAGAACTGATCATGCATGCTCCCAAGCAGCTCACACATTCAGATCGTATGTATCCTTACCAGAATTATAATGTGGGCAAGGAGGAACACACATATACATTTTTTTTTGTTAAATGCTGCTTACTCGCCATTCTCTATATATAATGTTTCATTAACAAAGTTCAGGAGGAGCATCAAATGATCTATCCAATGAACATATCATCAGCAATCAACGCATCTATCTTATTAGCATAAGAGGAGATACCTTTGCCACTGTGGGTGAAACAATCCGCAATCTTTTTTCCGTGTATTTCTCTACTCCGGCCCATTCAATCAATAGAGAATGGACAAGGCCCTTCGAGCACCAAGCTCATGTCTCAGGCAATGCCGCCTTCTTCCAGTGAAGGAACGGGCCTTCCTTCACCGTCAGGCAGCCACAGCAGGCCCTCAGCAAGCACATTGAAATTGTTCTTGTTTTCTGTTCCTGGCTGAATTTTGCATCACTGTCAGTCGCTAAATCATAAGCACAGCTTCTTCCTTGTAGCTTAAATACACACATACAAACAGTAGCTCACACATTACCTACATATCCCATGTCACACACAGAATCATTAAAGTGCCCCTATTATGGATTTTTGAAAATTACCTTTTATGTAGTGTGTAACATAGCTCTAAGTGAATGAAAACATCCTGCAAAGTTTTAAATCTGAAAGTGCACCGTTATTGTCTCTCAAAAGTAGGAGTCGACTCTGAGTCAATTAAATGAGTCATTTGTAAAACGGATTCCAAAACGGATTCGTTGTGACGTCAAGACGAATTTCCCACTCACTTACTGCGCACGCAGACACCAGGGAAAATTAATTTTTTCAACAATACCACAGCAGTACAATCTTTTGTTGTTCTCATTTTACTGATGACTGCTTCTCAAACCTCGGGGAGTTTAACGCAGGATTTACAAAAAGCTTGGTCATAAAATATGGATCAATGCCCAGTTTATGTGGACCAGCTTGCTCCTCTGAATCTCAGCCTGTAAGTATGATTAATAACTGATGTTTATATTTTCTAGTGATTGTTCAAAATACATAGTTTTGTATATGTTGTGTAACATACACCCTAGTCTGTATGTCTCCTGCTAACTGGCTAACTTAGGTTTCTGTAGTTCTGCTATTCAGATGTGGGTCCAATATTGTCTAAAAATGTGTCGATTAATGCAGCTTGTCTGTCTTATTACTTGGAGTAATGATCAAGAATGGAGCACAACTTTTGTTTACAAAGTGTAATGCATTATCAGCTATTCACCTTTGTGCTCGGCTAACGTCGGAGTATACAACAGCTGTGGGCCCGGTTCGCTTACATAACTGCGTTTTTATTATTACAATAGAGTGGAGCTCTATCTGTATTGTAATAGGATGTTAAGATGCTAGTCAATACTAACTAGTTGAAGTATTCTCTCTGTAAACATTGTAATGTCAAACAAAGCTATTGACATTTTTTACTTTGTTAATAGTTATGGCAAAAAGGTCTGTGTACACATCTGGCCTAAATGTTTATCTTATGTTTAGAGGTTTTCAGCTTCGCTTGGCAATCGGATACAGTTCCCAGAGGTGCACCTACATAAAGTATAACAACGACGCTGCTATCATGTCTTATATATAACACAAACTAAGGTGACATTTAACACCGATAAACATCCTGCTCCAGTCGTGATTGTGAATCAGTTTCTGGTTGATCAGTTACTTCAGACGTTACATAGTTGGTCTCGTGCTCAAATTGATACAGTAAAATCGATACCATCTTTTCTGTCCATATATTGTATACAAGGTCTTGCAAATTGATAGCTGCAATTGTCTCCGGTGCCACTGCATGGACAAGACAATTGCAGAGACAATTGCAGTGTCCGCCGGAGCCCGAGCCAAGATAGCGGTTCGTCCACACGGTGGCGTCCGCTTCCCGTACTCCAAGACGGCGAGGCTTAAGCATCATCTCCAGCATCCTCCTATGCCTCAGCCCATCCAACAATCCTTGCAATAGAGAAATGGACAGTGCTGGGTTTAATACGAGTGCTAATTAGCGCTGATGTCCAATTCTATAGGAGAATGAATAAAGCACAGTTATAAGATCTGTATGTCTCATTACAATGAGCTTTTCCATCTCCAAAATCCACTCCACACTCCAAGGTCACTAAGAAAGCGAGCAAGAGTCATAGGGCCCTGAATTCATGTTCTCAAAAAACACTGTCTCCCTCCCTCACAAAACCAGGTCTTCGAGTGGCAGCAGGCCTTTAGCAAGTCTGGGCCGTGCCCCAGATTCCGCCACTGCCAGGCCTCACTTTCCTCTTCACACTGCAGCTTTCCCCAGCGCTGTGCCCTATTTCGCAATACCAGCCTCCATCAATACATGCTGCCCCCTTAGCGTGAGTATGCCTTCACCAGCGGTGCAGGCTTAGCCATCACAGCCTTTACTTTTCACCATCTTTAACCCTCACCCATGTCTGTGGCCTGCAGCCCGACCATCAGACCCTAGCATGAGGCTGCCTCCGCTAGCAGCGCAGGCCCAGATGCCTGATTTTCCTCCCCAGCTTCCCTTTTTTTTTCTACTCTACTCATTCCTCCCTAGGCTCCAGGCGTCGTTGCCTCCACAAGCGGCCTCAGCCCCACCCTTTCTTCCTTCTAACACTCTCCCTCAGGCTAGATCTCCTTTCAATGCCGATTATCTTCACTTTCAATCCGCAGTGCCGATGCCCATCCCACAGAATGCTACAGAGTTTTTTTTAACCAATATTTTACTTGATGGAGCTAACCATCTGTTTTTAAAAGTATAACCGATTCCCGTGAGGGCATTCTGGATAAATGCGGACGTTGGGGTGATAGTTTCCTGCACAAACTCTGTTAAGACGGCGCTGCTGTCTTGCTTCTGTCTTGCTTTTGTCTTGTTTTTGTCTTGTTTTTGCTGTTTTGCCGTTTTCTGTGTTCTTTATTTTGTTTTCACTTCATGCTAAAAACCGGTGGCTGGAGTAGGACTGTTCACCCGTTTACCGCCGCATGTGCCTAAGTTGTGCACACGGGCCTGCTCTATAATCATTGCTACCGGCTGTGTGTGAGAGTTAAATTGTTTCTGTATTTGTTTTGTTTCCTTTGTTTGTATATTTAGCAATTATTGTTTTTCATTGTATGTATTCATTTGCTGATTGTTTTATTCTTTTGTTTGCTATGGTTATTTTTGTCTCTTGTCTCAGTAAAGACCATTTTGTAATTTACTTATTTGTCATTCATTTGTGATTTTTCTTTCTTGTTTGCAAGTCGATGCTCAACTGTGGTGAGTTGTGCATCACCAATTTCCTTGATAATTTTATTATTATTATTATTATTATTATTACTTTGTTATGGTATAATTTGTTTTGATTTGCATATTCATTGGTTAACTGTCTTTTCTTTGTTTATTTCAGGCTGATGGGCCCCGGGTTGGGATGCTAGCTTTTCTTGCCTGTTGTTGGTGGTATTTCGAGCACAGAGTGTGGCTTGCTGCTTGTAACTGCTTACACCTCACTGAGCGTGTGTGTGCGTGTGTGTGATTTGCTTTTGATAATCACTCTCCTGCTAGCCTACCCCACTACGGGTGAGCCTCCGTCGCCTTATTTATTTATTTATTTATTTTTGTTTGATTTGCTCGTGTGTCTACTGGGAAACTGAGCCATATTTTAGCTCATTTGAGCGATCGCCCTACCTCGTGGTTACGTGCATGTTGTATCTATTTATGTGAGACCAATAAACTTTTTGTACCAACATCCACGTCTCTTTGCCCTCCATGGTAACAAACCTGGCGTAGTCAGCTTGGTATAGTTTTCTTAAGGATTTGGTATTGGTAGTGTCGACTATTCAGTAACCCACCATGTTGCCATGCTACACTTGGAATTGCCCTCCCTGTTCCCAGACACATCAGAGAACAGATCCTCACAGAAATTCAGGCTGCTGGCACCAGAAGCGGACCCCAATCCCAGTACTTAACTATTCAGAGTTAATATTCCCATAAACCACCCATTGAAACTTCTCCTTGACACCTCTCTTAGCTCCATTCTTCAAGCTGTCTATGTAAGAAAGGAAAATTAAGAATCATAATTATTTATAGAAGATTTAATAATTTAAACTTGTTTTTAATTATTTAGTTTGGGTGAAAGTATAAAAAATGAAAGTAAACTAGCCAGAAAATATGATATATAAAAATTATTTTAGTTATACAGACAGGTTATATAGGCTCTATCACTACCCAAATCAAAACCAAGTTTGCTGTCTTTTTTTCGTCGAGTTTGCTGTCTTGTAAACGTGCACACGGCAGATGATGTAAACACAAAGCTTGCCTAACTGGTGTGTAGCAATATGACACAAGGCTTTGTTTGTTGTTTACCATTTACATGTAAATGTTGTTCATCTCCCTATATGTTAACACACTTTCAAGACTATCAAGTTTATAAATGACCAACTTATAAAAACAAATTCATAGTTGTCTTTGTAAAGAAATACTCACTTTATATGTAGCTTGGAGCCGCTGCTGTGAAACTGTACAAATGCTTCCAGTGTGAATACTTGTGCGTGTTTGCAGCTGCAGTGCGATGTAGTTATGCTGACGTGAAGCTGATGCGCTGCTCATGCTTCCTGTGTTTAATACGGCCGTAACCCTCCAATCCTACTTAACTGCATGGAGATCTTTCTAGTCTTTCCACTTCGCAAACAATCTGTTTTTCCCGATTTTTCTCTGCTCACCAGCATTAAGAACCTCCCAGCCAGCTCCAGCAAGAGTTACTTAAGTTCTCTGCTCATCAAATGCATCCAAAGAACTCAACCCACCCACCCAGATGCCAGACAACTCATAACTTTAGACATACTCACCAAATGTATCTCCACCTTGCGCCAAGGCTACCACTCCATCAATACTCACACTTGACGTAATGTTCATATTGGCTTTTTTCGGTTTTCTTAGATGCTCAGAACTCATCATCACATCCAGCTTTAACTCAAAAGTCCTTCTAACAATTACAGATTTATCAGTGCTAGATGACGAAACCATGCCTTACTTCATAAAGCAAAGACAGATAAAAAAGGCCATTTCATCTATATTTTCAATCTCCTGTCACCAATTCAACTGTATCAATCCCTCTTAGCCTACCTACATTTCAGAAGCATGCAGACTAAATTCTTATCCGACCCACTCTTCGCAGATGACTCCAATCGCCCCATCACACGTTTCTGGTTCCAAATCTGGCTCAAGTTCATTTTGCTCCAATCTGGCATCCCAGCAGATTACTATTCCAGCCTTCCATTTCATACAGGTGCAGCAACCACAGCTGCCCCAAAAAGGCCTCAACCTTTTGGGGCAGCTTGCCAGTGGATAGCTGGAAAGCAAGTTAAAAGCAAGTTTGGTTCCACTGCTGCAGCAGTGTCATCTACTCCGCTCCCGTAGGAGCGCTGTTTCTCATTCCAACCAGCTTCACTGCTACAGCAGTGTTATCTCTTCTGCTCCCGCAGGAGCTCCGTTTTTCCATCCAATTGGCTCATTGTATAGTTGGAAAGCAAGTTTGAAAAAACAAGTCGTTTCCACTGCTGCAGCAGTGTCATCTTTTCCGCTCCTGCAGGAGCTCAGTTCTCCATCCAACTTGCCCATTGGATAGTTGGGAATCAAGTTGAAAAGCAAGTCTGGTTCCACTGCCACAGCAGTGCCATCTCCCCCGCTCCCACAGAAGCTTAATTTCTTTGTCCAACTTGCTTTTAACTGCTGAGAGTTACTTAAGCAGAATCCAATTTTTCCACAAATTTATTTCCGGTTTGCCCTCCTCAGAAATAGCCAATTCATAGACATCTCTGCTCATCAAAGGCATCCAAAGAACTCAACCCACCCACCCAGATGCCAGACAACCCATAACTTTAGACATACTCACCAAAAGTATCTCCACCTTGGGCCAAGGCTAACACTCCATCAATACTCACACTTGACGTAATGTTCATATTGGCTTTTTTCGTTTTTTTCAGATGCTCAGAACTCATCATCACATCCAGCTTTAACCCAAAAGTCCTTCTAACAATTACAGATTTATCAGTGCTAGATGACGAAACCATGCCTTACTACATAAAGCAAAGACAGATAAAAAAAAAGGCCATTTCATCTACATTTTCAATCTCCTGTCACCAATTCAACTGTATCAATCCCTCTTAGCCTACTTACATTTCAGAAGCATGCAGGCTGAATTCTTATCCGACCCACTCTTCGCAGACGACTCCTGTCGCCCTGTCACACGTTTCTGGTTCCAAATCTGGCTGAAGTCCATTTTGCTCCAATCTGACATCCCAGCAGATTACAATTCCCGCCTTCCATTTCATGCAGGTGCAGCAACCACAGCTGCCCCAAAAAGGCCTCAACCGGCAGCAGATCAAAGCACTTGAAGGCTTTAAGCTAAAATATTAAATTACCCTCATCAGCTAAATTCTTTAGCATCAACTTATTCTCATACACCCAAACCTATCATGTCCACCTCAATTTAACAACATCAATCCACTAAATTGGGAAAATATTTCCACGTTAACTGTCGCAGCAGCATCCACCCACTCGCTTCCACAGGAGCTAACTTTATTATTTCAGTGCTGCAGCAGTGTTACTACCTTAGCTCCCACAGAAACTTTGCTTCTCCATCCAACATGCTTCACCACCACAGCAGTGTTACTCCTTCCAGAAGCTCAGTTTTTCCATCCAATTGCTTGCACTGCCGCAGCAGTGTTATCTCCTCTGCTCCTGCAGAAGCTCAGTTTCTCCACCCAACTTACTTTCACTGCCGCTGCACAATATTATCTCTTCCACTCCCACAGGATCCCAGTTCTACGTCCAACTTGCTCATTATGGTTCATTAACAAAGTTCAGGAGGAGCATATTCAAATGATCTATCCAATGAATGTCATCAGCAATCAACACATATCCTATCAGCATAAGAGTAGGTCTATATATATACACAGTTGACTCACCTCCATTCCTCAACAGTTTTTCAGCATCCCTCCACTCCCCCGACTCCTCACTCTTGGTTGGTTCCTACCATTGCCAGGAATACGGGGGGAGTACTCTGGGTTCGGGCCAAATACAGAGCTTGGAACCCTCTCCTTGGACAGCATGGCAAATATGCATATAATTTATATGCTCCACTCCTAAGCAACCATACACAGATCGCATGTGTCACCTCCCGTAATGTAGTGCCGGGCAGAGAGACACACAGATCTTAAGCTGCTTATTAATTCTTAATGGGAGAGACACAATCACTGTCTTCAGTGCTTGCTGAAGACAGAAAACTACCTTTGCTGTGTTGCCGGCTTCCGACTTGTATGCAGTCACACGTCATGGGCTGACATAACAACAATCAAGATTGGACTAGTTGCACACGTGCTTCAGACGTTTGCACACCGAAGGCATTCCTCCAAATTGTTGTCATACAATGCCTCGAAAGGGAATCTCTTTTTTGTGACACTTCATCAGCTCGACCCTGGACTGTCGACCCATTTGCTCCACCTACAACCTCCAAGCCCATCACTCCAACTTGATCTGTCGACTCCACCATGGCTCCTTGCCCCCTCAGCTCCACCTGGGACCATTGTCCCTATGGCTCCTTTGGGCTTCCTCGTCCCTCCAACTGTGCCTTGGTTAGTTGTCGCTCTGCCGACTTACGGGCCTTAATCTGTGACTTGTCCCCCCATCCATTTGGCTCTGCCTTCCCTCTGGCTCCACCTCAGTCCTCCAGCACCTGGCTTCACCTCAGTAGCTCGGCTCCGCCTTGGTCTCCAGGACCTTTAGTGTCCTCCGGTCCCTTCGGTTTTGCCTGGGTCTCCACCTCCACCAGCTCTGCCTCAGTCTGTTGTCCACCTTGTTCCATCTGCCAAGTCTTCACCATGGCTTCTTCCTCCCTCAACTCTACTGTGGGCTTATGTCTTGGGATTCTGGCTGGGGATTCTACCATGGCTCCTTCTACAGCTCCTTCTACCATGGCTCCTCCCTGGCTCTTCATGTTTTCTGGTCTTCCCAGGGCTTGCTCTGCATCCCCCACCTAAGCCCCCTCCTGCCCTCCTCCGTTAGACTCTTTGTTTATTATTTGTGTTAATAAGGCACAAGGATGCAACTTCTCGTTAATTTGATTATCATGCACACCAGTTATTCATTTCGTTGATTGGTTTGTTAGGGTATTTAAGCTCTGTTTCTTTCAGTTCATTGTCTGTTTTCCTCGGTTATTCTGTTCATTGTTCCCTTTCGAGGGAATTCGTGCTGCGTCAATGATGCTTTGGGAAAGCCTCTGCGTGATTGCGTGTGATGCAGGTGTGTCAACTTCCGGAAAAAAACTGGCTTTAGCTTTTGTGCCTCAGCAAGTGCTTTATGTAAAACTGTGTGTCTTATTTATTGTTGTCTGTCCCGATATAGTGCAGTACACAATTACATTATGGCGAACCAAACATTCAAGAAGTGCATTCCTCCTTGCCCTTGTTTTCTCATAGGTGGAGACACGCATGACTTGTGCGTTATGTGTTTGGGAGCGGAGCATGCTCAGTCAGCCTTTGAGGGTGCTGACTGCGAGCATTGTGAGAGGCTGCCGCTCCGCTCCCGCCTGTTTTTGAAGAATGTGATCAGGCTCACGTTCCTCATGGCTCTGGACCCGCTGCTGCTGAGGCAGCACTGAGATAGAGATCATGGGGTTCGCAAATGGATCTCTTAGAGGGGTTTGATCCTTTCCTGGTCGTGATGTCACCTTCCCATGACATTCACTCTTGCAAGTTGACATACGTGCGTCAGACGCAATCACGCAGAGATGTTCCCAAAGGGCCTCGTTCCCTTCTTAGGGAACTAGGGTTACAGCCATAACCTGAGACGTTTTCTAGTTCTGAGGATTTTTTTGTTTGTTTGTTTTTTTTTTTTTAGTTTAATAAACATATTACTACTGTGATTAGATCCTACCATTTCTCATCTTTATTTCAACCGTTGTTGACAATTTAGCCATTTATGACTTCTTGACTTAATGGGTTTTTGAGTTTGTTCAGTATTGTGAGTTGTAAGGGGTTAAACTGGCTTAGGTGAAGCTGAAGGTGAGAAATGCCATGGCAAATTCATTTAGTATTGCATACAAAATAAATAAATAATTCTATACAAATACTGAGAGAACAAAGAAAAAAACAGACCACCACAGGAGTGACCCATATAATCTATCATGTGAATGACTGTTTTGGTATTTCTAACAGGTGGTGTGTGAATATGTGTGTTGTCCAGGTATACCCTACGTTATGGGGACAAAATGTCCCCACATAAATGCCTGAAATCCTTGTCCTTGTGGGGACATTTTTGGTCCACATGAGTAAAACAGCTTATAAATACAAAGTGATGTTTTTTGAAAATGTAAAAATGCATAAAGTTTTCTGTGATTATTATGTCTATGGAATGTATCCAAAACCCAGTGTGTGTGTGTGTGTGTGTGTGTGTGAGCACATGTAAACCTTCACAGAATTCGATACATTAATAAATTATGTATTTGTGTCAACCAACTGTAGATCTATTGGGAATTAATTACTGCTTTATACCTGAACTATAGTAAATCACCAGCTGGTATATTGAACTTACTTTGACTTTAGACCAAACTACCATAATGCCAAATCTATCTTTTAGTTTTTACTTACTTTACCTACTTTAGATTTGGCATTATAGTAGTTTGGTCTAAAGTCAAAGCAAGTACAATTGTGGGTAATATGAGGCCAAATTAAATGATTACATAATTTACATTTTTGGTTAAGTATCTCTGTAAGTTTCATTTTCAAAACCCAATAACAGAAAAAGTGAAATCATACTATAAGGTTTAACGTTTCCATTTTAGTTATTAGTGTGTAGCTTTCTGAATAAATGCACCACTCAAATTCACTAGAACTCCAAATGTAAGAAACTCTGCATTTGGTGAAGGCACTTACCAAACATCAGGATGTACAAACATCATTCATGCTGAGACAATAAGTAGGTTTCTGTGGTCTCTTTATGAGTACACTAGTGGAAGCAGATCTGATGTGCATATCAGCAGGGTCTTTTTGACACTTTTTCTCTCATCTGTTAGAGCGTCGCTCCATGAGTTACAGGATATCAGGGTTGATGTTCGTATCTATTGATTTACTAACAAGCGTGACCACACTGAAAGTACCTTGTGGGCTTGGTGTGGTAGTGTCAAATTATCCTACAGCACTGACAGGATGTAAGTGTTTCTCATAGATGACAAAGCTCTTCATGTCGCTTACAGTAGGTGCTAAATAGAGCTGGGAGATTCTGCAGAACAATTGGACAAGTAAGCGTTCTGGTATCTTGGATCTAGGTTTAGTATCATTACGATGACTGACAGGCAAGCATTCTGAGTAAAAGTAAATGAACATGATACATGAACATAATGATAATGAGGTACTCTAGAAGCAAGCCAAGCATTTTTTTTTATTATTATTATTACTATAGAAACAACATTATGAGATAACTTACTCTTCTGACAAAAAAAAAAAAAAAAAAAATAGTTAATGTAGTTATTTTCTGCAGATGAAAATTCCAAAACAACAGCAGTTTATTAATTCTTACCAAGCATCAAGCTTTGTGTGTCACCAAGCAATGTATGGAACAAAACAGAGAAAGTAAAAAATATTCATGGACTTCACAGAGTTAGAGAAACGTGTGGTTTTGCATGGTCAGGTGCATATATTAAAATTTACAAAATCCTCAAGTGCAACTGTATGTTAAATTTTATTATGATATTTTTCTCACTTCAATGGTGCGATTTACATTTAGACAGAGCACAACTCTGATCAAAAAAAGTAAAAAAAAAAAAAAAAGGTTTATCTACTTTCTCTACAGAACAGAAGGCTCAGCAATAATTTAAATGAGCTTTTACTAGGTTGCAGAATAAACTACAATATCTGCTAGATTTTATGTGCGACTCTACGTCAGATTTATAGAGCAGATTGCAGTTCTGAATGATTTTATTAGTGACAAAATTACAGGGCTTGAAAATTTGACAAAGTAATAAAAAACATTCAGAGCTTAAGTCCTGGAAGCCCATCCCTAGCGTCGCCCATTGTGCCACCCCTGCACTATGAAATGTGCAGACTATATATTTCTTAAATAAATTCTGGTATTTTGCAGCTATATCACCATTTAGAATTTGTCCCAAATTTTTATTCCATTATTTATTTTCTGTAGCCCTACTGGAAACTAGCTGTGAACAGAATCATTTACTTAGGTGTACAACCTTTTGCGTCTAAACCTTTTTAGCAGTAGCTGAGTTAATTTAATGTCAAAGACCAGTGTACTTAACCTTCAAACACATAAATGAAACTGTTGGGGGTTGATGCTCAGTTTAGATGAGGAGAACAGGAAGCCAGAGATAAGTCCTGGCAGACGTTCACATTGACCTTGTTTGAGCAGGCGGCTGTAATTAAGACGCTAGCTGGAAACCTGACTCCAGTGTGACGCAGCCTGAGGCTGGCTGCAGAAGTGGAGGTCGGAAAAAGAAACGAGATCCTTGTCGGCTCAGTGGCTGCACTCGATAGTGCTGCCAAGGCCGAGGTTAGCCCACTAATTCGTCCAAATGAGCGCCCTTATTCATGGTATCTTTATACATGCAGACACACTCACATAAACACACATACCAATGTTCCCGCAGACCAGAAAGGAGCGGAGAGTTATGAGGGCTTTGGTTTTCCTGGGACAGAGGAGAGTTGAGTATAATGTCGGCCGTTGATCTGTTGTGAGTTCCTATGGCAGAATATTAAAGGTACAGCAATGCAGTTGAACTTGGTGCAGCTGTAACAGCGCTGAACCTCTTCTCTTTTGGATTATGATTTTTAAAACACACTAGCATGAAATAATGGTGATGTAAAACAATGGTGTTTGGCACATTCCTCTTGTGTGATTTGTGGTTTGTTCACACAGGAATAGGTAATTATGTACCTATCAGGATTAGCTCATTTAAATTATATTCGACTGAGGCTGGACATTCCCTAATACCTCCTTAAGTAAAGCATTATTATCTTTAGCTCTTTACAAGTAATCTCTGTCAATACCCCAGCTGGATTCATTTTTCGCTCTCATTTCAAGGACAAACATATTGAGGAATTCAGACAAGGTGCTCTTACAATACAAAATGTAAAAATATCTGTCCAAAAAGCAAAATAATTAACTGTAATATATAAAATAAAATATTTGCCATTGCTCTTTTTCCAACAGAAACCAATTGGACTTTGGAATGGGAAAATACAAGAGAGATTTTGAAGTTACATTATACTGTTAGTGGAAAAAGACAGTTATATAATGCATTTCTGAGTGAGACTGCAAACTTTTTTTTTTACTGAAATTGTTTTAGAATGATCACTTTTTAAATGAAACCATTGTAATCCTGATAGTACCCCCACCCCCACCCTTTATTTTTTTTTTTATTATTTTTTTTTTTTACAAAATGTAACTGTAAAATACTTTTTTTTTTTTTTTTTATGTAACTATAACAAATTACAGTTACCAGTTTTTTGTATCTTGATTATGTAACGCTGTTACATGTATTCAGATACTCCCCAACCCTGACCATATCAGCCATAGAATGGCCTGTGCAACTGGTGGAATTCAATATATATATTTTTTTTTTTTTAACTCTTAGGGTTAAATCCACTCATATGTCTTTATGGGGGGTTACCTGTCCCAAGTTCATGATAAATTGAGTATTCTCTATTCAACATATATAAATTCATCAGAGACAGATGTCAATTTCAATATTTAACTCCCAGGGGTAAATGCAACTATAAAATCAACCAGAAAAGTATAACACTGTCTGGGTGATAGACTGAATTTGTTATAAATATAAACAGTATCCAATTCCTCAAAGTTAGAAAGCGTCAGAAAATATCACATGTATACCAAAAGAATCAAGCAAGGTTTTCGGATAACATGAGATCGTCGCGTGCAAACACTTTCCCTCAAGAAGAATGTTGAATGAGAGTGGAGCTTAAATTTAAACTCCCAATTATGCACATTTTCTCATGTACACGTCAAGACATTCCATACACACTGTGAACATCATCCCTCTTAAGATAGCGAATGCATGGCGGTTCACATATCTTTATTTATTTTTTCTTTCTTCTCTCTCTTTTTTTAGGTCTCTGTTTAAATTGGAAGAATTCGCAAAGCGAACTTCCAGATCCAAAAAGTGACTTAGGAGTCGGCCACACCCATCTCAAGCTCCTCTTAACCCACTCTAGCCAGTGATACCCATGATCAAAGCAAACACAGGACCTGAAGCACGGGGTGCGGATGTCTGACTCTTATACTCGAGAAGAGAGCAGACAAGAGCAGATATTGAACCGCTCGCAATTTCATATATTGTGTTTTATACTTTAGACCTGACAATTTACAGACTAACTCCTGGTCTAAATATTTTCCACTTTCACACAATACAACATTTTTCTTTGTTTCACACAAACAATTTTTGTTTTGCTCAACAATCATGCAGCTTCCGAAGACAAAGAAGCTGAGGACACGCTGTTCAGGTGCCTATTTATGGTTTCAGTGACATATTATGCTGCACTGCTATGTCATCATGTTCAGCCAATCAGGATGGCGTGCGTAGCCAATGCCTTGATGCGGTGTCGAGATCCAATCCACAAAGGAACCAGGTTTGTGTAATGACATTTGCTTAATTATGTTATCTAGGTATCAGTGTTAAGGAGAAAAAAACAAAACAAACAAACAAAAAAAAAGCTCTAAACTGTTTTCCAAAAAGTAGAGGTAACATGACAAGAAGCTATATCACTATATTTACAAAAATGTAATAATCTAACATGCTTGACATATAAAGAACTGAAGTCTAATTATTTTTTTGTGAATTAAAATTAATCTCTAAAAATGCATCCCCATGCAGATGTGTGTGTGGAATTTTACAGCAATATAAAAATATATAGCAAGTATCACAATATCGTAAATATATATTCATGTTTCTCTCTATCGCTGTGTTGCTGAATTGGATATAAAATTCTTAACCGTTTAAAATTTGTTGTTCTTTACATATGCAGGTGAGTGGTATAAATACTACATACTACATTCACCATATTGGCACTCTCCTTTGACATACTAACAACAATCTGATAACAATTGTCTGTATTTTTATGTATTATGAGTCAGTCGTTGAATCATCCACTCAAGTGATTTGTTAAAAACAATTTAAAAATATTAATTCAGGAATTTTTTTTGTATATTGAACTGTTGTATAAAAGCAATATCACACTTCTAAGCATGCTGTTATTCTACACAATCATCTGGGTATACTGTTGAGTATACCAGAACCTGGATGTATAACTTCATTATGTATGTACTGTGTAGACATCACACTGCTTTTTATGTAGACATAATCACTGATTATCATGAGAGCATTCTGGTTCCCCTTTATAAGTGTGACATCCAGGTGTGATAATTGTGTCTGAAGCCCATAGATAATTACACCAATTCATTGGCTGATGGAACAAGTGCCACAATTCAAGGCTTTCACCAGTGCTTCAAAAGAAGCGCCATCAGCACGTCCTGGTTTTGCCAAGTTAGACGCGTTCCTGGGTCAACATATTTTGTTGATCCTGGAACAACATTCCTGTCTGAAAATTTAATCCTAACCATATCCCTACACCTAAACCCCCTACCCATAAGTTATTCCTAAATCAGAGGGAAATGATTGGTGAATAACACTGATGTAAAGCACCTAACCCTGGTTGTAAGCCTAAACTTGACATAAACTGTAAACCTGATTAGTTGATTGGAATGTTGTTCCAGGATCAACAAATATGTCAATTTCTCTGGTGGAATTTGCATGTGGCAAGCTGCACCCGAGCTGGAAGCTTGGTATGCAATGTCTTTCAGGTTTGATGATGATGTTCTGTCCACTGCTTCTAGATGTAGTCTTTTTTCTTTTTTTCTTTTTTTTTTACAAATTACTAATTATCATGTCTCTGAATTTACCGGCAGGGTATGAGATGCTATAGATTGAAGAGATGCTTTGCTTCTTATCTCATTGTCTTCCGACTCCTTCTTGGAGCCTCGTCTCCTTCTTCTCCTTCCAGCGCTGGGCAACTCTGGCGCTTGAGATCTGGATTTCAGGTGTGTTTGATTAGGGTTGTAGCTAAGCTCTGCAGGAAAGTGGATCTTAAGGGCCAGAGTTGCCCTCCCCTGTTCTAAGCCGTGCAAGATGACTTCGGCTTTGATTAGCAAGTCCTACTGCTGGTCACTTGTCATAAGAGAATTGGTGATTTATTGGCCTTATCGGTAAGCCTATTCTTGTATGGACTTTGCTCCCGGTCTGGTGGTTACCTACCTCCACTTCATTTTACACTCAGATACTGAGAGACTACACAGGCCTTGTGAGGGTATTACAGTTTTACATTGACTACACAAGCCAGTGGTGTAAATCTGACCAGCTCTTTGCTCTTTTTTTTTTTTTTTTTCAACAGGGGTGTTGCTGCTACGAAATAAAGGATGTTGCATTGGGTGAAGGATGCTATGTCTCATGTCTCTTTGAGGCACTGGTGATTCAAAGCCATGGAGGGTGGTGCTTGCGACAGTAACCAATGAATTTGCATAATTCTATATAGAGACAGAGTGCATTTAGGCCACGCCCACACCAGGGGGAAAACAATCCAACTCTCTCCATTGACTTTGTTTTGTGTGAAGTTGCTTTCTTGTCATTTTTTGCTTCTAACAAAAGACAGAAGAATGCCTAAAAACTGCTGTGTGACAGGGTGTACAGCAAACAAGCTAAAAAAATTAAAAAAATACCTGTAAAATCCAGCCTTTAAGGAGACACAACTGGATACAGGCAATAAGATATGAAGCATTAGCAGGACGAATGGGTAAATTGTGGAATCCTGACACTCAGTATGCTTCAGTATGCCTACGTGTGCAGTAAACACTTTGTCACTGGTAAGTCACATATCCAAATGTCAGTTTTATATATTATATTTCCTGTCGTCGATTACGTTCCCCTCCAGTGGGTGTAGTTCTTGTTGCGCACTGTCTCAATTGACTGTATCCACTTTTGTGTCCTTAAATGCTCGTTTTTGTTTGTTTGGTTTTTTTGGTCGACAGCTTATAAAAACATAGTTCTGTGCTTTTAGCTTGTTTGCTGTAAACCCTGTCACATAGCAGCTTTTAGACATTATTATGTTTTTTGTTATTAGTCATAAATGACAAGGAGGCAGCTTCACGCAATACAAAGTCAATGGAGAGGGTGGGATTGTTCCCCCCCGGTGGGCGTGGTTTTCAGTTTATGACACGTGTTGCTTTGTCCATATAGGCTTCAGACAGTTGTTACAACTGGAGGATGTTCCCATAGTGTCAGCTATTGACACAGCATCTCGTTCCTTACTCGGGGAACCAGGGTTACATACATAACGGAGCTGTTTTGTCACATCAGGCATTGCTCAAATTGTCATGCCACTAGATAGGCCTATGTGACTACATAACAGGGAAAAGATCGATGTTGTTAGTAAATAAATTAAACAGAAAATAGTTAATTTTCTGTAAAAAAAATAAATAAATAAATAAATAACCCCCAATATTAATAACTAGTCAATCACGTGAAAGCTTGTTAGGGTTTAATCAGTGAGGTCACACTGGTTCCTTCAACAAAAAGTCTTTGTCAGTTTCTAACATAGGTTACCTGCAAATTGCTATCCCAGACTCTACATAGTTCTATAGAGTAACGTTGGCATGGACATTTTGGCACCCATTATGAAATTAAGCAAATAGTACAGAATTAAAATTAAATAAATAAATACATTTAAATAAAGAGGAAAAAAGTGGTTTATTTTCAGTCTTAGTTTCAGACTCAAGGACAGTCTAAGCTCAGCACTTCAATATTTCCTGTTTCACAGAACTGTTTACACCCACGTAAAATCCCTTTGTCATCCATCACTGTGGCTAAACCAAAAGTGTTTTCAGCTGAAAGAAGCAAATGATCATTAACCTACACCGCTCAGGAAAGAAATGGAGAAAAAAAAAAAAAAAAAGAAAGAAAGAAAAAAACCCCCAGAAAGATTAAGGTAACACTTTATTTCAATGGATATTCTACTGACTATAAGTAAGTTTTATTAGACTATAAGTAAGTCTTTCAAGTACATGTAGACTTATTCTACTTCCACTATCCCTAACCTAACACTCTACTAATACTCTAATGAAAGTTAGTTGACATGTAGTTGCAAATTAATGAGAGTTAGTTGACATGTAGTTGCAAATTAATGAGAGTTAGATGACATGTAGTTTGCAAAGTTACTTATAGTTAGTAGAATGTCTAAAGTGGAATAACGCAATAAAGTGTAACCTGATACTTGGCCACTGTGCATCTATGTGGTGGACCTAGGTGACATTGACTTCAGAAAAGATTAACAGAAAAATAGTTGCAGGAAAACAAAAGCATTTTTTTGCAATGCCCAAAAACACAAATGTAAGAAAATTAAGAATCTTAACATATTCTAGAGGAGAGGTCAAAGATCTCTTCAACAGTGCACTTACTTGACAAAAGCACAGAAACTCTTCCTAGCATCTCCAGGAGAGGCTTCACCCAATATTAATGAGAAGGCAGTCACTTGAGCATGGCACTGTGGACAAATTTATGGACAGGCCCTATCCATACAAACATCTGTTTAGTGGGCCATTTCATCACAGGGCCAGGGACAACTTGAGTCCCCATTTCTGGGACAGCTTTCCTGGTTGTACACGCTGACAATGGCCTTGATTAATTGTAGGGATGTTGTGTGGGTACGAATGTACAATTCAATATTTTAGTGTATCATTTGTGTTATGGGTCATTGTGCTTTCTCCTGTCATGTTTCCTCTACCAACTTCCCTTGGAGTGAAATCCATCCAACAGGGCTTAAGTAGCTTTCCAACAGGACATTGACCTTGAGTACCTGGCATTGATTTCCTGTGGCGTCGCACAGAAAACGGTCGTTACCCCGCTGCCTAACAGCAAGGCGTGATTGGGAACAGATTCTTCAAATCCCGATACACAGAGCTGATGGATGGCCTTTGTCTGCAGCACATCAATTCTCACCTGCCTCAGTGGAGGTGACACCTGCGCTGAATTTATCATAATACACCAAACTGACACATCAACCTGGGAAAGACGAACCAGAATGGAATTCCTAAATAAAAACCCTCTCAGAGGACCTGGGCCTGAAACACTCAAACTCCTAAGGGATTTTCTGAAGACACAAATATACGCAAATAAAGCACAAGTCAAAAAACATCTCTAGATTTTGCATTAATAATATGATATGCCACAATATTCAATCCTCAGAAACTATTCAACATTTTGCAAAAGGTTTTCATTTGCATTTCAGGAGAAATGAATGATGGTGACTGTGACCTCATTTTTTTTTTTGTTTTTTTTTTACAAATGATTGCAATGTAAACTAATGGACTGAAAATATGATCATATGTTTTAACGGTTTGCTAATTTAATTAATCATTCCCCAAAAAGAGACATCTGTTTTTTCTTCTTTCTGCCCAGTGGAGCAAAGAATGAAACCAACTCTCAAGAAGGTCCACATTCTCTGTCTGCGCCTGGACAAGCTAAGTGCAGAATTAACAGCTCGTGAAGAGATGAAGAGAAAAGAGTGTTTAAACAAACAGCTTATTTCTTTCTGCCTCTCTCCCTCTGCCTCTCTTCTCTCTCAGCAAGGCAACTCAGGTATTGTCTCTATGGCGACTGTAAGGGGGCCAGACCAGACCACAGCGCCAGGCCCCAAACCACAGCCCATTTAGAATGGAGCAGACGAGTGTTTAAGCTTTACCCACTGGCCCCTCTCCTCTTCCCTCCCCTTAACAGCACAATGCCCCCTTTCAGCCTCTGAGCGGCCCTCTATGAACCACAGACAACCAGTCTTCACCCCACCCCCCCTCCATTAACCCCTACCGCTAAAGAGCTTAACACCACACACCGGCAGCCCAAATACCCTCCAAAAAGCATATGTGCTGTGGTTTCATTAGACATGATGTTTAGTAAAATTGAATAACATCACAACGGTTTGACTAAGATTGTCAGTCTGTCCCTTATAGAATAAAATTCTGATATTACTGAATCACTTCCGATGCTGATTTAAACCTGTGTGCTGTTTTTTATGGAATATGAAATGAGAATTTTGAAGGATCTTCACACAGTTATTTTCCACACAGTAACAGTTTATAGTCTGTTAAGCTCCAAAAGCACTGTAAAAACTCTATATGACTATATGAGTTGTGTGCCATATTCCAAGTCTTCTTAAGATAAATATAATATGTTTATGTAAGGAATAGACTGAAATTTAAGTCATTGTCCATTGAAAATCTTCCTCTCTGCTGAATATTTCAAATTAAATATGGTATAGACAAAATATGGCTTAGGTGCCATGTTTGGTTTGAGAGCCACAGCAAAGTAAAAGCTTTTTTGTGAATAAAATCTTAAAATTTGCACTGTGGGAGTTAGACAGACATGTAAAATAATGACAGAATTTTCACTGTTACGTAAACTATTACTTAATCAAAAGTAAAATTGTTTATCAGTAATTTCTTTAACAGATTGTGGTTTCAGGAACAGAAAAAAAAAAATGCAACAGAGCACACCATTTTTATTTTGATATTTAATTTATATTCTATTCTCTTCCATGCCATATAGACCCACCAAATATACTGTTAGATGTTTTTCTCTTTTGGTGATATGATTTATTAATTGTTAAAACAAACTGAATTGTAGTCTGGGCTGGTCAACGGTGCTACAGATGTGGAGTTTCGACCAACATGCCCACTGTAGCTTTAATCACTGAGTCATGTTTTATTTGGATTGTATTTTGTGACTACAGTATTTTTTTTTTTAAAAAAAGGGCTCCACTTCGCTTTGCCCTCAGAGACACCCTCTTCACTCTACAGAGGGGCTTTGGAGGGTTGGAAGGTAGACTTTGGTCTGGAGACCACACACACACACCCCAGAAGTGAGCCGAGGGCCATATCCTCTGTTCAGACAGTTACCATGTTGTTCCACTCCAGTGTTCAGTAATAGGATGAGCAATTCATGGTTATGATTTTCCATATTTAATGGAAGAAAGCTGTCTCACATTATGAGAGCAACTTGGATAACTATAGGCTAGTTCATTAATGTAATTGATTTAGAACAAGACCTTGTTAAAGGGATAGTTCACCCAAAAACATGTCATCATTTACTCACCCTTAAGTTGTTCCAAACCTGTATGAGTTTCTTTCTTCTGTTGAAAAGAATTTTGAAGAATGTTGGCTACCAGACAGTTGACAGTAGCCATTGACTTCCATAGTAGGAAAAAAAGAAAAGAATAAAATCTTTATTTGTTTTCAACAGAAGAAAGAAACTCATACAAGTTTGGAACAAATTGTCTTATCTGTATTTCTCCAAAGACATTTCAGAAGATAAACATCTGAGACAATGTTCATACTTAAATGATACATAACTGAGATAACTAATAAGTCTTTTTGGGTACAAAAGAGCAACCTCTGAGCAAACACATTTTCCTCAGTGAATGACATATCAAGAGCAATATGAACTTTGCTGCCTTTGTCTAAATACATATGCATGCAGATCTTCTTCTACAGGCTGGATGTGTCTCTTTTCTCTTTATCCTCCCTTTTCTTTTGATCCTTTCTGTCTTTCAGTTCCCCTGTAATGTTTGATTGAGCGGAACATTAGACAGGAAAAATCTATCCACAGATGTTTGCCGGACCCAGTTGTGCTCCTGATTAGCATGCTTTGATAAAGAACTGCTTTGAATGATTCTTTAAAGTATTGATTGCTGGAATACAGCGATCAGGTAGAAGAGGAATTAGGCCAAAGGATGGAGGCAGGATTAGGAAGGATGAATGATCTTTGGTTTATAAATACTTTGTAGAGAAAGAAAGGGGGAGGTATATTTTGGTTTTGCAAATTAGTTTCTAACATACAAAGGTATAATTCACAGAAATATGTCAGTTCATTAATTACTATACCTAATTACTATAGAGTGCTCTGCATCTCTTGGATATATTTATACAGTATCTCACCTGACCCATAAAAAAATTATGTGTAAATGTAAGGATGATTAATAAACATTGATTTTCACTGTATTTGTATAGGCTTATGTCTATAGCTGTTTTTACATTTGATAGCATTCATTTTGACACTGCAGAAGAAGTGGGATGGGGCAGCCAACTGCAGGGAAGAAGTACATCATTAGGAGCCGCATGGAAAAAGTTACCAGACAAAATTAATTTTTAATATGAATGTCGGGCAGAACTTAGAGTGGGCACAATGTTGTAAAACTGCTGCAAATCTGGAATAGATAAAGGAAATACATCTATGTGGCTTAAATTAGCAAAGTTAATTATTTCATAATGTTCTATGTTTGACATAAAACCATTATTATATATATATATTTTTTTTTTCGAATGTGTTGTTCATGTAAATATTCAGAAACAACTTTTTAGTACCAAAGCTGGTGAAATCATTAGAAGTCCCTTAATTACCATAATATTCACCTCAGTTACCCATCTGACTAAGACATTTTGTCATTATTTCCAAGACCCTGATACCTAAATATTTGTCTTCCCTCACTAAATCCCAGTTGGTGGGCTGGTGGAAATCTTGGATGTGTTCACAATCAGTGTGTTAAATTATTCAGTGTGTTAATTTGTCTCCGCACATATGAAAACGCTTGAAGTGTTTGTTTAGTTAGAGGGTAAGGATATGCCCCTGACATGTTATTTTTTTTAGGAGACGCCTTTGGCTTACATGTGCTGTAATATGACTACACTTGTGCTACATGTTTTTGGTGGACTAGAAAAGGGAGGGTAGAGCACAGTCTGCGTAGCTTGTTTACACAGTTTAGCATTACCCATTTGGCACCCTAGGCAACACCCCATCTCACTTCAAGAAATGAAGACTAAATGCACAACGAATGTAGTACGAATGTTTTTTTGTTTGTTTTTTTTAATCAAGATTAATTTTATGCTACCTTTATGGAGCTTAAATATTCTGGACCCCATTGATTTTATTATAGAAAAAAAAAAAAAAAACAGCTGAAATTTTCTTCAAAATATCTTCTTTTGTTTTCTACAGAAGAAAGAAAGCTATACCAGTTTGAGGAATAAAAAAAAAAAAAAAAAGGTCCCACTTTATATTAGGTGGCCTTAACTACTATACTTGCATTTTAAATTAATCATTTGATACAATGCACTTATTGTGTACATACATAGTTTTACATTACATACAGAAAAAAAAAAAAAAAAGTAATGTAATTACATCTGTGTACAAAAGTGTTTTGCAATACAGTATGAACACAATAAGTACATTGTACTTATTTTTGATGTAAGTACACAGTTAGGCCACCTAATATAAAATGGGACCAAAAACACATAAGGGTAATAAAATGATGACAGAAGATATGTACAGTTCAACAGGAAAGCTAAACAAGTGAAATACCTCAGGCTACATAACCTGGTTCCCTGAGATAGGAATGAGACATGATGTCATGCTGTTGACGCTACGGGAAGGCTTCTGCATGAGCCAGTGTCTTGAACACTTGAACCTGGGAGTTCTCAGTTAAGACTAGTTTTGATTTGATTGAGAGAGTGGTCACATGTAAAATGTGGATATGTATTTAACTTTCTTTTTTTTTCTTTTTTCTTTCTTTCTTTCTTTCAAATTTGTTTTTAATGTTAAATACATTCCTCTTTTGTGGAATTTGATCCTAGATCAGCAGTTATGGACAGTGTTATCCTGGAGCAGGTATTGAAATTCCTAGGCTAAGCTCTAAGCAACATTATATTCTAGAAATTTGATCACTGTAACTAACTTGCAAAAATCAAAATTTGTGTTGCTCATGTTGTGCTGAAAGTCAGCAGCGCCACTCATGAACCACAAAATCCCTGTCACCCGGTCTATCTGTGCTCTTGGTTGGCTCTGGGGACGCTGCCAATCCATTATCAGACTGCCAGGGCTACATGAAATTTGTTTGGTAAAGTGGGTGTGGGGTGGGAGTCGCTTATGTCAACTAATGAGTTGAAAAGCCTTGGACTTAGCAAAGTGAAGGGTCAAACACAACATCTACTGTCACACTGTTGTGCAAAGAAAAGTCTCCTTGATTAAGATATGTAACAACAGACATTGGACTTTTTCCTCCAATAATGTTCAAACATTTGTGCTCTTTACTCTCCAGACGGAGTGTATTGGAAAACCAGATGCTACGTGGCCTTACATAACGATCCTTTTCGTGAACAAGAAGCCATTTATCAAGATACCATTTAATGCAGCTCAAAAGGTAAAGGGTGATAGCTGGTGTTATCCAAGGTGACTGCAAAGCTCGAACGAATCTCGATGAACAGTTCTGGGTCCACTTCTTTCGGCCTCTTTGACAGCAGAGTAGTTTGACTTGCAGCTCTCATGGGTGTACTTCTTTACCTTCTGCTCTACGAATAAGCAGCATATTGATTAAACGGCTGGTCCTAATTGGGCTGCGATCTCTGGCCTCCAGACGTATGACTGAGATGACAGGAAATGGATACTCCTCTGCCGCTTGAAAACAGTCTAATTGAACACAATATATAATGTTTTAAACCTTCTATCAGTCTTTTATTTTGTAGCCTATATTTTGTACATTTGTAAAACAAATAATTTGGTTAAACAATTTAGACCTGTAGATGCCTTAGATACTTAAGGCATCCCATACTGGATGACCTCCTAGCTCTCTTTCCCACTGCTCTGGACTGGTTATGCAGCCAATGCAGTCACCTTTCTTTTAGGTGGATTTTATGCCTTATTTTAAAAGGCCTGTTTTTTTTTTTTTGTTTGTTTGTTTGTTTGTTTTTTTTTTTTTCTATTTGAAGAAGAAATTCTTCTGATTTGGGTCTCATGTTGGCAGTTTAAGTGTTTGGTTCACTTTGACAGGGTAATGGCTGGATTTCAACGTTCCATGACCGCTACCATCTGAGAATGCTGTTAGCTGCTGGTGTCACTTTAGGCAATGCTGGAATCAGACATACACACTTTGCCATCTCCAAACCACAAAGTCTACCTGCTGTGGCGTCCTTTTTTTTCCTTTTCTCAGGCACCTCATATAAATTCAGACAGGGCCTCTGTTTACAATAATTTAACTGCATATTCATTTTATATATATTCCTTCTGCTGCTCTCATTGAAAGGACATACTATAAAGGACACAGTTATTTTAAACATATTTTCTATTTTCCACAGTCGAGTTTTGAAACAGAAGCCTCTGCATGTGTATTTGAACTTTACATTCACAGGTTCATGTATTGAGCGATTAGTCTTGGTTGGCTTGGTTGGTTATTAGTGTGTGGCACGTGTGAGTGTTCATGCTATGTAGAGCATTTAAAATCAGTAATTTATGAGTTTCCATTTAAGGCATCTGTCTATGCAGACAGAAGAGAGTTAGCCAACTCATTAGGGCTTTGAAAAGAGACAATGTTTAGTAATAATCTAATTAAAAACATATGAGTGTAGATATTTGTCAAAATTAAATATATCCCATGTAGGATGGCTTTTATAATATCAAGTGTTTATTTAAAAAAGTAAAAGAGTACGAATTTGGGCTAAGGGATGATTCTGCAGGGCAGAAGTGCACACACTGGCAGAAGTGTCCACCCGCAAACCATCTCAGCACTCCTGTACTGAAACAAGACTCATTGACTTGATTGTCTCAAGCCTGGTCCCATTAGACTTTGTGGAGATGAATGCTGTTCACACTTGATGTGTGTTAATGAGAAAGTGTTTAATAGGTTGGCTTGAAGTGGGTTGGGGAGGAGGTGGACATAGGAAAAACCTGTCAATGGGTAGGGAAAGCTGATAGTTTTGTGACTGACAGTTGTAAATGTGTCCACTGATCACATGAGCCATCAAGTTTATGTCCAGCAGGAAACCGCCATATTGACCAAAGAAATGAAATGGAGAGAAATAAAGCACTATATTATACAGGACAATGGGCATGCATTAAACGCTAGAAAAACTTTGGACAATTTTTGAAGGTGGAGAAAGAGCCATGTCCGTTTTAAATCAAGAGGGAATACAGCAAATTTGATTTCCAAAAGTACGATTGAACTTGCTTGTCTAAAATTTGCATTGGTCATTGCATGCTTAGATCAGAATGTGTTTAAATTAAAGCTTAAACATTTTGTCACATGATTGAATGCAACTTTTTGTGTTTTTCTTCTACGCCCTTGCAGTACACCACTGAAAATTATTGTGGCATTCCTGGTTTATAAACCCAAGTATGCTTTAGTTGGGCTATGGAATCAAAACCAGAACCCAACCAAAGGTAACCCATATGGTTACCTTTCACAGAAGTCAGATAAACCCAAGAGAAATTCTTTCACTTAGATATCATCACATAGATACTGTGTTTGTACCCTGAATACTTTAGAATACTTAAGATCTAATATTGTCACATGGAATCAATATTAATGCTGTTAAAAATTATGCAGCAGAGTCACGATATCTCAGATCATTATCTAGTCTAGTCTTTAGCCAAGGCTGCAAAACCACCACCCTTCCATAAATATGGTAGAACTATCACATCTACCACTAAAGATTGCTTTATAAATAATCTTCCTGATCAGTTTCATCACCTTAGCATACCAGACAGCTTAGAAGAACTGAATGTTGCAACTATTGACTCTTTTCCAGCACATTAGATGCAGTAGCTCCTTTGCGCTTAAAAAAGATTAAGGAAATTAGTCCAACGGTGTGGTACAACGAGCACACTCAGGTCCTTAAGAAAGCAGCCAGAAAAATGGAGCACAGCTGGAAGAAAACAGAATTAGAGGTTTTTCACATTTTGTGGAAAGAGAGAATAATTGAGTACAGAAAGCACTGCATTTGACATTATCGATCACAACATTCTTTTAAATTGACTCAAAAATTATGTTGGCATTAGTGGAATTGCATTGGCATGGTTCAAATCATACTTATATGACCATTATCAGTTTGTAGTAATAAACGAAGAGATGTCATATTGATCACAAGTTCAATATGGAGTACCGCAAGGCTCAGTACTAGGACCGTTGCTTTTCACTCTGTACATGCTACCCTTGGGAGATATCGTTAGGAAGCATGGCATTAGTTTTCACTGTTATATACTTGATGATCATGATGATACTCATTGCTCTATATTTCTTCACGCCCTGACGAAACTTACCAGTTCACAAAATGACACCTCACTGACAAATGCAGAACAGTTAGTTCACGCGTTCGTGACCTCAAGGCTAGATTACTGTAACGCTCTCCTGGGTGGTTGCCATGCTCGCTTGATAAATAAACTACAACTCGTACAAAATGCAGCAGCTAGAGTTCTTACTAGAACCAGGAAGTATAGCCATATTAGCCCGGTTCTGTCAACACTATTTGGCACCTAAACTCTGCAAAAATCTTCCTAGCATTGTTCAGTAAGCAGACACACTCTGTCAGTTTAAATCTAGACTAAAAACGCATCTCTTTAACCTGGCATACACATAACACATTATCAATTTATGATATGAACACACTTCCTATAACACCAGATGTACTTGTTACATCAGAAGAAGAATGGCATCTCCGCTAATATTAGTCTCTCTGTTTATCCCAAGGTTTACTGTAGTCAGCCGTATCCGGGCCGTATCCAGGTGAGATCAAGGACCTGCGCCTTGACACGACGACAACACAGCTCTGAAGTGTCAGCAGAGATTGAGTCAACTAGATCATCCTCTGTGAAGGCCTCATCGACACGACAGCCAGTGGCACAGATCCTCAACAAACCATCCATACTGGCGTGATGAATATGATCCTCAACTGGATGGAACTGGAATAAATACTTTGACTGTTGCGATCCCAATCGGACTTATGATAGCTGCCTGAATCATAATGCACTGTTCGCTGTTGGCCAGAGAAGAACTGGCCCCCTGACTGAGCCTGGTTTCTCCCAAGGTTTTTTTCTCCATTTTAACACCTGTTTGCCACCTGATGTCACCTGTTGGAATTTGGGTTCCTTGCCGCTGTCGCCTTTGGCTTGCTTAGTTGGGGACACTTGACATTTGATATTCAACAATGTTTTGATCTGCCTGCATTGACACCATTGTATGTGAACTGAACTGAGCTGGATGATGACATCACTGTTTACTCCAGTGCTAAACTCCAATTAATAAATTAATAACTAATGATTCTTACAATGGAATGAATCAATACTGAATTTACTTAAGATGGACAATGACACCATTTTCTTTAAGAGCTGCTGTGCAGCCAAAATTATATACCAGTTATAACTGTAAAGCTGCTTTGACACAATCTGCATTGTAAAAAGCACTATATAAAAAAAAAAAAAAAAAGGTGACTTGACTTGACTTGACTTGACTAGGTTTAAGTCTAGGTTGACTCACCCTATTTACTGCAGCAATCTTGCTTGTCCATTCAATGGCTCAAAAATGTAATGGCTGTGATTAGCAGGGCACCAACAACATAGATGTAACATGCCCTTTTGCTGACTACTTAGTACCTTGCTTTCACACAAAGGCACACAAAAAGTTGCTCAGAGACAATAGAATTGTTAACATTGTATATGTTGTATTTATTATTAACCATACATTAATGGAAAGCTTATTTATTCAGCATTCAGATGATGTATAAAAAAAAAAAATGGACCCTTATGACTGGTTTTGTGGTCCAGGGTCGCATATTTCTTTGTATATGTCCTTTTTTCATATATGTCCTTACTCAAGGGCTCTTCATTCACGTTATAATTAAATTGTTTGTTCTTACCATGCAGAAATATTTTTCAAAAATGAAATTTTTCCCATATGTAGGACTGCCTATATAGACATGCAGTTTATTGACAATATCAAGTGTTCATGTATAGGAGCACAAAAGAAGCTGAGAATGTTGGCTTGCCTGCCCCCACGACACCCATGCGGAGAAAGGGCAGCCAAAGAAGGGGCATTTAGAATCTTTTGACCCTTTTCACTGTGAGAAAAATTCTCCATTCACAATCTGGTATTTTTTCCTCAGTGCTACAGTCCGGTAGCTGTATTCCTGCATTCAGACCAGGACCGCCATCACTGCAGCTCTTTGTCCTGATGCTCCAGCATTCCAGGAATGCCCACATGCTCTAGATGCCTACCTCTTCCTTGTTTTCACAATTATGTATCTGTTTACTTTCAAAAGGGGCTTTTTTTGCTCTGTGTCTTGGTCCTTGTGTCCCACGCTCTGGTGGAAACCAGGCCAGAGCCTGTGATGTACCTGACTTTCGTAGGCAATGTAGAAAAAACATTCCACTAGTCTTCACACATACTACAGTCTTTATGTTACAATATATATGTGACAAATAAAAGATTTTTTTTTTCTCCGGGAGTCAGTTTGTTTGAAAACAACTTTCTATTTTTTCTTCATGAGAAAAGTTTACAATGAACTCTGTGATAACATTAGCAGCTTTGCCCAGAGTGAAACCACATCCCGTGTTCAGATGACCTAGTGACAAAACAGTGATGCTGTAGAGATCTGGTTTTAGGTTTAAGTTTAGGTTGAATCACCCTATTTACTGCAAAAAAAAAAAAAAAAAAAAAAAATCACCAGATGGCTGTGATTAGCAGGGCACCAACAATACAGAGGTAACATGGCCTTATGCTGACTTCTTAGTACCTTGCTTTCACACAAAGACATACAAAAAGTTGCTCAGAGGACAACAGAATTGTTAACATTGTCTACATTGTATTTATTATTAAGTTTCTTGTACTGTACCTCTGCATTTATCCTTTTACTTTCTTAGCATTATATATATTTTTTTTCAATAGTATATTTGAGCAATATTTACAATATTCACAGCAATATTAACATACAAGCAATATAATTTAAACAACATACATTTACCTAAGCAAAATTACACCTGACATTATTGCAACTGTAAAGGTATAAAAAGGGTGCCTAGGGAACATGTCTGAAACTTCTTTGTCTGAAGGGACCATGCAGGCAGCCCAGAAGCATGGCAATGAGACGCAGCGTCTCATTCCCCTTCTCAGGGACGTTTCCTGGGGAATGCATGTCATATTGGCAATGACTATGCACAAGAACAATAACTCAAATGGCCTGATTGCCAGAGTTAAATTCCCCAAAGGTGGCATTTGTCGTTGTCAGTGGCATTACTCCCTATGCCCACTGCCCAAGTTACACGCCACAACAAGGAAGTACAATCTTACCATTCACCTCACAAGGCCAAATTAAAGGACTTGACCCTGGGTAGAGCTCAAAGGCTTGGAATCATTATTCTAGAAAGATTCCTTTAAGGGAGTATGGCCAGGGACAAAAAGGGACCCTAGCCTGTCACTTTCAGTGGGGATCTAAGTGTCAACCCCTAAGCCCTCCAGGGAGGCCAACTTCGTTCCATCTTAACCCAGTCAGCCTACAAACTTTCTGCTTAACAGAATCTCTATACATCATACCAGAGGCCTCCAATGAGCGAGTAGTGCATAAAGGCAATACTGCAACACATTGGATTCCAGAGATGGGTGTCCTGGGGAGCAAGACTCAACATAATGACCCTCCTAGCGAGGGAAGTGACACTGCTCATCCCATAGAGGGAACTCCAGAACCTACAGAGCATAAAATTGCTCTGGGGAAGCTGAGTACTCTACGTAGAAACCCTCAAAGAGGGGAATACTTAACAGCTCTACTAAAGCTGGGTGCGCACTGTGCGATTTATAATAGTCCTTTACGATTGTTGCTTGTCAGACTGTACGTTCATGATCCTCATGTCACACTGTGGGATCTCAGCTGTCATTTATGTCAGACTCGTTAAAAACGGATGTGCGCATGAAAACTTATCCAGAGTATTACATCATCAACCCATACACGTTCGGTGACTGTGAACTGCATTACACACGGGACTAAAATGGTGGTTAACAAAGACATCTGTAGCGTTTATTTTGATCATGGCTTGTCTTGAAAAAAACGAAGACAATTTGACATTTGTCGTAGGAGAAGTCACACTGCAGGACTGTGTGCCTAATCTTCTGATACTGCTAGAATTTCGTCTGAGGTAAAATTTGATTGCAATCGGCTGTCGGTGAACATGTCAAACTAGCGATCAAAGACTCATGATTTTTGAAAACAGATTTTTGACTAGGATTATAGGAATCTTTTAGGATTCTCAAAATTTGTCTCAGATGACCAAATCGTGGCCAAGATGGCACAGTGTGCACTCGCCTTAAAACAGGACAATCAGGGAGGCTCACAAGAATCCTAGTGAGGGGAGTACTAATAATGTTACTAAAACAACCAGACTATCAAGGAGGCTACCAAAAAAGCCTACTACTCAAGGGCTGTCATATGCATGTGCTCAGGTTTGCACACAAAGCTCTACTCTACAGAACAACCCTTGAAGCGAGGGGAGTACTTAACTGGACCCAACCTAAGCCTAAAAGGCATTAGTGACATGAGTGGACTGTATTTTGAAGCGCTCAAGTCACTTGCCTTTAAAGTTATTCTTGACTGTATTGATGAACATCGCATCATGTAAAAGAAAATTTTTCTTGTTTTCTTGAGAAACACCATGAGAAAAGAGAGACTCTCAGACATTGCAGTAGGCTACTGAACATAGAACGGGTCATTCATGTGGATTTGGATAAAACTATTTAATCGCTTTGATGCCGTGCCTGGTGAATGCCGCTTAGCCCTTCACAGTGGCGTATAGTGGACCAGGATGCAGGGCATATTAAATTATTATTATTAGGGTACTTTTATTATTAAATTAATTTTATAATTAATTTGCCCTGCAATAATTTCATAGCGCATCCCCGCATAACCGACACACTGCGAGGATAATAAAAGAGTAGTTAGACAGCTTAGTCCTCATTTCAAAAACAACTTGTTTGATATGTTTTATTCATATCAGATACACATTGTGTAAGTAACTTTAAAGTTTACTCTATTCTTCTCCCAGTTTACAGGTTCACTTACTTTCATGTATTTTGGAAGAAGTGGGTGAATTCGCGTGTTGTAAATCCAACAGATCCGATTCTCTGTGCACGGCACAAACTAACATGGCGGCGCCCATCACACATATAGCTCAACTAACGCGATAAAGGTGTTTAAACAGCAAAACACATCCACTTGTACATATTTGTCAATCAGAATATCTGAGATCCTTCATGCTATAGTTAACAAATTTGTGAATATTTCAAATAAAAAAGGAAAAATGTAATAAAAGCAGATCATCAGTTATACAGCGCTGCTGTGGTGTGTCACGTAACAAGCAATGACACGTCACTGTGGAAACAATAAAGTGATACGTTCTAAATATGGGTAGCCTTGAAAAACTGAGCCCGAATATTTTAAACCTTTGTGTAAAAGGGTTAACACAAAATACTTCTTGATTTACAAAAATACCACAAGAGAAATATTTAAAAAATAAATAAAGTAATAAAAAAAGAAAATCTCGTAACGTCTCTAAGAGAATATGCGCTGTTAATGCAGCGTCAGATGCCAAAAGCTTGGTCAGTTTTTACTTATAGTTTCTGTAGTGAATAATTAACTGGCATTTGAGACTTCTTCACAGGCATAATTTTCACCTAAAGTTTGTACATTGCTTGTGTGATATTCACTGGTTCGCCTTGTTAAAAATGTTTAAAATATTGTTTAAAATTGAAATATTTTCAATATTGCGATGTGGCATTTTTCTTTATCACCAGCTGATATCACTCAAAATGATGGACATTGATTCACATTTTGTGTGCATAATTTCCTGTGAAAATAAAATTAAGTAAATTATTAAATAAATGAGTAAATAAACAAGTAGGTAAATAAACGAGTAACAAGCAAACTTAAACTCGTTTGCCTAAAATTTCTGTGAATAATTTGCTGATGCAAGTACAAAAATATTTTTTTTTAAGTCCCCCCCAACTCGAGAGTCAAATGTCGCCCAGGCTAACAGGTATAAAAGGCCACCTCTGACATAGAGCTCTAGGAAGCAAAGCACTCTCTATGATGACCCGTAAAATGAGGGGAGTACTATATGCTCGACCACACACAAAGAACAAAGTTCAAAGCAAAAAGGCCAAAATAACAGGGTTGATGGGAAATTGAGTCCAAATGAAGTTAATACTTGGGTGAAGGCTCCCTCTGGCAGTGTGTGAGATCTGGTGTGGGAGACTCGTTTGTAACAGAGCCCCCACCCTGTGAGCGGCTCCTAACGCGAGGAGGCAAGCGACGCCGGGGTCTACCTCTTGGTCAAGGGGCCGGCTTTTTCGGGTGTGTCCTGTGAAATCTGTGTATACCACCACCCAGAGATACAGCATGTCTCTGAAGATGTCGTTTACGAAGGACTGGAAGACGGACGGACTGTTGGCCAGGCCGAACGGCATAACAGAGTATTCATAGTGCCCAGTGGATGTAAAGAATGCGGTCTTCTATTCATCTCCCTCCCTGATACGAATCAGATTGTATGCTGAGCGTAGATCAAGCTTGGTGAGATATTTGGTCTGATGGAGCTGTTTGAGGGTGGCAGGTACTAAAGGAAGTGGGTATCTGAATTTGATAGTGATGTCGTTGAGACCCCGATAGTCAACACATGGCCTGAGACTGCCATTTTTCTTCTTTACGAAGAAGAAGCCAGCTGAAGCTGGTGAGGTAGAGGGTCGGATGAAGCCTTTGGCTAGCTCCTATTTGATATATTTCTTCATGGATTCTGACTCAGACAAAGGGAATATTCTTCCCCTGGTGTGCTGTCGGGAAGTAGCTCGATGGAACAGTCACAGGAACGGTGAGGAGGTAAGCCTCAGAAAGATCAGCATATATGTGGGGAAGTCCGTGAATTTCGGGTTTTTCTTTGGTTAGAGTGATGGTGCTGACAGGGATTGGTGAGCTGTGACTGAGACAGTGATCGTGACAGGCTGAGCTCCACTATGTGATTTCACCTTCCCTCCAAGAGATGTGTGGATCGTGTCTGCGTAGCCATGGTAGACCAAGAATCAAAGGATGGGTTGGAGAATTAATGACATAAAACTCAAGAGTCTCATTATGAAGTATGCTGGTTTGCATCTGTAGGTGACTGATGACATGAGTGTTTTTGTCCCCCTCCGAGGGGCCAGCCATCTAGCACCTCCACTGCCAAACGAAAAGTACATGGAATTAAAGCGAGGTTATGTTTGCGAGCAAACTCATTGGATATGAAATTGCCCACTGCCCCAGAGTCTAATAAACCCTCTACAGACACACTCTTTCTGCCGATAAACAATTTGACTGGTATTTTAACACAGGACGTGGAATGTTTGTGCTGGACACCGCCACTCACCGTTCTTGCATTAGTTGTGGTGGGTCGAACTGGGCATGATGACTTGAGATGACCAGATTCACCACAGTACATGCACAAGTGTAGATGAATTTGGCATTCTCTATCCTCAGGAGACAGGTGAGTGTAACCAAGTTGCATGGGTTCCATACTGGGAGCAGGAGAGAATGAGGTGACTTGCATAGTGCGATTGGGTCAGTGTGAGCGCACCAGGTTATCAATTTGGATGGTTAATTCCATGAATTCATTCAGAGTTTTTATCGTGATAGGCCAGCTCGGCCTGCAAATCCAGACTCAACCCCTACCGAAAAAGCAGCATTAAAGTGTCCTCTATCCATTCAGTTTGTGCAGCGAGTGTACGGAAGGCCAGAGTATATTCAGCAGCCTTTCGTTTTCCCTGAGAAGCTGCTCCCCAGAGCTCTGTCCTCTGGCTGAGTGTTCGAACACTTCTCTGAAACGTTGTACAACAACGTTGTCAGAAAAATTGAACCATCCGTTCTCCAGACGAGGTGATCCATCTAAGGCCTTTCTGGTAAGCAAAGATCATATGAATGCGATCTTACTTGAGACTGTGGGGTATAATGCAGGTTGTTGATTGACGAACAGAGAACACTGTAGCAGAAAGCCTTTGCATTTGGTGGGTTCAATGTTAAACTTATCTGGGAATGCCAGTTGAGGGTTAATTGTAGGTGGTGGGTTGTCTGTAATGTTGACGGGTGCGCTGGTGCGAGTTGATTGGCTTATGCAGATAGCTCAGACGAGAGTTGCATGATCGCTGCTGGATCACCATGTGGCGAAGTCTTCTGTGACGAGTCAGAAGGGTATTGATCTATCTGCAGTTTATTAGACAACAGTAGTACAGGAGTAACAAATCCAGGAATATGGCAGAGAGTCAGGGCAGGCAGCAAGCAAAACACAAACGATAAACAGGCAAGGGGTCGAGGCAGGCAGCAAGCAAAACACAAACGATAAACAGGCAAAGAGTCGGGGCAGGCACAAGAAATCAGAATCCAGACAAACAATCCAAATCAATACACAGGCAGGTAGAAAGGTAGTTAATGCTCAGAAATCACAACCGGGGCTAATCAAGACTACGCACAGAAGTGCAAGTGAGAGTGTCTTTTATGTGAGAGTGAGTGGATATGTAATTGACGGCAAGCGCAATGTAATCAGTCCCAGGTATGAGGGTTGATTGGAAATTGAGTCCAAATGAAGTTAATACTCGGGTGAAGGCTAACCAAACTATTTTGCTCCAAATACAGTCTATAAAGATGCTCACTTGTCCTGGAGCCAGCTTTTCCAGTGTTGTCTTTGTGGAGCTTTGGAGAGCAGAGGCCTCAGCAGGACAAAACTCTAAATGAGGGGAGGCCTAACAACACTCAGTCCTAAAAAACAGATAGCGAGGAGGCTCAAGAGAGTGCCTCCACTCGTGCGACTGCCAGCACAGGGCTTTATGAGCAGACACCTCAACAGAACGACTCTCTAAATGAGAGGAGGCCTATCAGTGTTTATCGTAAGCATGGATAACACTGCTGCCTAAAGCCCTGAGAGTGGAGGCTTCAATAGAAAGGAAGCCTAACCACGCTTAAACCCAAAAGAACAGTAAACAGAGGAGGCTCGAAAGCCTGCCACCTCAAGGCTACGGTCTAAGTAAAGCAAGGGACTCAGCAAATCAACTCTCTGAAGCAAGAGTAGTCCCATCTCAACCCTAGGGCAGTAACTGAGGAGGCCATAAGTGCCTGCAACTCCAAGTATCAGCTAATAGCGCAACGCAGACCTCAGCAAAATGACTCTCCCAGTGAGAGGAGGTCCAGTGCAATAAAACTACTCATAGACAAAGTAATCACAGAGTCTATGTCTCCCTAAAACTTTCAAAAGAGCTCCAAGGAGTGGAGGCCTTAAGAATTATCCAAAAAGAGAAGCGGCCATACCACGCTCCACCTGAAGGCTAATTAGATAGAGGTCCAAAGAAGAGCCTTACAACTCCAAGCTACACTATGTGTTCGAGCTACAGGGAACAGCGATCTCTGCAAAACAACTTTCGAAAATAAGAGGAGACCAGAAAATGCCCACATCTGATACTTGAAAAGTGGAGACCTTAAAAAAATAATTCTTAAACTGAGAGGGGGCCTATGACGCTATTAAAACGTATAAAATAGCACTCACTCACAAGACCCGAGCCAGACCATTCTTATTTATATAAAGAACAATAAAACATCATTGGTCCAGCCCCAGGGCCTGATGCTGCGCAGGTAAGAACCCTCACCTAGATGGACAGTGCAGTCTTTACTGACTGACTTGAGGGGAGGAGGAAAAAGAGAGGGTAGATGTAATAACCTTCAGACGAAAGGAAGAGATGTTATCTACCTCCACCGGCTCCAGGACGCTGATCGTCTAAGCTGGATCACTTCCCTAAGATCTAGCTTCTTTGACTTCTGACCCTGCTTCGGTCCTCAGGAAAGCTGAGAGGGCTTCTTCACCCTCATCAGCTACCTCCTGCTCATCCTGGCTTGATGACAGCAGAGTACTGGCTGCTAGACCAGAAAATGTAAGGGACAACACATCTTGTAAGAGAGCTCCATCTGAGATCCCCACGATCTCAGTCTCCTGTTCGCCTCATCGAGAGCAGGACTTGAGCCGCGGGGCACAGATGCCTGCCTCTCCTCTCTCGAGAAGAGGGACACATGGAAGCAGAGCTTTTTCATCAGAAAACGCTCACAGTGCACGCAAACAGCCCCCTCGAGGACTGAGAGTGCATGCTCCTCACCCAAACAGACAATGCACAAGTTGTGCATGTCATCAGGTGTCAAAAATCTAGGACACGGATTCACATACTTCTTGAAATGCTTATCATGAGCCATAATGCAGTCAAATCAATAATATTACTAAATATTAAGTCTTTAAAACCACCAACTAAGCAAGCTAAATGTGACAGACAGAAAGTGACAGAAAAGAAAAAAAACCTTGGGAGAAACCAGGCTCAGTCGTGGGTCCAGTTCTCCTCTGGCCAAAATAATATTTTATAATATATATAGGAGTCTAAATAAGTATTTGGACAACTCTGAACAATGCATTTTATAAAGTATTGATTTCATTGTTTTCCCTCAAATCTTTCTCTTGTTATGCTGATAAAGCTGGTAATGTAACATTTTTGCATTACTGGGATAGTTCGCATAAAAATAAAAATTCTGTCATCATTTACTCACCCTCATGTCGTTCCCAACCATTCCAAAGACTTTGGTTAATCTTCAAAACACAAATCGAAATTGTTAATCAAACCTGATAAGCTTATTTACATCTAAATAATGACTGCACACATGCATAGCACGTATAGTAAACATGGAATCTTAAAAGTATGTATGTGTGTGATGCACGAGAACCATGTTGGTTTGATTAATTGTGAATAAAAGCCTACATTAAATCTGTTCATCCCCGATCATGTCCATTCACAAGACTTGAATTAAACAGTTTGATTCTTATCCATTCATTTTTACAATGCCTTTACAATCTTTTTGTTTCATAAAGTTTTGGTTATCTGGATATTCAATGAAGGGACAAGAAACGTCTCATGTTTGATTAAAAATCAAAGATTAACCAAAGTCGTATGGGCTTGGTACGACATGAGGGTGAATAAATGAGAATCCCTAGAGGTCTTAGACTACTGTATATTCTTTTCCATTTCTGTAATAAATGGGAATATTGGTCAGAGGGAATATCTAAAATCCTGTACAGTCAGTTTTCAGTGTCCTTTATTGGAACCCTTCAAAGGTTCTGATAAAATGCAACTTCACAACTTTCTGATACAATCATCTCTCTCTCTCTCTCTCTCTCTCTCTCTCTCTCTCTACTTTCCTCAGCCATTCATATTGCTTACCATAATCAGTCTGGATCCAGCCCAAAACACTCAGTTGAGCTAAATCCAAGTTCATGTAACAAGATCGGGACTTCAAAATGCTGGCCTACCACAACAAATTGGCCTTGTGGAGCGAGTGATAGAAAGCAAGAGAGAAGGAGGCTGGGTTGTGTGTTGGGATTAGGGTTCGAGATATCGTTCTGACGTAATGTGAGAGCTCTTGTGGCTGCTGTGGGTGAAGGGGCTCATCGCATGGTTTGGCTATGACCCAAGACCTGAGCTTCAGTGACCAACATCACGTCTGTGTCAGTTAACCTTTGCTCGATATCATGCCTGCACCTCTCTCTTTTTCTCTTCCTCTGTAACTTTTTTTTTTTAACCATGTATTGTTGTTTGCCACAGAATGCCTTTCTTATTGAATGTATTGCCTGTTTCTTATTGAATGTATTACTTTCATCCCTATACATTATATTACTTTTGTAGTTTTTGTATTTCAGTAATTTAGTACAATCATAATTTCAAGTTTCTCAAGTATATATGGTAACACTTTATTTTAGGGTCTTTTAACTAGTTGCTTATTAGCATGTATATTATTAGAATATTGGCTATTTATTAGCACTTATAAAGCACATATTATTGCCTTATTCTGCATGACCTACATTCTTAATCCTATCCAATACGTAAACTTAACAACTACCTTACTAACTATTAATAAGCAGTAAATTAGGAGTTTATCGAGGGAAAAGTCATAGTATCCTTTTATATAAATATCCTTATTAGGTTGTTATATCCTTTTTTTTTTTTTTTTTGCTTTCGAAATGGCCCTTTGGAAAAACTACACACATATACTTGCTGAATGAAAATAAAGTGAACACTAAAGCTTAAATATTTGTGCATATGTGTTATACACTTAACTGTTCAAATTGTTTTCAAACACATCATTTCATCATGTATGTACACATTTATCTATGAACATCAGTTTCTTTATCCTTTGTTTTTACACACACACATTATATAGGTTGCAAAATCATTAATGGATCATTTGAGTTGAGAGAAGGAACTGGGTTGATGTTTGCAGCTCATTAGATCAATCATTTCCTTCCACAGGAAGTTGCCAGAGAGGCCAGAGTCTCATTCTGAAATGTTCAAACTCTACAGTAAAGACACTGTATTTTGTCAAAGCATAATGACACCACATAATGCTTTCTTATTTACTGAATTTTGTAAACACCACAGTAATAATGAGTTGTAAGGACGCATACTGGTAATATTAGGATGATTGGGTGTAGCATATTATCTTAAAGTGCCTTTACTATGCTATTTTAAAGATTCCTAATTTTGTTATGGAGGTCTCCTACAATAGGTTTACATGCATCCAAGGTCCAAATACACTTTCATTTTTTTTATAACATACATTTCAGTATCACCTCTTTTCTCACATTGTCTGAAACAGTTCCATAAAGTATTCAGTCTCTAAACCCCTCCTTTCTCAGAGCCCACTCTGTTCTGATTGGTCAGATGGCCCAGTCTGCTTTAATTGGTCCACCGCTTAAGCCGGGGGTACACGGTGCGATTTTTGCTGTTGTGCCAGCTCGCAGGCAATTTTTTTTCCTCTCGGGAGAAATGGCATGGAAATCGTTGATGCTCGTACAGTCGTGGCTCACATTGTGTGAAAAGAATTAAGCCGAGCACGTTATGAGCACCTCCGAACCTCCCGATAATTTTCAAACATTTGGGGACTCAGCCCGATTTTGACCAGTGTATGGGCTGTCCCTATTGCCAAATCATACACAACCACATCACATAGGCTATATTTATGAATATTATTATAGCCCAGTGGTTGCAACCCTACAGCATGCGCATATACTGACACAAACTTTACAAACTGTACATTCTATCCCCCTACACTACCCCTACCCCTAAACCTACCCAGAAAGCATTCTGCATTTTTACATTTTTAATAAAACATTGTTTTAGTATGTTTTAAAGCTATTTTAAATATGAGGACTCATGAAATGTCATCATATTGCACGTTTACGTCGTAATACCAGTGTAATACCCATGTCATTATACAAATTTGTTTCCTCATAAATCAGAAAAATGACTTCACACGCACACACACACACACAAATACACCCTCTCTAGTTGTTTTTATTGAAAGAAATGGCTGTGTCATTCTCTGCTTTTCACCAAATCATTTTCACTCTCGTCTTTTTATTTTCTTTCTTTTTCTAACCAAAGCAGCAACATTGAAAGCTCCAGTTTCCGTGTTTAGTGCGAAAGCTCCTGTGATTGCTGCTGGCTCGCCGTGCAGTACAGCCGTGCCGTGTACCACCTGTTTTGATGCAATTATCAGGTTATCTGACTCGTAACGTGTGCAATGGCTGTCCGAACTCACACAGTGTCTGTCCGCCTTTACAGTAAATGTCAGAAATGAAACTTCCATTACCATATCTGAATATCACTTCCAGATGCTGTCTCAGCACTTATATACACAGTGATACAAACAGTAACGGTAGAATTGCTTTTACCAAATAATTTTGAGCCTGATTCTGAGTCCATATCCTTTGGAGGTGCATGCAAAGTGGATTTGCTTTCTTCTATGCCTCAGCTACAACTACAGTATTGTACAAAGTAGACGTTGTTCAGGGGCAGCCAGTAAAGCCCATAGGCTGACATCATGCAAATGTGTTACAATTCTACACAGGTTTGTAACAGGAAGTGAGACTGAAGTTGCCGATGACTTGTTTTGGTAGTTCAGAATCGATCCTTTCTTTTAGAAAACAATAACTTTTTTGATGTGCAAAACTTAATTTGATCTTTAAAACTTTGAAGATCTTTTACATTCACAAACAGCTATATTACACACTGCATGAAAGGTAATATTCAAAAAAGCACTTTAATAAAACCATTGTAACATAACATTAGTAACATTTCAAAACAGATTTGTGATTTCTTTAGCTTAAACTGTAGTAATACCAAGGACATGGGTTTGATTCCCAAGAAATGCATACATATAGTATACAACGTAAGTTGCTTTGCATGTAAATAAATATTAATCTGTCTGAGCTGTTTTATAACACTTCACAAATTTACAATCTTTTTAAACAATTTTCATATGCAAGCCTCAGTGGGAGATATTTAGACAAAAGAACATGTTTGTCTTGATCACAGAAAATGATCCTCTATAATGACCATCCAGACATTGTCACAAACATTATAGTGTCCACAGCCTAACTCAGGGCAGTGGTAGTGCGTTTATAGTTTGAAGTTGAGCGTGTTTGTCATGATTTGGTCTCTTTAGTTGTTGCGTTTTATGCTCGCGTCTATAAAAGACTATCCCCCATGGAGATCCACATGCATGCAGTCAGAACATGTTTCGGGGTAATAGCAGTTGGCCATGTATTAAAGACAGCGTGTGATTCAGGCATGACCCAGCAGGCTCAGAGCCCATTAAAATGCTTTATACCCCGAAAACAAGGTCCATGGAGGAACATTGCTTTGATGGCTTCAAAATTCATAGTGTTCATTCTTACAAGCATATTTCCTTACAAAGACGTTCTAATTTGTGAATTAATGTTGAATAGCACTATATATTGTTAAATAATATTAAATTGTAGCTTATTCAAATGCTCTCGAATGGAACAGCAAATATTGTCAAAGTCAGTAATGCATTTCATGTGTGCATGTCATTATACACAATTCACTTATTCATAAATGACGAAGAAATTTAATTATGTTTAATTTAATTTCAGTTCATTTACTAAATCTGATATATGAGTCACCTTTAACAAGATTTAACTAAAATGACCCCAGATTATAAGTCATTTAAGAGGCACACATTTTCATAACAATGTGTGAGCAAAGACTATAAGCCACCATAGTGTTCAGTCCAGAAAACTGCCCAGTGACAGTATCTGCCAGACCACAGTAATGTTTCAAGAAATAAAATACAAAACAGAGCCATCAAAAGTCTGAATGATAGTCAAACCAACAAAAACAAGACCCTTTCAAACTTACCAGGGGAACTTCCAGATATGGTTTTAAAGGGATCACACACACAATAACTTTACATGCCATTTATGGAAGTTTGCTGCAGCTGTCTTCAAAACTGTCTTACGATGAGAAAGTTACTGTGTGGCTTAGGAACACAGGAAGTGGAGCTGCCACAGGATTCTATATGCAAAAAAAAAAAAAAAAGTGTGATAAATCAATAAAGGTTTTGTTTGGTGCCATTTCAGTGTAAGTTGTCACTGGGCTATAAGTCTTTCTTTAATTTTTATTCTAAAAAAAGGTCAGTTGACATTGGTTCATAAGGTAAAATGTGGCTCATTCTCCTTCACAGTCACCGGTTATTATAGCGCTGTCTGTGAACAGTAAAATTGCTCACAGTAACCTATCTTGCCTATAGTACATTCAACAAGTTTCTTAACAGGAGATGGGTCAGTTGTGCTCCACAGACATCACCTTCATTCATTGCCACATAAGGTATACAGTCAATTCCATGAATAAAAATTTTGAAATTTTGAATGCCCACATTTTGTGTTCAACCAAAAAAAAAAAAAAAAAAAAAGAAAGAAAGAAAAATTCAAGTCACTTTGTCACTGCAGACATGACATTGGAGTGTGAATGCAATGTTGATTCACATTATCACAATATCCTTTTGACTTACAGAAAATACTTCAGATATCTTATTTGGATATCATGCACAGACAAATGGAACTTCATGTCTCCATGCAGTAAACTGCATGTAATTATTGTGGTGCTGTTGAGCGGTAATGAGAGAATGGAAGCTTCCAGAAGTGCAGTTTGTGCTCTCCAGATGCTATAAATGATTAATACGCTGCACTGCTTTGGATAGATGCCACAGACTATATGACTTAAATTAAATGGTTAGCGCTAGTAAAATGTTTACAGCCCTTCATATGGTAAAAAGGCTTTTTCCTTTTTTTTTTTCTTCCCTATTTTCTTTTCAGTATAAATAATGTATTTCATCATGTACAGCTGGCACTTTTTTGTATGTTTAAGAGCCATCATAGACACGTGGCTTCTCACAATAAATGCTTGTTGATTGACCAGTGTCCCTACAGTGTTTGGGACCTGTTTTGTCTGAACAATGAGAAATAAAGGAAATGTTAGGAAAACCTGTTTTCTAAACAATCCTTAACTTTATTCGGATGGGACTAGTTTTACAAACAATGTTTGAATTACAGTTCTTATCACCCTGTGTTTGTGATGTTATGTATAGATTCAGACTGGATGATGTGTGTTTTCTAGATGTGGGCATTGCAGAATGCTGTGCTGTGCTTGTGTGCATCACGTATGACATATATGTCTTTTAATGATTTTTTTATATATATAATTTTTATTTATTATTAAAACTAGGGCTGGGTATTGACACAAATTTCACAATTCGATTTGAATTCACAAGCTTGTGATTCAATTCTGGTTCAATTCAATATTGATTAATTTGGATATCAGGTACAGTACATGGCAAATTTTCTCAAAGAAAAAAAAATCTCAATTAATGGAGTCAGTTACTACATTACTATAATATTGAAGGTTAAAACTGACTGATTTGTATACAAAAATTACAGACAAGGACGTTTTTTTTTTATAATAATAAAGTTATACTAACTTATAATAACCTAATACTAACTTTATAATTGCATAATTATGTTTCTACTCCGAGTCGTTTTTTTTTTTTTTTTTTTTTTTTAATGGGCCTATAAACATTTAAATGGTGACTGTAATAAAATAAATAAATAAATTGATTTTTTTTCATTAAATATTGAAGAACACTAGGCTAAAAATGAATATGTAATATTGTGCATATATTTAGCAAATATATTCCTAACTAGTGTTCGTTTTTCTAGATGACTAACAAGTTTATTGCTTTTCTGAGGTAAATGTAACATTACATGACACATTGTTCTCAAGTTGTTTTATTGACATCTTTCCACAAGTGAAAAACTGATTGAGCATGAGATATGATATAGATTTCGATAAGCGGTACTGTATCTTTGGACATACCTTCTGATGTTCATTCACATTTATTCTTCTTTGCTTGATCTGCGCTAGAGCAATCTGTCATGCCACATTAATGAGCGTCAAAACTGTTTATTGTTTAAATTTTGTAATAAAATGGACAGAATTTGAAATCAGAATTTGACTGTTTCATATCAAGAAAAAAAAGGAACACTTTAGAATACTGTTCCATCACTACCTCAATCAACTGAGTGCTATTACTTACCAATCTGTTAATGAGAGGTTCTTGTTAATTAATAGTAGTTACTAGAATGTTAATATTGTGTTACTCATTTGTTCCTGTGTTATTCATTAATGACAGAAACGTATTCTAAAATGTTACCCACAAAGCTTGTCGCGATTTATTGGATGGGAGGCACACTACAAAGTTCTGTTTATTCATTAACTAAAAACAGCATATCTTGGGATTTAAGAATTGATATTGGTTCATAAATTAAAATCGATAAATCTATATTTTTATTTACCCAGCCCTAATAAAAACCTTATTTAAATAAACCTCAGATGAGTTTAATAAATCAGAGTATTTTATTGATGAACTAAAATAATTGATGATACACAAATGTTTTAATATATCAAACATATATTCACTTTCCTCAATTTTCAATTTATTCTTTTTAAAATGCAGTTGTATAGCATATGCTATTTTTCTTAATGGGGTCATAAAATGCATTTATTATTATTATTATTATTATTATTATTATTTTATAATGTTTCCTGAAGTGCCAATGTTAGTATAATTTTTACATCAGAAATCATACTTTAGAAATAAAAGACAATTTTCTACCCTTATTTTATCCCTCTGATTTGAACGCTCTGTTGGAAGGGGCATGTCTTCTGGGAGACTTCAATGTAAACGCCCATTGCTATGATTTGCTAACATCTTTCATATGAAATAAGTTTTACATGTGGAACTCTCTTGAAAACTTTACAAAGTTTTTACTATTATAGCTGTTGAGATTAACTAATCATGAAAAGTGTTGATTATAACATTATATTTAGATCTACTCCTGTCACATGAAAGGTTGCAGCAATGAACATTGTAGCCGATGACAGAAATGTCTGTTGAGCACATGAATGCAGTGATCTCTTCAATGCAACTCGATTTCTGCACTCTCACAAATGCTTTCATCATAACTAACAGCGCAAACACAATGTAAATTAGACAGCATCATTGATTTTAATGGATTTGGCGTTGAGTTTTGGCGAGAGACAGGGGGCCTCATTTATAAAATGTTGCGCAGAATCCGTCCTAAATTTGATCTTACGATCATTTCTCAGATGTGTGTACGTGTGCTTCATAGAATGAATGTACACACAGAAAACGAGCGTATGCCTCTCTATCAGATGTGAATTCTATAAATTCGCAAATGATCTTGAACTAGCACGCAGCTGAATGGTTTCAGTTCCCCGCATTGTAAACAACACCTATTTAATGTAATTTACATATAAAAGATCAACAGTCATTGTCCAAATCCTTAGCGAGCTGCAAGAATAGCTTAGATTGCCAAAAACCTGCAGTAATCTGACAATGAAAAGTGTGTACGTCTGTTCAGACCCTGACATGGCTTTAAGCACTTTTCCACGTCAAAGACCGTTTTTATAAATATGAGCGTTGGCGTGGATTTAAGCGTACGCACACTCTAAGATCAAATCTGTGCATATGCACGCTTTATAAATGAGGCCCCAGAACTCAGTAACTGATAAACTCGTGCTCTGTGATTGACAGCTCCAGAGGGTTCTTTGAGGACTTTCTGTATATAATTTAATCACAATTTAAATAATAGATTATTTTCATGCTACTGATAGAAACAATGTGAAGTTGACTGTTTAGTTAGTAATATTCAAGTCTGAACTGTCACTCCCCACATTTCTCAAAGACCATGTGAAAATTATCTTTGAATATTATCAAGCATGAACGTGTGTAGTATGAATGCCATCATGTTAGCATTGTCATGTGAGCTGTAGAGTAAGTTATGTCATTTCCCTGACATTCACGATTCCTCTCCCGTGGTCTATGAATAGTAAAGTGTCCACTGGATGTGAACTTCAGAATCATGGCAGAAGTAGTAGGTAATCTGATTTTTTGCATACTGTTTTATGAATACTGTGAATTACAATCATTGTTTTACAGTGTAGATATATATAAGATATATATAAATCAAGCTCTTTTGAGCTTGATTTACCACATTAGCACATTCAGGCCAGAAAAGAAGTCTGATTTTGTGTAAAGGAATTCAATGACTGATGGTGACCTGTATATGTGTGTGTGTGTCTATAACACCAAATCTTATTATCAGGAGAAAAATACCAGTTTTGGTGGGATGTGCCGGTAATAAACACCTTCTTGGCTGACTCATTCAGAGAGAAGTGGAGGGGAGACAGGAGAGACAAAGAGATCATTCTGTGTGTAGAAATTCAGGTTAGAGTACACCTGCTCCAGACTGCTTCTCAACACCCACCCTGTATTAACCCAGCACCTAAACCCCACAGGTTACTGCAGTTATACTCTCTGCCCTATAATCAGAAATACTTTGATGGGGGCAAGAGAAGGGGGCAATTTATTCCATTGTGTGTGTGTTTTTTTTTTTTTTTCCTCCAAATACATGTCCTTTATTTATTGTATATGTTCATTTTATTTCATGTGTGTGTGTGTGTGTTGTATTTTATTCCGATTCTGCTAGAGCGTCCTCTGAAAGATCGAATCCAGCCCGAATGCAAATGTGATTGCTAGTTTTTGTATTAATAAATGCTTCTCCTCATGTGTTTTTTGACTAACCAGAGCTACTGTTTGCACACTAATCTTCTGCATGCTACACTTTTCAATAGGGATGGCATTTGACAAAAACTAATAGGCCTATAATAAAATTATTGAAGGGAAACCAAATTGCAGAAACTTCTTAGGGGTTCTTCATGACATAAAGGGGGCCAAATTGATCCAGCATGCTGTGATTTTTGAAATATTTTATCTATCTATCTATCTATCTATCTATCTATCTATCTATCTATCTATCTATCTATCTATCTATCTATCTATCTATCTATCTATCTATCTATCTATTAACACATTGTCATTAAAAATAAAATCCATTCATAATAAACCATTTGATCCATATTTCTGGACAGTAGTTTGACTTGCAAAAAATCAATGCACTGTTAACAGAAAGTCAGTCACTGGGTTTCAGTAACCAGACATGATCCGAGAAATGATACATTTATGACATCCTGTCATCTAGCACTAAATGTCTACTTTGTAGTCTGTATCATAGGCACTCTCTACCACAGACATATTCTAAGGTTAAGCTGACACACACAAATACAGTGTGCTGTGGATCACAAAGGATGTGCACTCTGGTTTATTTGTTAGGAATGTACAGAGGTGTTTTCTCTGTGTAACTCACTTCCTCCCAGTTGCTTTGAAAGACATCTCAAGTATGCTATGTTCAGTGTTTACTCATGCTTTGGCTTAACCTCATTCATGTTCTAGAAATGATGTACAATTGTCCTATACACCACATCAAAAGAATTAAGTCCAAGTCCACTTATATTGGTAGTCCAGGTGATTTTGCATGAATAAATATATAATTTGCTTTTATTTTAAATCAAAGACTGTTGGTATATACCAAGACAGTTCTATTTGCTAATTGATAAAGTCATCACGTCACTGCAGCTACCATTAGAAGCTTTGGTTCCCACAGAAACAGTCAGCATCTTATAAAACGTGCACTTGGAACTGCACATGCACACTGAAATATATGCTTTTAATGTGATTTTTTTTTAAGGATCAGTTAATGTAGATAGGAGCATAATATGCAAAAAATGAATAACTAAATAAACAAAATAAATAAGTTAAACTGTTAACTTACCATAAATCTTTGATGTAGTTTGTCCCGTTTGGATTGAAATAAAAGGCTAGTAGATTTGGTGGCATCAACGAGAGGTATTTCTCCAATGAGGCGACAGGACACAGCGGATTCCCTGACTGTTCAAACATAAATACCTGTAGGCTTTCTTTGTTTCTTTTGTCAGCATCTTCGTGGTTGTTTCTGTATTCGCTGAATTACGGTGTTGCATACTTCTGACTATTCTCATCCTGACAGATAATAAATGAGGGCATTAGTTGGCGGTTGCCCTCTTTAGCTCTGCATCCCATATACAGCTGCACATCAAACCAGATCCTCAGGTGTATTTGGATATGGTGCCGCAGACTACTTAATAGTTTGCCTCCATTAAGGCAGGATGGTGGGATGTTTTGTCATTTCCTTAAAACACAGGGCTTACATGATTTATGTTTTAAAATCAATAGCCAGATGTTTTTTGGCACACCAGGTCTGAAAATGCCTTGGTTATGACTGTAACATTGCGTCGTAAGTTTTATGACACTATGGGAACACCGTTGCGTGATTGTGTCTTAAAGCATGTGTGAAATCAGCCCAGTGGTGTGACGGAACAGCATAGGCGGGTGCGTCACGACCAGGAAGGTATAAAGCACCTCTGAACCAAACAATCTTAGCTTCTGTCACAGGCGTTCTGGAAGTATGGCGGGGTGATGCAGTATCTCGTTCCCTCTTCAGGGAACTGAGGCTACAGTCGTAACCAAGGCGTTCCCTTTCAAGGGAACTTGCGCTGCTTCCTAGGTTTTTATGACACTATGGGAACATTAATACCCACTATGCCATGCTGACCAGTGCCTGTCTAGTGTGAATCCTATGTTAGAGCACAACTAAGACTGCAGCACCTAGGACCCTAGTGTGGAGCCTAGGTCAAGGTCATAAAACCTGAAGAATGTGAGCAGAGAGGAACAGCCTGTCGCAGCTATACATCATGAAGAGAATCCCTTAAAAAAGAAAGGTTTTAGAAGCCACCATACTCCTAGTAGAATGAGCCTAGTAGAACAGCCAAAGGTGAAGGATGACCAGCCAATTCATAAGCAAGAGAGATGGCCTATAGAAAAAGTTGTTCAGACTTATGCCACACAGCAGCTCTATGAACGTAAGCATCAAGTGCCTTCACTGTGCAAAGCAGATTTAATGTTTCCTGGTCTGACATACGAAGAATGCCTGCAACACTATAGATCTGGCCACATTATTGGGGACCTTAGAAACATAACCTGGCCTAGGGTGAAGAAAATCCTTCATCATGGTGCAAATTCAAAACACGAAGGGGAAACCAAAAGGGCTTGTAATTCTTTTGAGAGATGTAAAGGCCAACAGAAATAAAACCTTCAAGGTCAGAAACTTTTATGAAACCTCCTCGATAAACTCAGAGGGAGCAGCCGAAAGGTCCTCCAGTACTAAGGCCGAATCCCATGCTGGAACCCTTGTGTGAGCTCCAGGCCTGGGTGTGTGGTAAGCAGCTATGGCCACCACATACACCTTTAATGTAGAAGGGGATAACCCTGCAGAGAACCATTTTTGCAGAAACTCCAGCACTGAACCAACAGGGCAGCACGTAAGTTTAAAATATTCTGGCTGAGTTTTTTTAAGGCGACCGTTATTTAGAACGTATCACTTTATTGTTTCCATGGTGATGCGTCATTGCTTGTCATGTAACACAGCACAGCGCTGTATGATTGATGATCTGCTTTTATTTAATTTTTCCTTTTTTTATTCAAAATATTCGAAAATTTGTTAACTATAGCATGACATATCTGATATTCCGATTGTCATATATGTGCAAGTGGATGTGTTTTGCTGTTTAAACACCTTTATAACGATCGCGTTAGTGTATCTGGTATGAATAAAACGTGTTGTCTAATTATTATGGAAAGGGTTGTTATTTCCGCTTCTGTAGACATCAGTGTGTATTTTACAAACTCTAAATGTATTGTTTTGTTAGTACTCATGTGTATTTAAATGTCTGAAACCTAAAATAAACATTATTTGGTTGAAAACACTACATAAATGTGATAAATGAAAAGTGCTGCACACGTCCGTCTCTGGTTTAGCGCCAGCCAAAGCATGCATGCACATTTGAATTTGGCAGTTGATCACGTGATACACTAAACGTTCTAATTGCACCGGTGTGATCGTACACTCCAGGGGCCAGCCAAAACTGATCACACCGGTGTGATCGTACGCGTCAAAGGGTTAACTGGGTCTAAATGAGGAATCTCGCACCATGAAGAGAATAATCTCCATTTAAAGGCATAAAGTTTCCTTGTGGAGGGAGCTCTGGAGTGAAGAATGGTCTCGACAACCTCAGTTGAGAGAGCAGCCTCTATGAGCTGGGGGGCCACACCCACAGCTTCCATATTTTTGGGCAGGGGTGAAATATTGAGCCCTCCTGCCTAAGATACAAGGTCACTCCTGATCGGAATCTCCCAAGGAAAGCCATAAAAAAGGGATGTCAAGTCTAAGAACCAAACTCGGGTTGGCCAAAGAGAAGCCACTAGCATCAGACAGGCACTAGCATCCCACCGAACTCTCTCCAGAACTCCCAGGAGCAGAGCGATCAGGGGGAAATCTTACAGAAATCTTACATACAAATCTTACAGCCTCGGCCATGTCTGCACCATCGCATCCAACCATAGTGGAGCTGGATGCACTAGAGAACCACAGCAGACAGTGTGTGTTGTTTCCAGAGATGCAAATATTTCCACTTCTGCTTGGCCTTCCATATGAGGCCCACCACCTCAGGGTGAAATCTCCATTCCCCGGGCCTCAGCCCCGGTCTAGACAGGACCTTTACCCACTGATTTAGGCGCCCAGTAATATAATATTTCAGTGAAAGCAGCTTCTCCTGGGCCCACAGGAGGATCTGGTGTACCAGTTTGTAAAGAAGGTGCAAGCGCCCCCTGATGACCATCTATGTATTGTCTGACTGGACAAGAACATGATGCCCCCCTTAGATATGGGAGACAATTTTCAAAAACAGCCTCATCTCTAGGCAATTTATATGTGATGATAGATGATGGCACTTTCACAGAGCCTGAGTTGAGCGGCCCTCCAGGACTGCTCCCCAACCCATGAGGAAAGCATCTCTTTCTCTTTGAAGACGATCACCGCTGCTGCACCGTCACACCAACAAACAGACAGGAACTCTTCCGGGTTCTGCAACACACTCATTGAAGAAATAGCAGAGCTGAATCAATGAAGAAACGCTCTGCTCTGAAGCAAAAGCTTTTTAAGTGCATATTTGCTCGCTTCCTATATACAATCAGCACTGACATCAGGACCTCTTAGCTGGAGGTTGGCGTTCCTCAGATCTGTCTTATCCTTGCAGGGTTTAGGGTTTAGGCTTCAAGCAGGGGGAGCTCGAGAAGCAATGCTCTGCTTTTGCTGCATTTTGTGTGAAGAGCTGGCTTGTGGCTGAGGCTGCTCCCACCCAGCAGCGCCTGAGACCTTTGAGTGATGAGGGAGATACTACTGGAACACAGGCGTTTGATTTTTATTTTCCTGGAACCTCTCAATGACCGAGTTGATGGCGTTGCCAAAGAGGCCAGGAGGAGACAATAGGGCATCCAGTAGGAAGGAATTGTCTCTCTCTTTGATGGTAGAGAGATTCAGCCATAAATGTCTTTCTGAAGCTAACAGGGCTGCCAAAGTATGGCCAATTTCTCTAGCCGTCTCCTTGGTAGCCCAAAGAAACAAATCAGTGGCTATCGTCAAGGTCTTTAAGCAGGTCGGCCTGGTATGCCTGCAAAATACTCTTTGGATGCAGGCATGCACTGGCCTGACCTGCTGCCGTATAAGCCTTCCCAACCAAAGCCAAAGTTGTTCTTAATGTCTTGGAGGGAAGGGTTGGGGCCTTGAGGGATGATGCTGATTCAGGGGAGGGATAGCTCGCAAGCATCTGCTCCACCTTAGGCATTGCCCTATAAGAATACTCTTTAAGCCCCAGGATATTGTAATAATTCAAAACCTGATGCCCATACACACGGGATGAGTATGGTTTCTTCCACAATCTCCACACTGAGGAAAAAATGTCAGACCCCAACGTAGAGGTTGCACTTTTTATGACAGGAAGCAATCTAATTTACTTCTAGGATGAACGTCCTGCCTCTCTGATGGCCAGTCAATATTTAATCTGGACACAGCACAACTCTTCCACCAGCTCTTCATACTTAGAAGACTGAAGTGGTGAATTTTCAGACTCTCCTGCAAAGAGAAGAGAGCCAGGCAAGAAAGAAGTGTGCGCAGCGGCATTTGCTCACAATGAACACAGTCAGCCCCCTCGAGAGCTAACCTCCCAAACAACTCACAAATGTGTGTGTGTGTGATGTGATGTGATCTGCGAAAACCCATCACATGGTGAAATTTTATCTATCACAGATATTCAATAGCAAATGAAAGCTGGATTCAAGCCCTTTCCAAATCTATTTTTACTTCTTTCATAGCTATGAATCAGCGTATCAAATCGCCAAACTGCTGAAATCACGTGACTTTGGCGCTCTGAACCACTGATTCATAACGCTCCGAAGCTTCATGAAGCAGTGTTTTGAAATCGGCCATCACTATATAAGTCTTTTTTTTTTTTTTTTTTTTTTGGCGCACCAAAAATATTCTCGTCGCTTTATAATATTAATATTGAACCACTTGAGAGAGGAAATGTCATTGCTGGCTATGCAGGCCTCACTGAGCCATCGGATTTCAACAAAAATATCTTAATTTGCGTTCCGAAGATTAATGAAGGTCTTACAGGTGTGGAACGGCATGAGGGTGAGTAATAAATTACATTATTTTCATTTTTGGGTGAACTAACCCTTTAACAGGCAAATTTTGCCAAGATATTTTCAGAGATGATAGACAAGATATTATAGAATGATAATTTAATGAAAACCCAATTTTAACAAAAAAATGACATTCGACCTATAAGTAATATGCATTCCAAGTAATATCAATTAAACTGCAGTTTGGTTGTTTTGATAAAGTAATAATAACTAAAAATAAAGCTGCAAGCAGAGATGAAAGGGCCCTCGCACCCATGCCACCACCACGCGGTGGCTTTAGGAAAACAGAGCACGGTGGGCAATATGCATTTAAGTATATAAATATAGGAGGACTATGTCAATCATTTAACATGTTTCTAGCATGTTTGGTACTTCATGGTATATTTAAATGTGTTTCAGGGAGTGAATTACAGTGTAAAGCATGTTATTTCCTGTTGCCAGCAGGTGGTGTTATAACTAACTAAATATTTGCATGTAGATGTACGCTTATCAGGACGCTTATCAATCATGTGATATTTGGGGCAGGTTGGACATTGTATGCCTGACTTACAACAGCAATGAAAATGAAAATGACCTATTAATTGCCATTAAAGTGAAATTATTAAACCTAAACATACAAGCTTGATAAAAATGGCTAATTTTAGAAGAAAATTTCAGACGGCACTTAGAGACTTTTGCATCTGAAGTCTTCATATATAGACAGACAACACAAAATAAGACAGAGTAACACAGACTGCTTGCTGAAGGCACAGAAGCTGACCTTCCTGGTCGTGACGTCACCCGCCTATGATGTTCCGTCACCCCGTTGGACTGTTTCACATGTGCTTCAAGACTAAATTAAGTAGAGGTGTTCCAATACAAAACTTACGACACAGCGCAAGTTCCCTTGAAAGGGAACAACGAATAGACCACATAGTCTGTTTAATTGTCGCAACCTGATTTCTTGACTTTCCACGCTCTTCAGTTTCTCTAATTAATTTCAGTTTGTCTGTGTTTTTTTGTTTGTTTGTTTGGATAAAAACAACTAACTTTAGACTAACTCGAGACTAACTTTAAGTTGGCTTGAAAAAGCCGGTCCAGAAAGTTTGAAGTAGTTTTAAAAATTTAAAAGTTTGAAGTTTAAAAGTTTAAGTTTTAGTTTAGTAGTTTTGATTGATAGATAGATAGATAGATAGATAGATAGATAGATAGATAGATAGATAGATAGATAGATAGATAGAGTCAGGGTAATCAAGGTGGTTGCTAGGGTGTTGTTATGTGGTTGCTAGGGTACTCTGAGTGGTTGCAAGGGTTTTATGTGGTTGCTAGGGTTTTGCTATGCGGTTGCTATGGTACTTCGGGTGGTTGCTAGGGTGTTGCTATGTGGTTGCTAAGGTATTCTGGGTTGTTGTTAGGGTGTTGCTATGTGGTTGCTAGGGTACTCTGGGTGGTTGCTAAGGTATTCTGGGTGGTTGCTAGGGTGTCGCTATGTGGTTGCTTAGGTACTCGGGGTGGTTGCTAGGGTTTCACTATGCGATTGCTAGGGTACCCTGGGTGGTTGCTAAGGTGTTGCTATGCGGTTGCTAGGGTACTCTGGGTGGTTGCTAAGGGGTTGCTATGCAGTTGATAAGGTACTCTGGGTGGTTGCTAGGGTGTTACCATGTGGTTGCTAAGGTACTCTGTGTGGTTGCTATGCTGTTGCCATTGTGTTCTAGGTGGTTTCTAGGGTGATATGGGTGGTTGTTTTGATAGATAGATAGATAGATAGATAGACAGATAGATAATTTAGTTTGATAGATAGATAGATAGATAGATAGATAGATAGATAGCAACACATTGACAATCAACACACAGACGCAGTGGCACAGTAATACTGATGTAATGAGGTCACAGGTGTATGTTTGTAGAGTAATTTACAATGGCTTTGAACACGGCTCAACCAATCAGAAACAAGGACTAGAAATATCCGTTATAATATGTAATAGAGATAAATACACCAGCACAAGACTGCCTGCACAAACAAAGATTAATGCCTTTTCATCTCTTTGGCCCGCCCACTGGCACATGTTAGTGAATAAAGAGATACTACAACAGGATCATTTGGAATAAAAATAGATTTAGGAAGTGGTTTTATTTTCAAGAAAATGTCTGATCATGTCAGTAGGGCAATTTTTTTTATTTTTTTTATTTTTTTTTTTTATTGCACACAAGCTTTATGGATGCATTATGGATCTGACCATAATGTCACAACATGTAAATAACCATGTTACTTCCAAAGCCTGATAAATTATTGTTCTGGACTATAGTCAGCCATGCAAAATCGTTCTTTCTGTTTCCATCGACTGAACAGTCATATGCACATTGTTCATTTTATTTGCATGAAAAACAGCTGATATTGAAATCACTTTAGTTCAGTCACAGGGCAAGTTCTGCTCTCCTTTACCAAAATGTAAACAAAAATTTGAGTGCGTTTTTTTTTTTTTTTTTGTTAAAAAAAAAAAAAAATTACAAAATGTACAAGTGGACCTAAGGGAACATTATAAAATGTTATTAAAACAAAGCAGTTCAAGACCCCTTTAATATCAGCCTATGTGATGTGGACTAAAAATCTGAATCAGGGGGTCATAGGCTGCACAGCGGCCCTGATTCCTACAGGGATTTCTGCAGAATTTTGCGAGCACATCTGTGTGTGCCTGCTTATGGATTGCAGCTTTGCTGTCGGCTCCAGTATAGTTTAGAACTGCCCCATAGCCTCATAGCTAGTCTGCATTACACTGATTCACAGAACAATTTGTGCTGAAATGTGACACTTAAACTGATTGCTATAAACACATCTGCCACTCTTTCCTAACATTCAAGATCACATAATGTACACTTTTTTTTTCATTATATTCCCATTTAATTTGTAAATATATATATTAAAAAAAATTGTTAGTCTCACCTTTTTTTTTTTTTTTTTACTTGTGTTGTTTCCTACGAGTGGTAAGAAAGAAAAAGCTTGAAGACTCATATTGCATCCTGTCCTTGTAGTTCTTGCTTGCTGTTATTGACCACACTGGGATAATAACACTACAGCCTTGCACAGCACCTCAACCCTCAGTAAAACCCCTTCTCTCCTCTTCCTTTAATTTGATGGCAGTTTAACAGAATTTAAAAGCAATTAGTGCATTATTCCTTGGTCAGTAGCTGTAGAGATGACACACCTGTGGGCAACTTTTTAATTTGCCGATGTGCTGACTGTTTATCACAGTGGGAGACTTTGATATACTGAGTTGAAGCAAATCCTGTTAATAACTCTACAATCACAGAAGACCATCCCCCACTGACCATCTCCATTTTAATCCATGCTTTAGCAGGACTACCCTGCGAAAGCTCTGTAACAAATTATTAGGCCTAGCAGTAACGTCTGTCTACAGGATAAAGTCCTCCTTTCCATGAAGGTGGGGGAGGGCAAAGCAATAAGAGGTGAAAAGAGTGAAAGAGATGAGAGAGACAGGATAGTTTAATTAAACATGTCTGAAACTCATTATTCGGTGGAAGACAAATTGAAAGCACTACATTGCCTAGATTGCCCTGATTATTCCAGAGGCCACACATTTGTGCTCACAGTTTAAAGATTTCAAATAGTTTCCCCAAAAATTTAAGTTCTGGGGCTACTGCACCATGTCATGTCGCCCCAAACTTGTATTTTGAGGTTGTCAAGCTCCAAATATGACATAAAGCACTGCAATGACATGGCACAGTGGTTAGTAGTCATGTTCTGACATGTTGGAGCTCATACTAGACTAGACTTTGTTTCTCCTCTCCTTCCCTGATAATATCCTGTGCCTCTCCATTGTATTCATCTAACAAACAGGAAAAGAGCCCAAAATGAGTTCAGTTTACAGTTCTTTTTTTGTTATTGCTTTTGTAAAAGTAATAGGCTTCTATACTCTAGGGTGTTATCTAGTAAGTCTTATGTTCAAGTTCACTATAATTAAGACATGTCCGGTGGAGTTTTCATGTACACGCTTGACTCTATCTGTCTTGAGGGAATGAATTTTATGTGTTATCCTGTGGGTGGAGGCCTGACCCTGCATGATCTCTGACCTCTCAGTATATGTCAGCTCCAGTTTTTCTGCTGAGGACCTGAGGAGTAGAGAAACACTTTCACGTTTCATGTAATGAATTAAGGCCAGAGAGGCCCAACAGTAACAAATAGCTTGTTCTTAAATATTATTAAAAATAAAAACAAAACAAAAAAATATAAATTTCTTTTTCTCACATGATTCATGTGACAGTCGTATGCCTGCCTCACTGTGCTGCAAAGCATTTTTTAATTAAATAATTTATACACTTTTTTTTTTTTTTACATTAGTTGGTTAATATGAACTAACAATGAAAAATACTTCTAAAACATTTTTTCATCTTTGTTAATGTTAACTTAAACATTTACTAATACATTATAGAAACATTATTAAACATGAACAAACAATGAACAGTTGTATTTTTATTAACTAACGCTAACAAAGATTAATAAATATAATATAAATAAATAATTAATAAACAATAACAAATGTATTGCTCATTGTTAGTTAATGTTGGTTGATGCATTAACTAATGTTAACGAATCAAACCTTTTTGTAAAATGTCACCAAGTATATTGTGGATAAATATGGGGATGGGGGAAGTGGTATAACAATATCACAGTATAATTCACAGGCTTCACACCCTATTTATTTTCACAGAAAATTTTCATTAACAATTTTACAGGAACAATAGTAAGTATTTTGGCAGGAACTTTTTTTAACAATTATATTTGGATATATACTGGGCATCAGCAAGACAAAGAGAAGAACATTTGCTTTTGATTTAACTGGCTTAAACATAGGAAAGACTGTAGTTAGATTACTTTCTGTAAGCTCTCAAAATCTACCTGGGGCTTTGCTGTCAACATGCACACCCAAAGCTATAATCAAGTTTTTTTTTTTTTTTTTTTTTTTTTTGTGAACATGGCTCATCTGTTCTGTAAAGAAAAGGTTTACCATTTGAATTTTTATTTTTTTATTTTTTTCCCCCAATGAGTGAGGTGTCAAATGCAGGTGTCTGGCAACTGACCAGATTTGGAAAAAAAGGGTTTAGATGATTTATTATCATAGATATGGTGACATGCTGTAAATATGTAATTTTAACTAGTGAGAAATAAACATGCTACAAATTATCCTTACTAGTCTCTTAAAGAAAGTACCAGCCTTCTCCCATTGGCTGATGATTTGCTCCATCAAACAAACAAATCCAAAATTATCTGTTTCTAAGTGCTAAACAAGGAATGACATTATTGCACGCCTATAGTCAAAAATCTTTTTTATAGCTCAAATTTTCTCTCTGAAATATTTTTACATTTTGACCAAACTTTAGATACTTATTATAAACTGTGATTTTGCCAAGTAGGACATGTAAAACGTTGTTCAAGACCACAGGCCTATCCCTAAAATCTGATTTGTTTTTGGAATGTTGTTCCAGAACCAACAAGGAGGTGGCTGTATTTCACAGATTTTATTTTTTAAACATATTTTGCCTTATTTTCCATCATACCACGTGTCTCCAGCACATAACGTGTCAGTGGTGGTATATGGCACACTGCTGGGCTGCATTTTCAGTCTGTTAATGAGTCTAACAGCTTTCTGGAGTGAGACCAGGACACAACAGGAAAAAACCCTGGCTGTCACCACCACTGCCTTTTCTGGCAAGAGCAAAAAGGAAATAAATTCATGTAGCGATTACTTTTCATGATCCTCAGAAGCACTGGAGCTCTCACTGTTGCCTCTTGGCGGAATGGCTGAGGGAATCCAAAACATGTTAGGATATTGAGTTCTTGACCTCATGTTTAAAACTTTAATTGTGTTGTAGCAACTGTTAAAATAGTGAACCAATGAGACTGAAGTGACTCCAAAAATAAATAAATAAAAATATCTGATAACCTATAGAAACAGAAACAGAAGCCAAAATACAGAGAGCTGCAGGGATGATGATTTTTTGTAGGCCAAACCCCGAAAACGAGTCAACGTTTTAAAACTTGTGGTTCCATTGTCCTGAATTCAATGTTTGTTTGTTTTTGTTTTTTTGTTAAATGCCTGAAATAAAGTCTGTGGCTAACACAAGCTCAGAATATTTTCATGTTTTATTCTACGACGTAAAATATAAAAACTTTTATTTGTCTTGAAAAGGGCAGTTGCTAGCAAGTGGCTAAATGGGCTAAGTGGACTACTAAGGTTGTGGGAGACATTCATTGTCATCATGTAAAACAGATAAAGTCATCTACAAACTATAGTCTACATACTATAGTCCAACTATTCAAACTTTCAGGGGAAATGCTTTTAAATAAAGACTGCAAGAGTTGTCGGAAACTTAATGGTGATGACGTTGAATACGCGACCATGGTGTAGTTCATTTATAGCCTACATTAATCCTTTTACTTCTTTTACTTTTGTTGATCACAGAGCTTATTTTCTCAAATAATCCAAAAGGCAATGGAATGTCGAGGGAGCCAGGCTGATGCTATAACTCAGACAAAGTTGGCCTACAAAAATACGTCATCACAGCAGTGCTCTATTCATGAGGCAAGCACATTTGTTATAACATTCAGACTTTTTTTATGCCCTGCTGGAAAAAAAAAAGAGAAAAAAAAAAGTATTATACCAGCCTAAGGTGGTTAACTTGTTCCACCCTGGTTAAGATGCTCTATCTTTATTGTTTTAGAGAAGTTTTAGTTAGTTGAAGAACTGTCAACATGTAGATATACAGCTAGATATCTGAATAATAAAACATATGATATAGACATTCATGACTGTGTATTTGTTACTACAGATTAATGTACAATAGGGCAGCATACCTATAAATGTGTCTGGCCTTTAGCTATTTGCATAGATATTATGAACATGCCCTAAAGTCTCCACTGTCATGCTTCAATTATAGAGAAAAGAAAGATTTTTATTATTATTATTATTATTATTGAGAATTACTAAGAAAAGAAAGATTATTAAAGGCAAAGTAATTTTAAAAATGAAAGTGAAAACATTTTGCCAATTCTGTATTGATAAGTGTGTTGTGGGTCCATGTATATAACCAAGTCTAACCTTCTGCAGATGTGTTTCTGCATTACATCTGGAATAATTCACAGCAAACCAAATTACATCCAATGTTTCCCCCACAGAATGGTGGTGCAGACCATTAACACATAATTATGTTGTGTGAAAATGACTGTATGTACCTAAAACAAGCCTTTGTGAATGTTCAAGTGGTTGAACATTCAGCATTTGTCATTCTGACAAACTGAAACTGCATCTCTAGTTGACTGACAGTGGTGCTCATTTCAACATGTTTAGAGCTGCCCAATTAGTAGCTTCTCTGTTGTATAGTGCAAGTCATCAAAAAATCTTACTTTGACTTTTTAACATGATTAATTGCCTTTATTGTAGTTTTCAAACATTTTAACATACCGAACAGAAAGAAACCCAGAAAGAGACAAAAATGCTACTCTGAATTTTATTTATTTATCTAATTATTTTAGGGTCAATCACATTTACTACAGAAATAACCTTCCCTTCCTCTCTGACATCATGGCTCATTTCATTATCGAAGAACAAGTGGTAATGTCTTCACAATTTATTGAGTTAACTATGATAATATGATTTGAACGCTACTCAGAAAGGAGATTGCAGGGGTGACAAGGCCAGCGATCAGAGTTCCCTTGTCTTCGAACAGTCGAGGCTTTTGTTTGCTTTGTGTAGGTGTTTTAGACAGGCCCATATGGCTCGGTTCTGTAATTGTGTCCAGGAATGCCGGCTGGTTTACGGTGCATATCTCAGACCACTGGAGATCATTGTTCAAGTTAGCCGGAGGATTCAGGCTCCTTGGCTGATCCGGAGACACGTCTGGCATTGTGACATTGAAACTGAGTGTCTTTATTTCCTTGAACACACAAGCAAACACACACAATGAGTTTCCATTTCAGTTATCAGAGTCACCTGTTTGAGGACAGAATCTCCTAATAAGATGTACAAAAAAAAAAAAAAATCTCTGAATATATGAGATTAAATTGAAAGCAAATTGAGTTTTTTTTTTTTTTTTTTAGTTGTACTTCTCAGAAAAAGAACAATCATACAGTAAACCTGTATCTAAAAGTTTCTCAAACTGTGCTTTAGAGAATATGTGTTGTATCTCTACATTGATATCAATATGACAAAAATATGATGTTTATTTTTAAGGAATTATGGCAGAAACATCTGACACAGAACTGACCTTTTGAAACTTATTTGAGAAATTAATTCAGTCTCCTGAGTGATAAGAGAGAAACCTGTGAGAAAAGGATTCATTTGAGTCTTTGTTTCGGTTTTTAAATCTTACTCAGAAATGTATTATTTTCTTTCTTAGAAACTGAAGAAAGTCAGCATATTTCGATTTGAATGTGTATGTGTGTGCTTATCTCCCACATGCTGTAGATTATCCATGCTGTAAAAAGGCTTCAGAAGTGACCGGTTTTTGAATGAGGCAAAGAGATTCTTAGGAAGACTTAGACACATAGACAAGTAGATAATGTAAATGAGGACATCCAATAGACCTTTATTGGATATAGATTATTTTATAACATTATTACATTTTTCTTTTCTTTTTTGTATTAATCGATGTGCTGCTGACAGATTTGGATAGTGTTTGTGTAAACACTTTTGAAAAAGAGTGCTAAGCATTTTATAACCATGTTGTCACTTAAACCTGTTTGTGTTCACCCAAACATTCATACACATGCAAATAATGTGGAAATACACTGACAATGGCCTCAGACGACACCAGGTTTCTGAGAAAATTTGACCATTTTAACGGACATCCGCCCAGGCACGAGGCGCTTTTTCCTTTTTATCTGATTACAAACACATCCTCCACTAACAGATCACTCAGTTCAGTCTTTTCTCATCTTTCTAACCTACTATTTTTTTTTTTTTGCACTAATGCTTCTTCTAACAAAACATTAAAAACACTAAAAAAATAGACTTTCCTATACTAAAACTGTTGAGAAGAACCATACAGTCATTAATAGAATCTGTTTATTATTGTTTCTCTCAGACCTCTTTGAGATTAAATGGTAAGAATTTAATGACTTTTGCTCCAATCCATGACAAATGACAATTGTCTCAATTTAGGAGACAATATTGAAACCTAAAAAATACAACTCTCACAGTTGACAACTCTCTTAAGTCTCCTCAGATATAAAGTAAAATCTAAAAAATAAAAGTTTCTGGTAACACTTTACAATAAGGTCTTATTTGTTAACATTAGTTAGGTGTTAACTAACAGTGAGCAATTTTCTTAATGTTAGTTAAGTAATATTTGTTAATGTTAGTTAATAAAAAATACAGTTGTTTCTTCATGTTAGTTTACATAGTTTAATAAATGCTGCATAATTATTGCTTATTAGTTCATTTTAACTAATTAACATTAGTTAATGTTAAATAAAAACATATTGTAAAATGTTTCCTTTGGGAGAGAATGGGACATTGTCTATACATTAAAAAGAGCATTTTTTTTAGAACATGTTAATGCAAGTTGAATTTTTATTACTTATCACTGAGACTTCCAGTCTTTTGAGCAATAAAAAGAGCAAACTGTGCAAAAGATTTTACTCTTCAGCAAACTGCTGTACATGTTTCCATAGTTTTTTTTTTTTTTTTGTCTGCATGCATGACAGTATGTAGTTCTGTGTTTGTCCTGTTGTGGTTCTAATCTGTCTCTGTCTGTCTCTTTTACAAACACAGTCTCATGGATGCTTCATTGTTTGACAGGAAGCCTCATTACCAAGCACAGAATAGTTGAAAAAGCCTTGTCTATACTAGACTTAACCTGATAGAGGCCCTCACATCGCTGCCCTTCTGTGGCCTTTATGGGGCCCCGGATTACACAAACAGGATTGGCAGATGCAAACATCCATTCACTCTTGGCCGCTCATCCCAACAAAGATGGACAGATAGAACGAGAATGAACTCACAGGGAAAGGGTTCGAGTGCACCACACTAATGCCTACTACACTAATCTGCTGGTATGTCTGGAGAAGGCCCTTGGGGAAAGCAGCTGTTCTCTGGTTCTTCATGGAGAAAGGGGGCAGGGAGGTTCCTCATAATGTATGGTGCAGGTGTCCTGATTTTTTTTTAAATGGGAATTTCCACAGCAAACCACAAGAATTTAGCTAGAGTCCACTTAAATTAACCAGATTCCACTTCATGGGTGTGTTTCTAACACAAAAGAAAACTAAAATGTGTAACATTTGGAGTTTATTCTCATTTAAAAAAAAAAAAAAATCAGAATGGTGAATGCATTACTTTTGGCACTTAAAGGAATAGTTCACCCAAAAATGAAAACTCTGTCAATCACCATCAAGATATTCCAAACCTGTATGAATTTCTTTCTTCTGCTGAACACGAAATAAGATATTTTGAATTTTTTTTGTTACCAAACAGTTAATGAGCCCCACTGACTTCTATAGCATGGGAAAAAAATACTATGGAAGTCAAAGAGGCCCATCAACTGTTTGGCTAACTCTCTGGGTTTGGCAAATGCGGCGACGCATTTTGCTGGATTTTCTTCACATAGCAGCAAAATCAACTTAAAATACTCTTTTTTTTTTTTTTGTCATACAGATTAAAGTAATACATCAGTTGAAACTACAGAATGTTTACTTTTATTTGTGTGCACTCAAACAAAATAAAGAACACTAACATGATGCGCAATGTCTTCTCCCTCTGAATGAAGTCCATTCTGATACTCCTCAAAAAAATGAACTATAACTTAGAGAATACTTATCACACAAACATGAGACGTATATCTAAAAAAAACATTGAAATGTCAGGGTTTAAATAAAGTAAGTCAAATCGAATATTCTATGTTTATGTAAACCTCATTTTCCGCTAATGAGAGCGAGCCGCATTCAAACGCAAAATCTGAGGCAATATATGCAACAGAGTCAACGGTTGAATCAGCTTGAAAAAATGCATCTTTGCGTACTTTTCATCGTTTTGAGATGCGTTGAGGAATAATTCTAAAAGGATTTACCTCAGAGGAAGAGTGTGATTGGTTTCAATTTCATTTCGAGAATCAAATTGATCAAGCCGAGGATTGTGAATGTTTTTTTTTTTTTTAATTCCTAAGTTCTTTATTCTAATCACAATATAGACTAGTGTCTGTAAATATTAAACCACAAAAAGACTGTTCAAATATGAATCCTGCATGTTCTGTGTGTCACTGTGTGAATGAATGTTTACTACACATAACTTACATTAGTAAACATGCTATATTGGCTTTTCCCAAACTATATTGCGATATATACTAAAATAAAATGTGTTAGCAACATATTCAATTTCACATTAACATTTATAGGTTCTATAATATAACAAATATGATACATAAAATGTCACAGAAGTAATATGAATGTTTAGACAAGATTTATTTGGCCTGTTTTGGACAGATTATCAAGTGTTTACTGTGAAATAGCCTAGTGCAACATCAATGAAGCTTTTGTTTGCAGTGAATAATGAAAATTCAGCTTTGCATCACATAAATAAATTGTATTTTAAAGTATATTAAAATAGAAAACCATTATTTTAAATTGTAATAATATTTCACAATATTGCTGTTTTTTTCTGTATTTTTGATTAAATAAATGCATGCTCGATAAGCATGAGACTTCTTTCAAACACATTAAAAATAGTAATGTGTCCAAACTTTTGACCAGTACTGTATATAATTTAAAATAAAATAGGCCTGTACAAAATGTTCTTCACATGATGTGCAATAATACATGCATGCATGAGATCACAAAAATCATGTTTTCAGTTGAGAGTGGACATTATATTAATGTTAATACAATAGTTGATATGATCTTGTTATCAGCATGCTCACAGATGTTTTTTTCTTTTGTCTCACAGATTTGAGGATCATAGTGACCAGATATTGGCCCACATTAGACTGCATGAATACGATGTTGAGATCACTGACTGGAAGCCGGATTTTTTTTTTTTTTTTCTCCAGTGCATAGAAACACCAAACACCTTGGAATGCCAGGTAAGTGATGTTCACTTATATCTTTGAACAGGATTCATTTCCCGGTAAAACTATGTACTCAAAATGTGCCTTTGACTCTCATTTATATTGTTAACTATATTATAAATAAACTACAAAATAAACAACTTTGTCCTCAGATTCTTTAGTTCTCTTTCACATACCTGACTGAAAGGCTCATTATGCAGCTCATTATGCGGCTCATTATGTGGGTCATTGTCTCCTCAGGTGTGAATCACAGCATTATTCAGGATTATCTACACCTCTACACATACTGTCTTTCTAAACAAAAAGTGTCTTAAAAAATTAAATAAATATATTGTTTTATGTGAATGAGTAAGCAAAAATTCTAGGCTTCGACATTCAGTACCCAGAAGTCTTGTGGGCATATATTTAGTATTTGTTTTGTGGCATTGTTTCAGTAACTTCATTTTTTTGATTTTTCAATAACCACGCAAAAACGTCATTCTCTCAAAAATACGAACATGTACATAGATGTTGCTCACATATTATGGTAGCCTAGTTCATGCTGAATACAGTGTAATGACACTTTTGCCGTTAATATGTTTATAAGCAACTGAAAAAAGCACAAATGTCAGGGCATGTCAAAACTTCTCCCAAAAATCCTCTGACCACAGAGGGTTAACAACATTTCCTCAAAATATATGGTTTTTTGTTTAGCAGAATAAATAAATTCATAAAGGTTTGGAACAACTTACGGGTGAGTAAATGATTACAGAATGTTTGGGTGAACTATCCTTTTAAAAGTGCTTACAATGCATTTAAAGTATTTAAAGTAAGTTTTATGTGTTCCATGGAAATAGAACCCATGGTCTTATTTATTATCACCATACTCTCACAGAGGAAATTTGTTATAGTTTATACAAGTCCTTCATAGCTCAGATGATTCCAGAGATGTTTCGTTTAGGTAATATTTTTCTTTTTTTTAGGTATACTTTTTATTTTGAAAAACTATAATAAAACAAAACAATTCACACTCAAATGGTATTTATTTAATTATTATTATTATTTTAATAAAATGACAAAATACTATGATATAACACAACAATTGAAGTGGAAATCTTTAGCTAGCATACAAACAGAAGGCTCTCTCAATCACTGTTATTAGTAGACACTCTCAGGCCAAATAATGAATGCAATAATTACATGTGGATGATAACTGTTAAATGTGACCCTACATACTGTAGAAGGTTATTTTTAAAGGATGATTCATCACTGTTCTCCTGTGGTGTACGAGGAAAGGTCAGGAAAGGTCTCATTATGTGGGGTGTGTGTGTACAAGTACACATGTGCACCCAATTTTGTGTTTATGTTTGTGTTGGGTAGGCTACACATAAATAGAAAGTCTTGGTCAAATTGAAACTTCTAAAATTTTAACTTGGTTTACAAACTTGCGTGCCCAAGTTGTCCTTGTTTTGTTTATAACAACTAGGTAATTTTTCAGAATTACTTGGTCATGTTGTTTTCCCCACCAAGTGTAAAACCGAATAAAAAACGCTGACATAAAGCAGAAAAGCAGGTAAAACGCTCCAACAATACAATAATGACTGTCAGAATAGTTCAAAATATCTGGTTTGATCAAGAGTTAACACAGACAGATATTTACCTTGATTACAGCTGCACAACTGTACAGAGACTGTGGTGAAAATCAGCTGGAAAGCAAATGAGAAAGCAGATGATTACAAACTACCATCATTGCTGGGTACCAAACAGCTAGTCATCCTTATTGTAGGCAAACACACACAAAAGTCCTGCACACAAAACCACTACAAGTTTATCAGTGAAACAAATCTGAATTACTGCCATTACGGATCGACTTGTGTAGGCATGACATGACTGAATCAAAGGTACAAATTTTCATGGTATGAATATAAACATTTATATTTTTGGTTTGCTCTTCCTTCCTACATATATTCTCTTTTAACATGACTACATTTAAGATAGCTATAGTATATGGTCATATTTCATCAAACTTGAAAAATCAGCTTTTTAATTAGTTATTTTTAAGATACAATATAGCATGATGGCTACCCAGATACCGATTTAAGAGCCACTGACACAGAAAAATACAAAGTTTTCCAAATCACAGAATATATCCAAAACACTCTTGTATTACACAAATTACTGCCACAAAATAGTCTATTACTTTTTATTAATATATTGACTATATTATTCAAACCCATATTATATTTTTCATGAAATAAAAGTAAATGTCAAGCTCCATAAATAAATATATAGGCCTAAATACATACATACATACATACAGTACATGTCAAAAGTTTGGAAACATTAACATTTTTTATGTTCTTGAAAAAAGTCTCTTCCATTTTCTAAACCATGTTTTGGTCTTGTCCTGAATCAGTATGGTACACCTATAATAAGTGTTTATATTCACACTATTTTAGACTGGTTCGGGTCGTACAACTGTACAGTAGCACAGTACCTGCATGACTCATCATAGACATAAAAGCTCAACTAAAGCTTTTTTTTTTTTAATTTTTTTTATTTCTTTTGATAAAATAAAGTAACAATTTCAAAGGGGTATGATGATTTTCTATAGGCACTGTATTTCTTTAACTAATATAACATTAATATACCAACCTACTAAATTAGTAAAATCTGTTTATACCAATACACTGACAACCACAAAAAAAACACAGGTGATAATGAGAATCAAAGCTCATCACCATCATAGGGGTATTCCAGAAAGCAGGTTACATATACAGATTTACTCAGAGTAAGCAGATTTTGCAACTTTCAGTTCCAAAAATGGAGGTAACTTTCAGGGTATGTTAGTAGCCATAACAACTTACTCTCCTAACATAACATCTTATGTTCCAGGGATAGTTTGTTTCAGAGGTATACAGTGCATGATAAGGCTCCAGTGTCCTGTATTGTCTTTGTGTGCAGTGGTTGTTTTTACCCTTGTGTTGGGTTGCCTACTTTAAGTTGCTTATTAAAGTACATTTTCTGCATCTAGATCCACCTCTCCTCACCCTTTGCTTGACCCTGTTGTGACACATGGTAACACATATGACACTACAATAATGCAATAAACATTCCTTTAAAGGTATATTTTTTATGTTAAAATACATTCTCTTAATCCAGTGTATTGTTCATTGACTACTATTAATATGGCATTTATGGGTTTATCTCCCCCAGAAGTGTAAACATTGAGTCCCCCAGGCAACATGAAAACAAGGACAGCGGTCTGCTCAGATCTGTCAGTAGATGTGTTCGACTTGAAGCAGCACTGCACAGACCAATCGATGTATGACATCAAAGTACCACAAGAGCGATTAGAGAGCAGACGGTTCCGTATGCTTTCGAATCATTCTTGTGGTACTTTGATGTCATACACTGATCAGTCTGGTGTGTTTGACCGCTTCAAGTCGAACACACCAATTCTCTTACCAGCTTAATTTATAATGTGAGCTTGGGGCGTGGCTACTGTAGCAGAGGGCATGGAACCATGGCTAATGCATTACATCAGAAAAGACATTAAGCTTTGGTTAAAGAAGTGCAAGCAATAATTGCTGGATTTAGACCTTCACAGATTAAACAGGTCATGAGCACATCAAAGCGAACAGTGTAAGTCTGGTTTATACTCGCCGTGTCCGTGCGCAAGAAACCATTTCGTGTGGTGGTGTGCACAGCATGTTTTTGTAACTACGTGCAGCTCCGCTTCAGAAGATGCATGACTCAAGGCGATCTTACTGGCACCCAGTTTGTGCTTGTTCAAATGAATTGGTTTCATTTACAAAATGAGTCAACAACAGAAGAAATAAGCCTTTTTAATGAAAATAATATTTTAATAAAAATGTTCATGAAATTAAATAAAAAATTTTAATGAAATTAAACATCCCTGTGAGCTTCCTTGGAGTGTTCCTGTTTTTGTATAACAGGCTGCTAGCTCAGTGATTTATGAGCAACAGCTCTGGGTTAGCAAGCGGGATGTAGCTAGGTCTCCTCTCATTATTTGAGAGTTGTCAGGCTGAGACCTTCGCTCCTAGAGCTCGGCCAGGCAGTTTCCTACGTTTTTAGGTGCTTGTAAGTGTTTGCGAGTTGTAGACTCTGTGAGCCTACTTGCATGGTGTCCTACATGCACTGGTGTCTATGGGGCGTGTTTAGTCTCCTCTCGATTTAGAGAGTTGTTATGTTGAGTCCTTCGTTCTGAGAGATCAGCTAGATAGTAGCTTAAGTTGTTAGACTCTCTGTGAACCTCCTTGGCTACTGAGCACTGCTAGGCCTCCTCTCGCTAAAGGGAGTTATCTTAGTGAGGCCTCCGCTCGCCAGAGCTCCTCTAGGACATCATGTTGCAGGTTATAGGCTTTCTGTGAGCCTCACTGCACAGTTTCCTATATGTGGGGTGTAGTTAGGCTTCCTCTCACTTTAGAGAGTCATCATATTGAGACCTCTGCTCCCTGAGCTTGGCTATCTACTGCGAGCATCGTCAGGCCTCCTCTCAGTACAGATAGTTATCTTTATTGAAGCCTCCACTTGCCAGAGCTCTGCTATGACAACATGTTGCAGGTTATAGACTCTCTGTGAGCCTCCCTGCATGGCTTCCTATGCATGGGGCATAGTTAGGCCTCCTTTTGTTTTAGAGAGTTGTCATGTTGAGGCCTCCGCTCTTATAGCTTGGCTAGGTGGTAGGGTAGTTTGCTAAGTTGTTAGGCTCTCTGAGAGCCTCCTTGGCTACTGACCATAGTGTGGGGTGTTGATAGGCCACCTCTCATTTTGAGAGTGTTGTATTTAGGCCTCCACTCTTCAGAGTTTAGCGGGCCAGTTAGCTCTGAGAGTTATGGGGCGTTCACATCAGACGCCAAAGTTCAGATTTTTCAACTCGCGCGCCAAACGCCCGAAACGCTCAATTTGCATTGACTTAACATGTAAATCACTCACTTTTCATTCGAGTCTGGTGTGAACGCACCATTAGGCTCTCTGTGAGCCTCCTTGGACACTGGCCTGAAAAAGGGAATATAGTTAGGCTTCCTCCCTCTTTGAGGCATCCTGTTGAGGCCTCTGTTATTTAGAAGCTCCAGTCTATGATCGCATTGCTGGTACAGGGGTGAGGACTTTTTTGAGTCTTTGACTTAGCTCAGCCAATAAGGCACGCATCCCTTCAGCATGGCGGCGTGGGTATACCGCTCTCTATGGGGCACCCTCTAGGACATGGGTCCCCAAACTTTTTTCTGTGAGGGCCACATTATTGTTCCTTTCTTTAATGGGGGGCCGGGTCGATCACAGAAAATTACATGGGCCGGAGTGACTATTATTGTGGAGCTTTATGTATTTATTATGCCTCCTAATGCTTAGTTTATTAATTTGTTATGCACCATACAGACAAAGGAGTATTACTTTACAAGAGATATGTAGCCTTTTAAAAAAGCATAATTATTATCATAATAAAAATGTTTCGTATTCATTGCTATTGAAATCAAAACATTTACTTACTTATGCATATTATTAATCAGTGTGAACTGTGGGCTTGCTTCTGGCTGGTGAGAAGTTCAATGTCAGGTTCCATTCCTGTCACAGCCAGTCTCAAAGTCTGATGCAAATGTTCATCATTAAGTCTTGATCTCATCGGAGTTTTCATCAGTTTCATATGAGAAACGCAGACAAGAAGTGGATTACGTATTTCACAGGTGCCCTTTTATACTCTCGGCCGCACATGCTGTGACTTCACAGCCCGCCAATGTCAAGTTCATTGTTATGTTTAGACTAGGGCTGGAAAACGATTAAATCTAATTAATCTAATTAATTGCAAATTTATCGTACATCGAATTTGGCTGAAAAATGTTCCCCAAAAGATCATTTGAAGTCATTATTGTGTAAAGCATCAAACAGACATTACAAAAAGTAGATTCAGAAATAAATATGATTTGATTCAACACAGAATTTATTACACAAACTTTTGGACCATGAGGTTGAGTAAATGATGACTCGTTTTTAATTTGGGGGTGAACTATATCCTGACTTTTTTTTTTTTTTATCGATATGGAAATATATAATTGAAAGTAAACATATGGTCAACTGATGTTTCATGAATAATTTTCTTAGAGAAGTTAATTTACTAAAGGCTACCAAGTTTATTAAATTAAATCACAATATGTGCACATTTATTATTAATGTGGGGGGTGATGCGTCATGCAGGCACAACAGTGCTGTATGACAGATGTATCACTTTTATTTAGTTTTTCCTTTTTTATTCAAAATATTAACAAACTTGTTAACTATGGCCTATCATGAACTATAGGCTATATAGGCACTGAGCACCCACGGAAACAATATGAGATATTCTCTTTATTCATTTTGCAGCTTTCAAACACAACATTCTTTTCATTTTTATAGTTCACTTACTATGCGTGTCAAGTGCGCATCAATGTAATACATTAACGCAAGAGCGCATCAATGAAATGTGCAGCATGAATCTCTCCACAAAACTCCTCATGGCTCTATGCTGTCTTAGATATTACGTGTATGCGCTCGGTTATTAAGACGCTAGTGCTCGCTCTAGAGCAGGGTTCCTCAATTCATTTTAACCAAGGGCCAAATTCTGCCAACAATTCAAAGCCAAGGGCCACCGACTAGTGACCAATATTTTTGTTGTTGTTGTTTTTAATGGCAGATGCCAATATCTTAGAGAGCAGGGTGGCCGGTGGTCGATATATATTATAATTTATATTTATTTTAATTCATTTTTAATAAATTAGAAATATGAAAATGAAAATTAATGAATGAATTGAAATGAAAATAAATAAATCTTTAAAATAAACATGCTTATATTTTAGATGGCAACTTAAGACAGTGTTAGCCTACTTGATTGCTTACTCATGACACATAGAAACACAGCTAAAAGTATAAAATATGTTGGACCTTTAATTGAAAGTAGTCTACTTTTACCTGTGTTCATTCAGTGTTCATTTTGACAGCCATATTTTACTCTTCTAGTTTTTCAAGGCGCTAAGCTTGAAAGGGTTTTTTTTTTTTTTTTTATTCTGCTAGGTGCCACTAGTGTCACATACTTCACCTTTACAACATAAGATGTAACATAAACTGTCACTGATAAGAAAAAACTATGAGCAACCAATTAATGAGTTATTTACACAGAGAGATTTGTTCTCTGTGAGTGTTTTATAAAACCTTGAAAAACTCAAAAAAGTCCAACTAAAACAGTTCATGTCAAATTCTTATTAGATGTGCTCTGTAACCTCTTCTGACCCAAAACCTTATGACTCCTCTGTGGCCTCGAATGTTTTGTATCTGTTGATGCTTTTCTCATGGTTGTGTCATATTGATGGTTTACTGCTGCTTGTTTTCAGATGCGCTAAAAAGGCACAACCCAAGGTCATGGTCCCTGCTTTGACTCATAGGCCAAACTGTTGTTATATCCAGTCAGTGCCTTTTAAATATGGTTGAACCAAAACTCCAAAAAAAGGTTGTCAGTAAAAGAAGAACATGCCTGACATAATGCTGGCCCTCTGGTTTTGGCCTTGCTGTAGTCTCCCAAGTTGCCCAGGCAGTGCATGATAAATGGATTAATGTAATTACTCACAGCACTGCCCACATTCTGGAAGCTGGGTGAAAATTGAGATTCCACAAGGGCCCTTTTGCTTATCTGAGTGTAGGAACATCCGACCTGGCTTCTCTGTAAACTCTAAGGGAAGATCTTTGATTCATAATGGCATGTTTTTTGTCACAGGGTGGTCTTACATTTCCAATTTGAACTAGTGTCAGTTGAGAGAAGAACTGAAAGAGTTTTAGGGCACCTTTGGGGATAACTACATAGATAAAACTGTTTTAAACCTTTTCACTTGGAACATTATTACAATCTATGGTTAAATTTGGTTGTAAAATGAGATTCAAGAGGATATGTAGTTCTAAAAAGACAGGCTTATTTCCTGAATTAGATTAGATTGCTGCCATGGGTTTCTATAGATATCAGTGAGCAAGAAAATAAGCTATGAATTTAAGTATAAACACTCTAAGGTAATTAAAAGATCTGCACATCTGGATTATAAAGCAAATTTTTAAACTTCATTGTGTCATTAAACAAGACACAATAACAATATTGCTCTGTTAAAGAACATTCTGGTAGCTGTATTAAATTATGGAATCTGAATCGCTTTGCAAATCTCTCAACACAATAATGAAGTGGTTTTCAATCCTGTTCCTGGAGACCCACAGCTCTGCACGTTCTGTATGTTTCTCTTATCTGACTCTTATCTGACTTAAATGACATCATTTAAAAAAAAAAAGAAAAAAAAAAAAGGCTGCAAACACAAACTTTTAAAAACGGGTTTTATAAGTGTTTGGAAACAATACCTACAAAAACGCAAATTTGTAAAAACGATGACGTCATGCACATGCGTGTTAGATGTTCAGTCTATGGCCGCATTATGACATCAGCAACGACAGTGTGAACAGGGGGTCGTTTTGACAACGTTGTCATCTGTACGCGAAAAACAGTATTCAGTTTTTAGTACATTGTTGTCGTGTAAACGTACCCTCAGTTCAGTTCATGGAGCTCTTTTCTAATGGGCTGATGATATGAATCGGGTGTATTAATTATGGAGAAAGATATGCAGATAGGAGGGACCAAGATTTAAAACCACTGCAATAAAACTTTGTGTGTGAAAACTACATTGATTAAACTCATATAATGAGCAAATATTGGCTAAATGCTTTTGTTCCTAAATGCTGAGGAGATATGCTAATTTTGTACTTCATTGTACTACATTTTATTTGCTGGAGGATTGAAGTGATCTATTGTTCTTGCTTTGTTTCTCCCCATTTCTCAACAATCTCTTTAACTTACTCCAAATAAATCATTAAACCGTATTTCATGAAGTTCACATAATCATCATTTACTCTCCCTCATGTTTTTCCAAACTTCTTTTGACTTTTTTGCTATGGAGGGGGAAAAAAAAAACAAAAAACAAAAGATGGTTTGGATGACTTGGCATGTTACTTTACATGCAACAGGCTGCAAAACATGTTTTTACAAAACCAGAGCAGTTCATGCAACCGCAACTGAGCTCTTTTTTCTCTGTTTCTGTCATATATGATCAAGGAGATAGTCCGTTTGCACATCACATCCTCTTCACTGTGCATGCAAGTGTAGTTTCAGGCTTTGTCATGAGTGTCATGTCCTTGCTCACGTACTTGTTTTCCAACTTCCTTTACAATATTTTCTCTCTCTCAGTTGAAATGATCACACATATGTTCACTCAGGTCAACCCACATCTCACACTGTGAATACAGGTCAGAAAAGAAGTTTTGCAGATTTAGATCACAGAATTTCTAAAATTGTGTCATTAATAGCCCAATATTTACTTTTCATTTTGATTATTCTCAATTTGCTCAATAGTGATTCCCAGTAGATTTGCATTGCTGTAATGTTAACTGTTTTGAAGTAAACATTACTGTAATACAATGATTTACCTAAACTAATCAGAAAAAAAAAAAAAAAAAAAAAATAGTACAACTAATTTTACAAATGATATGATGTATACCTTTCTATCTAGTGTTTTTTCAATACAATAATGAGAATTTGGGGTAACTGGTAATTGAGCTTAATCTTACAATGCAACAATCTTAAAGACCTAATTTTTTTTTTTTTTTGGATTTTGCAGTCAATTGTCTTGACGGGTTGCATGAGATTCACCTTTACAGACTTGACTCATGGTTATCTGTTATCTTTTTATTATTATTATTTATTTTTTTTTATTTTTTTTTTTATCTTTGTTTACCAAATCAATGAGTGGAACCAGAATACAACAAAACAGCTTGAGTTTACTTGCTACGTACAGATTAATCAGAGTCAGATTGAGCAATGCAGTTAGCCAAAAACCAAAATAGGTTTATCTGTCTTATCTGTTATTTTGAAGGAAATCAATCTTAGTCATCTTAGACATCTGAGCTTATTGACATCTGAGCTCTGTTTATTTATGATCAGATATAAGGTTAAAGTTCAAAGTAAACTTTTTGATCAATATGTAATAATGAGTAATGTGGCTAGTAGAAAATTTACTGTAAGTCACCTCAGCTACAGTTCGAGTTGGAATCCCAGCTCCCAGCCCTTTTGTGATCCGATAAATAAATAGGCTATCTAAATATATTAAAAATAAAACAATAAGGGTTCCTATGCAGTTCGGATTAATTATTAATTAAGTAATTTTCGGACCTGGAAAGTATGGAAATGGCAACAGGAATGCGGCTACTTGATTTGCGTTCAGTTCATTCATAGAATTTACACTCATTCACTTTAGACACTCATTGCGTGTAGTGAGGTTTGTGTATAATATTGTGCTTTCCCTGCATGGTCACCGGTTCCTATGCAGTTTAGAAATGTATGAAATTTGATTTATGTAGTTTACAGGCCTGGAAAAGGAATGGAAAAATATTTGTTTCAAGACTATTTCCCCTATTCAGTTTTCTAAATATAAAATTAAAATAATTAAATAATAATAATAATACAATTATCGTTGTGAAGCCATTATCTGTGCCTTTCCGAATAAGGTATTCGGCTTCGGGCACACCCCTAAACTAGACACTGAAATCTAGAGGTCAATGACCAATCTCTTTGAACAATTTAATAAAAATCTGTTATTGGAATTTTACAAGAATGCCAAACTGTTCTCCAAACGTTTGGCTACTAAGCATGCTTCATATAATTCTGTGATTATCATGCAACGAGTTGCTCCACATTAGGTTTATGTCTGCATGCCACTTACTATATGGCATTCAACTAAAAGAAATACCCAAAAGTGATTAATTAGCCATTGATTACACATTCATTTGTCCTGTCCTACAGAATATACAACCCATGACGGGAAACTACAGCTCTGTCTGAAATCCTATGGTGAGCTAGTAACTTACTGAGTCTACATGGGCAGCTCCTTCAGTCATAACTGAAATGGAGCTAATTTCAGACACTGTTTTCTGGCACACAAATAGCATGCCTCATATAACATCTGAGGAAATTTGCCAATTTATTATAATATTTAAAAAATAAATAAATAAATAAAATGGCTATATATATTAAAATATTGTATTTATTATTACATTTCTTTTTTTATTTTCCTGGTTATATTAGTTTCTCTTTTATTTGTTTCCCCTGAAGCTTTAATGAGGGGAAAACACTCTTGTGGAAGGAAAGGCAGTGAAGATAGGGCATGTGTGTGGACTAAACAGGTGCAGTTTATTCAGGAGTTTTTAATAGTTTTTAAAATATATTCCACCTTGTAACCCACGTTCTTATTTTTATTATTCTCACGGCAGATCAGGCGTCCCACTACAAAAAAAAAAAAAAAAAGCTTTTCATATTTGAAATTTTCACCGTCCTTCTTAACTGCTGAATCAGGTTTGTTGACGTACAACCTTTGGCCAATGTTTTCTCATGCATTTCTTCTGGAGCACACTTTTTTTTTCTTTTCTACGTGGGCCTACGTCTTTTGCATCATCAAAATGTGATTTATGTAAAACTGAGAGATGACCTGCTGAGTCAAGTGATTATTAGCTGATCATATCAGCGGCCGAGTATTGCTATTGCTATCCTCACTCTTTCATCTACTTTAAAACATAGACAGTGTTGATATAGAATCTTTGCAGAGCTTTGTAGCATCATACACTCTCAGAAAAAAGGGCGGGGAGGGGAAGCTGGTACCCTTTCTAAAGGTACTCATTTGTACCTAAAGAGTGCATATTACCTCAAAAGTACATATTAGAACCTTTTTGAATGGTACCGTCTCAGTGACAGCTTTTGTAGCATTTTTTTTTTTTTCCTGAGAGTGGGGGAGAAAAAAAAAAGTGCTAAAGTATCACTGGGGTAGTACCCTTTGCATACCTAGTGAGCAAGTTCACTAGGTATGCATCCTTTTACAGTGACTGTTCATTAACCCCATCGAGAATTTTGAGGAGCTTCCCAATGCATTGGAAACAGTAAGATACTAGATTGGCCATCTTGACTCTAAATCTAAGACCATATTTTCATGGTCTTGGTCTCGTCATGGACTTAGAAGCATTTTGACGTCGAACCTGGCCTACTCAGACTCAAAGTCAGCTGGTCTCAACTATAACGCTGTTCTACTGTGTACACCAGGGAATGGTATGGGTGAGCAGGATACTCTAAATTATTTATCTGTAGTCAAAGAAGTGATGCACTGCACATGCTCACTGAAAATAGGAGCTGTGCTCATGGGTACACAAGTTTAAGATCCATCTTGCCGTCACATTCTTATTCCATTGTTTTTGGCTACTGTTATAGTAATTGTTTGGACTTCCTGGAGATTGACAGTCCTGGGGCCTATCATACACCCGGCGCAATGCAGCGCCAGGTGCAATGCAAGTGTTTTTTGTTAGTTTCAGCCCAACACACTTATCATTTTCACGACTTTTCATGATTTTTGGGCCCATTTGTGCGCCCATGGGCATGCTGGTCTGAAAACGAGGTGTGTTCAGAAGCATTGTTGGCGTGTTGCTATTTTGAGGCAACTGAAATAGACTGCGCCATTGACCAAATGAAACCTGATCTAAAGTCAATGGTGCAATATATATATATAAATGTTTTATTATTTAAAGAGCGTGTTAATAATATGCGCCTATAGGCGGGTGCACAACGCATGTACACTCTGCTTATTATACACACAGGGATGCAAAGCAGCACACAAACATGCCAACTTTTTAAAATAAAAGGATTACAATGTAAAATATTTTTATTCTGTGCATAAAAATAAAATGGCTTTGGTGGAATCCCATGGATGGTATGGTCGCGCGCTTTAACCTTACGCACGAGCAGATCCGTTTCCTCACTTAGAGAAGCATTCAGTTTTTCTGCTTGCAAATTCCACCATGTAAATAGCTAATCTGCCATGGCGCGAGCACAACTTACTTTTAAAGAGAGTAGGAGATGAGACTCTGATTGGTTTATTGCACGTTACACCCAAAACACACGCATACTTATTAAGAGAATATGGACAACCCTTTTAGACCATGCACCGACCATTTTTTCCCATCGTTAAACTAGCAAAAGTGGATTCGGACATGCCCTAAGTGCACTTGTGTCATGCGCTTTAGACCATGCCCTTAGATCGTTAAAATAGGGCCACTGGTCATTGTATGATTTTACTGTATGTCCTAGTCTAGCCTTCTAATAATCCTGGAAAAGTACACTATGAATATTGTTTGACTCGGTCCCGAATTGCTCTAATGAATATTCCTCAATTGTAAGCCGCTTTGTATAAAAGTGTCTGCTAAATGAATGAATGAATGAATGTTTGTGTTGTGATGAAGAATGAGCACTTTCATTATTTGGGCTTTTGCTAGACTGGAAGTGGAATGACTTTGAGGTCATGGAGTCATATCCTGTCCTTGACCTTGATGCTTATCATTTTCATTTTCTTCTACAAATGTGCTTTGACAGAATCAAGATTACAGTAATTTGCTTAGCATTTTTTTGCAACTGTGGTTGAACTGTGGGGTAAGCTCTCAGTACAGTTGTAAACCGTTGTGTATAAACCCATTTTGACGCAGTTTGACCCATATTTTGCGTAGGCCTATGCCTACCTGAATATGACAGACTATATATATATATATATATACACATACATACATATCGTGTATCAAACTCTACATTGACAGCTAATCTTCTTTCTTTCTTTTTTTTTTGCGGGGGACAATCGTTGATTTGCGAACATAGCCTTCAAGACCAAGCAGAATCCTCTGCTGCTAGCCCAAGTCTATAAGCGGCAATTCCCTTTCACCCTAAACATTATGATTTCAGCAAATCAGTTTGGGTGAATACAGGCAACTTGAATATTATTCATGAGCCCTAACATCCAGTCACGCAAGAAGACATGCAATCTACCAGAGGGAAGACTTGATCCTACTATTGTTGTAAGTTAAATAGAGGCTAAATAGAGATTTTTTTTTTTTTTTTTTTTTTACTTTTCTTAACCTTGGACCTCATTAACACAGAACGCATTCTTGCTTTAAAAAATGTGATATGCGGGTAGTGGAATTGGGAAAAACGCAAGGTCTCGAGATGCGTTTTTCAAAATTTATTTTAACTTGAGTGCCGTGTTTTTAGAACTTGAGAACATTTTTAGAACTCGAGTGCTGTGTCATGCGTCATTTGTCTGGCATGTTTACATAGAAAAACGATGGAAAAGTAGCACAGTGGAATGGAAAAACATGTTCTGTGTGACCTGCCCCTAACTCTTTATGGTTGCAGCAACAGTTTAATTCTAATTTATAATTTGTTTAGACGTTCAGTTGTTATCTTTCAAATTATATGCATTACATGTACTTTGAATTTTGTGTGTATCGTATTTTTAAGAGAGGTTAGTGGCCTATTTAAAATGCCTCTCCCACACTTTTTAGATAGTTCCCACATCTAAGCCTTTGTGCAACCTAGTTTTAATAGAAAGCTGAATATCGGAAAGCTTATATTTTATTTTGGTTATATCCAGTGAATGGAATGGAATTGTAATGTAAATGTAAAATTCATATAAAATGTTATTACATGTTGTTGTAAGTCCTTTTATGCAGTTCCATGGTGTGTTTTATCTTATTTAATAGCCTCTTGTCTTTTCAATCAAACTAAGGATATTTGGATACAAGAATATAACCTTTGTTTTGACTTTTTATTGAATTGTTTGTACATAGATCTGCCCAGGTCATTGGTGTAGCTCCACATTATTATATAGTTATTTTTTAAATTAAATTGTAAATAAATAAGTTAACCAAAACAAAAGTATTAATTTTAGTATTTAATTCTAGCAACAAAAAAAAAAAATATATATATATATATTATACACACACACACATATATATATATATATATATATATATATATATATCAAGACCAGATGCAAAAGCCTCTAAGTGCCATCTGAAATTTTCTTCTAAAATGAGCGCTTTTATCAGGCTCCTATGTTAAGGTTCAGTAATTTCACTTTAATGGCAATCGATAAGTCCTTTTCATTGCCGTTAAAGTGAAATAACTGAACATAAACATAGGAGTCTGATAAAAACTTTTCATTTTAGAAGAAAATTTCAGATGGCACAGAGGTTTTTGCAATGAAACTTTTCATATATATATATATATATATATATATATATATATATATACATACCCAATTACAGACACGTGGTACAGTACAAAATACAGTACAACCCTAGCCCTTAGTGTGGGTGTGTGTGGTTTAAAAAGAAATAGAAAATCTACTATCCATATGTAATATCAATACAACTAACACAGCATTTTAAATTAAATCTTTTGAAGTTATGCTAAATTTCTATGATACTATTTCCCATGTGCTTTAAGAAGCTGTATGTCTCTGTAATAATAATAATTAGGCTATATATATATATATATATATATATATATATATATATCTTTTTTGTGAGACTTGCAGAATGCAAATTGATTGCAAATAAAAATGTAAATAAGCACTAATGTTAAAATGCTATGTATTACTGATTGGAAGCAATGGAAAATATATCTCTTCTTAGTTAATAGAAGAGTTTCATAATGTCATGATGCCATTTTGGTCGGTTCTAGTTCTGGGATGCCACTCTGAGTTGTTCGGCCAACAGTAAAATCTCATTGGTCCACAATCCTGTCCCAAACAGCTTTATAATAAACATTACATTTGTTCAGACTGGCTGTGATTGTGTGGTGTTGGGCAGCTTTTTCACTTTCAGTGTGGACAGACAAATCACTGGTTAGAACACATTCATACAATGCTGCAACAAATTAAGCAAAGCAACATTTTATACTTTTATGATTCTTTGCTGTTATGAAGCAAAATTATCAGATTATCACATAATCTGTTGTGAGGCTGTCTTCCAAATGTATGTAATATATAGTAGTATACAGTAGTATAACGTGTTCTTAGTTTGTCTCGTTTTATACACTAATTTAATTAAGTTCAACAAACTTCACAACTGCATTGTTTTGTCAGGGCATATAAAGACAAAAAGCAGAGTTAAGCTAATGTAAATACAGCGCACATACACATACAGTAACAGCTATTGATGTAATCATTCATGGCCAGCGGCTGGAGAGATCATCTTGTCCAACCTCTAAAAATACCAAGGCTCCCAAGAATGAGATTATAGACTTTGCCAGAAAAGATACTGAGTAAATGATTATATGCTTTTGTGCAGGGTATGAAATGGTTGGTGCAATGTCAAGCCTAACACATTTCACATAAGAGTTTTCCTAAATGGGCAACTCATCATTGCATGAACACATCCTCATGGAATTTTTTTTTTTTTTTTTTTTTTTGTGCTATTCTACAGACCATGGCACTGAGCTTTTAATTGGAATTTAGGAAAGAAGACAGCATAAGAACCATGAAATTAAAGATCAAGACAGGATCATTAATTAATCAGACAGACAGGTATATTATGCAAAGCAAAAAATGACTTTGTTCAGATACAGTGCTCCTGCTAACTGAATACTCAAAGAATGAAAGGGAGAGAAAAATCACTAAGAAATACTGCCGTAATCGACCCCTGACCTCCAGTAAAAGAGCAATGAACAGAAGAGTAGTTTAATATATGACTAGATGAGGCAAATCTCACATAACTGATAAACAAGTTTTATAGCTGTTCTCTTGATCTATGCTTGAATCATCTGGTTGATCACTGAACTAAAGGCTAATGTAGTTCAGGTCCTACTCGGGGTAAAAAAGGGTGCAGATTTGAGTGAAAATTTGCATTACCTTGAGGAACTACTTTTGCCTTATCTGACATTTAGAAATCACTTTAGCTAATGTAGTCAGATTGATTTAGTCATATTAAATAATATTTTAACTTGTAACCTGAGATGAGCATAGGTATTCACTCATCAAGCATAGGTACCTTTCAGGTACCTGATAAAATATTTGTACAGTGAACTACAGTTGATTATGCATATATATATATATATATATATATATATATATATATAGAATAGACAATCTCGCATAGACTATCATTCAAATGTTGTTGTGTTCAGGCTTGTTATTTGTTTTCATTCTACATAAAGATGAATATAAAGTTTCACTTTCTAATAGTCTCAATATATATACCCCCACTAGATCTAAATGGGGTCGTTACATAGACTTCTACTGTTTTTATACTGAGCTTGTTATAAATACTATAACCTAACCCTAAAACGTTCTGCATTTTTACATAAAACACAAACAAACAAACAAACCTTTATTCATTTTATTTTTATACTGTTTTGGATGTCCCTCAAAGGAGGTTTTAGGAAGTTTTGTCAGATTTAGCTTTTTGTTGGTACAAATTTGTCCCCAAAATATAGTTAAGCTAATATAGTTAAACACACACACACACACACACACACACACACTTCTCTTTTTTTCCAAGAGGTGGCACTGTTGAGTTTTCAAAATGCCCATACTTCAACCAAGAACATCATTAACTTAGTCAATTATTTGATGATTATTATTATTATTATGGTTTTGACAATTATAATGTGAATGAAAGTTTATATATATATATATATATATATATATATATATATATATATATATATATATATATATATATGTTAAATTTGGCACCAAATAATTTAAATATATAATTTAAAGTCTACAGATATAATGTAAAGTTATCATTCTAACATGACTGCAAAATGTTCAAAATGTATTCAATGCTTTGAATTAAAAGGCGAAACGTATTATATACACAACTGTCAGTGAACAGAAATAAATTTGTCTATACACTCGTGTTACTAAAGCAATTTGATTTTATATTTTGCAAAGGGTAGGACGAAAGAGTTAAATGTTCGATATCCACATTCAAATCTTTCCTCCTGCATTTCCAAAATGACAGTCAGCTGACGAGAAAAGTTTTGGTTTCCGAACCCATATGTTAAGGAGCTCTGAAATCTAGCGATCCCATTGGCTCGTTAAGAACCTGACGTCAAGGCAGCTATAAAACTCAGCAATGCTTTTAAACTCTACTGTAGTGGGTCGAGTTTTAAAACTCTCTCAGCTCGATCTGTGTCAGCAGCATTTAGCGCACGTATTTCACGTTACACTTACCCGTTTGACCACGATGATTTCTGCTCTTGAGGAGTCACCAAAGTGTTAAATGTTTGAAATACACGGCCGCCGAAATCCACATGTAAAGAGAAGAGAAAGAGATCCAATGCATTTTTGCAATAGACTTTGCCAAGGAGAGCTCATAATCTGGAGTTAGGAGAGCACTGAAAAGTCCTGTGCAGTATCTGTTTTCCTGCAAAGAGTAAAGCATTTAAACATCATCAAGCTGGCTCACTCTCTTCCGACCCAGCCCGCTTTGACAGCTGCTCTTCACCCGCTCTGGAGGACGGTCAGCAGCAAGAGGATGGCATCAGAGCTGGCACTGAGCAGCTCCGACCTGCCCACCAGTCCCCTGGCCATGGAATATGTTAATGACTTCGATCTGATGAAGTTTGAGGTGAAGAAAGAGCCACTGGAGCCCGATCGCAGCATCAGCCAGTGCAGCCGCCTAATCGCCGGGGGCTCCCTGTCTTCCACCCCGATGAGCACGCCCTGCAGCTCAGTTCCCCCTTCCCCAAGCTTCTCGGCGCCCAGCCCTGGCTCCGGGAGCGAGCAGAAGGCGCACCTGGAGGATTTCTACTGGATGACCGGTTATCAGCAGCAGCTCAACCCCGAGGCGTTGGGCTTCAGTCCCGAGGACGCGGTTGAAGCGCTGATTAACAGCACACATCAGCTCCAGAGCTTCGACGGCTATGCAAGAGGACAGCAGTTTAGTAGCTCAGCCGGACCGGGAGGCGCCATGGCCGGGGAGGAGATGGGATCCGCAGCTGCGGTGGTGTCTGCAGTCATTGCCGCCGCTGCAGCGCAGAACGGGGCACCTCACCACCAGCACCATCATCATCACCACAGCCACCACCAGCAGCACCAAACTCCCGGGGTCCCGTCCAGCAACAACTCCTCTGCCATCCACCACCAGCACAGCCACCTGGACGATCGCTTCTCGGACGAGCAACTCGTTACCATGTCCGTGCGTGAGCTCAACCGGCAGCTGCGCGGCGTCAGCAAAGAGGAGGTGATCCGACTCAAACAGAAGAGGAGAACCCTTAAAAACAGAGGCTATGCCCAGTCGTGTCGCTACAAGAGGGTCCAACAGAGGCACGTACTGGAGGGTGAGAAGACCCAGCTCATGCAGCAGGTGGACCACCTCAAACAAGAGATCTCCAGATTGGTGCGTGAGAGAGACGCGTACAAAGAGAAGTACGAGAAGCTGGTGAGCAGCGGCTTTCGAGAAAACTCGTCGAGCAGTGACAACAACCCCTCATCCCCGGAGTTTTTCATGTGAGTTCCCTAAAAAAAAAAAAAAAAAAAAAAAAAAAAAAAAGCCTAAAAAAGAAATAAACAAAGTTTTTAAAAGTTTTTTTTTTTTTTTTCATTTCTTTTTTTTTTATCTCATTGTTTTGGGGGTTGTAAGATCAAGGCTGACAACTTTTTTATCGCTTTTATAAAGAACTGAATCAGTTCTTGAGTTTTGGGGGCTTGTGCAACCAAACTTTTTTTTTTTTCTTCATATGCATATTATTCTTTAAATTAGTTAATATTTTGATGTGTATGCATTTACACTCATAATATTGACCTTCATTCACCTATACATTTTTTTTTTTTGCCAAATAAGAAAGTTTGCTATTTTATATATATATATATATATATATATATATATATATATATATATATATTTTTTTTTTTTTTTTATTGCTTTTTTGCCAAAGTCAGAGGATTTTCCCCCATTATCATCTCATGCCTTCTGCTTGCTGTTTTGTGACTTTACATGAGAGACATTATTGCTATATAAAGAGACATGTCATTGAAGTGCCTGCATGCTGGACATGTATGGTCTTTTTGTTCTTTCTTTATTCCCCTCTGTTTTTATGCGCTTGAAAATGAACTTCTACTTGGAAAAGAACTTCTGCTCAGCATGGCATTCATACATTTCTTTCATTTCCCGATCACTTTTTTGGAATACGGACTAAAAAAGTGAAAGGAGCATCATGTCATCATCCTCCCCATGAAAAAGTTGATCCATGCAGTTTCCATATATTTAATTCTCTGTTGAGAGCCAACTGGAAGCAGTGTTTCGAGGGAAAGAACAAGGACCTGGTTTCTGAAAGGAATTCTCCCTCTGGGACTTAAACAATGTTGTTTCTAAAAGCGGTTTGTGTATTTAATGTCAAACATTTGCATTTTGATAAAAAGGAATGGAATGAACTACTACTTTTTTTTTTTTTTGCATCATATAAAAACAGTTGAAGGTAGCCCATGCCACAGGTTGACACGAAGAAGGAAGAGTGACTTAGAGTTTAGATGTTGCCTGTTCATTTTGTTAGAATTTTGGGAAGGCTCCAAGTTTGCATACAGCTGGATTTTTATCATGCGTAACTTGAGCTTTTTTGCAGCATGTACTTGCAGTGAAAACAGCAGTTTGACAGTTGTAGTTCATGTTGTAGCCTGCCATTTACTGTATTTTAAAACCAAAGTATTAAAGTAGAATTTCAAGTCAACATGGAAAATCATGCATTCAGAAAAGAAAAAAAAATGTTTGATATAAAGTCTGACCTATTTGGAATGAGTTGCACTAAATGTAGCTTGTAGCAAATTATATATCACATATTGGAATCTATCTAGAACGCTAATTTAAAAGGCGCCCGTCATGGCTTTGCTGAAAACTAAAGGATATAATCTTATTTAGTTATATATTGTCAAGCAGGACTCGATTCTTTCTTTCTTTCTTTCTTTCTTTCTTTCTTTCTTTCTTTCTCTTTCTTTCTTTCTTTCTTTTTGTTAATAAATTTATTATTTACATGGCAATAATGTAGTAATCAATATTAAAATGTCTGGACATTGTTTTATGGTCAGGGATTGATACCCTGCTTGTATAAAATCAGGATATAGCGTTCATCAATAAATTCTTAAAACTATGTTAATTATTATTTTTTTCATATATATTTTGCTGTGCAAAATTATTTTACCCACTAACCATATGTGATGTTCATATATGCTTATTTTCATTTCATACAATTATATGATATGCAATAAAAATGCAATTTGGGCCACTTAAAGTCTGCTTTCTCTGGATGTTGTTTGTTAAAGTTGAATTAGGTTTTTTTAATGATCATTAGTTGTTTTGATCATAATTCTTGTTAGAAGCCTGATTTTTTTAGTCTTATCCAGTGCATGTATTGCACTAAACATGTTTGGCGTCTCAAAAATTGATTATCTATCGTAAGATTCGGACTCTTGAAACTATGTAAATAGCATTTGCTGTTATCATATAGTTGTTTGGCTTAAAGGATAACCATTTGTTAACACCACAGAGCGCTAATTTTCTGAAGATATATGACAATTTTACTACAAACGCTATCTTATAAACTCATAAGTATTCTCTGGAAAAGACCACAGAGTTACAGAGCTGCAGTCACTAGCACATAATGTTTAATGGAGTTTAAATAAAACATTTTATTGCAGACAATGCTCTAACATTCCAAAGTTTGACACTGTCTCAGTGCAATGGACTTTGCTTTATGTTTAGAATGAAGTTGTAGTGTCACCTACGTCACCTTTTTACCCTTTAGTGACTCACAAGAGAAATTGTGGATTACTTGATGAAAGTAAACTCTTTTAACTGCATGGGTGCAGGCTATGTGTGCTGTGTTGCACAGATGTGGAACTCCTGGAACAGCTATTTTGTTTAGGTCTTGAGGTGCAATTATAAGAGAGTCATTTAACAGCGAATGTAAATGGTTGTAGTGCAGTTATCAAAGAACAGCATGTTTATGCATCTGCCTGAGAAATGCATGTTTATATGAGGGCAGAGCTGTATGAGCGCATCGAGTATGTGTACCATGAGTTCTCAAATGGTGAGTCGTAGGCGTGTTCTGATAGTGTGGCAGATAGCAGGAAAAAGTCTGTGCTAAATGAAAATAGTAAAACACAGAGAAAATTTAGCCACGTCCACAAATTTGCGCAAACTATGCTCTATGCAAAGTTTTTCGTCTTATACAGAATGTTTCATTTTCCTATTCATCTTCTTATGTTAATAATTTTGAATATTGCTGGGCGTAAACAGTTCATGTTAATATTAATAAGCTCAGATTGATTTCTAGGGACATTTTGTTTACCTTTGTATGATAAACAAATTAGGTACTGAGTTGGCTCAACACTTGATCTGGGTCTAAGCAACATCGGTTGAGAACCACTGTATACTAGTGAAAGTGTTTTTGGAGGTCGGAGTGAACATTCACATCCTGTATGTGTGCAAGACTTTTTCCACTGTTAGACATGTCGTCACCTTGGAATTATTAGGTTCTATCTGACATTTTTGTCAAAATTAAGTTATTCATATATTCTTATTTCCATTATGTGATGTTCTTTTTTCTTTTTTTTTTTTATGTTGGGTTTTTTTTTTTTTTTTTTTTTTTGTCTATCCACAAAGGAGTATGGAATGCAAAAACTTTAAAGCTCAATATCTCAAAACTGCTCAGAATGCAGATAGAACCTTATAGTTCCAAGGTTGCGATCTGACCACCACTGATGTAATGACATTAGTATTAAAAATCATAAAAAAAAATAGACATATACAAAAAATAGGTGCACACAAAGAAATGTCTAATTAAATATATTTGAATTCTTAATCAAGATTAAGAGTGCTCAGTTTGTTCATAAATTTATTCTTTATTTACTGGTTCTCCACCTTTCCTTCATGTGAAGGAAGTGGCTTTGTCGTCCACCTCCTCTGAATCTGAGCTGTGGAGGAGGGAACAAGAGATCGGGCAAGAGAATATAGCCGGAGAGTTGAAATGATTTTCCCAATGATTAATTGCTCTGAAAGGTCCAGCTTAAGCTATTAAAAAAGTATAAATTATGAATCTGTATTGCTGCAGCAGTGTCCATACTGGGGTTTTTAGCATGTATGTGAAAACTGCAATTTATAACAAATCTGTCTCATGCATACTAAGAGGAAAATGTTCAATTTTAGTATTTTGAGTTGCCAAAACCCTAAATCTTGTAAAAGTTGTAACACTACATTCATTTGTTTTCTCACTGCTTTCTTCAATTTGATATGTATTTATGTTGTCCTAAAACATTTACACTTTACGGTACGTAAAATCTTGCTGTTGCAATTCCAACACAACTAGGCTGTTATGATCTTATTTTTTAAAAATATTTATTTAATTTTATGGTCCCATTTTATATTACATGGCCTTAACTACTACTTACAATGTACTTATTTTGTTCATATTGTATTGTAAAACACTTTTGCTGCTATTGAGGTGGGATACGGGTAAGTTTAGGGACAGGTTTGGAGGTATGGGTAGGTTTAAGGGTGGGGTGAGGTGTAAGGGATGGGTCCACAGTGTAATTATACATGTAATTACAGAAATGTATTACAGATAATTACATGCAGGTATTTTTAAAATACTAAAAGTACTATGTAAAAACGTGTATGTACACAATAAGTGCATTGTATCATGATTCATTTAAGTACATAGTAGTTAAGGCCACCTAATATAAAGTGGGACCATTATTATTATTTAATTATCTTCATTCGATGTGGAAGAGAAGGAGACAACTATAGCTGCGTCTCATTTCGGAGGCTGTGTCCTCCGGAAGGTCACATTTGAAGGCTGTATACGTCATTGAGGTGGTCTCATTTAAGAAAAGTAACCGTTAGATTGCAAAGTAAGAAAGACATGTATTTTACACCTCATGCGGAATAACAGTCCATTTTATTATGGTTACTTTTCTTAAATAAGACATCCTTGATGACTTACGCAGCCTTCAATTGCAACCTGAGAATGAGACGCAAAATGAGACGGCTAATCTCTTTGTTGTATCAATGAAGGAATGTTGCACTGAGTCTCTGTAAAAGCAAATCCAAGCATTAGTGAAGGTATATTTCAGAGTGTGAGTATATGTGTGTACTGAGGATGCGTGGAGGTCAGTGAGCGAGATGTAGAAACACGAACAGTCATTACAGAGATCTTTACCCTCAGGGGTGACCTTATTCATTTCCTGTACCAGTCCTTAAGTCATACGCATACACATATAACACTCTTCCTATGGATACACAGCTACCTTTCATCCATTTTCACTTTTAATCAGCTAACGACTAGCAGCTTTGTTCATCAAATTTGCCTAGCGATTTTGCATTATTTTGATTAGTTGGCTGAATGCAATTACATTGTTGTCAATATCCATGCTTGTTGCCGGCTGCACTGAACTTTTATTATAATTTGGTGTACATGTTACGTCATGACACTCATGATAGATAGATGGATGGATGAACAGAGCAGTTTTGGAAGTCTTTTGACGCGGGTGAACTTGAAAGAGCTCTCGGAAAGATGTGCACACACTGTGTGAAACTGTGTGTCAGAGTATTGGGGTTTTCCAGCGATGCACAGATGCAATAAAGATGAAAATGATGCATGTGTGATACAGAGCGCGAGTGAGACATCATCGGATATAAAAGGTCTTTACTTAGTCTTTTATCTGGACTGTGAGATCCATTTTTAAATTACTATTAAATTATTTTACAATTAAAACAATTGTTATACAATAATGTGTAATGAATATCAGTTTAGATAAATATCACCTTTAATTTAGACAGTATCATTCTTCATACAGCTTTCTTTTTGATAAAGAGGTTCTTTTTTGAAAGCTGAAAGTGTGTTGACATTTGTCAACAAATGTCTCTACTCCAAAACATAGATAGAATACATGGAGAGAATACATTTGCTGGCATTTTCTGTGTGTGTTGTAAATCATCAGTAATCTTCATTATCTTCATCATTCAGAATCTTTCATGTAATTTTAAAGTAATTTTATACATTTGCAAATGTATAAAATAAAGCCACCCTCATTAATATTAATTCATTAGAATAATATCAGAACATTTTATTCTTTTATTTTATAAAAGGTTAGTGTTGAGCTTTTGATATAAATGCTATATTGTCAGTTTTCATCTAATTCATGGGGGAAAAAAAGGTTTTCGAAGCTGGTCATTGTGATGTATAGCTTAAACGTTTCATTGCATCAACAGACAGCATTACAAATAAACACAATACATCCTATATTTTTGCAAAATTCTCAAATTTGTAATTTAGACATCTATTTTTCTTCAACAATTGCTGATCATTTTATGTTTGAAATTAATCAAAATAGTCATAGAAACATTTTTATGGAACTCTTGTTCATCTTTATGCAGAGACCAGCTATGGCACTTACAGTACAGTGCGATAGTACATGGCATTTCCTTGTTAAATGTCTGTGCATGTTGATTTACCGTAGCTGACTTCAAGCCTATAAATAACGTTTGTCCTCCAGTGTCAATAAAACTGAATGCTGTTTATTTTAAATCTTAATATTTTCTGTCATACATTTTTTTTTCTCTCTCTCTCTCTCTTTTTTTTTTTTTTTTTTTTAGCATTCATTCATTCTTTTCTTTTTTTTTTTTCATCCCCTCACTGGGTGATAGGTGCAGTGTGCATGTGTCTTTTGCCTTTAAAGCATTACATTAAACTTGTTCTTTATGTGAGGTAAATTTGACATTTAGGTTTGATATAGCCTGACAATTTTAGATCAGTTTTACATTTTCTTCATAGACAGCACATTCTATTTCTGTGTTGACGGGGCATCTGGAACTCTGTTTTGAAGTGATAATTTATTATGACTGTATGTCATTTAGAATTATAATCAAAATTAGATTAAAATATCTGGAGTGTAATGTGTATATTATATTGTAGTGGGATGACAAAATGCATGACAATAACTATGCTCACACACCATACTGTCACACCTTACTTATAGTATTAAAACAAAGTGGTGTTAAAACAATTACATTTATTATTATTATTTTCTACAGGCTGATGTATAGGTGCAGATCACATTATATAATCTGACTGTATGTGAGCATGTATGTGTGTTTGAAATATTTCTGTCTTAAAAGTGCGAGTTGAAATGTTGACTGAACAGTGGAAATAATTGTCTAAAAACCTTTTTCTTAAAACCAACATCAATATTGTGGTATTCATCATATTATTGGAATATTAGACTACATTGAAAAAGTTTATATAAAGTGAGGAGCTGCTGAGGCAAAACATAACATGTCCTACTGCAGGACATGTCAACTTTATAAACAAAAGTATTGGATTTCCATCAGTAATGAAAATTAAATGGCTAATGGATACAGCATTATTTCATTACTGTAAAACTAGACTGAAGAATAGATTGTTGCATTTTCTGTTATTTCATTACAGACGCACACCTCAGTGAAACCTATTCATCAGAAAAATAATAATGTCAGATAAAGCTTTTTTCCCAGTGCAGATTAATCAAATATGAACAACTTGCAGTTATTTATGTATCTGACTGTTCATGTTGTTACATAATATAATATTTCAATAATATAATAATATAATTTCAGCTTAGTACAATCTCTTCACAAAGATCATTATAAACTATGTGTTAAAACACAGCGAAATCACAATTTTACATTTAGTTTGTTATGTATTATGACATCTTCCCCCTCCCCTCCTCTCTCTCTCTCTCTCTCTCTCTCAGGTCATCTAGAAAGTTCCTTCATCTGTGACCGTGAGCTCTCTGAGCCTGGCCTTGATGAGTGAGGTAAAACAATTTCACCTGTATCTTTGACACACCACAAAAAACAAACAAACACCACAGTCTGGAAATGAACACAAAATTACCCATAATCATGATTTTAAATTCAAAGGTATATTAATCAAATGATAAAATGCAATTTCAACTCTGTATCTCATTGTGCCTGCATTAATATTTCTTAGGGCAATCTACATTTTGATTTTAAAATAACATTGACAGTATCTAACACTTTACCTGATGTACACCTTACAGTTAGGATGGTGCTTCCTAAAGTGCTGTACGAAACATTTTTCTCACTTTACACTCGAGTAAAAGCAAGTGTAAATTCACCTTCCCATAGGCCGAACTCTCAGTGCTGGGGTGATGGATTTCTGTAAGCCCAGTTGAAGCACAATCCATCTTTCTCCAGGCTCAGTGTGTACTCTTGTAGGACTACACCAATGACATCTCACTGGAGCACCTCGTGCACCTCGCTCCTGGGTAGGGGCTGTTCTCAGAGCTGTCAGGGATTAAGGTGTTTGTGTGGAACATTGCTGAATCATAAAAGGGCTTTTAGTGACCAAAGTTCTCCATGTACACTGCGGCCCAACCAACCGTGATTGATTCAAAGTCGTTGTGCCTTCTAGAGGATCTTGTGTCCTATGTTTTTAGTTTAAATGCCGATATAAAAAAAAAATTGTAATAAATAAAATGGATAGATTTAGGATCAGTCTGAATGGATGAGTCATATTCAAAGCTGCTTTACGTGTACAGTACTTACAATGTGGTGCGCAGTGGTGCTTATGAATGCGGATATCTATGCAGCATTTTCTGTCTCCTCTTTTAATAATAGTTTTTATGAAAAAATGAAGCCATTAAATTAAACCATGAAATTAAAATTGACAATTGAATAAAACTGACAAAAATATTGCAGTATTTATTATAAATTATTTATCTGTGTATGTCATTTTTTATTATTATTATTATTTTTTTTTTTATTCATGTGCCCTCATAATCCTAAATCAAAATAACTTCCCATTCCTCTTGAAATTTATTGGTGTGAGGGCGGGACAACCTGTCAGTCACTTAAGCCATTTAATTCCCAATGAACGAAATGTCCCACCCTATATTTTGTCTTGGTCTCAAAGTCATTCACTCGGATATACATCAAAATAGGGAAGAAAAGACTATCACAACTTCATGCCGACTTTAAGTAACCAAACTGAATTATGATTGTTTCAAACATGTTTCCCAAACACTCCTCCTTCTGCCATTCGTTAGGCAAAAAGATAATTCTGCCCCCAACTCAAATAAATGCCACCGCACCATTCGCACAGTCACATTGTTTCCCACTTTCAGGAAAATTAACCTATGAATTGTTTACTTATAGTTGTTTGTCTGTGCATATTAAGATGGAATAGAGTTAAGGGTTTGGTTTAGGGTTAGTTATTTGTAATTATGCAAAATTTACTGTTATTACTATAGTAATGTAGTAATGTGTAACTACGACACTGTAAAATAAAGTGTTACCGAAAGTATTTGATCTCCAAAAAAAAAAAAAAAAAAAAAAAAACCCTCCAACTCTTCACCTTTAAATGATTAACAAGGTAAAGAGTTTACCCAGTTGTTCTTGAATCTTTGTCAGATCTGTTGAAGGTTTACCCTTTAGTTTATCCTCACTTCAAATCCAATGTCCATTTAGCATGTTCCTGTTTCTCTTTCTCTCTCATACTAATCTTTATAATGAGGATGAGATGTTAATGTCATGTCGTCCTTCCCATAATGCTCTGTGTTCCCGTCCCCATTGTCTTTAAGTAGAGCACAGGATCAGGGCTGGCCAGGCTCCAGCCTCACTTAACTCCGCCAGGGAAAAATGAGACGGAGCTGTCGGAGATGACAAGGACAAATCAGCGTTCAATGAAGTGCTTTAAGTGCTGTTGTTTCCAACAGCCATTGGAGCAGCTGTGAATTAGTTGCCCTTTAGAGGCGGCCGAAGAAATTTGCTGGATAAACACTCAGGAATGACAGGACACAGAGAACACAGGAATGAAAAACATGATGATAGTTGTCTTACATAAACCTGCACTATTATCGTACACACAGGAGTGTGGGTCTTCTGAAACCAAAATGATGAAGGCATCTTAGTAGACAGGATGTTACACAAACATTGGTTTTGGACCTGTCTTCCTACCTTGTAATACTGCCTGAGAAAGCAGAATTTTACAGGATTTGGACACAGTCTAGGACTGGGACTGGCATAGTGCATGTTGTTACCATAAAGAGACTTTATCCATGTTTAAGAAAACACAAGTGAACAATGAGTAGCCTTTCTATGTAAGCTTCATGTTAGTATAAGAAAGGAAACTTTTTTGTCACATGACTCAGTTTTCCACTGCGATTGTGGGTGTCATTCAAGTCATTGAGTGTAATTTTGTCGTAAGAGTATGACGTGTCCTTTCAAACTTAAACAATACGGTTAACAAAACAACTGAAGCCTACTCTTAAAATCAGAGGGCAGTGATTGGTTGATAAGAATGTTGTTGAAGTCACAATCTGGAATGTGTTTCCCATTCAATGATGTAACTTGCTGCTTAGCCACCGTAGTGCAATGTATCATTGTAGAAACTAACTAGCTAGTCACTGCTGTTTCCCGAGAGTTGTAGTTCACACAATTCTACAGAATGCTATTTGCTAATGTTGGTTGGAACTATGGTTTTGGAAAAAAAACTCAATCATTGAACAAATTTAGTAAACTTGTGACCATAGTTGGCTTAAGGTGCTGGGCAGTGTTCTCAGTGTTCTACTCATTCGAGTCTGAGTCCAGGCCAAGACCTGAATATTCAGAGTCAAGAACGCGTCCAAATACTTTAAAGTCCATGACAAGACCAAGACTATAAAAAATAGTCTTGAGTACTACAACACTGGTACAGGGACCAATTAGTATGTTTGTCAATCCAGCCTGGTCTCATTGTTAATATTAATATGTAACTTTCAAAGACACAAAACAATACATTTTTGTACATTTGGATAGGTGCTAAAACGTACAATATGGATGTATTGGCAGCATTTAAACGTAGCGTTATTATGAATTTACAGCGAAAAAAATGTAAAATACGTACAAATCTTTCATGTCAAAGATTTATGTATAATTTCCATTATCATTGTATAGATAAATGTAAGATCCCTAAACCCCACCCCCAAACCTAAACCTAAAGTAATTTGTAGTAACAATATAGCATTAAAATCCTACCCCTAAACCTACCCAAAACCGTTTCTTAAAACTACGCAATGTTATATATAAAAGAATAACAGACAAATAAGCATAATCACAATAATTTATTTATTCTGAAAATGTAGCTCAAAAAGTAGCTCAAATGATGATGAGTCGCAGTCCTCTCTGGCGGTAATAGTTTTTTTATGGGGTACAGAGCAGAAAGTTATTAATCCATGGAAATATGAAACCGGCTTCTCTCCGTTCACACTCATTTCAAATATCAATCCACTGAAACACGGCATGTCACAATCTGTGACGAATCATTTGAGAGAGCCAATGAGCGTTCAATATCAGTGCTGTAAACCATGTCGTAATGCCTCTCGATGGTGCAACATTCAAATTTGAATCATGAAGTGCGTGGGCTTTGATTGCAACGATCTGAGAATTAAGATGAAGATCGCCGGATAAAGGGAGGTTTTGGTGTACCTTATGGTTGTATTGTCAGTCGCTGCATAGGTAAAAGCGCCTTTTGTGTCTCTCACAGCAAACAAACTAAATTAGGGTGACCATATGTGCCATTTTCCCAGGACGCATCCTGTCCAGGATTTCTAAATTGCCTAAAATGGCTTGAGCCCTTGCCTCTTTAATCGTGAAAATGGTCATATCGATGTGCCCCCTGGAACGCGATTTCTACACGGAGGTCTGTGCAAGCCACTTATTGACAGTCTTCATGCAATGCATTAAAATGTTGTCGTATTTGCAATGCTTCGACCGTTCTCTGTAGATCCAGCCTTCTCACAAGCCACAATTGGTCGATTATGTATAATGCACGCTATTGGTTAAATTATTTTTCAGTCATTACCTAACGCAAATATGAAACCAAAACTGGGACATTTTATGCAACTTAGAAATCCTGGACAGGACGCGTCCTGGGAAAATGGCACATGGTCACCCTAAAACTAAATAATACAAAACAGTTAGACAAATTAAAGAAATGTTATTCATTTTAAGGTTTGTGTGTTTAACATTATGTAATCCTCCGAAATCAGTTTGTAGCACAAGTCACGAACAGAAATGTTATTTCATATTAAGTAGAAGAATAAACTGCATTTAATAAATGCGACTAAAAACATGTATTACAACAGAATCAAAACAATGCCACAATTTTAATATTAATACATGGGAATTCATACACATTCACACTTGGATACGTAAATAATTTACATTTTATTGCAGTCAATACGTAAGTATTTTATGTTTTAGTGCTATAAATACGTCAATACCTCTACATTTTTGTGTGTATGAAAACGTAAGTAAATGTACGTGTGGTAGAACCACACTTTATGTAAAAATACACACATATTCTCATGAGAGAATTTGATTGGAAATTAGGACTCCATATTGAATATTAGAAGTTAGCAATCGATTTTGCTAAACTACTCCTGAACCTGCTAGTTGTAATGTAAGCAACCATAGAGATGTCAGCCTAAAAGGAAAGTGAGACCTGACTGGTGGTTGAAACTTTTCTTTCACTGATCTGGTCAGTCTCGCTGATGGAGTGGTGCCAAAAACACCATATATCACACCCACCACACTTCTGTATTTGTGCAATACCCGTCTCTTTTAACGTAACAGCTCTAATAATTTGGCACTTATATAAAATCAACCTGCTCCTGTATCTGATGAAAGACTGGGTATCACCAACTATCTTTAGATATGATACACATGCCAAAAATGTGTTATAATTTAAAACATGCTATATGCTTTGAATTTATGATTAAAACTAAAACTGCAAACATGCTGCAGTCAGTTCCTCTTGCACAGTTTGCTTTACGTTGGTTGCTCATAGAAACTGCTCACTGGGAAATGCTTTTTTTTTTTTTTTTTTTTTTTTTTTTTAAGAATTTGAGAAGATGCACATCAGACTTCACTGCTGCAAAGTTGCTGTTTTTTCAGCATCTCATGATATGACCTACTGTATGAGTTAAAAACTTATAAGAAAAAAAAAAACAATGGTGTGTTCCATTTTATCAGTTGCACTTTGTCTTGCTGTTGTTGAATGCAAGAGCACATCCTAAAATTGTGGCACCTCTAATTCTCCAACAATTTGTATGTACTTTTTTTTATATCGTCACATCGCCCAGCCCTAAAACTTGCACCAAGACATTATTGGCATTAACATTACAACTTTCTGTAAAGCTGCACTGAACCAATGATTACTGAAAAGCGCTGTACAAAAAGACTTGGCTTGACATGATTTACTACAGAGCTGGAAAGTCACTTTGTATAATGTCCATGTACAGTTACTTTTTCAAAAAAAAAAAAAAAAAAAAAAAGATCAGACTACAGAAATCGAATATGTTACTGTAAACAATCACATAATTAAAATAAATGGTTTAAAGTTGACAAAAATGTAAAATTCTTAGAATTATGTTTTGATGTCCATTGCTGTCCAGGTACTTTTTGTAGATGTTCCTATAATATCTCTGTTAGAAGTGATAAATTAATTCAAAACCCGTCCACTTCAATGCTGGTCCAGGGTCACTCTGTGTTCAAGCAGCACAGGACAACCCAGACTTGCTGTGTCCGCCCGATCTTCCAGCCACCTGCTCCAGGCGAAGGAAACTAGAGACGGAGGTTGACATTCTATATTTAGATGTACAGGCAGCAGACGCTGTATTTGGGCTTTAAGGTTAAAAATATGGATATCTATGTACAGTCAGGCCAGAGTACAGTACGATGCATTGAATAACGTCTTCACCCGAGTCTATTTTAGCTTACTGGCTCTGAATCTGAGCTTCTGATCAGTGTGTGTGTGTGTGTGTGTGTGTGTGTGTGTGTGTGTGTGTACGCGTGTCTGTGTGTGTGTGTGTGTGTGTGTGTACGCGTGTCTGTGTGTGTGTGTGTGTGTGTTGTAGCACAGCCTTACTTCCTTTTTCCTTAAAGGTAACTGGCCTCAAGAGAGTAAAAATACTTTTCTTTAAAACAGCAAAGTATGCTGAATTTGAAATTTTGACTTTAGCCATTAGTTCTAGCTTCTATATATTGGTCTGATTAATTATTTTAATATTTATAGTGATCATAGTTACATAATATTGAATTGGTCCAAAATGAACACTTGCCAATTGCCAAATGTGAGGGTTTTTTTTTTGTTTTGTTTTGTTTTGTTTTTTGACAAGTGAATAAAATTGCTGTAAACAATGCAATTATCACTGTTTGCAGAGAACAAAATAATGAATTTGTCAAAAGGACAACAAAAATTATTATTATACATTTATTATTAAGTTATTATACAGTTATTGGGCTATTTAATTTCACTAGTCACTGAAAAATATTAACCAATACATTTTCTAAAATACCTTGCCAATATAAATAGTCATTGGGCACTGTATAGTACTCTGAAACAGTGTAAGATTTAGTCAGTTGTGTGTAAGTATAATTATACTTGATTCATTATTTTTATTCAGTTGTATGAGGAATGATTTAAGATTTAATAATCTATTATACAGCTCTCAGCATGGCAGGATATAGCTTTCCAGAAATATTTAATATCATCTATTTTTATGTCATATATTTTCTTTCTCATATTTGTATGCTGGGTTGTGTGTTACAGCTTTAAAATGTACAGTGGGCAATTCATTTCCAATTCCTTTTTATGTGTTAAAAAAGGAAAGAAAAGAAAACTTTGCACCTTAACATGCATTTGGTCCCACTGAAACTTGCTGATCAGCAGAATTTAGTAAAATGTATTCAAGGAGAAGTTTCATCTCCGTTTCCCCCAGCAATGCCCGCGGTCGACCCTCTTCCTCTACCTCTCTACTTCCATCATTTGCTTGTTAGTATTATTCTGTGTGTCTAATTAAACTAGCTCTTCGTAAGTGCTGTTTTACCAAAGGCATCTAGCATATATATCTGCTGTTGTTCTGTACAGTATCCTCACATGCCTTTTGTTTGGGTAATTATTGTGCTCTTTTTTAAGGTCATGACTATTTCCTGCCAAAAGTTGAAATGTGAGGTCATTATAGAGTTCTCCAGAACCCGTCTGCCTGCAGGGTAATGGGACACAATTAGAGAGATGTAGTCATGAACCTTCAGCAGTGAGTTAGACAGGCACTCTGTGGCATGTGTTATAAAGCTGTGGTCTACCACCTTTTAGAGAGTTTAATTCATTTCACAACAATTATTGTTTGAAGTTACATCTGGACAGTTGTGCAGGAAATAATCTTCAAAAGTTTGTAAATTATTATTTTAGGGAAGTCTTTCTTATCATAATCAGTTATTTTAATTAACAATCAATTAATTGCTTATTATTGCTAATACTTAATACAAAATGTGCTAATTATTTCAAATAACATTTAAGCGCAATATAAATAAATATACTATAGAAATGTGAATATTGGTATTTTTTCTCTATTAATAAATTCTGAGTCTGCTGTATTTAAACGCATTAATGTTAATAAGAGATGCAAGTTTTGTTTATATCATTAACAGAGGATTCAGCTTCTGACCTATACATTTCCATTAATGGAAAAAAATGGAATGGAATCTTTGCAGAAATAATACTATAGAACTAAATTCATAAATATACATTTCTAGACTATTAAATAAATAAACATGTTTTTTATTAGTATTATTATCATTATCATTTAACTGTCAATAATCTAAATTGATTGAATTATTAACCATTTTTTTTATATTTTGAACATACATGATTAAACTGAGGCCTCAGTTCAAATAAGCTCAGTGTATGGTCCTTATTTTCGACCACTGCAACAAAACATAATGAGTTAACATTAACAGCTCACTATTATTCTGTTACATGCACCTTTCTATTACTTTTATATCCAGCTGTGCGTAAAGAGGTAAATGTAATGGCACCAGGATTGTGCTGTTAATCAGAGTTCATAACCTTCTGAGAGGGAATAATGTTGAGAAAACAAGACAGTGATGGCAAAGATGATCTCCTCTGCTTTGTTAGCTTAATGAACACGGCTGGCAGGAAAGACTACACGACAGTTTATTTTCTCTAATTTATTACTCGTATTCATTTCACGGGCTGGTGAAAAAAGTACTAACTGTTCATGTGATGATATCATTGATACCCCCACCCCCCCACCCCTCAAAAAAAGTGTTTCAGACATGCTGCATGGTGAGCCAGCAAAGCAGAGAGCGAGATTTTCTGTTGAAAATGTCATTTCATAACTTTCCATGGTTAAAGTGTGGACCGCAGATGAGGAAACCTGCACATTTTTCGGAATGAATTAATTCATTTTGACACCAGCTTGTTTACACTATGATTAATATGTAAATGACATTTTATGAAATTTTGACTAAAGAGAACATACAGGAGTGTGTTGTTATTGAATTTAGCACCATCTGTTTTACCTAACAAGGGAGGCAGGCAGAGACATAAAGAGACAGAGAGAGAGAGAGAGACTATCACTGCATTTTTCTGTTTATTTGCATCTTGTGCCAATAGAGAACCCAGAGCTGCAGGAATACAATATCTCACATTCATTCATACAGCCTGATGGCAATGCATCTGACCTCATAAATTGCTTTCATCTACTGTCTTATGCCTAAGTGCACCTTACTTACAGCCCACATTTAATGTTTCCAGCACAAACCTATCTATTTTTAATAACTACCAACAGGTAATGGCCCCCTCAGATCACAGTCTATATTGCTCAGTGATTCATGTGTGAGCATGTAGTGTAATACTCAGGCTTTGTGTTTTAAGGCCAGTAACTGGATTAGTTTGCAAACACTGTAACAAAGCATCTTCATGACACGTACTAATTTATAAAAACAGGTTTTACAATACATGATTCCAGAGCAATAAAAAAGTTTAAGATTTGCATGTGCTCAGTACAGTGAAGGTATTTGGTGTAAATTAAAATGTCTCAGGTTGCGTATGCAACCCAATTCCCTAAGAAGGGGAACAAGATGCTGCGTCTTGGTGTTGACGCTATGAGGAACATCATCAGCATGATCAGTAACTAAAGCATGTGCAACAACATGCCAATATTCATTGGTAGACAGCAGTCCATGACATCACAAGCGGAGCGCCCGTGAGTATAAAAGGGCACCTGAATTACATGTCATCAACTCTTTTGTCTGAATGAGACGTGCAGGCAAGACTGAGGCATGACTCTCCCTTTCGAGTGGAACTTCGATGCTGCGGCTTGGTGTTGACGCTATGGGGAACTAATACACACTACCTACCTCACTAAGCTGTGAATATGCATAGATAAAGTGGGCATAGCACTGAATGACTCTATGGAACTCAGCCAGAGTCAAGAGCATGCCAACCCCAAGGGCGCATCCTAAGTGACTTGAAAAAAAGATATAAAGTGGCTCTACTCCTAAAGCCAATAACCACAAGGGAAAAAGAACCCATGCTTCTATGCTCCATAAAATATTACCTTTAACAAGGCTTGTCCAGACATTCCATATAGCCTTCCTCCCTGTTATTGTGGGATAGGCCTCAGGCCAAAGCTCCAAGAGCACAGCTATAAGGGGTTATACACAATATAGCCTTGGCTATGCTCTGTTATGCCTCGCTAGCACCTCAGCATATGTTCCTACAACTATATCAGGAAAGAGAGACAAACAAAAGAAATTACATATTGCAGTTTGCCCAATAACTCTCATTAACAAAGCTCTATACCCCAAGGAAGACCCCAATATAATTGGTGGAGAGCAGCAAATAAGAGAAAGGGACACTATACAGCCTGCCCATAACTCTACTTGACCAAGCTCATGCCCTGACTTGAGTAAAGGTATTCTCCAAAGACTTGCTATAGCTATAGCTTCACTCCAGTGCCACAGCGTAGTATGCGATATAAGAAGGGATGCCCCACAGGTGATCTACCTCTACCTACCTCTACCTCTTCGCTCTGGAAGGCGAACTGGACCAGGATATATTTCCTGAACGCCACTGATTACACCTTCGCCTCTGAAGGTCCCAAAGAGTCCAAAGGGCAAAATTGGAGCATCGAGAAGGAAGTTTTTCTCCTTCTACTTGATGTCCGGCAGATTTAACCACAGATACCGCTCCATAAGCACCATTGCTGCTTTAGAATGACCGATGGCGGCAACTGTTTGTTTGGTGGCAAGAATGGTGGCACAGTTCAGTGACTGTGATCGCTTCAGGAGACAATCCCTGCCCCTGATTCAATTCTCTCAGAGGGTCAGGCTGATATGCCTGCAGAACAGAAACTGTGTGTAGGGCACCACCAGCCTGACCCGCTGCCACATGTGCTTTGCCAGTCAGCCGTGAGGTGGTCTGTAACGGTTTAGACGGCAAGACTGGAGCCTTCAACGAGGATGCCTCACTCTGCAAGAGATAGCTAGCCAGCATCTATTCTACAGAGGGCATATTCACGTATCCCAGCTTGCACAAGAGCTTCCTTACTGTGAAATTGTCACAATGAACCCATCCAGCCCCCTTGAGTGCTGAACGCACATGCTCTGCTCCCAAGCAAACAACAGGTGTCATAAAATGAGGACAAAGAGGCACACACTTTTTTAAAGCATTTTCTGCTTGTTTTCTCCATAGTTTTGTCTTCGTTACCACGCTTTACAAACAAATGGCTCCTAAAGGAAAAAAAGCTGATGTCGTGTAATTCAGGTGCTGTTTTATACTCACAGGTGCTCAGCTTGTAACGTCATGGACTACCGTCCACCACTGAATTTTGGTGTGTAGTTACACGTGCTTCAGACACTGGTCATGCTGATGATGTTCTCCATAACATCAACACCAAGATGCAGCGTTGAAGTTCTACTACGAAAGGGAACTTATATATACAAAATAGTCAAATCTGGGATGGCATGTCTCTGCACTTGCAGTCAGAAATCTAGGCAAAATTAAAAAAAAAAAAATATATATATATTATTTTCCTGTAGATTATTATTTTTAACTTTTGATCTAAAGGTTTATGCCTAAATGTTTGAAAATTAATTTTGTAAAAGCCCTATTCGGATAGGACTAGTTTTCCCAGAGGAGGTTAGATAAATTCATGTTTTACAGAAATCTGTCCGAATCTGCCAAGTCTGTGTTTTTCTACCTACTGTATTTTGGCTAAGTCAGTGGTCCTCTGAGAAATCTAATCCTGTCCAAATGCAAATCTCTGGGATTGCTGATATTGTATTATCACAACAGCTCTCCTCATATGCTTTTTGACCTACCTGAGCTACTTTCTGCAGTCCAATCTTCTGCATACTACACCTCGCAATATGGATGGCATCTGACTAAAAAAATCAAATAAAATTATAACAAGGAGAGTCAAATTGCAGAACTGCTAAAACTGTCCATTTTAAAATAAGTGTCAGGTAAGATTACATGGGTTTATTATAAGCAGCCACTTGTATAAACTGTATTAGAATAAATATAAAATAAATCAATAAATATTTAATTAAAAGTCATTTACATTGTACATGCTGTACAGCATGCAACCACAGCACATGACATTCTGTAACGCCCACATTTCGAAACACACATTCCCATGGATATATTAGATTTGTGTGAATCAGTACATGAAATCACAGACATTGGGTGAAAAAAAATAAATAAATAAATAAATTTATTCATTTGTTTGTTTGTGGATGAGCTGAGTTGAATAGTGAAGGAAAATCAGCTAAAAATTGGTTAGCATATTCAAAACTCATTAATGTGAAGAGCTGTAAATTATGACAGAGATCAGCTACTTAAGAGTTTTGGTCACTGTATAATTCCTATACTACCATTTGTAGCATTGATGACTTTTCTATTTTTCTAGATACACCTAACTATCGATTGAAAGTGTATAGCAATCACTCCATTTTTAAGGCTTAATTAATAAAAAAAAATAAAAAAGTGTCTACCATAATACAGTGACCACATAATACTTGAGACAGTAACAGTAGCCACAAAATACGTGAGACACAATAAAAGGGAAAGTTGCAATTGTATTTGCTTAACAATGTTCTTATATAAGTCAGTTTGCTTAAAATTAATTTAATTCCGTATTGTAAGTGAGCAATGCTTCTCCAAGGAGTCCTGTGGTTTGATTCATTACAGTGTTTGTTCAGTCTCTCAGCTAAATTTCTCAATCGTTTCCACCCACAGGTTTTATCATCCAGAGCAGTATGAGTTTGTCCCTGCATCCCATATCCTTTCCATCTGTGTGTGTGTGTGTGGGGTAGGGTAAGCCCTGCAGCGCCACTATAATTGCTCTAATCAAAGGTCTTAATCAGTCATTTGTGTCCTTTCTACTGTCTGCCATAGCAGCAGCTGTTGTGGCTGGGAAAGGGTAACCTCCACTCATGCACAGCCAGAAACTGTAATGTGTAACAAATTATTTTACAGTATGGTGGTGCTATAATGTTCTATATAGTAACCAACATTAGCCCATTGTAGAAGGTTTAAGACACCAGGAAAAAGCATTCACAGCACATATAACTTCCATAATATGACACATTTCCAAATAAATCACACATGGTCTTTATCCAGCAGGATTTTATTATATCAGTTTGAGCAAAGTGTGAGGTGTTATTTCATACATTACATGACCAGGGACATTCTTTTTAGACAACTAAACAACTAAAGACAACTAAAGGGAAGCTACTCGTAGATGATATCCATGCATGCGAGTTATATTCTGTAACAGCGAACAGCGGGGTGGTTGGAGTCAGTGTGTCTGCCTCAAGTTTTTTAGGCCAGACATAACTAGTGTTTACAAGGCTCAGTGGCTCTTTGCTGTTAAATGATTGGTATGTGTATGTGTGTATGTGTTGGTAAAAGAAGGAGGGGGAATATATAATGTCTTAGCTCTCTCCCAATCTTTTATTACATAGTAATGGTTTACTAGCCAAAAGAATGCTCTTTCCATGTTTAATTACAGGTTGGCCTTGCTGTCACCCTTCTGAAAAGCCATTTACTGTAGGGATTCATTTATAAAGACCTGTCATAAGTTATTCCCCATGAGCAGGACTGGGCTTATGTTTGCAGGGAAAGACAGAGTCCTTCACTCCAGACTTTTAATGGCTTGTTCTCTGTGTATGTTGGTTAGCCTCACTATGGAGTGTGGCTTTGGAGTCATGCAACCAGTGTAAGTTCTGATACCGTCTCTGCTTTTTAATGGCTCTCATGTGTTCCGTTTGGGTCAAAACTCAGCTGGGGTCATTGAGAAGGCAGGCTTTACTGGGAGTACAATAGTGCACGCAAAAAACCTGACCGCAAATCGGGACATTTACATGTGGTATGCAGTATGAAAAATGCAACTGTTTGCACGCCCTCGGAATTGCAAAACAACTCACTTCCCTTTGTCTTGTTGAGTACTGAGTGTATTCTTTCCCAGACTGATATTCTCAAACAAACACTATCAGAATAACCACTTTTCTTTTACTTACAGCTATATACGTTTGGAAATCTTTTCAATCAGAATAGTCAGTTTAGCTTGATTCTTTTGATAAACATTCTTAGGCTTTAGGAATCTATGAGTACTATGAGTACTGCTAGGAGGTTGGTGGTGTGATGCTAAGTGGTTCTCAAAGTATTCTGGTTGCTCGAGTGTTTCTAGGCGGTTACCCAGGTGTTCTGGTGGAAAGGGCAGGTTTTGTCATGTAGTTATTGATTTTAATTTTTTAAAATGGTGAAGTTGTTTTTTTTTCTTTTTTTTTTTTTCTTTTCTGGGCACACAGAGGTGAAATGCTGCTCTTATGCACTTGCACAGGAAAGTAACGGCTGACATGCAAACTGTTTTTGGATAATAAATTACATTTGAGTGTATTTCTTGCCAAACTCTGTCGTATTCCTTCAAACCACTTCACATGGGATCATTTTTTAACATTGCTGCATTCTTTTTTAAAGCTTGAAGAAGTTCACTATTCATTATCATTCTCATTTTGTGTTCTCAATAAAATTATATCATACATTTGAGAACCTTCTTTGATTCTAGGACCCTCTGTAACAAGGCTTTGTGGTTTAGTGGTGTGATGCAGACCACCTGCAATTGAATGCTGCAAAAACCCAAAGAACTAGTAATCAAATTTAGGATCAAAAGAACCAACCATCCCCATCTGTATTTATGGCTGCGACGTGGAGATATTGGATTCATACAATTACCTTGGGATTCACATAAACGATACACTTGAATGAACAAACAACACTGAGGCAATCAACGAAAAGGTCCAGAGTTGACTTTACTTCTTGCTGTTCATTTCATACTGTACATTTTGTAAGATCATACTCTTTCACTGTAAGTGCCCTGTTTTACTCTGTGGTGTGCTAAGGATACCAACAAGTTGAATAAGCTGAACAGAAAGGCAGAATCTGTCACTGGACAGCAAGTTACAACTATTTTACAACACATCTTCCTTGCGCAGATTCAGAACCATACATATTTCATAATCCTTAATATCACAGCAAAACTAATCACTAACTTAAATTGACAACTATTACACTTTTACTCACTTACAGTCTCATAAAGCAACTACAATATTCACTAAATCACCAAAATGTAGAGTATGTAAAGTCTAAAACTGTTCAGTGTGGACTATAAGGCACTAGGCTTTAACAATATGAATTTATGAATAGTTAATCTGAAACAATGTGAATTTTGCTATACAGTAGCGAACTGTGACTCTCGAACCTTGGCCCTGTCAACCCCTCCCCTCGTCGTAAACTCAGACTAAAATCAGCCAAGCTTACTGTGTCCTCTTCTGTAATATAGCATATTACCTTTGACAAGAAATGCCACTAACAAACATCAGAGTAAGCGTTTTATCACTAAAATGAAACAAAATGTAATGAAACGAAAAAAAAATTGCAGCATCACACATTCGGTGTGTTATTTCAGTGGCATATTATGTCAACTAGCCACAAAACCAACAAAATTTAATGCAAGCCAATAAATCATGACAGCACTCAGACCAAAGCACATTAGCGTGAGACACTTCCGCATATGTTGATAATAAATCATATCCTTAGACTTGCGCAGCAGCCGATCAAATGTATGTAACAGACCGTATTAAACTTATGATTTGGGGAAAAATGTAACTATTATGCAGAATTACAGCAAATGTGCATGGTCACTAAGTTAGTGAATTTACAGACTGACCAGTAATTCTGCAAAATAACTGTTTTCTCAACTAAAACTTCCCAGACAGCAACATAAGTGTGGCCCAGATTAGGCCCACATCTGGTACATTATGATTATACGTGGACCAGATGTGGGCCAGATCTGTGCCGATACTATGTTGCTGTCAGGGATATAACAGTGGCAGCAGCGGCCAGAATAAAATCAGTCATGTAACCTATTAGATACCCAAACAGCAAACAATTCCAGCAGTAAGCTTTAGCTTCTTGATTAATGCTGTCATCATCGAGGGGTATCTATCTCTTATAATTGCTTTCAAAAGCTTTGGTTTTCTGCACAAAATTAAGCTCTTGTGTAGATCTTTAATTGCAGATTAACTTCAGCTTTTCTTTAAAAGTTAATCTCGAAAACGGTGTGGATAATAAATTAGCAACAATATCCTCGTCATTAATGTTGCTTGTGGTTTCCATAGCGAATAGCGCTAACTGTTTTATTAGCTGTTTTTTGTTTTTTTCAATCAAGTTCCCCACAGCTGGCAGAATGCATCATAAACTGACTGATAACAAGCCCCACCCATTAAAAGGGACGATATGATTCGTCAATTTTCCTGTCAATTGAAATTTGTCTCTCATTGACTTACTATGGTTTGGACCTCTGTAATGGAGAAAATGGAAGTCAACACAACACAACTCAAACTGAATAGGTATATTTGAAGGGCTTATTTCTTAAAAAAGATTTAGATGTTTATTGTTAAATTATATTAATTCCTAAAATAACATTAGAACTGATGAAAAAAAGTTTTTACTTTTTAAACTATTATTTGTAAATTATTTTAAACTATTTATAATTTGTAAATATTATTTTTATAATAGTTTAGGCCCTCTCTGAGGGCCTAGAGGGCCCTGAAGGTTCCCCACTGGTGCTATACAAATAAACAATGAAGTACACAAGTCAAGTACTTGAATGAAAATACAGATACTCTATTCAATTATTACTCCAGTTACCCATACAGATGGTGACACATTTGTAAACATGTCCACATTTAAGCATTTCAATGGGCTTATAAAGCATGCCCTTTTGCAGCAGATGTAGTTCACAAATAACTGCCAGTCATGACCTAAATTTCTTTTACCTAAATACTAAAATTTGTTTGTAACTTTCCATGCCATCAGTCACACACACATAAAAGCTCAGACAAAATCCCAATTCTTGGCTCATTTTGACAGGATGATTGAATCAGCGAGTTGTTGACTCAAGAACAGTTGCAATTGAATCAGTCCAATTCGCAAATGTATTGTTTTATTTTTGAATCAATTCTGCAGGTTCACTGGAAAGAATCATTCACGAAATGGGCATCACTTGCATCTCAGAGGGGGTGGCGATTTCTTCCGTTCAAAATAATGATGAATGATATGTTTTTTTTGTTTTTTTTTTATGGAATGTAGTGAAGTAAAAAGTATGGCATTATGCTTTGGAATGTATGGTGAAGTAAAAGTAAAAGTTTAAAAGCCATTAAAGATGGTTTTTGATCCTGAGTTCTATTGTGTGCATGTGAAAAGTGCAAGCCTGTACTACCCTGCAGGAATAGGGAGTTTACTCTGTACTTCCAAACTATTTCCTCACTGCTGCACACACTGTGTGTGTGTGTGTGTGTGTGTGTGTCATTATTCAAAGTCATTACTAGCACACTTCATATTCAATGTTCTCTCTTAAGAAATCTCTCCTGCTAGTATTCCTCAGATCGACTCTTCCATGAAAACCTCCCATCAACCTCACACTCCACATTCACGTACACTCTTGAGCAGGAAAACCCACACTCAGTCTGCTCTTAAGGCTCTCAAACACTTCAGTGTTGTTCTTTGGCTAATGTTTACAAATCCCTCCTAATTCCAGCCGAGTCGCCACACACAAGCACAGAAAAGATTTGTTTCAGCCTCACAGTTGGAGGCTTGCCGCAGTTCAGCAGGGAAGAGGCTAAACAAACAACCAGAGAAGAGAGTAAAAGAAAGACAGACACAGACCACATATAATGTTTAGAATCTTCTAAATCAACAGACCGAGTAAACGCATTCTGGCAAGGGTTGTGCAAGTTATGTGTGTGTGTATGTGTTACTAACTGTAGCTGTTCTATGGGGATAAATCTGTCCAAAAGATTTTTTTTCCAAATCTGTGAAAAAGAACCATAAAGAAAGTAATAATCTAAATCAGTGTATATATATATATATATATATATTTTTTTTTTTTTACAACATATTAACGGCCCGAGTGTGTAAATAAATAAGAACAACGGAGTGTCTTTAAAAACCCTCTTTTGTGCAGAACTACTTCATTCCTTCAAGTTGACAGTTTGACCAAGGCTCCGTTACTAATTCTAAAATGTCACTTTAGAACTAGTAACGAAGGAATGTTGAGTCCCTCCATTGAAACTCACTGTATTTTGTACAGTATGATTTGAGAAAGAGAGAGAGAGAAACACTAAATACATATACACACACTAAATTGTTAATAGAATTCTAAAATGTTGATTGACTGTTCTACTTTTTTTTCTCTTTCTTTTTTATGTATGTATATGTACATGCATGTTAATTCACTGTACAATTAGAAATGCTTTGCAATATATTGTAACAATTGTCATGCCAATAAAGCACACTTTGAATTGAAATTGAGAGAGATCACATGAGTGAACATTAGCCTATCTGTGTCAGATATAACATTCATTCTTCAGGTCGATGTCCATAATATCATATCCATTATAAAAATCCGTTTGAATGTCCACTGAGGAAAACTATCTTTGTATTTGTCCTTTTTAAGCCTGGGACACACCAAGCTGACGATCGGCCGCCGGGCAACATTGGACTGTTTTTAAGCGTCGGCTGACTACGTTTTTCTGTGTGTTCTGCACCGTTGGCTCTAGTCGGACACTGTCAGGGTTTTCTTTTTTTTTTTTGTGCTGATTCAACATGCCTCCGTGTGACTGCTATCTGAAGTAACTGTACAATCATGGCAATCCTATTGGCCGGTGACAGCCTATGACGTCATACTTGTGCGACTAGGAAGTATATAAGGGACTGAACAGTCAGCCCGGAGGCATGGCTACAAGACGCAGTGTCTTTTTCTCTGTCCTCAGGGAACCAGGGTTACAGTCGTATCCCGAGATGTTCCCTTTTGAAAGGGAATGAGGTATTCCCTGTGGCTACTGCCCAAAGTATACGCCTCAATGAAAAAGTGCCTTCGTAAAGTACTGGAAGGACTTGTCAAAGGCCACTCAAGGTCTTGGAACCAGCATCTTCACTGGGAAGGGGGTTACTTTAAGGGAATATGGCCAGAGGCCATACAAAGACAAAGACCGGACAAAGAGATGGGCATCCTGGGGAGCAGGACTCAGCATAGTGCTTTCCAACCCTTACAAACGAGGGGAGTTACTCTGCTTGACCCTGGACCTACAAAGCACTTCTTTTTCAAAGCACTATGGAGGCTGGGTACTCTACATAGGGTCCCTAACAAGAGGCTCTATCAGGAGCTGATCTATCAAGGGGTTCACAAGAACCTCTCAACCTTTCAGACCAAACTTCAGGGAGTGAGGCTTTCTACAGTACGATCCACAAACAAGTAGAGTATCAAACAAGCTCTCGAGCTAGAATCAGGGAGGCTCCTGTGGAGCCTGCAATGTGAACTCAGTCCGTGTACTCTGGGGAGCCAGGACACTCAAACTAGCTAGAAGTGCTAGGAATGTGGCTTGACCCGGAGGATCGCCAACAAGGCGGACCGAGGAGGGCCAACTACTTGGAAATGAGTCTAACAAAGATAGTCACTAGGGTTATGCAGTCTTGGAATATTCATTTACATTGCCACATAAGCGATGCACTTAGCATATCACTTTCTACCACTTACACAAGGGGAGTACAGATCTCATGCAACCAGAATGTCGAGGAGGCCTCAATATAAGGCCTACTAATCCAGAATATCATGGGCATGAGCTCGGGGCTAATGCTTGAGCTCTGCTCCTGAGCGTACTCAGCACCGTCCTGAATAGGAGGGAGTACTTAGTCGGCTAGACCTGAGCATCATATGGTGTTGAACACAAGGGGCGCAGAGCTCCGGGAGCAAAGCACTCTTAGAGGACCCTAAACAAGGGGAGTTAATATCAGCTTGACCTGAGACAAAGCTCAAGGGTGGAGGCTCCAGCATAGTGCTTTTCACTCTCTAAATGAGAGGAAGCCTAACAACACTCATTCATGATCTTCCTGAAGCTCAGTGGAACAGAGGTTTCGTCCTAAAAACTCTCTAAGCAAGAGGAGGCCAACTCACTCACTACAGTGGAACTGTCTACCTGAAGCAGTGGCTTCAGAATAATGACACGCTAAATGAGAGGAAGTCCACACACTCATCACAGGGTGATTGTCAGGGTGGCCTTACAATAGGCCAACACTTAGGACATCATCTACCTAGAGATCAGTGGAGCGGCAGCTTCAATGTAGTGACTCTCAGACGAGAGGAAGCCAGGTCACTCACCACAGGGTGATTGTCAAGGTGGCCCACAGAGAGCTGAGCACTTGAAGTCATGATCTAACTGAAGCTTGGGGGAGCGGAGGCTTCAGCATAGTGCCTCATATTCTCTCAGTAAGAGGAAACCGCTCAACTCAGCCTAGGGCGGTTTATCAAGAAGGCCTAAAGAGGGCCATACACTTGAAATTGTGAGCTCAATAGAGCGGTGGCTTCAGCTTTTTAGAAATACCCTCTAAACGATAGGAAGCCAACTCACTCAGTAAAGAATGATTATTAAGGCAGCTCCCAGAGGGCTGAACACTTGAAATTTCTGTAATATCTGTAGCTCAGATGAGCAGCAGCCTGTGTGAGCCCTATGAACTCGACTCCACCGCAGCGCGAGCGGGACTCAAGTCGAGAAGAGAGACAAATGAGAGTGGAGCTTCCTCAGCGATAACGCTCACAGTGCATGCCAACAGCTTCCTCAAGAACTGAGTATGCATGCTCTAACAAAGAATGCAAAAGCCATGTGTGTTATAGAGTGTCAAGTATTTATGACATGGATCGTGCTTGAAACATTTGCTTTCAATTCTAATATATGTATTTATTTATTTTATTGTCATCTCACACATGGATCTGCTTTTTTCCTTTTTATATAAGGATGTTTTCTATGCTATAAATTCTGTAATAAAATACATATATGATATCTTATTAAATAATTAGCATCAAACAAACAATATAATTCTTATTCTCAGTGAATAAAGATTACTTATTAAATGAAAAGATTGAAAAAAATGATTGCACAACCACCAAATAGGTTGCGATGTGCACTAAGAAGGTTATGTAAATCGCAATTAAACAAAAGAAGAAGAAGGAAGTATAATGGTGTGCTTTTTTTTAGTATCTGTTTCCATGGTGAATCATCGATTCGTCGCTCTGTTGAGAATGTTGACCATGCTCTGCGTTGGCTGAACTTACTCCGGGACGCGTTTTTGGAACCAGCATACATCAAGTAAGCAAGGTTTGGGTTAATCAACCAAGAGTTCAGGGTATATGTGACAGTAAGTTAACTTTGCTTTCTGGAATACCCCCCAAACATTTCATCCTACCCGTACTGTCCAACCCAGGCTTACTGCGCATACACACATCTATATTACATATTTTTTGTCACGATAAATAACACAAAATTACTGCATTTGCAATAATTGCTACTTGCATTAGTTGCAAGGATAGGTTTAGGGTTGGGGTAGGTGTAGGTGTAGACATTAACAATCTGATAGGTAGCATTTTTTTGCTGTCTATTTGTACTTATAATGCTATTTCAGATTGTGTTACCAACACTGTACTTGAATTATTGTAAGGGTAGGTTTAGGGTTGTGGTAGGCGTATGTTAATAAAGACTTAAACCACATTAATATCATGCTGGAAGCACAATCAATCTGAAATCAATCTCAAAATCATTTTTCACTGTCTATTTGTGCTACCTACCTACAGTCTCCGGTTCCCCTCTGTATATGCACAGAGTGGAACAGTCAGGTCTGTCAGTCAACAGAATTATTGTAAAAATAATACAACCTTTGAAATTATAGTTTAAAAAGTAAAAACTGTTTTTAATAAAAGATCATCAGTTTTAATGTTATTTTAGGAATTTATAATTTGACAATGAACATCTAAATATTTATGAGGAAATAAACCCTTCAAATCTGCATATTTAGTTAGTGTTGTGTAGACATTTGTTTTCTCTATATTACGATTTTTACAAGTAAAGCAGACAAATTTCAAATGACAAGAAAACTGACCAATCAAATTGTTCCTCTGTATGGGTGGGCCTTGTTATCAGTAAGTTTATGACGTGTTCCACCAACTGTGGGAACAGCATTGAGAAAAAAAAAAAAATAAAAAGCTGATAAAATAGCTAGCGCTATTAGCTTAAATTGTTTGCTGTTTGGCTAAGTTATTTAAATCTAATAGGTTAGGTGACTGATTTTTATTCTGGCCGCCGCTGCTACTGTTTTATATATTTTAATCTTTATTTGAGAAAACATATTTTGCGGAATTACAGGTCAATCTGTACAAACTCAGTGACCACACACATTTGCTGTAATTCTGCATAATAGTTAAATTTTTTCCCAGTTCATAAGTTTAATACGGTCTGTTACATACGTTTAATCGGCTGCTGTGACAGTCTAATGATATGAAATATTACCAGCATTGCTTTGTATGTGGATTCCAAAATGCCACGATCGCTGTTCACTGTCTTTGATGCGGAAGTGTCTGTCGCTAATGTGTTAGTTTTGGTCTGAGCGCTGTCATGATGCGTCGGCTTACATTAAGTTTCGTTGGTGTTGTGGCCAGTTGTCACTATATCCTGCTGAAATGCACACACACCGATTGTGTGATGATGCAATTATGTGTATTAATTATTAGCATTTTATTACTTTTTGTTTAAAGGTGGGGTATGTATTTTTTTCAACTACACTGTTTGGAAGTTAGTTGGCCGACACCAACAACAAACATGTAACCAATCAGCATTAGTGGGCAACTGTCGAGGAGAGAGAACGAGCTATGAGCAAGAGGAAGATTTGAAAATAAGAAACAAAACACACACACACAATGTCGAGATGATGAGACACAATACAAAACACCTCAAAAGAATATCACTGGAATGAAGTTTTATGACTGGGCAAGCACTTTAGGACCCGTTTATATTAGAAAAACTTTCCAGCGCTGGAGAGAGCTAAGTGGGAAGGCCTGAAAACAGACGCAGAGGCTGCTTTGATCGCGCTTCTCATGTGAGTAATACTGTTTTGATTGTCTGGAGCTGCTGTGCTGTTTGCGACTAACAACGAACACTGTATTTACTCTTGTGTACTGTACGTTAATTTTTTGAGCTTCCTTGTCGTTCGTTCATCAGCTGCGCTTTATTTTTCATGCAGCATTTTGTTGCACGTCAGCTAAACAGACATCCACTCGCATTGCGTGTGTAACAGTGGCCAGATAGTGAGAGTTTTGCTGTTAAACCACTGCACACTGAGGACCACTAGAGAATGAGGTGTTTAGCGTCATTAGTAATGCATTCGCCTCACATGCCAGCAGCGATCGGGCTGGGCTTCAAGACCAACTCGAAGCAGTGTGGTTAATATTAGAGTGTGAGTTTTGGAGGCGGAGCAACAAAAAGGCTGGGTTTGTTTGGGTTGATTCAAATATCAACAATGTCCAACAGCATTGTTCAAAAACTACTTACCGCACCTTTAATTTTGGTGATAACTCTCATGATCACTCTGATGTTTGCTCGTGGCATTTCTTGTCAAAGGTAACATGCATTAGGCTGATTTTAGGCTGAGTTTACTTTTTTCCCAACGAGGGAAGGGGGTGAGAAGGCCCTGGTTTGCTATATATATATATATATATATATATATATATATATATATATATATATATATATTTGGGCTGTCGATTTAACACATTAATTACAGTAATTAGTTACAGTTAAAAGTAACGTTACTTTTTTTAATGTATTTAACGCAGTTGCCCCGCCCCAGACATATGTAGTTCATCTGACATTACATACAGTTGATTGATGACGAATATGATGCAGGACAAACAGTAACTCACTGCGTGATAAAGCCTATAATGCAGTCAGAAAGTCCCTAAAATTAAAGATATGGGGGAAAAAATGAGGGCAAAAATTTCTTCTTATTTAGATCATATGAGTTAAGCAATATCACACGAGTGCTGTTTTTATCCCAAAGCCTATATAATGAGTGCAAATGCAATACTGATTTTATACAACAGTTCAGTAAGAAGTTAATATTGTGTTAATTTAGACACAAAATTGACTATTTTGTTCAATTTTCACAATGAAAATATAAAGACAAAACAGAACTTTTCGCCTCCGTGCAATGCACAGCAGTGTTTCGTTTCTGAATCCGTGCTTTGAATGAACCGAAATATTGTCCACAAATCTGTCTAAATCTGTGTTAGTGAGCACTTCTCCTTTGCCGAGATAATCCATCCACCTCACAGGTGTGGCATATCAAGATGCTGATTAGACAGCATGATTATTGCACAGGTGTGCCTTAGGCTGGCCACAATAAAAGGCCACTCTAAAATGTGCAGTTTTACAGTATTGGGGGGGTCCGGGGTGGTCAGAAAACCAGTTAGTATCTGGTGTGACCACCATTTGCTTCTCGCAGTGCAACACAGATCAGATTGTTGATTGTGGCCTGTGGAATGTTGGTCCACTCCTCTTCAATGGCTGTGCGAAGTTGCTGGATATTGGCAAGAACTGGAACACGCTGTCGTATACGCCAATCCAGAGCATCCCAAACATGCTCAATGGGTGACATGTCCAGTGAGTATGCTGGCCATGCAAGAACTGGGATGTTTTCAGCTTCCAGAAATTGTGTAAAGATCCTTGCAACATGGGGCCGTGCATTATCATGCTGCAACATGAGGTGATGGTCGTGGATGAATGGCTCAACAATGGGCCTCAGGATCTCATCATGGTATCTCTGTGCATTCAAAATGCCATCAATAAAATGCACCTGTGTTCGTTGTCCATAACATACAACTGCCCATACCATAACCCCACCGCCACCATGGGCCACTCGATCCACAATGTTGATATCAGCAAACCGCTCACCCACACAACGCCATACACGCTGTCTGCCATCTGCCCTGTACAGTGAAAACCGGGATTCATCCGTGAAGAGAACACCTCTCCAAAGTGCCAGTCGCCATTGAATATGAGCATTTGCCCACTCAAGTCGGTTACAATGACGAACTGCAGTCAGGTCGAGACCCCAATGAGGACGACGAGCATGCAGTTTGAGTTCAGCTCATGAAAAATGAGGGCAAACACAAAAGTGTTGCGTTTATAATTTTGTTCAGTGTGTGTGTGTGTGTGTGTGTATGTGTGTATATATATATATATATATATATAAGCAATATCACATGAGTAGCCGTGCAATATCGCTCTATATCAGCACGGCTGTGATTCGGCCGTAGGTAATCACAGCCATGCTGATATAGAGCCATATTGCACAGCTACTCGTGTGATATTGCGTTTATACAACAGTTCGATGGCACAACTGTGTAAAATAAATAAGAAACAACAACAGATTGTCTTTAAAAACCTTCTTTTGTGAGGAACTAATTCCTTCCATAACACTGATCCAAATCTCAAGATGACAGTTTAACAAGTTGAGCCCAAGCCTCCGTTACTAATTCTAAAATGTCACTTTAAAACTAGCAATGAAGGAACGCTGAGTCGCTTCATTGAAGCTCAATGTAATATGCAGAGTAGGGTATTATGAGAGAGAGATCGGCTAAGCGAGTACATTACCTGCATCTAGCTGATATTTTTCAGGTCAATCTTATATTCATAATAATAATAATAATAATAATATTCACAAAATCAGTTTGAATGTCCGCTGAGGAAAGCGATATCTTTGTCTTTTTAATACTTAAGAGGATTTCCCATGACAGCGCCAGTCAATGCATTTGTCAGTTGTGTCTCGTAAGATGTTTAAAGTGAAAGCATCATCCTTGTTTCCTTGTTTCAGTCCATTTCAATATAAAAGTCTTTGCGACTCACTCACTCATAAAGACAGTCTTTGCCGCCATCTAATGGTGTATTAATGTAACTTTCACTGAAGTCAAAATCACTAACGAACTCTTTCTCAGTGCCAAAAAAATACGGAATATTATTTATGTAAAACATTATTTATTGAACAATAATATTTAAATGAACAACAATAGCCATTAGGGGTGGGACAAAATATCGATTGGGTGATATATCGTCTGCCTTCTCTGTGCGATAAGAGAAATATCGATATCAGTACTAAATATCAATATTTTAATTAATAAAATAAGGCACTCTAAATAGAGTTCCTTGCTCCCAGCGTCGCTACCATAAGGCGTACATATGAATGAGGGAAATGTGAACATAAGTTAACTAGCCTAAGAAAAAGAGGTTTTTAACAGGATGGCAGACAGCAGTGTGAGAAAAATAATAAATGCCTCAGCCACGTTTAAATTCAGAGTCTGGACGCACTTAGGCTTTTATACCATTGATCTGACAAACATAGACATCTTTGACGTTCTTAACTGAGCACTTACACAGATATACATGGGAGCGTTTGAAAGCAGGCATCTTATCAGCGGATTCGTCTATCAGCAGATATAGGGATCCTGCTTTCAAAGCGTCAAAGATTGTAGCCAATCACAGACATACAGTGATCAGCGTAAATAAGTACACCCCCTTTGAAAAGTAACGTTTTAAACAATATTTCAATGAACACAAAAACAATTTCCAAAATGTTGACAAGACTAAGTTTTATATAACTTGGAAAACAATATTTTCTGTTTTACTCAAATTAGGGTGATGCAAAAATGAGTACCCCCCACTGAAAGTCTCTGGAGCAAAGCTAAATTTTAGACTACAAATGTCTAATTTAACAAGAATTCAACCACAGGTGAGTCTAATTCGGCATGCAAGTTCACTACAGTTATCTAAAAAAGTAGAAAGCCAAACCGGGGTGACTATTTCCCATGACACAATACGGCATACACTGCAGAGGAATGGCATGCGTGGGTGACATCCACGAAAGAAGCCTCTCCTAAAGCCCAGGCACAAAAAAGCCCACCTAGAGTTTGCCAGGGCCCATGCTGACAAAGATGAAGACTACTGGGACTCTATACTCTGGAGTGATGAGACCAAGATAAATGTTTTTGGAACTGATGGCTTCAAAACTGCAAAGAAAAATGCATGGTATGGTGCCTACAGTGAAACATGGTGGTGGCAGTGTCCTTATGTGGGGCTGCATGAGATCTGCTGGTGTTGGGGAGCTGCATTTCATTGATGGCATCATGAATTCACAGATGTACTGCTCTATACTGAAAGAGATGTTACCATCACTCCGTGCCTTTGGTCGTCGTGCACTTTTCCAACATGACGATGATCCTAAACACACATCTAAGACCACTGTTGGATTTCTCCTGATCAGAACTCAACTGAACACCTATGGGGAATTCTGAAGAGACAAGTTGAGCATCACTCTCCATCCAGCATCCAGTCTCTAAAAGAGGTTATTCTTGAAGAATGGAAAAAGATAGATGTTGCAAAATGACGCCACCTTTCCATGCCTAGAAGACTTAATGCTGTCGTTAAAAATCATGGAGGCCATACAAAGTACTAGATGTAGTAGTTTTTGTTGTGGGGTGTACTCATTTTTGCATCACCCTAATTTGAGTAGAACTGAAAAATGTGTAATCTAAGTTATATTATTAACCTTACTTTCATGTTATAAGTTAAACAGATCTTATATTAAACTTAGTCTTGTCAACATTTTGGAAAATGTTTTTGTGTTCATTGAGATATTGTTTAAAATGTTACTTTTCAAAGGGGGTGAGCTGAGCACTGTATATATTGAGCGCATGAACACACAATGGCCAATCAGAGGTGTTTAAGAATCTTCTCAACAGCGCTCAAAATGCTAGGCTATGCTGGTATTGTCACATTTTTAACATTTTAAAATACCCAAGTCGGTACTTTTGACAACACTATTCCCAGGGTTATTTTAAGGAAGCTGGTAAAAACGTCTCGGTTACGACTGTAACCTTAGTTCCCTGAAGAGGGAACGAGACGTTGCGTCGAGAAATTGACGCTTTGGGAACGCAACGCGTGATGTCGTCATGAAGCACGTGTGAAATCAGTCCAATGGTGTGTCGAGACGTCAGAAGCGGGTGACGTCACGGCCAGGAAGCTATAAAGCACGCTCAAACAAAGCAACGCTAGCTTAAAGTGTCTGAGGTAAGCGCTGACAGGCGTGCCGGAAGTATGGCAGGGCGACGCAACGTCTCGTTCCCTCTTCAGGGAACTAAGGTTACAGTCGTAACCGAGACGTTCCCTTTCAAGGGAACTCGTGTTGCGTCGAGAAATTGATGCTTTGGGAACGTTAATACCCACGCCACCATAGTTACAAGGGCCTGTCTGGTGTGACTCGTCAATCGCCAGAGAGAACCCGGGCCCCGGGGGAGCTGAGGTCAAGTTGGTAAAACCTGACGAATGTGTGTGGTGAGGACCTTTGGAGGCCGCCATACTCCTGGTAGAGTGGGCTCGGACTGCTAGAGGTGAAGGCAGTCAGGCCGACTCGTAAGCAAGTGAGATAGCCTCGACTAACCACTTACTCATCCTCTGCTTAGACCCCGGGGCCCCTTTATTGGGGGACCCGAAGAGGATAAACAATTGCTCAGTCTTACGCCACAGGGCAGCTCTGTGGACGTAAGCATCTAGGGCCCGAACAGGGCAAAGCAAATTAAGGCGTTCCTGGTCTGACGTCCTGAAGGGAGGAGGACAGAAGGCCTGCAGTACAATGGGCCTAGCCACATTAGTGGGAACTTTAGGAATGTAACCAGGTCTGGGATGAAGGAAGGCTTTCACCATACCAGGTGCAAATTCCAGGCACGAGGGGGCAACCGAAAGGGCCTGTAGATCTCCTATTCTTTTCAAGGAACTCTCCTATTCTTTGCAACCGAACTGATCGCTCTGAGACCCTCCTCGGAGGGAGCGAACACCCCAGCACCGCTACGCTTACGGGCGGATGCTTGAGTGAATGTTCGCTGGGGGCCGCTGCGCCCTGGAACACCCGAGATGGCAGGGTTGGCAGAGCGGTCCCCTGAGGGGGGGGCTGCCCTTTTTCCCCGCAGCCTTCTTGGCGATAAGGACGGATCGAAGATCCATCCTACCCCTTGAAGGCTGCGGTTGAGAACGGCCACCCGGCCCCCCGTGTCGCTGAGGGGGAGTACGGGTGGTGACGCTCTGTTTCTGGGCGGCACGGTGTTGTTGGGAGGAGCTGGCTTTAGATGTATGGGGCTGCTGGTGTTGTTGAGCAGCCCCGGGGGTATGAGAGCGACGAGGGAGGAGCTTCTGGAACGCCGCCGCTTGTTTACTGGCCTCCTGGAACCTCTCGACGACAGTATTGACTGCGTCGCCAAAGAGGCCAGGAGGTGTAAGCGGGGCGTCCAACAAGAAGTGCTTATCTTTATCTTTGATGGTACTGAGATTAAGCCATAAATGCCTCTCCGTAGCCACCAGGGCTGCCATGGCACGACCGACAGACTTGGCCGTTTCCTTAGTGGCCCGGAGAGATAAATCGCCCATGGTGTGGAGGCATGCCGCAGCCTGGCCCGAGGCCTGATAAGCTTTGCCCACCAAGCTAGATGTAATCCTGACGGGCTTGGTGGGCAGTGTCGGGGCCTTTAGGGGCGATGCCAATTGTGGAGAGAGATAGCTAGCAAGCGTCTCCTCCACTTTTGGCATCGTCCCATAACCGTGCTCTTTGAGCCCCACTATCGATGCATAGTGCGTGGTTTGAGCACTATGCACACGATAGGAGGCCGGTTTCTTCCAGGACCTCGAGGTCGGGAAAAAACGGGAGACCCCGACGAGGAGGCTGTGCTCGCGAGGGCAGGAAGCGTTCATCGAGCTTGCTTTTAGGACGAACGTCCTGCCTTTCCGCTGGCCAATCTATGTTTAACTTGGCCACGGCGCGAGTTATAACCTCCACCAGCTCCTCATAAGCAGGAGAGTGGGATGGCGAGTCCTCACTTTCTGCAAGATCGGTGCTCTCCACATCCAACTCCTCGGAGCTGGATACGTTGAGCACCGGTGCTTCACCCAGTGTGGAAGGAACCGCAAAGCGTGCTTCCAAACACTGAGAAAAAGCACTGGACCTTTGCAATCCCCAAGATCTGGATCGACGCTGTGCTTCGGCAGCAGCGGGACCCGAACCCTGGGGAACGCGAGCCTGAGCGCTCTCATCAAACAGCGCCAGGCGGGAGCAGAGCGTCCGCAATGGAAGATGATCGCAGTGCTCACAGCCAGCACCCTCGAGTGCTGACCGGGCATGCTCCGCTCCCAAGCAGGCAACACAAAGATCATGTGTATCCCCACCCGTGATGTAACGTGGGCAGGGATGAACACAAGATCTAAACTGCTTTTCAGCCATAATATAGATATATATAAGTGACAGACAACACCAAATAAGACATACGAGATACACAGAGCGCGACTGAAGACACAGAAGCTAGCGTTGCTTTGTTTGAGCGTGCTTTATAGCTTCCTGGCCGTGACGTCACCCGCTTATGACGTCTCGACACACCATTGGACTGATTTCACACGTACTTCATGACGACATCACGCGTTGCGTTCCCAAAGCGTCAATTTCTCGACGCAACGCGAGTTCCCTTGAAAGGGAACTGAGATGTTCCCAGGTTTAAAAAAAAAGAGGTTGGTAATTTTTTTAATGTACCAGGTTTATATAAAACAAGTCGATAAGCAGTTAACTTAGGCTAAATGTGTCAGTTTACATGCAAAAAAAAAAAAAAAAAATGTTTAAGCTTTAAAAAAGAATAAGCATAAAATGTTTAATTTGCTTAAATAATTTGCTTAATTTACAGACTGAAAAACTTTTGTGCTATTTTCTAACAGTTTGGACTTTAATAGAGAAAACCTGCACTTAACCTTTTCACTGGCATTTTGATTTCATAGTTAGACAGATATTTTGATGTATCATTTTAGGAATGTCTAGCAATAGATCAATTATCGCAGAATCGCTGTATCGTGATATTATTGTTATCGTGAGCCATTTATCATGATCGTATCATATTGTGTGGTACCCTGCAATTCCCACCCCAATAGCCATAAGAAGTAAAATAGGAAATAAACCCAAACAAACAGTTCAGTCAAACGTACAAAAGCAGCGCTCTAGTTAGTACAGGATTTAACTTCAATGTAAATATAAAGTTATGAAACAAATTTTCAAATAGGCGCTATATGTTTATATATAAATCGCATATCTAAGGTCTAAACAACTAGATTCCCAATTTAAAAAAAAAACTCTTAAAACTACATTACGTTACAAAATAACAGTAGTGTCTATAAAAATATGGTGGGTATATGTATAGGCCTATATATACACACTATATTGCCAAAAGTATTGGGACACTCTTCCAAATCACGTCCATGGCCACAGGTATATAAAATCAAGCACCTAGGCATGCAGACTGCTTCTACAAACATTTGTGAAAGAATAGGTCGCTCTCAGGATCTCAGTGAATTCAAACGTGGTACCATGATAGGTTGCCACCTGTGCAATAAGTCCATTCGTGAAATTTCCCGTACTACTAAATTTTCCACGGTCAGCTGTTAGTGCTATCATAACAAAGTGGAAGCAATTGGGAACAACAGCAAATTAGCCATGAAGTGGTAGGCCATGTAAAATTACAAAGCATGGTCAGAGCATGCTGAGGCGCACAGTGCGCAGAAGTCACCAACTTTCTGCAGAGTCAATAGCTACAGACCTCCAAACTTCGTGTGGCCTTCAGATTAGCTCAAGAACAGTGCATAGAAAGCTTCATGGAATGGGTTTTCATGGCCGAGCAGCTGCATCTAAGCCTTACATCACCAAGTGCAATGCAGAGCATCGGATGCAGTGGAGACTTTTCTCTGGAGTGACAAATCACACTTCTCTGTCTGGCTATCCGATGGACGGTTTTGGCGGTTGCCAGGAGAACGGTACTTGCCGGACTGCATTGTGCCAAGTGTAAAGATTGGTGGAGGGGGGATTATGATGTGGGGTTGTTTTTCAGGGGTTGGGCCTGGCCCCTTAGTTCCAGTGAAAGGAACTCTTAATGCTTCAGCATACCAACACATTTTGGACAATTTCATGCTCCCAACTTTGTGGGAACAGTTTGGGGATGGCCCCTTCCTGTTCCAACATGGACATGAACAGTGCACAAAGCAAGGTCCATAGGTCCAAGGACATGGATGAGCGAGTTTGGTGTGGAGGAACTTGACTGGCCTGCACTGACCTTAACCCGATAGAACACCTTTGGGATGAATTAGAGCGGAGACTGCGAGCCAGGCCTTCTCGCAAACATCACTGCCTGACCACACAGTCACTGATGCACTTCTAGAAGAATGGTCAAAAATTCCCATAATCACACTCCTAAACCTTGTGGAAAGCCTTCCCAGAAGAGTTGTGGCTGTTATAGCTGCTAGGGGTTGGGCCAACTCCATATTAAACCCTACGGATTAAGAATGGGATGTCATTAAAGTTAATGTGAATGTAAAGGCAGGCATCCCAAAACTTTTGGCAATATAGTCTATATATACACAACCACAAAATAAAACAAACAACAGCAACAAAATACAACCACTGCACAACCGCTGACATTTTTACCAGATATCATGTATAATATCAACATGATTCATTAGCTGCAGTAAAAGTTCAGTGATGAAGATTTCAATCTATGTTTTGATCATCATTCTGAATCCAATCGGACAAATTCTTTGACAAAAACATGATTCTCTCAGCTTTTGGTTCAAAATATTGCCTTTTTAGGAAACCCACATTCAAGTGTTGATAAAAAAGAATGCATGAAGCTAGTACAAAATGCTGGCTGGCAGCTTAAAAAAAATGCCAGTGGGGAAAGAGTTAAATAAATAAGGAATAACTGACAACAGACCGATTGGGGAAAAAAGAGAGAGAGAGAGAGAGAGAGAAAGAGAAATTGGGCATGTGATATGACCTGCATCTTTGTCGGCTCTCAGCATAGTCTCTAAAAATAATTAAGCTGTTAGTTTAATTTAAAAAATGATGTGATCTCACATTTGTGAAATCTATGGCAGCTCTTCAGTACTGTATTGACTAAATTGTGGGGTTGTGCTCAAACAGAAAGATAAAGAGCATGCTTTCCGTTGCTTAAAATCATTCTGAAAAAGTAATGTTTGTCTGTTTACATTCTATTGTCTGGTCTTTTGGCTGTGGTAGCTTGTATGGCTCTTTGAAATAACCAAAATAATGTTGTTAAGTAATATGGAACTGTAATGCAGTCGAGATCTAAAGTACTTCATAGCTGTGCAATACAATAATCAACATGAAGATAGATATGGTCATCAATTGCATCATAATTATTTAAATCAAAATTCAATTTTACATATGGTAAATAAATTGTATTTACTATAAATAAAATAAAATAAATATCTGATTTTATCTGATATGGGGGTAAAAAAAAATCAGAGTGTTTTTTTTGGGGGGGGGGGGGGGGGGGGGGGGAATGCTGAAGTAGTTAAAAGTAACAATCAAGGTACTTAATAAAAAAAAAAAAAAAAAAGCATCCAAATAGTCATAATTTTCCTGTAGTGGATGGAGGTGTTATGTACAGTAGCTGTTCCTCTTGTGTCTCTAGCAGTGTGTGCTTGTGTTTATCAGCACTGTAAGTGACTGCTGTTGGTATCCGCTGCTACATTAGTGTGACAATCTTCAGTTGTAAGTGTTATTATCGGTTGACGCTGAAAGTGCTTCTGTCAGTGACTTGCGTTTCTGTGGTCAACACTGTCTCTTCTGGGCTGTTTGTCAAATTCTCATGTCTAGTTCACATTTTATAGTACAATAGAGTACCATAAATGATGTATAATTCTGTGTTGTTTATTTATGTATTATGTCTTTATACTATGTTTTTGCAATAAGATGTTTGCTCTTGGTGTGAATTGCATGTTTGAACTCTTAGATCTTGTTAATTTAGTTAGTAATACTAGAAAAAAAAAAAAAAAAAAAAAAAAAAATATATATATATATATATATATATATATATATATATATAATTAGATACACTCCATGACAGGACTATTGTGAAATAGTTCACTTTTACATGCCCAATAACTAGGTACAGTACATTCTGTAGGTTCACATTACTGATTTTTTATACTCTGTATAACTCTGTATTACCATTGGGTCACAACATGCATCTTCCTTATCTCCCCCTCTTGCTCTTTGCTTTTCTACATTTTTGTAGCTAACAGTCATGTTACAACCAACCATACTGTCTATCTGCAGTCTGCAGAACTTAATAGCAAATTGTTTACATACATGAGGAATTATATTTGTTGCAACTTCATAATAAATGGTGCATTTTCATGTACTTCAGTGCAAATTGCCTTGGCAACAGTGTACATACGCAGTATGTGTGTTCTGTAAATAGACGAGTCTGAGTGGCTGTCCACTGTGAGAGTCTATTTTAGCTGTGTACAGGAAAACAGGCCACTGGCCGTCTCAGCAGTCTAAACTGAACACCCTCACGCCAAATAAATAAACTATATTAATTCACTGTTCATGCAGACACACCCACAGGTGTAAACACACACACACTCTCTCTTTCTCTCTCTCTCTCTCTCTCTCTCTCTCTCTCTCTCTACTGTATGACAGTACTAGTTTACAGAGGTATTTCTAGTTTCTCCAATGTAATATCACTTTACCCATGACAGGTAAAACCCATAATTTCAGCTATGAATGTTTTCTTGCAGTTTTCTGATTAATTTACGGAATGTTGTTTCTGGAGCAGTCTATGTGACATCCTGCTGGGAATCTAGCAGCCTGCCTTGTCTTGTTCTGTACATGCATTCTACCAGAACTGAGGAAAAAAAAAAAAAGACATTCATAGCATCTAATTATATAGATAAGCATTCTGGAAAGTTTTGATTGTTTTAGCTTTTCTAGAAAACTTTACCAAAAAAAAGTTTTACTTTTTCTGGATTATGTTTGTTTTATAACAGTAAAAGTGATTAAAGTTTTACTGGCAATAAGCCTGGTTCTCCACTGACAGTCATCCAAAAGTAGCATTGTATTCTGACAACATAAATGTTTTAGTAAGCAACATATAACTAACCATATTTCATTATGTTATAGTGAGTGCACTTTTATCCATGAAATTTGCTTGAAATTTGAGCACCATGTCACTTCCTACTCTTCATCCTCCCCTTTCATCCTCTGTGTTATTAATTTGTTGTTTAAAATATTCAGCTTAATAACTCACTTCATGCTCTCAGTATCTCTTTTGGGTGAGCTGACGTGTGGCATGCGCTTAACGGCTCTTCAAAAGGGAAATGAATTTTTTCATGACTCCCGGCTTCATAATATATTTGAGCAGCAGATAAATTTGCCTGTGTCTGTGCCTGTAATTACACTCTAAGCCATGTGTTTTTACAGCCTGCTTAACAGAGGGAAATTATCTCCTCAAAACCAACCACAATTAATGGAGCCACTTTGCTGGTATACTTGTGCAAAAACATTGTAATGACATTTAGCAGAAAATTGCCTCTTCTTGAAATATAAGAGAGAAGATTAGGCAAAGCTCACGCCTCACTGAGTCACTCTAAGTGGCTCATTCGTTTTAAACAGAGATAAAGATTGCTATATACGTGGTGGGGATCTACATCTTGTTGTAATTGTTATATACGCTTAGCTTCAGATAGCACGCCCATGGCCTGTATGCTGCACACAAAAATGGCAAGAACTAACATTTGTCACTTTGAATCTGATTGGCTGGCATTACTCAATCCTTAGGCATCAGGGTAAACTCGTTTGCTAGGAAACAAGTCATTTTTACCAGGTACTTTTGAGGAAGAACTGAATTTGCCAAATGTTTTCAGGTTAGTGGCATCAGATCTCTGGAAGATATTTAAGTGTACTTGGTATACTTACCATTCCATAATTGTATATTACTGTACTTTTAATCTGTACTCATTACTTTTTGATGGATAGCGATCACTGTAATCTAATCACTGTAATTCTAATCAGTCTGCACATTTTTTTTTTTTTTTTCCCACATACAAACAAAACAAACTATGACTTTATATGTTTGTCATGTGGTTTCTTTCAGTCTAAGCCACCACTTTTTCAACAAAATAAACTGAAAATCTACAAAATGGACACGTAAGATGACTAAGTAAGACTAACTGCTGTAAAGAGTCAGATGTTGCTGCTGATGTAATACAAAATATATGAGAAGAAAATCTAAAGGTCTGTAATTGATCTGACGTGCAAAGTAAAAGAAACTTAAATAGACACACATTCACAAATCACTTGGGTCCATAGTTCGATCTATTTTGGCTTTTTTTAGTTATATTAAAGTAGATCTGCATTTTTTTAAATTGATATTCAACATTTTTCCAGCCCACCCCATATGAAGGTAACTTCACAATAGTCTGCTGTAGAGTAAAACCTTTCACAAATGCGTTTTGTGAAGAATGATTTTGTTGTACACTACATGCAACATTTACAAATACAAGCTTCATGATTTGATCCCAATGAGCCACCATAGATTTGTGCAGTTTCTCAGGCAAAACAGACTTCTGGCAGGCCCCTGCTATGCTATTAGTGAGCACTAACAATTTTATTATTCGAAAAGAAATGGTGTGTCACACAACTCAAGTATTATGGCATTAGCACCATTTGAGTTTGACAGCTGGAAGGATAAACTTTCACTTTTTTGCAGTTTATGGACAGTGAACTGCAGAGTCTAAAAAGCTTTTGAGTACTTGCAGCTCTTGGTGTTGATTTAAAGCTGCAGCCTGTCTTCAATGCAGAGGTTGATTGCTACAGCACAGATTTGTCCCAACTTTTTTTGTGAATTTTATTTAGAAAAAATATATTTTCTAACAGGAAATGTTTTGACATACACTGTTAGAGGCTAGACAGCTCTACACTCATGTGACATGTTGATTTCATGGGTGCTGTTAAAGAGGAAACCACCAAAGCTCTTCTGAATGTTCACATTGCCTTTTGATTCCATCGTCTTTTTCATTTGAAGTGCGAAACTGTGTCGAAACTCACATTTTGGATTATAATCGCCTGTTAAGACAAACTCCAGCAGTAAAACCACAACAAATGATCACTTACTTCTCTCAGAAATTGTAGTCTCTTGTGAACTGCAAACTCTTAAAGGATTAGTTCACTTCTGAATGAAAATTTCCTTATAAGTTACTCACTCCCATGTCATCCAAGATGTTCATGTCTTTCTTTCTTTAGTCAAAAAGAAATTAAGGTTTTTGAGGAAAACATTCCAGGATTCTTCTCCATATAGTGGACTTCAGTGGGGTTCAATGGGTTGAAGGTCCAAATTGCAGTTTTTAGTGCCTCTTCAAAGGGCTCTACACGATTCCAGATGAGGAATAAGGGTTTTATCTAGCGAAACCATCGATCATTTTCTAGAAAAATGTAAAATGTATATATTTAACCACAAATGCTCGTCTTGCACTGTGATGTGCCACACATTATGTTGAAATGTCACGCGTGAAGTACTGCGGTAGGGCGAAAAACTTCTCCTCCAACTTCAAAATTGTCTGATATCATTGTTTTATCTTTTTTTTTTTTTGTAAAGGGCATTTAGCTTAATCTTTGCATGTTTGCTTTGTAGACACTGGATCGATACTTCCACCTATGACCTTTGTAACGTGATTATGTCATGCGTGCAGATCGCAGAGCTAGTGCAAGATGAGCATTTGTGGTTACAATATATACTTTTTTTATTTTTTTTTATTTAATGACCGATCGTTTCGCTAGATAAGACCCTTATTCCTCGTCTGTGATCATGTAGAGCACTTTGAAGCTGCACTGAAACTGCAATCTGGACCTTCCACCCGGTGAACCTCACTGAAGTCCACTACATGGAGGAGAATCCTGGAATGTTTTCTTTGTAGTGTCAATATAACTTAGTTATATAACTAAGTTTTATGGCTTTTAATCCATGTCTGTTAGGCCATCTACATGTATATGCTAGTCTAATGCTAAAAGTTGACCAAATGAACATTTAACAGACATGCACATTAAAAATATATAGTCTTTATTTTCCGAGAATTTTAAAAATATCGGACTCATCTTTCAAAATTCTTATTTTTGCCCAATATAATTATCTCTAGAATGAATAAATCCCTCCCAGTGCTGCCATGTGGTTCTGACTAGCAATATCAAATAGGGAATCGTGGCTCATAGCTGTGATTGTGAAAAAAAATCGAAACAAAAAAAATGGCGGTTTAAAAAGGAAGATATGTCCAACTTTCTGTTTAAGAGGAAATACATACAACACATGAAAGAAAACTGCACTCATCAAGTGACTTCATGTAGTCTTTAGTGATTTTCTTTAGTCAGTTATTTAAGATGGTGTAGTTTGACATTTAATACTATTCTGGTATGAATCATTGTTTAACCGTTATGAATGTTGTTGACCCAGAATAGATATAACAAAGTATAGAAGTATCATTTCATAGGTCAGGGCATGAATAAGCAAGTGATGTTTTTACCATTTCAAGGAGACATTTTCATACGCATGTGTGGAACGTGTAGCTCTCATCACTGAACATGGGCCTCGGACATGGGCCTCAAGCGATCAGAGTGGGTGGAAGAGGAAATCCAAGAGTACTCAATAACCTACGATGCGTTGGGTGAAAACCCCCACCGGTGTGCGTCACTCTTCAAGACATTTTCCAGACTACTCCGACAACTGAGTTGTGTCCAAGACTTTTACTTGCTCTTAGAGATCTAGTAATGATTTAAGAATTGTTTTATCCATCAGACTGCAAAATTTATTAAAACACTTTATATACTGTTTGAGCATGTGTGAAATGTAAGTGTTCATGTACTGATATGTGCATTTCACCCTTTTTCATCCTATTCTCATCTATAAACTTTAAAATCAGCATGATACAATATTCACAACCTATTGTATTTCTTTAAATAGTAAAACAGGCAGAAATTTATATCCATTTATACAATAAATAAAATGCCAAAAACACTTTATATATAACCGTTTATGCAGTTTGATATAATGTGATTAAAAAAAACAAAAAACAACAACACAATTGCTGAGTATTACACAGGGCTTTATTTAAACAGATAACTTGCTAGCATCAACCTCAACCATAAGTCCAATCTAGAAGTTCTTTTGTTGTTTCCAAGAGTCTAATAAGAAACCCCAGCCCAGAGAAACGCCTCCAGTTATGAACCAATGTACTGCAGACTGTGCAGAAATTCCCACTCCCCTGTGGGGATCATCTTTTCAGAGAGAAAATTAATATTCCATTTCCCCCAACCCCCTTGACTCCAATCGTGCTCAAAGCAGGAAGACTGTATGATGTCTCTCCATATCTGCATAAGTTCATTTGTGGATTTGTGAATTCTAATTGGGAATTCTTGGTCTAATCGGCTATCATGAAGGGTTTGTTTAAGTCTGTTTCACACACAGATGTATAGATTATTCATAGATAAAATGAAAAAAAAAAAAAAAAAAAAGTTACTAAATATACTAAAATGTTCCTGTAACTCAACATATAGAGCATAATTCTAGCAAGATCATGTGTTCTATTCGCAGAAAAGACTTACTGATAGACTGTATATGCACTATAAGGTCCAAGCCATACTCTAAAATATTTGAATGTAAACTTTTCCGTCTGTGCAAGCTTGATTTTACATGTTGTGCTCCAAGGCTTTGCACTTTCAGCGTTGCCACAAGAGGTGCTATAGTAAGCATTGGCATATACTGTATTTCTTTGGTCTGTTTTCCCTTTCAGGTCAACTACTGTCATTGTAAAGCAACAGTTGGAAGAGAATTTTACTAAGCCGGTTGAAGTTAGCATGCTACTTAGTTTATTTAGGTTTAATAACAGAAACCGTAAGATGACATTATTGCTTTCACCATGGTTTGTGAATAGAATACCTTTTCCATTTCCATATTCCATTAACAATATCAGGAATTGCTCTCTCTCTCTCTCTCTAATATTATATACATACATATACACACACACATGCTGATATTAACTTTGCTAAAAAAACACTCTGTCTATAAAGGCTAATCTTTTATATATTTGGAGAGCGGAGAAGAGTCTTCGTCTGATATTTCCCATCTAGTTGTGTAGCCAATATGATATGCTATAGAGGATGTAAGTTAAATATAGCCTTAATATGAAATTATTTAATTTAACATAGCACAACTCGATTTGCAGCAGTGAGCAGCACATGGCAGAATGAGTGAAAGGCGTGTTAAATGAAAATGTACTTTCACTCTCTGACAGCAGATGACAGAATAGCAAAAACACAGCGGTTACCCCGGTAACACCTGTAAACAAAGCAGCTGCACTACTTTTTTTGTATTTAAATGTTTCAAACAGCCATTCAGATTTTTGTATTCACAAATAGTGTTCATCACAGCACAAAATACTTAAAGACTTAAGGCTATTTATTTTCAAATTTAAACATTTTTATGTTTTAATCTGGACTACTACAACATGCCCTAGGTTTTATTTGCATATGTTTTGATTCTGTTCATTTACACTTTACAATAAGGCTTAGTTAACATTAGTTAATTCATTAGTTAACATAAACTGACAATGAAAAATATTAAATTCTGAAGCATTTATTAATCTTAGTTAATGTTAATTTAAACATTTAATAACACATTAATACAGTTACAACTTTTAATTTTATTTAATGGAGCTGAGCTAACATGAACAAACAGTTATGAAACCTTTTATAGTATGATAGTATAGTATGTTTTTTTTTTTTGCAAATTATTTCAATATCGTGATAATACCGTATACCATGATAAAAGCTTTTTTTGATATTGTCACAACTACATTCTTACATAAAAATCTCTTAAAACTATTAAAAATTATGGTGGATTTGCTCAGCCGGCATGACAGTCACTTCAAGCGGAGTGAAACAAACGGTGAAAAGGTAAGAGTGCTGTTATGACTAACAGCACTCTTATCAGCCAATCAATGCACCGCTATCAGCCAATCAGATTCGAGAACCAGAAAGAACTGTTGTATGTATATATGAATATATATAAAGTAATGAATTCCTGTGATGGCAAAGCTGGATTTTTTTATTAGCATCATTACTCCAGTCTTCAGTGTCACATGATCCTTCAGAAATCATTGTAATATGCTGATTTGATGCTCAAGAAACATTTATGATTATTATCAATGTTGAAAACAGTTGTGTACTTTTTTTTTTTTTTTTTTTTTCAGGATTCCTTGATGAATAGAAAGTTCAAAAGAACAGCATTTATCATACACTACCGTTAAAAAGTTTGGGGTCAGTAAGAATTTTTTTTTTTTTTTTTTTTTAAAAGAAATGAAAGAAATTAATACTTTTATTCAGCAAGGATGCATTAAATGGATCAAAAGTGACAGTAAAGACATTTATAATGTTACACAAGATTATATTTCAAATACATGCTGTTCTTTTGAACTTTCTATTCATCAAAGATATATATATATTGTACAAAATATTTGTGTACAATTGTACACTTGAGCAAATGTTTCTTGAGCAGAAGATCAGCATATTAGAATGATTTCTGAAGGATCATGTGAGACTGAAAACTGGAGTAATGATGCTGAAAATTCAGCTTTGCATCACATAAATAAATTACTTTATAAAATATATTCAAACAGAAAACAGTCATTTTAAATTTAACAATATTACTGTTTTTACTGTATTTTTAATTCAATAAATGCAGCCTTAGTGAGCAGACGAAACTTATTTTAAAAACATTAAAAGTCTTACCATTCCCATCCTGAAAACCACAAATCATGTTGATGACTGCTGATTAAACAAATAACCTGACGAGCTTTGAGAACTCACAGTCAACCAGCAAGATCTACCTTTGTGTTAATCTGAAAGTCATGTTAAAGCAGCCTGGGGACTCAAAAGCATGATAAAGTGGGGGTTAGGGTAAAAAAAAAAAAAAAGTTTGTAAGTAATCATGAAAATTAATTAAATAAATAAATAAAGGTTCTACAACAGCTGAATGCAATATAAAACCACATTATGGCTCTTTAAACCATCTTTGTGCTGGTTCTTCAAAATGACAGTGTATAACAGTGTATTATTAATAATTTATTTATTATCCCTAATTCTTCTTTGTTAACTTTTCAATGTTCTCTTCTACATAAAAAATAAATAAAAAAGCCAATAACCAATCAGTTGGTTATAACTGCATTAAGAAGAAAGAAAATTAGTTTCAAAGTATGAATAGATAAAATATTTTAATATTTTATATATATATATATATATATAATTTTAAATTGATTTATGTGTTTTAATTTAACGTTTTTAAGATTTTATTAATTATTAGCATTTCATCATCCTGATGTAAACCCTGACGTTATGTAATGTTTAACTTCATGTTGTTGATAACAAAGAATGGAACGTATTTTTATATCAGTAATGGAACAATATTATTCTGCTCAAATCAAAAGAAACAAGTAAGGACAAAAGTAATCCAAAAGTAATCATATTACATGACCTAAAATGTGTAATGTAGTAGAAGATTAAGTTACAAACTACAATTTTTGTCATGTAATTTGTATTGAGTAATTGACTACATTTTGTAAGTAATCTACCCAACACTGTGTGTGTGTGTGTGTGTGTGTGCGCATGTGCGTGTGTGTGTGCCCACCCAAATTTCTAGTGAAATATTTAATGCGACATTAACCATGAATCTGTTACAATCTAAAATCCAAATGCATAAAGTGAACTAACCACATGGCAAGTGTTCAGTAGCATAGTCTACTACTGTAGACCACCTAATAGTATAGCATAATGTTCAGAATACAGTATAAAAGATGAATCTCAATTTGTAAAAAAAAGCCATGCCTTTATACTTCAGCAAATACATGAGCGTGTCTTCAGTAGTAAAGGCCTTGTTTTGTGGGGCTGCTATAAGTTTTATAACAGGATGCATTTTTTAAGAGCATGTTTAGCTTTAATAATGCCCCTAGAATACACAAACACTTCAGTCCCAGGAAACACAGGGGTCAGTGATGAGCCCACAGCTTCTGTACAGTAGCCTACCAATAAACATATTTTGTGGGTTCCTTTTGCTCTTGCTTTGAATTTGATGTGTGTCAATTGAAATGTGTCCCTCTGATGTTGAAAGCAAATCAGGTTTGAGGGGGCAGAAGGGATTTTTCAGACATTCAATAACAAGAACAGTTAACACACACTTCAAAGATTTCACTATTCTTTTGTATCTTTTTACGTTTCTTTTTTAGTTTTGCTTACGAGGTCAGGCTGAACCTTTATCTTTTTCTCTTTGTCACTCTTCCAAACAACAAATTCTTATGGAACTCTTTACATCAGGGACAGAGCAACTATCTGCCAACACAGATTATTATTATTATTATTTATGTTTTTTTTGTAAGATTTGTGTAACTGACCAAAAATATAGCTTTAGGTTATGTCCATACCCCATATTTTGACGTTTTCACTTTTTTTTTTTTTTTTTTCACCTACAAATATTAACTTTGTTCGTGGTATGAATAATTTGATTCACTTCACACTGCCTTTTTTCCCTCACGCTTAGTGTGAATAGTTTCATAGTTTGCCTTTTTTGCCTTTTCGCTTTGTTCACACGTGAATAGTTTGCCATTTTCTGTCATTTTTTTTTTTTTTTTTTTTCGCTTTTGGTGTGAATGGTTTTGTATTTTTGCTTAAGCATGCACTTTATTGTAAGTGTGATTGTAAGGCTGACTGCTGATTCCTGTAATTGAACTGTAAATTTTACAACTCCCCACTGAAACCACAACCGTTCCTCACAAAATTAAAGACATTCTATGTTATACCAGCATGTCTATGTTATACAAGCCTCTGCCATAGCAAGTGCTCCCTCTGCACAACCATCAACTTCTCTTAGACTTCCAAATAAACACATTTCTCTCTTTCCTGATGCACTTAATATTTCAAACAGCTGCTTAACTGACATTTGAGTTAATTAAATGGGTCTGGGCTTAAAAAAATTCTCTGAACATTATAGAAATATAGTTATTACTTAAATGGAGTTTGTTGGACAAAGACTCCAGTATTATTATAATTAAACAAAATCTGAAGCATATGGTGGGGTAGAGGGCACACTTGTAAATAATCAGCATGAAAGCTTTTAAGTGTGCACAAGTACACTAAGCTATCCGTAAGATTTTTTTCTTGAACCCTATCCATGAGGTGTTGTTATGTGGGTGTGGGCTGTATGTGTGTGTAAATGTACCTTTTCTAAACTGATATACTGTAAAGACTCCCTGGAGTTTGTGAGCTGTCCATCTGCTTTTGTGAAATCTGAAATACATGGTGGAGGTGAGGTGGAGGGATATTTTCTATCTTTCTGTAGTCAGTGTGACCTTTCACCCCCCAACGCCAGTTTCTTCACTGCAATTCTCTTTCCGGTTCACATACCCACCAGCCCTCCAGTTTTCTTCTCGTAATCCATAAAAACTGCTGTTTTCTGACACATACACTATTGTTAGCAGTCCATTACACTTGTACTAGAGCTCGGCCTTCCACCCCTAAACTTTTACACATTCTTATTACAGTAATCTGCAGCATCCTGACACATTCCCACACTCACACATCTCCAGGGAAGAGGTCTGCGCCTGGGTCTCCTGCATTCAGCCCCCCACTGTGGACCGAAATAGCCTCCATGCGGGCTCATATCTAGAGATTCATTCCCTCTGGCAGGAAGTTGTGATATAGTTACAGTTATTTTTGTTGTCTGTCTGGGCAGAGTTTTTGCGGCGCACCCTGGCAAGAGGATCAATATTTGTCATAAAAAGCCTCGGCTGAGTTGTCCAGCTTTGCCCTCAAGGGACTGCTGGAAGTGTGTGTGAGACTGTTCTAGTGCGTCTTAAATTAGATACAATTCAAACATTTCACAAGTTAGTGTCTGATGCTTGGACGGTTGAGGACATGATAATTTCAAGATGTCATGTATATAGAATTGTGTCTCTGTCAGTCCCACTTGTCACTACTGTTCAATCACCTTGAACACCTTATAATGTGTCATAACTAGGCATATTACATAATTAAGCACATTTTCTGTCCGCACTGAAAGCAGAAATGCTGCGTTATGCAAAAAAAAAAAAAAAAAAAATCACAGCCTGAACAATCAAAACAGAACATTGTGTGCATGAGTTCTGTTTGCGTACTTTTGTGCATTTGCAGTGCTCTCCACAGCTTAAGAATGTACAACTGAGAATACATACCTTGTGTTTTTTATAACTTCTGTGATTTCTGCCATACTTTTATTTATTTATTTTTGTGTGTGTGTGTGTGTGAGTGAGTGAATTATTTGTGGAAATTGAGAAACACTGGCTATGTTACACGACAATCAATCAAGCTTTCCTCATTCATTTTTTAAATTACTAATATATAGAGTGTGATTTTCGTCCACTGAGTCCTGTGTGAATTACATGAAGCCTATATGATAATCAGAAGACAAAATATAGTGCTGTTTGTTCCTATTGTGCCTGATTAGGACACTGTATTAAACAACTGTCACTTTCCTCAGGGATTAAGCGCCCATATGAACACAAACATGATGCACTTTGACTTCCAAAAAATAAAAATAAAAAACACTGTGAAAAGCTTTACAGAGGGACAATTTTAAAAGGTTGCCAAGTAGTAAGAATGTGGGAAGTGTACACAGTAAACACTGAAAACATGAGCATAAAAAGGTCTTGATGACTGCTTTGATATAACACAGAAAGAACTAGAGGACTTGTTAAACCTAAACACTTTCCAGCAAAGTTTAGCTCCAGCCCTAATTAAGCACATATGAGCCATCTAATCAAGGTCTTCAGGGTCAGTAGAAACTAGGAAAGTGGCCCTCCAGAAGCAGGATTGGACAACCTTGCTCTTGGTGAATTTAAATTAACTTAAGAACTTTGACACGTTGACAACAGATTATAGTATCAATTCAGGCAATAACCAGCTTGGCCTTCTCGTGGGCTTAAAAGATCAGCTGCAAATTTGTAAAAAAAAAATTAAATAAATTAAAAAAAATCAGAAATTAAATTAAAGAAATTCAGATTGCATGCACAATTGTGCTAACATATTCTGTGCTTTTGTACAGATAATCACAGACTGACTCTCCTGTGAAATTATTATTATTTTGTCCAGCCTATTTTATGTTATCAAAATGTTTTGGGGAAAAAAAAAAAAAATGCAAAACTTGTACCTTTAGGTGCACAACCGCTTTTGACTGGGGCAGTACCCTTAAAAGGTACCTTATTACCCAAGTTCATATTAATACCTTATTTAAGGGGTAGATAAGGTACAGAAATGTCTCTTTCAGGATACTGGCCCGGTGACAAGCCCGAAAGGTACAATTTTGCATAACATTTTTCTGAGAGTAAGATATTATGGGCCAGATTTAACAGCTTGTGCCAGCGCAAACCCTCTTTTGGCGTTAAAAAACTACTGTCGCGATTTACTAAGCCAAGCCATGTTGGCCTATATATATAGGCCACATGGCTTGGCAAAGGATATTATATATGCATATGTGTTTGTCAGATTACATGTAACAAGTTGTGCCTGTGTCGACCCGCACCTGATGAGCATCAGCTCTGCTTATTTGCGACCCAACACTAATTTGCGCTGCTCTTGGTAGATTGCGTTGATCATTCGACTGCGTCTGTGCTCTTTAATTTGCCACTCCCTTCGGCGCATTTGTGGAGTTGCACTCTCAGGCTAATTTGCCCCGTTTAGTAAATCTGGCTCTAAACCTGCAGTAAATGGTACAGCAAAACAAATTCTGGGTATTTGCTTTGTTGATATTGTCAAAAGTCTGGCTTTTCGTGAGACTACCTTATACTACCATTCAGATAAATTTAGGGAATGCAGTTTTTCTGCTCAATCAGGGTATATTTTTCCTGTACAGACACAGATCCACGAAGATGCCTAAAAACACTGTATAATGCATGCCAGGCCAGTAGTTGGCAATGTCACTTTGTAAAGAAACTATGCGGCTATAGACTGAACACGTAATACGCATGCACATGACATTACCATTTTCACAATTTTGTGTTTTTGTAGATGATAATCAAATCATTTTCAAAAAACTTGAAACCGGGTTTTAAAAGTTTGTGTTTTCAGGGCCCCAAAATGTCGTTGTCATTAAAAGGAACAGCCAAAACACAAAGTTTATTTTAAAATAATCTTTTTTTTTTTTTTAAACGCACACTATCTTTACTTCATTATCTTTCTCATTTAACATACAGCCTCCATAATTCAGCCATGCTGCTCACTTTGAGACATTAAGTGTGTGTGTGTGTGGGTGTGTGTGGGTGTGTGTGTGTGTGTGTGTGTGTGTGTGTGTGTGTGTGCGCGTGTGCGTGTGTGAGAAAGAGACAGACTCATCCTGATTTCCCCTCTTAAACATGACATTTAGAAGTCAATTATGCATTACCACCAGTCTGCAGTCAGCAGCAAAAGACAGCAAAACAATAACATGTCTCCTTATAATCGTATTTTGGGCATCTGACACCCCTTATTGAAATAATGGACCAGTCCAACAGGAAGCAACACCGATCTATATGTCATGATTGAGGAGGTGAAGCTGAGGAGTTTTGCAGTTTCACAAAGCAAGATTCTTGGACAAGATCCTGAAACTTAATGTGCATCTTGTGCTCTTATATACTAAGAGTGCATTTATAATACAGCCAAACAAGAATAGCTCTGTTTCAAAAACTAGCTTGCTGTCCGTTGCAGACATAGATAGCTACTAAACGGTGCCTCATAAGTGACTGAATTGAACCTATTGCGCAAGTATATTAAACGCAGACACAAGTGCCTCATGGCCAACTGAGTTTTGGAACATGGCTACAAAGCTAAAATCATGACACTTTTTACTCTCAGTCTTTAGAATAAAAAGAAAACAATAAGAAACTAGTTTCAGCTTGTGGAAAGTTCATCTAAAGAGGTTGTTGTCTTGTCTAGCTTTTTGAATTGTGAGTATGTAAAAGAAATGTACATCAAGGGATGCTCAGAGTATAAAGCATATTGCAGACAAGGGCCTTTACAACATCATCATATTCATGCTACCTATTGTCTTTAACCCTACAGAGGCATTTCAAGTCTTTTGAAGAGCTTTTTCACCTGAAAACTTCAAAAGGGACACACTGACAGAATTTCTTTTTTTTTTTTTTTTTTTTTTTTCCATGTGCCACTCAAAATGTTAAACAATGAAATACTCACAAGTTGCTTCAGTTTTTGAGTTGTTTCTGTAAACTGGAGCATTACTCTGTTTGATCTGTTAATTTATTATAAACAAAAGAGAGCCATCATAGTTACCATTTCTCATAGTTAGGGGAAGGAATTTGCACAAACTCTTAAGTATTAAACTATACTACTTAATCCATTCTCGCACTGTTTCTGCTTTTCACCTGATGGACAATAACAAAGGAGAAATATAATTCTTAAAAAAAATATGTTTAAATGTTGTCTGTGAAGAGTCACAGTTCTTGGAAATGGTATCCGGAGAGCATCTCATCTCTTTTGATGTGCCGTATTCAAACCTGTCTATTCCCTCCAATTATCTTTTAGCTCTTCTCCTCTTAGCCCCCGCCCTGACCTCTGCTGTCAACCCGCCAGATCCAGCCCCAGTCCCCTGTGTCCTCCACATATCCCCTACTATTAAACATTTATATAGTGTAAGAAAGAAAGAAAATGGACTGATCAAATTGTGAAAAGTAAAAATAAATCAATAAATAAATAAAGTCTTCTAAAGATAGATTTTGTCAAATGAGAGGTTTGTGTGAGAACAATATTTATTTAATTATTAATATTTTTTTAATTATTTATTTTTTATCTTTGGAGCTTTTTTGGAGTACAAATCACATTCTTTGGTGTATGGTAAAGTATGAAACATCTTTTATGATTCATCGGAGATAGAAGTGTATAGGTTTGTAACGACCATGAGATAAATTACAAATTATTGCAGATTTATACATTTTCCATCATATACTGTTTAAACAATAAAATTCATATTATTTTCCTGCATTTTTTGTTTTGTTTTGTTTTGTTTTTGTTTTGTTTTTGTGTGTGTTTATGGTTGAGCATGGAATATTTCAGCTTGCTCCGAGATAGAGGTGCAGTGATGCCTTGAGTCAACTCCTTCCAACCATGAACATGTTGAGATGGTGAGTGATTAGTGGCCGCTTGTTAACAGTCACACTTATGTTAATGTGATTTCCCGGAACTCACAGTTTTAGTGTGTGTGTGAGGAAGAAATAGAAAGAGAGAGGTGTGTGTGAGCGTTTAGTTCGGTACCACAGTTGCTACTGACAGATGTGTTAGAGGATGTGGTTAAAGGGCTCTTTAGATGGGAGCTCTTCTGTCTCTGTCTCTCTCTCTTTCCTCTGTTGTTCTCACCTCAAACACGGAAAGTCACAGAGCAGCTGAGGCACTCAGAGATAATGTTCAGAACTCACTACATGTAACATATGGTGAAATAAAGGTAAATAATCCAAACATGGCACTTTTGTAATGATTCATCTGCTGTGATTGCTTCATTTAATTCCTTTTTTCAGTTCTTTCATGTTGTCTGTAAACACACTAAACACACACACGCATGGTGCACACATACCAGCGATAACAGCCTACTTGGCCAACCACATCCTAAGACGTTTGTAGAATATTTAGTCTGTGGTCTGCATAGCTTCTTTCTAAATTGATCTGAATTTTTTCTGTTATTTAGTATTTCCTAAATCAATCATGTTATTGTTACTATTGCTCACAGTTAGGGTTAAAATCCTAATTATTCAATTTTAGCATGTAACTTGGCACAAACTGGACATGAATTATATACCCCAAATCATTTATGCTTTTCTGAACAGTCGGACTAACAATATTTGCCTACAAGATGATGAATTGGTTTAAAAATACCACAGACTTACACCGAAGGACGAACCTTAGCCATATCTAGGGACCAGACTATAAACCTACACTGTAAACCTAAATAAATTGGCAAAACTCAACAAAATTCAGTTACGTTTAAGTAAGCAGAACTAGTAGATTTTTATTTTGTACACATACATTTTAATTGTTCTTAACTTGAAATGTTTGAGTACACTAATTCATGCATTTAACTTAAAGTTAATTAAACTATAACAAGCTAATTCAGAAAATCCTAACTTGCTAATTTGCTAACATGTTAACAATAGCATGATATAGCACTTTCTTAATGAATAAAGCAATATAAAGCATTTAACATGCTTGCTCTCAAACCAAGCCACATGCACCACTTGTCACCATGATGGTAACTCTCCAAACACCCACATTAACAGAAACTCTTCTAAATTAGCATAACAAAATATTGATCACTACTAAATCTCCCACTTAACATTCGTCTTGCACAAACAAACAAAAAAAAAAAAAACATTATATAACACTTAATTTACCCCCCCCCCATTATAAAAGCATGCTAGGAAATAGAAATTGCAGTCCAGTTTCAGTTAAACTTAAGTTCATCTAAATTAAAAGAAAGTTTACTTAAAATATATCAGTTCTTTGAACTTGAAAGAAAAGGAAAGTGCTAAATACTCATAAAAGTTGATTTGACTGAACTAATTTGTTTAATTTAAGTTTGTTATAATAAAACTAATTAATTATTTTGAGCGTTAGAGTTTACAGTGTAGAAATGCCCAAGCAACCACCCAGTACACACACCACACATGCTAAAAACCACTCTTAGCACTTCCACTCTGCTCACTCTCTACAATATATTTGGTAACACTTTAGTATAGGGAACACATATAAACTATTACCTACGACTTTTCCCTTAATAAACTCCTAATTTACTGCTTATTAATAGTAAGTTAGTTGTTAAGTTTAGGTATTGGGTAGAATTTAGAATGTAGAATAAGGTCATGCAGAATAAGACATCAATATGTGCTTAATAAGTAGTAATAAATTGCCAATATTCTATTAATATGCATGCTAATAATCAACTAGTTAAAAGACCCTAAAATAAAGTGTTACCATATTCACTAATGAATATACAGTATCTATATATGCCAATAATTGTTTTGTTTTTTTTTTCTACAAATTCTGTGTAACTATTTTTAACCAGAACTATGGCTGTGCATGTGACACACTTCATGGTTATGAAATAAATATTGGGATAGTCTGCCACCAGCAGTTGTTTCTGGCTCTCATCACTGGAGTGGTTCTGTCTGGCTAAATATATTTTTCTTGTGTCCTTCAATAGAGAGTGAGAGTGCTAGTTTGCAGAAAGCTCAAGATGGGGGAAGCAGAGAATGCTAATGCTCTTAAAGGGAGATGGAGAGAGAGAGAGAGCGCAACATTTTTTGAAAGTTGTATCATATCCTCAGGAGGTTCCTTCCTGTGTGTTTAACCTGTGTGTAGTGACATTAAATATGCTGTGTGATGCTGTGAAACTGTTATACAGCAAAATTATCTGTTTCTTTTTTTCTTCATACATTATGGTCTTCTTTGAAATTCATGATATGTAGTTTACTTGAGTTACATTTTTTAATAACATAAAATGGTATGTCACCAAAGGTTGTGAATTACAGTGGGTTACCACTGTGTAGTTTATATAACACCAACACCAAATTTTAATTTGAATAAATATTTGAATGTATTAATAATTAATAACATTGTTATTAATAGATAATTAATAATAAACATAATAAGTTAGGTTGCTTAGTTAATTAGCCTAACTGTGGGGTTTTTATGATTGCCAAGCAACATAGATTGGTGAATGTGTAGGTGTTTCTTCATCTTCAAGCACTGTTATGTCTTTTCTAATTTACGTATATACAACCGTACAACCACCATTGTAATAAAGCATGGCCAGATTCATGTTCATCTGTTTTTGATTAAACTGTTTTTAGTGCCACTCTCTGGACATTTCTTTTTGAAAGTGTTGCATAACAACCAAGAAGCAACATAATATTATCACCTGAAATGGGCCTGACAACAGAAAGGGCCTCTCGCTGCTTTCACATCACCCTCGACAGACACATAAACACAACGTAAAGGAAAACAATATCTGTAAGTATCAAACAAAAACATGACCACTTTTTCGTAAAAAAATAAAATAAAAATGTTGCCTGTGGTATGAATAGTATACAAGTCTACAACAGAATATGAAAATGAATATGAATATGACGACTCTTTGTTCTTTTATTCAGTTTTCTCTCCCATTTTGGCTGCCCAGCACAAATCATTGTGACTTATAAGCATATTTGCTATTTAGACGCATGGTGCAAAATGCCACACGCACACATAAAAACACACACACACACACAACTGTCCACCTGCCCTAAGAGTTCTCCACAATCAGCCTTTATTCTTTTGTTCTAATAAAAGACTGCTAAACGATCAAAGCACCATTAATCATAGGAAACAGCAAAAAAGAAGTCATAAGCATCAAATGCTTTCATATAGGTGGTGTCAGATGCCTGCTGTGGCAGCAAAGTTTCACAAACATATATTAAGCTCTGTGTTATATTAGCAAATTTGAATTGAATTAGATTTTTTTCCCCCTGCGGTATGCTTCAGAGGCCAGTTGCATGAAGCAAGTTGAACTCAGTATCAGAATAGGTTTAGAGTTGACAAAACCAAACCATATAAATCCAACCTGGTTTAGATCAGGTTGGACGTTTTCTGTCTACTCAGGGTTTTGATACAGATTTTGTGAACTCTAAAGGGGGTACACCTGAATGTGTACACATGGAGAGCATCAGTTTGATTCACTTTTTTGATTCGGTGACACTTTATTTTAGGGTCTTTTAACTAGTTACTTATTAGCATGCATATTAATAGAATATTGGCTGTTTATTAGTAATTATTAAGCACATATTAATGCCTTATTCGGCATGACCTTATTCTACATTCTTAATCCTACCCAATACCTAAACTTAACTACTTCCTTACTAACTATCAATAAGCAGTAAATTAAGAGTTTATTGAGGGAAAAGTCGTAGTTAATAGTGAATACATGTTCCCTGTACTAAAGTGTTACCTTTGATTCAGTTTGATTCACTTTTTGCAAGACAAATCATTAAAATATCATGAATTTAAATGCATTTACAAGGCAGGAATAAACATTTCTGCTGCATCGAGAATTTGAGAATGAAGCTGAATTAAAATATCTGACAATATCAATGCATGTGTATCAAATTAATAATTATAATTATAAATTAATAATAATAATTCATATAGGTTTAGTTGAAAAGCTTGCAATTATTATATATTAAAGCTTATAATATATACAAATGTATATATATATATATATACTATAAATTTAAATGCCAGTTTTGGTTTGCAATCTCTAACCCAGAATAAAACCTCCTATGCAGCAGGTTAGCTGTGTGGTGTAAGCAGTGTTGGGAGTAACTTACTAAGTAATTAGTTACTGTAATTTAATTACTTTTGCCTTGAAAATGTAAGTAAGGGATTGCTTATATTTTTTTCTATAATTTAATTAAAGTTACTTCTGAAGTAATTGAACTAAATACTGTGTATAGACTGTAGAACAATTATATATAATACAATAGTGGATTTAACATCAAAATTTAAAGTCTAATCTTAAAATTTTTATGTATCCTTCTAACTTTAAATATTTTGGTGAGTTAATAAGTTTGAATAATGGTAACACTTTAGTGTTCTCACTATCAACTAGTTGGTTATTAGCATGAATCTTAATAAGATATTGGCTGTTTATTAGTACTTAAAAATCACATATTAATGCCTTATTCTGCAAGACCTTATTCTACATCCTTAATTCTACCCAATACTTAAACTTAACAACTACTTTACTAAGTAATAATAAGCAGTAATTAGGAGTTTACTAAGGCAAAAGTCATAGTTAATAGTTAGTTAATAGTGAGAATTGGATGATGAATTATGAAATTCTGAGGTATATTTTTACAGACTGCTGATAGCTAAAGATAAGAAAAGCAAATAGATCGCTGCTATTCACAGAAACAACTGGGCAGCGAAACATGGATTTTCAATTATCATTTTGTCAATATGTTACATTTTGGGGTAAAATCATACCCAATATATTGGAATGTTATATATTGTATTGACAACTCATCAATTAAATATTTACCATCATATTCTGCATAATTAGGTGTTTTTAAATAATCACTGACAAAAACTATACAAGTTTTAGGACTGGTTGATATATTGATATATGTGATCCAGCAGATTTAGACCTATATTGTATTTATATAAAGTGTTCACAAGCAAATTCGCATTATGTATGTTCCCAGCATCAAAATCACACACAAATAAATGTCTGAAAACACGATTCTTGACTGCATGTCAATATCCATGGATTATTGGATCTTTGGTAAGTTGTAACAGTAACACTATCAAGTCCAACCTTTAGTTTCATCATGTTTTACCTGCGTTTTCACAGTTTCCCCTATTAAAGGTGGGGTAAGTAGTTTTTTAAAAACACTGTTTGGAAGTTATCCGGGCCGACACCAACAACAAACGTGTAACCAATCAGCATTAGGGGGCATATGACGGTCGAGGAGACAGAACGAGCGAGAGGGAGATTTGAAAAAAAAAAAAAAAGAAAACTGCAGAAAAAGAAATAAGACACAATACAAAATAGCTTAAAATAATATTGGAAAACTGGAATGAAACTGGAATGAAGTTTTATGGGCAAGCGCTTCAGGACCATGTTAATATTAGAAAAGCTTTCCAGCGCTGTAGAGAGCTAAGTGGGAAGGCCTGAAAACAGACACGGAGGCAGCTTTGATTCCGCTTCACATGTGAGTAACACTGGGTTTCAGTGTCATTGATTGTCTGGAGCTGCTGTGCTGTTGGCGACTAACAAAGAACATTTGTTTGTATTTACTCTTGTGTACTGTACGTTCATTTTTTGTGCTTCCTTGTTGTCCGTTCATCATTTGCGCTTTATTTTTCGTGAAGCATTATTTTGTTGCGCATCAGCTGTGATAAACAGACATCCACTCTCACATTGCATGTGTAACAGTGGCCAGCTAGTGAGAGTTGTGCAGGTAAACCACTGTGCACTGACGACCGCTAGAGAATGCAGTGTTTAGCGTCATTGTTAGTGCACTCGCCTTGCCTGCCAGCAGCGAACGGGCTGGGGTTCGAGGCTGACATGGAGCAGGGTGGTTAGGATTGGAGGGTGAGTTTTGGAGGCGGAGAGAGGGGTGGGTTTGTTTGGGTTGATTTCAATTATCAGCAATGTTGTATCAATAGCGTTTTTTAAAAACTACTTACCCAACCTTTAAATTCAGTCATGCAGCAGGCTCTTTTGCCACTCAATCCGGCTAAGGGGGCGTGTTCCGGCGGGAAAGTGACGTCAATGCATACCCTCCGAGTGCAATCCTTTGTGCAGCCTTTTTGTTCTGTGTAGTTCTCGGACCATCAGCCTGTCACATGATTATCACTTTCTGTGGAGATGTAATGCCCTCACCCACATAACAATATATAACACATAATACAACAAACTGTCCAGTGCATTTCACATTAAAAAAAACAAACAAACATTTAATTACATTTTGACCGTATTAGTTATTTTTGCTACTCATGAAGAGTTTTTTGCTTTTCTTTGCTTTACCCTTGGCTGGAAGTAAAAAGATGACTGTGAAAAATAGTTGTATAATTTAAATAAATGCATTTATGGTGAGATTACTACATTTTCATGTCAATGAATAATTTAGTTAATTTTGACCATGAACAATGCGCTGTCAGCTTGTGCGTGAACTATCGGTGCACTGCTGCTGATGCAGCGCTCCTGGAACGCATTGCCAGACCGCATCCGTATGAGCACTCTAACCTGTTAACATGGGCACCGGAAAAAATATGCGCCGCATAAGCCTTACTGCAACACGCCCCGCATACACATTGCAAACATAGTGTGAACTTGGCGTCAGGTGTACAACCATTAAATTATTTTACTGTTCAATTACCACCGCACTTTATTTGCAATACGGTATTTAGCACTTAATTAATTGCAAACCATATGACTATCCTTCTCTGTAAAGATTGAGCATACGGTAATATAAACTTTGATATGAGTTGAAAATGAATTTCTGTGTTAAGACAATATTGTTTTTGAATTTATTAATCTAGGTTTATATAATTTATAGATATGCTGATTTTCATTGTTAATGCTTAATTTGTTAATAATACACATTACAACTAATGTTAAATTATAAATTAATATAGAGATAAAATACAGTAAAAGTATTGTTCATTGTTATTTCATGATGCGTTCCTTAACATCATTTAATTACCAAATGTCCTTATTAATTGATAGCAATTATGAGTGACTTTTTGTGCATCTGTTTTTAGCGGTTTTTCCACAATTGTTTGAGGAGAGGGACATTGATTTAGAGGGACAGTATCAAAATGATTCTCCATGGCAAAAATTAGACCCAATTTTAATTATGATGGAGTCTTTGCAAGCCTATGGCTTGGCGTATCATTTTCTTAAAGTGAGGGATCGGGTTTGCCTCTGGCATGTCACACGTCTTTGCCACTTTGTAGCTCTGTGGTTACATTGACAGTATTTTAAATGCCTATAAATAGGCTGTCCTATGAATTTATTTATTTATTTTTATTTTATTTTTTTTACAGAAAAGAGAGCAAGACTCCAGGCCTCAGGGCAAAGCCACAATAATAGACTGCCCAAAGCCTTTGCTTTCCTGTTGAAGGAAAGCATAATGTTCTATCTAAGATGAAGGCTGGGTCAAACAATAAATCTCTATGAGAGAAATTTTTTTCTTTCTTTTTTTTTTTTTTTTTCACACAATGTTAAATTTTATAGTAGTTATCGAGGAGGCTAATCTACAATGATATTGACTTCAGGTTTCTGAGCATTTTATGTTGAATGTCAAAAACATTGACAATAAGTATTACTCTTTAGATATGTTGGTAATACTGTTTTTCATTTGGTAATATGGAACAGAAGACTTTACCAAAACAAACCCCTTGGGCCTGGTTGGTAATAAGGTTGCAAGATAATGATTTTCCACCAAAATGAGGCTTGTGTTGGTTTTTGTCTATTTTCAAAACCAATACGCATTTCCACTTATACCTGCAAGCTGAATGATGACACAGCTCACTACATAACCAAAACCAATGTTCAATGTTTTTAATGAACATTGATGGAGAAACACATTTTGTGTGAAAATAAATCATAAAAGTGGTTTGTTTTGTTAAAAAAAAAATTATAAATGTATGAGGTGAGGGGGGCTTTTACCTCACAGTACAGGCAAAAGGGACCCAGTATTGATACAAATTGATACTTTAGCTAAAGTAAAATGTCATTAAAATTTATAACTGTCATCAAACTGTCATTAAAATATGGTCATTTTAAAAATACAAAAATAAATAAATAAATAAATTAAAAAGTAAAGTTTCTAGGGTAGCAACAATACATATGGTATTTTATGATATCATTAATATTATATGTTTTGTTTAATATTATGTTAAAACAGTTTATTACCTTGAACAAAACTGAAAATTAAGAACTTTTGCCCATGGTTTGAACTTCCAAGGGCCTTGTGCAATACCAGTTTTGGACACAGAACCATTTTTACTGATGGAAATACATGGAAACAGGAGGAGCAGATCCAGCACTGTGCTTCCGGGGGCTGAGCTACAAGTTACATGTTTATGAGTTATGTAGGCTTGCAAGTATTTCATGCTATGTAGGAACTAAACAAACACCCGTCTAACCATTGTTCCTTGATTCACAATCAGTCCATCAGCAGTCTCCTTTGTCTGCATACAAAAGGGACATGGAGAATAAATGACTTCCTGTTGGTGGTGCACAGGCTTGGAGGTTAGGAAAAGGCCTATCCTGGTTATCTCCTCCAGCAACGGGCCATGCTCCATAATGAGGGCATCAAAGGCTCAGCACCTCCATACTTTTACAAGCTCTACTGCCGCAGGGCTGACACGTGTTCTCCAGGGCTTCACGCCTGCATCCTGCAACAGCCAAGATTGTTAAAAAAAAAAGTAAATGGTTGTAAAGATGCAGCAGCCTTCTAATGGCATTTAACAGGTCACAAGGACAGGAAACATAAAACCAAGACGCTGTATTCATCTCAAGTAAAATTGTCCAGAGGACTTCTCTCATCCTTCACTGTCGTCACTCCCCTTTTATGCTTCCGGAGCTCCTTCGTGAGAGATTCGAGACCAGTGCAATGTGCAGCTCGTTAACACTCGCGCCGTTTCCACGGCTCTCGTCCGCCCTGCTCGTCACAGTCCAGTCAGATGAATGTGGCTTCTTCCCAAACTAGTGTTGTGGTCATTATCCCATGTTTGTATAGCAGGGCCTTCTTGTACAAATCTGACCTGGTGGTTCCTCATTCTAGATACCATCTACCTCCCTTCGCTGCTTCCTTCTTCCTCAGTGAAAGGTGCACATCTCCACCACAGGATGGAGATTTCTTCCTGCTTTCAGTTAAGTTCGCCTCTGTTTGAATCCTTGGCAGATATATGGGTTGCAGTGTTTGTTTAGTCCTACAAGCTATTTGGCCTTGCAGAGGAAACCCTGAAAAGAGCTATCATTGTTTGGACAGATACCAGGCACCTCCAGAGGGCACAAGCAGGATAAAAGTTTACTCCCTCTGAGAGTATTTACGCTTAGTGGATAAACAGCTCTTGAGCAACACAAAGTCAGTTTGTACTAAACTAATTTCAATAAGTGATAACAAACTTAACCTTTGTATAAGGTGTGAAATTGTATAGTGGCTCAAGTATATCACCAGCCTGAAGGTTTAGTTCAGAGGTCACTCATTAATGGAATGTGGCCCAGATACAGATTTCTAATGAATGGTGACACGGATGTTTTTGTTTTTTACTAAAAATGTGACACAAATGCCACATTTGATCAAGCATCTACATTATATACCTTGAAAAAGTCTTGGAGAGACTATTTCAATGATTTATTATTTCTTTCTTTTATGAGATGGGCTCTTATGGTTGCCAACATGAACATTTATTGAGACATATCCCTAAAAATACTTATTTCATTTCTATCCATACAACGTACTGTAAGTTATGATTGTTCAGACACCCTGGATTAGTTAGAATTTTACATTATACTTTGGTTTCTCTGGGAGTGTAATGAATTAATTGGAGCAGGTTAAATAGGGTTGGGTTAAGCAGAAGCGACAGCTCTCGACACAATGAGAACACGATGAGAAGAGAAGAACAGTGCATCTGTTGTGGGGAGCACAATAACAACACACTGAGAGTTTAGCCCTCACATGAAATAACTAGGATGGCCTGCAAGCTTCAGACACACTCAACCTGCATTTCACAACTGTACTCTCATATGATGAGCAGTAAAAGTGTAATATATCTGTGATGCACGTTACTTTCAAATATCAGGGGAGAGATTACTCACTGATGATCAAAACATTACAGACAGGGGCTGATTTCTGTTTTGATCACTATACTTTTGCATAGTTTCAGTCTTGCTATGTCTCTCTTTCTAAAATAATTAGGTGTGGTAGTTAGCTTGCTTTGAATTATATTACCAGAGTTTCTAAAACTTTATATGCACATTATTTTGCATTCACTCACTCATACATATAGAGTAGGACTGCGTGATATTTAGAATTTCATAAAATGAGTCAGCCTGCATGGCGATCAAGGCAAGAAGATTTGTTGTTGTCATATATCTTCATATGGGCTTTGACAGTGTGATTGTTGCTTAATGAGAGGTCTCTCTCTCTCTCTCTCTACTCATATGTTTCAAATGTACTGATATATTCTTGTCTGTAAATGTTGTAAATGCAAAGCCGAGCATTTCCATTTCAGAATTCCTAAATCGACATTAAACTCAGAGTAGGTAGAAATATGCATGTGCACTTGTTCTGTAATGTTCTGTTTCATCAGTGTTCAATGTATGAATACATTTACTGCACACAATTTATTGCATACACTCATATACTTACATGTGCTTTATACTCAATTTGCATATTTAAACTATATTTGGTTACAAAAAAACCTAAATATTTGGTCATTTTAAAAATTTAGTTCTAAACGAAACAATGGCATTTACCCATTTTAACTGTGGCTTATAGTTTTTAAAGCTACTGTATACACACTGCAGAAATGTAAGATTTGCTCTCAATCTTTTTTTTTTCATCCTTTTATTACACCTATTATTTAAGTTTATAAACAGATGTGATTTATTTTACTTTAAGTAATAACTTTGTTAGCAAACCACTCAAACACTGACAACATCTATAAACATTCTTTGTTGTTTTGTGATTTTAAACTGATACTGTCTGACACTTTATTTTTGCTTCAGTTTCTCTGACACATACAGTATGCTTGTGGGATGTAAGTGGTTTTGAACTGCAGTGTGAATGTAGTTGGCAATGAAATTCAGTTAATTTTACAATACATAGTTCCTAGTTCATTTTCATATATATGAGCAATATCACACTCGTAGCTGTACAATATGGCTGTATATCAGCACAGCTGTGATTCGGCTGTAGGTAATCACAGAGTGCTGATATACAGCCACATTGCATGACTACAACTGTGATATTGTGTTTATACAACAGTTTGATGGTACAAGTGTGTAAATAAATAAGAAATAACAACAGAGTCTCTTTAAAACCCTCTTTTGTGCAGAACTACTTCATTCCACCACAGATTAAAATCTCAAGTTGACAGTTTGACCAAGGCTCCGTTTCTAATTCTAAAACGTCACTTTAGAACTTGTAACCAGGGCTCGATTTAAGGGGGGATGCGGGGGGATGGTATCCCCCTTGTTGAGAAAAATGACAAAAATCATCCCCTCTGTAAAGCCACCATCCCCCCTTACCATCCCCTTTACATTAACAGTGTTATGTATTAAAACTTATCATGTAAACTAAATTTTAAAATTCTCTGTATGATAATTAACAAACTATAAATAACAGTGACTGACCAATCAGAACTCAGTATTATAATGTGCTGCACACAGTCACGCCAGAGATTCAAGCAAGCTTTCGTCATTTTTCGAGCTAGTTCAATAGGATAAGGAGAACGGTTTGAGTGGATCTTTTGACGTTGTTTAAAAAGAAAAGAACAGAAGATATGATATTACTTTGATTAGTGTTTTAAGAACATTGCCCTGACACATTAGAATGAATAGGCTACCTAATACCGCCTCCGGCTGTCGACAAAAAGGCAGTCACATGCTCAGATGCCCCTTTTCCACCGACACGGTTCTGATGCGGGTTCCCGGCCTGTATCTATTCTCGAACCAGTCGATAGTGATGCGCGGATCGCGGTTATATCCGTGGGTCGGGCGGTCGGGCGGACAGGCGGGCCAAGTAATAAAAAATAACATTCCAATTAATTGTAGGTGGATGAGAGATAAATTATTAATGTGTTGATTTTAATAAAGACACTAAACTCTCATTTTACGGTAAGACGCAACGAAAGTGTGTCACTCTTTTACTTAAAAGAACGTATTTCTCTTCATAGAAAAAATTTGCCTAGAGCCATCCTGACGCATCCGAGCTTTATAATGGCAGTGATAGGGATCAATGAGTATGAGCTAAAGAAAGTGCCTCCATCCACATCCATCCATCATAAATATGTGCTCCACACTGCTCCAGAGGGTTAACCCTTTCGCACGTAAGTTTAAAATATTCTATCTGTGCAAGTGGATGTGTTTTGCTGTTTAAACACTTTTATAACGATCGCGTTAGCTGAGCTGCATTCGCGATGGGCGCCGCCATTTTAGTTTGTGCCACACAGAGAATCGGATCTGTTGGATTTCACAACATGTGAACTTCTCCCGAAATACATGAAAGTAAGTACATAAAAGCGCTGCGCGCGTCCGTCTCTGGTTTAGCGCCAGCCAAAGCGTGCAAGCATGTTTGAATTTGGCAGTTGATCACGTGATGCGCTGAACGTTCTAATCACACCGGTGTGATCGTACGCTCCAGGGACCAGCCAAGACTGATCACACCGGTGTGATCGTACGTGTCAAAGGGTTAATAAAGGCCTTCTGAAGCGAAGCGATGGGTTTCATCAAGGATTTCACAACTTATGAAGTAAAATATCTAGCTTCGGCACAAGCCGCCTTCCGCATTCAACGTACTCAGAAAGTGTAAAACTCTTGCAGTTCACAAAGCTTACACTACGTCCTATGCCTTCTCTATTAATCTTACAGAAAAATTTTAACTGGCGTGACGGCAGTTTACACTTTCTTCGTAACTTCAATACAGAAGGCGGTCTGGCGGAAGCTACATATTTTACTTCATAACTTGTTTAAATATGGATTTTTTTTATACAAACACGTCGCTTCGCTTCAGAAGGCCTTTATTGACCCCCCCCCTCGGAGCCGTGTGGAGTACACAACCTAAGTGTGCACTACAGCAAGGGCACAGGAACTGTGGCGATGGGACATACGTCTCCATTCCCTCCTTCAGGAAACAGGGGTTACATATGTAACCGAGATGTTCCCTTTCGAATTGGGATCCCAAATAAAACGGCACAGTTGCTGACCCCTTCCAATGCCCAGCGTAAGCTCCAGCCACCCGGCGCACCTGGGGGGCGGAGAAGGGGGTGATCTTACACTGAGAAAGTCTACTGCTGTTCCGCAAGACCCACTACAGTAAGACTTAGACAACACTGGGGAAGTGAACCTGTAGGGGATGCTGCAGAGGCCACAACCTACCCGGAGGGTAGAATGGAAATACACATATGGACTGGTCGTGGGCAGTACGCATATGGAGTCCCTGGGATGGCTCCAGCCTAGAGATAGGGGGAGACTCATCTGACAGGTGACAGCAGAGCTGGCTCTGCTAAGGGAAAGACACGGGCTCACCGTGGGGAGTTTGACTGTGGACAATATACATATGGGACCACTCACGTGGAGGGGTCACGACATATGGCACCCAGCCAAACATTAACGTCGGTAACGGACGTTTGGCCTGGCATCAGACACTCCGCAATGGCCAATGTTGCAGGTTTACTACCTGGTCTCTGAAGGGAGTGGTAGGAACCTTGGGCACATATCCAGGCCGGGGTCTCAGGATAACGTGAGAGTCATCGGGCCCGAATTCCAGGCACGATTCGTCGACTGAAAATGCGTGCAGGTCCCCTACCCTCTTGACCGAGGCCAATGCAACCAGGATGACGGTCTTAAGGGACAGTGCTTTTAACTCTACTGACTGCAAAGGCTCGAAGGGATGACCCCGGAAAGATGTAAGTACCAGGGAGAGATCCCAAGAGGGTATAGAGGAAGGGCGAGGTGGATTCAGTCTCCTCGCCCCCCTCAGGAACCTGACGGTCAGGTTCAGGTCAGGGTCAGGTCGTTCTTCCCCAACAACTTCCCTTCAACTGCATCGTGATGTGTGGCAATAGCGGCAACATACACCTTAAGGGGGGAGGGAGACGGCCTTCGCTCCAAGCCCTCTTGCAGGAAGGAAAGCACTGACCTGACCGAACATGATCGGGGGTCCTCTCAGTGAGAGGAACACCATTCGACGAACAGGTTCCACTTCAACACATAGAGGTTCCTAGTGGAAGGAGCTCTAGCGGAAGTGATAGTGTCTACAACCGACTGGGGGAAATCACTTAGAAGGTCCTTCCTCAGAGGAATGGGCCAAGGAGGTGCTGTCGCGAGGAGAAAACCAGGTCAGAGTGGGCCAATATGGGGCCACTAGCAAGACCTGCTCCTCGTCCTCCCTGACTTTGCACAGGAGTTGTGCAAGAAGGCTCACTGGGGGAAACGCATATTTGCGTAGGCCCCGGGGCCAGCTGTGTGCCAGAGCATCCGTGCCGAGTGTGCCCTCGGTCAGGGAATAGATCAACTGGCAGTGGGCAGTGTCCGGGGTGGCAAACAGATCTACCTGTGCGGCCCCGAAGCACTGCCAAATCAGCTGGACCACCTGGGGATGGAGTCTACATTTGCCCGGAAGCGGAGGCTGCCGTGAGAGCTCATTGGCCGCACGGTTGAGCACGCCTGGACGTGAATGGCATGAAGTGACCTCAGATGGTTCTGACTCCATAGCAAGAGATGGCTTGAGCTGTTGCTCAAGACCACCCTGGGGCATGTCCATGAGCGCTTTGGCCTGGTAGACCTGTAAAAGGGCCATGGCATGCAGGGCAGAGGCGGCTCTGTAAGCTTTCTCAGTCAGGTTTGACGAGAATTTACAGGCCCGGGATGGGAGATGCGGTTCACCGCGCCAGGCGGTGGCCGTTGGACACAGCTGCATCACAACAGACCGCTCAACTGGGGGGATCCCAGCGCACCCCTTGGCCTCCCCGCCATCCAGGGTGGTGAAGGCGGAGGAGGGGCCAGGCCTGGCCTGGCACGAACGCTATAGGGCGTTCTCCGAGACCTGGTCACCTCCTCATGCACCTCCAGGAAGAATGGTACCGGGGCAGGGCGCTGAGAAACCAATCATCCAACCGAGAAGGTTCAAGACGCGGTGGAGGATTCCAGACGAGCCCGACCTACTCGGCGGGCCGAGAAAGCATAGCCGTCAACTCAGGATCAGGCTCGGGCAATGCTGCGACCCCGGAGGGAGGCAGCGCGGCCAATCTTCATCTCCCGAGGACTCTAGCTCACCTTCTGATGCCGCGATCGACATCTGTTCGTCCGCAGGTGCACCGAAACAAAACGGATGGTCGCTCCGTAGAGGAACAAGCAGGCTTTTTCGGGAACACCACAGACTGCGGTGTTTTAGAGGGGAAACGGGCCCGTGGAGCGGAGCCGTAATCGTCAAATCACCCTGCCTACACGCTGCCAGCCGTACGGGGCATAGGGAAGGGGACCCCCGCCCCCTAAGAACCAAGGAACGAGAGTCTAGACCTCAAGACTGAGATAGTCATGTTCCCAGAGTGAGAACATGAACCATCCACAAAAGCTGCCTCAGCATGCTGAACGCCCAGGCATGTGACACAACGATTGTGACCATCAGCGGGGACCAATGAACGACTGCATCCAGTAACGCACAGATGAAATTACATCTTGAAAAAGACGCAGTCTTTTGTGAAGCTCTTTTAGAAGGGAGAAATTCAGCTCTGTTCTTTTGTGCTGAAGCACACAGGGAACAGCTGCAATGTGACTGCAGGTACACACTGATCGCCTGATAGTCACACACACAGAGGAACCCGCCCAAATCGCAAACCAAACAGGGCAGAGAATGCTGTGTAAATAGCAGTTGAGAGCTATAATATAGCTCAAAGCTCCTCAGGAAGCTCGCGGCCTCGCTGTAACTCACACTCTCAGTCTTGATAGCAGGAACACAAGGTTGGCTCAGAAGCAAAAGACAGAGTGTGATTGCATCCGCTTCCGTATTTATATCCACCTGGCGGGGGCGGTGCACATTATGCAAATACCATTGGCTTGTTTTAGTTCACTCGAAGCTAATAGGGCTCTCTGGCGATATCCCAATTCGTTGGTCACTACTGACGTACGTCGAACATGACCAACTGAAAGGAAACTACCTTTTTTTCAATATCAAATACAACATATTTAAATGAAAATACTATTTATTGAACAACAATATTTAAATTAACAGCAATAGCCATTATAAATGACAATAGGAAATAAACATAATTGTGTCAAACATACAAAAGCAGTGCTCTACAGTATGTAAGTTAAATATAACCTTAATATTAAATTATTACATTTAACATAGCCCAATTCGATTTGCTCAGGAACAAGTAATAGATTAATAAGACCAAATGATGTACCCAAAATGAATTGTTTAACCACTATAAGACACAGCGGCAAATCTCTGAAGCACTGGCCGAGATGAAGCTGTTCTCTGCATGTACATGAGCACTGAACAGCCGCTGACGGCCTGGAGCTCACATCTCAGAAAACGTCTAAACAAATTGTAAAATAGGTGCTATGATTAACTGAGTCACATATTTCAGGTCTAAAGAACTACACACTCACCTAAAAAAACTAGTTTGTGGTACAACAAGTGTAGTATTTGTAAAAAAAAATACAGGAGTGATACAAATGGTGAAAATGTAGGAGTGCTGTTATCACTAGAACATCGCACGGCTGTTGTGTGTGTGTGTGTATACATATATATATATATATATATATATATACACACATATATTAGAGATGCACCGATGTATCGGCTAACAATCGGTATCGGCCGATAAAAGCTAATATTATCACTATCGGCCATTGCCCGATTGTTTAAAAACTGCAGATGATCAGGGCCGATTATATCCTGTCAATCAAAAGGGTGCGGAAAGACGTGTTCAGACCGCAACTCATACATACTGTGTGGCAAGAAAATTTCTTGTGTTGAATTTTAACGCATTAACAGTTTAAAAATAGTGACGTTAAAGCAGGCTCTTTTTAACTCTATGAATTTTGGGGTTGCCAGTTCTGCTTTTTTTTTCCTACATCAAATATTATTTGTAACGCCTCCCATCCAATAATCGCAAAAAGATTTGTGCTTTATTACTTCTGATAAGAATTAAAGTTTCAGTTTTCAAATTCTGTCCATTTTATCATTAAATTCAAACAAAAAATGGCATTTTGACGCTCTTAAATGTGACGTGTCAGATCGCTGTAATGCCTCAGTTCAGGCGGCACCTCGGAGCGCGAGTCTTTTCTTCCTCTTCAATACAAGTTATATCTCGAAAAACATAAATCAACATCAAAGGTATGTTGAAATATATATATATATATATTAGTACAACTTACCAGAATGTATCATGTTTCATGTACTTTACTTCACAAATCACTTTATTTGTGTTTCGACTGCGGAAAGAGGTCAATAAAACAGCTTGTGAACAATATGTCACATCATGTCACTTTTACCTAAGGAATATTTTCCAATGTTTACAGTTCCTTAGCTATCTACATTGAAAAATAAAAAATAAAAAAATAAAAAATAACACTAGAGAAGAGCTTATTTACTGTTAATATGTTTGTGCAAGTTTGCCATGAAGACAAGTGCTTATGAAAACTACCTTATGTGATACTAAGTTTTATACATTTCAGTTTTTATTTATAATTATTAAAAGTAATTATTATATCTGAAAATAAACAGCAGCTGAATATAATACCTCTGCTGTTAATTGTAACCTCTAATATTGTAGTGTACCAAATGAGAGGGTTCCCTGTATAGTTTGCAACATTATTTGGGAGAGATTTTTTTTTTTTCTTAAGAAAAACCAAACTCGGTATCGGCTGATATCATTCTGAATAATCGGCTGTCGGTATCGGCAGAGAAATTTAGTATCGGTGCATCTCTAATATATATATATATATATATACACACACTGAACAAAATTATAAATGCAACACTTGTTTTTGCCCCCATTTTTTATGAGCTGAACTCAAAGATCTAAGACTTTTTCTATGTACACAAAAGGCCTATTTCTCTCAAATATTGTTCACAAATCTGTCTAAAGCTGTGTTAGTGAGCACTTCTTTGCTGAGATAATCCATCCACCTCACAGGTGTGGCATATCAAGATGCTGATTAGACAGCATTATTATTGCACAGGTGTGCCTTAGGCTGGCCACAATAAAAGGCCACTCTAAAATGTGCAGTTTTATCACACAGCACAATGCCACAGATGTTGCAAGTTTTGAGGCAGCATTAAGTTGGCATGTTGACTGCAGGAATGTCCACCAGAGCTGTTGCCTGTGAATTGAATGTTCATTTCTCTACCATAAGCTGTTTTCAAAGGCGTTTCAGAGAATTTGGCAGTACATCCAGCCTCACAACTGCAGACCACATGTAACCACACCAGCCCAGGACCTCCGCATCCAGTATCTTCACCTCCAAGATCATTTGAGACCAGCCACCCGGACAGCTGCTGCAACAATCGGTTTGCATAACTAAAGAATTTCTGCACAAACTGTCAGAAACCATCTTAGGGAAGCTCATCTGCATGCTCGTCGTCCTCATCGGGGTCTCGACCTGACTGCAGTTCGTCGTTGTAACCAACTTGAGTGGGCAAATGCTCATATTCGATGGTGTCTGGCACTTTGGAGAGGTGAATGGTTTGCTGATATCAACTTTGTGGATCGAGTGGCCCATGGTGGCGGTGGGGTTATAGTATGGGCAGGCGTATGTTATGGACAACGAACACAGGTGCATTTTATTGATAGCATTTTGAATGCACAGAGATACCGTGACGAGATCCTGAAGCCAATTGTTGTGCCATTCATCCATGACCATCACCTCATGTTGCTGCATGATAATGCACGGCCCCATGTTGCAAGGATCTGTACACAATTCCTGGAAGCTGAAAACATCCCAGTTCTTGCATGGCCAGCATACTCACCAGACATGTCACCCATTGAGCATGTTTGGGATGCTCTGTATCGGCATATATATGACAGCGTGTTCCAGTTCCTGCCAATATCCAGCAACTTCGCACAGCCATTGAAGAGGAGTCGACCAACACTCCACAGGCCACAGTCAACAACCTGATCAACTCCATGCGAAGGAGATGTGTTGCACTGCGTGAGGCAAATGGTGGTCACACCAGATATTGACTGGTTTTTGGACCCCCCGGACCCCCCCAATACAGTAAATCTGCACATTTTAGAGTGGCCTTTTATTCTGGCCAGCCTAAGGCACACCTGTGCAATAATCATGCTGTCTAAGCATCTTGATATGCCACACCTGTGAGGTGGATGGATTATCTCGGCAAAGGAGAAGTGCTCACTAACACACATTTAGACAGATTTGTGAACAATATTTGAGAGAAATAGGCCTTTTGTGCACATAGAAAAATTCTTAGATCTTTGAGTTTAGCTCATGAAAAATGGGGGCAAAAACAAAAGTGTTATATATATATATATATATATATATACTGTACGTGTGTGTGTGTGTATGTATATATAAAATGCATATTTTAGCTATGAGATTATGTAATTATGACAACATGTTGCATGTTCAGTGTGCTAATTAGCAACAAACACCATGTACCAAACAACACTTGGTTTGCAGTGTGCTACGTGTACGAAAAAATGTGGATGTCCAGATGAAGATGAAATCGAAACCATCAAAAAAAAAAAAAAAAAACTTAGTGGCAGACTAGTCTTTTCTACATTTCAACATAGAGAGACTAAAATTCCTGTAAAGATGTACCTTTTTTACCACAAGTGTGTAGGATGGTGTCGTTCTTCATGTTCCCACCTAGTGACTTATTCACACATGCTGAAATCTGAACTCCTATTACAGCACATCATGCGTCATCCACTTCCACTTCTACTAAAACACATTAAGTTCGACAATCTGAATTATTGCTGCCAGCATCAAACATCTTTGAACAATTATTCCTGAAACCATAATTGAATGTGAATTGAACCAATATTTTTTTTTGCACAGATGCATGCGCATGACCTACTCAATCTATATCTGATATTGCACCGACATTGTATCAGATATGTACTGTTTTTTTTTTCCGCTTGTCATTTCATGCACTAAATGTGCAGGGACATGCCGTTTCCAGGTGTCAGTTATTCTGAGATATGCAAGCACTCTAAGGAGCTTGACTGGTATCAGCGCAGTGACCTTCTGCCACCCACAGTCAGAGGAAGTGATGCAATTATGCCTCGGCTCCAAGCAGTTCTCTTCCGTGTGGTTAGAGCCGCAGTGAATCTATGAGACATGCGGCACGCATCGAGAGCAGTTATTAAGTTTTGCACTTTAGCTCTACCAGAAACAGTGGGATAGAGGCCAAGGCTCTTGTTTGGTTAAAAAAAAAAATAATCCAGTAATTCTCTACTTGGTTTGCCTCAGGATGCAGATTTTACAGTAAACATGAAGTGGCAACCCAGCACAGTAGCAACATTTATTTATTTTTTTATTTTTTTTATCTTAAAAACTTGCCTCAACACACCTGCCTAATAGTTTCTAGTTTCTGGGGGAAATGCAAGCATTTTATGATCAAACACAGTTTCCTGAGAGAACGCAAAAGCACATATAATTTTATTCTCCCATCTATTTTTTTTTTTTTTTCCCATCACCATGTCCTTTTAGGAGCTCCATAGATGATAGTAGTGTTAGTGATAATCTAGGTGGTGGACCAGTAAAATGTAGCTGGTGATACTGGTCATCCCAGGAAGTCTTGCTGGTTAACCTAGTTAGGAAGCCCACTATGAACACCAGCATATTAGCATCCAAAACATGTCTTTTCAACAGTGTTTACTTTTAATTGCACAGTTAGTTACTTGGAATGGTAATTTTTTTTTATATGCTTGTGCTATTGATATGTTGTTGTATTTACTCTTCCTCCAGGATATTTCTTTCACATGTGACTTCTGAGAGTCTGTGAAGTGCTATAGTAGCAGCAGCATTTATTTTGAGGTGGATCACAGAAGAATGTTCCGTTTTAAAAGATAGAAACCTTTCCACTGTCAGAAAGAGAGAGAGAGAGAAAAAAAAATCAACTAAAGGAAATGAGGTGTGTAATTTTGGGCAGTTTTTGTAATTGATGCTTCTGTTATGGTGAATGTGGCTGTCTTTCTATTATCCGATTGCAACGACAACACGAACCACCACAAGCATGAATGCAGGGTTTCCTTAATGCTGTACTTCATAGATCATACTGTAAATATAAATCTCATGTACTGTAAATATAAATAGGCAAGAATTGTGCACAAACATCATTATTTAGATTGGCTTTGCTGCAGTCTCTTAAAAAAAAAGAAAAAAAAAAAAAAAAAACTTTTAGTGGAATTAGTTGCTCCCAAGACTGTAAGAGGCCTTGAACTCGAAAGTATTGCAATGAGCCAAAATACTATGTCTGCAAATGTATTATTTGAACTACAGCAATGTGAAAACTAAATTATAACATAAACAAATGAAATGACCGCTGGCAAACATTCTTTCATGAGCAAGGGTTTTGATGTACTCATGTGCTCCAGTTGTTGTTTTATGTGGCTTTTGTTGTGGTTTGATTCATCATTCTGTACATACATATTATTTTGTGTTTGCCCTCTTGTACACGCTCACAGTTATGCAGACAAAGAAAGGTTTTTATTTATTAATACTGGGTAGATTTATTTAGGTAACGCTTTAGATTACAACCCGGAAAGTACTGCGTATTTACAACGAATTTACAGCGTAACTTTCAATAATTATAGTGTACCTAATAAAGTAAGTGCGTGTAAGTATAGGGGAACAATGTATAAAGTCTTGGGAATTAAGGGGTAAATTATTTATACTGTAAGTATTTTAGAACTAAGGGGTACTTATACTATTATGATAGACAACAATCTTACGTTTGGGAGCAATTTAGCGAGAAAGTGCACCGATTAAGCTGTTTCAAGGCAAGTAGAAAGAACTATTGCAATCATTTTTAATACATGGGGAAATATACTTTTGTTTCATGTAGTTACAGGGTAAGTAATAAAAAAACCCCCCGCAAACAATCTGATATCATTGACTCAGAAACCTTTATTTGAAAAACAACTTACTTAAAAATAGGTCTACAACACTTATTATTGATTTATTCATTTTTTAAAATCAACTTTTCATTTCAAAGTCCTGACAGAAAGTAACACGTTTTGTCCCCCTTTTGTTGTTGTCGTTGTTGTTTCTCTTGCTTGGCTTCCTCCTCCTCTTGTTTCTCAACTGAAGAAGGAATCCCATTGCTATTCTGTATTAAAAGAAAATACAGTACACCCAGAAATTTTCTCATGGTTTAGGCTATTAATCTTTTTCGCTTCTGACCAACTGTCACCAGCACCTGCATGAGAGTCGACTTTGCGTTCGACGAAGCATATTGTAATGAGCAACGTGAAGCTTTCATGACGTTCTCGCGGGAGATTCATGTGAAACTCGCGCAAGAACTGCCGTCTCTGTTATTCTGTTTTGTTTGTTTCTCATTATCATTATCTGTTATTCTGTGTATTTTGTTGTGAGCATTAATAATAATTAAAAAAAAAAAAAAAAACACTGACAGCATCCGACATCCACTTGACTTTTTGCACGAGTTTCTCGGCACGCTTACGTCACGCTTCAAGTTATGTCAAGCATGAACTCTCAACCCTCTCATGCACGCACAGGTGACAGTTGGTCGAAAGTTTAAAATTTGAAAATATGGTATTTTAATGGTATAATGGTATTTTTCTTACAAATTCTGAAGACATTGATTCATCCATTGGGGTCGTATGGATTACTGTAGTTATTGCTGTATGTGCTGTTTGATGCTTCAACTTTTAGGAACACATGAGCTTGCATTATAAAGCATTCCCAGAGATTATTTATTTTTCTAAAAACCTTTGTGTTCATCTTAAGAAGGAAAGTTATATCATCTCAGACGGCATGAGAGTAAAAGATGAGAAATGGTGATTACATTTCCGGTTGTACTGTATATTCTTTAATACAGAAATAGCAAATGACATGAGATTCCCTCTTAAGATTCATTAGTGGAAAGAAAGAAAAAGAAAAAGAGGAACAAGAGTGTTACGGAGGGACTACAACGGGAGGCGTGCAGATCCATATGCAAAGCTTTATTCCATGACATGGTCAAAACAGGCAAGGGTCTGTCAATGGCATACAGGTATATAGAGGGCAAGACAGAAGAGTAATCAAGAGAGAAGCGTGGTCGTACTGTGGCAAACAATATCCAAGAGGACTAGGCTAAAGAATAATCCAGGGAAAACAGGCAATAGTCCAAGAGAGGTGCAAACAGAGTCCAAAGGGCAAGGTGAGAGAGAAGTCCAAGACAGACAGGCAATCAGAAAACAAGACGAGACTAGATCTAGTTACTCAAACAAGGATTGGGAACTGGCTCCATAAAGTAGCTACGCAAAACAGCATAAACGCTAAACAATACTCGGCAGTGAGAGAAAGGATGTGCATAGTTTATGTAGAGTGTGTGATTGGCTGCAGGTGTGATTGGCTACAGATGTGTGTAATCAGTGCAATGGATGATGGGAAATGTAGTGTAAAAGTTAGTGTGGTGCAAGAGTCCATACAAAACAGAACTGGAATCATGACAAAGAGGAGGAGGAAGCCAAGCAAGAGAAACAAATAAGAAGTGTTGTAACTTTAAATCTGTTTTGAAATAAGTTGTTTTTCAAATAAAGGTTTCCAAGTGATATCAGATTGTTTGTAGGTTTTTTTACTTACTCTGTAACTACATGAAACAAAAGTATATTTCCCCATGTATTAAAAAAGATTGCAATAGTTTTTTTCTACTTGCCTTGAAACAACTTAATCAGTGCACTTTCTCGCTAAATTGCTCCCAAACGTAAGATTGTTGTCTATCATAATAGTATAAGTACCCCTTAGTTCTAAAATACTTACAGTATGAATAATTTGTTATTTTCCTGGTTGTTACCCCTTTATTCCCAAGACTTTATATATTGTTCCCCTATACTTACATGTTCTTACTTTATAGGTACACTATAATTATCGAAAGTTACGCTGTAAATTTGTTGTAATTACGCAGTACTTTCCGGGCTATAATCTAAAGCGTTACCTTTATTTGTTCATTTATTTATTTTGCCCCATCAATGAAAATAGTTTAAAAAGAAAGTGTTATGCTTTATGTGTTTTTAAGAAATGCATAAACTAGAAGAAAGTTTGTGAGTGAAGTGGAGTGCCAAAAATTTCTCTCCCCATTCAAAGTGTTCTGTAATCAGTCTGCCCCAGTTCCACTCTGGGTTTCCCATTCCCCTGCACCACACTAACTGGTGAAACAAAAACTCCACTCCAAGTGATCCTGGAGCAAGAGGAAGCACTGCATTAAAAACACCCATTTCTCATGCACTTCAAGCAAAGTCATACACATTCTCTGGTCTGGAACAACAATAACAAAGACAAGGAAAGTGATACAGATGGAGCAACATCCCAGTAGTGTTATATTAAATATCAACACTCTTGGGGCCTCATTTATAAAATGTTGCGCAGAAACATTCCTAAATTTGATCTTACTATCATTTCTCAGATGTGCGTACGTGTGATTCATAGAATGAACGTACACACAGAAAACAAGCAAACGCCTCTCTTTCAAATGTGAAATCTATAAATCGCATATGATCTTGAACTTGCGTGCAGCTGAATGGTTTCTGTTCTCCGTGTTGGAAACGACACCTAATTAATGTCATTTACATATAAAAGATCACCAGTCACCGTCCAAATCCTTGGCGAGCTGCAAGAATAGCTTAGATTTCCAAAAACCTGCAGTAATCTGACCAGGAAAAGTGCGTACGTCTGTTCAGACCCTGACGTGGTGCTAAGCATTTTTCCAAGTCAAAGACCGTTTTTATAAATATGAGCGTTGCCATGGATTTAAGCTTACGCACACTCTAAGATCAAATCTATGTGTACGCACACTTTATAAATTAGGCCCCTGGAATGTGGCTTCTTCTTAGTGTTTTTTTTTTTTTCTTCTTCTTCTCTGGATGTGCTAAAGAATATCACAGTACTTGAGGAAAACAGCATCTGCCACGTTCACAAAACATCTTTAGACTTTACATAATCATAGATAATTACAGTACAGGACACTTTTTTTTCACTTCAGAGCAATAGGAATACTGTACATGATCAGATTTTGAGAGATTAAAATGTATAAGCTTATCAATGGCTTACATAAACTCAAGCTTGCCTATATGCCACTCTCTACGGCTTTATTCAAAACAAAGCTGTTTATCCTGTTTGTGTTAAGTTGCAAATTTTTAATGTGATCCTTGACTCGTTTTACACTTACTTTGATCCCCACAGAGGAAGCCCTTAACTGAGGAAGGGACATTGTGTATTAGTGCCTGTGTGTCTCTGCTGCTTAGAACAATATCCCTGCATCCTGTGCTAAGTGTTAGCACCCTGCTGGGCTGACTGACAGCTCTTGAACAGGGATAGGGTGTCGTCTTTTGTTGCCAGCACAGGCATAAGTGATAAACACCAGCAATTTGAGCCAGAGTGAGGCCGACAGCAGGGCCAAAAGCCCTGAGAACGCGCACCCCGCTTCAAAACACATGCACCATCAAATATTAACAGCACCACTTTCTCTAAACTCACTGTATAAGACTTTCAGCTCTCCTCTGTCTACTGAAGTAGCCCAGAGTACCCATAAAAAAAAACCTACAAAAAAACCCCCTGCTAATTTTGTACACAAAACATGGATTTTTTTTGTTCGATACAGCACGTTTGTGGATAGTTTATCTGCAGCTATTATTTTTATTTGGAATGCATTTACTCTTTACATAGGCCCTTCATAGCCCTGGTCCCCAGCCCCACTATTGTGGCAATGTAAACATTGCTGGGTAATTTGAATTCCAACAAAGTGAAGATTAGCTGTTGACCGACGGTGGCAGATGATTATTTCTAAAATAATCCTGTTTTGATATGCATCGGCTTCCAGGCAGGAATTTTCAATTAGTTTTCAAATTGCCGCATATAAACAAGTTTCAGAGTCTCCTTATCAGGAAGTGGCACGACCACAGAATAGACATACGTCTACCGCCGTGAACTGTTCCCACTCCCTCAGCCCCTTCTACATCTGGTCCTACAAGTGCAGAGGTCTTGCTTGTCTGGATTTCAAAGGGTCTCTTTTATCGTGCCCCAGGTAGAGAGGTTTTATGTATGTACTTTGCAAACATGTAGTGATGCACAAACATGCCCTTCCTGAATATGTTCTGCATGAGAAGTTTCGCCCATTTCTACCCCTCAATAGGCAAATGTGCAGGCAGACAGAAATCAAATGGCCACATATTACCAAAATAATCAGGCCCCAACCAGGACCCTGTGGCTGGAGATAAATATTTAGCTACATGATTGTTCAATGTATAATATTAGTTCTTTTCACCACATCTCGAATGCTGCCAAATTAAAATTTACATTTATATGTTCCGTTGATGTTGGTATGCCTGTCTCCAGTATTTATGTGCTGATTATTAATTTGCTGCAAACCACAGTACATGTATCTAAAAAGTGATGAAACACTGATTATTCACTCCTTTCATTCAGTGGTGTTTGCATTAGCTAGGCTTGCAAGTGCAAAAGAGTGTCTGAATGTGTTTTATTAAATTCTCGAATTGGCTCATGTCTAATGGGTGTCACAATTAAATTATACTATGAATAAAATGACAATGTAAAACAATTATTGTAGTGGTTGTGAAGAGGTTGTATGTATCCCAAATAGTGATGTTCGATTCTTGAACAAATCGTTCTTTTGAGCTGGTTCTCAGGACGTAAATGGTCGAGCCACTAATCGAACTGAATCAAACTTTAGTTCTGGGTTGATGACGCAAGACGCAAAAGCCAAAGTAGCAGGTCTGACTCAAAAAGAACCGAACGAGCCAAAAGAATTGAAGTTTGCCGAGGGTTACCGAGGAGTCTGATGAGCGAGTTGACAATACTATGCAAGCCTGAGGCATGTAGTGGAAATATGCTTATTATGACAACTGTTATTAAAAATAACATTTTATGAAAACCTGCAAAAAACTTTCTGTCGAGATATGTAAATAAATTTTACTATAGTTTGTGCATGCAGATTATATTTTAAGTTGTTAAGCTAAATCAAGGGGTTTATAAGACTGTTTATTCTTTATATACACTGCCTGGCCAAAAAAAAAGTTGCTGTTTGGATTTTAATAAAATAATACTTAAGAATCTATGAATTGATCTTTATTACAGTGATTATTATGTTTCCAGCATGTTGTATATTTGGCAACGGTTCTTTTAACCCTTAAAGATGGAGTGTGTAGCTTTTAATTTCTTAAACAACCATGTAAGAAGGACACATCATGGCCATATTCCAGGATGACAATGTCAAGATTCACAAGGGTTAAAATTGTGAAAGAATGGTTCAGAGAGCCTGAAGAATCATTTTCACACATGAATTGGCACCTCGATTTCATTGAAAGTCATTTACAGAGTGCTAACCTCTTGCATTGTCAATACAAGATCTTGACCAAAAATTGATGCACCTCCTGATGGAAATAACATCACAACATTTATGTCCATCGAGAGGTGCATCATTTTTGGCCAAGATCTTTACTGACAATGCAAGAGGTGAGCACTCTGTTAAGTCTCCTCCAGCACATCGCAAAAACTTACACTGAGGTTAAGGTCAGTGCAAATTCATGTGTGAAAATGATTCTTCATGCTCCCTCCCAACAATTCTTTCACAATTTGAGCCTGATGAATCTTGACATTGTCATCCTGGAATATGATACATCTTAATACATGGTTGTTTAAGAAATGAAAGGCTACACACTCCATCTTTTAGGGTTAAAAGAACCATTGCCAAACATAAACATGCTAGAAAAATAATAATCACTGTAATAATAATCCATCCATAGACTCTATTGCCTATTAAAATCCAAACAGCGACTTTTTCTTTTGGCTGGGCAGTGTATATATACTTTAGACATGTAGAACATATCCGCGTTTGTGCATCAATGTAATGTGTGCTGTGGGTGCGAAACTTTTAGGAATCTTATCCAAGATGACCACAAACAACATTAACTTAAGTGAATGAAGGCAATAATCAGCAATATGCGTTCACACAAAAAAAAATTATTTGAATGTTTCATTGATATAACATGGCACTAAGTTGTCAGAAAAGAACTTGCGCAGTGACATCATTGCTTGATGATGTAAGGAACCAATGAATCAGTTTTTGAACCAGTTCATTGAAATGAATTGTCCGAAAGAACCGGTCCGCGGAAATTAATCAGACTTTACATCACTAATCACAAATGTATGTTGTTTTTATTTAAAATAAATCAAGCTGAAGATTTGACCATTGGTTGTGTTTTATTTTGCCTTTTTATTGACTTGATAAGCATGGCTTCTTTTTTACAGTGCTATTAACATTAACATGCGTCCATCCTTCATGTTTGGGTTCTACCAGGTGAGGAGACTTTCTCATTGGCAGACAAATAGCAACTCAAGTGAGAGGAGGCGGAGGGAGGGAAATTAGCTACAGCACAGAAAGCTGCTTAGAAAATGTTACCTTTGACATTAGAACACAATTCATTTTATTTTTAATGAAAGGTAAGGGCCCAATACCTTAAAAAATTTAACCAAAGCTGACATTGCTGGATTTTTACTGCTATGCACAATGCTAACTGCTATACACAATGCTACTACTTGACTGGTGCAGAATACAATTTTCATAAGTAATAGCTGTACAGGGCATCAGGGTCATGTGCTTCTGGTCTGATTAGAGGTGACCAGCAAAACGAGACTGCGGTCACTTGAATTACAAAACCCGCACATGATATGATACCAAGGTTGATGTCCAGTTAGTGCTGACAGTTTAAATCGATTTTGGCCAGATCACTTACCACATAAATCGTTGTTGCCAATGCGCTGCTGGCAGTAGTATTTTCAAGAAGGTGAGCTGTGCAAGGTGCGACTTTAACGAGTCAACAGAAAACACAAAACCAAGATTTACTATGAATTCATTGATATAGCAGTTGCCTTTATCTGTTTACCGTTTTGTTTGGCAGCCTCTTTTCATCAAGTATTGGTACTGCTAGCGTCTATTTGTGACTTGGTTACCACTTATGTATTAAGCATAGATTGGTTGATGAAACTGAGGCAATTTACTTTGGGAAGGCAGGGAAATGTTGGTTGTTTCTCAAGTGAGATCAGTCAGTTGTCTCTAAAGAGTTCAAAGACATCTCGCAGTTCAATATGAGCAGGCAATGGCAAGCACTGTAAGGCTCACAGTAAATATTGATTACTCTGTAAAGGATTATTAGGCCCGAAGGCCTTTATGACTGTAACAGACTATATTGCAATAATAAAACCACCTATGTATCATTTTGATTTCATCTGGGATTACAACATACAATGTGATACACTTGTGCGGTACACTCTCTTGAGAAAGTTCACCTGCTCTCAGTAGCACTTTCGACAAATACTGTCTATTTGGGTTATCAGAGGAACTCACAGAAATGCCTGTATTGATTTTTCTCATTCCTTTTATAGACTCTGTCATCTGTCCCCTGAAACTGTACTATATTAAACTCATCACCCAAAAAAAAAAAAAAAAAAAAAATGCAAATAAAAATTTATAAAGGTAATGTACTGGGATTGAGTCCTGGGATTCATAAATATACTACTGTTTGTTGAAGAAAGAATGTAGCCTATAATACATAAATTGGCAGTGTGAATTACCTTTTGATACAGTCCTCATTAATCTAGTCTAATACAGTCACAGAAGCGTGCAAATATCTCAGGCAAGAGTGAGCATGCTGTTAATGATAAGACCAAAGAGTGAAATCATTACTACCTTTAATGTTCCCAATCTAATTGAGACATTAATTAAAGTGGAATTTCAGCTAGGTTTTATTTATAACTGCATTTTTCATTTAACTCAAGAAAGAGGGCAATTGTGGCATTTTGTCTTGTACTTATGTTTGAGAGCTTTAACTAATGTCTGCCTGTGAGCTTGGGAATTGTTTTATTGAGTTCTTGTCACTGAAATAACATTTTGTATTATTTTGTGTACTTGGCCTTGTTTCTACGTTCACCTACCCTTTAGAATTAGTTTCTGTCTTTAACCAGGGCTGGCTATGACTCATAACGGTTTCTATTTAGGCCAGACCACATAGGGTCTCCTTACCAACATTCGACCCCCAAAAATCACTGAACTTTAGTCTCAGAGACAAGAAATGGCCTTATCTGGCCCCAAATGTCAATAATATTTATTCTTAACAATCAATATATATATATATATATATATATATATATATATATATTACATTTATTCTTTTAGAGCCTTAAAACACGTAAGTTGCTGGAAGTTTGATTTGAAAATTGCAGTGCAAAGCTTATTTAGTCCTTGGTAGAAAAGTCCCAATAACAAAGACACATATGCAGTCCCCTATGGCCAAAAGTGTCTCACAAGGCAAGCCATCTGGAACAGCAAGCAATGACACAAAGTAGGACCTATATGCTTAAGCTAGCAGCCAACCATCTGGTTTGGCATAGATAGCATCTCAAACACTGGACATTCCTGCAAGGAAGGATGGCAAAAGGAGATGATGACATAAAAAGATAAAGGCTAGTTATAATCTCAAATACCCTGAGGATAGATACATTTTGAGTTAGAACTGCTACTTGCTATTCAGTAGACACTTTTCATCCAAAGCAACTTAGAACGCTAATTGCAGGCATGCAGCATCCCTGGAGTAAAATTATTAGTGCCATGTCTGAGGACAGTGATAAAGGAAGATTGTTAGATTGGTACTTTAACACTGAATGAATCTTGGCTAGAATTGCACTTAAAACCTTTGTGTTAGCAAACAAGATTCCTAACCATTGTGGTGATCTTGAAATATATGTGCTTAAAGTAAGATTTAAATGAATGTCAACCTTAACTACATTTAGATAAACTCAAACTTGCACTTCAGGTTTGACATTCAATTGCAATGCTCTACTTCAGGTTTCTTTTTACACTTGATTTTATCCTTTGGGAGATCGTATTCTCTATATTACAGACGGTTGGAAGGGAGGAGTTAGAAATACAAGGGTTGGATTAAAGACAATTAATATATTAATATACGGCACAAAAAGAGAATAAGAAGAATAAGGTAAAATGTAAATATATTCTACGTTGATTTTAATTTTGATTGTTGGAGTGATCAGAAAATTGAACATGAGGACTTCAGGCAATACATTTTAGCTGAATAGAGCCAGATATTTACACACACCAGTTTAAGGGCATCAACAGACCCTGTTCTCTCTACACCCTACACACACACACACACACACACACACACACATACACGTCCCAGACACACGTGGTCAGGGTTACCTCCCTATGTTTTCCAGCCTACAGCCAGGGGAGACGAGGTATCCAGTGACCCTTAATATTTTATTGTTTCCTTCAACACGGCCCAGCCAGCTTCTCCTTAGCTAGGCGTTTCTGCTTGGCATGGTGACTTCAGACTTCCCGCCTGTTTCCTGGTCTGGTATAGCGTTACCCTCCATCTCCATCTCCTCTGATGCTGCGCTATCGTTTCTATCTGACCCCGTGATTGATCGCCAGTGGAACACCCATTTAAGCGCAACAAAAACGCAGTCCACTTCCATAATGCTCTGCGGTTAGCTGGCGTCTGTCGGCGGGGACACAGCCTCTGGCGCGGCTGATGGAGGAGGCCAAATCTAGGGCTGCAGCCTCATTCCTTGTGTTAGGAAGTGGGCGAAACCCTCTGCTGTCTTTGATCCTTTTGGGTTCAGCCCACTGCATTTACACTTGAAAGGGGCCACTGCAGTACACTTGCAAATGTGTTCAAATGTAAATATATGGGAAAAAGGAATGTTCATCTGAATGTCCAATTACTATTTTAAAAGCACATAGAACGGATAGAAGTGGTGAGGGAGGGATAGAAAAAACAAGCTCATCTTGAACTTCAAATTTATCAAAAGGGCATACAGTTTCCAAATACTTCATGAATATTGCAGCATTTCAAAGTCACTTCCTGTAAGAAAAAGAGAAAAATGAGAAACATCTTAATAAAAAACTTCATTTCGCACTTCATTATCCACTTACAGTGTACTTGCAGTTAGGACCTTGGTATTACCCACTTATTGTAATAACTAAAGTAGGGCTGTCAATCAATTAACATTTTGGTTCTAATTAATCGCATGATGTGCCAATGAATGAATCTAATTAATCACAAATTAATCACACGTCATATTTTTTAGAATCTGCATCTGAATTATTTACAGACCAACAGTTTAGTTACCAACATTATTCAAAATATCATCTCTTATGTTCTGCAAAAGAAAGACATACAGGTCATATGTGTTTGAAACGTCATGAAAAAGAGCATCTTTTCTGCTCTGGCTTTATAGGTGATTTTTTTCATTGGCAAATTTGAGCAATAAAAGACAATATTGTGTTTAAAATATAGCACAATATTAACTTTTTTTTTGTATTAAACTGTTTTAAATTAATATCACATTTGTTATTACTTTACTCGCTATTTGGGACAAAAATGGCATTCATGTGATATTGCGCTTGTTACTTGTGTGATATTGCTTTATATCTTATGATATAAATTTGAGACGACAACTCAGACAGGGGCTTTTTTGCCCTGATCTCTTAAATTTCAGGTGCATTCTAACTGCATTTTATAGGCTACATCACTCAGTGAGTTGTTGGTGTGCATCGTGTTCGTCACCTGTATGAAATGTAAGGTGATCTACGTAGGTCTGTGGTGGGACGGGTGCATTAAATGAGTTAAAATCATTTTAACATGTTATTTTTCCATAATTAATTCATTAAATTAATGCGTTAAATTGGCAGCCCTAAACTAAAGTAAGAAGTACGTGGTATGTGCATGAGGAACAGGACTGGATTTCCTGATAACGTTCAACCTTATAACTGTACCTTAGTAGGTTGCTTAAAGGATTAGTTCACTTTAAAATGAAAAACCCTCAAGCCATCCTAGGTGTATATGACCACCTTCTTTCTGATGAACACATTTGGAGTTATATTAATAAATATCCTGATGCGTCCAAGCTTTATAATGGCAGCTCAAGAAAGTGCATCCATCCATCATAAACGTACTCCACATGGCTCTGGGGGGTTAATAAAGTCCTTCTGAAGCAAAGCGATGCATTTGTTTAAAGAAAAATAACCATATTTAACAAGTTATAAAGTAAAATATCTAGCTTCCGCCAGACCGCCTTCTGTATTCAACTTATGAAAAAAGCGTAACTTAACTTTTTTCGTAAGTTGAATACGGAAGGCGGTCTGGCAGAAGCTAGATATTTTATTTTATAACTTGTTAAATATGGTTATTTTTCTTTGTTCTTTTTTTTTTTCCCACATGGCTCCGGAGTACATTTATGACGGATGGATGCACTTTCTTGAGCTTCAAACTCATTGGTCCTGTTCACTGCCATTATAAAGCTTGGATGCGTCAGGATATTTATTAATATAACTCCAATTGTGTTCATCAGAAAGAAGAAAATCATATACACCAAGGACGGCTTGAGGGTGAGTAAAGCTTGGGGTAATTTTTCATTTTAAAGTGAACTAATCTTTTAAGGTATACCTTCTTAAGTGTGACGTTAACAGGTGCTGTCCATGGTGGCGGTGCTGAATTAGTTGATATCGATGGCTCAAGAATCGATAATTCACTCTATGCAGGGGCTGCTTTACTGCGTTATGTGAGAAAGCAGTGGTCTTTATAAAAAAAAAAGCACTTCAGAAGTAGAAATTACATTTATCAGGACTCATGAGATCTTAAAAATAATCCAAATTGCAAACTAAACCTATATTCTAATTTATCAGTATTCTGGGGGCTCTATATTCTAGTTGAGCCCTCAGCGTGGGTTTAAGGTGACTGTTATTTTAGAACATTATTTTAGGACATATTAATAATTCCTTGGAGACACGTCATGCATATCAGATATGTAGGCATTTCGTTTATCCTTTTTTAATCAAAATATTCACAAATTTGTTAACTAGGCCTATATCATGAATTACGTGATATATTCTGATTGTAAAATATGTGGAAGTGAATGTGTTTTGTCACATTTTGTCACACTGCAAGCTGTTGGATTTACAAAATTTTCCCCGAAATACATAAAAATAAGTGGCTGGTGAACTGGGAGAAGAACAGAGTAAACTTTATTGTTTCACACAATGTATATCTGATATGAATCAAACACTGTCAAATTATATAATTGAAATGATTATTATTGCAGCTTCTATAGACATCAATGTATGGAATTTTAATTTAACAAACTATAAATGTCTTTTTTATATAGCATAGTACTCATTCAAATGTCTATTTAAATGTCTGAAACCTAAAATAAACCTGATGTGGTGTGTGTGTGTGTGTGTGTGTGTGTGTGTGTGTGTGTGTGTGTGTGTGTGTGTGTGTGTGTGTGTGTGTGTGTTTCATGTCTGAAGAGATGCAAACATGGCAAGTAGCTATCAATACAACAATTTTGAAATAAATGAATAATTATATCATATAGATATTCAGCCTGGTTCATAATTCAGTTATTGCTAGTTTGGTACTGGTCTGGCTAAAAAAAATCAACTAAAATGGGATAGCAAATTACTATTGTTTTTTTTGTTTTTTTTGTGCACTAAATATTGACTAAGATTATATTAGATGTATTAAATAAATAAATACAACAAAACATTGGCTTAAAAAAAAAAAAAAAAAAAAAAAGGTTAATTAAATGTATCCTATATAACAAATAAGACCATGTGTGGGCATCCGAAGAAAAGTTCAAAATAGTGCATTTTATGAACTGTTCCAAATATAGCCAAAATCAAAACACCAGTTTGGTTTAAAATAAATAAATCTGATATTTCTTTCTCTTTCTGTTTCTCTTAATCTCTCTTGTCAATATGCTTGCACCTTGTACATCTTTAGTCTTTCCCTATCTTACTCTCAGAACAGCTCAGGAAGCCATTTAGTGTTCACATCCTTGTTCAGGGCTGCTCCTCTCAAAAAGCCTTTATTGCTTGTGCTTGGCAGTCTGGTAAGGAAAGGCAAGATATCTGTTGATAATTTGCCAAAGCTGAAAATCGCACCCAGGAGGAAAGAATCGTTAACATGATGGAGCACTATAATAAATTAGAATCTATGAGATGCAGACAGAGATGAGAGTGGACGCAGATTGAGTGATCAGTAAAAGTACAGTGCCTGTAAAACATTGTTCAGGCCTAGCTCTATATTTTGAATCCTCTATCCATTCCTAATGTTCATTTGCTCATAATCAGTGTAATTAAAAAATTGTAGAAAACTTACTTTTTATCCAGCATGTATACTTTGAGACTTCAATGTAAACAGCCACTGCTACAGTATATGACTGATATGAGTTAGTATTACATGTGGAACGCTTTTACTATATTTTTACTATTACAACTGCTGAGATTAACCAATTAACTAATTGTGAAAAGTTATGATGTCAGCATTATATTAGGTCTACTCTCACTGCATAAAAGTTTGCAGTGCTGAGCATTGTAGACAATCACAGTCATATCTGTTGTGTGCATGAATGCAATGATCTTGCAATTGCAACTCGACTTCTGCACTCTCACGAAGGCTTTCATTATAACTAACACTTTGCAAACACAATGTACAGTCAAACCAAAAATTATTCAGACATGTTTGATATATTTGATATAGTTTTACTAGTGGGTGCAGCACCTTCATTTATGTAAGTGAGGATAGCAAAATAAAGTAAATCGTGACATATACCCAGAAATTCTTCATACAGTGGACTACCAGTAAAACTGATAAAAATTTGGAACCAAAAATTATTCAGACACTTTGACCTGACCATGTTTTGCTTAAGTGTTATCTGACATAATTAGGATTTTTTTTTTCTTCTGACAGTTTAACTTTGAGATCTTGTCATATTTCATTACCATTTTTTAAACTATAGTGAATAAACTGAATTAATGAATGAAATGTTCAAGGTGTCTGAATAAATTTTGGTTTGACTGTAAATAAGACATTTATTGTGCAGTGTAGACACTGATTATAAGTGGAATTTTGGTGACAGTGTAGAACTCTGTAAATTTGACACTAAAAAAAACACTAAAATTTGCAGTGGACTGAAGTGATTCATAGCTCAAGCTATTATAAAGGGAGTGTCCTTTGTTTGCTTTCTATATATAGTTACAATTTAAACAACAGATTATTTTTATGATACTAATAGGAGGATTGTGAAGTTGACTGTTTAGTTGCTGGTTTGATTTACTAACACATAAACTGCAATAAACGATTTTGCAACAAAAATCTGACTGTGCCAAACAAGCAAATGCTCTACTGAGGCATTCACATATTGAAAATAAACAGCCACTATCCTAACATAAGAATCCTTTGCAAGGTATTGTTATTTTTTTAGTCCAGTGATCCTATCTTATATTCTGCCCATATCCCTTCAGTAATTATGCAGTCGGGTGAGTCAAAGAGGTGATGATGAAGAAGTAGGTGTTGATCTGTATCTGTGCAAGCAGTCAACTCTATTACGTAATAAAGAGGAGGAAGTTTCAAAATGAGTCTTTGGCAGCTTGATTTCAATAGAAGCTATTTTTGAACTAGCAAGGAAGTTTTGAGTTCTGAAATGTACAGTATGTTTAAATGACCTCTTATATAGGGTTACCAGATGTCCCTGGTTTTTGGTATCCTGTCCCACACTGGAGCTGTGCCTGTCCCCGCAAATGTCCCTGTTTTACAGCATGTTCAAAAACCCCGCAAATACACAGCAAAAAATCCTGACAAAAATAGACTGCTGGTTACCAGAGCAATCGTGTAGTGATTATTTCCACCAACAGAAGGAGCTGCAAGCCACACAGATTAATTGGCCATGCGCTGTACTTTAGCTACTGTATGAAGAACTTTCCGTTTCAGCCTCCGTTTACTGAACATCTGATGAATATGGCACACTAAAGTAGAAACACTTTCATAAAGACAAGATTCTAAGTTTTCTGGGAGTCAGTAACTATACCATGCACAACTTGAGTGAAAGTTCACCCTGGTATTAATAATAATATATTATAAAACTAAAACAATTAAATTAGCAGAAAACACATACTTTGTGCTCCAAATGAGCATAAAATGCCAAATAATAAGCATAATTCAGGCATTGTAAGGATCCATTTCCAAAAACAAAAACATAAAATAAATAACATTTGAAAAGTTGTATATAGCAGGTGGAAATTAAAATATGAAATACAATTAGGAAATTGTTAAGTTTTATTTATCATGTGTTCTGTTATTCAGGCATAGTGAGGATCCATTTCCAAAACCAAAACCAAAAAAAAAAAAAAAAAAAAGTGAAAAGTTGTTATTAAAGTATATATATATATATATATATATATATATATATATATATATAGGTGGAAATTAAAATATTAAATACAATAAGGAAATAATTCACGTTCTGTTATTTATTGATTGATTGAGTTTATTTTGTACTGTTTTCATACTACATTTACTATAATTTTAATACTGTTTTGATCTGTTTGATCATTGCTATTTGCAAGGTTGATGGTTTCACTACCTTGGAAGGTTCTATCTGCATTCTACTTAGTTTTGAGATACCGAGCTTCAACAAAGATTTATATACAGAAAGACGGTACACTCCTATTACTATGAATGTGAGAAAGTGCAACGCTCAATATGGCAGAATAAGTCCCGCCTTCAAAATAAGGGAGCCAATCACTGCAACTGCCGTTAGAAGCTCTGATTCCTATAGAAATGGTCAGTGTTCTGAGACGCTCGAATAGGACTGTGCATGCACATTAGTTTGGTCAGTCTGAAAAATTCTCAATTCTCTGAAAAATGTTTTTTTGTCATGGTCGAGCGTTTAGAAACAAAATTTATGAGACAGTTGTCCTCAGATTTCATTGGTGATTTCAAATATGAAATGTAATCGTAAGCTTGGCGAATGGTTTTGGATAATTTTATGTTTCCCCATTCAAAGAGATAGGAGCTGCACTTGCATGCCCAAGAGGCATTTCAGAGATGGCCACCGAGTGAAATTACTTGTATTAAAGGGTCTTTGGCCTCAGAGTTTTTGCATTCCATTCGACTTTGATAAAACATTTATGTTTTCTAAATAAAAAGTCCCAAAATGTACACAACATAAAAAAAATAAAATAAAAAAAAACACACCACAAATAAGTAAATAAGTTATCACAGAATAAAAATGTGTGTTCACCGTTCGTGTAAGTGTGTGTTGCACCTTATCATCTGCCTGTTGGATTTATCATTAAAACCTGCTTTTTGGATTTATTATCTTCATCTGTGTCTGCCTCCCTGCAACCACCGTGACAGATACACGAACTGCCTAATTTTGATGAACGGACCAAGTTTATCACTGTGGCCCAGGAAAGCCATGACTTCTTTTCTTTTGTTAAAAAATTTTGTGTTTTGGCCAGCCACAGCATTCTGGAGGACGATGCCCTTAACACCCTGTTCTGAATCAGGGCCAGCTTCCACAACACCATCCACCTTTCAGACACCACTGGACTTAGTTAGAGAAAATTACTAGTCATCCAATGTTTTACTTCTTTAACACACTCTGTCAATTTGGATAATTTAGAGATTTCATCTGGTTGTGATGAAATATATAACTGAGTATCATCGGCATAGCAATGGAAACTAATTCCATGTTTTCTTATAATATTGCCAAGTGGCAGCATATATATTGAAAATAACAGAGGGCCTAACACAGATCCTAGCGGAACTCCATGATTCACTGACGTTATCTTAGATTTTTCCCCGTTTAAATAGACAAAATTGTGACGGTCTGACATGTATGACCTAAACCACATTAATGCCTGTCCCTGAATACCAGTATAATTTTGTAGTCGATCTAAGAGTATTTTATGATCTATAGCGCCGAACGCACTGAGATCAAGTAACACTAGTACTGAGATACAGCCTTGGTCAGAAGCTAGAAGTAAGTCATTTGTAATTTTAACGAGCGCAGTTTCTGTGCTATGATGAGACCTGAATCCTGACTGAAATTTTTCATAGATAGCGTTTTTTTTTACATTTGGATCTAATTGTGGTTTCTTAATGAGGGGCTTAATAACCGCTAGTTTGAACGGTCTTGGGACATGACCTAGAGTTAAAGACAAGTTAATAATATTGAGAAGAGGCTCTTGTGCTACAGGTAACAATTCTTTCAGTAGTTTAGTGGGTATTGGATCTAATAAACATGTTGTTGGTTTAGACGCAATGATAAGTTTATTTAGCTCTTCCTGTCCTACAGTTGTAAAGCACTGCAACTGTTCTTGAGGGGCGATAATTGAAGCTGAATCATTAAACGCTGCCAAAGGTTATATATTTACAATTGTATTTCTGATGCTTTTGAGTATCAGTAATACAATTGTATCAGTAAAGAAATCACTACTAAGTCATCACTACTAAACTGTAATGAAATGTTTTGTTCTGGTAATGTCTGTTTATTTGTTGATCTAGCCACTGTACTAAACAAGAACCTTGGATTGTTTTGGTTATTTTCTATGAGTTTGCAGAGATGCTCAGCTCTGGCTGCTTTTAGAGTCTTTCTATAATGGGACGAGCTGTCTTTCCATGCGATTCTGAAGACCTCTAAATGAGTTTGTCTCCATTTACGTTCTAGATTACGAGTATCTCTCTTGATAGCGTGAGTAATACTGTTGTACCATGGTGCAGTATTTTTCTCTCTAACCTTTTTTAATCTCATCGGTGCAACAGTATCTAATGTACTAGAGAAAATGGTGCCCATACTGCTAGTTATTTCCTCAAGTTCATTTTTGTGTTTAGGTACAATGAGCAGCTGAGACAGATCAGGCAAGTTATTTGTGAATTTATCTATAGTTGTCGGGATAATTGTTCTACCTAGTCGATATCGCACCGCAATTTGACAAATATCAGCAGTATGCAGTACCCATGTTACAAGGTAGTGATCGGTGACATCATCACTTTGCAGTAGAATTTCTATATCGGTATGATTGATTTCATGTATGATTAAAACGGTGAGTGGGTCCAGTGATGTTTTGTTTGACCCCAAAAGAAGTTTAGTAAATCTATGTATAAATGTATAACGCAGCCCCTAACGCATAATTTGTATTGTCTACGTGAATGTTAAAATCTCCAACAATCAGCGCTTTATCAACGTTGACCAATAGGTGTGAGAGAAAGTCTGCAAACTCTTTTAGGAAATCAACATAGGGTCCTGGATGTCTATAAACGGTAGCCAAAGCAAGAGATAGTAGCGACTTTTTGCTTATATCTGAGAGTGTAACATTTACATCAAGACTATTATCTAGGATCACTTCATTTATAATAACTGCCTAAGGTGTCAGCGATCTAATGTTTAGTAGCCCTAGCTTTAGAAATTGTTTTTGTTCGGTAATTTTGCGAGTTTCTGGACTGATCACAATCAGATTTTTTCTAAATCCTTTATTTTTTATTGTTAAACCTCACTATTCGGGGAATAGACACAGTTTCTATAAAACACAGACTGTGATTTGAGGTTTGACTTACTAGTCATACAGTGCATACGTGTTGGAGATGTTCTCCAATAGAAGATCAGCTGCGATTCTGCTGGGGTGCAGGCCATCAGAGCCTAGGTCACCTAGGTCGCTCCCAAAAAAGATTCCAATTATTTATAAAGAGCAGCTTCTGTTCATTACACCAAGACATTAACCATTCATTTGAAGCAAATAATCTACTGAACCTTTCATATCCACATCGGTAAGTCAGAAGCGGTCCGGACACGATGATCCTCGTCGTGGGCTATGTGGGTTGTACCGTCTCGATCAGGCTCCAGAACCTCCGTCTGCCGCAGCCTGGTGTCATTCACCCCCACCTGCAGAACAACGGCTCCGATGCTCTCGTCACCATTTAGGATTGCGGGTACCTGCGCAGCGACATCGAGAACATGAACACCAGGAAAACAGTAACTGCGCACCTTACCTTTGGCTGAGGTAGCGTGGACGTGACGGATGATAGTCTCCGATAACCACGGCATTGCGTTCCGGCTCATGAAGAGGGGAGAAGCGGTTCCTCATCGAGATGTCATAGACCGGGAGCAGTGGAGGGGGAGAGGTCCTGGTCCAAGGCCTGGTTTGCGTTTTCCACTGCTGAAGAACCCAAGGTCCCTGGTGTGACGGCGCCAGAGTGAACGAGGGCTGGGATGAACGCGTTCTGGGTGCTCGGGCCCTGTAAAGAAACACATGGCGTAGAGGAAGCAGGAGTTTTAATATCGTGCTGCAAACTTACTGCAGATTGGTGAGCGTCAACCCGGGATGTTTCCAGCAGATTGGTGAACGTCAACCAGGGATGTTTCCAGTGCTGTTTGCTGCACGTTCGAGCTGCATGTGAAATTGTAGGGTAGAGCATCCTTTAGATTTCTCCATTTGTAAATCACGCTTATATATGAAATATATAAGAGTGATTCCTGGCATAGCGTCACTTCCAACATCTACTGGAGAAGCAGGCCGAGCTACGGCTCCCGTAGCTCGGCCTGCTTCTCCAGTAGATGTTGGATCTGCTTCTCCATGGCCTCCAGCTCCACATGCAGCTCGAACGTGTCCTCACCTGCACTCAAAGGTAGAGACACAACCGATACACTCGCCATTAGAATATATGAACAATAATATTGTGAGTGAAAAGAGTACAAATGCTAGTGTGACCACGCCACTATTGCTAACGGGCTAAAGCTAATGGTGGATATTCGGGAAGTCTGATAAAACTAGCGATATCAAGACAATCCAAGTGTTTTTTTTTGTATGTAAAAAAATGTCGGGGATGTGTTCACCTGCTGTAAAAGGAGAAATAATAGGTTATAAATGTGTTTTTAAGAGAAAAAAAAAAACAGGTATTTAGGAATCAACTTGACGGAGCTCTAACTCAAACAGCGCGGCAGCAACAAACAGGAAGTGACGCTATGCCAGGAATCACTCTTATATATTTCATATATAAGCGTGATTTACAAATGGAGAAATCTAAAGGATGCTCTACCCTACAATTTATTTCCAGCTGCCACCTAACAGCAGACATTATGTTCAATGTTTGCTCTCCTTGGTCATATAATGGCTATGGAATATAAATCCATTTTAAGAGATCACAACCACCAACAAACACTGTGTCCTCTTGATGTTCCCTTATACAATGATGGGCCTAAATATACTGCTAAATAATTTCAAGTTGTTGGTTCAGTACCAAGATGAACTCAAATGACACCAGTTAAAAGATTCAAACAGCTTTACAGCTCATTAATGTATAATGTCCCATGTACTGTCCCTAAGATGCAATTCAGAAGTTCCAGGAAGAACTCAAGTTGTGCTGGCGATGGGTGGCCCTCGCACCTTCATATGAATATATTGCTAGGTGTTTCCTTTACTTCATCAAGCCCTTGTAAATTAAAGCGCTAAATTATAGTAAAGTACTGTTCTATGCTACATGTCGTTAGGCAGCAGCATACAACAGCCACTTACTGTCAAGGATGCCATCATTTTAACTGGTCGGTATTTCACTTCTGAAATGCTTTCTCTATACCTGCCAATATCCGGCTATTCAGCAGCCTAATGGACATACTGTAAAGACTACCTCATTACAGCCCATTACAGAGGAAAGCAAAATGAAATGTGAATGAAGAGAGAAAGAGAGTGTGTGTGAGGGAGAAAGACAAAAAGAGAAACAAGAAAACGAGAACAAGGAAGTGTAGAACTATATGCAGTTTGGTTCTACAGTCTTCATATTTAGCCTACCATTACAGTTTGCAGTCGCCTTGCATGGTTTTGCTCACAGATAACCAAAACAGCCATAAATGGCCATTAAATGATAGCATCAGTATCAAACTGTGCTGTGTAATTTGCCAAGCAGGCCTTTATGCGCTCACTTATTCCTTCATGTGAGAGCACTTTAATGGTTGCATATGGTTTTCATTTGGAAAGCGCCTGGACAATCTTTCAAGTTTGGAACTCTGATAAACAGAAGGGAATGTCAGAAACCTCTCAGTTCCTCAGGTCATTTACAGTGTGAAAGTCAAGTAGTGTTATATTATTTAAAAGTGATTAAATATTTGTGTTACTCATTGAATACAATGAACACATTTCAATGAACACATAGAATTGAACTGAACTAACCTTGCTTAGTCACAAAAAGGTCAAATTATCTGGTAGCCTATTTTTTATTTTATATTTTTTTAGATACAAACCTTGACAGACAGTGCAGGGTCCACAGGGGTCCTCTACATGACATAATTTCCTTCATATTGTTGAGCTTCATGCATGTTAATTACACTAAACTGAATTAAAGCTAAACTGCATCACTCCACATTTTTAAGCAATAATAATAATTATGTATTATTCAATTATTCTGTACTACATTACAATAGTTGTTTTTAAAGGGTTAGTTCACCCAAAAATGGATGCTGAAAATTCAGTCATTAATTACTCACTCTCATATCAATCCACACCCGTAAGACCTTTGTTCATCTTCAGAACACAAATCAAGATCTTTTTGATAAAATCCAATGGCTCAGTGAGGCCTGCATTGCCAGCAAGAACATTTCCTTTATCAATGCCTAGAAAGCTACTAAAAACATATTTAAAACAGTTCATGTGAGTACAGTGGTTTAACCTTAATATTATAAAGTGACGAGAATGCTTTTTGTGCGCCAAAAAAAAAAATGTAAAAAAAATAAAATAAAGAAAAATAACCACTTTATTCAACAATATCTAATGATGGGCGATTTCAAAACACTGCTTCATGAAGCTTCAAAGCTTTACGAATCTTTTGTTTCAAATCAGTGGTTCAGAGCACCAAAATCACATTATTTCAGTAAACGAGGCTTTGTTATATCATAAGTGTTTCGAAATTTAAATAGTTCACGTGACTTTGGCAGCTTGATACACGCTCCAAACCACAGATTTGAAACAAAAGATTCGTAAAGCTTCAAAGCTTCATCAAGCAGTGTTTTGAAATTGCCCGTCACTAGATATTGTTGAATAAAGTCGCACAAAAAGTATTTTCGTTGCTTTATATGGTTAAACCACTATAATCACTGTTTTAAATATGTTTTTAGTACCTTTCTGGGCATTGAAAAAGGAAATGATCTTGCTGGCAATGCAGGCCTCACTGAGCCATCGGATTTTATCAAAAATATCTTAATTTGTGCTCCGAAGATGAACAAAGGTAACGACATGAGGGTGAGTAATTAATAACATAATTTTCATTTTTGGGTAAACTAACCTTTTAAGAATTTCAGCCTTTAATTACTGTTACTTTAATTCCCATAAAAATTTAAATACATTTTGAAAGATATATAGAAGATGTGTATTCAAGTGATTGTCTGTATGAATTGTATTTTAAACTTGTCTTTAGATCTGGGGAAAAAGGAAACAAAAGGATAGTTGAAAAACCCATATGCACACAAACACTGACTTTCATGCTCAGATGTTGACCCTGTCTCAGCCAAACTTTCAGCCTGTTATAGGACGGTCTTTGGCTTTTCCTTGACCTTTGTCAGAATAAGCCTCTTTTGGGACCAGATGTCCTATATTGCTGTGACAACTCCAGGTCAGAACTAGACAATGCATCATTAAATCCCCTAACCACAGATCCTGACCCCTGAGCGGTGTCATCATATATGTGTGCTGTTGTCAAATTCATATGCTTGCCTTGTCAAAACAGAGAAGAACAGAGTTTAGCACCTGCAACACAACAAATGCATCCCAGCAGTTTTCAATGCAGCTTTATTCTTTGTTCGAGCACATAGAGAGCATGTGCATTTTGCATCCGTTAATTATTTAATATGACCTTAATATGAATAATTTATCAACTGTAATAAATTTTTACAAATAAATGTGTAATATTTGTTTTAATGTCTAGGCATATGTGGTGAAAAATCTAAAGTTAATCTTGCAATTTAATGTATATTGTTGATAATTGTTGTGTGTTTAACAATTAATGCGTTATACTACTGTAGGCATACATTATATAGTCATGGGAATGCATGCTACAGTGCACAAGGGACAACACATAATGAAATAAAAAGGCAGCTTCATCCAATATTAAAAGCCAAAATTAACACATTACTTTGATCCAGATGTTACACTGCCATTGCCAGAATCCAATTACTCACTCTCGGGGGGAGGGTACTGGGGATAGGACAGAGTAGAGCTAGTGGTGTCTATTGATTTGCCTGTCAGCACAAAGACCCGTGGTGGCTCTGTCTTTGACCGCACTCATGCCTGCACTGTGCATGTGATAGGGATGAATGGGAGGACAGATGGAGATAGGGCCACACTGGAGAGTGTATTGTCAGCCTTTAAACCCCCCATTTCTGACATCCCAGCGTTGTGACAAACATACCATTTGAATTAGGGCTGAACAATTAATCAGAAAAATAATCATGATTATGATTACAGCAGCCATGATTAACTAAATGTGAAAATTGTTGATTACAGTATCATATTTATATTTACTCCAGTTGTATCAAAGGTTACAACATATAATGTTTTTTTGTTTTTTTTCTGCATTGAGCATTGTAGCCAATCACAAACATGCCTGTTGAGCGCATTAATGCATTGGCTAGTCAGAGGCTTTAAATCACTGTACAGAATAAATCTGCTCAAATCAGCAGATTTTTCTTCAACACAAGCTTACTAACTATGTTCTAAACTTTCACAAATCTTCTCATTATAACTAACAAAGTGTAGACACAATGTAAATAAGAGATTCATTGTGCAGTGTAGGCAGCTTCACTGATTATAATGAGTGTTTTTGCAAGAGTGCAGAAGTCAATGAGCTTGCGCTGAACTGAAGTGATTGAAAGCTTCAGTGACATGAGGGTGAGTAACTGATGACAGAATTTTCATTTTTGGGTGAACTAACCCTTTAAACATGACTTGGCTTAAACATAAACCATGAATGCTTGAATCTGATTGGTTAACAAACATTCAAAGGCAGGGGTGTCCAACGTTGGTCCTGGAGGGCCACTGTCCTGCAGAGTTTAGCTCCAATTTGCCTCAACTTTGACTAGCTGGTTCAGGTGTGTTCAACTGGGGTTGGAGCTAAACTCTGCAGGACAGTGGCCCTCCAAGAGCAGGATTGGACACCTCTGTTCTAAAGTGTGCAATTATTTTCAATAAAATGCACTGCTAAAGTAGTCCCAGGCAGGTCTTGACCACATTACAGTTCCATATCACTTCGCCAAATGATTCCAGTTATTTCAAAGGTCCTACAGCCTACAACAGCAAAAGAACCAAAACCCACAATGACACTGACCAAGCAAATAAATAAAGTAAACAATAGGATAAAAACGACAAATTATTTTTTTTTGCAACAATATTACGTTTTATGTACGGAAAGCACATACTCTTTCTCAAGGCTCTCTCCCACTCGAACACACACACATACAGTACAGACACACACTCACACAGAAACGTGTTGTCAGCGCTGATCTAACAATTTTATCAGTAAAATAGTTTAACAACTTAAAAGCTACATGACATTTATCACTAGCAAGGTAATAACGCCGCTGTTCTTGGAGCAGATGAATTTACAGTTCCACTAGAGACGCTGCTGCTGAACACTGTTGAGAGACGCACAGTAATTCACAGGTAATTCACATGCTTAATTTCTCTCTCTCTCTCTCTCTCTCTCTCTCTAACTGCATTATTCTGCTATCAATGGCTAAAGCCTCCAAGCTCTAAAATGATATTTTGGAATTAGCAACAAAGGCTTGGGATTAGATGCATAAGAAATTAGGCACATGTCATTGAGGCCTCATGAAAGTAACATAAACTGCACTAAAAACAACAATAATTTCTTGGTCTTGTTCATCTCTCTATCTTGCAAACATTAACTGTCATAAAGCAGGGTTTCAGCCTCTGATCAAGCCAGATCACTGGCTTCTTTAACAGGCCTTTAAGGGGGTGAAATGAGATGGTCCTCACTACAGAACACAAGACCCAGGGGTCCTAAACCTGTCTCCACCCCCCGATCCCTAAACCTACGCATCTCCACCTCCTGGATCTGGATCCAACTCCTGCCACTTTACATATCCCTAAACCTACCCATCTCCACCCCCTGAATCAGGATCCTGGATTTCGTGTTCTGCAGTGAGGAGCTACTGGGTGGAATGACATGGATTGTAAGATCTTAGCTGTCTGGACTGTCCAGAGGAGACAGACTGTTCTTATCACTCTAAGAGGATGAGTTCTTAATAGCAGGTAAAAAGAAGATAATACTAAACACCACACTTCCTCAAATAAGATAATTATTTGAGGAAATGTGGTGTTTAGTATTATCTTTTTTGTTATTTCAAAGTGGATAATCCATGTCCCAAATTTAAGCCTTCTACCAGTCTTAATGAGAAATACCTATCATTGATCAATCTGATTTTTCTCAGTTTAGTTCATCCAGTCACTTTCATTATTAATTGGAACATGTGTATGTGACCACGTCATTTGGCTAGCAAATATTTTATTTTCCTTTCATTGCTTTCTGGTGTTCCTGTAGCTCAAACAGTAGAACATGGCACTAGCAATGCCATTGTCATGGATCTGATTCTGAGGGATAGCAAGAACTGATAAAATGTGAACCTTGAATGAAATGTTACTCACTTTGGATAATAAAGCATTTGCCAAATGTAAATGTAGTGGTTTCTGACATACTCATACAGAAGGGCTTTATTTTATTTATTTTTTTTTTACACCTCATCGTTCATACGGCTAAGGAGAAAGACAAAGCTTACAGTGGCTGTAGTACTCAAACCTTTAACTACATCCTAAATGTCACAGAATGTCACAGTGAAGCATGGAATGAGCCCAGGCTTGCCGCAGGTTAGTCCCTCTGTTCCCCCAAGTAACTAAACTCTTTGTTTCTCTAGTATGTGCAGGTTGTGTATGTGCTTCAGGGATCTGGTTAATGTGGCACCACCCTAACCATTGATGTAATTCATACCATTTACTGCTGTGAGCAGAAGGGCCTTTCATTTTTATTTATTTTTTTAGTCTAATAAAAGAATATTGTGTTTTTCTATTTTTTCTGTAGATATCATTTTCCAATTGTATATAATATCAGATTATGTAATTTTCATATAAAATCAGAGCCATATTTTTTTCTGACCCCATTTATATATATATATATATATATATATATATATATATATAATGAATAATTAGGATTAAAAGATAAAATAAGGGCAGTTGTTACAGGCTGCTGTGTATAATCCAAGGAACAAGGAGCAGGACATGGAATGAATGATTATAAGACTTTTAATTACCACCAAAAGTGAGTGCATTCATCAAACAACTAACATAACAATAAATACTGGACTAAGGGAACTTAAATTCCAGAAATTTGAATAGGATTTTAAACCACATATGAATGTAGCTCAAAATGGATTTGTCTGAAAGCAGTCATCAAATCTCACCAATCCTATTGGCCGGCGACAGCCTATGACGTCATAATAGACACGACCCGGAAGTATAAAGGAGCGCCTAGAGAAGCAGTCAGTACCTTGTCGTCTGAAGGGACTGTTCAGCAGGCAGCCCCGATGCATGGCAGGAAATGCAGTGTCTCGTTCCCTGTTCTCAGGGAACCATGGTTACATACATAATAATACAGTAACCAACTCCAACCAAAGCATAGAGACGGGCATCCTGGAGAACAGGACTCAGCTTAGCGCCTTTTACCCTTACAAATGAGGGGAGTAACACTGTGCTCAATCCTAGGATCTACTCAGCACTTGATTATTTACACTGAGGAGGCTGTGCACTCTAAAGGAACCCAACAAAGGGGAGTACATTTACTAGCCTAGGGGCTGATCCTCAATAGAGAGGCCTCAGAGAGATGTCAGTAAAAGAACATCATCATCATCCAGCGGCTCACCCTCGTCAGCCACCGGGGGTTAAAAGAGATTTACACCACTCTCAAGCTCCTCAGCGAACTCCACCTGCAAGTCCCATGATTTCAGCCGCCGCTCTGCCGCGGCTGAACGAGCGGGACCAGAACCACTAGGCACAGATGCCGGCCCCTCTCCCCTCGAGAAGAGGGCCAAACGAGAGCGGAGCGTCCTAATAGGCAGACGCTCACAATTTGCACAGACAGCGCCCTCAAGCATTGTCCGTGCATGCTCTTCTCTTAGACAGAAAACGCACAGATCGGATGTGGATCCACACCCTTCCTGAAACATTTGTCAGACATAGTAAATTCTTACCAGGTTCAAAGTAATCGCAAACAGACAAAAACAGTCCCTGAAGACGATGAGATACTGACTGCTTCTGTAGGCGCACTTTTATACTTCCAGGTCGCGTCTATTATGACGTCATAGGCTGTCGCCGGCCAATAGGATTGCTTTCAGACACCAGTTCACGTGATGACATTCCCCAAAGCGTTTTAAACGCAGCGTAGAGTTCCCTTTCGAAAGGGAACTTTATAGAAATCTACAGTTAATTGTTTCAGTGCGCTGTCATGAAAGCGCATTATGGCGTGATTATCTCTCTCACTCACTCTCGCTATAGCGCGTAACTTAAAATTTCACTGGCATTTGCATCCTTTTGTGCCAATACAAGTTGTAATGTTACGTCTATATTATGTATCTAAGTTATTTGATTAATATCATAGGATGTGTCATAGAACAGGCTTCCATTTATTGGCATAAATTCACCTCAGGCACCTATTCCTTTTAGATGCTTCCTTATTAATAACATTGCTGTATGTTTTTTTTCATGTTTTTATTTTTAACATTTATTTTACTAATAGTCTTCAGACATTTTCATTATCTCCATGATGGCCATGCCCCGCCCCCGCACACGCCCCGCCCCCTGAGTACTTGATTACTCATTTTTTAAACCTATGATCGAAATGAAAAATTGCCAAAAATGCCCATCCCTACTTGCTAGATCTGATCGGATTTCAATCAGATATGCAAAAAAATCTGATTTGGACTGAGTCTGACAGCCTAGGAAAATCTGAGGGCTTAAATACACAGGGATTAATCAATGAAACAGCAAACAGGTGTGGAACACAAATCAGCAACCACGGTAACTAATAATGACAGTGGACACTGGCAAACTGGAACAGAATAAAACAACAAAACCAAAACAGAACGAGGTATAGTAATAAGCTATATTACTCCTGACACCGGAGAACGAGTTCTTGAAGCTCCACCCTCTTAGGCCAGAGCAGCAGCTCATTTGCATTTAAAGGGCACACACTGAAACGGCGCGTTTTTGCTCAACCTCAAAAAACGGCAATTTTAACATGCTATAAAAAATTATCTGTGGGGTATTTTGAGCTAAAACTTCACATACACACTCTAGGGACATTTTTTTACATCTTGTAAAAGGGGGCATAATAGGTCCCCTTTAATGAATGAAAATATGCTTTAGGCTTTGCTGCACATCATAAACATGCACTTGATCTCAACAGTGCATATCATTCAGTGTTCCATAAGCTTCTCCTGTGCGTCCTTTTGACCTGGAGAATCTAACGCTGCACACTGAGGAATACGCCAGTGTGAAATGATACAGATGATGCCTAGGAGCTGGCTCCTGTGTGTTACATCAGCAGTAGTGCAGTTCTGTCAGGATCACTATCGTCAAAGATGACTTGCGGTCAACATACAGTTTGTATTGGCGGTATGCAGCCTAGCATGGATAAGAGCATGGATAAGAGCAGGGAGAGCAGCGATAACCCGAGCACATCTTAATGACAATAATTAATGTAACTATGTTGTTAAAGAATGGGTTTGATCAAAAGAAATATCAGAAAGGCAAGTCCTGACTGGACAAAGGAGGAGCTGGGGACGGAGGAGGGTAATTAGCTCCTGAGCAATGCGCTAAAGCTACTGACCATATATATATATGAACATGGTGATAGGCGTTGTATTCCTATAGATCAATGTGAATCAGCTGAGTGTCAGCTGATGCGAGCTTGACTAACGTGACCTGCCCGAACTAACGCTATACGCTTGATTAGTGTTTAGTTTGTCATCAAATCTGTGTTTTTAAACTAATCTATTGAGTGAATACATAGGAACACATACAGTTCCTTTTAAGATAAGAAATATATGTGTCAAGAGTTGGTTTAAAGGTTGTTTTATTGCTTTATAATGTTTCCTGGGTGCACATATAATGTTAGTATGCTTTTTACATCCAAAATTGTCATAATTTATAAATAAAAGGCATTTTTCCTACCCTGATTTTAGCCCTCTGGTTTAAACGTTCTGTTTTAAGGGGCGTGTCTGCTGTGAGACTTCAGTGTAAACGGCCACTGCTGTGATTGGCTAACGTCTTTCCATTTTAAATAGAGTGATACTTAGCTATCTTTTAGCGCGTTTTTACTATTACAGCTCTCAAGGTTAAGTAATCGTGAAAAGTGTTGCATTACATTTAGATCGTGGCATGAAAGGTTGCAGAGATGAACACTGTAGCCAATCACAGACATGTTGAGCACATGAAAGCAGTGATCTCGTCATTGCAACTCAATTGCTTTACACTAACAAATGCTTTCATCTTCCCTAACAGCGCAAATGCGATATAATTAAGAGATTCGTTGAATAAAACGGGAGTTTTGCGCATGTCAGTCACTGATAAACTCGCGCTGTTTGATTGACAGCTTCAGCGCGCGCAGCTCCAACGATTGCAAAGGGAGCTTTCTTTAATCGCTTTCTTTATATAATTTAATCACTGTTAACAGATTATTTTCATCCTACTAAGAGAAACAACGCAAGTTGACGTTTAGTCACGGGTTTGATTTAATGACACACAGACAGAGAACATCTGACTGTACATGAATCATTACATTTCAGATCAGGCATTAGAATTAACACAGTTACCATGTTGCATTACTGTCGAGTCCAGGCACTGCACAATATTTTGTAATCCTCAACGGCATGTTTATTGCTTGGTAGCTCGATCCAGTTTAGCACCACATAGGCCTATGTTACTTAGGCTACCTATTCTATAGAGTACCTCAGTGTTTTTGTAGGCCAACCCGGAAGTTAGCGGCGCACGGGTTCTCTCAAATGAAAGCCTATGCATTTTTCCCATAGACTTTTGAAAAAAATAAGCTCTGTGTTTAACAAAGGGTTATGACACTTACACATTTTGTCTGTCAAGATTATCTTTACAAGTTAACACAACATTTATACATTTTGAAGCCTAAATAAATTTGTCAGATATAAAAAGCTAACAGTAGGCTATAAACAGACTACAGCACACCATGGTCACGGATCAAGGTCACCACCACCAAGCTTCCTCAAACTTTATTTAAAAAAACAACTTTATTTAAAAACATGCTTGCTGATTATGATCTGCGCTGTGTATGAATACTTATCCACTTAGAATCCGCTCTCGTTCATGAGAAATGCTGTCCAAATGTCCTGTTTGTCATGATGACATCTAAAGTCCCCGCCAAAGGAAGTAGGCTCCCTTTTAGCAGTTTGTTAGCAACCGTTTTTAAGACACAATAAAGGTTTAAAAAATCACAAGCGGGTTATAACTGGTGTGTTTTATGTCATAGATCAAAACGTGAAAATATTTAGAGGCTTTGTTAACCACAGACCTTATTTCAGGCGATTTAGCAAAAACCCATTCAAAAAACCCATAGACTTTAGGGCGATGGAACCGGAATTCCTAAAATGCTAACTCGCTTCCGGGTTTTGCCTACAAAAACACGTCATCCCTGAGGTACTCTATTGCATGTCATGGTGGGCGGGGCTAAACAGGCAGTGGGGAGGTGGTGCTTGCTGCCCTTTGACGTCATAGATCCCCACTTTGAAAAAGTCGTTTGCTGGGTCTGGTGTCAATATAAGCTTTTTTTGGACTAACAAAGAAGTTTTCAGTTCTGAAATTTACAGGACATTCTTATAGTATGATGACCTCTTATATGTCAAAAGCTCAAGGAAAATTAGATTTATCAGTTCATCACCCTTTTAAGAAATTGAATTAAATCATAGTTGGATTACATGTAAAAGATGCTCTTCAAACCATCCACACTATACAAATCTCTTGTACTCTAAGAGGCTAGGAGTGATAAAATTTGATTTCAGTAACATTAGATGTGAAATCCAGTGCAAAGCAATGACATGAGGTGAATAAAATCAATGTTATTTACCAAAATTTCAATTTTTTTTTTTTGTTTGTTTTTTTGAGGAGTTGGTATGCTTCATTATGAAAAACAAACAAACAAACATCATGACAAACATCATAAAATGCATGCAAGCAGTATGGATATAGTATCTAGTATTGCAAAATTGTTATTGCACTAGGAAAGAACTGGTTTAACCAATGTTTGTTGAAGTGCAGTTACATTAAATTGGTATGAGTGTAACACAAGTTAATATGTGTGCCTTAAAGTCCCAGCAGGTTTGCATGATGAGCACATTTCTCTTGATGTATTGATCAATTTCCAAACATAGATATACACTGAACAAAATTATAAACACAACACTTGTTTTTGCCCCCATTTTTTATGAGCTGAACTCAAAGATCTAAAACTTTTTCTATGTACACAAAAGGCCTATTTCTCTCAAATATTGTTCACAAATCTGTCTAAATCTGTGTTATTGAGCACTTCTCCTTTGCCGAGATAATCCATCCACCTCACAGGTGTGGCATATCAAGATGCTGATTAGACAGCATGATTATTGCACAGGTGTGCAAGTTTTGAGGAAGCGTGCAATTGGCATGCTGACTGCAGGAATGTCCACCAGAACTGTTGCCCGTGAAATTTGAATGTTCATTTCTCTACCACAAGCCGTCTCCAAAGGCGTTTCAGAGAATTTGGCAGTACATCCAACCAGCCTCACAACCGCAGACCACGTGTAACAACGTGCCAATGACTTTAGACCAGGTTTTTAGTTGGTCAATGGTGCAGTTGTTTTCAGTTGCCTAAAAATAGCAACGAGCCAACAATGCTCTTGAACAGACCTCGTTTTCAGACCAGCACGCCCATGGGCGCACAAATGTGCGCAAATGCATTTGCTATTTAAACAACGTGGCACAAGGATGTGAAAATGATAACTGCATTGGGCTGAAACTAGCAAAACACACTTGCGTCGCGCCTGGCGCCGCATTGCGCCGGGTGTATGATAGGGCCCTATGACTCGATTATAAATTATGTCTTTTTTTTTTTTCATCGCCACCTATTGGTGAAGACGTAAAAATCAAGAAATGGTAACTTTTTACTGTTTACTGACAAACCCTGGTTTTTCTGAGAATGTTGCAGACTTTGTCAGCAGTCTTTGTCATGCATAACAACCCTGGCATGTTTGGCATATGAGCTCTGGTGGTCTGGCATCTGATGCTGGAGAGGGCATGTAAATGAATGAGGGGAAATGACGGCGGTTTACTGCACTTCCCATAGTAATTTCACACCTGTCATCCCCTGTGAGAGGAGCTCACCTTTACATGAGAGAACACATTACACCAACACACACTCTCACAGTGTGTTTGGCTAAGGCCTCTTCTTAGGATTAAAAGAATAGCTCACCCCAAAAATCTGTCATTATTCACTCACCCTCATGTCATTCAGAACCACAGTAGAAGAAGCTCTTTTCCATGCAAGAAAGTGGATAGCAACCCTGACTGTAAAGCTTGATTAATTATCCAGTGAAAATCTAGCCTTCCATTTTCACCAGATTCTCCAAATGTTCATGATACAATATGTCCTTCACACCTATCTATGTTCAAACTTGGTACATTGACAATACACCCATAAACTGATGATATTATATGTCTGTCTGTGTGTCACATGACAAGAAAGTCAGCCTTTTAATGCTAGTCACATGCAACTACATTCTCTGTTATTTCTATTTTATTTCATACTATTTTTGCTTCTTTTAACAAACCGTTTCAGGTTTAGGAAGCTCCTTTTTTCCAACTACTGTTACGTATGTATGTATGTATTTTTATGAGTAACCTGGCCCTGATCTGTTAGACTCTGGGAATGCATAGTACTGCAGGAGATCAGTAAGCAGTCACTGAGGAATTACTTTGAAATTCAAAGAGCTCAAGGGAATGTAAAATGTCCTAGAAGAGCACAAACACATACTAACTTAAAAAATAAATAAATAAATACATATACACAGAGAGGCATGCATTGTGCATTACAAAATGTACTGTAAGGTGTAATGCTAATATTTGTGTAATGCTAATAATAATGCTAATATTTGTGTAATGCTAATAATAATGCTAATAAGTGTAATATTTTCAAAATAAAATTAGTTTTTTTGATGAATATATTGATTTAGAAATACATTCTTCTTTAAAACACAATGATCTTGCTAAAGGAGTGAGCCATAGGTATATTTTGAATTTGACACCAAATATATGTGTAAAGTTCATGTTAATTAGCTGTTTCTCTTTGCTAAAGTTCACCTCAATTATAGTAGATATGCACTACCCTCAGATATATTGTGGCAATTTGTCAAATCTGGTGCTGTATTTAGCACATGCACACAGGAACAACCACAAGATGCGTGTTTGCTTGCGTGTCAGGATGTTACAATCTGTAGGACCTCTACGCAAGGTCATCTACAGTACATTGTTTATAAAGCAAAAGGTCACAACCCCATGTAAACATTTAAAACAAAATTACAACAGAGAAAATGCATATAGCCCATATTAATTACTTCCTTGTTGTAAATTACAAAAGCATATTGTAATATATTACATTTAATGCAAGTCATTACCATTGTGAATGTTAGCACAGTTGGATTTAGTTATGTACTTAGTAAATTCTCATTGTCCTGAAGTAGAGGTCACAGACCAAGTCACACGAGGTGGTTGAGATAAACAGGACGAGCACTCACGTCCGCTGATCGCCCCCTGAAAGGTGTTTGGTATCGGACCTGACCATTTGGGACACTTTTACATGGACAGATCAAACTTCAGAAATGAAATCCAGCAGGTCACCTTTAGGATATTTTTTTTTTTTTCTTCTTATTTGTGCATGTAAATTGAACCTGCCATGATGGGACGAAGTCTAAAATTAGCTTATGTACTGTATGTGAACATACAGCGGCTCTACAAAAGCACAAAAAGATTGTCTATAGTCTGGAATCGGGCGGCTTATACTGTAAAAATACATAAATAATACAAATTTAAAAATAATAATATATAATGTTTAATATTTGATTAATATTTCTGTATACAATATTTTAAATAATTGGTCTCCATTTCAGAATAGAATACACAGGATACATCCACACGAAATGTGGATGTTTGCGCCAAACTTTAAAATAAAATAGCAAGCATACATTTTAAGCTAAATATTTTACAGATACAAGTTTATAACTTTAATTAATAATCATTAGAGATGCTCTATCATCATTTATTTGCAGATGCAGCTTGGTTTGATATTTTTGTTACTTGATGATGCATTGAAATTTATGTTTAAATGTGGCTTAAGTGTACAAATGTTCTGTAACAACTGTGAAAGTTTAAGTTGCATTTAATTTATAAAATAGTTTTTTCTACTGTGCCGACTGCATACCAAATGAGATGTTGTTATTAAGCAATGATTTGCATTTACAGACTTCTGATATTTTCATACAGTTCAGATCTTCTCAAAAAAAAAAAAAAATCTTCAAATGAACAGCTGCTTAACTCACTCAAGCATCAAGCATATTTTATCATGCCACAGTTGTGTAATCTAACACCTCTGTCACCGGTGCACATTTCTAAAGAGATCTAAGTGGCACTTGTTTGCACACAAGCAGCGTTTGATGGTTTGCACTTTGAGGGTCGCCCTTGAACAACACGTCTCACTGCTATTTGCATAATATCCGTCAAACAGTTGAGTGTCTTACAAGTTGCGTGTTTCGCAAAACCTTAAAGACCTAGAGAGCATCTCCTTTTTCTTTTCTTTTTTGCAGTTCAGTCCTTCATATCTATGCACGATACGTGAGTTTCGGCCTCTTATGACACATTTATGCCAGAACGGCACAACCTGCGCCTGATTTTTGCAGATGGCAACAAAAAAACTTCTTATTGCAGCATTTGTTAGGAACAGAAAAGGAGTTTTTTCCCCCTTATGTGATTATGTGTTTGTTTATTTATTTTTTTGCTGAACGCAGCTGCTTGGACCCCTCCATGCAGAAACACCCAATATGGCTCTACGGCTGTACACAAGGCTGGGGGCCAAGAGGGCCGATTTTTAGAGAAAGGCACCAGTAGAATATAACTTGCAATGGCTCCCAGTTGGTATAATTTTCAGACATCCCCCTCCCGTTTACTTTCATCTTTTTTCTTCTTCCTCCACCCCTGTGCACGTAGCGGTGTATGTTTGCTGACATGAGCACTCAGGCAAGCTGGTAACAGCTCTCATAGTACCGCATCTGTTATTGAACAGTCAGTCATATGCACGGCACAGGAAAACTCAATTGGAATCTCAATACTGTCACAGCTGTGAGCAGAGTGTAATTCCCCATCACAGAGGAATGCACAGAATTCATGGAGTACTGCAGACTTGTCCCGGTAAAACACACCTGCCAGTCACAGTGCAGAAAAGCAGAGAGGATGCAAGCAAAATCATTAAAAAAAAAAATGTCCCCTTCTTCTCTATTATATGATGTATGGCTGATTTGGTGTGTATTTATAAGTCGGTTACAGTATATAATTAAAATGATCAAGATAAGGTAATTTTTATTTCTGATTTGATATAGGCCTACAGCACATAAAACATGCATTCTTGGGGTTAGATTGTGTTGGAATGTATTCCCTTGTGAAAAAAAGTGCCCTTAATTTTATTGAATATGCACTTGTACTGTTAAGTAGGCCTATTAAAAGTATATTTTTAAAAACTGTACTTACAGATAATATAATATTAATGAAATAAAAGGCCACTTAAATTAAAAAAAGAGAACACTTTCATGACTGTTTCTTAACACACTCAGGTACATAAAAAAAAAAGAACTTTGTAATAATGCAAAATTATAATAATATAATTAATGTCAAAGGTTTTTACTTTAAAAAGGGTTTTAAGTCATTGTTTTAATACTTTTTTTTTTTTTTTTTTTTTTGCCATGCTTTAATGAAGTACACTTATTTTGGTGTGTTGACTAATATACTAAAGCACATGTAAAGTACTTGATTATAATTTTAACTGTAGTGTCCATATTACATATTATTGTCCATAAGGTTAACATAATTTTAAATGTACTAAATTGCAACTTTATCAGTGCAAATGTGTAAATAAAAATATATTTAAATATATGACTTACAAGTTTCAACATAAATTGCCTTAAAGTGTATTTTACCATAAATGCTTGTCAGGACATTTGACAGTACACCATATTGCAAAGACAATAGAAATAATTATGAAATTACATAGAAAGATGAACTTGACCACAGAAGTGAGTAAAAAAAAAAAAAGCCCTTTAAAGTAAATTTAGTGCAATTAGGTGTTCAAAACCATTACATTCCATTCACAAGTATATTATTTCCACATTATCATTTTTCTTTCAGAAATGTTTTACAAGTACAAAATTAACAAATAAATGCAAGCCATTTTGTAACTGTTTTAAAAAGAATCACAGTAACAAAACAGTACACACATTACATGTGAATTAACTAACAGATACAAAATTACCTGTATGCATTTTAATAAGGGAAGTTTTCATATGTGAAAATACTGGCCCCAAAGAGTATTTGGACATTTCATTAAACTGTTGTAATTGTCATTGCATTAAGAAAAAAAAAAAAATGCTGCACAAGCAATTTTCAGAACAAACTTCACTTTACTGAGCCATTTTTGCAATGACTTTTAACCATGGATGTTAGTGGATATACATGTTTCCTTCAAGTTCATGATGATGACCGAGCAGAGTAACCACAAGTGTAGTACATACAGCTATGCTTTTTTTGTTTTGTTTTTTAAATCTTTTTGTGAAAAGTTTTTGCTCAAACAAACATACTTATCATTCTTTAAAATAAATCCCACTTAGTTTCATATGTTCATGCCTAATGGCCTACATTTCCAAATACTAGATCTCATGCATGTGCGAATTCCATATGTGAACTACATATGCACTTTTACTGTATTGGAGGCATTAATTACTACTATACAGTATACAGTGTACAGTATATCCACTAACTCTATCTCCACATCGTGCAAATCTACTATTTACTGAATGTTCTACAGAACCCTTACTCCCTGCTGCCTTAGAGAGAAAGAGACAGCATAGATTAACGCATAGCTTAATCTAATTCTACATTCTACAGTCACCCTCTTTCACTCTTGTTCTGTTGCTATTAATCAGTTTATTGCTAATAATCAAAAAAGATTAAATCACTCTGCTCAGAGCCACTGCAACACACTAAGATCAATCCATCAAATAACCAAAACATAAATCTGATATTGTTGTTCTAACACTTTTAATAACATACGTCTGAATATTGCTGTGTGCACTGGAGTGATTTATTGGTCAAAAAACTGCTATCAGCCTCGCATAAGGAAGTAAATGCTGGTGGTCTGCCAATAATCCCATTAACAGCATTGTTTAAACTCATTACGCATCCTAAAACAAAAAATTAATCACAAATCTACAAAGTCGAAATTCCTCTGAATAATGTTGCCAGTTATTAAGTTCTCTTCTTCCGTCAAAATGTAAGGTGCTTTTGCACAGAACGCTGTACTCCACGTGTTAATGTTTGCCAAGTGAATTATGAATGCAGGGAGGTGCAGTGCTGGTGCAAAGCTGATCTATGCTGAAGCTTCAGTTCATTCACTTAAAAGAAACATGGACAGCAGCCCAGGATGGCATCTCAAATTCTCAGTGTGTCTTAAAAACAGTCTTTAAGCCCCATAAGCATTTAGATGAACAAATACTAAGGTGATATGTTTGAAAGGGCTTCAATAAAATGAGAATTATCTTATTATTATTATTATTATTTTAACTTTTAAAAATTGAACTAAAATAACACAGACATTCATTATGTCAGAAAAAGCAAGAAGATAAAAATGCTTATGGTTAAATGCTTTAATTTGTACGACAGGAAAATGTGTGCTGTTATGATTTTCTTTAAGCAAAAGAAAAATGTGTAATTCCTACTATTTTATTGTATTTCATTGTTAAGAATGATCAAGTGCATCTAAGCATTTGACCTGTAGTGTATATATTAGATAACATAGGCTGGAATCTTACCACTCCACTCCGATCCCTTTCCTATTTATACAAATGTTTGTCCTTTCTGTATCCTACTTAAAGTCCTTTCCATGAACCTATATCAAGCCTTAAAACATTTGTGGAAGTGATGAATTTTCAGGAGGTGCGTAAACTTATCAACACTATTAGTTCTTTCTTAATCTTCCAGGATCTCTTAATAGTAGAACGAAGACTTGGGAAGCAGGTTTTGACTAGAAGGAAAATTAATCTACGCTGTCACATTCAGCTATGTTGAAAGTGAGTTTCTGATTTGAATGCTGGTAATTTGCATAACTTGTGAATAACTTGTTTCCCTAAAACTATTTATGTATTCTCCTTTACTTCTCCTTTCATTTCCCATAAGCCTAAGCTCAGGACAAGCCAAAAATTACACTGCTTGGTTTCTTTAGTTCCCTAACAATAACTGGCAAACCTTTTAACAACTTCACAAAGTCTAAATTTAAAGGTAAATTTAAATAAAATATTCCTGTAAATATAGCTAAATATATTTTGTCTTTAACAGCTGTATTTCAGGGAAATAACTTGCATTGAAAAGTACTGAATTGAGTTTTGTTTGGACATTATAATGTATACATGACTAAAAGTTTTATAGCAGGTAAACAGGTGACAAAAAGCTTACTCAGACACACATCTCCTAGTCTTTCCTGAGGACATAAGGATTGTGTGTGTGTGTGTGTGTGTGTGTGTGTGTTTGAAGTGCATATGGAAAGGATCATTAGGAGGAGTGGTGAATCGTTTGGTATAAATCGAGTCATTAGGTATCCATTTGTGGCAGAGTAGCTTCCATATGACAGAGTGGGGTGGCAGGTCCTCTCTCTGCGCCAAACGGCTTCTGTTCTGCGCTCACATAAACAGACAAACAGATTGGCTCGTTTGCATTTCTCTGCTGGGAGACAGTTTGGCAACAGTTTATAGAAAACCTTTAACTTTTACTCTCTCTCCCCTTTTATTCGCTATATTTCACACATTCTGCTTTAAATTGTTTAGAGGGTTTTTTTTGTTTGTTTGTTTTTTTTTTTGAGTGTATGTTGTTGTGGGTTTCATATTTACAATTGTGGGTATTCAAAAAATAAATTTCGTTAATATCATTTTATTTATTCTGTTTTGCTCCTGCAAAGTCATAAAAAAAAACATACCATCAAAAAATGTTAAGAGCATTCATAAGACATTAAATTGTCCGGGAGACACAAGCAGAACAAATTTCTAAAAATAAAAATAAAAATAATAAAAAGTAGTACAATATAACTCAAAAGTCACCTACTCATTCTTTATCATTTTCCACATTAGTAAAAATAAATACATTTTAAATCATTTAAAAAAATCCCTATTTTAGGTATATTCTCTCAACCATCTTTAGGTGCATTCTGGGATACCTTTTTTAAATAGTAGTGAAGTACGCAGTATGCCTGACATTTGTCATTAATTAAATATCTTTAAAGAAATTGTTACGCTGACAATTGATTTGTATTTATAAAATTTATTTCAAGTTTGAAATGCGTTAGTAGCTGACTGTAAACTATAGCACAATATGGTTAGAAACATTCATGCCCGGTTTCACAGACAAGGCTTAAGCCATACTAAAATGCATGTTTGAGCTGTCTTTAAAGGGTTAGTTCACCCAAAAATGAAAATTATGTCATTTATTACTCACCCTCATGTTGTTTGTTCCACACCCATTAGACCTTCATTCATTTTCGGGAGCACAAATCAAGATATTTTTGATAAAGTCATTTATTTCCTTTTCATTTCCTTTTTTAATGCCCAGAAAGGTACTAAAAACATATTTAAAACAGTTCATGTGAGTACAGTGGTTCAACCTTAATATTATAAAGCAACGAGAATACTTATTGTGCGCCAAAAAAAAAAAAAAATAGCAACTTTATTCAACAATATCTAGTGATGGGCGATTTCAAAACTCTGCTTCCTGAAGCTTCGAAGCTTTACGAATCTTTTGTTTTGAATCAGTGGTTCGGAGTGCATATCAAACTGCCAAAGTCCTGTGAACTATTGAAATTTTAAAACACTTATGACATAACAAAGCCTCGTTTATTGAAATCACGTGATTTTGGCGCTCCGAACCACTGATTCAAAACAAAAAGATTCGTAAAGCTTCGAACCTTCATGAAGCAGAGTTTTGAAATTTGAAAGGTTTTTTTTTTGGTGCACAAAAAGTATTCTCATCGCTTTATGATGTTAAGGTTGAACCACTGTACTCACATGGACTGTTTAAAATATGTGTTTAGTACCTTTCTGGGCACGGAAAAAGGAAATGATCTTGCTGGCAATGCAGGCCTCACTGAGCCATCGAATTTTATCAAAAAGATCGTAATTTCTGTTCTGAGATGAACTAAGGTCTTTCATGTGTGGAATGACATGAGGGCGAGTAATTAATCACTGAATTTTCTTTTTTGGGTGAACTAACTCTTTATCTGAAAGCAACTTGCACTGACATATCTTAAAATATGTCAGATGTCAGTGCCATTGTTTTGTCTGAAGATGCACACCAGTAATGTTGTTTTCTAAGGCACGTTTATAAAAGCTACTTTATTGTCCTAATTGAATAAGACCTAATCCTGGCTCAATCTAAGCCTTGTCTGTGAAACCAGGCGTTAGCGTTGTATATAACATACTGCTTCACACGCTTTTAAATAGTAGCAGTATACAGTGTACACTTTGCCGTATGCAGTAAGAAGTACACTAGCATTCCATTCTGTACATAGACATTGCTCACACTCTTCATGCTGAAATTCATCTTCTGCTCTCTATTTTGGTCCATTAGCAGAGGCTCTCAACTGACGCTGAAATGACATTAATTATGACTGCAGACAGAAATAAGCACTTATAGACAATCATGCTGTCAGCAATACAATCTCAGCCCTCTTGTGGCCACAGGCACATTCAGTTTATTTTATACCACTACGTCAGTTTGACCGCCATTCACACCATGCGTCCAAATGTGCAGTTCATGGAAAAATCTCTTTTGAGGCTGTATTAGGTTGCCGAAATGACCTGTGGCTGCAAGTGTGCGTGCACTTCCATGCATCTGTGCCCCTGGGCGCCCCCCACATGTGCTTGGTTTTGGCTGACTCTGTCACGCGTTGGCTGTAGATGTGTGAGATAGCGGAGTGCATCGACAGTGAGATAATTACCCGCCAATCACCAGATTTGGGTAGATGGTGTGAGAGAGAAAAAGAGTGGAGGTAACTGACAAGCCAATAACTTACACCCACAACGACACGCGCACACACACCACTGTACAGCTGCAGTTTAACACGCCGTTCTGCTCTGGCAGAGCGTGGATGTGTGTTTGTTTGCTGAACACTTTACTGTGTCAAAGCAGCGTCTGTTCCGATATCACCTCTTGACGGTGAAACAGAGAGGCCGTGAGTGAAGCGTCTGGCTGTATATCAAAACGCCCCACTTGAATGTTGTGCTGAGAGGCTAAGCATATGTTTTTTATTACTGTTTTATTATTATATATTAAAATACCAAATCCAGGTTCAAGAACTCAAGATCTGTTTTCTTTGAGAGGTGGGGCAATCTTGTTTCTTCCATTTTGTGTGTGTGTTTTATACAATGTGAAAGACAAGCCTTCTTTGAGTTTCTTACAATGTTTAAAATGACCAAAGTCATAGACACTCACTGATAATAACCAGATGTTATCAACAGTCATTTCTTTGCTTTGTGTATTATTCACACACTTAACACCGTTAAGAACTATTTAAGGAGAGAGAGAAAATAATTCACAGAGACATTAAGTGCTAATTTTCATGTCTAGAACTTGGGTGGAACAAATTATGCCCTGTTCATGCTAGGTAAACTTTCATGGTCTCTGTAGAAAGATTTGACCAGAGAAAAACAACAAGGGTGGCCAACACAGACCTCCTGGTTTAAACTGAAACGAAATTAAATGTTTATCTAAACATTTCCTCGTTCCTCAGATATCTCCAGGTGTCCGCAATAGTGCTGTTTTTCTTTACATTCCATCCATGATGTTTTGATTGGCCTAATTATACAATTTAAAGGGATAGTTCACCCCAAAAATGAAAATGTTGTCATCATTTACTCACCCTCAAGTTGTTTGAAAGTTGTATGGATTTCTTTCTTCTGCTGAACAGAGATGTTTTGAAGAATATGGGTAACCAAACAGTATAGCCATTGACTTCCATAATATATATATATATATATATATATATATATATATATATATATATATATATATATATATATATTTATATATATATAATTTTTTTTTTTTTTTTTCCCCACACTATGGAAGTCAATGGCTACATTCAACTGTTTAGTTACCCACATTCTTCAAAATATATTCTTCTGTTAAGGAGAAGAAAGAAATTCATACAGCTTAGAAGTTGAGGGTGACTGATGACAAAATTTTTATTTTTGGCTGAATTATACCTTCAAGGACAGGAACTAACCGTTTTATGAAATTATTTAAAATGAATAAAATTAGTAAAATATTAGTATACTGACAGCAGTTGCAGTGAAGAACATGCTTGAGATGACATGAGATGAGAGCAAAAGTGTAAATAATTAAAAATGCTAGCCAAGAAATTAGTCTTTGTAAGATAAAGGAGTCAGCTGATTTGTTCCAACTCTGGTGAAAAAAGTATACTTTATTGTATTTCAAATATATTCCCTTTTCAATAGTACATTGCAAATATACTAACAAAAAAGTGTACCATCTTTAAATATATAAAAAGTATATTTTAACAATACAACTTTTAACATACTTTGAAATAATTGTAATAATTGTATTTTATAAAAATATACTTAAAATGAACGTTCTGTGTATTTTTTTTTTTTAAAGTGTACTTATTTGAACATTACTTTAAATATATATTTTAGGTATATTTTAAACTGTATGCTCAAAATAGTAATTGTAACAATGCACTAAAAGTATATGTAAAAAAATACATTATTTAATATCCTGAAGTTGTAGTGTATTTAAAGTTAAATTTGAGTATAACTTTTATTCATGCTTGGAATTCATTTCATTACTTGTGTATATTTATGTATGAGTAATGTGTTAAAAGCAAGAAAATATGAGTTGAGTGGTTTATTGGAATTCAAATGTCTCTTCAACTTGGTCTGTGACCAATCAAATTTTGTTGCTCACTGCCTTCAGCCAATCAGAGCTGCTGACATCACCGTACTTGTCTGAATCGCCCTCGCTCACTCACAGGAGGCTTGCAGGTGAAAGTACAATGTTGCGATGCATTATTATTATTATTTTTTTTATTTTTTTTATTTTTGATAAACATTTAAAGTGCAATACATTGCTCAATCTTGGGAATTCGGACCAGTTCAATCAAGTGACATTGCAGCCTGACCTTGATGGCGACAACAACCGACTAGGAGTAAAATGGCCAACACGATCCCGGAAAGAACCAGAGAAAAAGTCCTGCTATTTGGAGGTAAGTTATAGTACCAGTTATATCAGATCGCTAAATTATTCTTCTCAATCTCACAAACGAAAACTGTCGATGCTTAGTTTTGCGTTAACAAACGGAGAATGAGGTTTCGGCTTGATTTCTCCTTTTTGAGTTTGTTCGCGGTGGTTTATGGCACATGTATGCAGCACCAAAACGGCCCATTCATTTGGTTGGTCAAATCGGCGCGTATTCTGTACGATATTAATTTAAAAGAGTCATATACGCTTGACTATGTATTGGAAACAATATCAACATGCAGTACTGATACAGTTCCCTACTGTTAATCCTCATGTACTGTTCAAAAATATTATTGCTTCAATGTAGGATTTAGACAGACTATTGTAAACGTGAATAAAAAGTTGAACATGCTGTCTGACCTTATATCTTTGGTGTATTCTGTTAACAGATGCTTTTATTTACGAGTTTCTGCAGTCAGCTGCCTCTGATGTGTAAGCGGCCATCAGACACAAGTGTAATAATGAGCATATCATCAGAAAATGGAATATAATGTGTAATTTGTATTTGTGTATAGAGGGTCAGTATGGCCATTGGTCCAATAATGTTTTTTTTTTTTTTTTTTTCTTTTCTTTCGTGGTTCTTTAATGAAAAACATGGTAAGTTTAGCTGAAACCAAGTGAAGTTTAAATAAAAACCATTGGACTTGTTAATTAAATATGTCTCTTCATTAGTGATGTTGTGGTTACATTTTATTTATTTTAATGGCCTTGAAAACAAATACATTCAACATTGGGAAAATGTCTCAGAAGTAATTCATTAAACGGTAGTTAAATGGTGGCAAGATTATAATACTGTATTTTGTGAGATTATGTAATCCAAAGTACAGTAGTCAACATTTGAAGTGGATCAAAAAAGTTAATCAAAGTTGTCCTAAGAAGAAGGTTTTAGGACAACTTTGATGAAAGGTTTTGATCCACTTCAAATGTTGACTACTGTATATTGTACAAAGTATATTGTTATTGACTACAAAGTGTGTAATTTTTAGTATTTGGAATAAGACAAAGGTACTGAGCATACAGTATACTATTACCTGTAAAATAATATATTCATAGTATATTGCTTGTGTTTGGAAGACACTCATAATTGTCATGTACTTAAATCACAAATAAAGTGTACTTATAACACAAATAAAGTATACTTTATATAAATAAAGTATATTTGTAACAAAGGGGAACTGGACGACAGAGTAGGGGATCCACGTGCAGGCTTTATTACAATGAGCGTAGTCGTACAGGCAGATGTCAAACACCAGCAAACAGATACAGGAGGGCAAGGCAAAAGAGTAGTCTAGTTCACAGGCAAAGGTCAAGGCAGGCAGCAAACGATCATCAACAAGGAAAACAGAAGGCAAGGCTAGGCTAGGCTAGGAATCAAGGAACACGGTGACACTGTCAAACTAAGGCTAAACAATACTCAGCAACGTGTGTGAGTGCATCTTATAAAGTGTCACTGATGGGAAACAGGTGTGAGTGTGTGATTGGTTCCTAGATGGGGAATTATGGGAAATGTAGTGCAGAGTGATGTGTGACTGTGTGTGCCATGAAATGGTGAACCGGCAACCTCTGGTGGGGAGTAGCAGGAACCAGCAGGCGTCGGATACGTAACAATATTTATAACAAATAAAATGTACTTATAACACAAATAAAGTATATCACTAATCAAGCATGTAATTAGTCCCTACACAGGCATATACTTAAAATGTACTAAGTATACTTGAAGTTGTTCTAATTTAGCACACAAAAGTACACTAAATATACTTAAAGTTGTGCTTTAATACAACTTAATAAACAAATAAAATATACTTATCACAAAATTAGTGTTTAAAAATAGTACACTTATTAACTAATCATTAACACACTTGAAGTATACTGAAATACTTTTTTTTCACCAGGGAAAAAATTATTAAAATGTACCATCACTGGCAAAATGTCATTTCCACAACAAAGTAAATGGTGATTTGGTGGAAGTGACATTTGGTTCAGGTGGGAAAAGAAACAAAAATCACCTATTATGCATGTACTGTATATTCACGATTGGCCATTGTTAGTGTAAAAAAATGTAATGAATTTTAAAAATGTATTTTAAAAGTGTTTAATCTAAGCCGACATGACCAGTCAATGAAAAGGCACCCTTAGAACAGTTTTTTACACTTTGTTCCTTTAAAAAAAAGCTCTAAAATCTTTAAGAATCATTGAATCACACAGTATGAACAGCAAGATCTCTAAAGAAAGAGAACCACTTAAGATGAGCATTTGATGGAGGAACAGATGGCTGTTAGCATAACTCTGTCTGCTTATTTTACTGGTGTTCACTGGTTGACTGACGTTAACCATCCACAGCAAAAGAGTCCATGGACAGTTTGACAGAGAGAAACAAGCAAGAGAGTGAGAATGAGTACAAGGAAAAGCTTTTAAACAAGTTAAGGGAAGTGTTGCAGCTGATGAGAGAAGAAAAATTTGTGACAAATTATTTATAATAATTATCTAAAACGTTATCTCTTTCTTTTATCCAAGCTTTCTGTCCACTTTGTCTTCGCAACAACTACATTTTTAGATTTTCTGAAGAAAAAGTTTTTAATTATCATTATTGTTATTATTATTATTATGTTTGTTTGGGGAGGAGGGGGTGAACTATGGGAACAAAATTTAGGGTTGCACTTTTTGGTAACACTTTATTTTAGTGTCACTGTTACACATGTTACATGTAATTACTATAGTAATAACTATAAATGATGCATAATTACATGCAACTAATCCTACAACAAACCTAATCCTAACCATAACCCTATAGTAAGTACATATAGTTAATTAATATTACTCAGTACATGTATAATTACACTGTAACAAGGACACCTTAAATAAAGTGTAACCCACTTTTTTTAAGGTGACATAGGTACATTGTACTTAATCAAATCAGTTATATAAATTAACTACTTACTATAGATTTACGGTTAGGGTTTGGTTTAGTGTTAGTTACTTGTAATTATGCATAATTTACTGTTATTAATATAGTAAGTACATGTAGTAACTTGTAGCTACATCACCTTTAAATAAAGTGTTAGCAAATTTAGTTTTATACAACTTTTAAATTATGGAAACCATAAAAGGTCATTCATTATTGTAGTATTATTAACTTGTGGTCATAAGAAAATAAGACTGCCACAAAAGAGTGAGAAGAACTAAACACGAGAGTAAAAGTTTCAAGAGAAAAGAGAAAGCCCAGTTTTTTGTCATTGTGACAGCTGCTAATTTAGAAAGAAAAACTTTATTGAGTCCAGATGGCTGCAGTCAGCAAGAGAGAGCTCATAATATTCCTACTTCAGTGTGTGAGTATGCTTTTGACTAGAATTCAAATGAGTAGAATTAAAATGGTTGTACTCAACATTAAACTAAACATTCTTACCAGTGTGATTAGTGCTCGTGTATAATACCATATACAGGTAGACTGTCCCTGAGTTTATAATGTAGCATGCAGGGGCGTAAATCACAGGGGGGGTTCAGGACCACGCTATTGTAGTATTGTAAATAAATTATATATACTTAAAATAATTGTGTAAGTAGTACAGCAATACAAACGCAAACGGGCGTTTTAAGTTTAGAAACATTTTGAGTCACCCCTCCCTTGCCTCACAGTGTTTTCCACCGCACACGTGTGTACAAGTCCGGCGTTGCCGGCGGGAGAGAACAGTCTTTCAGACAGTAACGTTAGTTGAGGACCTCCAGTAACTAGGCTGTCAAGGCTATATTTTATTCAAAAACATCAGATGAAGTGATTATTTTCTCTTTAATACAGACGATGCTGAGTAATTAGTCATAAAAAATAAAAAATGATAATGATTATAATGTTACCTAGCTTGTATGGTAGCTTGTTTATGATAGCTTGTTGGATACTAAGTCGCCCACACCAACTACAACTAACATTGTGATAAACATATGTGTGAACTGTGATAAGGCTAATAGATTTACTGTTCTGTGTTGGGTTTTGCTCAATGTGTATTCATCGTATTTGGTGACATGGTTGTAAACAACTTCAAAAATATTCCAATAAATAAATGGTTTTGAAGAAGAATATTTTGTTCTATTTAGTCAGTTTTTTCATTGAATCAAAGAGAAACATTGGGCATAATGGCACAGTCTCCATGCTACACTAAGAAGGTTTTCTTCTGTGACACATTTCATATATCCTTTTTTAAGTAAAATTTTAGCTGTAATATTTGTGTCCCCTTCAAAAATTGCTCGTGAGAAATTTTATGCTTATTGTCAGATGAAATGTACGCCCCAGTAGCATGTATTGAGGAGAAATGTTTAAGCATAGATTAGAATCTCATGTAAAAAGCCTTTCAGTTTCTAAAGATCCAGAGAAAAGCCCCTAGTGCAACTAAACAGAGCTCTAGAATGAACACCATCTAACCACATGAAGCACCACCTACATTCGTTTACATAACTTCACATCACTTTAAGCAAAACACACGTTCACTTTGTGTGTGTGTGTGTGTGTGTGTGTGTGTGTGTTTGCATTTTAACACAGCAGCCCCTAAAGAATGTGGAATACTAAGTGGTGCATTATATATTTTACTGTTAAGGTGGGCTGGATGATAGTGACCAAAAATACTGAAAATATTGGGTTAATCATGACGTGACACATATTGCACAATACTTAGTTGTGGATTAAAGAGATCACCTGCATGCGTGACTTACTTTTTTTCCCCCTTTTCTTTCTCTTTTCTTGAACATGCAACTGTAATGCTTAGCATATTCATGTTTGGGTAGACACTGACACACACACATGCACGCTATCATTTGTTTTGCTCAAAGTGAGGACATTTCATAATCGTAATGGGTTTTTATACTGTACAAACTATACATTCTATCCTCCTACACTACCCCTAAGCCTACCCATCACAGAAAACATTTTACATTTTTAATAAAACATTGTTTAGTATTTTTTTAAAGCTATTTTAAATATGAGGACTCATGAAATGTCCTCATATTTAATGTTTACGTCGTAATACCTATGTCATTATACAAATTTGTGTCCTCATAAATCACAGAAACACACGCATACACACACACACACGTACACAATATTGACAGCTTCTAAAACAAACACTTTCTTCAAATTTAGAGATTTATGCATTTTTAAGTTTATTAAATATTAAATAATTAATGCAATTCATGGATTTTATTTATAACTAAATGTTGGTGTGACATGATACATATATAGGATCAAAACTACACTAAAGAGAAACTGCTGCAATTATGTGACATTAATTACAGCCAGTAATAAAATATTTGATGTTTAACGTACAGACATGACAAGGTCTTTTGAACCAATAAAATATAAACTGTGTGTGGGGCTGCTAAGCATATATTGTGCAGTAACAAACCATGACTCTGTACAGCAGTGAACCTTGGAGAGAAAAAGTAAACTCAGCCTAAAATCAGCCTAGCTTACCGTGTCCTCTTCTTTAACATTGCATGTTACCTTTGACAAGAAATGCCACACGCAAACATCAGAGTGAGCGTGAGAGTTATCACCAAAATTAAACCTAAAGTAATAAAATCCAAATCATCATTACAAAAAAATTGCATCACACAATCGGTGTGTCATTTCAGCGGAATATGGTGACAACTGGCCACAATACCAACACAATTTAATGCAAGCCGATGCATCATGACAGCACTTAGACCAAAGCACATTAGCATCTGAACTTCTGCATATGTTGATAATAAAATCATATTATTAGACTGGCACTGCAGCCGATTAAATGTATTTAACACACCATATTAAACGTATGATTTGGAAAAAAATATAACTTATGCAGAATTACAGCAAATGTGCATGGTCACTAAGTTAGTAAATTTACAGACTGACCGGTAATTCTGCAAAGTAACTGTTCTCATCTAAATCTTAACATATAACAGTGGCAGTGGTGGCCATAATAAAATCAGTCACGTAACCTATTCGATTTTAAATAACTTACTCAAAAACCAAACAATTCCGGCTGTAAAGCTTTAGCTTCTTGATTAATGCTGTCATTATCAATGGGTATCTATCTCTTATAATTGCTTTCAAAAGCTTTGGCTTTCTGCACAAAATTAAGCTCTTGTGTAGATCTTCCTTTGCCAATACTCTAGTTTTTCTTTAAAAGTTCATCTAAAAAAAAAATGCGTGGATAATAAATTAGCAACAATATACTCATCATTAATATTGCTTGCAGTTTTCATAGCAAATATTACTAGCTGTTTTATCAGGGGGGTTTTTTCCCCCCAATCGAGTTCGCCACAGCGAGCGGAATGCATCATAAACCTACTGATAACAAGCCCCACGCATAAAAAGGGACATATTTGATTAATCATTTTCCCTGTCAACTGAAATTTGTCTCTTATTGACTTATATGGCTTGGCCCTCTGTACAGGGCTCTACAGTGCGAGCATTTAGCTCGCATTTGCGCCTGAAAATAACTGCGTGCGAGTGTGAAAAAAAAATATTTAGGCGCACTGGTGCGAGTGACCCGATCGATTCTCATGAATAGAACTATAATACAATCGGAACAAAAAGTACACCTCCTGAAATGCATCTACACTGAACAACAGTTATGTTTCGCACTGCAGTCGGCTGCTTTTCATGCCTTCATTCAAAGACTTTGCTTCAGTCAGCAGAGCAAGTGCAAAAGACGTGCGCGATGGATTAGTACACTCCAAAGATTTTTTTCAAGGTGAAACTGGTGATATGCATGTACAAGTCTCATGCTGCTGATGTTTCAGCCAAATTAACTGGAAATACTACATTTGGATTATCATAAGCAAGGTAGGAATTTAACGGGGCCTTGAGGGCAAAAATGCCACCAAAAATTAATAAAAACACATGCAACATTATGAATACGGTGCTGCCATTTTACTTTCGCTTTTAAAGTAGCTGCAATTGCTTGAATGGTGGGTGGGTTCATTATTATTCTTAATGAAAAAACACAACAACAAAACAGTACAATGACAAACTCGCTTAAATATGCTTTTACATTTTACTTTGCAACCAAATCTTCATCCATCTTCATTCAGAGAAGAGGGGCGAAATGGGCGAAGTGAGGTGAAATCTGACTCCTGCTGCGACTCTCGTTCAGCTCTCACTGAATTGAGCTGACGTGTTCAGTTTTTAACTGTATCTGTTCTCTAACTAAACTAAATAATTTTTATTACTATAAAAAATCAAAACGACGGTGGGGGCGGTGCCACGGTCACGGTGGGCAAGTGATATAACCAGTGTTGTTGAACACCAGTAACACTGTTGATCGCAGCAAGCCTAATATGTAGCCTAAGTTAAGTAATATCACACAAGTACACTCCTGTTTCTCTGAGTATTGGCATGATTGCAAATGTGATACTTACTGATCTGACAATAAAGTCCAATAAACAAGTTGATATTAAGGGATTTAACATTAAACATAATACTGTCTGTTTTTGTTTCTATTTCGTGAAAACAGTTTCAAACAAAGCCACACCAGAACTGTTGCGCAAATTTTTTTCTGAAATCTTTTGCGTTCCCCCAAGAAACTTTGCGTTCCCTCGCAAAGCTATTTGCGTTCCCTTGCTGTGAGCTTGGACAAACACTTCCTCTTTAATGTCCCGCTGGCTGGCAGTAGTGTTTCATACATTAACAATGCACACAAATAATGCGCGACTCATAGAGTTTGAACTTGTTGGACTCAAATCTAAAGAAATGCAGTCAGTGCTTAAGTAAAGCAGTTCAGTAAAGTTGGCAATATATTTACAGATTTGAGTTTCCCAGATCAATAACTCGTGAGCTAAACGTTGTTAAAACACACACACACACAAAAAAAAAAAAAAAAAAACTCAAGCTCGAATCTTTGAATATATTGCCAACTTTACTGAACTGCTTGACATAAGTCCAACAAGTTCAAACTCATTATTTGTGTGCATTATTAACGTATGGAGCTGACTGAAACACTATTGTCAGCCAGCGGGACATTAAAGAGGAAGTGTTTGTCCGAGCTCACAGCAAGGGAACGATAATATCTTTGCGAGGGAACGCAAATATCGTTGCGAGGGAACGCAAAAGTTTTGCGAGGGAACGCAAAGTTTCTCGGGGGAACGCAAAAGTTTTGCGATGGAACGGAATTCCTCCCATCCCAATTTTTTTTCCACCAGCATGTCAAATTTCCTCCCATCCCAATTTTTTTCCACCACCATGTCCCTTTAGGGGCTCTGTACCAAGCCATGGTGAATGAATGAATCTGCATTTTGAACAACTAAATGAATGACTCGCACATTAAGATTTACCGCCACCTACTGGCAGTAAATGTAATACATTTATTTTCATATTTACACTTTACATAGAATGTTTTTACATAAAAAAAAATCAAACTTTTAAAGTAAATTTTTTTTACATATTTCTAAATTCAAAGTTATATTTAAAAACATTCGTGCAACATTATTTACCAGTGAGCTGCATTAAACAGTCTATGTAAATGTGTCTAAAAAACACTTCAGATGGAGCTTCTGTGCCAGATTTTTGATGATTTATTTTGATAGGTAGCAGTCTGATTGGGTCTTATTGTTCTAACTGAATTTATTGTTTAACATTTAAAAACAAATTTTCTATTTTAATTTAAGAAATTGATGAAATATGATGCATACATTTAATAAGATTAGAAAAAAAAAAAAAAAGCTCTTATAATATATTTTTTTATTTAAAGCAGTTCAGTAAAGTTGGCAGTATATATTTACAGATTTGAGTTTCCCAGATCAATAACTCGTGAGCCAAATGTTGTTAAAACACACACACACACACAAAAAAAAAAAAAAAAAAACTCAAGCTCGAATCTTTGAATATATTGCCAACTTTACTGAAGTCCAACAAGTTCAAACTCATTATTTGTGTGCATTATTAACGTATGGAGCTGACTGAAACACTACTGCCAGCCAGCGGGACATTAAAGAGGACTAACTACACTAACTACACTACTTATTTGATGTACATGAAAACAGTTATTTTATCTTATGATTTACTAACAAAAAAAACAAACAAAAAAATATTATATATATATATATATATATATATATAATGATTGTATATATATATATATATATATATATAATGATTGTAACCTACATTTAGAAATTTTCCTGCTGAGCTGAATCAGTTTGATTGTCATTTACTGGATGTTTTTACACTAACCCTTTACCGTCAGTAGAGTGATTTTCTGGGTTTAGCCCTTTGACCGCTGAGGTCAGGATTGCATGTCGGGCAGCAGTGTCTCTTTGACAGGGGTTGTTGCTGAGAGACTGACTCTCCTCTCTCCAACTAACACTAACACACATGTTCACGCTGCCCTTTCCTCTCACCCTGCCAGTGCGATTACAGTGAGCTCAGAGAAGCAGAGCGAGACGTATTATAAATGTTTCATTATAGCCACACACTTCCCTTCAAGGGTTAGCCTAACACACACACTTTTTGTATTTTCCTTCTTTATCTGTCGCTCTTATCTGCCCTTCTTTTTTCCCCAAAAATTCTTTACAGTCACTTTTCTCTCTTCTTTTCCTGCCCTGTTGATGTTGTATGTCATATGTCATGTCATGGTGAACAAACACACATAAGAGTGCTTTTCTTTCTTTCTTTCCTTTCTTTCCTTCTTTCTTTCTTTCTTTCTTTCTTTCTTTCTTTCTTTCTTTCTTTCTTTCTTTCAGTTTACATTACATTTATTCATTTGGCATATCCCTTTGTGATTTAAACTCATGACCTTGGTTGTTGCTAGCACTATGTTTTACCAGTCGAGCTGCAAGGATCCCTCTGCACATTTTCTCTTGCTCCTTATATCTCGATCTGTGATCCCTAATTCCTAATTAATTAAATCCTAATCGACTGAAATGTGTTAAAAGTTTACAAATTTGAGTTTGTGACAGTTAATTATTAATTGCATGCTGCATGTTTCGAACATGTTCTCCAACCAATACCCCTATATAGGTCGTTTGTCACTTCCCTGAAATACGACCCATAGGAGCGTTTACTAAAATTGCGCCACTATCAACAACAGGACACTTTCATTTAATGCATTGTTCCCTTTTATCAGCGTCATATTTCGGGTTTCGCGAAATTGGCAGAGCATTGCAATATATAATAATATGCAATCTTGTGATCATGCGATCGTGGGTTCAATCCCAGGGAACGCATGTGCTCATAAAGTGTATAAATCACTGATGGTAGGTTTAGGGGTTGGGGGATGTAGTCGTTAATAAAAAAATGAGTTTAGCTAAATGGAAATAGGACAAATGGTGTAAAAAGTCCACACATTGCATTTAAATAAACACGCATTTTGATTTGTAACGATAGTCATACGTCATTTCATGACGACAGACGTAACAGGACACTGTCATTATTTTTTCGCCAGCTAGAGGGCACATGACTTTAAAACGTAAATATAGGTCTTAATAAGGTGCTTGAAAAACGACCTATAGGGATTTTAGAAATTCTTTAAGATTTTAATTTAAAATGCCACAACACAGTTACATACAATGGCAAATCTTACCATGAAGATAAATATATCATAAAATGTTTACATTTATAATAAGAATAAATTATAAACAATGAATGCATACAAAATAATCTATAATAGCACATTCATAATACTGGAAAAAAAAAAAAAAAAAAAATATATATATATATATATATATATATATATATATATATATATATATATATATAATGTGCTCCATCTGTTCCACATTGCACAATAATATGTACTTCATTTAAATGAATTGTTTGGTAACGCTTATTTTACAGTCTCCTTGTTACATATGTTACATACTGTAATAAAAACATTAAATTATGCATATCGTCAAACTAAGCCAAACCCTATTCCTATAGTAAGTTCATGTTGTTGATTAATATTACTCAGTACTAATTGCAATTCATAATTACACTGAAGCAAGGACACCTTAAAATAAGGTGTAAAATGTTTTTATTAAAGTGAAAAATATTATTTAATATGACTAATATAACTACATTAGCTTATAATTCAACATTATATATATATATATATATATATATATATATATATATATATATATATATTTATATATACATATATACATATATATATATATATATATATATATATATATATTATATTTTCAGACCAAACAGACAACAACAAAAGGTAATATGCCATGTTTTCACTTTTTACAGCATACTCCGCTAAAATTCGGCATAGTTCATACATTTTTACGGTTATGTAACTATATTAACATGACATTTGAGTGTTTCCTTGATGAGAATTGCTTTTCACTTACAGATACAGACGGTCGGATCTTGGCTGAATCATACGTGACTCAGGTCCACTGACACATTTACTAGAATCTAACATGGAAAATGGTGTGAACTTAGTTTCATTATGAAATACATAATCTATGACAAAGAAAAACCTTTGAACTCATCCTTAAAATGTTGTTTATCTTGACTTATTGTCACAAAGAAATAACAAAATACAGTAAGTTTTAACTTCTTTTCTTTTTTTTCCCCCTAAGTATATGGATTGCAAAGGCAAACCAGCAGTTAATATGGAGAATTCTATAAATAGCAGGATCTGATTGGGCAATCCATGTGTCTAAAAGCAACAGTCACAGGCTGTGTGGATCAGGAACAGAAGTAGACGTCTCAAGAGCCTCACTTTTAAAATACCACAAAAGCAGGAAGAAAATATTTGCAAGGTTCCTTCTTTCCCAAACAGCTTTTCTTGACACTTTCCATACTGTCTCCATATAAGTAGCAATACGACTACAACATAAACTGAAATTAAATGCCTAAATTAAGTGTCTAAATGCATTTCAGGTCACTGTACTGTACATTAATGCATGCACACATTCACACATGCAAATCTATAATGTCTTTCTTCAAAGCTCAAGTGTGTGTTGCATTCTCTCTTTTTTCATTACCTTCATGTGCAAGGAGAGATGTTCTGTCGAAATTCATCAAAACTAAGACATTAGAAAAAAGTCTGAACTTGTAAGGGCCTGAGGAGGTCTTCACCCACACATGAGAGTCTACCAACAGAGCACACTTAAAGCTACACCCAGAGAGTGCTACAAAAGTGTCACTCTAACAAGGTCATTTGGAATTTTCCAGACGCCTCAATTCTTCTATTCGATCGAACGTCCTGCTACTTCCTTTCGATGTCATATCTTTTGAGTACAATACTCCGACTTGATTTTTTTTTTTTTTTTTTTTTTGGTACTTGCCTGTTTTAAAGCTGGCAACAAGAATGATAGTTTGTTCAGTGGTGCTAAAAGCAAGCCACAACCTGGGCTTATTTAAACCATTTACAGACAACATGCAATTACCTCTGGTAACACATTCAAAATATCTGGTTTCACATGTTATGCCTCTTTTTTTATTTACATACTATAGTTCATTTTAGTTTGTTCTACCAGTGTTTGAAACTGTATATTTGCATTTGAGGTGTGGTGCATCCGTTCATGGGGACAGGGACTGTCCCTTTTAACAGTGACCAATAAGTTTTTCCCCTAAAACGTATTGTAATTCAATTTTACCATTTTAGTGCAAAGACATGCACACAAATGCACCAATGAAAGGGATCTGGGCTTGATTCTAAATATGTGTGATTGCAGGGCTAGGCTGTCTAACTGTATACACTATATACTCTAGGTGGCCACCTAGCCCCAATGTATTCAAAGGGGCCTTCGAAATGGTCTATAATAATTGTTAAGGACATAACATAAGGACGCTTCTCATTGAATTTACACTGGAACTGAAAATGTTAATATTTATTTCAGAACATACAGTACTACAGCAATTTAAAACAACTTTTTACATTTCATTTTCACATTTACATTACATTTCCACTTACTATTGCATATTAAGCTTTTTTCACAGCACACATTTTCATTAATTTTGTTATAAATTAATTAATAATGATTTACCATTTTTATTTACATGATTATTTAAATTCACATAGGTGCTGGCTTTAGCACTGAGTAAAGTGGGGTGCCACATTTCCACAGAGAAAATATCTTCTATCTGCTCCATTAAGAGCCATAAACCTAATCATTAAACATTCTGTATTTGTCCACAATGTCATCACAATTGTCAATTTAAAATATTTGTGATTTTTGAAGACAGTACCTGTTTTTGCTTGATATTAGACACTGCGTGCAACATCATTAGGCTAGCAGAGAAACATATTTTTTCTTATTTTACACACACACACACACAGCCTCAACTCTTCTGGGAAGGCTTTCCACAAGGTTTAGGAGTGTGTTTATGGGAAATTTTGACCATTCTTCTAGAAGTGCTTTTGTGAGGTCAGGCAGTGATGTCGGCGAGAAGGCCTGGCTCGCAGTCTCTGCTCTAATTCATCCCAAAGGTGTTCTGTCGGGTTGAGGTCAGGACTCTGTGCAGGCCAGTCAAGTTCCTCCACACCAAACTCGCCCATCCATGGCTTTATGGACCTTGCTTTGTGCACTGGTGCGCAGTCATGTTGGAACAGGAAGGGGCCATCCCCAAACTGTTCCCACAAAGTTGGGAACATGTAATTGTCCAAAATGTCTTGGTATGCTGAAGCATTAAGAGATCCTTTCACTAAAATCAAAGGTCCAAGTCCAACCCCTGAAAAACAACCCCACACCATGATTCTCCCTCCACCAAACTTTACACTTGGCAAAATGCAGTCAGGCAGGTACCGTTCTCCTGGCAACCGCCAAACCCAGATTCCTCCATCGGATTGCCAGACAGAGAAGCATTATCCATCACTCCAGAGAGCACATCTCCACTGCTCTAGAGTGCAGTGGCAGCGTGCTTTACACAGCTGTATCCGACACTTTGCATTGCACTTGGTGATGTAAGGCTAGGATGCATGTTTCCTCGGCCATGGAAACCCATTCCATGAAGCTCTCTACGCACTGTTCTTGAGCTAATCTGAAGGCCACAAAAAGTTTCGAGGTCTGTAGCTATTGACTCTGCAGAAAGTTGGTGACTTCTGCGCACTGTGCGCCTCAGCATGCTCTGACCCTGCTCTGTGATTTTACGTGGCTGTTGTACCCAATTGCTTCCACTTTGTTATGATACTACTAACAGTTGACCATGGAATATTTAGTAGTGAGGAAATTTCACGAATGGACTTATTGCACAGGTGGCAACCTATCATGGTACCACGTTTGAATTCACTGAGATCCTGAGAGCGACCCATTCTTTCACAAATGTTTGTAGAAGCAGTCTGCATGCCTAGGTGCTTTATTTTTTACACCTGTGGCCATAGAAGTGATTGGAACACCTGAATTCAATGATTTGTGTCCCAATACTTTTGGCAATATAGTGTATATATATATATATATATATATAAGTTACTTGTAGAAGTAATACGTTACAACATTGTTTTTCTCAAAATAACTGATAATGTTAATTTTGCATTACTTTTTCTCCTGGCTATGGCTCTATGTCACATTCAGACCAATATAGCATTTTGCTGGTCTAGGTTGTTTCATTGTTTGATTGTTACAACATATCATGTATCATTTCATTCAAGATTTAAAACTTTTAAATAAACATATTAAACAGTATAGAAAATGTGAATGTATGATGTATTATCTTAGTTGACAAAACGTTGATTTCTTAGAAAAAATCAGAGACAGCAACATGGCTATTTGATTTGCAATCATGCTGTGGGCATTTTATTCCATTTTCGCTCAGTCATGATTGCGTAGCATGTATAATATTGTGCTATCCCCTGGCTCACCTGTTATCCAGCAAACACAAGGAGTGACTGTGGGTCGGGCTATTCTCCCAGCCCTCTAGCTCCACGAGTTCCCCGGCTCACGTACTTGGTCAGGCTCATGATGTAAAGCAAGCATCATGAGCCTGTGATGACTCCCTCCAACCACTTTGTCGGTTCAAGCTCGTCCTTTGCGGCAGAACAGAAATTAAGATATTTTTTGATGAAATCTAAGAGGGTTTTTTTAGTGCAGCACTTCTTTCTTTACATCTGAACGCCGGCTCAGTATTGGCCGACGCTGTCTAAAAAACCAGAGGGAGATGTACTATAATATATAATAAAACATAGAAAGACATCAGCAAACATTTCCCATTTCAGGACTAGAAAAATAATTGCAACTTACTCTCTGTACAATGACCAAATCTACAAGATAAGTGGGAGACTCATTGCATTTGGGACTGTTCTGTAATTAGGACTTACTGGTCAAAAGTTGTTCAGTATAAGAGTCGAATGTTTAGATTAGAGTTACAATTGGATTTGATTTTAGGTCTTCCAATTAGACATTTGCCAAACAAATTCGCTAGGCGGTTATTTGACATCCTAGCCTTTGCTGCTAGGTAAAATATTTTGTTATTGGATCAGTGATTAAACCCTACTCTTTAAAAGGATGACATAAAATTATTAGAGAAATGATTCCTTTAGAATTTCTAATATGTGTTACTCACTCGTCAATTTCCATCAGGTCTGGACTCTGTATTGTATTGATGTATCTTTAAGTAATATTTTGAGGTTTGGTATATTTTAATGTTCCTGTCTCTCCATTTTTTTCCTTACTGTAATTGCCAGGCTTTGTTTGGTTGGTTGTTTTTTGCTTAGGTTGTTAATGGTTGAAATGTTGATTAAAAAGGTGCAATTAAAAAAAAATAAAAAATAAAAATCTACAAAATACATCTGCACGGTGAACAAGTTAGTGGTATTGTCCCCTTTTATGCTCACTGTTGACTGGCAAGTCCTGCAGGCTGGGGTCATTTTTTGAGGAATCCAAAACACTTCCACATTGGCGAGATAACTTTCTTCAAATGCGGGTACAGTGTCTTGTTTGTCATATCCAACGACATGCTTTTCACGAGTTCACACTTACAAATGATTAGATAGAATAAAAGTATGTGTATTTGGCGTGCTGTCCGGGGGAGTTCTGCCTGAACCCAGAGTACTTCCTGTATCTTTGGTTGGGATAGTAACCAAGCAAGTGTGAGGAGACGGGGTGGTGGAGGGAACATAGGTGAGTCGGCTACGTATTTATAGGCCTCCTCTTATGCTGATTGGGTAGATCATGAATTTGCTCCTCCCGAACTGTGTCTGCTTGTGTTTTATGACAGGTGGCAACCAGCGTTAAGGCGCAATACCACCACCTACTGTAAATTGGAATGTCACTGGATTATTTATGTGTCATTATCATATGTGTACTATTCATTTTAACAATTACGGTTATCGCCAGTAATATAAAACACAGCATACCAACTTAAAAAAGGGGTTTACTATTCCCCAACTCCCTTGTCTGTTTATTAGTAACATTTATTTCATTAAAATCACAAAAATACAGTGCCCTCTAAAATTGGCTGAAAGATTATTTTTCAGTACTGCATGGCTGACGTAATTTCAGGTCTGTTGACAGCATTACAGTTCTAAGACCACCATTTATCCACATACTGTATGCATGATCAAGTGAGTAGATTGATACCACTCTATGTTCACCTGCATAGGTCAGATAACCAATCAGACAAAATTGTTCTGGCGCCAGTGCTGCACTACAACTCTTACTGAATCAAGACTAGTTTTTCAAGAGGTTCTCAAGAACTTTAGAAAAAGCTGATAGGGAAGCAGAATTGATTAACCATCAAATCTTCCAATATGGACAGTCAATGAGTCACTCTAAGAGGACCTCTTAGAACTTGGATCTCCCTCTGAAATGTTGGAGCTTCAGATTCCTTTGTTATTTTTCTTTAAGTGTTTGTTTTTTTTTTGTTGTTTTTTTTTACATGTTTGACTGCATATACATCAACCTTGGATCAATGCTTTGTCTGTCCACATAAATGGTCCCTCCATGGGATTCTGCAAGATTGTCCCTCTTCCCAAATCTAGTGAAAAGCATACAAGTTAGTTAAGGGACATGTTTTGTAGAGGTATCAGGCGCCACTCTTCTTGTCAATAGATGACCCTGCTAGGACTCTTGTTAGTTGATATCCTAGAGTCCTCTGGTGTAGCATCAGACAAGCGGCCACTCCGCAAACGACTCGGGCCAGGTGTAACAGTTTCAGCTAATTGCCTCATTAATGATTAAGCACCTCCAGCCTGCTCTAGCACTTCGCTTTGTGGGGAGCAAATTGTTCTGATTGGTTTGATGCTGTCAATTATTGATGAGACAGCAAGCTCAGATCCTAGCACCTGGGCTCGAAGCTTCTCAGAGAGCAGCGTCCTCCATTACACTGCACTCTTCATTGCCAGTGATAAAAACAAAATTCCAACTTTAATGGTAATATCCTGTCCATGGGTCACATTGAAAACTCGAGTTTGTAGTCACAGGGGACGTTAACTGAGCTCAGTGTTACATAGATAGCTCTGTAGATGAATACATTCTGAACATGGAAACTATTCTGAAAGTTCCGCATTCAGTTTCGGATCTGGGGTTGCTCTGAGATACTTATGGTCATGAAATTATTAAGTATAAAATAAGTTGCTGTAAGACTGATGCCAGACTGTCTGGACCAAGAGAGGGCTACTCTTTGAGAAAACAAAGAAAATTAACATTTGAACTCTTTCTTGCAAAATTAGCATCCCCATCCGAGATGCAATTACACCTCGATCACACCTCAGCATTTCCTTAATCTACATTCCCTTTCCTTCACCCCATCTTCCCCCATCTCTTCTCTCTACATGCGGAGATTACCTGAAATTCACCCAAAATCTATATGGTTTAATGTGAACAATTATCACACAATGCTATACATGTTTGGTATCATTTGAAATGACTCAGTGCAACTGGTACAAAGGTCTCATTTCAGAAGGTAATAAAGGTTTTAAGAGTTATATTTTGCTCTCTGTTTTGCTCTCTAGTTTGCTATTCTGTCTTGGTCTGAGTATTTAAAGAGATGTTGCAGGAGGCTCAAGGCACGATTCTGTTGTCAGATCAGCCCACATTGCTGAATGTCCAGGACACTCAGCAATGTGCATTTTTCTAATGTCAGGTATGCATCTTTTACTCTATTTCTGAGTATTTGATGTTTTGTATTGATCATCTTTGAATTGATTATGTAATTGGCATGATACATTTACATGACTAATAAATTGTTACATTTGGTTTTATTCTGACTTTGAAATTATTTTCTCAAGTAATGAGAGAGATTTAGTGAAGACTTATGTTTCTGCAAATCCGCATCCAGGGTTAAGTACATACTAGGTCTCACGTTAGATGGAGCATAGAGCACATCAAGTGAGATTCTAGATTTCTGACTAACTGCTCAACTTTTAAGTTAAGTGGTAGTTGTTATGTAGTCGCTTATAGGGGGGGCTACATGGGTAACTTTTAACAATAGCAAGCATGGGGGGCATTGTTAAATTGCTTTAGCCATAACCTCTGGTTACTGTCTTAGCTTTATTCAAGTTGTTATCAGTAACGCTTTAGATTACAGCCCGGAAAGTACTGCGTAATTACAACGAATTTACAGCATAACTTTCGATAATTATAGTGTACCTATAAAATAAGTACATGTAAGTATAGGGGAACAATATGTAAAGTCTTGGGAATAATTGGGTAACAATCAGGAAAATAACAAATTATTTATACTGTAAGTATTTTGGAACTAAGGGGTACTTATACTATTATGATAGACAACAATCTTACGTTTGGGAGCAATTTAGCGAGAAAGTGCACCGATTAAGTTGTTTCAAGGCAAGTAGAAAGAACTATTGTAATCTTTTTTAATATATGGGGAAATATACTTTTGTTTCATGTAGTTAAAGGGTAAGTAATAAAAAAAAACAAAAAAAAACGCAAACAATCTGATATCACTCAGAAACCTTTATTTGAAAAACAACTTATTTCAAAACAGATTTAAAGTTACAACACTTCTTATCCGTTTCTCTTGCTTGGCTTCCTCCTCCTCTTGTTCCTCTTCTTCTTTTTCTTTCTTTCCACTGATGAATCTTAAGAGGGAATCCCATGTCATTTGCTATTTCTGTATTAAAGAAAATACAGTACACCCGGAAATGTGCTTACCGTTTACTCATCTTTTACCCTCATGCCATCTGAGATGTGTACAACTTTCCTTCTTAAGATGAACACAAACAAAGGTTTTTAGAAAAATAAATAATCTCTGGGAATGCTTTATAATGCAAGCTCATGTGTTCCTAAAAGTCGAAGTATCAAACAGCACATACAGCAATAACTACAGTAATCCATAAGACCCCAATGGATGAATCAATGTCTTCAGAAGTGAAACAATACATATTTGTAAGAAAAATACCAAATACAGTTGACCAACTGTCACCTGTGCGTGCATGAGAGGGTTAAGAGTTTATGCTTGACGTAACTTGAAGCGTGACGTAAGTGTGCCGAGAAACTCACGCAAAAAGTCAAGCAGATGTAGATGTAAGCAAAACTGACAGCAAAATACACAGAATAATAGATAATGATAATGAGAAACAAACAAGACAGAATAACATACGGCAGTTCTTGCGCGAGTTTCACATGAATCTCCTGCGAGAACGTCATGAAAGCTTCACGTTGCTCATTACAATATGCTTTGTTGAATGCAAAGTCGACTCTCATGCAGGCGCTGGTGACAGTTGGTCGGAAGCGAAAAGATGAATAGCCTAAACCATGAGAAAATTTCTGAGTGTACTGTATTTTCTTTTAATACAGAATAGCAATGGGATTCCTTCTTAAGATTCATCAGTTGAGAAACAAGAGGAGGAGGAAGCCAAGCAAGAGAAACAACAACAAAAAAAGGGACAAAACGTGTTACTTTCTGTGAGGACTTTAGAATTTGAAATGAAAAGTTGTCAGTGATATCAGATTGTTTGCGTTTCTTTTTCTTTTTTCTTTTTTTTTTATTACTTACCCTGTATAAATAATTTGTTATTTTCCTGGTTGTTACCCTTTTATTTCCAAGACTTTTACATATTGTTCCCCTATACTTACACATACTTACTTTATAGGTACACTATAATTATTGAAAGTTACGCTGTAAATTCATTGTAATTACGCAGTACTTTCCAGGCTGTAACTTAAAGCATTACCCAGTTATCTTATTAACTATAGGGGGCTACATAGGTAACCTTTTAACAATAGCAAGCATGGGTGGCATTGGTAAATTGCTTTAGCCATAACCTCTGATTACTGTTTGAGCTTTAACTAAGTCAGGGGTGCCCAAACTACGGGCAGAGGGCCAAATGCGGCCCGGGGATGGATTTCAAACGGCCCACAGCTTCTCTATTAAAATATATTATATGTGGCCCGCCATGCATAATTTACAAATCGTTTAGTTTCACAATGTCAACACAAGGTGACAGTACTAGATTTTAGGCCAGAGAAACTAACGCACCAAAAGCAGAATAAAAAAGTGCTACTTGTGCGCACCACGCAGTGCATGACTCATGCTCACAAATGTGTTTACTTGCTGAGTGTCTCGATCACATGACCACTAAACAGTCAGTGAGAAGTGTTCGGGTTCGGCGTAATGTTAGAGGTCTCAGGTACAAGCTGAAAATCTTTCTGTGATTTAATTCAGTTTAAAGCCAGTTGAAACAGCGCTGACTTAATCAACAACACTAACATGCAAATCAGGAGAAACATTGAACCGATCCAGTTAGAATACTGTTCAACCAACAATTCAACAACATTTATCATGGATTTACAGTGGTAACACTAACTGTAACCATGGTATTTTATCAGAAATGTAGGTTAATATCTCATTTTATTTAATTTTTAACATGTATTAAAGGAGTAATAAAGGCCAAATTACAGACAATTTTTTGTCATAAACTTGCAGTTTTGTGCATTCGTATTTATATTAAATGTTTATAGACTAAATACCATAAAGCCATATATATATATATATATATATATATATAATGATAGAAAAGGAACTGGCCCCCAGATGTGTCCAGAACATCGAATTTGGCCCCCTTTTAAAAAAGTTTAGACACCCCTGAACTAAGTTGTTATACAGGTGCTGGTCATATAATTAGAATATCATCAAAAAGTTGATTTATTTCACTAATTCCATTCAAAAAGTAAAACTTGTATATTATATTCATTCATTACACACAGACTGATATATTTCAAATGTTTATTTCTTTTCATTGTAATGATTATAACTGACAACTAAGGCAAATCCCAAATTCAGCATCTCAGAAAATTAGAATATTGTGAAAAGGTTCAATATTGAAGACACCTGGTGCCACACTCTAATCAGCTAATTAACTCAAAAGACCTGCAAAGGCCTTTAAATGGTCTTTCAGTCTAGTTCTGTAGGCTACACAATCATGGGGAAGACTGCTGACTTGACAGTTGTCCAAAAGATGACCATTGACACCTTGCACAAGGAGGGCAAGACACAAACGGTCATTGCAAAAGAGGCTGGGTGTTCACAGAGTTCTCAACTTTATGGAGATGCAGATTTCATTTTCCAACAGGACTGCACACAGTGCCAAAGCTACCAGTACCTGGTTTAAGGACCATGGTATCTCTGTTCTTAATTGGCCAGCAAACTCGCCTGACCTTAACCCCATAGAAAATCTATGGGGTATTGTGAAGAGGAAGATGCAATATGCCAGACCCAACAATGCAGAAGAGCTGAAGGCCACTATCAGAGTAACCTGGGCTTTTATAACATCTGAGTAGTGCCACAGACTGATCGACTCCATGCCACGCCGCATTGCTGCAGTAATTCAGGCAACTGGAGCCCCAACTAAGTATTGAGTGCTGTACATGCTCATACTTTTCATGTTCATACTTTTCAGTTGGCCAAGATTTCTAAAAATCATTTCTTTGTATTGGTCTTAAGTAATATTTTCTGAGATACTGAATTTGGGATTTTCCTTAGTTGTCAGTTATAATAATCAAAATTAAAAGAAATAAACATTTTAAATATATCAGTCTGTGTGTAATGAATGAATATAATATACAAGTTTCACTTTTTGAATGGAATTAGTGAAATAAATCAACTTTTTGACGATATTCTAATTATATGACCAGCACCTGTATAGGCAACTGTAGGTACCTTTTAACAACTGGGACGGCATTGTTAGATTGCTTTAGCCATAACCTCTGACTAATGATCGGACTGGCGAATTTGTGACTTTGAGACCCACGTTAAATGGCAGTCGCGAGGCTCTATGTGACACAGATTCCTAATAAACGAGTACAATAAGAGTAAAGAGTTAAATAGAATATTCAGATGTCTAGATAAATTATCATATAAATGATCAAAAATAAATTGGCATTCTAACCTAAATTTGAGGTCATAATAAAATGGAGTCAGATAACAGTTTAATTGGAATTAAACTACTTTGCCACACTGAAAAAACCGAACACAGTCACTGGGCCAATTGAGCAGGCCTTACATTTCCTAACCGCAATTCATTTTTAACTTCAAAGAGATACATTTAAATGTTTTCAGAAAATCCCTGTGGATAACATGGGTAATTAGTGCTATTGGTTACCTTTGACACTCAGATGTAATAATGCATTTGTTTGGGTTAAAGTAGGCCAGACATAAGCTTCTGAGGTTCTTAAGTGCTACTGCATTTGAAACTTATTGTCCACCCTCACTGGACAAAGTGATGGTCCATTACTGTGTTTTTTATCAAATCCTAATGATTTGCCTAACCAGATTTTTGGCCACCAGAAACATACTCCTAATGCAAAGGTTGTCAATTGTTGTAGGTTAAATGGTGCTGATGTCTTTCAGACAAAATGTCAGAGAACACCACACATTAAATCACAAAGTGCAATTTGGGAAACTTGGTGGGGGAGAAAAAAATACAAGGTAGAAAACAAAGCTGAGAGAAATAGTAGTGAGTAGTGAATGCATGTAGAAAAAAAATCTCTTTAATAAATGACTTTTGTAAAAGCATAGAGGTATGCTCAGATAGTAATAAGTAGTTTGTACTATAAACATGAAACATAAGCAATGATAAGAGGTCAATCATGTTGCTTATGGAGAAGATGTGCGCTATAACTTTTCTTAGCAATAATAATTATTTTTGCATGGTAGGGGGTGAAATGGGCTTAAAAAAATATCCCTAAACTTACATTAAAGTGTTGACCAGAGTCATATTTAGAGACTAGAGTATAATTTCTAGAAATTTGTGTGTGGTTTATTTTTTAATTAGGCATTAGCAACCACATACTGTAGCAACTTGCTGGAAACCACTCTGAACTCTTTAGCAACACTCTGTCCTTACACCTTTGCATTATGCTGTGAATTATACACAAACACCACACTTGTCAGGCATTGGTTGCAGCAGGAGCGAGGATGAATTAAGGCAGGATCTGTTTGCAGCAAACATATGTATTTACAAGATCAAAGAAAGAAAAAAAAAAAAACAATACGTGTAGGGGTATAAGCGCTGAAGCATATATATATATATATATATATATATATATATAGTGGCGAGAAGTGACTTTTTTAACTGGGTATGCTGGGTGGTGCGTTATGTAAAAAAATGTGACAGATGCAGTTATGTTGAATGGGCTCTCTCATAATGATGTTTTATTAACGAAATTCGGGAGGAGCACTTTCAAATGATCCTTTCAATCATCACGTCATTCCAACCAGCTGTCAGCAATCAGTAATCAACATGTCTACCCAATCAGCATAAGTGGAGAACACTATAAATACGCAGTCGACTCACCCATGTTCCTCAACAGTTTTTCAGCATCCCTCCACCACCCCGTTTCCTCAAACTCATACAGTTATCTTCCTAACCAAATCTCACACTCACCTGGTTATCTTCCTAACCAAATCTCACATTCGCCTGGTTCTCTTTCTTAACCAGAATACAGGGGGAGTACTCAGGGTTCGGGCCAAACACAGAGCTCGGAGCCCTCTCCTCGGACAGCACGCCAAATATACATACTATTTATTTATCTGACTTATTTGCACTGGTAGTTCAACATGGCACCTCATGGCAAAGAACTCTCTGAGGATCTGAAAAAAAGAATTGTTGCTCTACATAAAGATGGCGTAGGCTATAAGACGATTGCCAAGACCCTGAAACTGAGCTGCAGCACGGTGGCCAAGACCATACAGTGGTTTAACAGGACAGGTTCCACTCAGAACAGGCCTCGCCATGGTCGACCAAAGAAGTTGAGTGCACATGCTCAGCATCATATCCAGAGGTTGTGTTTGGGAAATAGACGTATGAGTGCTGCCAGCATTGCTGCAGAGGTTAAAGGGGTGGGGGGTCAGCCTGTCAGTGCTCAGACCATACGCCGCACACTGCATCAAATTGGTCTGCATGGCTGTCGTCCCAGAAGGAAGCCTCTTTTAAAGATGATGCACAAGAAAGTCCGCAAACACTTTGCTGAAGACAAGCAGACTAAGGAACCATGTCCTGTGGTCTGATGAGACCAAGATAAACTGGTTCAGATGGTGTCAAGCGTGTGTGGAGGCAACCAGGTGAGGAGTACAAAGACAAGTGTGTCTTGCCTACATGTCTCCAGACCTATAATTACCTATTTTTGTTTTGCAGATTTGCAGGCACTCCTCATTATTGTCATTTTATTGGCTCTTAAGATATGCCACAAACAACACCAAAATTACTATAATAGACATTTTGATTGTGTTGCTAGGCATACACACCCACATTCAGCCAGAGAGACAGGCAGCAGCACTAGGGTTCTCAACGGACGCTGATGTATTAGCTGCATACAGCAGTGATTATTATACTGTGGGGCTGTTTAAACGAGACAGGGGATATTAACAAACTGCTGTGTGTGTGTTGCATGTATTCAAACCCTCTTGCAAATTGATTGATTCATATGGGACTTTTTTTGTACGCTAAAAGCTTGTTTTCTTAAAGTAGCAGTTACCGTACATATATGCCAAGCAGAAATAAGAGTTTTTGCCTAATGGCCCACCCACATGCAGGAAAGTGCGGGGAAGCATGAATCATCCAGCTGTAGCCTTCATCATTCCCAGCCCTGCCTTTTGGATACAACATGACTGAATTTAAAGCATACAGCATTTAGATTGTATTCCTGTTCTGAATAACCATGATACTTAAAAACAAGCACTCTGTTAAATACATAAATACATGGTTCAATGTGGGTTTGTTGTTTTTTTTTTTTGTTTTTTTTTCTAAATGCCTAATGGTAAGTTTGACTATGTGAACAAAAGCATATACATTTTGTTCAATTAAGGGCCATCAGCTGGATCTGGATCAGGGTGAATTGAGAAAATTGACACTGTAAATATGTCTTGGTTGTCTGTTTTTACTTATGGATTTCATTTTTAGTCTTAATTTTAGATGCTTTATATCAGTATAATGTATTTAGTAAAACATTAAATAAACAAATACCTCCCAACAGACTAAAATATCTCAGGTTACCTGCGTAACCCATGTTCTCTGGATAGGGAATGAGACGCTGCATAGTGATGACGTAATGGAAAATGCCCATGGGCGGTGTTGATTATGTGAACCCATATAGAATCACACCAACTTATTGGCTGATAGCGCGGGCGCCGCCTCCGCCGCACTAGATCACTCACTCTTGATATAGTAAATGCGCCATCCTCTCCACAGAAGAAGCCCCATTCATCAGCGAGAGGAACTTGGCAGCAAATTTCTTGAATTTCCCTTTGTAGAGGGAAAAATTCAGATGATGCAGGCCCAATATTGGGTGCAGACCCCTGTTCTTCTTCGGAATTAGAAAGTAGCAGCTGATAAAACCACGGTTCAAGTCTAAAGGAGGAACCTCCTCTATCACTCCCTTCAAGAGGGGAACAGATATGCTTTAACGGCCGTTCCTCACTCCTGAGATAGGGGAAGCTCTCCGTTTCCAGACCCAAAGATCAGGAGCGCCCCAGAGGTGCCGAAGCAGTGGATTTATCTGGCTGCTTCAGGTCAACGCGCCTGCGAGGGCACTGGCGAGGCAGGGGACGGCCACGAGCATCCCAAACCATGCGAGGTGGGAGATGTCTTGACTCTTCACTCCTCCTAGAAGTCTCTTTCCTGTGTGCAAGGCGGCCCTGGGCGTGAAGGCAGGAATGTGAGGCTCACGGACCCTCCTAGGCATGAACATCTTAGCAGTATCGAATTTATCGACCACTGAGTTGACCGCTTTCCCAAACAAACCTGACTGAGAGATGGGGGCGTCAAGTAGGAAAACTTTTTCCTTTTCATGAATCTCAGTGAGATTTAACCAAAGATGGCATTTGACAGCCACCAAACCTGCCATAGTACGCCCAACCACACGTGTGGTGTGCTTAGTCGCACGCAGCACCAAGTCAGTAGCTCTGCGGAGCTCCTTGACTGCTTCCGGTGTCAGGCCCCTGCCCTTGTCCATTTCCTTAAGGACGTCTGCTTGGTAGGCCTGAAGAATGGCCATGGTATAAAGCGCCATCCTGCCTGACCAGCCACCATGTAGGATTTTCCCACAAGGGCAGAAGTGTCCTACAAGGCTTAGAAGGAAGAAGAGGACGGGACTTCCAAGATGGAGCAGAAGAAGACAAAAGGTGAGTGGCCAGTGTGTCCTCAACTGCTGGAATGCTAGTATAGCCCTGCTCTGCAGAACCAACCAGTTTGGTGAAGTCAGAAGCCACCGCATTCGTCAGACAAGTGAAAGAAAGGCTGATTCCAGGATCTTGAAATTTTGTGATGAAGATCACTGAAAAAATGGCAGCTTCCTCTGAATGGCCTTAATTGATGGCTTAATTGTAAAAATAAAAGTTGTGGTAAAGTTGCAACCTGCAGTGAGAAGTTAATTGCATTTTTGCACCATTGCTGATGGTGTCAAACCTCAAAAAATAAATGAATAAAATAAAAATAGAAATTCCAGAAAATATTGTATCAAGTGAAATAAATGAATGCAAAGATGTTGTTATGACATAATGCTGAAAATAATATTACAATGCGTGTGTAGGTTTGGCATTCACAATGGTTCAGCTCTTTGTTTTTTGTTTTTGTTTTTTGAGAGAGAGAGAGAGAGAGAGGTGTTTGTGAAGGATTTCAGGTAGTAGACATTAGAGGTGATGAGCATTCTCCAGTGGCATGGATTTAATTTAATCTGAAAATGGTGTTACCCCAAGCGGCGACCGCTGTCGCTTCTGATCTAGGTGTGGATGATGGCCGACTCACACTCGCAGGGTGGTCACCCTACTTTTTGGTTTCTTCTGGACAAACAACCACCCAAACAGCCATGACTCACTTTACATCACTGGCAGACTCACTTCAGAGTGTGTCTCCTGTGTCCCCATGCACACAACCAATTACTCATCTATGTCTCTTTCTTTCTTCTACTTCCTTTCTATTCTCCTTACTTTCTCTCACTGCAGATATCACGGTGACAGTTGACGTGATGACTCCCAGCACAAGGCCTTCCACAAAGCACAAGACCTCAACCTCTCTGAAGACGAAGCAACGAGAATCGAATCCATAATTCCCCCTTTTCCCCTGGCACTGTTCTTTAGAGCTGAATCCTTTGATAGATCCCTTTTCCTCGAATTGCACCTGCAGCTTCTTTTTCTACAAATAAACATATCAAATGGAAGAAAAATGGAAAAGTGAAAACAAGACTTAAATCAGAAGATGGCTAATCTTGTGGAAAGGATCTTATCCTGCTGCTGGAAACACTCTTTTCTTTTCAGGTGAAAAACATCAGTGCATGTTATTGTTAGTACATCAGCAGACATCGCTTCATGGCCACACTCAGCATCTTTGTAGGTGACTTTCTTCCAACATTGTAATTATTTCAACCAGGTATATATATTTTTTTGGGTAATGAGTAATTGTGTTTTCAGCTAGTCTCAAGCAATCATTTAAAGTAAATCACAAATTGTAATTAAAGTTAAAACAAAGCAGGACCTGAATGAAGATTGCTTTCAGTCAAGCAAAGTAATTTTATTTTTGAGAGTATTTGCTATAAGATTTGAGTAAGATTTGCTATACACACCAATAGATGATTGGCCATTATTACTAAAATATACATTTCCTACCTACGTAATATTACTATAAACTGTATAAACGACAGGAAGTTTGGCAATAAGTAATTAAATCTATAGCAGAAATTTGCAAAAAATATAAAATGTATTTGTTAAAATTATAATTATAAAGTTTTAATTCTGTCATCATTTACTCACCCTCAGGTTGTTCTTTCTTTCTTTCTTTTGCAGAAACAAAATATTTAATATTGAAATAAATGAGTCTATACAACATATACACTATTCGAAAACTTCTGAAGCCATTTAATATCTTTGTGTAAGGAACAAACCAAAGTGTAAGTTTACTTAAAAACGTTTGCCACAACTCTCAAATCTTTTTTGTATTTCTACATATTTAAAATTGCTGCTTCACATTTGGTTACAAAACATACTACAGTAGATTTAGTATTACTGGCATTAAATTTGAAAAAAAAAAAAAAAAAAAAGAAAGAAATCAAATGAGCAACATGAGGGTGAGTAAATAAATTTTGGGGGCGTGATAGAGGCAAAGACAAACGATGTAAAAGAAAAGAGACACATACAGCATTTACTTCAACCATCCAGTTACTTATATAACATATTACAGAGTGTATACAATCTCAACTGGTTCAGTTGAATTTATTTTAGGTATGCATACAGACACCTTCCCTTCTGAAGTGTTTTTTTTTTTGTTTGTTTGTTTTTTTTGACTCATCTCTCTGCATGTAAAAAAAAAAAATAGAGAGCTTTTTACTATGTGGCCCTCCATGACTCTATGACTGACCCATTAACCTACATTAGTAGGATGTGGGTGATTTTGGATCTCTTGGAGGAAAATCATTCAAAAATAATCTGAATTCATTCATCTCTGGAACAGTGGCTGATGCCTAAGCTGGTGAATGGATGAACAGCCTTGCCTTTTTTAAGTTTAAGCACTGCAGCCCACTTTTGTAATGGATAGATTGGGGTATACACAAGCATAACAAAAACTTGGCTGGTTCTGCAGATATGGTGTGTTTGAAGATGCATGAAGTGCACGCAAACACATAGACAACTTTCCGAGGACCTTCATCATCACTAACACCTTCTTCCTTTTTGTGAACTTGCTTATCTTTCAGAGACCAACCCAGCCAATGCACTAACATGAGTCCACACACCACACAAATTTACACTTCGACTGAACTAATAAATGCTTTGACTGGAACCACAGCTTACTAAAAAGATAGGAGAGTTGAAACAAAGAGTTTAGATTGTGTACATAATGTAAAGCTATTATCAATAGTAATCTGCATGCTGATGCATAGCTGAAAGAGTACTGAAAGATTGGTCAAAGGCAAAAACTACATTCTAAATTAAAAAGTGATTTAAGTTTTAAAGAATTGTAAAATTATATTCAGTGCCAGTTTTTCATATTTCACCTCTTTTTTCTTTCTTTTTTTTTTTTTTTCTTTTCCAAGTTTAGAAAGTTTAATGCATTCTTCATTGAAGACTTGAGATGAAACCAACTAGCAGTCGAATAATCATGCAGTTTATGTTGCTCCTAGCAGCAGGAAAATGTGAAATGGGGCAGTCCAATTAAACAGCAGCACACAGAATGGTGCGGGGCAGCTTGCCAAAAGCCATCTATTTTACTGGTGTCATAAGGGATTTATACATCTCAGTGAGTCTCTTACTAGTGACAATTAGTTCGCTTTGAGAGCAAGTGCTCAGACAGTCGCCACACAGGGAATGGAAATGGAAGTGTTCTAATTCACATTTACCTTTGACCTTTATCTAAATCACAACAACGTCTATGATCCACATGCACCTGTACCTTATTATACTATACTAACTGATACAGATGTACAGATTGCAGTTTAACACTGCCCTATTTTTGACTTCTAAAAAAGTCAAAATCCATATTCCTATGATGACATAATTCGTTTAGAAGGATCACACATCTCTCTTGTTTGCTCAACATCACATATCAACTTATCAGCAATATGAATATGCAGTTTTACAAAGTAATTTATACAGATTTATATTTTTATTTTTATATGAATTTTATTTTATTATGTTTTACGTTTATCTATATTAGCTTAATGACCTGTCACTCCATGGCATCTTAAATAATATTTTCAAGGAGTGCCCTTAATTGAATAATATATTTTACCAGGCTTTCTGGTCAGATCCAGGCAGACCAAAAATTAAATGGGGGAAGAAAAAAAAAAAAGTCTGCACTTTTCTTTTATTTTTATTACTATTCTTTAGTATTGGTTTCTTAAAGAACGCTGTCAAAATGTGCTGAGCTGTAGCTAAACATTACATAGACAGACTACATAATGGTATTATTCACTGTGCAAACAATAGGCTGTTAGTGTAATTAAAGGTCAAGAAATATTACTCATATACCCCGAGCTGAAGTAGATTAAAATGATGGATATCCTGATGGTAGGGAGGGAATTCTAGGTGTGTTGTCCCATTTCAGATTTACCTCCCCCATTCTCCATGCTATCTCTATCACTGCACGAGCCCAGATCACCCCTTTGTACACTCATACACAAACATGCACAGCCCCTCCATTTAATCAAGTGCTGGGCCACTCCTCTCTCCTTCACAGACATGCAAGCTGTCAGGACAGAGCAGCTCATTAATCTCCAGCCAGGAAGGCAAGAGCGAGTGGGGGAAATGGGCAAAGAAGTCATTTGTTTGTATTTAGAAAAAAAAAGGGGGTCAAGATAACAAGGGCTATCCCAAAGGTAAGACATAAAAAAAATTGTAAGAACAAGAACAAGATATTATTTATTTATTTATTTGTTTGTTTGTTTGTTTGTTTATTACATTTTTTTTCTTAGACAAAAAAAAAAAGAGCAAAGTCTGACTTGCCCTAGAGCATAGGAAATTTATTGTTTTTTTTGTTTTTTTTAGTTTTGTTTGTTTTGTTTGTTTGTTTTTTCATGCCATGACCAGTCATTGAATCTGTGGTTGTGGAATTCCACAGAAAGCCCTGCAGATTTCCCCTGAATTTGGAAAAAAAAAAAAAAAAAAAAAACATCTACACATTCCACACTCTTTATGTGTTCATTTGTTACATTTTTGTATTGTGTCATTATAGGTAGATGCAGATGTGCTATTACAGAGCTGATTCTTAGCAGGTGAAATAGCAAACTGTGAAACACATACTTGCTAAAAGGAATGTAAGCTGGTAAAATTAGCCATTGTGTCCTATTGCTTGGATTAATCTCCCCCAGCCTTCTGGATTCTAGAGTTAATGCAAGGTGGAAAATAGCTATTGTGTCATATTGCTATGGAGATTTGCACCCTCACCACTTGACCAGTTTGAAATCAGCTAGCTAGATAATTTTCAGACTTACTGGTGGGGCTAACTAAGACTTATTTAATTAATTTTAAGTTACCATACAATATTGTACAAAATTGTGTAGTATTTTGGATTACTCTGGTTATCCTCTTATTCTGTTCAAGTGTGACCTATAGGGTGATTAACGGATATCATCTGTATTATTGTTAGAGATAAGTTCCAGACTGCATGAATGTGATCTGATGTGTTTAAAATTCTCTTTAATAGCAGAGGCCTATATGCTCATGTCATGTTTGTCTGAGAAGTGGATTTGGTGGGGTAAGCCTTTATATCTTGTAGTTTGAGTTAGAACTGTAAAGATTAGGGGCTGCTCTAAAGCAGACATGGTTTAAATGTGGGTTCAGGAGGTCAAAAGGATTACTCATGCAGACCGCTCTGTAATTCCAACCCCTCCGTGGCGCCAGATCCTTCTCAATCTCCTCTCTAAATCAACACACCCAAAACCTCCATCCATGCAAGCAGTCATCTCTACACATCACTCAATTGTCATGGACGACTTGTGCTTCATTTCTTCATTTTAAGGTAAAAATCTGATAAATATGGTAATGTGTGTTAAAAATGAACAAGAACTACAACTACATTAATAAATAAACACACAGGAGGAGAGGGACAGGGATGTAGAACTTTGTGAACACGGTTCCTGATAAGGAGACAACTGGAATTTTTGTCCCATTAGATTGTTGAATTGCAGCAGGCCCAATAATTGCTAACTGTTGCCCTTTTTGTGAATAAGTATTTTGATTTTACTGAAATCTGCAGAGCTTTCTGTAGGAGCAAGTTACACCTTCAATAAAACCACCTGTTTTTTGACTTCTGACATATCACAGGATGCCCCAACCCTGTAGCCCAAAAAACAGGGCAATCAAGCTTTGGGTCTATTAACCCCACATATATCTCTTTAGAAGCTTTAAGAGGTTGAGGATTAGTCCAGCTGCCCAGAAATCAACTAATTTCTCAGGCCTTAATTTAGGTAATCCTTTCTTTACCTGCCCCCCAAAATGTATTTAAAATATTTTTCTAGGAAGTATAATGAGATGATTCTGATAGGAGGGGGTTCTTGAAAATATCAAGATCCTGTAAAGTAAACTGATGGGAGTAATAAATTGTCTGGAGACTGGGGACAGGTGGATTTCTGCTTGTGCCATTTCAGTAAGCAGTCTGACATCTTAATTTAGTCGATGTGCACCAGTGCCTGTTCATTGAGAGATGAGCCATTTCCTTTGGCATAAAGAGGAGGATGTCTTATGCTATAAAGCTACTCAGCACAACACTTCTTCATGCTAAAGGAAAAGGCGCAAACTAAAATGTTTACAGTTCCTTTTTCCAAAAAACTTAGACCACACCAGATCATCCTGTTTCCTTAAAATCTGCATGTTTGTGCATTATCTTCTTCTGGTTGACCATGAAGAAAGCATGTGATCTCCAAATGCAAACTAGAGCTTTCTGAATCATTAAAAAAGGTCACAGGTGAAAGTGTAAAGCACACTTTATCGCAGAGTGCCTAGTTGAGTGGCCAGTGAATAATTTTGAATACAAGTTGCTAATCATTTAGGCTTTCTTTTTCTTGAATAAATAAATAAATAACAGGAATTAAGGGTTCAAATAAAAATCGAGGTCAAACTATAATTTTCATTTTTTAAGTACTGCCGCTTGGGCACAATTAAAAATTATTGCTCCTGTTGTAAAGCTGTCTCTCTAGGGGCTCGCTCTTTCAGCCAAGGTTAATTAGTGCTTCCCCATTATTCCAATGTTAGTGTTAAAAGTGTATATTACACAGAGGCCTGTAGCCTGGCTTTGATGAGGTATAGATGGGTGTAGGTCATATCCTAAGGGTAATGTATGCTGGGAAATAGCCATTGTGTCATACTGGTTCGGAGCACCTAGATAGAAGGATGGAGAAATCCCACTACTGCTTGACTGGAGTGACCCCTGTCACAAGTTTTATAGGATATCAAATAAACATGCCCCTTGAAAAACATACATCTTTAGATTCTCCCATGGAGACTGATACATTATTGTACATCTGGTGAGGAAAGATAGGGAAATGTAAAGAAAAAAAAAAGGTTGGGGTGAATTATTTGCATGTTCTTCATAAAACCTATCAATAAAGAAAGCAAAACATTGGCTTTGCTTTTTGCAATAATTAAACCCCTTGTGGAATTTGCCATTGACTAATGTTACAGCAGTATCTCACGGGTTGATTAATCAGTGTCTTCCATGTACAAATGTGCTGCACTCTAATGCAATCTTCTTCTAGACTATTTGTTATTCTCTGGGACATGTGGTCTACTGTATCTCTATGACTTCTTAATTTTTCCTATTTTTGGACACAGAGAGCCATATTGTCCTTTTTGAGTATACTTTAGATGCTAGTACTAGTTAGAGCAATACCTTACAATTCAGGATCTGGCAGATGTCATGACAGATCACAGTAAGAACGCCTTTGTCGATATGTCTTCCATGATGGATGGAGATGATGCGGGTGTTGTTCAAGTTGAAATGTTCCAGAAAGGGAGGCAGAGTCCTCTATCAGTGCTCTTAGGTGTTTGGCTTTTAGTTTGAAGGTTTCATTCACTCTCTTTAACATGCATGTCCTGTATGTCCTTTGAACTGCATCAAGCAACCTTTCCAACTTCGCGACAAAGAATGAAAGCCAAACAAAAAGCAAAACAAGCAGGAAAAAGGGAAAAGCTCTCTTTCATGCAGGTAACTGTAAATAATTGTATGAATATGACCCAACTATGCATGTTGATACATTAGCAATTTGTTCAGGTACTTTTTCGTAATCGATTCAAAACTCTAAGATGGCATGTACGGGGGAAAAAATACATTTAAAACAGCATTGAAATTACCATATGGGAGAGGGGAGGTGTGATAAATCAGAGCTTTTTTTTTTTTTTTTTTTTTTACATCATGATTTATTTATTTATTTACATTTAATGTATTGTTAAATTATCAGGTGAGTGTTTCATCTGTTTAAATTACCTGGTGCATCAACATTCTGTCTTATGAGATAAAATGAGGTTGAGGCAAAGCAAAAATCAAGTCTGTTTTATTATTATTATTCCACTGGTCATGAGAAATGTTGGAGGTCTGCAAGGAGCCAGTACAGTCATAACAACATAATATTTGTGACCTATCATTTTGAGTTGAGTTGCAATGGGCAGTTTATATAGAAAATTCATATCAAGCTAAACATCTTGGACTGTTTTGTATTTGTTATTTCTGATTAAATAAAGTCTGAGCGCTCAAACTATGTCAGTTTTATAATATATATATATATGGTCATGTATTGGCAATGGGTTTTAGAACATTATGCTTGTATATCATTAAAAGTATAAGACTTACCTTTTTAATTTAGTGTATAAGCAATTTTCAAAGTCAAAGTGACTTAAAATTATGGAGAAAGTCACATTTAAACAATGCTATCATTATTGTGGTAATGATTACGGAGAGCAACATATATGCTGATTTGTTGTATACGTATAAGCTCCAACCCAAAACATTTTCAGGATAAATAAGAATATGAGAATTGCACCTTAAATGTTTTGATAGTGTTATATTTATCAAAAAGTCTTCAGATGGGCTTGAGAATATGCATTGCCTCAACCATTACCACCATATATTGTACATCTTAATATTATTCTTATTATTATATTTTTGTTATTTCATTTTAGTTATTTATTTTAAATGGGAGACAGGTTGGTTGTGATGATTAGAAATAAAAATGGAAAGTTTTTAAAATGTGCCACAAAAAAATAAGTTTAATAAATAATTATTGTAACAAGATACTGTCTTTGTATTGATTTCTCATTTTACTAAATTGACCAATGATTTAAACATTTTAACAGTTTTGCACTCACATGCACTACACTGACCCTGAAAGTACAGTTACACCACAGTCTTATGATGACCACTATTTTGCCAAGTATAAAGTGTCCCTGTATCAGGAAAAGGATCCTTGTTAGTCCTTGTTAAATTTTAGGGATACGAAAAAACTTGGACAATGTTTCTCAAACAGAAATTATATTCTGGAAGCAACAAAAGCAGTCAATTTAGAAACACATCTAACATCTAGCAAAATCATGGTCTTAGCAAAATAACGCTTAGAATAAATAGAACAATATTGTCCACTGGTGTGGAAACTAATATAGTTATCATTATAGTTATGCTTATGCTTATAGTTATCATTCTTGGTATGAATGTGCCTTTACACACATCTGCTGTCCAATTAAAGGAAATAAAGTCTCGTACTTTGATAGTGGGCATTTTATAAGCTTAGTGCATATGTGCATCTCAGCTGCCACCTGCAGTGGGCCAAACTTCTCCTGCAGTCTTTTAGAATACCTTCTGTTATGCACATACACGCTTGCATATCACCATTTTGTATGAAAATCTTCATCTTTGACCCAGACTGCATCTCCCAATTTAGCACTGTAAACCTAAGTAGATCATAAAACCATTGCCACCAATGGTCTCTACGATCAACTTGGCTCAAGCAGCCCTTCTTTGGTTGATCACAGCCACAGCTAGAGACAGCTTAGCAAACTGGAGGCCAAAACAAACACACACCGACTCCTTCTGCAAGGCCACTATTGACAGGACCCAGTGAAGCCAACTGGCAAAAATCTGCTGGACATGGATCTGCAGAGTACCACACATCTCCCAAACCACAGTCCACTCACTTGTGTGTGCAATCATCAACAAAATATCATGCTGTGGAGGAAAGCTATGACCATGTGGTGAAGTTGAGTCAACCAGGCATACATTTACACAACTGAGTGAATCTCAAGAAGCTGTTAATGTAGTTTTGCCATTGTTCAGCTAATCACAGCCCTCCTCCATGTCTGTTAATGACTGTGTGAAGGTTATCAGACTCAAGAGCTATTAATTAAAAGCTTCTTGTTCTGTAGCAAGAAAGAGGGAGGTGAATGTATTTGTGAGTTTAAAATAAATTGCTTTACAAGAGGACATATTCATTATTTCCTAAGGTGTGATCAATTTGTAAACTCACTAACAGTCAAATCAAGTTATCAGTTGGATTTTAGCTAGCTAAATGTTTTTCTTTCTTTTTTTTTTTTCCTTCTTTTTTGTGTGTACTACTTAGAAAGATTGTGCATGCTTTAACTCTTGGACACTTGAACAGTCCAGTAACTTCCATATCGTTCGGAAAAACAGTGGGTGGAAAAAAATAAATTTCAATGCCGAGCGAACTAAGGGTGACAACTGCAGCCTATGGAATGTAGTTAGAATGCCCATGAAATTCAAGATATTTTTTGTCTCATATTTATATAATTGGATATAGTTAATCAATATAACACGAGTCCCAAATTTAGTCCCAAATAGAACGAGTGCAAATGTAATATTGATTTCATAATACAGTTCAAATAAGTTATTGTTATATTTTATATTTGTATTGTGTTATATTTCAGACACGAAAAATTTACATATAAAGCAAGAGCAGAACAAACAGTGGTGCTTCGTTTCTGAATGAATCCGTGTTTAAACTAATCAGTCAGGTAAACCAATGATTCAATGGCCCATTCATAAAGAGAATCAGCCATTTAAATCAATCAAATGAATGAATCACTCAATAACTAAGTCATTTAGACATTTACCGCCACCTACTGGCAGTTTTAGTTTCTCATATAGAGTATAATTTCTTTGAAAAAAATGATTTCATATTTTAGGGATAGTTTTCCCAGAAATGAAAATTCTGTTTTTGGCGATTCATTTGCGATTAGATTAATTATTCAGCACATCATATATTTAATTTTATTAAAATTGTTTAATATATATATAAATACATATACATACATTATATATATTGTAATATATACAAATGCAGGTTCCATTTCGAAAGCAAACTCGCACTGCGTTCTGAGACACTACTGGGGAATGCCTCAGCGTGACTGGTATGTGAAAACTTGTTAAATCACAACAATCGTATTGGCTAGCGACAGCCTATGACATCACATTAATGCGACCAGGAAGTATAAAAGGGGCGACTAGAGAACATATCATCCTCTTTTCGTCTTCAAGGACTGTTTGTTTGAAGCGTGCTGTTCAAATCAAGGTAAAAATGGCGTGTTAGAGCAAACGTTTCAAGCAGTGTGCACAATCTGTGTCATAAATATTTAACACCTGATAACACACATGGCTTGTTTATTAGAGCATGCACGTTTCGTTTTTGAGGGAGCTGTTGGCATGCACTGTGAACGTTTCCTGCTGAGGAAGCTCCACTCTCATTTGTCTTTCTTCTTGTGGGAAGAGAGACAGGCTTCTGTGCCTGGTGGCTCAGGTCCCGCTCGTGCTTATGCGGAGAGGAGACTGAGATCATAGGGCTCACAGAGGGAGCTCGCTGAACAGTTTGAGAGAGGTGTTAATCTTTTGCATGCTTCAGCGGCTGACTAGAGTTTTTTGCTGAGTGAGGATGTATTGTCTCTTGCATCCTCAGGATCAGCAGACAGTGCTCTGCTGGCATCATGCAGGAAGAGCAGGAGATGGCTGTTGAGGGTGAAGAAGGCAAGACATCTGAGCCCTATAAGCTGCCCTGCCCCCACGTATGACGAGTTGTTGGGTGTTATTGGTGAGCTGGTTTCCTGTCATTTAGAGAGTCACTATGCTGAAGCCACTGCTCCACCAAGCTCCAGGTAGATGCTGTTCTAAGTGTTGGCCTTTAATAGGGCCACCTTGACAGTTTCCCTGTGGTGAGTGACCCGATCTCCGGCCTTGGCTTAGTACTATTAGGAATCTAGTCTTAGACAGAGGTGGTTTTGCTGTAGCATCTCCACTTCCTAGCCTGCAGAAGCTCAGAGTAGGCTACTCCAAAAGGAGAGCCTCTTCAGTTCAAGACTGGCACCTAGTGATTCTAGTACGCCTCCTCTCACTGTGAGAATCGTCTGGCCGGGGCCCACCTTCTGCATTAAGCTAACAATGCGAGTTGCAGGCCCTGCGGCCTCCTCAGTCTGCCTAGGTTGAGCTGGAATTTCTCTTATTACTAGAGTAAAAAGTGATATGCTGAGCTACTGTTCCCCAGGGGTGTTAGGCACATAGCCAGGTGTCACAGGCTATTTCTAGAAAGCCTCCCCTGTGGTTGACCTCTGGCCAGTGTTAGGCTTCCTCTCGCTTGGAGAGTGAAAGGCACTATGCTGAAGCCTCTACTCTCTAGAGCTTTGGTTAGTAGTATTCTCTAGCTTTAGGCCTTTAGAATAAGCTCTCCTGTGGAAAGTTTCTTGATTGAGTCTACCAAGTTGAGTATCGTAGACCTCTTCTATGGAGTTTTACCCAGTTGAGGCCTCCACTCCCCTAGAGCTTAGCTCAGACAGCAACCTGTCTTGGAGCAAGAGTCATTATCAGCCAGTCAGTTTTTTCTCAGGTTAAGCTGATATTAACCCCCCTTGTTCAGGGTCCTCCTAGAGTGCTTAGTTCCCAGAGCTCTGTGCCCCTTATGTCTTAACACTAATGATGCTCAGGTCGAGCCAATTAAATACTCCCTCCAATTCAGGATGGCTCTGAGTATGCTCCCTTAGAGCTCACATCAGCCCTGAGCCCATGCCTGTGGAATTCTGGAGTAGTAGGCCCTATAGAGAGGCCTCCTCGACAGTCTGTCCTTTTGCTTCCCACTGCCATATTCCCTTAAAGGAACCCCTTTCCAGTGAAGATATTGTTGTAGATTCCAAGCCCTTGAGCAGCCTTTGACAAGGCCTTCTGGTACTATACAAAGCAGTGGCCATAGGGAGTACTGTCACTGACAGTCTAGTGGGTGACCAGAAGGGGGAGTGGTTCTGGATTTTCTGTTAAAACTGCTATTTTTGTGCTTAGTCAAATGCATTTTTTTATTTATTTTTTTTTTTGGCATACACTCCCCTCAGCATGAATAAAAGATTTTCCAAGTGAACACACCCTTGTTCTGAGTTTCTGACTTGACGAGGGAAGAACAACAGCACGACCATGGTTATACTCTTGCGAGTAAACCTTTCACTGCACGGACCTTCAAGCAGCCCAACTGCTTCTGCAGAGGACTTTGGCTCCAGCAATCCGTGCCTGACCTGCATGACTCAAGTACCACTGTCTGATCTACAGTTCTCTGGATTATACAAAGACCAGCAGCAAACCCTAGCACTCTGCAGCTGTTGGAAAGCAATCCAGTCTCTCCCACTGCAAGTGGAAGGATACCAGTGGAAGACATCCCCCGTCACTGGACTGATCACCTGGCCAAGTGAAACGTAAATATAAGCTAACCAAACCTTTTCCCAAAGGCCTTGGCATTAGGTTGTCACTATATGAGACATGTTTTCTGTATTCATAGTAAATGCTTATTTACCATTTCATACCAGCACCCAGAAAGAACACAATTAACTCCTCCATAGACTGCTAATTACCCATTCATTGCTTCATCCAGTCTGTTGCTCAGCTACTTGGCATTAATTCAGTTAACATCCATTTGTGTAGTTGTTTGTAGCTTCTGTGTGATTATTGATTCAATCTTTTTAGTAGTTTAGTCATTTCCGCTTTATAGTTTGGTCATTTTCCTTATTAGTATTTAGTAAGTGTGATATTTTACTCTTGTATATATTTTTGTTAATACATTCATTTTTATTGCAAACTGTGTTATTCTTGTATTGATAATCAGAGGCTATACAAGCTCACCAGAATCTCACATATCCTTCTGATTGGTCAGATGGTAAACTCCCTCCAATATTTAAAATTCTAATTCTTTATTAAAAGTAAAATTCCATGGCTGGTGCCCCAAGGAACGGAGGGAGGTGTCATCTGATACCCACACCCACAATATGTGACTCCTCAGAAGCTGAGACTTTTACATTTTTATTTTAGTGTGAAAATCTCAAATGTTTTATTAATAATAATAATATTAATAAATTATTATTATATACTTATAATAAAGTTGTAGACTACTTCAGTGAATATTCAAGAACCATTTGAATTGAACCATTTGAACCATTTGAAACCATTTTTCAGTAAACCCCTATTTGACATACTATAATTAACAATTCTCCAGTTACTCTCTTCCTGTCTCTCCTGCAATCTGGTAACACACAAACACACACACAGTCGTACTCCTTCTGCTCACTTTTTAGTAGATGGGCTGGTATATTATGAAAGCAGCTACATTTCCCACCAGCATAGATAAACAAAGTGTGAGTGACACTCTCTCATCAGTCAAAGCGCAGCCACGCTCCTTGGCCAGATAACATCAAGTGTGCGTGTCAATTGCCAAGTTCTGTCTGTCACACTTTAGTGATAACACAACAGCAGGAGTGTGTGTGTGTGTGTGTGTGTGTGTGTGTGTGTGTGTGTGTGTGTGTGTGTGTGTGTGTGTGTGTAAGGCGCACAGGCTCTGCTGATGGTTTAGCAGAAAGCACTTGAGTATGAAACAGCTCTGATCTCTGTAAGATTACAGCCTCACTCTGTGATCTTATTGTACATGCTGTTTAAACGTCTGTGTTCCTGGTAATCGATATCTTTGTATAGAGCATGCAATACAATCTAGTTAGGCATAGAAGGAAATTAAATTAAACAATATGATCTTTCCATGGTAAATATAAAAAATATTTATAAATGTATTAAGGGTATAATCCATGGCCAGTCCATAGTAGGGCTAACACACATTCACTTCATATATAAGTCTCCAATTCACCTGTCCTGTGTGTTTTTGGATTTTGGGAGAAACCCGAGCACTCGGAAGAAACCCACAGCAACACAGGAAGAACTTATAAAGTCAAGACACAAAGGACTTCTGGCTCAGCTTGAACTCAAACTGTGGACCTTCCTGCTGTGAGGCGACAGTGCTAACCGCTGAGAGACTGTGCCCCACAATGTATTAATGACGACTGTAACAATCCCTCATCTCTCTGTTTGACAAACTGTACAAGTGAACTGTTGTTTACTCTGTAAACAACAGTTTAAGCTGAGATTACACTGACACTTTAAGAAACGATTAATTACCAGCATGCTGAAGGATTGTTGTTTACATTTGTTTGGTTCTCAGCTGTTGCTGCAGCTGTGAATGATGATTGAAATAATTGCAGCAGCATTATAATGATGCTTGGTCTTCTATTTAAAGCTTTTGTAAATCAGTGAGCTGTGGTGTGCTGACATTTATTATGAACAGTCTTTTACTTGCCAGGATTTTACTTCACTGCAAACAGAGAAGGACAGAGAAAGATACTTAACAGTAAAAACTATGTATGCAGTACTCACAAAACATCTCAAAGTACAGTGTTTTATCCTGATATCGAGTGAAGCAAGAACACTGCACCAGTCATGTTGAGTTCTCACAAGACATTGAGTTGATTAAGTCCGTAACCCATGCCAGCAAAACCACAGTTCTTAACTTTTTAATCTCCAGAACAGAGTTATAACCATAACTTGTCACAGATAATGTGTCAATTTTTCTAAATGTAAAGGAACTCCAAAACTTGTCACACTAAATGATTTTGATTTTGTCACACTAAAATCAAAAACACATTTTTATTTATCTCTATTGCATTCTGTGCCTACACTTTTGGAGCAGAGAGTATTTTAACATTTACAAATTGGCCTCATTCATCTTTCATTGGAAAAGAAAGGCAGGACCAATTGAAATAATTTTTGTGGCAATTAACATTACACCACAAGTGCAGTCATCGAGAGTGAAAGTGAATCTGTGCAAACTCCTTCTTTTAATATTGTTTAAGAAATCTCAGTGACAATACAATTTGATTAATTAAATGTAAACTTGCAATAGATTTGCAAACATATCTCAGTTCAAATATAAAGAGAGCTATACAAGAGCTACAGTTTATTTGGTAAAGCCACACTCTATTTTAGGAGCGAGAGAGGCAGAACAACAACACCCACACGTATGACAAATTTTCCGATATACAGGGTAAAAGCTTCCTTAGACACACTGAAACTAAATAGAATGACTAAAATCAAACGTATAGTAAAACCAGTTTAAAGCACTTTGTAACTTCACTGTTTAAAATATGAATAATCAGAACATATCAGCAGTGGGGAACATAAAGTGACAAAAAAAAAAAAAAAATGAAAAGAATATTTCAGTTCTGCTCGTTTGTAATTTTCTCACCATTGATTTGATCAGTGCTTCTTTTCTTTTCTTTTCTTTTCTTTTCTTTTCTTTTCTTTTCTTTTCTTTTCTTTTCTTTCTGTCATTGTCATTGTGAGAAAATGATGTTTGTGACAAAGTTTTAACTTCTGACATCATGTTAAATACTTGACAAGTATACTTGGTTAGGAGATATGAAAAGTGATTTCTCATTCTCTAGCATCTAGTAGCATATGCTCCCAGAGGAACTTTACATAGTTATAATAGCATGTTGACCTTTTCACTGACTTTCATCCATTGAACTGCCAATATTCATTAAGATGAAGAAATCATCTAGTAAAGAGATTTAATGGAATAAAAAGGAAGATTTAATATGTATATATGTATATATGTATATATATATATATATATATATATATATATATATATATATATATATATATATATATATATATATATATAATTTTAAAAAGTAGCGTATATCTTGCAATATCTTGCAATGTTTCTCTAGTAATCTCAAAAGTGCTTCATGTGGTAACATTTAAATAACTGGTTTTCTTCAAAGTCAGAAATATTATTTAACATGACTGATTGCACTAACTACATTATAATTGTCACACAACAGAAGAAGACACCAACAATGGTGAATATGGCAGTTCAATGAATCTTATGAAGACTTAGCTGAATGATAATAGAATGCCTCTTTGGCAGATGCAGGCTTGGAGCAGGATGGAACACACGAAGGGCATGTAGCAGAAAACAAACGACAGATGACAGAAGACAGGATCCTTGGTGGCAGGTAAGTAAACAGGTGAGTGGCAGGTAAGGAGACTGTTCATGTGGGAATGACGAGACCAGACAAAGAAGTGCAGGTTGTGATGGTATATATGGGGTGCATTGATGAGAAGGTGCAGGTGCAGTGAATCAGGGTGTACTCACACTAGGCACGGTTGCTTTGAACCGAGCCCGAGCGTGATTGGCCTCACACAGATATTCGAGGTTCTGATGATCTGTGATTACTTTGAAGCTGTGATTTGCTCCCTCCAGCCAATGTCTCCATTCTTCCAGGGCTAGCTTGACTCACGATTACAGATATCATAGTTCTGCTCCGCCGAGGATAGCTTTTTAGAGAAGAAGGCACATGGATGGAGGCATGGACGATCACCTTGCCACTATGATAGAACCACTCCGACCCCAGTGGTGGAGGCATACACCTTGATGACGAAGGGGAGATCTGGATTAGGTTGTACCAGGATCGAAATGCTTTAATGGCTGATGGGTTCCAGGACAGAGACTTGGGCCGGCCCTTCAGGAGTGAGGTGAGAGGTGAGCTGAGCAAACTGTAGTTGTGGATGAATCGTCTGTAGAAGTTAGCAAATCCCAGGAAACATTAAAGTTCCTTTACACTGCCAGGTTGTGGCCAGTTCTGGATAGTCTCCACCTTCCTCTGGTCCATCTGGATGCCGTGTTGATCGATGACATATCCCAGAAAGTGTACAGAGGTGGTGTGGAACTCACACTTCTCCAGCTTGATATAGATGTGTTCTCTCAGCTTTTTGAGGACCCGTGTCACATGATGGTGGTGTTCGGCCAGGTTCCGAGAGAAAATAAAGATGTCGATGTACACGATGACGAACCATTGGAGGAACTCTTGGAACACCTCATTCATGTAACCTTGGAAGACAGAGGGAGAGTTGGACAGGCCATAAGGCATAACCCATTACTTGTAGTGGCCAAAGGGAGTAACGAATGCGGTCTTCCACTTGTCTCCTCGGCGGATGCGGATGAGGTTATATGTGCTCCGCAGGTCTAGCTCGGAGAAGATGCTAGCTCTGCGCAGCTGTTCAAGGGCTGCTGGGACCAGAGGAAGAGGATAACTATATTTGACTGTTTGGGAATTGAAATGATGACAATCAATGCACGGCCGCAAGCCTCCATCCTTTTTGGCCACGAAGAAGAAGCTGGAAGCGGCAGGGGATGTAGATGGACGAATGAATCGCTGTTGTAGCGCCTCCTGGATGTAATCCTCCATGGCCTTCTGCTCTGGGATGGACAATGGGTAAACTCTGCCTTTGGGCAGAGTAGCCCCAGGTAGCAGGTCAATGGCACAGTCCCATGGCCGATGTAGTGGTAGTTGAGTAGCCAACTGTTTGCTGAACACATCCTAGAATGCCCTGCACTCAGAGGAAATCTTCACCTTGCTCTCAGTCTCTGGACTCTCGATGGTGGTCGAGTAGAGAGGAATAACTGGTTGATCAGGACTGAATGGAGATTGAGAGCGAATGATGGATGTCCTGAGAACTGGAGACAGATAGTTTTGATGGCATGATTCACTCCATTTTAGGATCTCTCCCATATTCCAGTTAACTTTAGGCTTGTGTTGTGACATCCAAGGGCATCCCAGGATGATGTCCACGGTGGAAACATCATTCATGGTCAGCACCATGAACAAGATCTTCTCGGCATGCAGGCAGCTGATGTGAAGAGTCATGGTGGGGGAGAAGTGACTGATGCGACCACGACCCAGCAAATTTCCTTGGATGGTGTGGATGGTTAGTTCCTGGGAACAGCGTTTCCTCTTGACATTGAGCTTCTGGAGAAGTTAGTGGGAGATGAAGTTCCCCGCTGAGCCAGAGTCGATGAGGGCTTGCGCTGAAACACAGATTTTTAGGGTTAGAACATGTACAGTTGTTCTGGTTAAAGGAGCAATCTTTGGAGGAAGCTGAATAGTACTCACCGCTGGGCATGGTGGTCGAACTGGACAGGTGGTGATGATGTGACCTTTGCCCCCACTATACAGGCACAGTTGGTTGACAAGATACTCCAGTTGACCACCACGGCGCCGGGAGTCCAAGATCTCCTTGACTTGGTAGGCAGCTCCATCCTCCAGGATCAGAGGAAGGGGGGGCTCCTCGCCAGGCTCTGTGGGGAGAGAAACAGAAGGGTGGTGAGGTTTCAGGAGAGAGACATGGAAAGTGGGGTGAATTCTGTACTGAGGAGGAAGTTGGAGCTGATACGTGACGGGGTTGAATTGCTTCACGATGTTGAAGGGGCCAATGAATCTGGGACTGAGCTTCTTGCAGGGCAGGTGCAACCTGATGTCCTGGGTAGACAGCCAAACCTTCTGACCTGGTTGGTATACGGGGGTCTTGGAGGTCGGCCGTCATCTTGCGCCTGCGGAGAGCTCGTTGCAGTTGGTGCTGTGCTGCGTCCCAGACCCTCTCACTCCTCCGGAACCAGTAGTTGACAGCAGGGACGTCCGATGGTTCCCCGGACCAGGGAAACAGAGGGGGTTGGTAACTGAGTACGCACTGGAAGGGAGTGAGTACAGTGGTAGGTTGGTGCAGGGAGTTCTGGGCGTACTCGGCCCAACACAGGAACTGGTTCCAGGAGTCCTGGTGGCCATGGCAGAAGGTACGTAGGAAGCGGCCAATTTCCGGGATCTTCCGTTCCGCCTGCCTGTTCGATTGTGGGTGGTAGCTGGAGGAGAGGCTGACAGTCACACCTAAGAGGGCGAAGAAGGCTTTCCACACATGTGAGATAAACTGGGGTCCACGATCCGACATGATATCTTCGGGGATGCCATAATACCTGAAGATGTGGTTAAACATAAGCTCTGCTGTTTCCATGGCCGTAGGAAGACCCTTGAGGGGTATCAGTCGGCAAGATTTGGAGAATCTGACGGGGGTTGAGTCTTTTGGCTTCCCTCAAATACTCCAGGTTTTTGTGGTCAGTGAGTATGGTGATACACTGTTGTTTGGCGCCCTCTAACCAATGCCTCCATTCCTCGAGTGCCAGCTTGATGGCCAGTAGTTCTCTGTTGCCAATATCGTAATTCCTCTCCGCCAGGCTGAGCTTACGGGAGAAGAAGGCACATGGATGGAGTTTTGCTGGTTTCCCCTGCTGCTGAGAGAGCACCGCTCCTACCCCCGGTGTGTGAGGCGTCCACCTCCACGACAAAGGGCTTATCGGGGTCTGGATGGATGAGGAGCGGTGCGCTGGTGAAGGCTTCTCGCAAGGTGTTAAATGCGTCGTTGGCAGCTGGTGTCCAGGACAGAGACTTGGGCTTGTTGCGGAGGAGGTTGGTGAGTGGATGGGCTATGGAGAAGTTGAAGAAACCAAGAAATCTCTGGAGTTCCTTGAGGGTGGTTGGTATGGGCCAGGTCTTGATAGCCTCCACCTTCCCCTCATCCATCCGGTTGCCACTGCTATCAATGTTGTAACCGAGGAATTTAACTGAAGGTTGGTGAAATGAGCATTTTTCAGCCTTGAGGAACAAATGGAACTCACGGAGGCGTTGGAGGACCTCCGCAACATGGTGGCGATGTTTGACCATGCTCCAGGAATAGATCAAGATGTCATCAATATATACTAAGACTGATTGGTGGAAGAATTCCCGGAGCACCTCGTGGATGAAATCCTGGAATACGGAGGGGGCATTGACCAGGCCATACGGCATGACAAGATATTCGTAGTGGCCGATAGGGGTCACAAATGCCATCTTCCATTTGTCCACTCTATGGGACTTTCGATGGAGGTGGAGAACACTAGAAGGTACTGTGGAGGAGCAACAGGTCGTTGGAGTCATTGGGGGAAGCAGTCAGGAAAACAGGTGTCGCCCCACTTCAGGATATCTCCGGTGGTCCATGATATTATGGGGTTGTGCTGCTCCAACCAGTGATGCCCTAGGATCACATCAGCGGTGGGATCCTCCAGAACCAGTAAATAAAGATCCTTTATATGAAGAAATCCCACTGGGAGCTTGACATGACCGGCACACCGGTTGATTGGTTTGCGACCAAGCGGCTTGCCAGTTACTGAATGGATCTGGTAGACTGCTGGCGTGGGGATTGTCTTGAGCTTGAGCTGACGGCAGAGGGCACCAGAGATAAAGTTGCCGGCTGACCCAGAGTCGAGGAGGGCATAGACTGGAATGGAAACATTGACAGCAGTAAGTGTTACAACAGTGGTGAGTGGCTTCATCTTTTTGATGGGTGGTATAACTGCACTCACCATGGGACCACAGTATAAACACAGTCCTCGGGTCAGCCGCCTCTGCCGTTCAGTGGAAGTCAGCCGATTATTTTTGAGTTGCATGGGTTTGGGTACTGGTTCTGGAGGGCTGATGGACTGACAGAGGAAGGGAGTGCTTAGCAGCTGGTCCTGATGTTGACTGCATACGAGTGGCGAACCTGATGGATAACTGGATGAATCGCTTGAGCCCGATGGAGTCCTTGTATGCAGTGAGATGCAGCCGCACCCTGGGATCCAGACCCTGATGATAGGTGGTAAGCAGGGCTCGTTCATTCCATCCGCTGGCCGCAGCCAGAGTTCTAAACTTGAGGGCATAATCATGAAAAGACATAGAACCTTGTTTCAGTTGATAAAGTTGCTCACCCTCCGAGGAATCTCAGACGGGCCTTCCGAATACCTCTCTGAAGTAGGTGAGAAAATTCGTCAGAGACTGAATTGCAGGTCCATTATGAGCTCACCAGACCCCTTCCAAGATCTCGTGGATGCACTTTGCCGCACACGCAACCAAATTTCTTTACGCCCACTGCAAAGCACATCCGTTTAACTGGGAGATGATGAACAGCACTTTAGAGTGATCATCAGGGTATAATTGCGGCTGCATCTCCAGGACCAGTGAGCACTGTAGGATGAAGCCGTTGCAGTCCTCCGCCGAGCCAGAGAAGGGCGCTGGTTTGGCCATGGGACTGGCATACACCGGTGGCGAAGAAGCAACGGTGTTGTTGGTGGAAGTGAGCACTGGTGAACGAGACGGTGGATTGGTGATGAGTGTGCGGCAAAGTGCATCCACGAGATCTTGGAAGGGGTCTGGTGAGCTCATACTGCCGTTGTATGGTAACGTTGGTCCAGTCTTCTGTTATGGACAGAGGAGCGGGAGACAACAGGTTAGTAATGATGAGTGATTTTATTGAACAACAGCGTGGGATGAACAGATGACCAGGTAAATGACTATTAAGTAGATACTTGTGATGGTAGATAAGAATGGTAATACTGTCCTTTTCCTTTGCAGGTGAGTGACTTGTTGCGGATGGCTGGTGCAGAGATAGACAGACCAAATAGTAATGGTAGGAGAACACACACGCAGACACTTTACACGGAGACCAGGAGAATCGCGGAGATAGAGCAGGTTAGTATTCCTCACAATGCAAGAGCATGGGAGTAGCAGTCCTTGTGTCAGTCGAGACCGGACAGTGAACTGAGGTGAGTGCTGTGCTTAAGTGTCTGGCGGTGATTGTGTGGTGATGGGGATCAGGTGCGCGTGGTTAGTACTCGGGTGAAAGAGTGCTCTGTGATTGGCTGATGGATGAGCCTGGCGGGTCTGTGACAATATCATTGTTTGACATTACAATGAGTGTTACTGTTTACAGAAAGAATACTTCAACTAGTTAGCGCAGACTTGCATCTTAACATCCTATTACAATAAAGATAGAGCTCCACTCTACTGTAATAATACAAACGCAGAGGAAAAAACTGTTTGTTTTGTATGTTGTAAACTCCACGTTAGCCAAGCATAAATGTGAATAGCTGATAATGCATTACACTTTGTAAACAAAAGTTGTGCTTCATCCTTGATTATTACTCCAAGTAATAAGACAGAAAGCTGCATTAATCAACACATTTTTTAGACAATATTGGACCCACATCTGAATAGCAGAACTACAGAAACAGAAGTTATCAAGCGTATAGCGTTAGTTCTGGCAGGTCATGTTAGTCAAGCTTGCATCAGCTGACACTCAGCTGATTCACATTGACCTGATGGAATACAATGCCTATCACCGCATTTGTATATATATGGTCCATTCAGTATTATCAGCAGCTTTATCGCATTCCTCAGGAGCTAATCACCCTCCTCCGTCCCTAGCTCCTCCTTCGTCCAGTCAGGACTTGACCTTCTGATATTTCTTTTGATCAAACTCGTTTCTTCAATTATGTTACATTAATTATTCTCATTAAGAAAATTAATAATATTGCAATACTTGGTTCTGTTCTGTTTACCCTAAGGGGGGTTATCGCTGCTCTCATCCATGCTAGGCTGCATGGATGGGCAGGGAGTTTTTGCCCAGAACAGAACCATACCACCAATCCAAACTGTATACTAACTGCCAGTCATCTTTGACGATAATGATCCTGACAGAAAGCCGTTTAGCAGGAGATAGACTAGGGTACACTTTACACATAACAAAACTACAAATTTTGAATGATTGCTAGAAAATATAAACATCAATTATTATTCATACTTACAGGTTGAGATTCAGAGGAGCAAGCTGGTCCAAATAAACTGGGCATTGATCCATATATTAAGACCAAGCGTTTTGTGAATCCTGCGTTAAACTCCCAGAGGTTTGAGAAGCAGTAAAATGACGGGAACACAACAAAAGATTGCACTGCTGTGGTATTGTTGAAATGAATGAATTTTCCCTGGTGTCTGCGCGCGCTTTGCTGAATGTTTTCATTCATTTAGAGCTATGTTACACACTACAAAAATCCATAATAGGGGCACTTTAATCCAGCATGTACAGTTAATTCACTGTGGTTATGTAATTGTTATGTTATATAATATTGTTTTTATTCTGTATGAACTGTAACTGTAAATGATTCAACAATGTTTTCATTCAGCATGTAATTCAGAGCAGTAAAGATAACGACTTTGGTCAAATTTATAATTAGCTCAACAATATATACAAATAACACAATTCATATGCAAACATTCATGGTAAAAAGCCATAGAATTTATGCTGACCTTAAGCTTTTTTAACAGTGTTCAAGATCTCCAAGAGTCGAAGTGGATGAAGTGGATGTTTATCAACAAAAATACATCAGGAAATAATATACATGCTTCTCAACTTATTCAGAGAAATAAAGCTGACTGTGCATGGATTTAAAGACATGAAACGTAATTTCCAAAAATGTATACTGTCGCTCCGATATGTAAGTAAAATAATGGCAAATGTTTTTGAAATAAAAAGCTTGTTGAATTGCACTAATTGAAAAAAAAAAACAAAAAAAAAACGAACATTAACTGTGCTTGCATTTTGATGCATTGTATTGTTAAGGCTTGCATTTTTATAGGCTGAAATTCAACATGGTCGTATATTTAATCTGTGAATATTTAAATTAAAAATATTTCACACACATTTTCATTATTAAAAATTAAATAATTTATATTCACCTTTCAGGTTTCACTTCCAAAATATTCATTCTGTTTAAAAATACAACCTATAAAATTTGACTAGCAATTTTCGGTCCATTTTATTTCGCTTTACAAATTCGCATCCACAAATTCAGTGGTTCAAATTTAGCAGAAAATTCAATATTTCACATCGGGGAACTGCAGGAAAAGCAGCAGAGTGCCGATGCATAAATTAGGTCAGCTGGAACCGGGAACACCTCCTATAACAACAGATGTACTTGTTACATCAGAAGAAGAATGGCATCTACGCTAATATTAGTCTTTCTGTTTATCCCGAGGTTCACCGTAGTCAACCGGATCCGGGTCATATCCAGGTGAGATCAAGGACCTGCGCATTGACACGACCACAACGCAGCCCTGAAGTATCAGCAGAGATTGAGTCAACTAGATCATCCATTGTAAAGGCCTCTTTGACACGACAGCCAGTTGCACAGTTCCTCAACAAACCGTCTGTACCGCCGTGGTGAATACGATCCTCAACTGGATGGAACTGGAATAAATACCTTGTAGCGAAATTAACTCAAAGGGGAAATATGAATAATTATTCATTATTCATTCTGATTAATAATTATGAATATGTGAATCAGTTAATCAGATTAACTTGATGTAGCTACATTAAAATTAATATTACAATCAATTAACCTGTTCATCCAGTGGACACTTAGTGTTAATTGTTTATTAAGTCTAAGAAATGTTCATTTCCAGGTTATGGAAAAACAACATTTTATTTGTACAATACTACTCAGAGCATGTAGTCAAGATCTAAATAATTTAAGAGGCAATTTATTAGCAGACGGAGTCAGAACCAAACATCTATTGTGCGCAATCTTTATTAACTAACTCACAAACACATAACTAAACTAACAAACACATAACATACACGCAGATCACACACATACATAGGTAAAAATGAGCAATGATAGAGCTGAACCGGAAGTGGGACCGGAAATAGAGTTACGGAAAGAGTCAAAGAGTCTGGAAAAAATATCATCAGATTTCTCAGTAATAAAACACCTTTGCTGACAGGTGGTTTACACATTAATACTAAATCGCTGTTTAGTGTTCAAATGTACAATACTTGCAGGGTGCCTTTAGGCTGAGGAGCATCGGATCTGCAGACTGAGGAGAAATCAATGATTCCGTCCTAAGTTGTTGCTAGTATCTTCTCCGTTGGATGAAGTAATATGAAACAACTTAAGCTGTTAGTTTGACTCTTAGTGGGGAAAGAGTCCTTTCTCACTCTCACAGATGAGCACATGGCTGGGTTGCAGGCCTAGGCTTACAGGCCTTCCAGGCCCTCCAGGCCCACAGGCCTTGGCCTGATGAGGCCTGGAGCAAAAAGTCTTTTTTTTGTCGTCCCAAAAGCAAGAAGAAGAAAGAGAGGAAGAGGGGTGTTGTGCTCTAGCTTTTAACCTCTGGTCAAAGTCCAACCTCTTAGGGTTGATGTGGCCAATGAAGATTTTGTATTTCCGGGTGACAACACACCCCCTGTCCGGGCTTTTATGACAGAGCAAGATTAACTGATAAACTGAGTTTTGAAGAAGAACTATTAAACATTCTTGTAATACTGATGTGTTGCACAGGTATAGACATACCGCACACACAAGCATTTTAATCTTCTTGATACGAACCCATAGACACTAAACATGGCATAACTGAAGTTACCTTAAATGTATCATAAAACATGTGAATACAATGAGTGTAATACAACAACAGTAATAATGGATACCATTTCCTGGGGATGTGCATGTTCATTTATAGAACAGTCTGTCTATAAATTAATGCAGGAAAGTCTGTGTTCTGTGGGGATAATGCAGGAAAGATGCACATTTCCTGTGTCTCTTCTCTGCTCTCAATGTGGCAACCACATTCTTTAGCAGAATAAAACTGAGAACTTCTCGGGGGATGGGGGACAGGCCCCAGAGTGCTTTTAAAATTATTGGTTAACTATAACGAATAATTGTGTCTGATTTGTCTCAGTCGCTACATAATTCCCCCCTTTCGATCGTTGTTGTCCCTCTTATGGCAACAGCAAGCGACGTTGAAGGTGCAGAAAGATCAGACACACCACTGGCACACAAGGCTGGAAGGCTGTGATGGTCTCTGGTTGTATGTGTCTTCTGGAGTGGTGGTCATTCCATGGCGGTTGATGTAGACAGTAGACAAGCTCAGGTCTCTGAGCTTGTGCTGCAGGCGTTGAGGCAGCCAGTGCCTTGACAGTGCATCACCTGTCACCCTGGAGTCAGTTAGTGCGGGCGAGATGTTTGCTGGTGGCAGGGTTGAGGTCTTTGAGCTTGCTCAGCAGGTGTTGAGGTAGAAGGTGTCACCTGTCATTTAGACACCCGTGAAGCAGGTGGTTGCAGGAAGAGGTTATGGGAGTTGTAGTGTGAATAGGGTTTCAGACTGACCTAGGGCTGATGGCAGAAGGGCAGCAGGCGTTTGTTACCTCTGTTGTCAGCCAGAAGGCGTCTGAAGTTTGCAGTGTCTCTCTGCTCTTGTGGCGGCGCCGACTTGAGCAGGTCTGAGTGGTGCTGTGTGAGTGGTCAGAAGCTTGTGCTTCTGAGTAATCCTCAGGTAAGTACTTTTCAAGGAGCTGTCTTACTAGCGTTAGAAGCTCCTACAGGTTCGATGCAGGCATGTCCAGTCGCCCTTGTGCAGCCTCTGGGTGGCTGCTGTGTAAAGGACGTGGAGGTTTTTGCTGGAAGTCTTTGAATATCACTTCATGTGCCATTTCAGGGTTCATCTGAATTAATCCTTCTTCTTCTGCGGCTGCAGAGGGTTTCAGGAAATGGGCAGATAAGGTATCAAGTAGAAGGCTTTGGCTCCCCCCTTTTGTACCTCTGTGATTGGTTGGGGGAGGTTCTTCTGCTGTTTTCATGTGAGGGAGGGAGGTGTTTCTCCTACTGTGGTTCATTCTGCTGCAGGTAAGAGTGTCTTGTTCAGTTCATCTCTGGTGTTGTCCAGCTGTTGGGGCTGCTCTCATTGCTGAGAAGCTCTTCAGAGCCTTTTGAAGTCTGTGGATTTTCTGTCTGTCCTGAGCCTCCCTCTCTAGCTGATCTATGCAGCTTTTAGCATGTGTCAGCTCCTCGTGGGACTCTGATCGGGAGTTTGAGGTTGTTTACCTCCTGTTTCAAACCTGTGAGGTTGTGGGCCAGGAAGAAGATGACCTCGGTCAGATCTTTGTGATCATACCCCTGGTCTGGGTCATCTGCCTTTAGTTCTTTTCCATCGTTGTCCAGTTGCTTTTGGCTCTGGTGCTGCAAGTGATCAGCAACACTGGTTAGGAGGGTGTTCCTCACGACACCTAGCCAGTCTTTTGGTCTGCCATCTGGGCAGTTAGGCTGAGCATTCTGCAACATTTTTGGCACACTTGTGGTGAGAGACTAATGCAAGATCAAACAGAATTTAGAGCTGAAGGCACAGGTTAAATAAATGTTAGGTTAAATAAATGACTTAAGATGGATCTTATGGTCAAATTATTTCTCAGAACTTGCTGATGGCTCACAACAGGCTTGATCTCTGAACAAATGAAAAGAGAGAAAGGAAGAGGAACGCTTCCCTCTTAGATTGGGTTTATTAGTGGTGCTCAAAATTGTGCCATAGCAATCGTTTAAATTATTTTTGTAACTGGCTCATAAAATTGAAGCAACTGTTGTAAACAAAATCAAGAGGGAAAGTATGTCTCGTTACTTGTGGTTCTATTGGGAAACTAAACCACACGAGAACAAAAAGGAAAATGTAAATAAATCAAATAGATGAAAGAAGTGTTACTAGTAAAACGAATAGCTGACTGCTATTATGATTAAAATCAATAAAAAGATTTAAAGTGATTAAAACAGCAGAATGACCTGGTATTGGGAATAGTCAATAGCACTAGTGATTAACAATTAGATTAGCTTTGGAGATCAATCTATAGTTGGTCACAGCTGCAGCATGTTCAGGACCACACCATGTGTGTGTCCTTCCCTGAAGTTTAGTCAATAAATCCTAGAATTCTTCTTTAGCTAAACAGTTTACATGTAATTAAATTTATATTTAACTATCCTCGTAACTGCAGATTTAGCTGAACAGCGTTCAGGGAGAACCTGAGTGCAGGTGAAATTAGCTGAGAAGAATTAAAGGTAAGGAAAGAGAAAAGTTAGAAAACCAGGAATGTGGTTAAAGGAAATTGGTTTAGATCACTTCACTGCATACATACAAGTTACAGCAGAGATGTCAATTCAAGCTCTTGTTTTATCTACATCTAACAAGCCAGCCACTAGTGATCTGCATGCGAATCGAACGTTGTATCAAATGTTGTCGGAATTATCAAAGGTCCACTTTTAAGCAGGCAGTGTTTTAAGCGAATGGCGCAAGGCCGTGCTAGGCATTGTGTGGGGGCAAGCTGTGCTGCCCAGAAAGGTGACTAACTGGTGTAGGAGGCAAGGGTCCTGTTGATGTCCTCCATTCATTCAGGTTAGTCTGAGTCTGTGGCAGTAACATTGGGACTTTCAGATCTGCCCTGCTTGGTGTCGAGGGCAGCACTCAATCCGTGTTTCGGACTTCTGGGTCTGAGAAATCCTTTATGCCGGCTGGTTTCAGCTGCTAGTAGTCTGAGAGCATCTTGATTCTGGCTGGATGTGCTCCAGAACAGAGAGTTTGTCTTGGTGGGTTGCCCCAGTCAAAGACTTCGGGTGAAATGTAATGTTTTTATATGTTGGCATGGGCGCTGTGGTCTGCTAAGCAGTGGGCTCATTTTCCAGCTGCTCTCTGTGCTCAGCAGCTGTCAGAGCCTCCTGAAGACTGGTGATCTACCTCAGTTGCTCCACTCTGTCAGGGTCCTTGCATCTGTCCTGTGCCTTCTCATGCTGAGTGGGTTGGTTCTCCGTGGAACTCTGTGACTTGCAGCATTCGTTCTTTTACCTCCTGTTGGAAGCCTGTATGAGCATGGGCTAAGGAGAAGATGAAGCTCTTTGTGACTTAGGTCGGGCGTCAAGTGTCCGCTTGTGCTGCCGATCTCGCCGTTTCTTGCTCTGCCGTTGCAGGTCGTTGGCTGCTTTGGCTGAAGGGTGTCCATCACATTGTTCCGCTGGTCTCCAGGGGGTCCTGGATGGCAGGGCTGGCTGTCCTAGGCAAACTGGCACACTTAGGGAGATAGCATAGGCAAATGCAAGTTTCGTACAGAACGGCTATGTGGGTCAGGTAGGGAGTGAATAGCTGAGGTGGGGGAAGCCAGTGCTTAGTGCTGGTCACAACTAAAGGATTTGAGTATCTTTGTTGACAGCTGTAAGCTGTGCTGAGTGACGACTGGGCTGGTACATGGTAGCCGTACTTCATGTACTCTGCACTAAGAAGTGAGGAGGGGCAGCTAAGAGATAGGAATTGGGATGTTAATAACCTATAACCCATTATACCTCATTAAGGAAACAACAGTTTCAAGAACTACCATAATCCTATACAGAGAGGGAAGATTAGTGATGATAAAATAACTAACAATAGGGTAAAAGCAGAAAGTCCTTCCTTTAGCTCTAGGGAACAAAAGGGGAGGTGAATACACAAATTGATTTAATTAAATTTCAAATCTAATTGAAACCAACTTGGCTGAATAGAGATATTCAGGCTTAAACCAAAGAAAATGAATGAAATAAAATAAGCCACAGAGGAGGAATAAAGTCGAAATAAAAATGAAAGTAGAATTTCCTTATAGATTTAGGAATCTAAAAGGAAAGATAAATAGACAAAATTGATTTAATTACATTTTCAAATTTAACTAAATTCAACTTGGCTGCAAGGGATAGTCAGGTCAACAAAGTGTTTGAAGGAAATAAACTAAGATAAAAATAGCATGGAGGAACAACGTCGAAATAATAAAAACGACCACACCCACACAAACGGTTTAAATCAGTGATGGATGCCTTTGAGGAATGCCTTGTGAAGCTTCGGAACCTGTGCGAATCATTTGTCTTGCATCAGTGATTCAAAGCGTGTATCAAACTGCTAAAGTCATGTGATTTTGGTAAACGAGGCTTTGTGATGCATCATGGCTGTTTCAAAGTAATTTGGAATTTCAGTGGTTTGTTTCTAAGTCTCATGGACCCATGTCTATACATGATTTGTATATGAAATGTGTATAACACATTTGAATAACGCATTTGATAAAGGGAAGAGAAACTCTTGTTTGTCTGATTTAGCCCAGTTTTCATAAACGAGTTTACCGAAAATTTACCGAAATATCATGTCTTAACAGAAACCTCATGTTCAAGGATATTAGATGATTCGTTGATCGCTTTTAATTGATTACAACTTCAATAAAACATTTGTAAATGGTTTATTAAAGATGTCTCATTCAGTTAAGTTTTCGCTGCACTTACTGTTCTGACCAGCAGGGGTCACCAGCTTCTGGCGCTTTGAGCGGTTTGACGCAGTGAATCGTTGGTGACGCAATTGATTCGAATGATTCGGAGCTTCACAAAGTTTCGCATTCCCCATCACAGTTTAAATCATAGTCCCTAAAGGGTCCCAAAGCCTACAGAGTCTTTGGTTCGAATATTACACTTCACGCTTGCATGTCGCGGAGTGCAAGTCCACATCACAAAACCTTACAAATGTGAGCGGAGTCCCAGTAACTATCTGTATCTGTATTTGTAACAATCTCAGAATTATTAGTATCTGTATTCGGATAAAACCGGAAGTGGGCGTGGCTTTACCCTGAAGTTTGTACAATTTCTTGAGAAGACCATTATGTCAATGGTATTACAGCCTATATATCTGTTTTCTTCGTAGATATCACTAAATTATGCCTTGTATAACTGAAAAATTATAATGATTATAACATTTATTTAAATATCTTTACTTATTTAACTGTCTGAGCTGATAGTCTCGATGGGTGTACGTGCAGTTGTGCTTCAGTTTACAGGGTTCGAATCCCAGCTCGGGGACCTTTCATGATCCGAAAAATAAAGAGGCTATTCAAAATAAAACAGTAAGGGTTCCTACACAGTTCGGAAAAGTAATTTTTAAAGTTAAGTCATTTTCAGGCCTGGAAAGTATGGAAAAGGCAATAAGAATGCTGCTACTTGATTTGCGTTCAGTTCATTCATAGAATTTACACTCATTGGTCCTCATTTATCAAACGAACGTAGAAATGAGTGTACATAAAAATCAGCTTACGACAACGCTCACATGTGATTCATTAAACTTTCATATGTGGCTAATTCCATACTAGCTTAGTTTAAACATTATTAATATACATTTGGTTATTTTAGTACCTCACTCCACAGAACATCCTTTAAATTTATTTTATTTAGAACAGAACAAGAATGAAAAATAATTAGCTATATATTATAAATTAAAACAAAAATTAGGTTATAGTGGCATTCATTATAAAGCAGAAATTAGTTTATTTAAAGCAAAACTGAGTTGGGCTAACAAGCCTACCTTTCTCATTCGGGAGGAATCCAAACGTTTCCATATTTGCGAAACTACTGCGAACTACTGTTCCTTATGTAAACAAGGCTTTCTATTTCACTCTTGTTTCAATATCCAAAAATGTGTTTGGTTGGGCATTGCACGCGCCGACTCGTACAGACAAATAGCAGACCATTTAAACTAAGCAGTGTTAACTTTGTATTCATTTTAGTTTGCTGATAAATGGCTAAAATGTCAAATTAGCAACACTAGAACTGATATGTTGGGTCTGCATGTGTGAGTGAGGCAATCAATTAGATTTAATAAAATAAAGATAAATATTTTAATAAAATAAAGAAAACAAATACAACGTGAGCGTAGCCTGTACTAGCCCTACTTGATGCACAAGTTTTTCTCTCTCTTTTTTTTTTAATCTGTTAATTATTTCAGTGAAATAGATTTTGTGTAGTCCTAGGCCTATTTTTTTTATTTATTTATTTTTTTTATTCCTTGAAGGCTATATTATTCTGTTTTTCTCTAAGTTGTAGGTGTATGATGTGTGAATCCTAATGTTCTGTTGATGTTGCCATTTGCGCATCCAAAGCGAAATCCCTGAAAAGAAAAAAAACAAAAACATTTGTGGTATTTTAAGACACACATCTATTCTAATTTAATTTTAAGTTGACATTTTAATCGTGTCGTTTAATGGTTAATGATCGGTTAGTGAGTGATTGTCGGTCAGGAAAATAAACTAAATGTTCACATAACAATTCTCCACCAGATTTACTATGCTGCACACAAGTTCCCGCTGACTCAAAATATACATAAGGTCTGTATATATTTGATTACTGTTAGTTGCAACGAGTGTTTTTGTGTAATTCACTGTGTATGTTGATGATAATACAAGGGAGAGAGAGTTTATAGATAAAAGACTTTAATGCACACTTCTTGTACTGTGATTTATTCAGCTCTTATGGTGATTTTCTGGAGTGAAAACACACTTCATGTTTTGTGTGATGTACAATAAACTTAATAAAACTCATCAGTAAAACTGTGGCCATCATTTAGACAGGGTCCGGTACAACAGGCTTGAACTAACAGTGGTTAAAAGCAAGATGACAACATGAGTTATAACCACAATTAAACTGAACTATACTTGTTCTATCTCCATGCAGCATACATTTTCTGGCTCTGTTGGCATCATTTTCAGACTCCAGTTCGAACTGAACACCGCTACGGAGAGTTTCTGACATTATTAGTGTGTGAGATTGTTCTGTCACCGGAGCTCAGAGCATCAGCTCTTGAAGCTCTGCCCTCTTAGGCCAGGAGCAGCAGCTCATTTGCATTTAAAGGGACACACAAAAACAGTGCATTTTTGTTCAACCCCAAAAAGTGGCAATTTTAACATGTTATAAAAAATTATCTGTGAGGTATTTTGAGCTAAAACTTCACATACACATTCTGGGGACATCGGAGACTTATTTTACATCTCTTAAAAATAGGCATAATAGGTCCCATTTAAGGTTTTTCCTATGCATAATTCATTTTCCAAAACCAATTTCAGATTAACCTGTGCATCGTGCTGAAAACATAACGTCCAAACATCATTGGGTTATGTTGAACGTTCACCTATGCATTCATGTATATCTTAATACAGGAGTGTCCAACCCTGCTCCTGGAAAGCTACTGTCCTGCAGACTTCAGTTCCAACCCTGCTCCAATACACCTATCTGTAATGAACAAGCAACCCTGAACACCTTGATTAGCTGGGTCAGGTGTGTTTGATTGGGGTTGGAGCTGAAATCGGCAGGATGGTAGCTCTCTAAGAGCAGGGTTGGACACCCCTGCCTTAATAGGTAAGTTTGCATATTGTGCATGTATATAGACAGCACTCATTAAGTATATACAGTTCTGTTAACAGAAATGGAGAAGATTTGTTCCATTTTGTCCATTGTGTGTCCATTGTGGCTTCAAGCCACAAGGCAAAACCTGTTTTGTGAGTGGGGTCAGTTTACACCTCAGGTCTTAGGACTGAAGGACTGGGGTGAACAATGGGGAAAATGGTGATAGGATTAGTCTGCACAGTGACATGCTAATGTCATCATTATTCCCTTGCACAAATGGTAAGGGTGATTGTCTTTGCAGGCTTATCTCCTAGCCCATCTATTTTCTTGTTTGTGGTAGAAAGGGGACTGTTGATGTAATAGGGGAGTCTGCCCTCATGTTTGCATGCTGATCAATACACCACATTCCCTTTCAATTTCTTCTCCATTCTTAACTTTGATGTTTACTTTGCAGTGTTTTCAGCCAAATAATGTTTCCAAATAAGGTTTCAGACATTTAAATATGCATAAGCACCAGTAAAACAATACATAAATGCCTGGTTTCACAGACAAGACTTAAGCTAGTCCTAGACTAAAATGCATATTTGAGCTGTTTGAGGACTGCGGAGCAAGCTAAGATGGCGACGCTCATCTCGCATTATAGATCAAGTAAAAGATCATTTATAAAGGTTTTTAAATGACAAAACACACTCACACATATTTGAGAATCGAAATATCAGATATTTGATGACGTGGTAAGTAAGTTTGCGAATATTTTAAATAAAAAAAGAAAAACAACATAATAGCGATCCATCTGTCATACGGTGTTATTGTGGCTGCATTCAGTGTACGTGACATGCATGGCGCGTCGCCATGGAAACAATAAGGGCAAACGTTCTAAAATAACGGTCGCCTAAAAAAAACTCACTCTGGGGGGTCAGTTAGAATATTTTAAACTCACGCTTGAAAGGGTTAAAAGGGTCATGAATTGCGTTGTTTTATAATGTCACCTGGGGTGCACTTATAATGTTAGTATGCTTTTTACATCAAAAATTGTCATAATTTAGAAATAAAAAGCATTTTTGCTACCCTGATTTTAGCCCTCTGATTTGAACGCTCTGTTTTAAGGGGTATGTTTGCTGTGAGATTTCAGTGTAAACGCCCACTGTTGTGATTGGCTAACATTCCATTTGAAATATCCAAGTATTACTCTATTTTTTAGCACATTTACTATTACATCTCTTAAGGTTAACTAATCGTGAAAAGTGCTACATTACATTTAGATATGGCATTATATTTAGATGGCATGAAAGGCTGCAGTGATGAACAGCCGATCACAGCCAGCACAACATGATATAGCTAAGAGATTTGTTGAATAAAACGGGAGTTCCCTTTCGAAAGGGAACTCGTGCTGCCTCTGCGGGAACCGGTGTCTGAAACACATATCCAATCTCGGTCATATTGACCGACGACAGCCCACAACATTATAACGATGCGACGCGATAGTATATAAGGGGCGCCCAGATAACATGTCATCCTCTTTTCGTCTTCAGGGACTGTCATGTTTGAAGCACTATCTGGCAATGAAATGTACAGAGAAATCCAAGAGATTTGTTAAGTGTGTGGATTAGTGTCCACATTATCTGACACCAGATGAAACACACGAGCTGTGCATTATCTGTCTGGGCGAAGAGCATGCACGGGAGGCTCTTGAGGGAGCAAATTGTGAACATTTTATTTAGAGAATGCTCAGGTCTCGTCTGGCTCTCTTCTTGAGGGAAGAGAGTTCAGCATCTGTGCCCAGTGGCTCTGGTCCTGCTCGTGCTGAGGCAGAGCGGAGACTCAGGTCATAGGGTTCTCAGAAGGAGTTTGCCGAACAATTTGAGAGGGGTGTGGACCTCTCGAGTGGTTCGGCGGCTCGCAAAACAGAGCTGCTGGAAGAGGATGTGCTTTCATCGGCATCCTCAGGTCCATCAGCTGGTGCTCTTCCTGCAGAGCAGAAGATGGTTGAGATAGATAAAGAATGTGAGATCGCTGAATCCTCTCAGCCACCCTACCCCGTGTATGCAGAGCTTATGGAGGTTATGGAACGTGCCCCCGGCAGACTAGAGTTGCCATGGCAGCACAATAGGAGAGAGACCGCACACGGGAGGCTTGACAATTGGTTTCAATATGAATAGGCAATAAGGCAATATGACAATATGAATCAGTTTCTCCGGCCATAAACCCCCAGCTCTGGTGAGCCTTCCATTCCTTCCTGACCTGCATGCTGCAGGGCTTTTCAGAGATACCAAATGTTTAGAGGTTTCACCACGGCAATTTCCTCTCCTTGGTCTTTAAAAATGGCTGACATTAATTTAGTGATCAAATTTAACATCCTTATGGTAATATGATATTTTGTAATTATCATTTAAATCTGACTAATTTTCAAATTGTTCAAAATCAACATCTCAGTAAAATGTTATGGGGTTTCAAAATATGACTTTCTGTTACGACATTGATTTCATATATGTCCACTGTAGAGGACACCAGGACTTAAAGCATGTTTATTACACATTTTGGGAGACACAACAAGTGAATAGGGAAAGAAATTATATATCAATATTCCTATGAAATATTAGATATTATTGTGAAAATCTTGCCAATTATAACTCCAGGTATTACACTTCTTTTTTCATTACACATTGCCCCAAAAATACATGAATATGCAATTTAGACACAGTGGGCCAGATTTACTAACAGCTTGCGCCAGTGCAAACCCCCCCTTTGTCGTTAAAAAACTACTGTCGGGATTTACTAAAGACACGCAGTGCAAAATTAGTGCCGAAAAGGCGTGGACTGAGTTGTTTTTGCGGCTGACCTTATTGCATATGCATTTGTAGGAGTTTCCCATTCAGAAGCAAAATTTATGGGAGGAAAGTATTTAAATGAATCATGCAACACGATTTACTACTATTTGCGCTCGTCAATTAACTGGTATTTGCGCCATTATTTAAAGTCCAAAAAAGTATGTCTTAACCTATTTTGCAACATGGCTGCAACTGTTTGCTGGGAGAAGACACGCAGAGAACAGAGAGCACGTGGTAGAAGAGAGAAAATATTTTCCACTCGTATTAATTTCTTTGGAATGCCAGAGGAAGACGTTATCCGAACATATCGTTTGCCAAGCCATGTTGGCCTATATATAGCATATATATACAGTGGGTACGGAAAGTATTCATACCCCCTTAAATTTTTCACTCTTTGTTATATTGCAGCCATTTGCTAAAATCATTTAAGTTCATTTTTTTCCTCATTAATGTACACACAGCACCCCATATTGACAGAAAAACACAGAATTGTTGACATTTTTGCAGATTTATTAAAAAAGAAAAACTGAAATATCACATGGTCCTAAGTATTCAGACCCTTTGCTGTGACACTCATATATTTAACTCAGGTGCTGTCCATTTCTTCTGATCATCCTTGAGATGGTTCTATACCTTCATTTGAGTCCAGCTGTGATTATACTGATTGGACTTGATTAGGAAAGCCACACACCTGTCTATATAAGACCTTACAGCTCACAGTGCATGTCAGAGCAAATGAGAATCATGAGGTCAAAGGAACTGCCTGAAGAGCTCAGAGACAGAATTGTAGCAAGGCACAGATCTGGCCAAGGTTACAACAAACATTTCTGCTGCACTTAAGGTTCCTAAAAGCACAGTGGCCTCCATAATCCTTAAATGGAAGACGTTTGGGACGACCAGAACCCTTCCTAGAGCTGGCCGTCCGGCCAAACTGAGCTATCGGGGGAGAAGAGCCTTGGTGAGAGAGGTAAAGAAGAACCCAAAGATCACTTTGGCTGAGCTCCAGAGATGCAGTTGGGAGATGGGAGAAAGTTGTAGAAAGTCAACCATCACTGCAGCCCTTCACCAGTCGGGGCTTTATGGCAGAGTGGCCCGATGGAAGCCTCTCCTCAGTGCAAGACACATGAAAGCCCACATGGAGTTTGCTAAAAACACCTGAAGGACTCCAAGATGGTGAGAAATAAGATTCTCTGGTCTGATGAGACCAAGATAGAACTTTTGGGCCTTAATTCTAAGTGGTATGTGTGGAGAAAACCAGGCACTGCTCATCACCTGTCCAATACAGTCCCAACAGTGAAGCATGGTGGTGGCAGCATCATGCTGTGGGGGTGTTTTTCAGCTGCAGGGACAGGACGACTGGTTGCAATCGAGGGAAAGATGAATGCGGCCAAGTACAGGGATATCCTGGACGAAAACCTTCTCCAGATTGCTCAGGACCTCAGACTGGGCCGAAGGTTTACCTTCCAACAAGACAATGACCCTACGCACACAGCTAAAATAACGAAGGAGTGGCTTCACAACAACTCTGTGACTGTTCTTGAATGGCCCAGCCAGAGCCCTGACTTAAACCCAATTGAGCATCTCTGGAGAGACCTAAAAATGGCTGTCCACCAAGGTTTACCATCCAACCTGACAGAACTGGAGAGGATCTGCAAGGAGGAATGGCAAAGGATCCCCAAATCCAGGTTTGAAAACCTTGGTGCATCTTTCCCAAAAAGACTCATGGCTGTATTAGATCAAAAGGGTGCTTCTACTAAATACTGAGCAAAGGGTCTGAATACTTAGGACCATGTGATATTTCAGTTTTTTTCTTTTAATAAATCTGCAAAAATGTCAACAATTCTGTGTTTTTCTGTCAATATGGGGTGCTGTGTGTACATTAATGAGGGGAAAAAAATGAACTTAAATGATTTTAGCAAATGGATAACAAAGAGTGAAAAATTTAAGGGGGTCTGAATACTTTCCGTACCCCCTGTATATAAATATATATATATATATATGTGTGTGTGTGTGTGTGTGTGTATAGGCCAACATAGCTTGACAAACGATATTATATATGTGTACGTGTTTGTCAGATTACATGTGACAAGTTGCACCTGTCTCTACCCACACCTGATGAGAGCATCAGCTCTGCTTATTTGTGTCCCAACACTAAGTTGCGCTGCTCTTGTTAGATTGTTTTGGTCATTATGCAAATGATTTGACTGCGTCTGTGTTTTTTTAATTTGCGCGTCAGCAGTAGATCATGCGCAAAACTTTTCTGATGAAGTAACAGAGCTCATAATAAAAAGTATTTAAATTGACTTAGATTGCTCAACAGGTAAGATATCTAAAAATCATTGTTAAATGTCAGTGCTGCCTAACTTTTGTAACAATAATTATTGTACCCGACAGCTGAAGCACGGGTGCTTCCTCTGGGGTGGAAGCACTGTACTAACAGGGCAGCTGACTGGGTCTTGCTGACGACTTTCGCACCATGAAGTGAACAGTTTCCACTTCAAAGTGTAGAGTTTCCTTGTGGAGTGCACTCTGGATTGGAGGATGGTCTCAACAACCTCAGTTGAGAGACCTCCCTTCGAAGAGTAACATTTTAAACAATATCTCAAATGTATCACAATATCACAAATTTGGTCACAGGCCTGCGGAGTTCCACCACCTTCATCTTTGTCAAAGTAGCCTTCTCTGCCAATGGTAAATGGGGTCACTGCTGTAGTATTACTAGTACTACTAGCTGGAGTGCCAAAATTATAAACATATAGTTTGATAATTTGTTAGCATTAATGCAAAATTTGCATTTTGCAATTAACATTACATTAGCCTACTCCTAACCTGCGGAAAGGCTGCTGTCATCATCATAATCGGTGGACTCCTTTTTGCTAGGGTTGGTATGACTGGGGCTGGGGTCGTCCAAACTGCTAGTGCCAGCTGATGTCCGCAAGCTGTCAAACACGGTGCATCCCTCTGCTTACAAGTTTATTCTGTGTGCCCTCAAATGTTTCATTAGGTTTGACGTGTTTCCCCCTTTACACGCAACTGTTGTAAAACATTCGCTGCATGTCGCAGTGCCAGGTTTCGGTACCCAACTCTACTGATAATACTTCCTATTCTTTCGTTTTCTGCCTGAATGAAACGTCACTTCATCATTGTGTATCAGACATTGCCACCTTGTGGAATAAATGTGAATTGCACTTATTCCATCGTCAAAGATGCCAGGTAATATTTATGAGCTTTATATAATGTTAAAAGCATAAGTGACTTTGCATATCATTTAGTGCTCCCAGCTTTGTTGCCATACTAAAAGCAACAATGAATAATTCACCTCAGATCTTAAACAAATGTATACAAGAACATTCAAACTCTGAACAAACAAGTGCATTCTATAACAAAGATTGTTTTAGTAAATCATAGGGGTGTAACGATACACAAAAATGACGGTTCGATACATACCTCGGTTTTTTAAGTTAAGGTTCGGTACGGGTTCAGTACAGCAGGGTGAGAAAACAAAACAATTTTTTAAACAATGTTTTACTGAACCAACTGTATCTCTGTCTTTAAATTTACTCAATTATAATTAAAAATATCTTATGCTGCTAATGCTGTAAACTATTGTAAAGGTTACAATTACCAACAGAGCCCAAATTATTCAATTCAGTTGCTATTTATTTTTAGATATAATCATCAACACTCAAATAATAATAAAAAATGTATGTATTGTAAACATGTAAATTACACATAAGGCAGTTTTTGCATTAACTTCTGTTTCTCCAATTCGTTGTTGAAATATAATAATTTACACAGTGGCTGTTATAATTTGTTTTCATGACAGATTTATTTAGAACTTACATTAATATAGTGCATATATTTAGCAAAACAGTTCATTTCTCTAGCGAACTAATAAGCTGTTGACACTGAATGGCTTTTCTGAGGTAAATGTAATACCACGTTTTACTGACATCTTCCTGCGGTTAAAACACTGATTAAGCGATTTAACAAGATATGATGTTTCAGTAAGTTGTACTGTATCTTTCAACATACCTTCATGTTCATTCTGTAGAAGTAAAGAGGAAGGGATGATCGTGTTCACTCGCTGCTGTTTGAACTGAGGCACCTATACAGCGATCTGTCACGCCACATCAAAGGCACTTTGTTTCTTATTAAAAGTAACAAAACACAGAGCTTATTGCGATTATTGGTGGTTAATGCTGGTTAAAATAGGTTAGGCTAAAAATCATTAGTGTAGATCGCCTGTGACTGACTGTATTTGTCGTCTAACTGCATGAACCGAACCGTGACGTCCTTACTGTGATGGTTCGGGATGAATACCATTGCATGTATCGCAGATGTACCGTTACACCCCTAGTAAATCAGAATATATTTTTAATAATGTTTAAATGGTGTAATATTTGTGAATTTGATATTACAAATTCATTTTGATATGTCTGTGCTTATCCATTTCCTTGCGAGTGCCGGCAAGATTAATCTCTGGTGCTGTGCACTTGCCGCGAGAGCTCACCCACACACTCTTCTGATTGGCTGTGGTTTTTGAATCATAGACTTTTAGTTTTATAAATGAGGACAGTCTTTTTAGGATGAACAAAAATGGTTTTGGTAATCATATTAAAAATAACATTTAAATTAGATAATATTCTGACTTTTGTGCGTTGAAGTTTTGGAAAAAGTTGTGTGAAGAAAGTGGGACTATCACGTTGAGCCAAGGGAATAAGACTGGATGATGTCATCAGGGTCTGCATACCTTAGATATACCATATATGTTTATTTTTTTTTTTTTTTATAGAAACACATTATAGCATAGACAACATCTCGGGTTCCACATGTAACCATGGTTCCCTGAGAAGGGAACAAGATGCTGTGTCAGAGTCTTCGACACTCTGGGAATGCCTCTCCATGACTGTGTCGTGAAGTCTGTGTGAAAACCAGTTGTGGACACTAAGACAAAAGCACACTGGTCCAAGGAGAGGAACCCAAATCTAGGTTGTAGAACCTAACGAAGGTGTGCAGGGAAGACCACCCCGCAGCATCACAGACATCCTGGAGAGAAACTCATGATATAAAAGGGATAGTTCACCCAAAAATTAAAATTATGTCATTAATTACCCTCATGTCATTCCACACCCGTAAGACCTTCGTTCGTCTTCAGAACGCAAATTAAGATCAGATGGCTCAGTAAAGCTTGCATTGCCAGCAATAGCACTCCCTTTTTCAATGCCCAGAAAGTTACTAAAAACATATTTAAAACAGTTCATGTGACTACAGTGGTTCAACCTTAATATCATAAAACGATTAGAATACTTTTTGTGTGCCAAGTGACTTGACTTTATTTAACAATATCTAGTGATGGGCGATTTCAAAACACTGCTTCATGAAGCTTTGAAGCTTAACGAATCATTTGTTTTGAATCAGTGGTTCGGAGCACATATCAGACTGCCAGAGTCATGTGAACTATTGAAGTTTCAAAACACTTATGACGTAACAAAGCCTCGTTTACTGAAATCATGGAATTTTGGTGCTCTGAACCACTGATTAGAAATAAATGATAAAGTTTTAAAGCTTCATGAAGCAGTGTTTTGAAATAAAATATCCTGATGCATCCAAGCTTTATAATGGCAGTGAGCAGGACCAACGTGTATGGAGCTGAAGAAAGTGCCTCCATCCACATCCATCCATAAGATATCATAAATGGGTTATAAGACATTTTTCTTAAGCTGGGGACACACTTAACGATTGTAAGGCCGATTATGAATGTAATTTGATACTTATGATCATGCCCAAGCGCGCAGAGTCAGAGCCAGTTGCATTCAGTCTGTGTTTATTTAAATTCCGTGTGCAAGTATAAATCTGCTTCAGTCAAAGGAAAGAGTCTTTGTGTGTTGAGCTCAGTCTTAGAATGTTTCAGCTAGTCGTTAAGTGTGTCCCGGGCTTTAGGGTAAAATCAAAGTTTTGTGGAAAACACAAAACATACTTTTTTGTATAAATGCTGAAATGTACGATATGGATGTGTTGTCAACATTTTAACGTAGCATTATTACATTTTTACACCTAAAATAAATAATTTATGAATCTTTCATATCATAAAGTCAGCTGAATAATTTTCCATTTTACCATTTATGGACATATTTTAGATCCCGGAACCCTACCCAAACCTTAATCATTTTATAGAGAATATAAGAATACAATATAATGGACAGAAATGTGTAGCAAAATGACAATTTTAAAAAACAATATAGCATTAAAAAGATATTTTGAGCCACTATTCCCACTCCTACCTTTAAACCTACCCATAGCAGTTTCTTAAAAATATGTACAGTTATAAAGAAAAGCATAATAGACAATTGTAATCATGGTAATTTATTTATTGCAAAAAAGTCAAAAGCGGTACCAGGGTATCACAAACAGAAGAGGACAGATGAGGTAAGTAATGTAAAACAGTTCTTTATTGCAGGTAACAAGCAGAGCAGGAATACAACAGGTAAGGATATTTGAAGTTTGACTTGAACTTAGCTGGAATATAACACAGTCTTTCTAGTGCAGGTGCTGTGATGGTGAAGCAGGCAGACAAATAGGGAACAGAATGACGAAGACACTGACACTGAGGATGAGGATGAGGATGAGGATGAGGATGAGGATGAGGATGAGGATGAGGATGAGGATGAGGATGACCAGGTAAGCGCTCAGGTGAGTCTGTAGTCAAGTGACGAGACCAAACAGTGAGGTGAATGGAGTGGTGGCTTATAAAGGGTGACCTGATGATGGTGAACAGGTGCAGGTGATTAGAACTCCGGGGATTGTGAATGAGTGGGCGGATCTGGTGCTGATGGTTGGGTCGATGGTGTTGCTGACTCCATGACACAGGGCCTAAAACTAACTTTTTGCCACACCTGCCAATGAAACAATATTTTAGATACTAGTGAAAATTTAAAAAAAGCAATAGCACAAATAATTACAATGCAACAAAGATACAAATTAAGTAAACTGTTATGGAGGGACTGAGACGAGAGGCGTGTGGATCCATATGCAAAGCCTTTTATTTACAAAAATGTGTTCAGAACAGGCAGGGGTCAAACAAAGGCAAACAGGTATGATATAGGCAAGACAAAGAGCATTCCAGGGACAGGCAAGGGTCAACAAACAGAAAACGTAATCCAGTGGACAAGGCAAGAGGATAATCCAGATAACCAGGATAAAATCCAGGCGTGGAGCAAACAGTATCCGAACAGGGCGAGACAAGAGAGTAATCCGAGGCGAGCAAGAGTTCAGGGCAGGCAGAGAACAGGCAGAACACAGGAAAGTAGTAAGTAGTATACCAACTGTATTTTGTGTGTTAATTAGTGAAGCGGCTAGTGTTTTTCGGATCATTTATTACTTTGTAAAGTTGCGAATCTTTATGAGAGATGTCGTTACGGCACACAGGGACATTTCAGTTTAGTACATTTATTAGTTAATCAATAATATCACAATACAATAAACAATTTTCGTGCCCTTAATTGTCCTTACTTTACTCACCTTCCACAACAGTGCTGCTGCACGACTACAAGAGCATCCTGGCCCTGCAATACATAAACAACCCGCTGTCTGTACTTCACCTGTCACTGATGCGTTTCCATTGTCGGACTGAAGGTGAGCGTGGTATTGCGTGCCAGGGCCAGTCGTGTTTCCACTGTCATATATGCGATGCTAAAGGCTACTTATGCTAATCATTGCGATAATAAATACACACGTTTATGGAAAATACCAGAAACTGCTTAAAGAACGTAGACAACTAATGTATGATTATAATCGTGCATTTATTTGATTTATTTTATTTTATTTTATTTCAGAAATGTGATGTAAACATATTATATTTTATAAATATATTTCTAAATGTGTAAGCCTTTGGATTTAAAAGCCTTAATGGAGTTGCTTTGTGGATTCTTGTGATCGTAAATAAATGTAAGCAGGTGCAACTGAATTGATATGTGTTCTCTTTTTATGTGAATATAAATATCAGTTAGATTCAGCATGATTGATGTGCACTCCTGACTCAAATTAATAAATTACTGTTACTGTAACATTTTTTAATTGTAAAACATTGTTCAAATATTGATGTTGGAATAGAATAAAAGGCTTCAAATAATGACAAAATGTTTGCAATTTTTAATCGCTAAATCTTGAATGACTGTCAACTGTTGAATGAATGAGTGGAAACATCCCGCTTGTTTTCTTAAAACCGGAAGACACTCCCACTTTTTACGCAAGGCCTCATGGGGTATAGGAAACTTGTGGATAGTCCTTGTGATTGACTAAAGGTTTGAAAATGATTAGAGCAATGGAACATGGGAAATGTAGTCTGGGGTAACATGTAACTCTGTATGAGCAATGAAAAAGTCTGGTGAAAAGTGAAAAGTGAACAGGTGACCTCTGGTGGTGAGTGGATGGAAACGGCAGGCGCAGAATACGTGACAGTGCTTTTCATGCAGGTATAACAGTAGTTTTCAGGTACAGAAATGTAATAAAGTAAGCTAATCAAATAAATAAAACTGCATAGTCTTCATATCCTTTTTAAAGTTCAAGAGCAGTGAGTGATTTATTTATTTTTTTGCGGGGGGGCTAACATTAAAAAACGCAGACAGCATAGCAGCAGGGTTAATAGGATGCTGTCACTTTAAGAGCGAATGCACACACGGATCATGCATTTTCTTTCTCAACTGAAGATATAATTGACTATGTTTACTAGGATACTCCCTGAGATAGGCATTTTTTGACATTAGCATTTTGTGTGAACTTGTTCGTTCAAGCACAGGAAGGCATGAAAAAGAGCTCAACTTAGTATTTGCGCACTGTCAGAGACACGGCTTCAGAGCGCACGCTTCGGATGTTTCGGATGTTGAAATTCCCACATAGCGGGTGAATAACAAATTCCCTTTCACATCTTCTAGTGCTTGAATATTTACAGTGGAAAGGCTTAAACTTTTGTGATGATGCAGCACTGACCATCAACTGTACAGAGCATCATTCACATTCATGTTCTCACAACATTGCATTGTTAGAATTCATAAAAATGTTACCGGCCATCTGGTGACTGACACAGTTTCATATACAGTGGGTACGGAAAGTATTCAGACCCCCTTAAATTTTCCACTCTTTGTTATATTGCAGCCATTTGCTAAAATCATTTAAGTTCATTTTTTTTCCTCATTAATGTACACACAGCACCCCATATTGACAGAAAAACACAGAATTGTTGACATTTTTGCAGATTTATTAAAAAAAGAAAAACTGAAATATCACACGGTCCTAAGTATTCAGACCCTTTGCTCAGTATTTAGTAGAAGCACCCTTTTGATCTAATACAGCCATGAGTCTTTTTGGGAAAGATGCAACAAGTTTTTCACACCTGGATTTGGGGATCCTCTGCCATTCCTCCTTGCAGATCCTCTCCATTTCTGTCAGGTTGGATGGTAAACGTTGGTGGACAGCCATTTTTAGGTCTCTCCAGAGATGCTCAATTGGGTTTAAGTCAGGGCTCTGGCTGGGCCATTCAAGAACAGTCACAGAGTTGTTGTGAAGCCACTCCTTCATTATTTTAGCTGTGTGCTTAGGGTCATTGTCTTGTTGGAAGGTAAACCTTCGGCCCAGTCTGAGGTCCTGAGCACTCTGGAGAAGGTTTTTGTCCAGGATATCCCTGTACTTGGCCGCATTCATCTTTCCTTCGATTGCAACAAGTCGTCCTGTCCCTGCAGCTGAAAAACACCCCCACCGCATGATGCTGCCACCACCATGCTTCACTGTTGGGACTGTTTTGGACAGGTGATGAGCAGTGCCTGGTTTTCTCCACACATACTGCTTAGAATTAAGGCCAAAAAGTTCTATCTTGATCTCATCAGACCAGAGAATCTTATTTCTCAACATCTTGGAGTCCTTCAGGTGTTTTTTTAGCAAACTCCAAGCGGGCTTTCATGTGTCTTGCACTGAGGAGAGGCTTCCGTCGGGCCACTCTGCCATAAAGCCCAGACTGGTGGAGGGCTGCAGTGATGGTTGACTTTCTACAACTTTCTCCCATCTCCCGACTGCATCTCTGGAGCTCAGCCACAGTGATCTTTGGGTTCTTCTTTACCTCTCTCACCAAGCCTCTTCTCCCCGATAGCTCAGTTTGGCCGGACGGCCAGCTCTAGGAAGGGTTCTGGTCGTCCCAAATGTCTTCCATTTAAGGATTATGGAGGCCACTGTGCTCTTAGGAACCTTAAGTGCAGCAGAAATGTTTTTGTAACCTTGGCCAGATCTGTGCCTTGCCACAATTCTGTCTCTGAGCTCTTCAGGCAGTTCCTTTGACCTCATGATTCTCATTTGCTCTGACATGCACTGTGAGCTGTAAGGTCTTATATAGACAGGCGTGTGGCTTTCCTAATCAAGTCCAATCAGTATAATCAAACACAGCTGGACTCAAATGAAGGTATAGAACCATCTCAAGGATGATCAGAAGAAATGGACAGCACCTGAGTTAAATATATGAGTGTCACAGCAAAGGGTCTGAATACTTAGGACCATGTGATATTTCAGTTTTTCTTTTTTAATAAATCTGCAAAAATGTCAACAGTTCTGTGTTTTTCTGTCAATATGGGGTGCTGTGCGTACATTAATGAGGAAAAAAAATGAACTTAAATGATTTTAACAAGTGGCTGCAATATAACAAAGAGTGAAAAATTTAAGGGGGTCTGAATACTTTCCGTACCCACTGTACATTCAGCAACACAGATTTGTACTCGCATTTAGAGCTTGTCGAGTGTTCATTTTAGGCCCTGAGCGGTATACCAAAAGTAGTTCAAATGACGATGTGTTGCAGTCACAGTCCTCTCTGGGCGTAATAGTTTTGTATGAGGTACAGAGCAGAATTTAAGTTTTTATTCGATGAAATTCTTATTTTCAACCACTCGGTGAAGGCATGCATTTTTCATTCAAACCCCCAAATCACGGCATGTCACAATCTGTGACGAAGTCGACGACAGCCAATGAGCATTTGATATCACTGTCGTAAAACGTGTCACGCTTCTTGATGCAGCAATTTTAATTCAAAGCATGCGTGGGATTTTTTTATGGGCGCTGTTTAGGATGGAGATGGGGATCGCCAGAAAAAAAGGCTTGAAATTGGATTTGTTCTCGCAATCTTTTGGATTCTAAACATTTGGATTACACCGAACCAATGAATGGTGTATTTCATGGTTGTACAAACAAAATAAATATTACATGATAATGTTTAAGCGATTACAGTAATGTTATTCATGTGAAGGTTTAAAATTGTAGGCCTGTTTAATCCTTCTAAACAAGTGCATCTGAAGAGAGAATGCTATTTTATATTAGCAAAATGAGTAAACTGCATTTAATAAATGTGATGAAAACATTACATTTACATTTAGCCGACGTTTTTCTCCAAAGTGACTTACAAATGAGAGTAGTAGAAGCAGTCGAATCAACATGAGTACAATACAAAAACAGTACGTAAGTGCTGTGTCAAGTCACAGTTTCATCAGTAAAGTGCTCTTGGCAAGGTTTTTTTTTTTTTTTTTAAATATATACGCAAATAGATGGAGAAAGAATAGAAAGTTGAAAAAGAAAGAGTAAAATATAAATAAAAAGTGCTATATTACTGGGTCGAGTGTTGTCTTTAGCAGTTTTTTGAAAATGGCTAAAGACTCAGCTGCTCGGATAGAGCGTGGTAGGTCATTCCACCAACCAGGAACAGACCAGGAGAAGGTCCGTGAGAGTGATTTTGTGACCCTTTGGGATGGCACCACAAGACGCCGTTCACTTGCAGAACGCAAGCTTCTGGAGGGCGCATAAGTCTGAAGTAGTGAGTTTAGGTATAGTGGTGCAGAGCCAGTGGTTGTTCTGTAGGCAAACATCAGAGCCTTGAATTGGATGCGAGCAGCTATTGGCAGCCAATGCAAACTGATGAAGAGAGGTGTGACATGCGCTCTCTTCGGTTCGTTAAAGACCAGTCTTGCTGCAGCATTCTGGATCAGTTGTAGGGGCTTGACAGTGCATGCTGGAAGGCCTGCCAAGAGAGCATTACAATAGTCCAGTCTAGATAGAACAAGAGCTTGGACAAGAATTTGTGTGGAATGCTCCAATAGGAAGGGTCTAATCTTCCTAATGTTGTATAGAGCAAATCTGCAGGACCGGGCCGTTGTAGCAATGTGATCTGTGAAGCTTAAACCATCATCCATCACCACTCCAAGGTTCCTGGCCGTCCTGGAAGGAGTTATGGTTAACGACCCAAGATGAATGGAAAGGTTATGATGAAGTGGTGGGTTGGCACTGACCACAAGCAGTTCCGTTTTTGAAAGGTTAAGTTGAAGGTGGTGGTCCTTCATCCAGGCAGAAATGTCGGTCAGGCAGGCTGCGATGCGACCGTCGGATCATCTGGTTGGAATGAGAGGTAGAGTTGTGTGTCATCAGCATAACAGTGATAGGAAAAACCATGTTTCTGAATGACAGATCCTAGTGATGACATGTAGATGGAGAAGAGAAGTGGTCCAAGCACTGAGCCCTGAGGTACCCCAGTAGCAAGATGATGCGACTCGGACACCTCACCTCTCCAAGATACCCTGAAGGACCTACCTGAGAGGTAAGACCTCGAACCACTGGAGTGCGGTTCCTGAGATGCCCTTCGACATTAGGGTTGACAGGAGGATCTGGTGGTTAACAGTGTCAAAAGCTAGATCCAGCTAGATGAGTACCAATGATTTTGAAGTTGCTCGTGCCAGTCTCAGGGCTTCAGTAACTGAGAGCAGGGCAGTCTCAGTTGAGTGGCCACTCTTGAAGCCAGACTGGTTGTTGTCAAGGAGGTTGTTCTGTGTGAGATAAGTAGACAGTTGGTTGAACACAACTCTCTCAAGTGTCTTCGCAATGAATAGAAGTAGGAATACCGGTCTATAGTTTTCTAAAAGCGCTGGATTCAGAGTGGGTTTTTTAAGCAGTGGTGTGATCCTAGCCTGCTTAAAAACTGTGGAAAAATGTACCAGTGTGAAGAGAAGAATTAATAATGTGAGTGAGTGCAGGTACAATTGAGGAAGAGATGGCATGAAGAAGATGAGTGGGGATAGGGTCTAGCGGACAGGTAGTAGGGTGATTGGAAAGGATGAGTTTGGAAACATCTGCCTCAGAGAGCAAAGAGAAGGAGCGGAGAATTTGTGTGTTTTCCATTAAGATGTTATTGTCAGTATGTGGTGTGGAGAATTGGCCGCTGATGGTTGTTATTTTATGTGTGAAGAATGTGGCAAATTCATTAGCTGTAAGGGCTGATGTGGGAGGGAGGGGAGGAGGGCAAAGAAGAGAAGAGAAAGTTTTGAAAAGTGTACGGGAATCAGTAGAATTGTTAATTTTATTGTGATAGTATGTGGTTTTAGCATTGGAGACATTTGTAGAGAAAGAAGAAAGGAGTGACTGATAGAAGCTAAGATCAGTAGGATCTTTAGATTTGCGCCACTTCCTCTCTGCAGCCCTGAGTCTAGACCGATGTTCTCCATGATAGCCAGGGGGCAGAAGGGGTGGTGCGGGCTGGTCTGGATGAAAGGGGGCAGAAGTCATCTAAGCAAGATGTTAGTGTTGTGCAAAGAGTGTCAGTAGCATTGTTAGTGTCCAGAGATGAGAACTGATTAGAGGGAGGAAGTGTGGATGAGACCAAAGTGGATAAGTCTGAGGGTGAGAGCGAGTGTAGGTTTCACTGAAAAGTAACATGTGGTGCAGTGCGTGTTGAGTTAGGGGTTAGGTTGAGATTAAAAGTGATAAGAAAGTGGTCTGAGGTGTGTAGTGGAGTGATCAGTGTATTGTCAGTGGAGCAGCAGCGTGTGTAGATGAGGTCCAATTGGTTACCTGATTTGTGGGTAGCTGTAGTAGACACTCACTTGAGATCAAATGAGGCAAGCAGAGTGTGGAAGTCAGCATATTCTGGGAAGGATGAGAGCAACACATCTAACTCCTCCAAGAAGTTACCAAGCTGACCTGGGGGACGATAAAGCACTACAACATGGATTTTAGCAGGGTAGGTGATGGTAATTGCATGTAATTTAAATGAGCTATTGTCACAGAGAGCTGGTAAAGGATTGAACTTCAATTCATTGGACATAAGCAGACCAGTACCACCTCCCCTCCCAATCTGGCGTGGGGTGTGAGAGAAAGTGAAATTAGAGGAGAGGGCTGCCGGTGTGGCAGTGTCCTCTGGTTTGATCCATGTCTCAGTCAGAGCCATGAGATGGAAACCTGAATGAGTAGCAATGGATGTAATGAAGTCTGCTTTGTTTACAGCAGATTGGTAATTCCAGAGACCAATAGAGATTGAAAGTAATGTACTAGATGACATGGGCAAAATACGCAGGTTGTTATGATTGCACTGCCTCCAACATGTGGGACGCGATTTACGAGTGTTAGTAATAGTGGGAATTTGCAAGCACATATCTAAAACAGGTTGCAAGATAGACAGACAAGAACAAACTATATAAAAGAGGAAGGAGAGGAGGAAAAAAGAAAAGAGCAATACTCAAGTGCCTTGTCGGTGTCTTGCTCGGTGGAGTCACACAGGTAGAGTCGCTGGTCTTTACACTCTTTAGTCTTCATGCGATGAGAGCTTCACACGAGGGCTGCCGCAGTATACTACACAGTTTTATACCCACTTGATACAACTTTATTTCAGCAGGCCACGCCTTACTGACTCGAGAACACACGGGTCTTGCCACGTGAACACAGTAAACAAACTTTCCTAGCAGCAACACAGCACTAAATCAAGCTAGAAATAACACAAAAACACTTACAGTATGTAGATCCTCCTGTTGCTTGGCTGCTTCTCTCTAATAGATGCTAAATTACAGCTGTTTAAGTACTATAAGCTGGCTTTGGCCACGCCTTACTGACTCAGAGCGAAACGAGAACACATGGGACTTGCCACGTGAACACAGTAAACAAACTTTCCTAGCAGCAACACAGCACTAAATCAAGCTAGAAATAACACAAAAACACTTACAGTATGTAGATCCTCCTGTTGCTTGGCTGCTTCTCTCTAATAGATGCTAAATTACAACTGTTTAAGTACTATAAGCTGGCTTTGGTCACGCCTTACTGACTACTGACATTAATGAAAACATTATTGCCAAGATTTTAATATTCGTAAATAAAAATATCTACACATTTGTACATCTTGTTCATTCGTAAGTAGTGTACATTTTAATGCTGTCAATATGTAAATAATTGAAAGTAAATGTATGTGTGCTATAACAACACTATGTAAAAACAAGTAATACTTAGAAGTGTTATAACTCAAGTAAGCATATGTGTGTCACACAACGGAAGGTAGACAGGTAAGTTGTAACAACACAGAGTTTATTTAAACAGGGGCACAGAACTGGACGGGAATGCAGACTGGTGATTATAAACAGTTCAGAGATGTAATGAAGCTTGATGGTAATGTCTCTTTGTAGGTTCAACGGAGATGACCAGGAATAGAACTAAAGCAGACTAAGGGTAGATGACAGATGACGGATGACAGAAGAGTGGTAATGGGTATCCAACGTAGCAGGTAAGTGAACAGGTAAGATCAGGTGAGGGAGTCTGTGTCGTGTACGTAAAGACGAGACCAGACAAGGGAGTGCAGGTTGAGTGTCTCTTTATGTGCGTGCTGATGAGGAGGTGTCTCCGGGGAATTCCGGGGAGAGTGAACGAGTGGGCGGAGCAACCACACCGATCGCTGACTGTATCTCCGACTGTATCTCCCTCACCTGTGTATACCACAAGAGAGCAAAAATTTTGTTTATTATTTCTCTTCTAACTGGAAAGACATTACAATGGGCAGAATCCATTTGGCAACATTCAGGTTGTGTCTCCCAAACGCTGGACTGATTTATTGATCATTTCAAAGAAGTTTTTGGCAAAACCCCTGGTGATACCTCTACCAATGACCAGTTATACCATCTACGCCAAGGTAAAATGACCATTACAGATTATGCTCTAAAATTTCGAACACTGGCGGTAGCCAGTGGATGGAAGGAAAGTGCCCTATTAACCTTTTTGTCAAGGACTCTCACCCCGACTTAGGCTGCATCTCGCTGCATATGAAGACAGCATCGGCCTGGAGAGATTCATCCAACTAGCCATTCGAGTCTCCCATCGTGTGCAGGGGTGCCTGGAGACCACCCAGGGTCAGCATTCATCAGCATCCCGCCAACCAGAGTTTGCCAGCCCTCCAGAACCAGAACCTATGCAGACTGAATCCACTTGTCTGTCATTGGCGGAGTGGCGGCACCGGCTGACCCTGGGCTTATGTCTGTTCCGCGGGGTTTTGTCCAAACGTCTTGTGTTAGCTCTACACCACTTATGTCCAAAGTGTTAATTACTGCCCTTATTGACTCAGGGTCAGCCGACAACTTTATCTCGGGAGAACTCTGCCGCCAGCTCTATCTCCCGAAGATCCTCAATGAGAAATGTTATCAGGCCCAATCCATAACAGGAAAACCCCTAACCAGAAGTAATGTCAAATTCAGAGTCGGCCCCCTTCAACTACGAGTCGGTCAGTTGCACACCGAGAACATCCATCTTCTGGTTCTGGAGAATTCCACCGCTGGCATCATCCTAGGTCGACCGTGGCTGAGAAAACACCATTCCGAGCTCTCTTGGACCACTGGGAGGTCCTGAAGTGGGGCAAGAACTGTTTTTACTCCTGTTTCCCCGAAGTTCCTCTAAGAATCTTCAGACCATCTCATCCGGTCCATGTATGTTCAACTACCATTGAAAGTCCTATTGAGAAACGATCGATAGATGTTCCTGAGGAGTATATCCCTTTCAGTGATGTATTCTGTCCCAAGAGAGCCTCGCAACTACCATCTCATCAGCCATGGGACTGCGCTATAGATCACCTTCCCGGTGAAACAGTGCCCCTAGGTAAAATTTATCCACTCTCCATTCCAGAACATAAGGCCATGAAGGAGTACATCCAGGAGGCGTTGCAACAAGGCTCCATTCGTCCATCTACCTACCCTGCTGCTTCCAGCTTTTTCTTTGTTGCTAAAAAGGACGGAGGCTTAAGGGCCCTGTATAGACTACCATGCCCTGAATAAAATCACCATCAAATTCCGGTATTCCCCTTCCTCTCATTTCAACAGCCTTGGAACATCTACGAGGAGCCTCAATCTTCACGAAGCTGGACCTACGTTGTGCGTACAACCTCAAATTTCTATCGCCGGTTTATCTAAGACTTCAGTTTGATCGTCAGCCCTCATCGAAGCCCTCATCGAAGCTGATGAGGCACCGCTCCTAGTTCACCCTGACCCATCCAGGCCCTTTGTAGTAGAAGTGGACGCCTCCACCACCGGCGTATGAATTCAATGATTTGGAGGGGTGTCCCAATACTTTTGGCAATATAGTGTATCATGCATGGACATGTCAGGCCTCTCATTTGGAGCTGAATCTAATCTTTTTGGAATTGACTACTGTCTAGACTCTTGAGGCTGTTATTCCCCTCCCCCACTGCAGCTCAGTTCTTGCGCGCGTAGAGAGTATCCAGTATTTTCTGAGGCTAAGAATATGTAAATGGTAAGTGTGAGTTCATAAAACTCCCAGAACATAACATCAAAATTTGTTTAATGTTGTATCGTTTTTAGTTTTTTTTTTTTTCTTTCCTCAAACTGCATTTTCTAGCCTGAATGTTGTGGTGAACCATTTAAGTATATTCATTATTGTTTTTGGTTTTAATTAGTGTACAGTTTTTATAGTTTCATTTTTTTTCACTTTGTTCATTCAGTTTAATGTTTTGCTTAAAGTGTCTCATGTTTTTGAAAAATATTTAAAACCTTTGTAGCAATGTAAATGATCAGTTGAATGTTGCAGTCCTGCTGTGTTGAAAATATTTGCCATCCCGTCAAAATCCTAATGCAATCCTACATTTACTGAAAAATAAAGTTTTGTTGATGCCTTTGTTGATGCTGTGTTTGTGGCTTTGTTGACAACTACTTTTGATAAGCTAATATGACACATTTTTATGATGAAGGCCAGTAGTATTTAAAATATATTAAAGGGTTAGTTCACCCAAAGATGAAAGTTCTGTCATTAATTTCCTCATGTTGTTCCACACCCGTAAGACCTTCACTCATCTTCAGAACACAAATTAAGGTATTTTTGATTAAATTTGAGCTGTATCTGACTTGTACATAGACAGCAATTTAACCACCACTTTCAAGATCCAGAAAGGTACTAAAGACATCATTAAAATAGTCCAAGTGACTGCAGTGGTTCAACCTTAATTTTATGAAGCAACGAGAATACTTTTTGTGTGTAAAAACAAAACAAAAATAACGACATTATTCAACAATATCAGTCTTCTACACTGTTTCTGTCCAGCGCTTCCAGGTCCTACATCCAAACACCGGCTGAGTATTGGCCGGCGGTGTTCATGTGAACCATCTGCAAAGAAAATGTTTGTAACTGCTTTCTTGGGTTTCTGACACAACGCAAGCCCATTTTTTCTTGCTGAGAAGCCAAAGATTTCTGCATTAAAGGACAGTAAGTCAATTTTCTTCAACATTGGGCCATCCACACAGAGCTCCAGTGGATTTCAGGTGATGTCTCCTGTCACCACACTGAGTCTTAGTTCCTCATTAGGAGCAGATCCTGAGCCAGAAGATGCTTCTGCAGACTCCTACCTCCAATTAGCTCATCCAATGGCTGTCACCACCATCCAGATCAGCTTTTATGTTTAAATGAAAGGCTGGAGGGCCCTGTCATTCTTCATCATACATATACTATCACTTAAATACTGATTCTCTGATTTAAAAATATGTCCAGAAATAGAACTGGGGACTTACCTTCTCTGAGGTGGTAGATGGGACCAAAGCGCAATACAAAGAAAACAGTGAAAATGCTAAAATACACATACAATACAGGGTATAGGTTAATTTTAAACATGTTCATATTACATATTTCATGCTGGTTTAAATGAAGGTGAATTCAGGCGTTTTGAATCTGATGACGCTGTCACATTCATCTGGACCATACAAGGACATATGTTTGACCCGTCAGTGGTGTAGTTAGTCTCTGAGCCTCTTTTAGCAGCAGGGTTCATGATCAAAGGTCGGAGAGCTACAGCTCATCTCTGTAAAGGATCCAGGAACTGTCAGACCTGCAATGTCCTGCTTTAGACTGATGTGGTCCGGGGTCAGGGAGAGGGACTTCCTCTCCACACCAGGGATGAGAGGATGAAAGGAGGGGGGTGGTGAAAGGTTACAAATCCTCATGTCAAACCTGTCAGATGCATTTCAGCCCACAGGCAGAGGAGGAAAGAAGGGTGTGTTAGTGTAAATACAATTGTGATGCCTATGACTGTTTGATTAAACATGCATTGTCTATAAAAAAAAAATACCTCTGTATTTTAGAATTAAATCTATCACACAAATTTCAAAACCAATTCATGCCTTTTACTTGCCTTTTTAGAAATGTTACTAGTGTTAAATATACTGTTTTGTAGAAAGATGTTTTAATAGATAAAGAAGTTAATGTGGAAGTGAATAGAAATATAGTGTTAATGTCATTTGTTTCATTCCTACTCTGCAAGTACAGAAATTAGAGGGGATATGAAAGCATCCCATTATTGAAAATGTGAGAAAACCACAACCAATATAGGGCTATATTCTGATTCTCAACAGTTGGCACCATCAAAGAAGACCTGCTGCGAAAGTCTTCTACTGTTCTTCATTTTAACCGTACCTTCTATGCAGTGTGTGAAGTGAGGACATAACCCTTGTTTGACAGCTCTCTCTCTCACGAGGACTGCTCATCAGGTGTGTGATGTTTGACATGTGAACACAGCAAGGGTTTATCAGGCCCATTTGACAGGACCGACTCCCTGAACATGTTTACATTATCCCTGCCTGCTGATGAAGGTCAGGACTAAACAACACAGCAGCGTTGTGTTATCTGGCTACTGGGAGCCAATAGCTATAACATAATCTCACACTTTTATTTTTTGGGAGGAGTAAAATTTACATATGTGGGTTCAACAACCAAATACATTTTCACTTGTCCAGCTGCATGTGAAATGCATCCAAAATGCTTCTCAAACCACCTCCTAAACTGATTGCAATCCATCTTGAATGCATTTTGTGGTCTTTTCACAATTAGATAACGTCCGCTTCATGTGTTTTCTTTGATCGGTTAAAGAGTAAATAGGCCCTAAGATAAGCTGTAGGAAACTTTGATGTTCATTCAGGACTGAATAGTAGAGCAGGTTGATGTATTGTCCATTTGAGAGCAGCAGCAGTTCAGTTTTGGAAAATTGTAAAGGCGCAGATTTTGAATCACTGAGATATGAAACCAGCAAGGGGCGTGATTTGTAGACATCGGACAGCAACATCAAGCTGTGCCACAGATGGATCTTGGAGACTCTAGTACCCTTAAGATAAGTATCTTGAAGGTAGTTTGGAATGCAAAAAAGACTAATATTAGAATTAGATGCCATTTAATTGATTTAAAGTCACCATGAAATCAAAATTGACATTTATTTTATTATTATTATTATTATTATTATTTATTTATTTTTAATTCATGTACACTTTCAATTTTTAATAAAAAACGTTAACCTCCACTCCCTCTCCAAACGGCATCTGCTCTCTTCATTACATACGTCTCGGCGAGTGGGACTAATGCTGCCTTCACGTGCTATCAGAAATTTGATAATTCCCTCTTCTAAAGTCGTGATTAAGAGCTCATTGCATTCGAAATGGGAGGGCGCTCTTGTGCAGTTTTTACCTAGGAAACTTGTATTTATGATAATTCTGAGAGCACGTGAAGGCAGCATAAATATCCTCTACAACTGACTGCAAATTGGCATTCAGATCTGCCTCCATTTAGTTAGCAATGCCCAACTTCCTACAATCCAATCAATTCCCAAGGATGAAATCAAGTTCCACCCTACTTTTTTTTTTTTTGCTCATTCTAGAAGCCGTTTCACTTGGATATAGAGTGCACAGCATAAATGAGTACACCCCCTCTAACTTCTGAAAGTCAGCAATTACTCAATTACTTAGAAGACATGTTAGGGTTCTTTAGAGATCTAATGTTCCGGCAATTCTGCTTAATCAATTACCAAAGAAGCATGTCAAAATTATTCAGGAAAATAAGATTTTCTTATCAAGGTGATAAAATGTTCTGTAGCAAAAATGAGTACATCCTCCTAAAAGTTACTAAATAAAACGAAATAAAAAATTTCTGGTGTAAGTTTAAGGCAATGTTTGATCATCAGGTATGTTGAACCAAAACATTTAAAGACAAGTCATTTCTTGACAATTAAAAGTGTTATATAGCCCACTGAATCATTCTCAGACTTAATGCTGACAACAATGGAACCACTTGGGAGAGAAGTGTCAGGAGACGTATTTCTTAGCACAAAAAAGGATAGTGGTACAAAAGGATTACCAAATTATTGTTTTAAGTGTGAAAATATAGCAAAAGTAACACAGGAATTCAAAAACAATGGACTCGTGACAAGGCCCCTGAAATAGTCAGGCCTTCATTTTAAGCTTTCGTTTAGTGATGTGGGATTTGTTTTTGCTAAACAAAGAGCAGGAGAAATACCAAGCTAGCAAAAGCTATAAAAAAAAGTGACTGTTTATCTCACAGAGTAAGATACAGCCTGCAGAAATGACATGCATGGTTGTTGTTCTCACTGGAACTACCTACTGTAGCCAAAGCACAATAAAGTCAGTTAGCCATTTCCAAAGCCCATATTAACAAAATATAGATTCTGGGAATCAATACTCTGGTCTCATGAGACCAAATCAATAATTTAGGATCTAACAGCATCCAAAATGTTATGGTGTTGCTATAGGAGGAGTAAGTGTCTGGTTCCCACAGTAAAGTTCAGTGGTAGTAAAGCTCCTATATAGGGATGTATGAGTGCTGAAGGTGTGAGGGAGTCATGAATTCTCACACCACTGTATTAGTCCTGTGTACTGTACTGTACACAGGACAGATGTGACAATTTGTCATGAACTTGTACACTCCGTGCCAAGAAGGGTCAGAGCAGTATATTCAAAATTATGGAGGGCATACTAAGTGCTAGAATATTATATATTTGTTGAATTGAATCTAGGGTGTACTCATTTCTGCAATCCTTAATTTAAACAAAATTGGCTAATTTACTTATTTCATGGCTATTAATGACATGTATTTCTCAGTTTTTATTATGTATATGTTTAATACATTTTAGTTTTGCCATCTTTACTTGAATTTAATTAGTGATCATAAAGACAGTATGTCTTTTGTATTTGTTCAGAGGGGGTGTAATCATTTATGCTGAGCACTGTACGTCACAATAAGGAAAAAATAAACAAACAAACAAACAAAAATACTATCGCAACTTCCGTTTCACGCTGACTTCAAGAGCTAATTTGTGTGATGTGAGAGGTGTTCTCAGTTCCAGCAGACCTAAATAACACAGCATAATTACATGCTGTAAGGTATGATTATGTGCATGCTCGACTGGAAAAACAATAAATAATAATTTTGTCTTTTGTCTAGACTTAAACTGAGAGTGTCTGAGTCCCAAACAGTGCTAGGAAGACTATTCCATTGTTTAGGAGCCAAATAAAAAAGAATCTACCTTCTTACCAACAGGCTGTGATTTTGGAACCAATGAACATGATGAATTATAGCAAGATAAAAGATTGTGTAAGTACTGCGTAGATAGGCCATTCAAGGATTTGTAAGTAATTAGCAGATTTTTTTAAATTAATATGAAACCTGACATCTAGCCAATGTAGAGACAATAAATTATATGTGCAGTATACAGTATGCAATCAGTATAATGCAAATATACGCACACAAAAAATACAGTATTTCAAATATACACAAAATTGTTTCCCAACATCATTCCCAAACACTCATACCTTCCTCTCCTCCCCCTGTCCTACATTGTTTAGACAAATACATTAGATAGTGCTACCCCTCACTCATGCCATTGTTAAGCCTTAAACTGACCCGTTGAGTCTATAAAACAAAAAGAGCACTGTTTTGAAAGTGCCAATGAGCTACAATATTTGTAGTACATAGGCATATCAACCTACAAATGCCTTGCTTATATGACTCATTAAACTGGGATAGGAGAAGAATTTATTCAAAGATTACACACTTCACCTTTGAAGCTAATTACTTTTAGAACTAACCTATCTATCTCAGTGTCCTTCTGTCTCTCTCTTTCTTATTCCCTTTTCCATCTCCAGGGCAGAATACTCTGTGGCATTAAAGATGACAAGGTCATCATCTCATACACTCACTTTCCGACATGATTTATGAACCTCTGTAGATCCGATTCCACTTTATTCCATCTTTATACATTTATTCCCTGTGTGTGATTGACTTTCAACTCTCTCCCAGAGGTCTGATCTCCCTTTTTCACCAATATTGGACAGAAGTAAGGAAAGTTATAATCTGCATGTATGCTTCCTATTCAGAGCTGGATCATAGTTCCCTTTCAGTCGGTCACTCTCAATGTCACGTTGATGACAGACGAACTGGGATCTCACTAGAGAGGCCAATCTACTTGAGTATAACTAAAACGAGCCAATGAACATTGTCATGCGATAACTGTATCAGCTGCGCCATCCCGCAACACAGGTATTTAATGAGCAGCAGGTGCATCACATACTTCAGCTTTTCGCTTTAGAGCCAAGCGTTTGTTTTCTGTTCTGAAAGCACATCTTTTCTACTAAATATTTCTACATTCAAGCTGATTTTCAGAGGAGAAGCCTCTAAAGCCTCTTTTTTTTTTTTTTTTATTTGTATGTCAAAACAGCGTGGTCGAGCCTCTCTTTTCTTCTGCCTGTTTGAGCGTGACATCATAGGCTGTTATTACAGCTGGTAACGTTGCACTGTTGAGATCGCTTAAAAGCTGTCATCACAGCTGGTAAGAGGGCGCCTTCAAAGAGAGTGAGAGCACACTACAGGCTGCACTATTCCCTGTTAGTGTTGCAGCGGCCATCTCCCTGTGTGCTTCAGCACCAAAAAAAAGAAAGTAGTCCTCTAAATGTGATTACATGGGTGTGATTTTGCATCTTTATAAAGATGACATTCCATCCGTGTGTTTCTAGATGCGGTCGTTACCTGGTGCTGGGTGATGGTCACGATCACTTCCTCACATGTCTGGGCATCAAACATGCGATGGGAGCTTTCGTGGATGAGTCATGTACCCACTGTGGGAAGATGACGATCTCGGAGTTGCGGGCTAGACTCCAGTAACTCAAGTCTCCACGTCTCTGCCTCGATCTAACCCTTCTAAGGGGGCTACTTCGGGCAGTAGCTTGGGTGACCTGAGGGTTACAGGGAGGACTGCTTCCTTTGGGAACCAACCCCTTAAACCTCCTCACTCTTCCTGCGCTCTGCAGCCAGTTGAGCTGCCTGAAGAACGGGCTGGGCCATCTCAACGGTGTGCTTATCCTTCCAGTCATATCCTTCAGGGCTCCCTCTGATGACCAGATGTTGATTTCTGCATCAGAGGGTGAGCCAACTTTATCTGGGGATTACGATTCGGATGTGGTAGTGTTGTCCAAACCAGACCCAGAGATGACGGCTATGCTTGGCTGGGCCGCCGAGAGTGTCAGGCCCGAGTGGCCTCCCCCACATGTCCCGAACCCTCGAGGTTGGATGACTGGTTTCTTGGAGCAGTTCATGCTGATTCTCAGCGCTCTGCCCCACTTCCTTTCTTCTCGGAAGTGCATGAGGAGCTCACTGGGTCTTGGACGGCACCTTTTACTGCCATAATTAGACCTAATGTCTCCTCCACTCTCACCACCCTCAATGGTGGGGTGATCAAGGTATATACCCGTATCTTCCCTGTGGAACGGGAAGTTGCAATTCAACCCTGGTGGGTTGAATCGTGTCTCCTTTCCTGGGCCTTTAACCACTTGTCGAGTCTAACCAGCAAGGCTTACCAGTCTCTGGGTCTGGGTTGTGCGATGTTCATGCTTGTGGTCCAGGGACACCATCTCTGGCTGTGTCTGGCGGATATGCGGGAGGCTAACAAGATCCGGTTCCTAAATTCCCATCTCCCAGACCGGCCTCTTCGATGATGCAGTCGAGAACTTTGCCCAGCAGATCGCAGCTGCCTAGAAGCAGACAGAGACTATCAAGCACATCCTGCCCCGGCGGTCAGCTGCTGCCAAGAAGCAGCCACCACCGAAGCAGTGTAGAGGAGCCAGACATGGGCAGAGCACCCAGCCTGTCTAGGCCCCCCTTAAGCAAGCTGGCAAGAGGCCCTGAAACAGGCGACCTGGAGATGAAAGGGACTGCTCTTCAGGAGATAGTGACCGCACCACTCCTTCCTCTGGAGGAGGACCGGGTAGAAAGTCTTTTGTTTCACTTTTCAGCCAGCAGTACACACATTGTCAGAAAAAGAGCAGTTTCCTTCATCTCTGAGTCCCAAGAGGGTACGAAGAGCAGTGGACAGTGTAGAACCGGACCACTCTCATCCTCATCTGTCGCCAACGGGCAGCAGTGGGCAGTTCAAGGACGTCTCCAAGCCTCCTCACTCACCCTCTGCCCAACCACGGAACTAGGTAAGTGATGCAATGCACACTCAGACCCCGCTGCGGGCTGCCTCGAAGAGAGAGCCTTCCAAGCCAGATTCCTGTGTTCTGCCTCACTGCCCCAATGCACATACACCTGTGGTCCCTTTAGTCCTGCTTGCACGGTCTGTGAACCAAGCCTTACACAAACTACCATTCAAAATGTTAAAACAGAAACGCATTTTCGAATGCATCTGTCCCTGAGATTGGTTTGCAGGGACATCCTGAAGGACTCATACTTTCATGTCTCCTTTCTCCCTCGACACAGGCCGTTCCTGCACTTTGTGGTCGAGCATATCAGTACAAAGTCCTGCCCCAGCCCTAGCTTTGCTTTGTCCCGTCCATGCATTATGAATGTACGCTGACCAGACGCAAAGCTTTAGGACCTCGGACCAGCTCTTCATCTGTTACAGAGGCCAGCAGAAGGGGCTGCATTTTCAGAAGGCTGTCTTGAGGAGAGAATGGCCCACTGGATAGTGGATGCCATTTACTCGGCTTATCATGCACAAGGCGTGCCCTGCCCGCTCAGGCTGCGAGTGCTGGCATGTGGCGCCTCACTGACAAATATTTGCAAAGCAGCAGGCTGGGCGACACCTAACAGTTCGCAAGATTCTATAGCCTTCGTGTTGAGCTGGTCTCCTCCTGTGTTCTCACCTCAACCAGTCTGAGACACCAAGAGGCCCCGGCCTAGTGTCGGCTTGCTGCACTATGCGCTATTGCTCCCGAGAGTCCCTTTGGGCAGACCCTGTTTAGTCCTCCGTCACCCCCAGCAGCCAGACATGGCAGAGCATCTGGCGCCAGACCTACAGGTGTTGTATCTATGTGAACCACTTCTAGGTTGCATACCCATATGTGTGACCCTGAGGGGATCCCATATGTGTATTTTTCACGATAAAGCTTCTATGGAAGCCCGTGTCTTTCCCTCTCTGCCAGGTGTAGCCTCCTCCCAAACCAGGTGAGAGCCACTTCAGAGACTTCCATATGAAGTACAGCCATATGGGTTTAGTCCATATGTGTATACACCACCAGACCTCCTCTAGAGTATGTGGCTTCCGCAGCGTTCCTTTTCCTATGGAAAGGGTATGCTTTCCCAGTGTTATCCAAATTCACTGTGTGGGCAGTGTCCATCTCTCTGCATAAGCCCTGTCCAATCTTCGAGAAGGTTAATAACAGTTGTGGCAGCAAGTGTGGTGCTTTGGTAGGGATCCCAATTCATTGGTCATTGACATGACGTTGAGAGTGACCGACGAAAACGGAACATTTTGGTTACGTATGTAACCCTCATTCCCTGAAGGAGACGTTGTTATACAGCTGCTGAGGTGCCGGGTCACCAAGTCCAGCATGGCTCCTCAGCAAAAACCTGAAGTATGCAATGCGCCTGCTGCTCATTAAATACAGTATCTCACAGAAGTGTGTACACCCCTCCTTTTTTCATGTGACAACAATGAAGAAATTACACTTTGCTACAATGTAAAGTAGTGAGTGTACAGCTTGTATAACAGTGTACATTTTCTGTCCCCTCAAAATAACTCAACACACAGCCATCAATGTCTAAACCGCTGGCCACAAAAGTGAGTACACCCCTAAGTGAAAATGTCCAAATTGGTACAAAGTCCTACCCTTCTGGCTGACCCTGTCGCCCTACGTCTTTACCAAGGTTGCGGAGACGGCCATTGTTCCGCTCAAGGAACAGGATGTTCGTATTCTCAGCTACCTCGACGAATGGCTCATTCTGGCCAGCTCGCGAGAGCAGTTGTGCAGGGACATGGTATTAGCTCACCTCAGCCGGTTGGGTCTTCGGGACAGCACTGTGACCGTTGCGTACATCAACCATCAGGGTGGTCTACACTCCTGTCGCACCTCTTGCTATGAAGTCAGAAGCATCTAAGGTCGCTTCATGCCATTCACGCCCCAGGCGTGCGCAACCGTGCAGCCGACTAGCTCTCACGGCAGCTTCCGCTTCCGGGTGAATGGAGACTCCATCCCCAGGTGGTCCAGCTGATCTGGCCCCCAGTCGGTTGTAGTCTCCAACGTTGATGTTTGGCTGGGTGTCATATGTTGTGACCCCCTCCACGTGAGTGGTCCCATATGTGTATTGTCCACGGTCAAACTCCCTACGGTGAGCCCATGTCTTTCCCTTAGCAGAGCCAGCTCTGCTGTCAGCTGTCAGATGAGTCTCCCCCTATCTCTAGGAGACTGCCCAAGGCCAGTCTATATGTGTATTCCACGTAATTCCTCCCCTGCAGGGTAGGTTGTGGCCTCCGCAGTGTCCCCTATAGTTTCGCTTCCCCAGCGTTGTCTAAGTCTTACTGTAGTGTGTCTTGCGGAACAGCAGTAGACTCTCTCAGTGTAAGCTCGCCCCTTTCTCCACCCCCCAGGTGCGCCGGGTGGCTGGAGCGTACACTGGGTGCTGGAAGGGGTCAGTAACCGTGGCATTTTATTTGGGATCCCAATTCGTCGGTCACTACTGACGTATGTAGAAAGTGACCGACTGAAAGGGAACGTCTCGGTTACGTATGTAACCCTCATTCCCTTGTTTAGTTTCACTCGAAGCTGATAGGGCTCTCTGGTGATATCCCAATTTGTCGGTCACTACTGACGTACGTTACATACATAACCGAGATGTTTTGTGTGTTTCTAGTTAAGTTTTCATTGTGTTCTTTGCATGTTTGCCTGCGTGCCCGTTAATTTTCCCAGTTTACCAGTGTTTCATTGATTGATCCTTTCACCTACTGTCTCCTTAGTTCTCCTGTGTTTCTGTTATCCCTGTCATCTTTGTCTGTTAATTACATTTATAGCTCTCTTGTTTGAACTGCTATTTGTTGCATATACGACGTTGTTCTGTTCTTTTGTTCCTGGTATCCTGCATTTTCTTTATTAAATCCTGTATACTGCTACATCTAGAACCTGTTTCTACTTATTTGCAACCACGTGTGACAGAAGTATACTTCATTGTGCTAAAGAGGAACATTGCAAGTATACTTTAGGTACACTTTAAATATCTTGCATTTAAAGACTGATATTATAAAGAGATCATACAATCTTTATTAATAGTGATATTATAACACTTTTTTGGGCATAATATAAAGAAATGTGCATTGTGCATTAAAGAAATACTCCAAATGAAGCTTAATTATAATTTTATATTAGTAAGTCTTAAAAGATATGTCAATAAATATTAATACATTTGAAGTATACTTAGTTTGAAATAAATGTTTTTTAAGTAGATTTTGGTATATTTTATTTTATATATTTTTTATGTTTTTTAACTAGGGTACTTGTGTGTTGCAATGGAGATGCTGTAAGGTCCAAAACAGCACTGCTCCATCTGTCAATAAACGTTTCTTTGTTAAATCTGCATTAAATTGTTTACAAAACAATTTGCCTGTAAAATTTTCTAAACAAACACATAATAAAATATTTAAAAATAACATCATTCCTATCCCGGAGATCCTTCAGAAGGCTGTGCAGATTTGCAAACACACTGTCTAAACTGGAAGCAAAGGTTGAAAAATGACCATTATGCACTTGTCTTGTAGTCTGGAGTACATCAGTAGTAGAACAGGGCATCTGTCTACTGTACATATCGAGTGTCGCCAGTGTCATCAGTTTTAATAGTTTGCTTTTGATGCAATGCGCCACTTGAGTAAATGTTTAAACATATACGAAAAGCAAAACATCTGACAATCTTCACCAACATATTAATCATTGTGCAAACTACTTTGTAAGTTGCAATAAGCTTTAGGTGTCTGTTAAGCCCAAAGTATATTTCACTTCTTACGCATACACAAGGGTCAGCGTACAGCACGCAACGCAAATTTTGTCATCAGAAGAGTATGCGCATACTGTGCATACTTTGTACATGCAGGTCACATATGTGCATTTAAATTTTTTTGCAGTAATTAATTTATCCACAAGGTGGCAAGGTAGTCGAAGAAAACTTGCATAAATAGAACATACCGGAATGCATGCAAGCTACAGCGACAATGGAGGCCAATATAGACGGCAGATTGTGCGAAGAGGTTAGAAAGTACCCAAATTTGTACAACTCCAGCATGAAAGAATACAAATATTTTTACACGGGTTGTAACTGCACATGCGTTGAACGCCTGTGTATGCATATGAGTCAAATGAAGTATATTTTGCAAGGCTGTCCATTCGATTAAAAACAAAGTATACCCGGGGCTTAAATCTGAACACATTTCTGATCTTGAAAAAACTGCTCTCTTTCTCTTTGTCACTTGATTGTTTACTGCTGTTGGGCCATGGATCTGATAAGGTAAAGTATAAATCTCTCAGAACAAGTTAAAGTCAATATGTTTATATTAACTTACCTGCATAATATATCAGGTTGAAAAGCAAAGACATTGGAATGTAACTCTATCGCCCCCATGAGTACTGAGGTTTGTAACCACCAGACCAACACATAAGCACGTCAAGCATGCTTGTTGTCAGTGAACTGGCCAAGTGCTCGTGTCTGTGTTACTTATGTAAAGTATATGTCTGCCCTTATTTATTTATTTTTTTCATAACTTATTTCAGAAAAAAAAGAAAAAGAGGGAAACAAAACAAATGTCATTTGCCTGACTGCTAAATGACTCACAGTCTTTGTTAAACTTTCTTTTCATAATATAAATAAATGCATAGCCCAGGCCCATTTGCTTATCCTGTAAGTTCATGAATAAAAATGAAAATGTGAGTGAAAATAGAAGCTATTAAATGTCTTATTATCATTAAAATATAAAAATTAAAATGACTGGTAATAATTGATGATGACGGAATTTTTTATGATCCTGTCCGTCAAAATGAACCCGCATTGCAGGTATGTGATAGGGCCCTATATCTTATATTTAACCATTACTTAGGCATCAGACCCAATGACAAATTTCAGCTTGATAAGATAAGGCTGTTGTTTGTGGGGTACATGAGTGCTGACTACCCAGTGATTGCCCGGACCTCACCACTCTAAAAACATCAGAGAACAATTTTAAATAGGCGCAATCTTTATAAATAACCTGCAGATTTTAAGTTTAAACAACTACATTTTCATCTGAAAACTCTTAAAAACTACATTCTGTGACACAACAACATTAGTATTTCTAAAATAATAGTGAGTTTTCTCCTCTGCATTGCTGCTCGCTAGGAAAATGCTGCCTGTCTAGAACATGCAGCGACAAGCAGAATGATAAAAATGGTGAACAGTCCCAGTGCTGATACTGGTAAAATATCAGCATTTCTGGAACTCCTCTCAGCCAAAAAGATTCGAGGACCAAAATTAACTGTTGTATACAGGATATACATTTATTCAGATTTCAATTATGTCATTTGAAAAGATTATAAGAGGGCATTTCACACTGAGCTTAACCTTGGGTTATTGTCATTCTAAACCCCACTTTTAACCTTGGGTAAAGAAACATTTCACAGTTATAATTTAAAAGCAGTGTTAGAACGGCTTTTTACTTAGTGTTATGAAACCCTTCTCTGGAGTAGGGTTAGCACTGCTTTTGTAGCAAACTTGTACAGTGTTAAATGATGCAGTGTTTAAATGTTAAGGCTACGTGCTTAGCAACCAACAGACAATTGCATGCCACATATTCACATGCTTTGGCCAGTCATGGAAACACTGCTCACAATGACACCACAAGTATGCAAATAAGGATGATAATCCAGGGATTAGGAATGTACAGTGTGAAAAGTCAATTTATAAACACCCAGGATTAATTTTTAACCCTGGGTTAAATTATGAGCAGTGTGAAATGTGAAGCAAGATAACGTTACGTCAGAACAGACTGATGAATGGGGTCTCGCCCCGAGAGCCCAATCACCTTTGAGTGTTAACAAAACAAGCCAATGGTACGCTGAGTACCTTGGTCTGCGATATTTGCATTGCAAGTTCCACCCCTCTGTGTGGGTATATAAGGAGCAGCGCGAGCAACTCGAATTCAAGTCTTCGCTGAGGAGCCAAGCCAAACAAACCGGCTATTGTGGCAAAGGGATGTAACGTCTCCGTTCCCTCCTTCAGGGAACAAGGGTTACATACGTAACCTAGACGTTCCCTTTCAGTCGGTCACGTTCGACATTATGTCAGAACAGGCTGATGAATGGGGTCCCTTACAAAATGCCACAATAGCTGTCTTCCAGTGACCTGCATAAGCGGTAGCACCCCGTTAAGAGGAAACACAAGCAAGGGGCTATACTTAACACAGAATACACTGGGTAGCATATTCCAGCTGGAAGTATGCCAAAGGTAGCCTGCTTGAAGAGGTCTTACAAGCACATATTAACCAACGTAGCAGTAAACATAGGAGAAGGGTGGATATATTTCAACGTCAGAGAGGCTTGCCAAGGGAAAGACACGTGCTTCCGCTGGAGACTTACCCAGGATTACCCAGAGCAGGGAATCACAACACGTGGAGGCACCTAATCTGACACAGGGGCTGACCGAACGGGCATGCAAACAAGTGAAGACATAACAGTGCTGGAGGAACCCAGGGTTCCAACTGAGGAACTCACCTGAGAATAACGCACGCATCCAGTCCGAGGAGTGGAATGGCGCAGCAAGCGAATGACTCCAAGCAGGTCCTAACTACTGGTTCAAAGGGGTGAGTACCCGAGAGGACATTATAGAAGATTATAGAATCTCGCAAATGTGTTAGGTGTCGCCCAGCCCACAGCTCTACAGATGTCTGTTAGCGAGGCGCCATGTGCCAGCGCCTAGGAGGAAGCCACACTTCTAGTAGAGTGGGCTCTCACCCCTAGGGGGCATGGCAGGTCTTCAGATTGATAAGCCAAGACAAAAGCATCCACTATCCAGTGGGATAACCTCTGATTGGAGACAGCCTTACCCTTCTGCTGGCCTCCAAAACAGAGCTGGTCTGAGGTCTTGAAGCACTGAGTTTTGTCTACATAAGTGCGAAGAGCACGTACTGGACAGAGCAGCGCCAAGGCTGGGTCTGCCTCCTCCTAGGGCAGCGCTTGCAAGTTCACCACCTGATCTCTGAAAGGAGTAAAGCTAATAATGCCTGTAAGTCCCCGACCCTCTTAAACGAAGCCAAAGCCGTCAGGAGTGCAGTTTTCAATGATAAGAACTTCAGTTCTACTAAAAACAAGGGTTTGAAGGAAGCTCTATGCAGTGCAGATAAAACCACTGCGAGGTCTAAAGAGGGAACTTGTTGAAGGTGAGGCGGATTGAGCCCCTCTCAGGAACCTGATGATCAAGTCGTGCTTCCCCAGAGACTTACCGTCAATAAGATCATGGTGAGCTGCAATGACAGCCACATAGACCTTTAGGGTGGAAGGAGACAGCCTTCGCTCCAACCCTTCTTGAAGGAAGGAGAGCACCAATCCAATCGGGCATTTCCAGGGGTCTTCTTAATGAGAAGAACACCAAGTGACAAAGAGGTTCCACTTCAGGGCATAAGCATATCTGGTAGACAAGGCTCTAGCCGAAGTGATGATAGCTACCACCTGAGGTGGCAAGGTACCTAAACCTTCCACGACCCGTCCAGAACCCACACATGTAGGTTCCAAAGATCGGGATCCTCCTCTGAGAAAGAAGGTCCTTGGGGATTGGCCGACGAGGGGCTGTCGCGAGGAGAACAAAATCTGAAAAACAGATCCGGCCGGGCCAATAAGGCGCAAACAAGAGGACCTGTTCCTCGTCCTCCCTGATCTTGCACAGTGTCTGTGCCAGAAGGCTCACTAGGGGAAACGCATACTTGCGCAGGTCCCAAGGCCAGCTGTGTGCCAGAGCGTCTGTGCCGAGAGTGCCCTCGGTCAGGAAGTAAAACAACTGGCAATGGGAATTGACTGGAGAGGCAAACAGGTCTACCTGAGCGTCTCTAAAGTGTTCCCAAATCAGCTGAACTGACTGGGGATGGAGTCTCCACTCCCTGGGGCGAGACTGCTGCCGAGAAAGCTCGTCGGCTGAAAGATTGAGCCTGCCCAAGATATGAAAGGCATGAGCAAGCCGAACTGCTAGCAACTCGAGGCAATTGACATGCCACTGAAGTCGGGGTCCTGTCCAGGAACCAGATGCAGCATGTTCGTTACACATGCACCCCAGCCCATGGCAGAGGCCTTCTGTTGACACAAAAACATGCCTGGACACCGGTTCTAGGGAAATATCAGCCCATAGAAACAAGGTCCAGCCACGGGGTTAAGGTTTGACAGCAAGCCAGAATGATGGTCACTCGGAGCGTTTCCTGTTGCCATGCCCATCTCGGGACTCGGCCGTGAAGCCAGTGCTGAAGCGGTCTCATATGAAGCAATCCCAACAGAATAATGGCATATGCCCCAGGAGCCTCTGAAATAATTTCAGTGGAACCCCTCTCTTGTCTTTAAATTGAGTCAGGCAGTTCAGCAGTGACTGCGCACACTCGCTCCTAAGATATGCGAACATGGCGACAGAGTCTATTTCCATACCGAGAAAAGAGATCCTCTGCACAGGGGAGAGTTTGCTCTTTTCCCAGTTGACTCGAAGGCCCAGAAGGACAAGGTGTCCGAGCGCCAGATCCCTGTGCTCGCACAACTGTTCTCGAGAGTGGGCCAGAATCAGCCAGTCGTCGAGGTAGTTGAGGATATGGACACCTTGTTCCCTGAGGGGAGCCAGAGCTCCCTCCATGACCTCCGTAAAGATGCAGGGAGAGAGGGCCAACCCAAATGGGAGAACCTTGTACTGATATGCCTGCCCCTCGAAAGCAAACTGAAGAAATGGTCTGTGTAGAAGAAGAATGGAGACATGAAGTATGCGTCCTTCAGGTCGATTGCTGCAAACCAATCCATAGGATGAATGCATTCGAAAATTTGTTTGGGCGTTAACATCTTGAACGGGAGTCTGTGAAGAGCTCGGTTCAAGGCACGCAAGTCTAGGATCGGTCGTAACCCACCTGTTTTCTTGGGTACTATGAAGTATGGAGGGACCAGCTCTCTCGCCAGAAGGGTCGCGACCTCCATGCGCATGACAAGAGCATCCTTGCCCACTATAGTAGCACGAACACCCCGAAACTTGGGGGGTCGCCGGGCGAACTGAATTGTGTAGCCAAGCCTGATCGTTCGGATGAGCCAGTGGGATGGACTGGAAAGTTGTAACCAAGCTCACAGAAACCGAGCCAACAGAGTCAGAGGAACTACAGGCGTGCCCAACGTGGGGCAGCAAGGTGGAACAGACAGGCATGGGAGGTGTAGCGTCCCTTAGCAAGGTTGAAGTGGCGAGGTGACATATCCGCGGCCTCTTGGGACCCGGAGGTAGAGGAAACAGTTTTTGCATTGCTACAGAGCGCTCCACTGGAGGGACCCCCGCATACCCTTTTGTTGAAAATTTGGGTACCGTACCCCTGACTGTGGGGTCAGCGGCGGAAACAAAATTGAACAAAAGATGTTCGGGACATGGTGGAGGCCTCCACTTGAGCACAACTCTCTCTGCGACCCGGGAAAGCATAGCCGTTTCAACACAGCTAAGTCTTCATCCCTGGAGAACTCAAGCTCACCCTCTGATGCAGTGATAAACATCTGATTGTCCAGCGGAGCCCCAAATGAAACTACTGGTCCCCCATGGGGAGGACCAGCACATGCTCATCCAGAAGCTCCACAGTTTGCGATGTGCTAGAGGAGTGAGGGGCCCACGGAGACGTGTTCGGCGGGATATCATTCACTGTGATCCTCAGGCCACCCTGGTTATTTACGATTATCAAAAGAGGAATTGGATCAGAGTATGAGTAAGGAGACTCCACCTCGTTTGAGGAATAGTAGTCTTGACCGCATCATTGTGATGGTCATCTTCCTGCAGTGGGTACATGACTCATCCACGAACGTAACTTCAGCGTGCTTGATGCCCAGACATGTGAGGCAACGATAATGACTGTCATCCGGTGCCAGGAAATAACTGCATCCAGAAATGCATGGGTGGAATGTCATCTTTAGAAAGATGCAGCATCACACCCGTGTTTTGCTCTTTTAGGGAAATAAGCTCTCTTATAGTGCTGAAGTGCACAAGGGAAATGGCAGTACGCAAACTGACAGGAAATAGTGCAGCCTGCAGTTTGCACTTACTCTCATTTAAGGTGCAACTATACTTGTTGTCAGCTGTATGAACAGCAACAAGCTCTTTCTCAGTGCTCCATAAACAGCAGGAAATGCTGAGAGATCGCAACCACTGCTGCATCGCCGTCACACCAACACCGGTAAAAGAGGCTTCTTCTTGAAGAACAGACTCATATAATCACTCTCAGATGACTTGCAGTGCAGAAACAATTGAAGCACTCCACTCCAAAGCGAAAAGCTGAATGCTTTGCTCCCGCTTCTGCATTTATACCCGTGCTGCGATGTAAATCTTGCAAGCCAATGTGTATTGGCTCGTTTAGTGTACACTCAAAGGTGATAGGGCTCTTAGGCGAGGTCTCATTTCGTCTGTCCTTTCTGATGTGACATTGAATGTGACTGACTGAAAGGGAACAATATTAATCACCATTGTAAATATGTTTTAGAGAGTGTTAACATGCAGGTGGACAGCCATTTGTAGGGGTGTTCGAAGCCATTGTGGACGTTATTCTTGAGTGCACTCATTCAATTCAACAATGCATATATATTAGGGCTGTCAATAGATTTTATCGCGATTAATCACACACCCTTTGTGTGATTAATCGCACACTTATCATAAAATTAAGCATACACCATTTATCTTGTTTAACATGTCCATTTTGCTATCATTGCCTGTTTCTAGCAAAGTAAACCATCAGATTGTTTGATTCTCACAAAACTGTATTTTTTTAAAGCTTTTTTTCAAGGTAAATGTAGGTGTCTTTCCAAAAAAGTACACTTGCAGACTCCAAAAGTACACCAAATAACCAAATGCTGAGTCCATATAATTCTTAAGTTTATGTACACCAAAGCACACATAAAAAAATCACAGCAAAAAACATTTAAGAATTCATAAAGTTTAGTATGTGCAACAGCAAAGAGCTTGTTGCAATACTGAACAGGACCACATGGAGATGCCAAAAAAAACTAAACCAACCGCCTTGACCTGCATATATATTAAAGTACACAGCAACATACACAGGACAAATCCAAACATTATCCTGAATGTGTGTGAAAACAACGTGAATGTACTGAAATGTGTCTGAGCATAAATACAGTGTGTGATCAGTACGTTGAGAGTGCTCATACATGATTTGTTTGCACATCAATATAACAGACTCACGCGTGCTTAATGTACGACTCCTGTATGTCACCACAATCGTCTTTACTTTGATTGCAATCCTTATCCATCAAAACTTTACTAGCGAAACGCTTTATCCAGCCGAGAAATCATCTGGCCATACAGCAGTAGGATGTTTCTATGTTCCATTCAGACAGGAACAGCGTGATGCGGGAGGGCTCGTGCTCTTCATATACAATGACACAATATGACAGAGAGTTCGTGTTTTAAAGCGAAACAGACACTGGAATGAATAATTCTCTGTTCTCTCTGCCATCTCTGATGTAATTAGCATGGACTTTTAAGATCATCTAACTGCATGACGTAAAATTACATTAATGACACAATTTCACATGCTTCAGTAATGTATTGTGTTAAATTGCGTTAAATTACGTTAAATTATTTTGAATTAATCGCATGCGTTAACGCATTAACGTTGACAGCCCTAATACATACATACATATATATATATATATATATATATATATATATATATATATATATATATATATATATATATGAAGAGTTCAGATGCAAAAGCTGCTAAACGCCACCTCCATCAAAAATGAGATAATGACATTAAGCGAATGCTTACGGCACGTAGTACACGTTCAACAAATCACGTGCTTCAGATCCTCTAAATCCCAGCGTCAGCCCATTCAGAAATATTGGTTTGTTGACAAAAGCCTCTAGACGCCACTTGGCAAAAGCTGCTATGTTCCGAGAACCAATCGAATCATATGCAAATCGAATCATATGATTTTGAGCGGTTTCAATAGGAGATTTTTGTGGAGATTGTTTTAGAATCAGATTGAGATTGAGATTTTTAACATAAAAGATGGAGTACGATGAAATGGATGAGCCTGTCCTACTGACATTGAATGGCACAAGAAAACATTATTTACCTCAAAACTCTGCCCGTCATAAGGCAAAAGAAGATAGATACAGTGGAAATGGCTTGGTCACAAGTGTAGCATGCACTCATAACAGTTCTTCATGCAGTGCCGTTACTTTGAAGGAATCAGATTTATTATACATCAAACAACAGCTCTATTTCACCAAAAACAAAGTCAAACAAGATGCCATTCTTCTGTCTCATATGGATGCTATGCCATGTAAACGGAGGAGGCAAAAAGTGGAGGCTAAAGAGAAGAGACGACAAAGAGATATATCGATCAAGTATGCTGTTTTAAAAGAAGATAAAATGAAAGTTCCTGTCTGTCATGCTTCATTCTTGAACATTTTCTGTAAGTACAAAGATTTTCTCATCACAATAGTTACTAGTTTTTCCTATTTTTGCATTATTTTACTTTGTCAAAGCCATGTTTATTCAATTATCTTCCTCCAGTACATGCACAGTACACACAGTAAACATGTTACTCTCTCTGCAGTATTAAAGGACATATAGCCTACTTAAAACATTATCACTGATGGTCACTGGCTACCTAAATTTGTTAAAAACAATATCAGAATCAGAAAGAGCTTTATTGCCAAGTATGTTTGCACATACAATGAATTTGTGTACTGGAAGCTTCTGTAACCAGAACACAGACAACAACAACCCACAGATAATGAAAAATAAAGATAATTCAATAAAAATACACATATGTATGTATATAAATAAACAAACAAAACAAAAACAAAAAACAGACAAAAATTGTATGTAGGTGAGCTATAGATTAAATAAATGTGGTATCAAATAAATATAAGTGGTATTGCACATATTATTATTGCACAATAGGGAGAGCATTTAATATGAGTAAACCTTTGCAAAAGAATAATAAACTGTATGACTGTTGTCAGTTCATGTTTTGAAATTGTGTGTAATATGGGTAATATTCCTGCATGATTGGTTTCACGATTCCCATTTAATATATTTCACAGCAAGTAGTATATAGATAGATAAAAAGGCCTAGATAGATCTAAGACCTAGTAACTTTTTTCCTTGATGCTGTAGTTATTCCTTCCTAGCTCTGTTTATTTCTGCCATTTACATTTTCCTATTTATTTTCATTTTAAGTGTCAAGACAGACTCCGAGGTATTGCAAAGCACTGACTTGAGAACGGCAATGCACATCCTGAAAATCGTGGTGGTTCCAGGGAAAATGAAGAGCAAGCTGCAAAGAAGGACATGGTTCAAAAGGGAGACAGTTCCTACCAAGTGATTTGAGTCTGGCAAAAATGCATAGATGTTTCTTGAGCAGAATCATCAACAAGTTTCCTACTCACTCTACTGGAGCATCTTTGTGTATGACTTCAACCTGGCCTTCGGTCAAAGATGTGTGCTCTTCATGTGTCAAATTCCGCATTGCAATCAATGATCCTGACCTGACTGCAGAAGAGAAGCGGAATAAGATTTTTTTTTACACACGAGCCCGTCAGTTTTATGACAAACTAAATGATGTGGGTGATACATTCACTGTCTGCTTTGACATAAAGGAGAACCTGGTCCTTCCTAGGTCTGCTATTGGTCAAACATATTAGTCATGGCAGGTACACTTTTATGTATTTGGTGTGGTTCGTCACCGTGGCAGAGGAGAACCCCAGAGTCGGCATGACATAAATCTGTACACCTGGCTGGAATATGAGAACTCAAAGGATAGTAACATTTTTGCCTCAGCTCTACAACACTACTTCAGCACAGTGGCTATAGTTGATCTGCGCCAGTGTCAGAGCCTCCACCTGTTCTCCGACTCTTGCTACGGCCAGAATAAAAGCATTAATGTTCTGTCAATGTTGTTTGCCCTGCATTCTCAGCTGTACCCTCAGCTCAACATCACTTACTTGTTTCCTATACAAGGGCACAGTTTCCTTCCAGCTGACAGAGTGTTTGGAAGGATTAAGCAAGGTATCCGGAAGCATACAACTATTCTGTTGCCAGAAGAGTATAACAACATTTTGCAGAAACATGGCACTGTCCATCGATATGGGAAAGATTGGCAGTGCTATGACTTCAAAGAAGCAGCAGCCAGGTTCACAACAACTCAGAGATCATTCAAAATAAGTGAAGCAAGCACTTTTTTTGTTTCAAGTTCAAAGTTGTGTTTACTGATACATGCATCAAAAATAAAATATTTCATCAGAAAAAAATACTATCTTCTGTGTGCACATTAATAATTAATAAATACATGATTCACATGTGTTCACTTTACATTAAGATTCACTTTCACAGGTTATTAGTGTTTATAACTCATTAATAAATGGTTCACATGTGTTCACTTTACATTAAGATTCACTTTCACAGGTTATTAATGTTTATAACTCATTAATAAATGGTTTACATGTGTTCACTTTACATTAAGATTCACTTTCACAGGTTATTAATGTTTATAACTCATTAATAAATGGTTTACATGTGTTCACTTTACATTAAGGTTCACTTTCACAGATTATTAATGTTTATAACTCATGAATAAATGGTTCACAATTTCCACCCTACATTAAGGTTCACAGGTAACTAATACTGGAATTAAATTTTTCATTATTATTATCTCATCAAGTTATGGTTATGTTTTATTTTCAAAATAAAGTTGGAATTTCATCTTAAAAAAACAAGAAATCAGTTTTTATACACTGCTGTGGATAGGCATCATGACCTTTTTGGAGAGTATCATGGGTAAGACAGAAACTTCAGGTAAGCAACATAGTAAGAAAAGTGGCAGTCATGAGATATTAATAAGAAAACCACAAATACAACACCCTTCAGTCTAATTATGATAGTCAATTTTTGCTGCATCATAAAATAAACCAGGAATCTGTTTTTGAGTTAAATAAGTATGAATAAATACATTTATTAAGCATTTATAACATGTGAGTTAATAACGGCTCACTATTTGGCAGGTATTGCATTAAAGTCGCCCTTTTTATTCATGCAGTTATAATTGCATTATTAATGATTTATAATGCACTTGTAAATGACTTATTACTCATTAACAAACACCTTTATAAACCCTTTACAAAGGGAACCTTAATGTGTAGTGTTTGTACATAGCATGTTATGATAGTGGTGGGCATGGGGAATATTGATGTTTCTATTCAGAATGTTATTTTAATGTTTACACACTTCACAAATGTGTCTAAGTTTTTATCAGAATGTTTTGCACTGTTCTCACATACATACTTGATTACAAACAATGTTTGGAATATTTACATTGTTCTACTTGAATCTAAATCCCAATTATCAGAAATGACACTAAGATTTTATTAATGTCAATTTAATGTTATTGACTTACTGCACTTGACAGGTGTATGCATTTTTAATGTTGGGTTGTTTGTGTAACGTCTGTTTTTTTTTTTTTTTTTTTTTTTTTGATATAATTTATTTATATATATATATATATATATATATATATATATATATATATATATTTTTTTTTTTTTTTTTTTTTTTTTTACTAGTGGGTGCAGGACACTATAGTTAATTTATGTAAGTGAGGATAGCAAAATAACATGACATATTATACCCAAAACAGTGATATAATCATACAAAAATTATTCAGACACTTTGTCTTGAACATGTTTTGCTTAATCTGACATAATTATGAATTTTTTTTTTTTTTTTTCTGACACAGTCTCACTTTAAACTATAGTGAATAAACTGTAATAATGAATGTAATGTTCAAGGTGTCTAAATAAATTTTGGTTTGACTGTATATATATATATTATATATTATATCACACAGTCAAACCAGAATTTATTTAGACACCTTGAACATTAATAGATTAAAAAATATTAAAAATTAAAGATTTTTTTTTTTTTTTTTAATAATAATGACGTGCACGGATTAATCTATTATAATAAATACTGAAATATTCTATGAAAATAAGAATTGTCAATTTTGATTTCATGGTGACTTTAATGTATGAAATAATATACAGTATGTTCAGTATTTTTTTGTAGCAGTAAGATGGATTATGCACAAAATTACCATACATGATGAAATCGAATTCACTCTATAATTATCTGAATTTAAATTAAATCCTAATTTACATTAGTGTTGGCAGGAACAATTGGCTCATTGCATCTATTTCTGTGCTTAATGGCCCCAGTTTGTGTAAATGGTCTGTTTGAGGGGCTGTGACAATAGCCAGCAGCCAGCAGCTAGTGTTTGGACAAGATCATGGATATTTCAGTGGCTTTTTGCCAGAACTTTGAATCAGTGGTATGGTTCTGTTTCTAGTTGTTCAGATGGGGCTGTCATGAACAATGAATACAGACACCTGATAAACACAGGGCCATAACCATTTTCACTTCAACCTAAAGGTTTTCCTGTGGAGCTTTCCACTCCCTCACACCCCTTCCATCCACAGTTTAATTGTTAGTGTAACTGATTGATTTATTGCTTCAGTAGCCAAATTGAAATGTTCCTATAAAATGCCATCTGTCTCTCTTCCAAAACTCCTTGTTATTCGGAACTTCAGTCTTTAATCGGATTGAGTTGTTAATTTCATTTTGCAATAAACTAAGCATGATATTCCCAGTACTGTTAACTGTAATCAAATCAAAACAGCCATATAGATATTAGGCAGGAGATGACAATTTTGTTCTTTCTGTTTGGAAAACACACACACACTGAATGAGAATGAGTGCAGTTTTGGGCTAGAGGACAGGTCTGAGCAAACGGATGGATTTGTGTGTTAATGCATGGCTGCGCTGGGAGAGTAATGAGGTGTAGCATATCAGACTAAGTGGCTAATGGGCTGTGAAGTCATTAGTGCAATGCTGCCCACTCACTTTCTCTCTGCTTTGCTCTCTTTCATTGCCTGCCATACTATCCCCACATATTTGCTAGTTTTGTGTTTTTGTGTATCTGTTCTCTGTCATATGATACACTAATACAGTCATTGTAAAATGTATTTATATCACATGTTAGGGTGAATCTCATGAAACATGTCAATATCCAGATCAAATGTCTTCTTCTGTTCATTTTGATGTGAAATGTGACACTACATGTGACATTCACACTGTCAGTTCAAATCCGATTATTTGTGTATCCGATTGTGAAAATTATTGATGTCCACATTGTGTATCGCAACTGTTCAGATTTGCGTGTCTGTGTCGCTCTTTCATTTACCGGAAAATATTATCCAATTTAAAGTTCTCATCTATCATTTACAGTTCAAATCCCCGAATGTGTTCTTGATCCGCCCCTTTTATTGAGGATGCATCGAGAGGTGACTTGTGCGAACTTAAGATAGCCAGGTATCCCAGAATGCATGTCGCACTAACCAGAAAACACAATAGTAAAGAAGAAAACCTGCGTAATTTAAACATCCTACTGTTGTTATGTCATGATATGTAGTTTTAAGAGTTTTTCATGCAAGAATGTACTGGTTTAAAGCTCAAATCTGTGGTTTATTGATAAAGATTTTATTAGAAAATTTGATCTGACGTTTTCAGAGTTGCGAGATCCAGATGATCACTGGGCGCCCAGCGCTCATGTACCCAGCCAAGAACAGCCTTACCCGGCTAGTCCTTCTGATGTTTGCCGCTGGCTCTAATGTCTCTGTAGTGGTTAAACAAAATATAGTTTGTCTGTTGTATATCTAACGGGCGATCTTTGGTCTCATGAATCTATAATTAAAAACAAAATGTTGTACTTTTTGCAAAATAAAGAAAACTAACATGATGCGTGAGCTGCAGTCTCTCTCTGAATGAAGTCTAATCTGATAGTCCTCAGAAAATGAACTGTAACTTAGTGGCCCAGTTTCACAGACAGGGTTTAGCCTAAGCCAGGATTAGTTCAATTAGCGCATTTAAGTAGCTTTTATAAACGTTCACTAGAAAAAAAATCGGATCATTCAGTTAAAACAGCTTAAACACGCATTTTAGTCTGGGACTAGCCTAAGCCTTGTCTGTGAAACCGGGGGAGTGAATACTTATCACACAAACATGAGACATATTATGTCTAAAGAAACATTGAAATGTCAGGTTTTAAATAATGTAAATCAAATCAAAAACAAATATTCTCTGTTTATGTAATCTGTTTGAAAAGAGAGAGATGTCAATCGATCACGAGTCAGCTCATTATCCACTAATGCAGCCACGCCCACGGACCATGTACGCTATTCAGACTCAAATTCTGAGGCAAATAATGCAACAGGGAGTGAATGCCCGGATCAGCTTGGAAAAATGCATCAAGCTTAGTCATTTTCATGTACTTTTCATCGTTTTGAGATGCGGTGAGGAATCATTCTAAAAGGATTAACCTCAGAGGAAGAGCATGACTGGTTTCACTTTCATTTACAGGATCAACTTGATTAAGCCGAGGATTGTGAATGGTAAGTTTATTATCCCTAAATTCTTTATTCTAATCGTGATATAGATTAGTGTCTATCAATATTAAGCCACAAAACGACTGTTTAAATATGAATCCTGCATGTTCTGTGTCTCTGTGTGAATGATTATTGGCTTTTCCCAAAAAATATTGCTATACTGGGATGAGTGAAATCGACTGAAATATGTAATAAATACTGAAATAAAATGTGTTAGCAACATATTAAACTGCACATTAACATTTATAGGCTCTATAATATACCAAATAAGATACATAAAATGTCATAGCAATATGAATATTTAGACAATATTTGTTTTGGACAGATTATGAAGGGCTTACTGGTAAATAGCCTATATAGTGCCACATCAATGAAGCTTTCGCTCGCAAGGAATGATGAAAGCTTTGCATCTTAAATTCTAATATGTATTTTTTGGTTTGTTTTTTTTTTTTTTTTTTTTTTTTTGTATTTTTGATTAAATAAATGCAGGCTTGATGAGCATGAGACTTCTTTCAAATCTTTTGAACGGTACTGTAATTAAAAATATAATAGGCTTATACAAAATTTCTTCACATGATGTGCAATAATACGTGCATGCATGAGATCACATAATCATGTTTTCTGTTAAGAGTGGACATATATTAATGTTAATACAATAGCTGATATACAATAGCTGTTATCAGCATTCTCACAGAGGGTTTTTTTTTTTTTTTTATCTCACAGATTTGAGAATTATAGTGACCAGATACTTGCCCACATTGGACTGCATGCATATGATACTGAGATCACTGACTGGAAGCAGGAAAGGTTTTTGTTGTTGTTGTTGTTGTTTTTCCTTCTTCTTCTTCTTCTTCTTTTTTTTTTTTTTTCTCCAGTGCAGAATCACCAAATGCCAGGTAAGTGATGTTCACATGTATCTTTGAACAGGATTTATTTCCAGGTATAACTGTGTACTCAAAATGTGTCTTTGACTCTCATTTATATAGTTAATTATATTCGAAATAAATTTATCTTGTCATTGCATTCTTTCTTAGTTCACTCAGTCACATTCCTCACTGAATGGCTTATTATGCGGCTCATTAGGGGTAGGGTCTTAATCTCCTCAGGTGTGAATCACAGCATTATTCATGAAGATTCACGCCTCCTTGCATACGACCTGTGTAAACAAAAAGTGTCTTAGAAATTTAAAATAAATACATTGTTTTATATGTCCCAGTAGGAAGGATAATTTCCAAATCATTTTGAAGCAAAAACTCTAGACTAAAATATACAGTTACCAAAAGTCTTGTGAAAAAATATTTAGTATGTGTTTTGAGGCCTTATTTCAGTGACTTTTTTTTTTCAAAAACCACGCATATACATAATTCTTTCAAAAATACAAACATGTACATACTTGTTGCTCACATATTATTGTAGCCTAGTTTCTGCTGAATACAGTGTAATGAGACTTTTGTCATTAATATGTTTATAAGCAAATGAAAAAAGCACAAAACAGGATCCCAAATCAGCCTAAGCAGAGACGGCAGCGCAGCACTTTTCATATATCACATTTATGCAGTGTTTTCAACCAAATAGTGTTTATTTGAGGTTTCAGACATTTAAATACACATGATTACTAACAAAACAATACATTTAGAGTTTGTAAAATACACAGTGATGTCTATAGAAGCGGAAATAACAACCCTTTCCATAATAGACAACATGTTTTATTCATATCAGATATACATTGTGAAAGTCACTTTAAAGCTTACTCTATTCTTCCCCAGTTCACCGTCTCTCTTACTTTCATGTATTTCGGGAGAAGTGGATGAATTCATATGTTGTAAATCCAACAGATCCGATTCTCTGTGCGGCACAAACTAACATGGCGGCACCTATTGCGCATGTAGCTCAACTAACACAAACATTATAAAGGTGTTTAAACAGTAAAACACATCTACTTGCACATATTTGACAATCGGAATATCAGATATTTCATGCTATAGTTAACAAGTTTGTGAATATTTTGAATAAAAAAGGAAAAATGAAATAAAAGCAGATCATCAGTCATACAGCGCTGTGCTGTGTTACGTGACAAGCAATGACGCGTCACCATGGAAACAATAAAGTGATACGTTCTAAATAAAGGTCACCTTAAAAAAAACTCATGCTGGGGGTCAGCCAGAATATTTTAAATTTATGTGCCAAAGGGTTAATCTGTATTTCTCATTTCTTGTGTTAAAGCTGAAGTATGGAACTTTTGCCTATCGCCATCTCTATTTGAAACTTTTTTTTTTTTTTTACGTGGGTTGTGCTCCTCTGTGTGGATTAATCTGTGAGGACCAACTCCCTTCGCTATACCGGGAAAAGTCATCAGGAGGATTTTGTGGAGGACTACTTGGAACTATGTCATCAGGTGGCCTGGAATAAAGTCACACTCAAGTTGTGTTTCTCGTCTGGGTTGGACGACCACCTCCTGCAAGCAACTGCATTGGGGAACTTCAGTTGTACACTTCTGCATTACATTGAGTTGTGGCTAATAAGATCCTGCATAATTTTGGGGGCGGTCAAAAAAGACGTTGATATCACCACCTCCATGCCAAATCCTTGCATTCCAGGGCCAATACATGTTACATTCTATTCAGAGACTCTTACTGTGATATTCCTTTTATTCTGTTGTTCCAGTTTTTGAATATGTTCTGTTTTGTTGCCGTAGTTACTTTTCATCGCTACTTGTGTCTTGTTTAGTTTCTAATTTCTCTGTGTATTTATAACCTTTTTAACTTTTGGTCAGTTATATTTTTGACTTATGTTAAACTATTACACGCTTAACCTGTGTGGATATTTACGTTGTTTTCATCATCATATTGGAAATTTGCTTTGTTTTTATTTACATTGTTAAAAGACTGTTGTTTAGATCCTCCCCTCTGCATCATTGCAGTAATCTTCACCTTCAGCCTGTGACAACTGACAATTTTATTCTTGTTAACCTGCTAACTGTCATTGTCCCGCTAGCAGGACGCTTGGTGCTCTTCTGAACCGTTTTGAAATTGAACATTGCGTTGGCTATGGAAAAGGTAATTTAAATCCTTTTAGCAGGCTCTTCCCCCTAGTGGCCGCTGTCAGACTCAATGTGTGGTGAAATTACCCAGGAGGGGCCTTTATTGAGTGACAAGATTGAAATTAGTGTAGGTGTTCCAAGGTGCGGGAAAGCTGGTGCTTCAGCGCAGGAGTGAATGTGTGGCAACTTACTGGAGATTTGCAGTTTGGGTTCCTAAATCATTGGAGAGACAAGAGAGACACACAGACCATAACAGGACTCAGCAGGGGAGAGTTACAGCTAATATAGACAAATGGATGCTCTTCTCCTTCCTGGACTTTGGACAGCACTGCTCCTACTCCTATGTTGAATGTGTCTGTCTGTAAGATAAAGGGGCAGCTGTAGTCTGGGGCATGCAGAACTGGCGAAGCGGTCCTCTGTCCAGTGTACCTTCTCCGGCTGTCCCTTGTAAGACCGAAATTCCCGATAAGACTGAACACAAGATCTCTCACAAAAAAGACACCATGCAACAAAACTATAAACTTACTAATCTGAAGAAAAGATTATAAGAAAGCTATTTGCTCAAATGCCTCTCCACTCATCATTAAGCCCCCTCTTCCATACTGGGGGATATGACCCAGGTCACTGAAAGTTGACTCTTACAAAAGTTGAGCTTACAAACTGTATTTATTATGTCTTGAGAATTCATTATTTTAATTATTTCATGTTTACTATCATTTTAACCTTCTGGGGTCTGAGGTGTTTTCTGGGCCCTGGAGATGTTTTGATTGCACCTAGTCAAAACACTATCTAATTACACTGTATTCAGCACAAACTCTGCTATAATGATATGTGAGCAGCATGTATGTAAAAGTTTGTAGTTTTGAGAAAATTCTGTTTATGCGAAGTTTGTGAAAAACATTAAGTCACTAAATAAGGACATACAGTTATGCTCAGAATTATTGGCACCTTTGGTAAATATGAACAATGATGACTAAAAATAAATCTGCATTGTTTATCCTTTTAATCTTGAATTCATAAAATTAGCAAAAATCTAACCAAGGAAGGAAATTTCAAGGAAAATAATTGAAAGTGGAGGGAAAATCACATTATGAAAAAATGCTTTTCTCCAAAACATGTTGGCCACAGTTATTGGCACCCCTAGAATTTTTTTTTTTTTTTTTTTTTTGAGTAAAAATTTATCTGAAGTATATTCCCATTCATATTTACATTTGTTTAGTACACCAGGATGATCATGAACATAAAATTGTCCAGCCATGACTTCCTGTTCCACAGGAGTGTAAACACAAGGAAACACATAGGGCCAAATTCCTGTAATCATTCATCACAATGGGTAAAACCAAAGAATATAGTACTGATGTGCAGCAAAAGATTGTTGAGCTTCACAAAATAGAAAGTGGTTGTAAGAAAATAGCTAAAGTATTGAAAATCCAACTATCAGGGCAGTAATTCCAATCAGCTAAAGATGTTACAAATCTGCCCGGATGAGGATGTGTGTCTATATCGTCATAATGCATAATAATGCATAATGCTCTCCAAGGATCACAGCTGGAGAATTGCAGAGATTAGTTGAGCCTTGAGTCTCAGAAAGCCTAAAAAAAAAAAAAAAAAAAAAAAAAAAAAAATCAAACAGCACCTACATCCCCACAAGTTGTTTGGCAGGGTTTCAAGAAAAATCCTCTGCTCTCATCCAGACACTTTGAAATGGTGCACACAGGGATAAAAAGTACCCCATGCCCACGGTTAAATATACTGCTAGATCTTTAATGTTGTGGGCCTATTTTCCCGCTACAGGTCCTGGACATCATGTTCAGATACATGGTATCATGGATTCTATCAAATACCAACTGATAAAAAATCAGATCCTATCTTTAAATCTTCTGCTAGAAATCCTATAATGGGCTATGGTTAGATCTTCCATCAGGACTATTATCCAAAACAAATATCAAAACCAACACAAAAATGTGTCACTGAGCACAAAATGAAGCTTCTGCCATGGTTGCCCCAGTCCCCTGACCTGAACTCTAAATCCAACAATTCATTTTTTTGAGTGTATGAAGAAATGGTCTCTTATCTCTCGTCAAGTGTTCTCCAAACTCATTAGGCATTATAGGGGAAGACTCAGAGCTGTTATGTTTGGCAAAAGGAGGTTGCAAAATGTATTGAATAAAAGGGTGCCAATAATTGTGGCCAATGTGTTTTGGAGAAAAAAACATTTTTAAAGAAATTTTCTTTAAATTCTTTTACTTCAATGAAAGATAAGATTTTTTTTTTATTTTTTTATTTTTTTTATAAATGATCGAAAGGATTAACAATGCAGATTTAGTTTTACAAGCTTCTTTGTTCATATTTACTAAGGGTGCCAATAATTCTGAGCACAACTGTAAAACCCATACTAAATATATGTTCACAAGACTTTTGAAAAATGTATCTTGTGGCCTAGAATTTTTGCTTCAAAATGATGTGAAAAATCATCCTGCACACTCTTTCACATTAATATATTGATTTAAAATTGGTAAGACATGTTTTGTGTCAGGAAGGCTTATGCGGGGAGGGCGTGAATGATCATGAATAATGATGTGTTTTACACCTGGGATGACAAAGACCCTCCCTTAATGGCCATGTCAGATGAATGGGACTGTGAAGGTGAGAATGTGAGGAGATTAAAAGAATGGCTTTTTGACTGTTTGTATTTTATTTACAACAAAGCACAAAAAAGGCACAAAGACTTAATGTAATGAATGAAGCTGTACCCATTTATCCAACCACCAGAGGGAGCCCTCTCCCAAATACTAACTTGGACTGTTGCTTCGTTGGTTACTTCCTGCCTTACTCCAGTATAAATAGCCATGCATTTTTACAGCTGCTTTGCGAAGTATTGCCAGCTTATCACTGCCTTACTGAGTGTTTTTCATTGCCTGTTCATTGACTTATTGTTATGACCATTGTGCTTGCCTTATTTGATTTTTGCCTTTTGGATTATTGTTTTTTCTGGTTGCCTGATTGGTCTGATTACTTGTCTCTGTTTACCCTGTTTACCTTATCGACTACGTCTCTTTCTTGTGTATTGGAGTTGTTCGCTGAAATTAAATAAACTTCTAGCATTTAGATTCTATTTTGCCTCCATGTCAAGTCCCTCACACTTAAACACCTTTGTGCCATTCCTGAAACGGTTCCTGTTCAACACACCTGTCATTTCCAAGGTGGTTGCTTTTTTATTTTACCATGTTCATGTACAAGCTTACTGAAGTTGGTACAGCGCTCTCAGAGAAAAACAGTTTGAAGAGATTTGTGGGAATATTTAAGCCAACAGGACTCATCAGTAGCATCTGGTCCCTGTAAAAACAACAAAACAACTGTGAACATGCTGATATCGGGAGCAACTAGGGCTGCACAATTTTTCATTTGTGCTTGAAAAAAAGCAGTCCACTAGATAGTGTGCATGAACTCTTTCTGCGCTTAAGGCCAAAGGAGTACTTTGAAAGGCTCATGCGCTCAACTGTTTAAGAGATGCGGAAAATGAAGTAAGCCCTATCAGGCCTTAAGGCAATTTTTATTTTCTTTCACACACAGCTCAGTGAAACAACTTTCTAATAAAGCGACCAAACTGCCTGTCAACTGATAGATGAAACTGACAATGATTTTTTTTATCTTTTTTAAACTGAAATGAAAGACAATGTGGATAAACATTCACAGCCATGATGTACAGAACAGAACACAAAGATATAGAAGAAAATTAATAAAAATATTTTGGATCAATAAACCTAAAAAAAAATATATAAATAACTGCAGACATTTCACATATCGGAAATCAATTTAAATAGGCTAAATTGCCTGTGCGAGCAAGCTTTAAATAGTCTACAGCACAACATCGATGCACCAAAAAACAATCAAAAATTAATTTACAGAATTGAATTCTGTAATTGAATTGAACAGAATATACCGTTCTAATAAAAAAAAACAAAATAGTCATAATCAAGTCACAAGTGCAAAATGCCTAAAGTGCAGGCGAATGTATATTCAAACCACAAACAGTTAAATTAGATAACACAGAGTGATCAATAAATAAATTAAAACTAAAGAAATTATTAAAATTACAAAAGTAGCCTATAGCCAGAATTGTCAACTTTGTCTTTTTAACTGCAGAAACAATAAACGTTAAACTAGAGTGCCAGTCTTTTTAGCTAAACGTTCACAGCATCCAAAAATCAATTAGAATCGGCTGAAATGTTTTGAAATTACTTGTACCTGATCACGCGATCTGCCTGTATCCATTTAAGTCTTTTCAAATAGTGCGCGAGGAAAACCGACTTGGCAGAAGTGCGCTGCAATGTTTGTTGTTGTTGAGTGGTGGGACATGATCTGTTGGCACAGCTTGCATCTTACTTTTTTTTTAATCATCTTTTACCATCCACACTTTAGATTTTCTTATCCCAGACATTGTTAAAGATTTAATCCCTGCCACCAAGATGCCCTCTTTCGGTCACGGATCATGGAAAGTGAAACTAAAAATATTTCTCGAAAGTTTGGTGGTCCTTACACCCTTCTTGGTTAGGTGGTCCTCCCAAAGCTCAGAGTGAATTACCACTACTGCGCCCCATGCAGACCAAAGGGTAAGACCCAATATTGCCCCCTGGCAGGCAGTCCTTTGCGTAGCGGGCCCTGCCGAGGCATTCCACCAACTCATCCACTCTAGGCATGGGGTAATTATCGAATTGGGACACCTCGTTCAGCTATCAAAAGTCGTTGCAGAATGAACCGGTGAGTTCCATCCTTTTATGAGGGAAATAATACATCTCCCAGCACAGTCTCAAGAGCATGAAGGAGATTCCAGGAGACAGGCAGTTACTCTAGGAGAGCTGGAAAGTGCTGTAGAAGGTCCTTAACCCATCAGCAGGACCGGTACCTGCTCCTTTGTGTAAGGAGGAACAGAATGAGCACTGCCAGAGCCCTACAAAATTACCTCCACTGGTGTAAATATTTCTGACCAAACAATCAGAAACAGACTTCATGAGGGTGTCCTGAGGGTCCAACGTCCTCTAGTGGGGCCTGTGCTCACTGCCTGGCACCGTGGAGCTCGATTGGCATTTGCCATTGAACACCATAATTGGCAGGTCCACCAGTGGTGCCCTGTGCTTTTCAAAAATGAGAGCAGGTTCACCCTGAGCACGTCGCAGACATGAAAGGGTCCAGAGAAGCCGCTGAAAACGTTATGCTGCCTGTAACATCGTTCAGCATGACCGGTTTGGTGGTGGGTCAGTGATGGTTTAGTGAGGCATATCCATAGAGGGACACACAAACCTCTACAGGCTAGACAATGGCACCCTGATTGCCATTTGGTACTGGGTTGAAATCCTTTGACCCACTGTCAGACCCTAGGCTGGTGCATTGGGTCCTGGGTTCCTCCTGGTGCATGACAATGCCTGGCCTCATGTGGCGAGAGTATGCAGGCAGTTCCTGGAAGATATAGGAATGGATACCATTGAATGGCCCCCATGCTTGCCTGACCTAAATTCAATAGAATACCTCTGGGACATACCTCTTTTAGTCCATCCGACACTGCCAGGTTGCACCTCAGACTGTACAGGAGCTCAGTGATGCCCTGGTCCAGATCTGGGAGGAAATACCCCAGAACACCATCCGTCGTCTCATTAGGAGCATGCCCCAATGTTGTCAAGCATGCATTCAAGCACGTGGGGGCTATACAAACTACTGAGTACCATTTTGAGTTGCTGAAATGAAATTTCAGCAAAATAGATTAGCCTGCTGCATCATCTTTGAATTCAGTCCTCTGTAGGTTGATAATTTTAATTTCCATCAAACGAAGTGGCATCCTTTCTTTTCTAACACATTACCCAGTTCATATTAGTATAGATATCCAGCATGATATTTTTCCCCATTGAGATCTGATGTGTTTTTTAAAAGTGTTCCTTTAATTTTTTGGAGCAGTGTACAATGATAATGGCTGGACAATATGCCTCTCAGGATGTCATAAAATCCGACTGCTCTGCTTGGATATTATAAATAAAATTACTGCCCTATTTTGAAAAATAAACTGGGTGGGCTCATTTGTCTGTGAGAGTCTAATGTCATATACAGTTTTACAACATAAACAGTGTTTAAATTTTATAATTTCTTGAAGAATGATGATGAATAGCAGATCGTTCAGGCGAAATCTGATGTAAACAATGGACAATATATTAACATTTCAAGGATTTAATGCTTTTGTTGACAAAAAGTGCTGTTGGATGTTTTTCATTTGATGCTTGTAATGGACATTTTACCCAAGTGCGACAGATTGGATTAATCTCGCAATCATGATTTCATAACAAAAGTATCAAGTCCCGTTTTGATTTTGCATGTTGCCATTTGCACTTCCAACACAAATTATAATATTATGGTTACTGGAGCATCTATACTGTGATTGACACTAAACCCTTAGAACTTTCAAATGATGTATAATCTGATATCATTCTTAATATTTTTAGACGGTATTCTATATAGTAAATATAAATCATGGTAAACAAAGTGACGTCAAGAGGTTAATGTGGTAGATCTGTTCAACACGTCATCGTCCCGGCTGACAGACTCGATAATTTACCAGCCCCACTCTCTCAGACACAGTATATGGCCCCTGCCATTATGCAATAAATTAACAAGCAGCATTTGGAATTAGCACCAATATTATAGAACCCACGTGCTTGAGTGGGGTGATTGTACACTCACTGTTGGGACTCGGTTAGATGCTCTTTTACTAGGGGCATCACTTTGTCTATCCTCTCCTTCACGTCCTGTTAATGCTCAATCAGACTTTAGTGTGAAGATGCTTGGCCCTCCCAGGCTACTTTGGCTGCATCTAACAGCCCTCGTGGTAGCTGCCCGAACAGTAACTCGAAGAAAGTGAATCCAGCAGAGGCCTGGGGAACCTCCTGGAACCCAAAAAGCATGTACGAGATCATAAGGTCCCAATCGCATCAGTCTTTGGCTACCAACTGCCACGCTATACTGGGTGGCATAATCCATGACCCCACACTCATTTTGTCAATGGCCCCGCAAGGTCCATCCTGATGCTTTTAAAGGGCACCTCTATGATGGACAGTCAGGTCAGGGGGCTGGTTTCTGTGGGGCGGTAGGTTGACACATGTCGCAAATTTTATAGAAACTGCTCAGCTCTGCATTTATTCCTGGCCAGTGGAACCAATACCTGATCCGCTGGAGAGTGTTCTCTGGACCCGGATACCACAGCAGTAGATGAGAGTGGACAAGGGTCAGAATCATTTGCATCTTGGTATGGAGCACCACCAGCAGATGCTTTTCCTCACCCCTCCTGATTGCCATGCAGTAGAGCAGACCATTTTCCACTATGAAGTGTGGTATTGGATGCGGGGGGTAAGCGCTCTTCTCTATTAATTACTCTGACCAGATCCCAGCAGTTATTAAGACTTCTCTCTTCTCTGTTCTCTGCCAAACAAACCTCCTGCTGTTTCCTGCTTAAACAGATCAGAGTACACGTGTAACTGGCAGGCATGTGAGTTACCCTCTCCTTTATGGTGCCCCAGAGGATATAGCATGATGCACAATACAGCCTGCCAGCAATACAGCCCATGCTTCAGGTGGGTTCAAATTTGGAACACAACTTGGTTAGACATGTGGCTTTGATTTTATAGCAATTGTAGAGTCCAAAAATATTTTGTAAAATATGTTTTGTATATTTTGTATAAAATAAAAAAATATTTAGTACAGTACATTTGTTTTACAGTAAATTTTCAGCAGTAATCTACTGAGTGTCTTCTTTAAAGGGGGGGTATAATGCTATTTCATGTATTCTGACTTATTTACACTGTTAAAGAGTTGGATTCTCATGCTGAACATGGCCAAACTTTCAAAACACGAGTTGGACATATAACAGAGTATTTCTGTGCTAAAAATACTCTTCCAATTCCTTACATGGGCACTTCTCCCAGAAGAGTGCGCGCAAATGTCGACCAGAGCGAGAGAGCAAGAGCACGCCCATCAATGTGCTTCGTCCGGGTTTACGGAAGTCATCGGCAGCCATAAACATGGTTTCATATACAAGGCCCAGTTCTACGCTAGATTTACAGATCTTTTAAAAAAACTGAAAGATGGAGCTGTCACAGCAATAACGATCCCGGTCATGAGTGGTGGTGAGTAAAACTGCATCAAATGTCTGTTTTGTTGGCAATAGGCGCCTAAATGCATATAATGTAAACAACACAAACATAGTAAATTCATAAATTCATTATTCATCATTCACTATACGCTATATTCTTTATAGTGATTCAAAAGTTATCCATGGATAATGTGATGGTGTATTGTGTGTTTAAATACAGTTGTTTAGCTGACCATTGATAGGTTGCAGACGATTGCTACGCAAAAGCTGCATGTGCTCCTCACTCTTTAGCTCTGCTCACATGACACGCCTCCAGGTGCTCGGCTGTTTTCGGAAAGACTCGGTACAGCGCATGTATCTTTTATAAATATGATAAAACTAAAGAATTTTCGGCGATTATGAAAGATGCTATACTATACTATAGGTACTCAAGATTAACATGAGCTTTAAAACGAGACCATTTAAGTTTGAACAGTACATTTTCAAATCTATGTTCAATAAGGGGGTGACAGTTGAAAAAAAAAAGCATTATTTTAGATAAAAATAAAATAGATACCTTAAAATACATCTAGAATTAAGTGTGTTCAAGGTCCTTTTATTAGCATATTTCACAAGAAAACAGACAACTGAGGACAAACTGCTTCTTGCAGAATAAGAGCAGCTTCTAAGAGGACAATGGGTTTCCCTTAAGATAGTGCTAATTAAATGGGTGGTTCACTGTTTTTTTTCTAGGCTTGATTGTGTTTATGGGGCACAATTTAACATGTCTTAATGCTTTGTTTAAAAAAAAAAAAAACGCTGTATTTTTCATATAAAATCCCCTCTCCTAAAAACGCTTAGTAAATTTCCTTGTTCTATTTCCTTCCTCAGAAATATGCAATGGGCTCAGATATTTTGATTTGCTGTCCGGAACACGTTGTCACAATTCACGTTGTCCGGAAACGCCATGCCCCTTACCATTACAGGCAAAAGTCGCTTGTGCTTCGGTGGAAATGTAAATAATGGCGTCAATATTGCCGTATCAATTTAAGACCCCCCTTTCAGACCCAGATAGTAATAAAAAGGGTCAAGCAGAACCTCTGCAAGCATGGCTTTTAAAGGACATTTATGAATGGTAAGTATTTTTGTTTGTTATGTGTCAAACTGTTTAGATATGCTGTCACTTGTAAATGTTACTGCTGTTTATGTTAGCCTTTTTAAAGGTTCCTAATATTGTTTTGGGAATCTCCCACAACAGGTTTACATGCATGCAAGGTCAAAAAACACTTGTTTTTACATAATATACATTTAATTTCACCTGCATTTTCAATATTTTGTAAATGATTCGTTAGAAGCAGTTCAAAGAATCAGTCTCTCTAAACCCGTGAGCCCACACTGATTGGTCAGATGGCCCAATCCTTTGTGATTGGTCCACTGCGGGCCCACTGCCATAACTGAATGACAGCTATCAATTCGCAAGGCATTGCATACAATGTATTGACAGAAAAGGTAGCATCGATTTTATCGTATCAATTCGAGCCCAAGTCCGATGATGAAACGTCTGAAATAGTCGATCAACCAGAAACTGATTCGCAATCACGACTGGAGTACGACGTTTCTATATGGTAAGTGTCATCTTAGTTATTTATAAGACATGATAGCAGCATCACTGTTATACTTTATGTAAGGGCACCTGTGGGAACTGTATCGGAATGCCAAGCGAAGCTGAAAACCTCTAACATAAGATAAACATTTAGGCCAGATGTGTACATACTTTTTCGTCATAACTATTAACAAAGAAAATGGCTATATCATTGTTTGACATTACAATGGGTGTTTACTGTTTACAGAGAGAATACTTCAACTAGTTAGCGCGGACTAGCATCTTAACATTCTATTACAATACAGATAGAGCTCCACTCTACTGTAATAATAAAAACGCAGAGGAAAAAAAACAGTATGTTGTGAACCCCCACGTTAGCCGAGCACAAATGTGAATAGCTGATAATGCATTAGACTTTGTAAACAAAAGTCATGCTCCATCCTTGATCATTGCTCCAAGTAATAAGATAAGATAATAAGATAATAAAAAAGTAGCCTTAAGAATACGGAGCTCAGGAGTATACCAAGGAGAAGAGTGGGAGGAAGGGACACTTCTGGTCTTAATAGGAGCATGCTGCTGTAAGATTTCAGAAATTATGGAGTGATAGTTAGATAATATCATGGAGGGAGAAGAAATATCAAAAACATCAGAGAGGTTCGAAGAAACAATAGAGGTACAGAATGATGCAGTATCAATAGCTTTCAGATTGCAGTTTGAAATAACAGTCTTAAGGCATTGTTTATGCATAGGCAGACTGTGACATCAGAGGTTGTAGACTGGCAAAATTGGATTACTGTTCGTTATTTAGACCCTATCAAGAAGTTTGTGATCAGAGATACCAGTGTCAGAAGAAGAGATGGAAGAGATATCAACCCTTGATGTACATATCAGATCAAGAATATGACCATGAGTATGAGTAGGAAAATGAACATGCTGAGTCAGATTAAAACATTTAAAAAACAGACAGTAATTGATTAGTGTTAGAGCAAACAGTATCGACATGAATATTGAAGTCACCAAGCAGGAGAATGGGAAATGACAATGAACAGGCAAGAGTTAACAGTTCACTGAGTTTCGAAAAAAAGTTGGACAAGGCTTTAGAAGGACGATAGAGCAAGATAATTATGAAAGAGTCAGCCTTCAATACCATATATTCAAATGAATTGGTATCATGAAAATTAAGTTGCGTCGATTGTCCCGATAGATGACAGCAAAACCACCCCCTTTACCATGCAGTCGAGGTCTGGACAGATACTTATGTCCTTCAGGTGGGAGAAGATTTAACTGCAGAAAATCATCCAGAACTTGCCAAGTTTCAGTGAGAAGAAAAATGTCAAGCTTATTGTCAGTGATAATTTCATTGAGATAAGGGGCTTCGTCCGATATTGATCGACAGTTCAAAAGTGCAAAGTGATGATGCAGGGAATTGAAGTTAGCGGTACATTGCTGGGCATCAGTGAGATAGATTAAACAGTGATGTATAGCCGGCGGGCAATTGTCTGGGCATGGACGACAATCTATCGTTAGTCCAGATGCACAGAAGGGCATCAGGCTTAGAGCAAAAGGTACTCCTGAAGACACGCCGTGAGCAGTCTATGTATCGTGGGTGCCGGAGAATCCCTAGACTCCGGCAGCATTCATATGTCACAGAATCAAGACGTGGGTGGCAATTCAAGGCCCTTAGCTGCTATGGTAAATATCCAATATATTTATTACGCAAGTGAGATAAAAAATGAGGCAGATAAGAGAAGAAAAAAGAGAAACTTTTGCCCGAAGCATGTTGGTACTGAGCAAATGCGAGCCAATCACAGGCGAAAACCAAGTTAGCCAGACCCTGAACGCCACTTTACCAAAAACAGCAGACTAAATAGGAGAAAACACACCCGGATAGCAAGCATTAAATGAACAGCGCAACTGACTGAGAGAGCGGTAACTCACCCATCAGAAGAGCCGAACATGGTGGAGACGTTAACAGGGTAGAGGGCTCGCAGCAGCCCGGTGGCAAGCTCACAGACAACAGGAGTTTGATATTGACAACAGTCCAGTTCAAAGATTAGCAGTGAGAAATGGAGTAATCCAGACAGAATTCTGATCAAAATAATCTGAACAGAACTGTGGAAAAACATGTAGCAAAACATACAAATGTTTTTGCTACATTCACTTATGCATTGAACTTTCAGCGCTGTAACTTTGCAGATACTGTTTATGCTCAAGCAGCAACATTACACACTAACTAAAGTTAAAAAAGTGAAATCGCAATGAACAACCTGTAGGGAACCCCCCATCGGCCCAAAAATGGAATCCGACGGCCCTAGGCGAAGGTTAACGCGTGTACGTCTTTTCAGCGCCCCTGTGAAGTTCACTTAATTTCACTCGGTTAATCTGACTCCAGTTTCAAATGATGATTACTCTTAGGTTGTGTTGACAATTAGAAATTAATCATTGGTTATGCATTAATTTAGATTTTTGATTATTCTGATTACTTTATATCTTCAATTATTTGTTCACTGCGGTACCGGTATCACTTTAGAAAAGTCACTTCGGCCGACTGAGTGCTCTTCTCGGACACAAACTCGTCAGTTCTGACCTTAAATATTGGATGCAGGGTAAATATCTACTTTTAAGTCGGTCATGCTCTGCTTACTCGTAACAAAAAGCATAGTTTTTATATATTTACGAAAACTGCAACTTATTTAAGGCAGCGATAGTCAGAAATCGAAATGGACTTAATTGATGTGCCCTATGCTCCATCTAGTAAACCTTCGGTATGATCAATCCTGAACACAGATTTGCGGTAATACCTTCGCTTTAATCTACTAGAAATAATGAAATAAGAATAATACAGAATAAACCAAATATAATATTTTATTTGTCAGGTAAAAATGTATCATGCCAATTACACAAATAACCAATTAGAAGCCAATTCAGAAATCATAAATACATAACATCAGTTGCTCAAAGATGACTCTAGGAGTAACAATTGCATATACACACAGTGGTGGATTAGTGTTTTTAAGACACTTGTCCATCACTGTATGGGGGTTTCTGGATACAGAAGATCCCCCATGACTGCTTTGCACTTTACCTTATATACCAAGACCAGAACAAAAGGATTGTACATTTTTATTACACCAACACCTGTTTTGGGGGGAGAGGAGTGGGTTTTCACAACACCACCCAAAAAGAGGATATAATTCCCCTTAGTTTTCAATCTTCTTCATAATACCAGTGACTGCTGTGAAATTGAGACCATTTTACTTTTTAATACTAATTCTCTGTCCCTCCTCAATCTCTCAGTGCTTTTAACAGGTTATATCCCACAAATGCCTCATCTTCCACCACTTCAGTAAACCCGTATCCATAGTACACTTAACCAACCTCTATTCTTACCATCAGTGCTCACTGCTCAGGCTTCATAGGAGCTGTAGTCTTATTGACTGTTAAAGTAAGATAATGCCCTGCCCTTTCACTAACCGGAGTTGGTGATATTCATATGAAATATGAAAATTACATTGGCATCAAATAAAGTCTTAATATACGCCCACACTTCTCAAGCAGTGAGAAGCAGAAGACTCCTAGGTAAGATGATCAATTTTACTAATCATTAAAATAGTAATATGCAAATTATATTATCACAGATTTTCATAAGTTAGTCACTCAAGGACTCTTAGATGCTGCATGACATTTCTCTCTGACTTATTTCCTCACACCCCCTCTCTTTCCTCTTCCTCTGTCTATGCCACCCAAGCTATGAGCCATACCTGATTTTCTCATCTGATAATACTGGTTGCTAAGGTTGAGCAGTTAAACATAGCACCACATATAATTTACCAGAAAATGTTAGCTCTTTATCGGTTATCAGAAGCATAGAAAAATATGGTTGGTGGTGTAGGCATTAGAAATGGAAATGGGGTTATCTTTGAAGAAATATGATTCTGTACAATTTGTGTAGCTTTTGTTAATGTAAAAATAATATGAAACAATAGGTTCACATTGTTTGAGGTTAAATTTTTTTATGTTTATCTAGTTTTAGATCTATATTGTCATCTATACACTGTAAAGGAAGGGCAGAAGCTGCATCTGAGATGGTATTTACGCAGGAATTACTATAACAAAAATTTTTATGAAATTAATGTGTAAAATATGAAAGTACAGTATTAATATAATACAGTATTAATATAGCATGACATTAAAGAAAAAAGGACATTGTAAATAACCATATAAAAACATTAATTTACAAATTTGAGGCTTTTATGATGCTGCATTTACACAAAAGCAAAACTACAGTGACCAGGAGGGGACATGTTCGGTTTATTTTTTTGTTCCAACAAGTTAATATGTCCTGGCCATGAGATATTAATTAGTGGAAATGTCATAATAACTCGTGGGAACGTGATAATAAGTCGTGGCCACAATATAATTTTGCTTAGGTAACAACATTATGTTTAATGTCTTATGTTGTGGCCACGCAATGTAAAGACGTGGCCTTGAGATCCTATTTCATGGCCACTTGTTAAATGCGTGAACACGACCATAGCAACCTGGAATTATCAGAAATAGATAGGCCTATAATAATATTTATTTTTAATTTTAAAAAAAGTGTGGAATTAAGAAATTATATTAACATATTGCCTATTAAATTGTATTGCGCACGATGCCTATAGACAGCATTCGAATGAAGTTTATTTTTATCCATCCCATCCAACAGTCTTTTAAATCCATTCACTGACTGTTTTTTTTTTATTATTATTTATTTACTAGGCCTATCATTATTATTATTATTATTATTATTAAGTAGTACATTTTTTATTTATTAAGTATTAGCTTTATTTTCCTGTATCTCCTTACATAATTAACTTTCTGTATATTATGTTACTTAAAGTATATACTTTGTTAATACTGTAAATGTCCAATCTGTCACGTGTTGAGTTGTGTTTGGTTCTGTTTAGTAGTTCATGTTTAATGTTCTTCTTTGTTCTCAGTTTCCTGCCACTTGTTTGTTACTATGGTTTCTGTTGTGATTAGTGTTTAAATACACAGAACTGAGGAGCTAATCAAAGAAACACAGCTGAACTTAAGCCCTGTGTTTGTTCTGTTCAGTTGTCAGTTCTCCGTTGTGTGTACCTGGTTGTTCTGTTTGTTTTATAGTCAGGAGTGTTTATGTTTTTGGTTCTGTTGAATAAACATTTACTGCTGCACTTAGATCCTACCTCATCATTTGCTGCAACCAGCGTGACACAATCATGCCAAGTTTTGACTTTATGACTGTATTTCTGTAGAGTACACAAGTAGCCTATATTTGACGATAAATGTTTTCATTTGTAGCCCCTCATGCCCATAACAACATTTTAATGAAGTTCAAATAATTTATTAATAATAGGCTATATGTTAAAAGAATAGTTAAGCTACAAAAAAAAAAAAAAAAAAAAAAAAAAAAAAAAATCTCATCCCAAAGTTTAAATCCATTCACTGATAATTAATTTTGTTTATTATTTTGTGTGTGTGTATAAGGGAACATTTTTATCCATCCCATCCCCCAGCCTTTTAAATCCATTCACTGATCGTGTCTTTTTTATTTATTTATTTTTTTTTTTGCCAGCTTATTAAACGTAGGCTATATGGTACTGTAAGTAGGCTAGACATAATGTTAATTAGGTAAAGAAATAATGAGATCAAATGTTATTTTTATATAGTGAATGGATTTAAAACACTGGGGGATGGTATGGATAAAAATGTTCCCTTTTCGAGGGAACTCGCACTGCGTCGTCATAACGACACTTTGGGGAATCCCTTCAGCGTAAGCTCTCCTGAAGTCCAATTCTGATTGGTGCAACGTCATCCTGTGACGTGTGCAAGCAGAACGCGGAAGCTAGGGGAAGTTGCTCTCCCTGAGAGCATTTCTTTATCCTTTGATGTGGTAGCAAGAGTCCTGTCGAGGCAACGGGCTGAGGCCAGGGGAAAAGACTGTCGAGTCAGTGGAGTGAATAGGGAGCCTGTTTGCATTGCAAGAGACGTCTCGTCACCCACTGTGGCTCTCCCTCTCTCATTCAGCCTTTTTTGGGACTGGATGCCATAGTACAGACATGGCTGAGGCTTCGGCTTTTCGCATTTCCCACAGACTGCTCCGCTCCCGGGAGTTCTAGAAAGAGTTCGCCAGGACAGGGTCCGTCTGCTGCTGGTAGTCTCGTTTTGGCTGCCCCGAGTTTGGTTTTCAGAGATTTCCGTCAGGAGGTACCTCCTAACATAGGCTGAGGGCTTGATATTTCACTCTCGGCCATGGATGTGGAAACTGTGGGTCTGGCTCCTGAGGGGGATCAGTTTCTAAATGCAGGTCTTACTCTAAATGCATACTCAACTCTAGAGCTCCCTCCATGAGGAAACATTATGCTCTTTTAAGTGGAGAGTATTTACTATTTGGTGTAGGAGACGTCAATTTGACACAGTCAACTGCCCAGTGGCTTCAGTGCTGGAGTTCCTCCAAGACCGCTTTTCTGCTGGTCTTTCACCATCCAAACTGAAGGTGTACGTGGTGTCTATATCTGCCTTCCACGCACCTTTAGTGCATCTTTGCATCTCTGGGGAGACACCATCTTGTAACCTCTGTGGAACCCTGAGGATTAGGCCTATGGCTCAAGTCAGGATTCCAACCTGGGTCCTGACGGTAGTTCTGGAAGGGTTATCCCTGGCACCCTTCGAGCCATTGGACACGGCATCTGACAAATGTATTGCTCTAAAGATGGCGTTTCTACTAGCGATTACATCCCTCAAAAGAGTTGGGGACTTTCAAGCTCTGTCAGTTGATCTCTCCTGTCTGGAGTTTGCTCTGGGTGGTGTCAAAGCTATTTTGCACTTACTTAAAGTACCCACTAATGTGGCCCGGTCAATAGTCCTTCTGGCCTTTCATTGTTCTTCAGGTGTCGGCTGAACGTGAGAAGCTATAGTTACTATGCCCTGTCAGGGCCCTTGAGGTATACGTGAGAAAAACCTCTCAGTGGAGAAATCCGATGAACTGCTGGTGTGCTTCAGGCCCCCTAATAAGGGCTGCCCGTCTAACAAACCTACTATAAGCATGTGGATTGTCGAGGCTATTTCTATGGCCTACGATCTGCAGTCTGCCTTCACCTCTGCCCCTCAAAGCACATTCCACACGAAGTATGGCATATTCTACTGCTCTGTTGTCAGGGGCTTTCCTCCAAGACATTTGTGATGCTGCGGGATGGTCCTCTCCACACACCTTCATTAGGTTCTATAGTCCGGACCTGCCAGCCATGTTGGGATCTCAGGTGCTCATGTCCTGAACTGTGCCTTAATTGCTTCACACCAGGACAGGCATTCCTTCAGCATGGCGACGTAGGTATATCATTTCCCGAAGTGTCGTTATGATGACGCAGCGCGAGTTCCTCGAAAAGGGAATGTCTCAGGTTACGCATGTAACCATGGTTCCCTGAGAAGGGAACAAGATGCTCTGTCCCCTTCCCATACTTCCTGCATGCCTGGGAGCTTCAGATCAGAAAGCTGAAACAACTGTGTTGCTGGCTCCCTTTATTGCTTCCATGTTCCGCCGGCACACGTCACAGGATGACATTGCACCAATCTAAATTGGACTAAGTTGCACACACCTTCAGGCGAGCTTACGCTGAAGGGATTTCCTAAAGTGTCGTTATGACGATGCTGCATCTTGTTTCCTTCTCAGAGAACCATGGTTACATGCATAACCTGAGACGTTTTCTTGTAGGCCTATATTCATTCAAATGCTGTTTGTGGCAACATCACACACAATATAATAGGCTACAATATATTAATAATTTCTTAATTTCGCCATTATTGTGTCATTCTTAATTAAAAATAAATAATATTATAGGCCTATACATTTCTAATAATTCCAGGTTGCTATGGTCACACAGGTTGTTTACGCATTTAACTCGTGGCCCTGAGAAATAGATGTTATTCCCTCATCATAAAGAAGTTGTGGCCACAAGAAAAATATATCGTTCCCTCAACATACAGTGCTCAGCGTAAATGAGTACATCCCCTTTGAAAAGTAACATTTTGAACACATGTGATGGTAGCATCTTCTCTTTCAGTATAGAGCAGTACATCTATGAATTCATGATGCCATCAATGAAATGCAGCTCCCCGACACCAGCACTCATGCAGCCCCACATAAGGACACTGCCACCACCATGTTTCACTGTAGGCACCATGCATTTTTCTTTGTATTCCTCAACTTTGCGACACCATACAGTTTTAAAGCCATCAGTTCCAAAACATCTTGGTCTCATCACTCCAGAGTCCCAGTAGTCTTTCTTCATCTTTGTCAGCATGGGCCCTGGCAAACCCTAGGCGGGCTTTTTTGTGCCTGGGCTTTAGGAAAGGCTTCTTTCGTGGACGGCACCCATGCATGCCATTCCTCTGCAGTGTACGCCGTATTGTGTCATGGGAAATAGTCACCCCAGTTTGGCTTTCTACTTCTTTAGATAACTGCAGTGAACTTACATGCCGATTTTCTTCAACCCTTCTCATCAGATGATGCTCCTGTCGAGGTGTTAACTTCCGTGGACGACCTGGACGTCTCTGTGAGATGGTTATATGACAGATGTTATATGAAACTTAGTCTTGTCAACATTTTGGAAATTGTTTTTGTGTTCATTGAGATATTGTTTAATGTTACTTTTCAAAGGGGGTATACTCATTTACGCTGAGCACTGTATGAGTGTTTCTATAAAGTAAGGATAGGGTATATAAAGTTGAATATGTGCATAAATGAATAAATACAACCAAACGTACTAACATCTCCCCTGCAGTCTTGCATAGCCAGACCTTTAGACTAACGGCAGAAGACTAACTCTTTCACAGCTTTCATTGGTCAAGGAACTGTTTGACATGTAATGAACTGTGATTGGTTGCGTTACATGTCAAACAGAAGTCCTCTTGGCTAACGTTTAGGGGTGTGAAAATGTAAAGTCGATGTCTCTACAATAACAGACCAGCATGCATCTAATAAATTATTCATTCAAGAATGTTGTGGAAGTTTACTGCAACAATGGAGCCACGAACACCACATACTCTTGAAAATCCAGCGTTTAGTTGATAAGGTGGTAAGCACTCATTGTCACAGTTGTAAACATGATGGCTTTCTTCTTCCACGAGGGGGTTTAGTGTCACATTTTCCATGGTCATTTGTTTCCAGGTGGACCATTAAAGAATGTGACACACATCTCCCGGACATCCTGTAGAATTCAACCAATCAGATGATGACTTCAAAACTCCTGGAGTGTTTTCAGATAAGTGTTCCATATACATTGAACGTTCAGCCAACTGTATGTGGGACGCGACATCTGAGACTGAGACTAGTGACTGACTAAAGCGACTGGCTCGGTCTGAAATAGGCGTCAGGCGTCATATTCCTATAGGTTGATGTGGATCAGCTGAAAGTCAGCTGTTGTGAGCTTGACTGACGTGACTTGCCAACGCTAGGCTGGATTATTATTACTAAAAATCTTAATAGTAATTCCTTACAATACTTGTTACTGCAAAAGTAATATTATTAATAGTATTAGTAACACTGACAACACTGACAATAAATAATAAAATTACTTCTTTGAAGTGAACAATGCATGCACCATTTGCTAACGGACTTGTGGAAGGGCCCTTTGTAAAAGGATTCTCAATGGGTATTTTTGCCGAGCACACAAGCCCGCAAACTCCGCAGCAAACAAAGCGTCATTGTATCACAAAAGAGTGGATATATATATGTATATATATGTATGGCGAGTGGTGACTTTTTTTAACTCGGTATGCTTTCATGTCAAAACTATGCCCGGTGCAGATAAGTATGTTGGATTTGTTTATTATAAGCCAATCACTCATGTTCACTCTACAGTGTTAGATACTCAATTGCTCACTCTCTTGACACATAGCAACACAGTAAGAAGTATTTTAATATGTTGGATCTTTTATTGAAAGTAGCCTGTATTTACCTGTTGAGACATGCCTTCATAATCACCAGAGCAAAGGGTCATTTGCAAAATATGCAATATTTTTTGTGATTCCTCTAGGTGGCACTAGTGCAGCACAAACAACATAGCATACATCACCTTTAAACAGTATGGCATTATGGCTTAAATAAACACTAAGACAGGTGTCAGTTTAAATGTATGCCAGAAGTATATTTTTTAAAATTAAGAATTAAAAATAAGTATAGCATAATAAATAGGCATATTAGTAGCATATTACAAATAATAATTAAACCCAATATAAATAAATAAAATATATTCTTTTAAAAAATATATGTTGAAATAATGCAAATTGGTGGCATTAACCCTTTCGCACTTAAATTTAAAATATTCTGGCTGACCCCTTAGCGTGAGTTTTTTTTAAGGCGACCGTTATTTAGAACTACAAATGTTATTGTTTAAATGGTGACGCGTCATTGCTTGTCACATAAAACAGCACAGCACTGTATGACTGATGATCTGCTTTTATTTCATTTTTCCTTTTTTATTCAAAATATTAACAAATTTGTTAACTATAGCATGAAATATCTGATATTCCGATTGTCAAATATGTGCGAGTGGATGTGTTTTGCTGTTTAAACGCCTTTATAATGATCGTGTTAATTGAGCTACATGCGCAATGGGCACCGCCACGCCAGAATCGAATCTGTTGGATTTATAACATGTGAATTCATCCACTTCTCCCGAAATACATGAAAGTAAGTAAGCCAGTGAACTGGGGAAGAATAGAGTAAACTTTAAAGTTACTTTCACAATGTGTAACTGATATGAATAAAACGTTTCGTCTAATTATGGAAAGGGTTATTATTTCAGCTTCATCATTGTGTATTTTACAAACTCTAAATGTATTGTTTTGTTAGTACTGGTGTGTATTTAAATGTCTGGAACCTAAAATGAACATTATTTGGTTGAAAACACTGCATAAATGTGATATATGAAAAGTGCTGTGCGCGTTCGTCTCTGGTTAGGGCCAGCCAAAGCACGCACGCACATTTGAATTTGGCAGTTGATCACGTGATGCGCTGAACGTTCTAATCACACCGGTGTGATCATATGCTCCAGGGATCAGCCAAGACTGATCACACCGGTGTGATCGTACGCGTCAAAGGGTTAACAAAAGACCATCGATTCCAAACTCGGATAGTTACAGTAGGTCTGCTTACAATCTATTTTTAACATTTTAGCCTATATGTTTTTGTAAAAATAAATTTCCCTATGGAGAAAACAACATTCTATGAAAATAGTTTGTTATGACTTTTTAATTTGATTTAGTTCGTTTTGTATCCAATACAATGTGATTTTCGGAGATCGAGATCTGACAGCAGCAGCAGCACAGTTTTCCTCTTGGGCAAGCAATTCGCAGACAGCTTACCCTGCACCCTAAATCCTTCATAGGCCAGCAAACCAAAGAGAACATGCAACAGTCATAACGATACATAAAAACCTGAGCGTAGGCGCCAAAGCTGCTGTAAGATCAGCATACCCGGATCCCTTGTTCATTCGCAGATCTGAAGAAAATTACCTTGGTATTGCAAAAAAAATTGATGGACAGTTGCATATGCTAATTACCACCATTTTATTATGTACAGTGGGTACGGAAAGTATTCAGACCCCCTTTTCACTCTTTGTTATATTGCAGCCATTTGCTAAAATCACTTAAGTTCATTTTTTTTCCTCATTAATGTACACACAGCACCCCATATTGACAGAAAAACACAGAATTGTTGACATTTTTGCAGATTTATTAAAAAAGAAAAACTGAAATATCACATGGTCCTAAGTATTCAGACCCTTTGCTGTGACACTCATATATTTAACTCAGGTGCTGTCCATTTCTTCTGATCATCCTTGAGATGGTTATATACCTTCATTTGAGTCCAGCTGTGCTTGATTATACTGATTGGACTTGATTAGGAAAGCCACACACCTGTCTATATAAGACCTTACAGCTCACAGTGCATGTCAGAGCAAATGAGAATCAAGAGGTCAAAGGAACTGCCTGAAGAGCTCAGAGACAGAATTGTGGCAAGGCACAGATCTGGCCAAGGTTACAACAAACATTTCTGCTGCACTTAAGGTTCCTAAGAGCACAGTGGCCTCCATAATCCTTAAATGGAAGACGTTTGGGACGACTAGAACCCTTCCTAGAGCTTGCCGTCCGGCCAAACTGAGCTATTGGGGGAGAAGAGCCTTGGTGAGAGAGGTAAAGAAGAACCCAAAGATCACTATGGCTGAGCTCCAGAGATGCAGTCGGGAGATGGGAGAAAGTTGTAGAAAGTCAACCATCACTGCAGCCCTCCACCAGTCAGGGCTTTATGGCAGAGTGGCCCGACGGAAGCCTCTCCTCAGTGCAAGACACATGAAAGCCTGCATGGAGTTTGCTAAAAAACACCTGAAGGACTCCAAGATGGTGAGAAATAAGATTCTCTGGTCTGATGAGACCAAGATAGAACTTTTTGGCCTTAATTCTAAGCGGTATGTGTGGAGAAAACCAGGCACTGCTCATCACCTGTCCAATACAGTCCCAACAGTGAAGCATGGTGGTGGCAGCATCATGCTGTGGGGGTGTTTTTCAGCTGCAGGGACAGGACGACTGGTTGCAATCGAGGGAAAGATGAATGCAGCCAAGTACAGGGATATCCTGGACGAATGGACCTCAGACTGGGCCGAAGGTTTACCTTCCAACAAGACAATGACCCTAAGCACACAGCTAAAATAACGAAGGAGTGGCTTCACAACAACTCCGTGACTGTTCTTGAATGGCCCAAGCCCTGACTTAAATCCAATTGAGCATCTCTGGAGAAACCTAAAAATGGCTGTCCACCAACGTTTACCATCCAAACTGACAGAACTGGAGAGGATCTGCAAGGAGGAATGGCAGAGGATGCCCAAATCCAGGTGTGAAAAACTTGTTGCATCTTTCCCAAAAAGACTCATGGCTGTATTAGATCAAAAGGGTGCTTCTACTAAATACTGAGCAAAGGGTCTGAATACATAGGACCATGTAATATTTCAGTTTTTTTAACTATATAACTATTTATATATATATATATATATAAGCCATGAGTGTCACAGACACGTCAGGTTCCAACATCACCCAATCACAGCGCACTCAATCCCCAGAGTACTGATCACTCACACCTGCACCTCATCAACACTCCAATCTTCACCCACATAAAAGACACTCACATTCACTCAGTCACTGTCCAGTCTCGTTCGCATTAAGTACCCTAAATGCTTACCTCTTGGACTCCTGTTGCAAACAACTTACCTGTCTCCATCGTCTCCTTGTCTCCTCGTCTCCCTGTGTTGTTCCAGTTTGTGTGTGAGTGTCTCCAATCCTCCTCGTCAGCCATTCTAGCATCTCTCCACGGATCTTCACTTCTGCAAATCACCCAAAGGACAGTATTACTATTCATCATCACCTCAACACCCAACTTCACTCATCTTCACTCACCTGCATCACCATTACCTCAGCTGTGTGTGATAAATAAAGTCTGTTTTCTGTTATCTCTGCCTCTGCCCCATCTGTATTGTAACAGAAGACCGGACCCGAATACATCGTCTTCACACACAGCATGAGTCAACCGGATCCCATTCAAGAACTCGATGTCCTTCAACGAGCTCTTTCCACCACGTCAACATCACCTCACCCAGCGATCACCTCCGCTAACACCGTTACCTCTCCTTCACCTCCCGTGCACGCCAGTTCCATGGCGAAACCGGCGCCCTACTCTGGTTCGGCGGAGGACTGCAGTGGATTTCTTCTGCAGTGCTCGCTGGTCCTGGAGATGCAACCGCACAACTTTCCCACCGAAACCTCAAAAGTGGCGTTCATCATCTCTCAACTGCAAGGCAAGGCGCTCCAATGGGCAGATTCTATTTGGTCCCAAAATCATCCTATTACTCAGTCATACTCCGGTTTTGTGGCCCACTTCCGCAAAGTTTTTGGGAAACCCATCTCTGACTCGTCGATTGGTGAGAAACTTTATAATCTGAAACAAGGATCCTTATCAGTTAATGAATATGCCTTGCAGTTTAGAACTCTCGCAGCATCCAGCGGCTGGAACGAACAAGCCTCGATAACAACATATCGTCAAGGATTGGATTCTCGCGTGCGGTTGCATCTCGCTGCATACGAGGATCCCATCGGCCTGGAACGATTCATCCAACTCTCCATCCGTTTCGCCATTCGTATGCAGTCGTGTTTAGAAGAACACCAGGGCCAGCTGCTATTTCCCATCTCAGCACGTCGACCAGAATCTGTCAGCACCCCAGAACCAGCCAACGAACCCATGTCTCTGGAAGGTGCACGGCTCTCCCCAGCTGAGCGACAGAGACGGCTGACCCAGAATCTTTGTTTGTACTGTGGTTCTCCTGGACATATCCTCTCCACATGCCCAATTCGTCCTCCGCGACCCATGGTGAGTGCTATCATTCCATCAATCAAAAAGATGAAACCCCTCACCACTACTGTAACACTTACTGCTTCTGACATCTCCATTCCAGTGGTTGTCCTCCTCGATTCTGGGTCAGCCGGCAACTTCATCTCCGGCACCCTCTGTCGCCAGCTCCACATCAAGACCACGGCCACGCCGACCACCTACCAGATACGATCAGTAACGGGGGAAGCCCTAAGCCGTAAGCACATCCGCCATTGCACTGAAGCCATCCAGATACAGGTCGGCCTTCTACACGTCGAACATCTCCATCTGCTGGTTCTGGAGGGATCCACCGCTGACGTGATCCTAGGGCGCCCCTGGTTGGAGCAGCACAACCCAACACTCTCTTGGAAAACCGGTGAGGTCCTGAAGTGGGGCGAAACCTGTTTTCACGACTGTTACCCTGGGCTTCCCATTCCTCGTTCACCACGCTCAGAGTCTTTTCCAGTCTGTACCACGACCATTGAGAACCCAGTGGACCAACGCTCCGTTGACATCCCTGAGTGTTACGCCCCCTTCAGTGACGTATTCTGCCCACAACGAGCTTCCAAGCTGCCTCCACACCGGCCATGGGACTGTGCCATCGATCTGCTTCCGGGTGAACCAGTGCCTAGAGGAAGGATATACCCTCTATCCGTCCCGGAGGAGAAGGCCATGGAGGAGTACATCAAGGAAGCTCTTGCTCAAGGATACATCCGACCATCCACTTCCCCTGCTGCTTCAAGCTTCTTCTTCGTGGCCAAGAAGGACGGAGGCTTGAGGCCCTGCATCGATTACCGCGCATTGAACAACATAACCATTAAGTTCCGTTATCCCCTTCCTCTCATCCCTTCAGCCCTAGAACATCTCCGTGGTGCCACTGTCTTCACCAAACTGGACAACCTCATCCGGATACGCGAGGGGGACGAGTGGAAGACCGCCTTTGTGACACCTACCGGCCACTATGAATACCTGGTTATGCCGTATGGCCTGGTCAACGCCCCCTCCGTATTCCAGGATTTAATACATGAGGTGCTCTGGGAGTTTCTCCATCGCTTTGTCCTGGTTTACATAGACGACATCTTGATCTACTCCCAGAGCCTGGCCGAACATCGCCACCACGTTGCGGAGGTCCTCCAACAACTCCGCAAGTTTCACCTATTCCTCAAAGCAGAAAAGTGTTCATTCCATCAATCATCAGTCCATTTCCTTGGGTACATCATCGACAGCAGTGGCATCCGGATGGACGAGGGGAAGGTGGAAGCCATTAAGACCTGGCCAACTCCCTCATCCATCAAGGACTTACAACGCTTTCTCGGATTCTCCAACTTCTACCGCTGATTCATACACAACTACAGCTCCCTTGCCAGTCCACTCACCAACCTGCTCCGTAATAAGCCCAAGTTTCTGTCCTGGACCCCTGAGGCCACGGAGGCCTTCCAACACCTCAAAGAAGCCTTTACCACCGCTCCTCTCCTCGTCCACTCCAACCCAGAGCTGCCCTTCGTTGTCGAGGTGGACGCTTCCACCACCGGAGTAGGAGCGGTGTTGTCCCAGCAGCAGGGGAATCCCAGCAGACTCCATCCATGTGCCTTCTTCTCCCGCAAGCTCAACCCGGCGGAGAGGAACTACGATATTGGTAACCGGGAACTCCTAGCCGTGAAACTCGCCCTGGAGGAGTGGAGGCATTGGCTGGAGGGAGCCAAACATCCCTTCCAAGTCCTTACAGATCATAAAAACCTTGAATACTTACGCTCTGCAAGAAGACTCAACCCGAGACAAGCCCGCTGGGCCTTATTTTTCACCAGGTTCAACTTCACCATAACTTACCGCCCCGGTCCTAAAAATGTCAAAGCGGATGCTCTCTCCCGTCTCCACGCTCCAGAAGAAAATACCGAAGATCCTGTAACCATACTTCCTGAAAAACTCATTGTCAGCCCCATTTCCTGGTCAGAGGAGACCTTACCCTCCTCCAATGCCTCCACCAACACTCCGCCGGGTTGTCCACCAGGCTTGTGCTACACCACGAGATCACGACGCACTCCTCTCATCCACTCAGCCCACACGTCACTTGGCACTGGTCACCCAGGGGCCAACGAAACCCTCTCGCTGCTGAGGGAACGCTTCTGGTGGCCCAACATGGCAGCTGATGTCAGAAGGTACGTGCAGGGCTGTAAGGAATGCACCATCTCAAAGAGCCCACGCCACTTACCATCCGGCAAGCTCTTACCTCTGCCCGTTCCCAACCGACCCTGGTCACACCTAGGGGTCGATTTTATCACCGATCTCTCAGCCTCCAACAACTATACCTGCGTCCTTGTGGTAGTGGACCGGTTCTCGAAGTCCTGCCGCCTAATACCCCTAAGAGGCCTACCCACTGCCATGGAGATGGCTGAACATCTCTTCAATAACGTGTTTCGACAATTCATCTCCAAGGTATGGAGGGCATTTTTCTCGCTCCTAGGTGTGACCGTCAGCCTAACATCTGGTTACCATCCGCAGTCGAACGGGCAGACAGAAAGGAAGATCCAGGAGATCGGTCGCTTCCTCCGTACCTTCTGTCATGACCACCAGGACACTTGGAATCAGTACCTGGGTTGGGCCGAGTACGCCCAAAACTCTCTCCGTCAGCCCTCCACCGGTCTTACACCATTTCAATGCGTACTCGGCTACCAACCCCCACTGTTCCCCTGGTCTGGGGAACCCTCTGACGTACCATCTGTGGATTACTGGTTCCGAGAGAGCGAGAGGGTCTGGGACTCAGCGCATCACCAACTGCAGCGAGCCCTGCGCAGACGCAGGATGACAGCAGACCTTCGCCGGTCCGAAGCTCCCTCCTACCAGCCCGGTCAGAAGGTCTGGCTGACAACCAGGGACATCCGCCTGCGTCTGCCCTGCTGGAAGCTGAGTCCCAGGTTCATTGGTCCATTCACCATCAGCAAGCAGATCAACCCAGTCACGTATCAACTTCAACTACCTCCTCACTATCGAATTCATCCTACTTTCCATGTCTCACTACTTAAGCCTCACCACCCTTCTGTTTCTCCCTCCACAGGACCTGACGTGGCAGCCTCCGAACCCCCCCTTCCAATCATCCTGGACGACGGCGCCGCATATGAGGTTCATGAGATCTTGGACTCCCGACGCCGTGGTGGTCGATTAGAATATCTGGTCGGCTGGGAGGGCTACGGCCCCGAAGAACGCTCATGGGTCCCCAGGGACGACATCTTGGATCCAAACCTCCTCCAAATCTTCCATTCCAATCACCCTGGCAGACCAGCCCCCCGTGGAAGAGGTCGACCACCGTGACGTCGGGGTCCTCGGCCCTCAGGAGCGGGCCGTGGAGGGGGGGGGTACTGTCACAGACACGACAGGTTCCAACATCACCCAATCACAGTGCACTCAATCCCCAGAGTACTGATCACTCGCACCTGCACCTCATCAACACTCCAATCTTCACCCACATAAAAGACACTCACATTCACTCAGTCACTGTCCGGTCTCGTTCGCATTAAGTACCCTAAATGCTTACCTCTTGGACTCCTGTTGCAAACAACTTACCTGTCTCCATCGTCTCCAAGTCTCCTCGTCTCCCTGTGTTGTTCCAGTTTGTGTGTGAGTGTCTCCAATCCTCCTCGTCAGCCATTCTAGCATCTCTCCACGGATCTTCACTTCTGCAAATCACCCAAAGGACAGTATTACTATTCATCATCACCTCAACACCCAACTTCACTCATCTTCACTCACCTGCATCACCATTACCTCAGCTATGTGTGATAAATAAAGTCTGTTATCTCTGCCTCTGCCCCGTCTGTATTGTAACAATGAGAGCTTTACAAAAACATTTTTAAAAAAAAAAAAACACTTACACCTGGTAAATCACTGTACTGCAGGGCCTTTCATGGCTTTTTGCTTTATTTTATATAATTGTTCTCAACTTCAGTGCTGCTAAAAGACTGTAAATTGCTTTCATAATTGCCCTGAACAGCATTATCCATTTGTAACCTGATCAAGGAATCTCACATTTGATTAATTTTATAATATGAAGAGATTAGCCATTTCACCCAAGGATTACATACTTATCTGTGGGGCAGCAATGTATTGGCCACTTTTAATGAAAAGATTAGGAAACTAATTAGTTAGAATTCGCATATGGAATAATTGGACATAGCCTGTAAACAAGCAGGTCTGGTGAGCAGGTGTGCAGCCATATGTATGAAGCAGTGCAGGGCAGCCATAGTAGGGTGAAGAGAGACAGAAGAACCCTCAAAGGATTTCATACACTGACTTAAAAACAATGAAAGTGTCCAAATATTGGAATGCACAGCATTGGGACAATGTCATCTAACACCTTCTGTGCAATTATACTGATCCTTATAACCACTCATTTCAAGGTAACCCCAATAAGAGACAATCAGCAGGTCTATTCATATACATTTGATTGACGCTTAACATGTGAAATGACATTTAGAGTATCCTCTTCACAGGCACCTTTGAATATCTAAAATGTGATAAAAGTGCAGCCATTAAAATGTATATAGCATGTTTCAGGAATAAAATAGGAAATATGTCTGACATAATCAATATAACTTGTTTGGATTTTTGTTATACTTCCTGTTTCCTGTCCCTTGTGCCATCTTTAGTAATCCATTGTACTTTTCCCTGTTGATTTGTCCTAATTGTTCCCAGTGTCTCGTTAATCTATTAGCCCTTGTGTATATATAACCATTTTCCTTTGTTCTTTGTCAATCATTGTATGTGGATGGTTTGTGTTCCTGTTCTCTGTCTCTTGCAGGTCTTGATTCTTGTCTTGTTTATGTTTTTGCTTGCCATCTCATCTATTCTAGCCTTGTACATCATGGCAGTACATTATTACAAAAGTTACAAATGTCTAGTCAGTGTTATATGTGATAGGATACTTTTATGGTGTCACCCTAAATTAAAAACAAAAAGAACTCCACACATATGCTGTTTATTTATTTATTTATTTATTTATTTTTATTTATTTATTTTTTCATTGAACTCAAGATGTTAAGCAATGTTTACACAGCTGTTTTTATATAACCATAGAAGACAAAGAAATTTTTCTTTTGAAATTAGATTGAAATTTAAGTCAGTATTTACTGATTGTTATTATTTGCTGAAGCTTTGACATTTCATTCACACCCACATTTAGATAAAATAATAATAATAATAATTTCAGCTCCTCCCTTGACTGCAAGCAGCAAATCCCACAGATTAGTAAACTCAGCCAAAGTCAAACACACATTTTATGTCAGCACTGCATGCTGCATTTGTCCAATCAATGACAATGACACTGCAAATAAGAACAGTAACTGCATAGCCACAGCGCTGATGAATGGAAAAGGCAAGGTCTGGAGACACGTTTTTAAAAAGGCGGAGCTAATGCATGAAACGCTGAAAAGGCGCAATGGTCAAAGATGTCTACCTTGTAAAGAGGTGCCCAATCCTGTTCCTGGTGATCTACCTTCCTGCAAAGTTCAGCTCCAACCTTGATCAAACACAACTGAATCAGCTAATTAAGATCTTCAGTAGCACTTGATAATTATAGACAGGTGTGTTTGATCAGGGTTGGATCTGCACTTTGCAAGTAATTAGATCTCCAGGACCAGGATTGGGCACCCCTGGTCTAGTGTACAGAATGTAATGATTTTTATGATTTCAGAACTTTATGATTGGACCAAAGCAGACTTCTTGCATCAGCGCATTGTGACCATGTACATACTCATGCCAGAAATCATGCTTTGGTCACAGAGAGCATCAAAGCGTTAATTTGCTGGTAATGTTAGAACTTTTCATTCCAGAAAATTGAAAGAACTGATTTACAATGATGGACAGTTCGAGTGTGTGGAATCAAGAAATGTATTATTTTATTTCTAAAGAACTGTGTCTGTGTGCCTTAAGCAGTCATTCTGTCTGGAACCATTAATCACATTTTAGCTAATTCTGCAGCCTTTACCTGGATGGGATGAATTTTTAAATGTTTTGGTCTAGGTTACCGACCAACGGTGGTCGATGGAGGTTGGGGGGATGGATCTAGTGGCAGTTTTACCCCCTGGAGCTTGTCTACTTCTACGTCAAGGCAACCGTTCCACAGAGAATTATACACAGGACTTCCTGGACCTTGCTCACCAAACAATTTTTCCAGATAAGTCGCTTATTTTTTTTTTTTATTGGATTAGTCTTAATGCTCCATTAAAAACACAACTTTCTTGTGATAATCCTCAATCCATTGTAGAATGGGCATTATTTTTAAACTGTTCCTCTTTTACTGTAGGATATGCGGACGAGGAACCCCGCAATCCTGCAGGACCTGCCACCCCCGTTCACGTCATGCCTGCCACGCTAGGGCCTGTTCACGTCATAAAAGCCACACCAGGGCCTGTTCACATCATGCCGCTACGCCAGGGCCTGCTCACATCATGCCTGCTAAGCCAGAGCCTGCTCATGTCAGGCCTGCCAAGCCTGAGTTTCTTCACAAGATGGCCGCTCCGCCTGTGTCTTCAGACAAGATGGCCTCTCTGACTGTGTCCTCAGCCAAGATGGCTGCCACGCCAGAGTCATCAGTCAAGATGGCCACCACACCAGCGTCATCAACCAAGATGGTTACCATGCCAGAGCCTTCAGCCAAGATGGTCGGCATGCCAGAGACTCCAGGCATTAAGGGTGTTATGCTAGAGTCTTCAGCCGTCATGGACGTCATGGACGTCATGCCAGGGTTCCCAGTTTTCATGAACATTGCTTATGAAGCCTCTAAGGCAGTTCCTAGGTGCTCGACCTTGGTGTCAAGTCTGGAAGATGCACCGCTTATGTTGGTGCATGCTGCTGGTTTTCCGGTGAGTGTCCTAAGTCAAGGGGTCTCAAGAGGTGGTCCCACTGACGACTGCACTCCACGTCACTGCTATGGTCATTATGTGTGTTTGGGCCACATACTGTTCATCAGCCCAAGAGTCTGCTTCAAAGCCTGATTCAGTCCATGAGTCTGTTTCCAAGTCTGCTTAAGCCCAAGAGTCTGCTCTCAAGCTCTCAAGCAAGGTCTTCATGCTGTTCATGCCTTGTCTACTTAGCCATTAGGTTTAGACCTTGTTTGGCTAAGATTACCTACTGTCATGTCTAGATTCATGTTCCGCCTGTTTGTGGATCACCTTGTTTTTATCACGTCTGGATTCATGTTTGTTTGGATGGATTATTGTGACTGCATATGTGTGAAATAAACTGCTTGCATTTAGATCCTTATCTTCAACTTTGAGTCAGAGCTGCAGACATTACAGCCTTCTGAATGAAAAACATTTTTATTCAGGACAATGCACTATCCCATGCTGCAAAAAACACCACAGCAATAAAACTGCTTGAAAATGTATATCTACACCCACTGTAAACTTTTCTCTTTGTGAGCTTTGGTTAGAGGTAGCAGAAATGCAACTGTATGCACTTTATATATAGTTTTCTGTGATGGATAAGTTTAGTGGTAGAGTTAGTGTAAGGGGATATATATAGTTTGTACAGTATAAAAACCATTATGCCTATGAAGAGTTCCCGTAAATAACCTATGCCAACATGTGTGTGTGTGTTTGTGTGCTTAATGTATTTGTAAACATTTTAAGGAACACTGAATATGAATGCAATTAATGCCTAATAAAAAAAATTCCCATTATCCGTTGTGATGATTTAGTGTGTACCAAAAGGGGTGCCAGTCTAGTATATTATCCAGACAAATATGAAGTATTGATACTTTTAGCAATCTAAATGCTTCAAATAGCAATTAAACATCTGAAAGTATCTTTTATTTGTATGTTTTTTGAGAGGAGTACCTTTCCTTTGTCCATGAAAAAATTGTGTTTTTCTCTGCTCATTTCACCACTCGCGCTTCCCCTCAGCACAAGTTTGGTATCGTTTTATAGTGCAACATTCTAACTTTGTGAATATTCATAGCAATTTTTTGATGGCAAGTCTTTAAATACTTTTTTTTGAAAATAAAGAAAACCCACCCCTAAATACAGATGAAATACAATTACAAAGTAACTATCGAATTTACAATATCCCATAAGAATGAACAACAGCAAAAAGAGAGTTGCACTTACACTTTCCCTAGCATGACTGGTGTATCGTCAGGTTAGGTGCACGGTTTCTTTCCAAACGCTAGCGGGAGATTCAAACATTCCATACACAGCTTTAGTGGGGAATTCAAACATTTCATACATGGCTTCAGCAGGAGAGCAGAACATCCACAAGAGTAAATCAAACTGAGCCATGTGAAATGCCACCGTCAGTGTTGCCAGATTGTGTGGACGATTTCCAGCCCAAAACTCGCCCACTGCAAGAAAAACTGCCCATTAAAAAATATGACTAAAACGTCAATCAAGGAAATTAACTAATGATTTTAACCTTCGGAAAAAAACACATGCATAATTTTTAAAGTCAACATGCAGTAAGTGCCCAATATAAGTGTTCGGAGTAAGCAACATAATTAGCAAGCATTTTACACATGTTAATGCACACACCACAGGCAATGTGTCATTCATTAATATACTGTATGAAAATCCGACAACAAAAAATGAACAACAAGAACGTGCTTGTGTTGCACTTTAACTTCAGACAGAACTACAGTACATCTTTCTTGAAGTACATATTGTAGAACTTAGCACAGTCAAAACTGATTAATCGACGTCAACAACAATGTCAGCATGAGACTGTAGGCGTTTCTCAATATCAAGTACGCAAAGTTATATAACTATCCGAGATACAAACCATTTACTCTTGCAGTCTTGTGTTTATTGTCTTTAAATTTAGTAGGTCAAATCATTTCTATCTTCTTTTTATTCAGCTACAGTGATAGTTGTATTAGGGATATCTTTGAACGACAAGTTATTTTACTTCTGTGAGGCATATTTGGACTTTCTACATGAGGACGCCCTCCGGCTTCCAGTATGAATTAAACATGCATAACATTTATAATGATTTATAGTTATAGGCTGCCTGTTTTTTCCCAAAAAATAAAAGTTTTCTGTAAAGTAAAATGATTGTTCTTATTATTTTATGTAACCATATAAGTAGGCACAACAAACCTGGTGTTCTTTATATTTTTTGTTCATTTTAAATCACAATTTTAACCAGAAAAATCACAATTAGATACAGCCCTAGTTGCTTCTGATATGAGCATGTCAGGATATGAGCATGGAACTCTTTCACGCGATCTGCATGTGTCCGTTTGAGTCTTTTCAAATAGTGCGCTAGTCAGCTCGTTAACGTTGGCCGGCAGAAGTGCGCCGCAATGTTTGTCGTTGCTGAGTGGTAGGACATGAGCTGTTGGCACAACTTGCAACTTGCGTTTTTTTGGATCATCTCTTACCATTTCAAAGTGCATCCAATTCTACACTTAAGATTTTCTTATCCCAGACATTGTTAAAGATGTAATCCCTGCCGCCAAGAGGTCTCGTTCCCTGTTCTCAGTGAACCATGGTTACATACGTAACCTGAGATGTTCCCTTTCGCCTGATTATTCGCACTGAGGAGGCTGTGCACTCAAGAAACCCTGATAAAGGGGAGCACATTAACCAGCCTGGGGGCTGGCTCTCAAGCGGGAGGCCTTGCACAAACCTTGCAAAAAATCCAGCACAAACCAACAAGCCATATACTCAGTAAAATATCTTTTATTCTTAAAGCAAGAGGAGTATAACATACGCCATCATGTCCTATGGGAGGCTCAAAGACGGGCCTATGACTTCAAACAGACACGTAGCGTCAGCTTGTGGCAGTGTTTCAAGCTCAAGGGAGCAAACGTAAGAAAACGGCCACACAGCAATGAACTCAGTGAAACACTTTTTACTCTCTAAGCGAGAGGAGTACAAAAAACATACACCAACGTGTTCTCCAAGGAGGCCCAGAGGGCCTACCGCTCACAAACACGTGGCGTCATATATGCGCCAACATGATCTCCAAGGAAGCCCAGAGGGCCTACCGCTCACAAACACGTGGCGCCAGCTAGTGGCAACTAAAAGTTCTAGGAGACATAATAGAACCAGACTTACTTAGCGAGGTAACTATTTATCTCGACTAGAGCTAAAAAATCCAGCACAAACCAACAAGCCATATACTCAGTAAAACACCCTTTACTCTCAAAGCAAGAGGAGTATAACATATGCCGTCATGTCCTGTAGGAGGCCCAAAGACCGCCTATGACTTTAGACAGACACGAAGCGTCAGCTTGTGGCAGTGCCAATGGCCACTCAGCAATGTACTCAGTAAAACACCTTTACTCTTTAAGCAAGAGGAGTACAAAACATACGCCAACATGATATCCAAGGAGGCCCAGAAGGCCTACAACTCACAGACACGTGGCATCAGCTAGTGGCAACTAAAAGTTCTAGGAGCCATAATAGAACCAGACTTACTTAGTGAGGAAACTATTTAGCTCAACTAGAGCTAAATCCAACACAAACCAACAGGCCATGTACTTAGTAAAACACTTTTTACTCTTAAAGCAAGAGGAGCACATACTCCACCAGTACGCTCTGAAAGAGAGGCCCAAACCAGGCCTGCTATAGCAGATACGGATAGCCAGTGGCAGTGATAGCAAAACCAACACAGAACTGTGCCAACATATTAATTGAAGGAGGCCCAAACGGGGCCAAAGACACGTGGTGCAAGCTAGTGGTTCTACAGGTGACCAAGCTCAAAGGGAACCAGCTCTTAAACTCAACAAACAATTGTTGGTTAACTAGCTTAACTCAACCTGAGCTTAAGTCTACACATTCCAACAGGCAATGTACCTAATTAACAGAAAGGGGGCACAACAACATATGCTACCATGGTCTGAAAGAGGCCTGCGGTGGCCTACTACTTCGGACAGACACGGGCATAAACCTGTGGCAGTGCTAAATTAAGTAAGCAAAACTCATGAACATCTACCAACAACACTTGTGAAACCACAAGCTAGTGTGCTAGAAGGAGGCTCAGATTACCCAAGCCTTCAACTCCACAGACACAATAAGCTGTTGTGGCAGCGATCAACTCTAAAGGGAGCTAAAAAGAACCAAACTGAAAGTGAGGCTCCCTACTACTCAACCTGAGCCATGCAATCCAACAGGTCATGTACACAGTAGAACACAAAAAAACCTAAAGCAAGGGGAAAACAAATAGTCACCATGCTCTAACACAGGCTAAAAACAAGCCTACTAATCATAAGAACAGGTGCTAACCTGTGGCAGCAAGGAGTTAAGCTCACACATGAGTAGGGCAAAGCTGGAACCCAAAGCAAACACAATGCTTTGCTATTCATAAACAGGTGCTGGTCATATAATTAGAATATCATGAAAAAGTTGATTTATTTCACTAATTCCATTCAAAAAGTGAAACTTGTATATTAAATTCATTCATTACACACAGACTGATATATTTCAAATGTTTATTTATTTTAATTTTGATGATTATAACTAACAACTAAGGAAAATCCCAAATTCAGTATCTCAGAAAATTAGAATATTACTTAAGACCAATACAAAGAAAGGATTTTTAGAAATCTTGGCCAACTGAAAAGTATGAACATGAAAAGTATGAGCATGTACAGCACTCAGTACTTAGTTGGGGCTCCTTTTGCCTGAATTACTGCAGCAATGCGGCGTGGCATGGAGTCGATCAGTCTGTGGCACTGCTCAGGTGTTATAAGAGCCCAGGTTGCTCTGATAGTGGCCTTCAGCTCTTCTGCATTGTTGGGTCTGGCATATCGCATCTTCCTCTTCACAATACCCCATAGATTTTCTATGGGGTTAAGGTCAGGCGAGTTTGCTGGCCAATTAAGAACAGGGATACCATGGTCCTTAAACCAGGTACTGGTGCAGGTGCCAAGTCCTGTTGGAAAATGAAATCTGCATCTCCATAAAGTTGGTCAGCAGCAGGAAGCATGAAGTGCTCTAAAGCTTCCTGGTATACGGCTTCGTTGACCTTGGAACACAGTGGACCAACACCAGCAGAAGACATGGCACCCCAAACCATCACTGACTGTGGAAACTTTACACTGTACCTCAAGCAACGTGGATTGTGTGCCTCTCCTCTCTTCCTCCAGACTCTGGGACCCTGATTTCCATGGTCGTCTTTTGGACAACTGTCAAGTCAGCAGTCTTCCCTATGATTGTGTAGCCTACAGAACTAGACTGAGAGACCATTTAAAGGCCTTTGAGTTAATTAGCTGATCAGAGTGTGGCACCAGGTGTCTTCAATATTGAACCTTTTCACAATATTCTAATTTTCTGAGATATTGAATTTTCCTTAGTTGTCAGTTACAATCATCAAAATTAAAAGAAATAAACATTTGAAATATATCAGTCTGTGTGTAATGAATGAATATAATATACAAGTTTCACTTTTTGAATGGAATTAGTGAAATAAATCAACTTTTCAACTAATATTGAAATATAACATAATATACATAATTATCAACTAATTAAATGACCAGCACCTGTATATATATATATATATATATATATATATATATATCCTATATATATATATATATATATATATATATATATAGGAGGTGGAAGAAGAAAAGGAGAGGGCAGATGTAAATCGCCCTTGCAGAGGGGGGAATCGATCACCAACGCTGCTGGTGTTTATGATTGATCACCTCTCTCAATCCCACTTCTTCCATCTCCCGTCTGTCTGGGCCCAGATTCAGATCTGAGTGACTAAGGTTTTTTCCATGCCATCCCGATCTCAAATATGGAGATCAGAAAGGAATGGAAGGCTCACGGGAGCTGCAGGGCTATGGTCAGAAAGGAACCGCTCGTCAAGCCGTCCGTGTGCAGCCTTTTTCTTAACGCGCCCCCAAGGCAGCTGCAGCCTGCCAGAAGCGTGTCCCACAATCTCCAGCAGCTCCGCATACGCAGCGCAGGGAGGCTTTGAAGATTCAGCAGGCTCACCTGCTCTCCCTTCAACAGCCATCTACTATACACTAGAACTACAAGCCAGAAGAGCACTCGCTGCTGGATCCGATGATGTCCTTTCATCCAACAGCTCATTCTCGTCAGCCCCAGGGGGCTGAGAGAGAATACACTTCTCTCAAACTTCCCAACAAGCTCACCTGCAAGCCCCATGATTGCAGCCGCCGTTTTGCCCAAACAGGGCCAGAACCACCAGGCACATATGTTAACACCTCTTCCCTCGAGAAGAGTGCCAAACGAGAACGGAGTGTCCCGATAGGGAGACACTCACAGTAAACACTAGAAAAACACAGATAGCGCCCTCAAGCACTGTCTATGCACGCTCCTCTCCCAAACAGAAACGCACAAATTGTGTGTATCACCGAGTGTCAAAACCTGGGATGAGCACATTCTCTGAAATGTTTGTAAGACATAATAAAAAGTTCCCTTACCGGATTCGATGAAATCACGATCAGACAAAACAGTCCCGAAAGACAAAAAGATACTGGCTGGTTCTCTAGGCGGTCCTTATATACTTCCTGGCCATGCTATGATGACGTCATAGGCTGTCGCCGGCCAATAGGATTGGAGAGATTTGATACTTGGCTTTCAGACACCGGTTCACGTGTGACGTTCCCCATATGTGGTAAACGCAGTGTAGAGTTCCCTTTCGAAAGGGAACCGGTAGGTCTATGTAAAATTAGATATTGAGCACCCCCATATCTCGTTTCATAACACCTCTGCGAAGATTCGACTGTGAGATTGGTAGTCGAATCAGACTCCTCCTATCGAAGCATTGAATCGCCGACTATTCAGGGTCGCCCCTACAGATGTTTTTTTTTTTTGTTTTTTGTTTTTTTTTAATAAAAAGCAAACACCTTGGAAATGACAGGTATGCTGAACAGGAACTGTTTCAGGAATGGCACAAAGGTGTGTGACTGTTTAAGTCTGTCTTTAGATCAGTGTGCTCAATAATGTGCCTTTTTGGCCTTTGTTGTATATATTTGGATTATGTTGTGTTGTAAATAAAATACAAGCAATCAAAAAGCCATTCTTTTACATATCCTCACATACTTTGTTCTAGTTCCCTCACCGTCCCATTCAGCTAACAGGGCCATTAGGGGAGGATCTTCCCAGGTGTGAAACACATCAATATTCATGATAATTTATGCCCTCCCTGCATACAGCCTTCTGACACAAATCATGTCTTAAAACAATATATTGATTTAAAATTTGTATGTGAATGAGTGAGGATGATGATTTTGAAACAAGCAATTCTAGGCTATAACATACATTTTTCAAATGTCTTGTGAACAAATATTCAGTATGGGTTTTATGGCCTTATATCAGTGACCTTTTTTCACTAACCACTCAAATGTAATTTTCTCATAACTACAAACTTTTTCATACATGCTACTCACATATTATTGTCAGGGCATGTCAAAACACGTCCAGGGCCCAGAAAACACCTCAGGCCCCAGATGGTTAACTTGGCTAGATGTGAACTTAGAATTGGGACAGTACTCAGGCAGCGACTGATGATGTTTCACAAGTCCACAAGAACACAAGTACAGGCAAGAACACATACTGAGAAACGGCTTGTGTGTTTAGTAACGTCATGATGACTGTTTTTATGGAGTTTTGGTTCTGGACATTGTTCTTTCTGCTATAGTAATGAGGTCACATCCACTAGCTTTTCTAATCTCTTCGATTAGCGGAGTTCATCACATGAAGTTCGCTACACTGTGACTTAATCTAAAGGGAGAACTATTTACTCATAATAACCAGTTAACAATTCCTTTACTATGAGCTAATTAAATAGTGTTAATTACAGTGACAATGAATAAAGAACTCACTTTGTATATAGACTTTTAATATATTAACAATGTAGAGATATATTAACTATGAATTAACAATAAACTAGTAGTTTGTTAATGATTTGTAAGTACTTTATAACTGTATACTTAATATAAAGTTTTACCAAAATCTTTTGCTAGTTTGATAATCTCCATTCAGTTTTCACAAAATATTAGTTGTTTTCATGCCTTTTGCAAGACATTGCACCATTTTATGCTTTTCATCTTTAGAAAGATCTTTCTTACTCCCCATATTGCATGAGAACAGTGACTTGCTTAATAATGTGGAACATTCCATCTGAGGAACAAAAACATTCTTTGAAAAACTAAAATCTGAATGTTTATTGTTGTGACGAGTCAGAAGTGTATTGATCCATCTGTGGTTTATTAGAACAAAGGGCAGTACAGCAGAGACAAATCCAGAGAACAGGCAGAGGGTTGAGGCAGGCGGCAAGCAAGGTACAAGGTTAAACAGGCAAGGGTCAGGGCAGGCAGCAGAAATCAGAATCTAGATAAACAGTCCAAGTCAACAACAGGTAGGTAGTACAGAAATAATGCTCAGAAATGACAACTGTGGCTAATCAAGACTTCACACAGAAGTCTAGCTAAGGCAGTTGTTCTAAGGCAGCAGAAACTAAAGGAAGTGGATACCTGAACTTGATGGTGATGTCGTTGAGTGTCTGATAGTCGATACGTGGTCTGAGACTCCCATCTTTCTTTTTCACAAAGAAGAAGCCGGCTGACGCTGGTGAAGTAGAAGGTCGGATGAATCCTTTAGCAAGCTCCTCCTCAATATAATTTTTCATGGCTTTGGACTCTGGCTGTGACAACGGGAAAACTCTTCCCTTGGGTGGTGTGCTGCCGGGAAGTAAATCAATGGAGCAGTCACATGAGCGATGAGGTGGCAGTTGTGAAGCTTTAATCTTGCTGAAGGCCTCAGAAAGATCAGCATATTCATGAAGGGGGGCCAGGAATTTCTTTGGTTAGGGTGATGGTGCTGACGGGAATTGGTGACTTGTGACTGAGACAGTGTTTGTGACAGGTTGAGCTCCACTGTGTGATCTCCCCCTCCCTCTACGAGATATGGGGATCATGTTCACGTAGCCATGGTAGACCCAGTATCAGGGGATGAGTGGGAGAGTTAATGACAGAACTCGAGGGTCTCATGATGAAGTATACCGGTTTGCATCTGCAGGTGACTGGTGACGTGAGTGATCGGTCCTTCTTCGAGAGGTTGACCGTCTAGCGCCTCCACTGCCAAACGAGAGGTACAGGGCGTTAAAGCAAGGTTATTTTCGCAAGTGAATTTGCTGAATATGAAATTGCCCGCAGCCCCAGAGTCTATTAATCCCTCTACGGACACACTTTTGCTGCCAATGAATAATTTGACCGGTATCTTGACACAGGATGTGGAATGTTTAGATTGGATTTGGCCACTCACCACTTTGTTACCAAAGCGTAACCAATTTGCATGGGTTCCGTACTGGTTGCGGGAGAGAGAGAGATGCGACTTAGGAGGTGCGAGTGGAAAGACGGGAGCGCATCAGATTGTCAATTTGAATGGATAATTCCATAAACTCATTTAGGGTTTTTCCTTCATCGCGACAAGCCAGCTCAGCTTGTAAACCCAGACTCAACCCTCGCCGAAAAAGCAGCTTAAGTGTCCTCTATCCATTCTATCTACGCAGCGAGAGTACGGAAGGCCAGCGTGTATTCAGCAGCAGTTCTATTTCCCTGACTCAGAACGAGAAGCTGTTCTCCAGCACTCCGTCCACCGGTGGATTGCTTGAACACCTCTCTGAATCATTGTACGAAAATTTCAAATGGGGGGAAAGCTGGAACCATCCATTCTCCAGACGGCGGTAATCCAGTCCAAAGCCTTTCCAGTAAGCAAAGAGCAGATGAATGCAACCTTACTTGAGTCTGTGGGGTATAGTGCTGGTTTCTGATTGACGAACAGTGAACACTGTAGCAGAAAGCCCTTGCACTTTGTGGGATCGCCGTTAAACTTTTCTGGAAAGGCCAGTCGAGGGTTAACTGTGGCTGGTCTGTAGGGTGGCTGGGCGCTGGGAGAGGCGCAGTTGCGGGCACTGGAGATGGTCTTCTGTGACGAGTCAGAAGTGTATTGATCCATCTGCAGTTTATTAGAACAAATGGCAGTACAGCAGAGTCAAATCCAGAGAACAGGCAGAGGGTCAAGGCAGGCAGCAAGCAACATAGACAGTTAACAGGCAGAGGGTCAAGGCAGGCGGCAAGGAAGGTACAATGATAAACAGGCAAGTGTCAGGGCAGGCAGCAGAAATCAAAATTCCATTAAACATTCCAAGTAAACAACAGGTAGGTAGTACAGAAATAACACTCAAAAACACAGAAACTGTGTTTCTGTGTTAACTGCAGTTAATCAAGAATTCACACAGAAGTGTAAGTGAGAGCGTCTTTTATGGGAGTCTGAGTGTGTGTGTGTGATTGGTGGCAGGTGCAATGTAATCAGTCCCAGGTATGAGGGTTCATGGGAAATGGAGTTCAAATGAAGTCAATATTCGGGCGAGAGCTCCCTCTGGCGATGCAGTAGATCTGGTGCAGGAGACTCGTTTATAACAATTGTACTGAAATCCTACTGATATGTCACTTCCATAATAATTTGGAATACAGTGTAAAGCAGTATTAACCCTTAAATGCATGAATGTTTCGCCAGTCATTCTTACATATTCAGGTCTTTAGCGACCCGGATCTATATCTAACACGTATGGATCTCTACCTGTCATGATAATATAAAACTCCCCTGATGTTAGAATAGCAATTATAGAAGAATAAAATAAAGCATATGTTGTTGGAGCTTGAAATGGTTCATTTTGAGCAGATGAGCAGTTTTATGCCATCATCACTGTCTTCGTCAGAGCTCATTTCCCAGCACATTCAGCAAATGATAGTTTTGAGAATATGTTTGAGATCGCGAACATGAGCCCATTCGCAATCTCAAACATATTCTCAAAACTATAATTTTTAACATCTTTAAAATCAATATTTTGATTGCTGATAGCTTTACCAGATCCATCAGTGACAGTGACACTCATATTTGAGTGCGTTCAGTACTTGCTCTGCAGTAAATCGTTGAGCCATTTCAAGTTTTGCTTATGATACTTCCTATTCTTTTGTTTTCTGTCTGAATGAAACATCACTTCATCATTGTGTACCAGACATTGCCATCTTGTAGAATAATGGTGAATTGCACTTATTCTGTCATCAAAGATTCGATTATTGTTGTGCAAAAAAAAAAAAAAAAAAAATACATACACTGATACACACCTCAGGTCATTAGTGACCCTATACAATTTTTACAAAAAAATGAATGGGAAAACAGGCATTCATTTATAATTTTATGATTTTTTTTTCTTTCTTGTTATATTGTTTATATTGATTGAGGAATACAAAGGCTGATGTCTAACTTTAAAAAAATGAATGAGGAGGAGGGTAGTGAAAGACGTCCCAGGTTGATAAAGACCCGAGGTATGCATTTAAGGGTTAAATTTATATAACTTTATGCATAGGCTATATTATAAGCAAATATAATTTTTCATTTGTATAATATAGCCTATGTATATAGTTATTTATTATATGAATTGACAATAAATATTAAACTTTGCACTTGAATTAATATGAATATACTGTATCTCTCTCAAACTCTCAAACTTTTGCTGGCAAAGTGTTTATTTCTGCCTTGTAAATGAAAAGAAGAAAAAAAAAAAAAAAAAAACGGCACCAGTTCCGTTTTTTCCGTAAGTTGAATAGGGAAGGTGTAGGACTTACAGCATAATCTTTTTGAAGAATACAGAAGGCGGTCTGGCGGAAGCACTTGTGAGGCGATCATTTGTGTTTATAAAGCATATACATTTTTTTTTTTTTTTTTTTTTAGAAAATGACAGATCGTTTCGCTAGATAAGACCCTTATTCCTCATCTGGTATCGTTTAAAGCCCTTTGAAGCTGCAATGAAATTGTAATTTTGACCTTCAACCATTTGGGGCCAATTTAAGTCCACTAAGGAGAATAATCCTGGAATGTTTTCATCAAAAACATTAATTTCTTTTCGACTGAAGAAAGAAGTCATGGACATCTTGGATGACATGGGGGTGAGTAAATTATCAGTAAATTTTTATTTAAAAGTGGGGGGCCAGGAACCTCTCTCAAAATAGCATCTAAAAAACAGATGTACCACAATAGTAAAAATAGTATCTGTCTGTCTGTCTGGTATATACACTCCCCCGTTTTTGCTTATTTCTGCTGGTCTGTACTAATACACCAAAATAGTAACCTAACCTTTAAACAAAATGTAAGGCTTTAGTCAACTAATTCATAAAAAAATTATACATTATAATGATATGTTTAAGAATTAGTAAAGTTATTTCAGTAAACAGTAAATAATACTGTCAAAGTCAAACACATTAAATACATGTATTATTACTACACATATTTATTAATATTGTAGCCTACCTTAAAACTTTTACCTTCTGTCCTTGTCTGCTTTCCAGTGGTTGTAGACCCTGAATCCAGTGTTTCTAGGCTAAAAGCAAAACATTTTTTAAGCTCACCTTCAGGAAATCGAGCTTCAAGATGGTCGCAGATTTTATGAGCAAACAGAATAATGTCCGCTGTATTTACAGCACTGTCACTTGTTTCCAACGGCTTGTTCACTTGGTTGCTCCAATAAACATGCTGTCCGAGATACTGAGATCAAAGTTTTTCAATCTTAGCTCTGGCAAAGCAATGGGCATCAATGGTGCAAAGAGGCACAGAGTTGAGCACAGTGAGAACAACTATATACTTCGGATCGGACAGTTTTTTGAGACAGTATTTTGCAATCGGGTCGTCATTGTCTGTGCAGTACGCTGTTAATAGACTGTAATTCCGCAAAAACGAGTTTACAGCTTGGTAAAGTGACAGCCAACGAACCTTATTCAAAGGCCTAAAAGACAGTGAATCCACTCATAAAGCATTTGCCAACTCATCGAATTTGCTTTTCTTCACAGAAGACCTACTAAATAGTGAATATACCTGAGAAGTGTTTTTACTTCCTTCATCAAAGACACGCCTTTTCAAGCATCATCAATTCCCAAATCCTCTCTATGAGTAATACAATGTTGTTCTGTAAGGTGCGGTATTTGTCATATCAGTATTATGTTTACCTAACGTAACAGATGCGCCATCAGAGGTTAGCATGACCATTTTCTGTAAAATCAAGACGGTGATCCAGCCAGCTGAATAATCCCGGCAAACACAGTTTTGTGAGTGACTTGATTTTGTTCCTTAAACTTAATGTAAACTTGTGAGATCAATATGTTTTTTCTCTCGACTCTCTGAGAAGCTGGTTAATCGAAGTTCCATGCTTTCGATTATATAATGCTTTCACAGCATCAATGTGACATTTTTGTGTTAAATGGAGTTTTAGGTAGTCAAATTTCCACTCTGTCCACGTTTTCCCAGTGGGAAACTCTCCTTTGATTTTAGCTTCAGAGCAAACACAATCCCAGTAGCTTCGTAGCTGAATATGTCAGACAATTTAACTGATTTACAAGGACCATCACTTCTATCCGTTTGAACTATTTCATTTAGTCATTCTTGTTTGAAAGTCAACCTTTTTCTTAAGATGTTGTAGAAGTAAAGTCTCTTCTTTTTGTTTAGCCATTGCTGCTAAAATGCCATAGATGATAAAATCAATCTTACACATATTCAGCAAGGTACACATTCCCTACACATGAGGTTAAACTACTGTCAGTCTTGATGCAGTGCTGAAAATGATTCTGTCACATATACAAGGCAGATGCACTCAAGCATGAGATGTCTGCTCAAGATGGTAATAAATTCACTCAGGGAGAGAGAGACAATGAGAGAGAGAGAGATGGCAGTGAAAATATGACGTTAAACAACATGACTTTGTTGTAATATTGGCTGTCAAGAAAAAAAAAATATATATATATATATTTTTTTTTTTTTCTTTTTTTTTTTCTCCAGTTCTATGATTTGCATTGTGTTTCTTTCTTGTGGTCCCTTTGCAAATTCTCTCTATTTACACTTATCCAGAATACATGTTCATTGTAAGTTATATAAGACTGAGGTGGGCCGCATGTGTCTATACTGTGCATTTGAGAAGACAGGATGGTCCGCTGTTTCTTAGTCTTAATTCTGAGGACACAGAGTTCTTTAGAGACCCAGAAAGCACTGCTGATCATATCTCTTCACTTCATTATCTTTCTGTCAAGGTCACAGTGAAGATAGAGGAAGATACTGCTCTTCCAAAGTTTAAATTCTACAAGAAAGTCTTTATAAAGTGGCCTTCTTTTGAACTAAATAGAGTTTCAAATGGAAAGTGGCAAAATCATATATATATATATATATATATATATATATATATATAAAATATTTTTTTCCTGTTTGTTGATGACATTTCTTACAACACACACACACACATTATATATATAAACACTTAGATAAATAATGGACTGTTTTTATTGCTGTGACTTTAAGTAGTGACAAAACCGAAGTAGCAACAGACCTTTTATTCTGCATAATATGACATGAACATTCCAATAATGAATTATCATTAAAAAGAGAGAGGGGGGGGGGGGGACTTGGTTCTATGCATCGGTTGTTGATTGGATTTTGATCGCTGCATTGCTGATCATGATTTTGAGTATCAATATATCTGCCCTTTCCAATTATCACAAGAATGCACAGTAATCTCAGAATACTTAATCCAGTTAGCCTATCACAATTAGAAGATCTGGCATCTGTCAAATCATCTCAGATATATTAAGCGGGGTATGAAGAATGGACCCCATCTGTTCTCGTCATTGTTTAATGTGTTGTGTATGTTTGTATTACCTGAAGTATATCCTGAGTATTTTACTTTCATGGATTAAAGACTAATGAAGTTATCGTTCTGAGTCATTTGTGTGGGATTGCTTAGCAGTGTGACAACTGCACTATTATGTAGATATTGTTGAGCACTTAACCTAACCACTAAACCTTAACCACTTCTCAACAACATAAAACACATAAAGCAAGCCAATAAAGTAGTCCAAAAACATATACTGCCCTCACATACCTGACCAGCCAAGACTGATCACACCGGTGTGATCATATGTGTCAAAGGGTTAACCGTCTGTCCCACTTTTTGAGCATAGATGAAAATGACTTTTCCAACTTAAATTGTTAAAAATCTTGAATACTTCTGAGCACAGACTTAAGGGAACAGTTCACAGATTACTGTATAAGTAAAAAAATTGTAAAAGTGAAGTTTAAAAAAGTTATAGAAGTTTAAGTGTATGAAAATTTAAAATATATGTTTATATTTTATATAAAATATATGTTCAACACTAAATACTTCAAGAAAAGTTCTTTGTCAATTGTTTGGTTTATATCTCAAAAAAATAACTTTCAGTAAGATTTTTTGTGCACAGTACCAACCTTTTTCACTAGATGACATTCAGACTCCACCGGTGACCATATATGGACTCTTTGATTTCCATATATAGTTTGAGTGATCTGAACTATATTTTTCCATACTTTTCTAAATATTTATGAAGTAGACATTGTATTCAGAAGTAGTTTTGGCAGTAATGTTAATATTTGATTTGAATTCAATCTCTAAAACACATAAAAAACACACAGAAAGAATCAGAGCATGTGTTATAGTTTGGGACCACATCAAAAATGAAGAATCTATCGCTATTTATCTATTGCTCTGTCATTTCTTTTGAAAATCAAATATTAAAACTAGAGGGGCAGTCTTAAAAATTGTGGTTAAAAACATTTTTATAAATCATAAATTCAGATATTTATTCTTTGTAATGTGTGAAAAGTATTGATATTAAAAGTTAATTATTTGTACATGATTGTATGTTCCCTTTCAGTTGATCATGTTCGATGTCATGTCAGAACATAGCAACGAATTGGTACCTTCAAGTGTAAACTAAACGAGCCAGTGCACAAAAGAGCCTTTGCACTCTGCAGATTACAGATAAAGTCAGTCTTGCTGCGACCTTCCCCTGTGCGCTTCTCTTAAAAAGAGCATTATTTCCCTAAAAGAGCAGCACGGGTGCGTATCTGAGACTGCATTCGTGGGTGGCTTATCTTCTCGCATAAGAGAATGACCACGTCAGCATGCCTAAAAGAGCAGCATGGGTGCGTATCTGAGACTGCATTCGTGGGTGGGTTATCTTCTCGCATAAGAGCATGACCACGTCAGCATGCTTGACGTGTCTCACATTTCTCATAAGGGCTCATGGTTCTCAACATGTGTGCCGTCGAGCTGATTCAGAGTTGCAGCCACGCTTTCCCGGGCTGCTGCGCACTCTGACCCGCTTTGAGTGATTGTGGCTGGATGATTGGTTTCTGGGGGCTCAGTGTAACACGTAAATTGCCTTGCCCCACCCCGTGCCTTTCTTTCTGGAGGCATGCAAAAAAATACCCTTGATGGTGTGGGGGGTTGCGAGAATCTTTGTTCCACCACTGGCTTTACAGCTAGTGCAGTGAGGAGCTGTTTCCTCTATCTCTGGGTCTCAAGAGGGTGCGGATGACAGTATGTGACACTATGCCTTGCCACTCACATCCCCCTCTTCTATCGCCAGCAGTGTGCGGTTCGAGTATGCAATGCTTTCTCACGCACCCACTGCCCAACCATGGAGCCAGGTAAGTGTTGCATTGCACACACTCAGACCACACTTCGGGACGTTATGCCTTCCGAGTCGGGTACGTCCATGGTTCCTCTAGTCCCACTTTTACAGTCTCTGGGAGCCTGGTTAGCGCTCCCCAGCCAGTCTTCCTGCCTCATTCAGACCATCAGACTCGGCTACACGATTCAGTTCGCCCGGTGTGTCCCCAGGCTCGAGCTCTTAGCCTATGGGTGCAGATTGAAATCCTACTGGCTAAGGACGTGCTAGAGCCGGTTCCTCCAGCCGATGTGAAATCAGGGTTCTACAGCCCCTACTTCCGTGCCTTGAACCGGGTCCTTCAAAATCACCCGTTCAAGATGTTAACGCAAACACACATTTTCAAATACATTCTTCCTCATGGTTGGTTACAGCGAACGACCCTAAGGACGTGTAATTTCATGTCTTGATTCATGTCTTCTACACTTTGTGTTCGAGGGTTGAGCATATCAGTACAAAGTCCTCCCCTTCGGCCGTCCCTGTTGTGGCTCATACTGGCCCAGTCATGTGCTCAGTTGTGCGAACACAGGGACCTGGTGCTTCAGCAAACTTTTCCCTGCAGAGGATCTCTTTTCTTAGTATGGAGCTGGACTTGGTCAACATGGCTGCACGTCTCTCAGCTGAGTGTGCCCAGTGGATGCTGAATTGCCTGAATTCATTCAAAGGCAAGAATGTGGTTCCACTGAAACTAAAACAGTGGCTCCTGGGGCATATGGCATCCACAGCCACGTTGGCTTCATGGCCGAATCCGAGATGGGTGTGGTGATGCAACAAAGACACTGGGTTACTATCACCCTGTTCTGCCGCCAAAACTTTCAGCTCATGGACAGACCATGTTTTTCTTTGGGCAGAAGTTCCCCTAGTACAAGTGTCCAGGCATGTTGTTGTCTCAACAGATGCCTCTGGTACCATCTGGGGTGCCATGTGCAATGGGCATACAGCATCTGGCTTCTGGATAGGACCCTGACTGCATTGGCATATCAATTTCCTCGTGTTGCTAGCAGTATGGCTTGCTCTGCAGCTTCTGTGAAAAATCATTCTTGTAGTTTTGGAGTTTTGATGCCAGAATAGACTTTATTACAAAGCCGAGTTGGTCTGCAGAGCAACTCCAGTTTGTTGTCTCTGACAGCCTTAAATACATTTTTCCATCTAATCTAATCAAGGTGGAGTCAATGCATTTCATATATACCACTATTGTATGTCATGCACAAAAACAAGAGATCTTTGGTTATCTCATGACTTCTCATATGATGGTATCACAAAGAGTTTTCAGTCCATCTCATGACAGATAATTATATGGCTGAGCACAAGATCATCTCATGACTTGTTAAAATAAATAGTTATATTTCCATTGATCATACTTGTTTGATTTACATTCTGATTAATAAAATTCTTCAACAATAGCTGTTACACGACAAGCACGTTCTGGTCCGGACGGACAACACTGCAACCGTTACATACATCAGCCATCAACTCACCTGCCATCTTCTCCTATGGAGTCAGAAGCATCTGAGGTTGCTTCTTGCCATTCACATCCCGGACAAGCTCTCACGACAGCCCGCAGCCTTTGCGACTCCACCCCAAGACAGTCCAGCTGTTTTGGAGACGCTTCGAGGATGCTCAGGAAGGCCAGTTTGCCTCTCCGGACACATGTCACTGCCAGTTGTTCTATTCCCTGGGTTGCAGTGAAGGCTGACTCCCTCCACTCTGGAAGTTTATCACGATGCAGTAGACGGTATGTCACTGGGGAAGCACTACTTGATCATTAGATTACTTAGAGGTGCAAGAAGAATAAATCTTCCTCGCCCTCATCTCGTACCATCTTTGGATCTCTCTTTCATCCTTATGGCCTCACAAGGAGAACCCTTCAGACCTTTGCAGTCAATTGAGCTCAAAATCCTGTCTCTAAAGACAGCGCTTCTGACTGCACTGGCTTCAGTCAAGAGGGTGGGGGACCTGCAGGCATTTTCAGTCAACGAATCGTGCCTGGAATTTGGGCCAGTCTGCTCTCACATTGTCTTGAGACCCCGAATTGGATGTGTGCCCAAGGTTCCCACCACGCCTTTCAGGGATCAGGTGGTGAACCTGCAAGCACTGTCCTTGGAGAAGGCAAACCCAGCCCTCGCTCTGCACTGTCCCATTCGCGCCTTTATGTGGACAGAGCACTGAGCTTCAGGACCTCAGACCAGCTCTTTGTCTGCTATAGGAAACAGCAGAAGGGAAAAGCTGTCTCAAAACAAGTTTCTCCCACTGGATAGTGGATGCTATAGTGTTGGCTTATCAGGCCCAATATCAGGCATGTCCCCCTTTGGGTTAAGGGCTAGCACGCTGCTCTTCGAAAGCAGACATTTGTAGAGCTGCGGTCTGGGCGACACCTAACACATTTGTAAGATTTATAATCTCTGTGTTGAGACTGTGTCCTTTCGTGTACTCGTGTCAAGTAGCCAGTAAACACCAGGACCCCCACTTGGTGTCGATCACACTTGCTGCGCTATTCCACTCTACGAACCGGATATGTGCGCTTATTCTTCTCTTCAGTTCAGTTCCCCGCACGGCGAACCCTGTTGAGTTCCTCCATCACCCTTGGCAGTCAGACGTGGCGGAGCTTCCAAAGCCAGGCCTAACACTCTTGAGTATGCCCATTGGTTGACCCCTGTGCTAGGCTAGTTGCCATATGTTGTGATCCACACAGTGATCCCATATGTGTATTCTTCCATGGTACGGCTTCCCTATCTGTGAGCCTGTGTCTTTTCCTTGGCAGAGTCCGCTCTGCCATCCCTATCGGTGTTGTCTCCCCCCCTAACTAGGCTGGAGCCACCTCAGAGACATTCCATATGTTGCACTGCCCTAAATGCCCAGTCCATATGCATAATCTCCACATGATACCTCCCTGAAGGCAGGATGTGTATTCCGCAATGTCCCTTTTCCCTTGAAATGGCAGGCTTTCCCACTGTTATAGCTATGGGGCGCAAGATGCAAATCTCGCACGCCAATGTGCATTTGATCATTAAGTTTACACTCAAAGGTGATTGGGCTCTCAAGCGAGATCCCAATTCGTCTGTATGTTCCAATGTGACGTCTTTGTTCCCTCATTCAGGGAACGAGGGTTACATACGTAACCAAGAGTTTTTTTGTTGTTGTTGTTGTTGTTTGTTTGTTTTTTCATCATGTGATTTTTGGGGAATTGTATTACATCCAATTAGGGTAAATTTTACCTGGACCATACAGGCTGTAAACAGAAATCGAACAGTGCAGGAGGGTTAAATGTGAAAAACAGACAAAAATGAACATTTTTGGAAGGTGCATTGAAAGAGACCATGGAAGAATAAGACCTCAAAGACTGTGGGAGTAAAAGTAAATCTGAAAACCTGCGTGTTGGTGTTTACAATCCCTCTCAGTCAAGCAAGTAAATGTTATTAAAAAAAAAGTCAAACACAGCCAGACAAGGGATTCTTTATTTTCGACCACGTATAAGGATGTAGCATTAACACCTGAGGTTTCCGTTTGTGGATTGGTTTTTGGTGAGTATTATTTATATATATATATATATATATATATATATATATACACACACACTATATTGCCACTATATTGGGGACGCCTGCCTTTACGTGTACATGAACTTTAATGACATCTCATTCTTAATCCGTAGGGTTTAATATGGAGTGTGCCCACCCTTTGCAGCTATAACAGCTTCAACTCTTCTGGGAAGGCTTTCCACAAGGTTTAGGAGTGTGTTTATGGGAATTTTTGACCATTCTTCTAGAAGCGCATTTGTGAGGTCAGGCACTGATGTTGGCGAGAAGGCCTAGCTCGCAGTCTCCACTCTTATTCATCCCAAAGGTGTTCTATCGGGTTGAGGTCAGGACTCTGTGCAGGCCAGTCAGATTCCTCCACACTAAAATCACTCATCCATGTCTTTATGGACCTTGCTTTGTGCACTGGTGCGCAGTCATGTTGGAACAGGAAGGGGACATCCCCAAACTATTCCCACAAAGTTGGGAGTATGAAATTGTCCAAAATGTCTTGGTATGCTGAAGCATTAAGAGTTCCTTTCACTGGAACTAAGGGGCCAAGCCCAACCCCTGAAAAAAAAAAAAAACCCACACCATAATCCCCCCTCCACCAAACTTTACACTTGGCACAATGCAGTCAGGCAAGTAACGTTCTCCTGGCAACTGTCAAACCCAGACTCGTCCATGGGATTGCCAGACAGAGAAACGTGATGCATCACTCCAGAGAACACGTTTCCACTGCTCTAAGAGTCCACTGCATCCGATGCTTTGCATTGCACTTGGTGATGTAAGGCTTGGATGCAGCTGCTCGGCCATGGAAACCCATTCCATGAAGCTCTCTACGCACTGTTCTTGAGCTATTCTGAAGGCCACATGAAGTTTGGAGGTCTGTAGCTATTACTGGCAACTTCTGCACACTGTGCGCCTCAGCATGCGCTGACCCCGCTCTGTGATTTTATGTGGCCTACCACTTTGTTGCCGAGTTGCTGTTGTTACCAATTTCTTCCACTTTGACACTACTAACAGTTGACCATGGAATATTTAGTAGTGAGAAAATTTCACGAATGGACTTATTGCACAGGTGGCAACCTATCACGGTACCACGCTTGAATTCACTGAGCTCCTGAGAGCGACCCATTCTTTCACAAATGTTTGTAGAAGCAGTCTGCACACCTAGGTGCTTAGAAATGATTGAAACACCTGAATTCAATGATTTGGAGGGGTGTCCCAATACTTTTGGCAATATAGTGTATATATATATATATATATATATATATACTTTCTTACATTTCTAAAATAAAAGCCAATTATTTAATTGAAAAACATATATATTTTTTTTTTCTCACACAGTATAAGTGGGTCTTTTCATGTAAAAAGCTATAACTACTTATTATTTAGGAAGGGAATTATTTCTCCATTTGGGGTTTTTTGACATGAAACAGTTTGAAAAAACACTGATCTTTGGACAGCACATTCTGTCTCTCTCCCACACACAAGGAGACATTTAAGCACAAGTGACTTCATCAATACAATAGTTTTGGGAAAGCCGCTCATTAGCGACGCTTTCTCTTCATTAACTGCATAGCAACGACTCAATTTTCTGCTATTAACATATTTTTCCGAATATAAGACAACCCTCATTATAAGATCTTTTTGCACTCGTGATCTTCTAACATTACATTCCATGTATTTCTTGGCACACTTGTTGTACGCGTATTTGGCGCCACCTATTGTTACGTGTGTATTATTTACGTAAAATTCTAGACTCTGAATATAAGACAAACACATTTTTTCAGATGTATTTCTAAGGAAAAAAAACTATCTTGTATTCGGAACAATAATGTAGTTTGAAAATGCCGCTTTGTTATTAGTAATGGAGGCTCGGGCTGTAAGTAAGATGCGGAAATAGTTTTCTCATCTTGGCAGCACTACCACTTTGGGTGTGCTTTTTTTTCATTACACTTCTCCTTATATTTTTTATTCTTTTATTCATTTTACCTGGCAATGCTTCAGAGTTTCTTCACTCTGGCGGCATTCTCACTGCAGCGCGAACATGCACAGTCAGTCAATGATGGGCAGGAAAAAGTAGAATGATAGAAGTGCTAATGCAGCAATTACAACAAAGATTTGCGAACTGCATTGGACACACAGTTAAAGGGGAAGCTAACATGAGAGTAGAGTTAGCATCGTTTCATGGTCGGGCATTTTGCATCTCTGCCCCCACAATCTGGAACTCCATTCCCAAACACATTTGTGATCTCTCATCATTACAAGATTTCAAAACCCATCTTAAAACATATATTTTTGTTTCTTGTTTATCTGACCTCTAACTGTATTATCTGATTCATGTTATGTATTTCATGTTTACGTATTGTTTTTCTGTCTGCTGTCATATTTGTGTTGCAATATTGTAAAGCGACCTTGAGTTTGCAGAAAGGCACTATATAAAATAAACTTATTATTATTATTATTAAACAGCCCTGGGCAAAAAGTAAGTATAGGGCGTATACATGCATATGGCCCTGACTACACCACTGGGTATAATGTACATCCAGCCAGTTGTTACTGCAGAATATACATTGACAAGGTGTTAAACAACACTTTACTATCTCATTGAACAAGCACTCACGCTCAATCTCCATCACTGCGGCCTGTATGATCGCACCACACACAGGAAATCTCTTGCAGTTGGAGATATACAGAATCTGTGCGATTGTTGACTGCTCCAAAGAACAGAAAACAAACACCACCAAAATTAGGTTTCTCTTTTCTTAAAGAAAAAAAAAAGTATTTTCCAACTCACGCACTTTTGCTACTGCGCTACACAAATGCACAAGGGTGCCCTCTAGAGGCAGATAAGTGGCTATTACGACCACAGGCTATTTTTGCCCTATTTACATACAGTTCAAACACTACACCAATGGTATGCGGTCCATATAAGCTGTGAATGCTCTGCATACCTAAACCATTTAAGAGAATGTGTGTGGAAATTTGCTCATTAAGCGGCAGCAAAGACCACCTCAGTTAGGAGAATTCTTGCAAAACAGGCTTTGTTTCGAGCACTTCATTTTGTCATATTTTTAAGGATGCATCAAGTGTATTCTTCACTCTTCTGGTCACCCACAATCTTTTGCAGATATTCATCCATTCTCCAAACTCAGTTGTCCTATTAAGGCTCAAGATGATGCTGGGGCCTATCCTAGTGTCTAGGCAGGAAAATGCCCTGGATGGATGGACAGTCCATCACAGGGTTAACACACATAGACACAAGATTTATTATCCTCTATGTTGCATGTCTTTGGATTGTGGGGGAAACCGGAGCACCCGGAGGAAACCCATAACAACAATGGGGGAACATGGAAAATTGACCCTGCTTGCTGTGATATGACAATGCTACACATTCCAATTCATAGAAGACAAAAAACAGACACGTATGTTTTCTGTTGTTTTATTGTAAATTATTTTAAAATTGTAAATTAAATAGTAAACTAAATTATTTTAGTAGTATTCTCGCCCAGTCAACAGGGACAGAAAACTTTGCTCAGGAGCAGTCTAGCCTATAATCGTCAGAAGGACTAATGCCAGGTGCACACTGTATGATTTATAATACTCCTTTACAATTGTTGCTTGTCAGACTGTACGAACATGACCCTCATGTCACACTGTGGGATCTCAGCTGTCATTTATGTCAGACTGTACATTAAAAATGGACGAGTGCATGAAAACTTGTCCGGAGTTTTACATCATCAACACATACACGTTTTATGACTGTGAGCTGCATTACACGCAGGACTGAAATGGTGGCTAACAAAGAAATATCTAGCGTTAATTTTGATCATGGCTTGCCTTGAAAAACGTTTGTTGTAAGAGAAGTCACACTGCAGGACTGTGTGCCAAATCTTCTGACACTGCCAGAATTTCAAAATTTGATTGCAACAGTCATTAATTGCCTCTCAGTTAACATGTCAAACTAACGACCAAAGGCTACAGATTTTAGCCTAGGATCAGTGGAATCAGTGATTTTCAAATTTAGTCTCAGACGACCAAATCATGGCCAAGATTGTACAATGTGCACCCGTCATAAGAAAGATGCAGTCTTAAGAAGGATGCAGTGAATGAAAACATCCTGCAAAGTTTTAAATCTGAAAGTGCACCGTATATAAAGTTATTGTCTTTCAAAAGTAAGAGTCGACTCTGAGTTAAACGAGTCAATTGTAAAACGAATCCCAAGCCGTTTCGTTGTGACGTCACAACAGAACATTAGCATATTGCCCACCCACTTATTGCGCATGCAGACGCCAGGGAAAATTAATTTTTTTAACACTACCACAGCAGTACAATCTTTTGTTGTGTTCCCTTCATTTTACTGACAACTGCTTCTCAAACCTCTGGGAGTTTAACGCAGGATTCACAAAAACTCTTGGTCTCAAAATATGGATTAATGCCTAGTTTATTTGGACCAGCTTGCTCTTCTGAATTTCAACCTGTAAGTATGATTAATAATCGATGTTTATATTTTCTAGTGATCATTCAAAATTTGTTGTTTTGTATGTTATGTTGTGTAACATACACCCTAGTCTGTATGTCTCCTGCTGACCTGCTAACTCGCGTTTCTGTAGTTCTGCTATTCAGGTCTAATTTTGTCTAAAACTGTGTCGATTAATGCAGCTTGTCTGTCTTATTACTTGGAGTAATGATCAAGGATGGAGCACGACTTTTGTTTACAAAGTCTAATGCATTATCAGCTATTCACGTTTGTGCTCGGCTAACGTGGGAGTTTACAACATACAAAAACTGTTTTTTCCTCTGCGTTTTTATTATTACAGTAGAGTGGAGCTCTATCTGTATTTTAATAGGATGTTAACAGGGTTTTTCCTGCATATAGAATTACGAGGCAGACGTTTGTCTAATTTCGAGCTGCCTCCGGCTGTGGAGTGTTGACAAAACTCACAGGCAGTCCCATGCTCAGATACCCCTTTACCACGGTTCCATTGCAGCTTCCCGGCCTGTGTCTATTCTCAAACCACTCCGCCCATCCCCACTACAGAAAATGGGGTTCCGTGCTGGAAAGATCACTTTCACTCCGGCCCTACAACTTGCTGGCCTTGAACGGAGGTGCTCAGGACATTCTGCGAGAGTGCACGAAAGTGATGCGCGGATCGCGGTTATATCCTCATCAGATAATCCGCCGGGTTGGGCCGGCCAAGTAATACAAAATAACATGCCAAGTAATTGTGGGTGAATGAGAGAAAATCATTAATGTGTTGATTTTAATAAAGACACAGAACTCTTATCTGGTAAAACGCAAGGAATGTGCGTCACTCCTTTACTTTCGTTTTCAACGACAACGTATTTCTATTCAGGGAAAACCAATCAAGGAAAGTCTAGAGCACCTCCTAGTGGTAATTATATAAAACACAAATAAGAAACCTCCTTAAACCCCCATATTGCTTAAAAACTAAACAGCTTTAACTAAAAATATACACAAGCTTAACAGAAATTATTCTGATAAGTGTTTTTTTCAACAATGATCTAATAAAAACAGTAAAAAAGGAGTAAAACCTGTGTTTACAGGCTGTTAAGAAAATGTAATTTTGCCAAAGAAGAATTTTTATTTTAAATATTTATTTAAAAGCAGCCTACTTAAGTGTCATATGTTATTATATCATCATGCTTAACACTGAGAATTTGAATAATTATTTTGAGATGATTAGGTGCAGATATCGAAATCAGAGAATATCGTAGGTTTGGGAAGTTGGCGGGTGGATGATTTATTTTTTAACAGCAGATTTGGGTGATGTTAGAGCTGATCCACACACCTCTAGCACACAAGCCCTATAGAGTCCCTTTTAAAGTTCAGATACAAGACTTTTTATTTGTTCAGTTTGCACACTGAACATGGGTTGGAGCTCTTAATTTTGAACTCTCAAAGTGCACCAGATTAAGTAATTTATCTTTAAAATGTACAAAATTTGCTCCCCTGAACCTTCACTGCGAAGAGCAGATGTGTCTCACAATGACTTATTACTATTACAATTTACTACTTATTACAATTAGTAATTACATAACACACAATAGTTTTCATGGATTTGAATGTTTGTATCAGCCTACCTCTTTTTACTTGACTCAGTGGGACACCTGGCACTCCTTGGCTTGTATTCAGTTGTGGCTACTTGTAGTAACTCTTTCACATGTGTGTCAGTAAGGACAGAGCGATGCTTTGATTTTTTTTCATGCTTTGTTGAAAAAAGTTATTCACAAATGTAAGTTGACCCAAACATTGACAATAGTTTGAGTGCGGCCTGTTTGACATTGGGATATCTCTCAATCGGCACAATCTTCCAAAACTCCACGGTTCCTTCCCTCAGAACACTTCTAGGTCTGGCATCCTCAGAAAGTTCAGTCATTTCAAGCTGAGATGCTGCTTCATCTTCCACTAAAGGGGCTTTTAAACAGTCTGATTCAACAGTTAATGGGTTAATGAGAAATGCAATATGTGGTCTTTTTTGGCGTAGGCTGGAGAATCTGTCCTCAAAACTCTGAATTTTTTGAAATTTTGTCATCAAATAGTATTTTGATCATGTTTTAGATCAGCAAAGTTAAAAAAAACCTGCATCAAATTATACTAGCAGGTTTATTGCTGCATCATCAAATAATTTCTAATGATCCATTTAACATTCAGCAGGCCTACCTAAATACAACTGAACAAAGATTTATATGAAATAAACAGTGCTTTTTAGGTAGGTTTAATAGTTTTCAGGTACTAAAATAAAGTAAACAAATGTAAAACAACACTGCATATTCTTTCCCTATATAAATTAAATACATATTAATATTTTATTGTAACAGACCTATTTATGATTAATCCTCTAATTTTTTATTTTTTTTTTGTACACATTTTAATATTTTATCTCCTTTACTAAGGCGGGACTCTTATTTTGACAGGTGTTCTTGTCTGCGGAGCTATATGGTTATGACAAAAAGAGCACGCATTTCTTCAGAGATATTTTGCAGATTTAAAGTTTGCCAGTTTATTAAGCACCCCCCGAAAAGGCATGAGATATGTATGTATTTGTTTACTTTTAGTTTTAATAAGTGTTTTGAGTAATTCGCTGTATGTTAATGATAATGCAACGGAGAGAGAGTTTAATGTGCACTTCTTGTTTAGCTTTTATGGTGATTTTTTTTGGAGTGAAAACAGACGCAATAAACTAAATAAAACATCATTCAGATGGGGTCCGCTACATTTACAAAAGTTGCTTAGTCAAGAGTAGTGTGTTATTTTTTCGTCTTTTGTTATTTGATTAGCATTAAAGTGCAGACAGCAGAGCTAGGATTATGCAACAGTCATTATACAGCTCAGTGCCTTCACACAGTTAATTAATAAACTATCGTTTGTTATATCTGCCTTTTTCCTGCTAAAGCCGATATGCCGATGGTTGTAAATTAAGCAAAAATCGGCCGATACATTGGTGCATCCCTATTAGGAACCTTTAAAAGGGCATAATAGGGGCACTAAAAGGGCATAACAGTCACACACTTTTGTGCTATTCCTGAAAGTTCCTATTAAACATGCCTGTCATTTCCAAGACAAAAACAGTTTGAAGAGACTTGTGTGAAAGTTTGTGTTAGCCGGACTTATCAGTGGCATCTAGTCGCTGTTTAAAATAATAATAATAATAATAATAATAATAAATTAAAGCTGCAAGCAGCATTTACGGGGCCAAGCACAAAAGCGGCACAACAAGCCAGCCAACACAGCAGTGAGCATCAGACCAACTGCAACAGTGAGCAATTAAAGACCTATTAAGATCATTTTAGGCAAAAGAGATGAAAAATCACAAATACAGTCAATAATAAAGATTTACTGGTTTATCACTTTCCACCAATAGGTGGCGCTGTGACCAAATTCATGCTGTATTGTCAGAGTGAGGTGACAATGACAATCGCAAAGTTTGGTGTCAACATGTCAAAGCATTGCAGAGATACAGCCTCAAGAGTCATTTTGGCATCAAGCCTCTAATTCTTCGCTATGGTATATGTATACGGTTTCGTCTATCAACACGAAATCGATAACTTTTATTCGACATGGTCTGAGCAGCAGCTGAATAAAATGAAGAAACATACTGACTGATGAAACGTGAAGACAATAACACACACGATTGCGACAATATTATGTGTGTTTTTCAAGGTATTTATTGACAAAGTATATGAATTGTGTATCTAATTGACCCTTTTTAATGTTTTTGAAAAAAGTCTCTTAGGCTGCATATATTTAATCAAAAATACAGTAAAAAAAAAAAAAAAAAACTAATATTAATTGTGAAATATTATTACAAATTAAAATAGCTTTCTTGATATGTGAAAATATTTTAAAATGTAATTTATTTGAGTTATTCTGAAACACTGGAAAACTCCGAAAACCCCAGAGTTAAAAGAATGGGTTAACATAATGACAAAGACAGCCACGTATGAACGTCTGCTTTACAAACTACATAATAAGAACAGAGCATGTGTCCCAGTGTGTATCCCTATATTTTTGGTCCTATGTGACGCTGTCTACCCATGTGACACACTAACTTTGACTTCTTATTACTGTGCACTACTTATATGCAAGATCATTGGGTTTTATTTTCTTCTCTGTTCCTTTTTTTCCCTCATTTAGTATTTGTTTGTTTTTGTTGATTGCAACCACTGTATATATATTGGCTTTATGTGTAGCATTTATATATATCTGTAAGCTGTGTTTTGTATGAATTTGTCATGTACCGGATGAAAATAATAATAACTTAAATTATAAAAAAATTGTAATTTATTTCTGTGATCAAGGCTGAATTTTCACCATCATCACTCCAGTCTCCAGTGTCACATGATTCTTCAGAAATCATTCTAATATCTGATTTGCTGCTCCAAGAAACGTTTATTATAATTATCAGTGTTAAAAACAGTTGCTTAAAATTGTTGTGGAAACCATAATACATTTAATTTTTCTGGATTCTTTGATGAATAGAAAGTTCAATGAACAGCATTTATTACATTAATTTATTAACATTTATTAAATAGAAATACTTTGTAACATTATAAATGTCTTCATGATTGATGAATAAAAGTATTCATTTCTCTCTTTTTTTACCACAAATGTTTGAATTGTATCATGGTTTCCACAAAAACATGAAGCAGCACAACTGTTTTCAACACTGAAAATAATTATAAATGTTTATTTAGCAGCAAATCATCATATTAGAAGGATCATGTGACACTGAAGACTGGAGTGATGATGCTGAAAATTCAGCTTTGACCACATATATTGTGCATTTTACAATATATTCACAAAGAAAAACAGCTATTTTAAACTGTAGCTAAAAGTATTTCACAATATTACTGTTTTTACTGCATTTAATAAATAATCCAGCCTTGGTGAGCAGAAGAAACATTTCAGATAAAAAACATTTCAGATAAAAAACATTTCAGGTCAGATAAAAACTGGTATTACACCTGACATTTCTGTCCCCCTCACTTCTGAAATGATGGCTACGTTCCTGTCACTACAGCTGCTCGAGCCCGGAGAAAATGGCAGACAACGTACAGATAGCTGAAGGTGGAAACTATGGTAATACAGGGCTGTCAGTCAGTGGGCGTGGGCAGGGCATGAGTAATGTGACGTCTGCAGCTTTTTAGTCACTAAAAAAAATCATTTTACAATGTGCAGAAAGTGCTTGTGTTGAAGACTTTTTTTGTTGCTTTAAACACCAAAAGACAGAATTTTAAACAGAGCATGTATGTGCACAATATATAATTTTTAAATACATACAAAAAACAAAAACAAATCTGAAATACAAGTCAAGTCAAGTCAAGTCACCTTTATTTATATAGCGCTTTTTACAATGTAGATTGTGTCAAAGCAGCTTTACAGTGATAACTGGTACATTATTTTGGCTGCATAGCAGCTCTTAAAGAATAGTGTCAATGCAGGCAGATCAAAGCACTGTTAAATATCAAATATCAATTGTCAAGTGGCAACAACAGGACTGTAGCTTTTTAATCACCAAAAAAAAAAAAAATTCTAAATTAATTTAACAACATGGAAGTGCTTGTGTTGAAGACTTTTTTGCTTTAGACAGCAAAAGGCACTTTTAAAAAAGCATGTGTGTAATGATGCACTGTCAAACAGATAAAAAGTAAAATATTTGAGGACCAACTGACAAAGTCAAAGCCATTTTTTTAAAACATTAAAAAAAAATGAAATGCAAAAACAGGGCTGCAGCTTTTAAATTAAGTGCTTGAAGTCTTTTTGTCAAAAAGAAACTTCATTGCACTGTAAGAAAGCTAAACTTCATAAGGATATGAAGTTTAAAAACTGTCAAAACCATTTTTAAATGAATAAAAAAATAAATAAATACCAAACCTGGAATACAAAAACAGCTGCAGCTTTTCAATCTATACAATTCATTTAACAATGTACAAAGCACTATTAAAAAAAAGTGCTTTTTAAGAGCAAAAGACAAATAAAACAATGTAGGATGTTTACACCAAAGATTGGTAACAAAGTAAAAATTCAAAACAAGCGAATTTTAGAGATTCACAACCATTAAAAAAAACAAAAAAAAAAAACACCATAGCACCAACCCATCAATATAATTAACAATTGCTAGATGTCTATAACAAGACTATTGTCACCTTTAAAATGTTCCAGTGTTTGTGGCAATTTTCTTTAAAAGAAGAGCATTAAGTGGGACGCAGGGCTCCATGTATCTGTGTGTGATCATTACCTCTTTCCATGTGCCAATTTGAGTGAATTACTGCTCAGTTTAAGTTCCATATTGAGCTTGGAAAAAAAGCTCATTTTCCATGGATTTTCAAAGTTGTTCAATTCATACAGGAACCTCATCAGTCTTGGAGGAATGTGTTGATGTTTCGATCCCTTCATCTCAGCCTTTGACCCTTTTTTTTTTTTAGCTACACAAGTAATGAAATGAATGAAACTGAAATTGAGTAACATGCAGACCGTGTTGAAAATATTTATTTAATCAGGGCTCGACACTAATGTTTGTCTGGGACAAGTGGATTTTTTTAAAAAGGGGCAAGTGAAATCTTTACTTGCCCAATTGGACAAGCTGCCTGTTTAACTTCAATACCAAAATAAATAAATAAATGAATAAATATTAAAAGAAAGCAAATGATTTTGATTTTATTACATTCAGTGTTAACAGCAGAAATTTAGTTCTAATTTTGCAGTGTAAAAAAATTGCAGTGTTTACATTGATATGCATCAGCCCTATAGTGTCGTATAACCAGATTCTTAAATCAAATTTGACATGAAAAATTATGCATACATTTAATGAGGTTAGAAATAAAATGGCTTTTATAGAAGTAAAAAATGCCCTGGGGTAAATCACAAATATGCAGATATAAGTTTAAACTAACAAAACACTGATGAGAATATAGCTTCAGAATAAATTACATTCTTCAACCATTTCTAAAGTTATGTTTTAAGAACGTGGAGCGTAGGGGTGTCCTGCCTATTTATTTTGATAACTTGTTTTGTGCTTTGTTTTTGTTAAGGAGTTAGGGAAGGCAAATGTATTTTATTTTCATATTTACTTAGGTTATTTAATCTTTTTCTTTCTAGATTTGTTTTGTTTGTTATTTTGGCCTTTGGACACCCTGAAGAGATGCTTTCTTTCACCTGTTATATTTTTGTAATAAATTCAATCATTTTCAGTTCATTTGTTTGATCATCAACCGGAGTAATTTGTAACTGGGATTCCACAACTACAACCCAGTTTCTTTATTATGCCCTGTTTGGAGATTTTCCGATTCTCTTTAAGCCATTAAGCCATACAAGTCATAATACCAGGAGTTCCCTTTAAGATATCTTTAACACTTCTTGAGTTTCTGGTATGCAAACTTGAGGCACAAAACACAAGTGCTTTTTATCATTTTTGAACTGTCACTGTTGGCATATAATTAAAGATTGTGATTTTATTAATAGACCTACCAATCTCTGTGTAATTAAAAATAAAATAATGATGTTGCCATCTTTCTAAAGTCATTTTTACACCCCAGTAAATAGGCTCCAAATGTCAGATGAAAATTGTCATTTTGACCCCCCTCTACAAAACAGTGGATTACTCAGTAAATATCCAACTGTGACATTTAATATTTTGGCTTTCATCACTATTTGTTTGTCTTACTATGAAAAATATTAAAAATATTAACAAAATCAAACATTTGAGCCGGGGACCTCTGGTTTATTTGAAATGGAATGACTACTACATTTAATCATGGGAGAAGCAAGATTTAACAATTTTCAGTTTATAAAAATAGCAGCAAAACAACATGCTCTTATAGTCTACATGATCTATAGTCATTTCACATGCAACATGTGTTGCTTACCTTTGGATGAATTCCACGGAGAGTGCCATTTCTTTTGGGTATTTGATGTTTAAAACATAAAACAAAGAGAAAGTGTAGCTCAGGGCCACGATTGGGCAGGTGATGTGATCATTAATAATTTCCTGATCCACAGCAATCTTGAATCGTCCATCACCTTAAACAAACAGCTTACAGGTATTACAAAAAGAAACGTTTATATATATATATATATATATATATATATATATATATATACATATTGCTGTATTTCAGTAAGACATTCAGACCATTTGCGTATGAAGTGAACAGTAGAAGTACCAGCTGCCAAACAGCATTGTTAGCATCTGCTATTCTGTCATGCACCAGAAGAGGCAAGAACCTCAAAAGCCACCTGTTTTGCGCTGCATGGCCTCCAAGCTTTACTCCTTTGTTGGGTAGAGCATTTGGCTTGTTGCTGCTTTCACCACGAAAGGATCTGAGTCTGTCATTTAGTGATTCATAACTGAATCACATTTTTGCAAGCACAAGGCCAGATCATGATCAACAACACCCTCAAATAAATCATGTGCTAGGCAGGGCGGTAATCCAGGGTGACACACATGGAAGTTAGACAGTTTGTTGAAAACACTGTTGTGTTTAATGCCCTGATGCATGGTCACTTCAGGGTGTCTCTCCAAAAACTGCACAGACTCTTTATAACCAGCAGGATCTCTCTGAGTGACAATTGTGAGAGGGTCAGAGTGAAATGTATCTTTTGTCATTAGACAGTATCTACAGAAATACTCAGCACAGCTAAAGTTTTCTGTAAACCCACCAATCATATGGGAGCCCAGGTTATCTCCCATTATGCATGCAACTGTCCCTGTATACATCTTTCCCTCAAAAGATATGTCCTTTGCCTCCAGCTCACACAAGTCTGTCACAAGTTTACTGAAAACTCTATCCACTCCAAAATATTTACAGTCTTTATCTAGACAGAGCAGAACCAACTGTATTTGATCAACAGTTGACCGGTTGTGTGGATAGAAATTTCCCAGAGTGAAGTAGACAGCTAAAACTTTGTGCTTTTGCTTGGCGAATCCAAGAGGATTAGCCATCTCAAAAGAGTCTTGAAAAAGCATCACCTTTAATGAGTCTGGGTCTGACACAAACATGGCATTAGATCTAATGGCATGGTCATCAGTAAAATCACAGAGTGTACCAACTTCGTCATGTTGATGGTTTAAGCTCTGATGAGATGCACTGCACTCTTTTAGCAGTGCACAAAGGCTTTCCAGTATTGGAACATAATGATAGTGCTTCTTCTCACCTTTATCATTGTAACCGAGTGAAACTTCAACAGGCTGAACATAGTTATAGTGCGCTTTGTAGTACTGTAGCCGTCTGTGGTGGGTAGTTAAAGAACCATTTGCATGTAAGGCCTTGTGCATAGGACTCTGCTCATATGCACTTTTCCCAAGACATCTTAAGGTCTCGGCAGAAACACCATACTGTTCAAGATCTCGAAACAGCACATCCATTGTGTATTCCTGTTGAATATCCTGAAGAATTTTCATTTCATTTGCTATCTCTGTAATTGTGGAGGCTGGAACTAATTGTTTTGCCTGCAAACCCAAGTAAAACAGTGCTATATTGTCTGTGTAGACATCTTGCACTTCATTCTTACTTTGGCCTGCATTAATCACATCAATTTCTTCAGGTACACCATCATCAACATGTGGTCCCTCACCTGCAGAAGACTGTTCTACAACTTCACATAGATGAACCGGTGCTATCTGGGTGACATTCCAGCTTCTATGATATCTGGAAATATGAGATGAAAAGGATGTTTTTACATTGAAAGTCTTTTAACATCCATCAAAGGGACAAGTTACATTCAGCCCCTCTTGTATGTGTCTACTCAAGTGAGACACAAGCCCTTTAACATCTGCATATTCTGTGATGCATAAATTCACTGAACACTTTAATTGTACAGACACATTCCGGTTCCAAGTTTGTCTGGCCCTCCTGTCTGGAAAACTTTCTTCCACAATCTTTATGGCCACACGAGAAAAACACATTGTAAACATGTCTGTGGGTTCTGCAGTGTTTCAGATATTCAGAGAATGAAACGCACTTAAATTCACAAACACTGCAAGTCAACGTAACGTCAAGATCGCCGTCCCTAATTGCGCAAAACGCAATAGCGCGCTTCATATAAAAATGGAGTTAAGCTAACAGTAAACCACATGCTCACCGATTCAGGACCGGTCAATATAAAAACATTTCATTAGTGGTGCGATGAAATCACTAACTGTCCAGTACACACAAATTGTTGTAATTAATTTGCCACAGCTGCTTAACATTACTACATACTACATTTCATACTAAACATATATTCCTAGCTTGGAACAATACTACATAAACGGCACCAACAACAAATATAAGTTAATAACTCAATAAATAAAAAAGTGAGGGTACAGTAACAAATACATTCAGAGCATCTTTAAAAATATCAGCTAAATCGGAATCATTTATCAATCAGAACATAAAACATAGGCCTTCAAGATGGTTAACAGGTCTGACAGACGAGCCAGATAGCACCAAAAATACAATACTAAATTAACGCTCTAAAACAGGTTATGAGACAAAATTATAAAAAAGAACAAAAACAAAATACTATTCTTAATGTTTACCACAGAAGCGTGAGGTTTATCCTACTCCGTAATCTGACTGAAACGTAATGGTGATTTGTGCATGTAATGGCGATTCATGTGTGTAATGGAGTTTGTCTCTTATGCATTTCGTGCCTAATGAGGTTCTTGCTCCCATAATGCAATGCATAATTCAAAATACGGATAAAGACCTGTAAATCACAAATATGGAAAATTCCTTCAGATTAATACGGTACATTATACTCTATTTTTATGGATTTTTTTTACAGTGTAGTTAACCAATAATTGTTTAAAGCTCACTCTGGGGTCTGTCCCGCATCCCCCGAGAAGTTCTCAGTTACAACTTTTATTGCCCCGAAGTATGTATGTGCCACATGGAAGAGCAGAGAAGAGCAAAGACAAAGAGACACACAGAAAACCTGCATCTTTCCCACAGAAAACAGACTTTCCTGCATTAATTTATAGACAGACTGTTCTATAAATGAACATGCATATCCCCAGGAAATGGTATCCATTATTACTGTTTGTTGTATTGTACTCAGTATTGTATTCACATGTTTGATGATACATTTAAGGTAACTTCAATTATGCCATGTTTAGTGTCTATGGGTTCGTATAGAGAAGATTTAAATGCTTGTGTATGCGATATGTCGATACCTGTGCAACACATCAGTATTACAAGAATCTTTAATAGTTCTTCTTCAACAACTCAGCCAGTTAATCTTGCTCGGTCGTAAAAGCCCTGACAAGAGGGATGTTGTTGCCTGGAAATACAACATTTTCATTGGTCAGGTCAACCCTAAGAGGTAGGGTTTGACCAGACTTTGACCAGAGGTTAAAAGCCAGTGCACAATGCCCCTCCTTCACTCTCTCTTGCATCTTGGACAACTGAAGACACCCCCCCTTTGCTGCAGGCCTCTTCAGGCTAAGGCCTGTGGGCCTGCTAGGCCTAGACCTGCAACCCATCCAGAAGATACTGACTACAACTTTGGACTGAATCATCAAGGATTTCTCCTCAGCCTGCAAATCCGATGCTACTCGACCTAAAGGCATTTTGCAAGTATCGTATAATATATTAAATTACTGCTAGTTAGTTAAAATTGTGAACCTCCTTTGTTACAAAAGTTTTTATGATGAATACTGATGATTCTGTCCCTGGTTTTTGGTTTCTTCATAGCTCCTACTGTTTCCAACTTCGCGTTTCATCATTTATCATACCCGTTTATGTGTGACTTGCGTGTATGTATGTTTGTGTTTGTTAGTTAGCTATGTGTTCGTGATTTATTTAATAAAACTTGTGCACAATACATATTTGGTTCTGATGCTCTGTCTGCAATGGATTGCCTCTTAAATGATCAGATCTGATTACCAGCTCTGTAAATGCTTATTACAAAGCACTGTAAATACTAAGAAATAATTGTTTTTATGTGGCCAATAATGATCAATAACTCAGTTCATCAAGTTAATCTGATTAACTGATTCAAATATTCATAATTAATCATAATTAACAATCATAGTGAGTTATGTATAATTATTAATATTTCCACTTAATAATATCGCTAATATCGCTACAGGTTTTTGGTGGAGAACGCGGGCATCATTTTAAACAATTGTTTGCAGACGGACCCAGTAATCAATCATATGTTGTTCCATAAGTTTTATTAACATCTTATACATGCACGTACAAATTTCTGATAAAATCAGCAAAACTATAGCTGGAATGCGCCTTCCTTCGAACGGCAGAAAGTTCCTCGATGCTATAATGCATGTTTAAATTGTATGAAGAAGCTAACCTGAAATTATCGAAGAAATCATCATTTCAGTTGTTAAACGAAGCGTTCTGACGATTCTGACGACGGAATCTCAGATTAGCAGCGCGTACAAATAGTACCACAATAAACTAACCTGATCTTGGGCAAAGAAAACCCCAATTTCAGCTTTAAATGCACGAGTCTTTTCCTGACGAAGTAATCTCAGATTAAGCAGCATAAATTTACCTGTGTGACGAAGAATCTCACTACAGCATTTGTAATGGATTTCTGGGCAATGCTCCTCAGTCAATAAGTTAATAAGGCCTTATCATTATTTGTTAATTTTATTTTATTTTTTATTTCGACTTCATTCCTCCCCTATTCTATTTCACTTTAGTTTATTTCCTTCACTCACTTTGTTTAGCCTGAATATCCCTATTCAGCCAAGTTGAATTTAATTAAATTTGAAATTTAAAAATTTGTATAGGCCTATTAGTTTAAATTACAGTACCAGTCAAAAGATTGGACGCATTACTATTATAATGAAGTCTCAAGCTCATCATGCTGTATATCAAACATACAGAAAAAAACAGCAATACTGTGAAATATTATTACAATTTAAAATCATGGTTTTCTATTTTAATATACTTTAAAATACAATGTATTTCTGTGATGCAAAGCGTCTGAACATTCATGTTACCTCTATGGCATTTTATATAGGCTTTTAGCTTAAAACATGCACATTTGGAGAAATATTGATGGATTCTCATATGTTTATGTCAATTTTCTATACAGTAGAGTATATACAGGAGTAATATTTATTCAATATTTAATGTCATCACTATGAGCACTGGATACTGTGTTTTCAATTCATACTTGCAGCCGGAGGGCACTCTGTGCACATTTAGTCCACAAATGACTCCCAATGAAGAACAGGCATACCATATGACATTCCAGGAACTAACAGAAGCTTCCAGAGATCGCTAACCATGGCTATAACATGCAGATAAACACTTTTGAAGATAATAAATACACAATTGTGACAATGTATACATGTATTGCCTCAGAATTTGCATCTGAATAGCGCTCGCTCCATGGGCCCACGCCCATTAGTGGATAATGAGCTGACTCACGGACGTCTGACATGTCTCTCTTTTCATACAGATTACATAAACAGAGTATTTTTTTTTTTCGATTTGACTTACACAATTTAAAACCTGACATTTCAATGTTTCTTTAGACATAAGTCTCATTTTTGTGTCATTAGTATTCACTAAGTTACAGTTCTCATTTTCTGAGAACTATCAGATTGGATTTTGTTCAGAGGGAGACGAGAGATCACGCATCATGTTAGTTTTCTTTATTTTGCAAAAAGCACAAAAAAAGCACATTTTTGTTTTTACCCTGAGTGTACACAGATAAAATAAGACATTCTATAGTTCTATACATTCTATACTACTTATGTCTCTATGACAAAAAATGACAGAGTATTTTAAGTCTGTTTTGCTGCAATGTGAAAAAAATCCTGCAAAACACGCCAGCGTGTTTCCCGACTCCAGAGTGTTAATATCCTATCTCTTACCTACCCGTCCTCACTCCTTAGTGCTGAGTACATGAAGTACAGCCACCATCCAATGCACTGTTGGCCCCAGAAAGGATTAGAAACACTTCCCATTGTTTCTTTTCCTTTCAACCTTGAGGTGTTTGGTGTTTCTCTGTTAGCCTAGCACTAGTCTAACCATAGGCTTATGAGCTTACTTGAACAAGTGACACCTGCTTAACCATATTTCTTAGCAAAACTAAATAGGTAAAAGCCTCTTCCCACCTTTCCCTTTCTTAGTTCATTTATTGTTTTATTTCAGTTTTGTTTATTTGTTACTCTCAGGGTGACAACCTGTAGAAAAGAACCATCAGTATTCTGAGTAATAGTTTAATGACATGTACCAGCCCAGTCAGCAGCAGACGCAGCTTACAGCCATCAAACAAAGATACTGAAACCCCTTAGTTGTGTTCACCAACACTAAGTCTCATACTAGCTTTCCCCACATCAGCTATTCACACCTTACACAGCCCACACAACCATTCTGTACGAACTTGCATTTGCCTGTGCCATCTGTCTCTCTCGTGTCTCGTGTCGTGACATCGAACCCTGCCATCCAGGACCCCCTGGAGACCCAGCGGAACATTGTGATGGACACCCTTCAGCCAAAGCAGTCGATGACCTGCAACGGCAGAGCAAGGAACGGCGAGATTGGCAGCACAAGTGGACACTTTACACCCGGCCTGAGCCACAAAGAGCTTCATCTTCTCCTTAGCCCATGCTCATACGGGCTTCCAACAGGATGTAAATGAACGAATGCTGCAAGTCACAGAGTTCCACAGAGAACCAACCCACTCAGCGTGAGAAGGCACAGGACAGATGCAAGGACCCTGACAGTGCGGAGCAACTGAGGGAGGTCACCAGTCTTCAGGAGGCTCTGACAACTGTTTGAATTTAAAGAGATACTAAAGCTAAGGCGCTTGAAGGCCATCTGCATGCAGAGCCAAAATCCAAACGCTGACTCAGCAATTCAGCACCATTAAAGACAAACTCGTTGTGGTCCAAAGAGAATCGAAACATTCCAACCAACTGCAAATGCACCCCACAAACAAAATGCATCCTGATGGACTTCACAGAAGCAACGGAAGCTCCCCCAGCCCTGGACAAAGGGGGGATGGGTCAGAGCCCGCTGCTTAGCAGACCACAATGCCCATGTCAACATATGAAACATTACATTTTGCCCGAAGTCTTTAACTGGTGGGACCCACCAAGACAGACTCTCTGTTCTGGAGCACATCCAGCCAGAATTGCGATGCTTTCCAACTCAGCAGCCAGAAAACCTCCAATCAGACTACCAACAGCTGAAACCAGCCGACATAAAGGAGTTTTCAGACCCAGAAGTCTGAACGCGGATTAAGTGCTGCCCTCGACACCAAGCAGGGTAGATCTGAAGGTCACCATGTTACTGCCACAGACTCAGACAAACCTGGAATGAAGGGAGAACACAAACAGGACCTTTTCCTCCGACACCAGTTAGTCACCTTTTTGGCAGAACAGCCCAGTGACTTTGAACTGCAAACACAATGCCTTCCACATAGCTTCTACAAAGGTTCCTAGTCAGCATAGCTTAAAAGCATAAAGCTTTTCAAGTAGGTGAAAATGTGTGTTTGCAGAAAAGCAGGAGTCTGCATTAGTAAAATATTAATTTTACTGATTGAAAGAAAATGTGTAAGCCTCAAATGCTCATGACCGTCTACGACGAGCTATTTTGAAACCTGCAGACTTTTGATATACACTGTTTGATTGGGCACTGCTGCACATTGGTTTCCATGACAACTATTTGTCAAGGGAAATGCTAACCCCAGGTAGTGCATACGTCACTGTGACACCAGATGGAGCTGGTTATGCTAGCACGGCCTCGCGCCATTCGCTTAAACCACCGTCCACTTAAAAGGGGGCCATTTGATACGACATTCGATTCGCATGAAGATCACTAGTGGCTAGCTTGTTAGATGCAGATAAAACAAGAGCTTGAATTGACATCTCTGCTGTAACTGAAAGAGTCTTGTTACATTTTAGCTTATGTTCAAATGGTATCAGTAAAGTTAATCTGATTTTATATATCTTAAAGTATAAGCGCCATATTTTAACTCGATGCAGGACTCGTTTCAGATGTGCAGATTCTTCATGAACTGTTGAATTGCTCTGACACGCATTGCTTCCCATGACAACAATTTATCACAGGAAGTACTAACGCGCCACCTCGCAACATCATATTGTAAACAAACCAGGCTAGTGCGGGCGTACAGCACGGCAGCGGGGTCGAAGTCCTCTCTTTTTTTTTTCAGCTTAAAAAAGGCTGTTCTTACGGCCGGTAATGGTGCGTTTTTTGAGCACTAAAAAGCCGTTTTTACGGCCGGTAAGAGGACCGCCTTCTGAGGGAGGAGAGCACACGACAGGCTGCACACAATCCCTGTCTGTGTTGCCGCAGCCGTTCCCCTGCGTGCTTCAGCACTTTTAAAGAGCAAGTCCCTGAAAGAGCTTACACAAGTAGAGCTTGCGTCTTTTTAAAGATGACATTCTACTTGTGTGTTTCTGGATGCGGTCGTTACCTGGCACCAAGGGATGGTCACGATCGCTGCATCACGTGTCTGGGCTTAAAGCACGCTGAGGCAGCATTCGTGGATGAGTCATGTACCCATTGTGGGAAGATGACCATCTCGGAGTTGCGGTCGAGACTCCAGTTCCTGCAAAGGGGCGGAGTTTCAGTGCCGCTGCCTCGTTCCAATCCTCCTCAGAGGGTTGCTTCGGGTAGCAGCGCTGGTGATCTGAGGATTACGGTAAGCGCGCTTCCTTCGGGGAACCAACCCCCTAGGAACCCTCACTCCTCCTGCACTCCGCAGCCAGTAGAGCTGCCAGGGGAGCGCGGTGGGCCATCTCAAAGGTGTGCACCATCCGTATCCTTCGGAGCTCCCCCTGATGACCGGATGTCGATAGCTGCATCGGAGGGTGAGCCAGATTTTTCTGGAGATGACGAGTCAGTGCAGTTGCCTCCTTCGGGAACGATAGCTGTGCCCGATTCGGATCCAGAAATGATGGCTATGCTTTCCCGGGCCGCCAACAGGGTCGGGCATGTGTGGAACCCTCCACCATGTCCCGAGCCCTCGAGGTTGGATGATTGGTATCTCAGGGTGGCGCGTGCTGGTTCTCAGCCACCCACCCCGGTTCCTTTCTTCCCGGAGGTGCATGAAGAACTCACCGGTACATGGACGGCACCTTTTACTGCCCGAAACCATTCCAGTGGGTCCTTCTCCCTCACCACCCTTAATGGCGGTGCGGCAAAGGGCTATACACGCATCCCCCCTGTGGAACGGGCCGTTGCTATGCAACTGTGCTCTAACTCCACCTGGCGGGGGGAGCCGTCTCTCCCTTCCCGGGCCTGTAAGCACTCGTCGGATCTTACCGCCTTACACGCTATGGCGTTGTTGCAGGTCCATCAGGCCAAGGCACTGAAGGACCTGCACGAGGGTGGTCATGATCCACAAGTTCTCCAGGAACTTCGTACTGCAATGGACCTTGCGCTTCGTGCGACAAAGGTTACGGCGCGGTCAGTGGGTCGTGCGATGTCCACTTTGGTGGTCCAGGAATGCCATATCTGGCTGTGTCTGGCTGACATGAGGGATATAGACAAAAAATGGTTCCTTAATTCCCCCATGTCCCAGACTGGCCTCTTCGGCGACGCGGTCGAGAACTTCGCTCAGCAGTTCTCGGCTATACAGAAGCAGACTGAGGCCATCCGTCACATCCTGCCGCGGCGGTCAGCTGCTGCATCCACCCATCTGCCGCCGGCAGCACCTCAGCCTGCTCGTCGCCGAGGGCTCCCGCGTTGCGGCAGCAGCCTCCATCCAAGCACCGCCGTGGAGCCAGTCGCAAGCGGAGTGCCCAGCCCGTCCAGGCCCCCGCCAAGAAGGGTGATAAAGCCAAGAGCAAGAGGCCCTAGGACGGGCGACCCGGAGATGGCTGGGACTGCTCTTCGGGAGATGGTGACTGCACCACTCCTTCCCCCTGAGAAGGCCAGGTGGTAAATCCTTTGTTTCATTTCACTTCTGTTCCAAATTTTCAAAGAAAGAGCAGTTTCCGCCATCTCCAGGTCCGAAGAGGGCTTGGAAAGCAGTGGGAGGGTAAGAACCTCTCCACTCTCATCTCCCTCTTCCTTCGCCAGAGGGCAGCAGCGTGCAGTTCAAGAAGGTGGCCAAAGCCTCTCCTGCGCCCCCTGCCCGACCTTGGAACCAGGTAAGTGTTGCTCAGCACACTCAGACCCTGCTACGGGCCGCCTCGCTAAGAGAGCCTCCCGAGACGCGTCACTGCGTGCCACTTCGCTGCCCCTCTGCGGGTACGCCTACGGTTCCTTTGATCCTGCTTGTACCATCAGGCTCGGCTATGTGATTCAGTTCGCCCAGCGTCCCCCCAAGTTCAGGGGCGTCCTCTTCACTTCAGTGAAAGCTGCCGATGCCCATGTCTTGCGTGCGGAGATCGCGGTCCTACTGGCGAAGGACGCGATAGAGCCAGTCCCTCCAGCCGATATGAGGTCAGGGTTCTACAGTCCCTACTTCATTGTACCCAAGAAAAGCGGTGGGTTACGACCGATCTTGGACCTGCGAGTTTTGAATCTGAGCCTCCACAAGCTACCGTTCAAAATGCTCACGCAGAAACGCATTTTCGAGTGCATCTGTCCCCAAGATTGGTTTGCAGCGATCGGACCTGAAGGACGCGTACTTTCATGTCTCGATTCTACCTCGACACAGGCCGTTCCTGCGCTTTGCGTTCGAGGGTCAAGCATATCAGTACACGGTCCTACCCTTAGGTCTGGCCCTGTCTCCCCGCGTATTGCCTCCCCAGAAACCTCTCACTGCCAGCTGTTTTACTCCCTGTCCATGGGAACACTCGGGACAGATGCTCTGGCACACAGCTGGCCCCGGGGCCTTCGCAAATATGCGTTTCCCCCAGTGAGCCTACTTGCACAGACTTTGTGCAAAGTCAGGGAGGACGAGGAGCAGGTCCTGCTAGTTGCGCCCTATTGGCCAACCGGACCTGGTTCCCAGAACTCTCGCTCCTCGCGACAGCCCCTCCCTGGCGCATTCATCTGAGGAAAGATCTTCTTTCTCATAGACGGGGCACTCTTTGGCACCCGCGTCCAGACCTCTGGAAAGTCCATGTCTGGTCCCTGGACGGGACGCGGAGGTTCTAGGTGACTTACCCCCGAGGTACTTAACACCATCACTTCGGCATGTGCACTGTCTACGAGATGTGCTTACGCCTTGAAGTGGGACCTGTTCGTCGAGTGGTGCTCTTCTCGCCAGGAAGACCCCCGAAGATGCTCAATCAGAGTCGTGCTTTCATTCTTGCAGCAAGGGTTGGAGCATAGGCTGCCCCCCTCCACCCTCAAAGTTCATGCTGCCGCAATTTCCACATACCACGACCACATCGATGGCAAGTCTGTTGGTAAGCACGACCTGGTCGTCAGGTTCCGAGACGATTAAATCCTCCTCGATCTCCCTCCATACCCTCTTGGGACCTTGCTCTGGTGCTTCGAGCTGCTCCCTTTGAGCCCCTGCAGTCAGCAGACTTAAAGATTCTGTCTATGAAGACTTTTCTGCTGGTTGCGTTGGCCTCCATCAAGAGGGTAGGGGACCTGCAGGCATTTTCGGTTGACGAATCGTGCCTAGAGTTCGGGCTGGGTGACAGCCACGTTGTACTGAGACCCCGGCCTGGCTATGTGCCTAAGGTTCCTACCACTCCCTTCAGGGACCAGGTAGTGAGCCTGCAAGCGCTGCCCCCGGAGGAGGCAGACCCAGCCCTGGCTTTGCTCTGTCCGGTTCGTGCCTTGCGACTGTACATAGACAGAACTCAAAGCTTCAGGACCTCAGACCAGCTCTTTGTCTGTTACAGAGGCCAGCAGAAGGGAAAGGCTGTCTCCAAGCAGAGGATGGCCCACTGGATAGTGGACACATCGCCTTGGCTTACCAAGCTCAAGGCGTGCCCTGCCCGCTCATATGTGCAGTTCCACGGTTTCTCCTAAACGAAGCCCGTGTCTTTCCCTCTGGGAGAACCCACCTCTCATCAGGTTGGAGTCACCCCTTTTCTTCCATATGTAGTACAGCCCTACGGGGTTAGTCCATATGTTCTTCTCCACATAACTCCTTCGGGGAAGGATGTGGCCTCCGCAGCATTCCTTTCCAGTGAAAGGGTACGCTTTCCCAGTGTTATCCAATAGTCTCACTGAATGGGTTTTTTGGGGAACAGCAGTGATCGACACTCTGTGTTAGCCCTGTCCCACCGTCCATAGGCAAGGGGGTACAGGAGGCTTGCACAGAGCGCTGGAAGGGGGCAGCCCCTGTATCGCTTTAGTAGGGATTCCTATTCGTCTGTCTGTCCGACGTACGTCGAATGTGACTGACTGAATGGGAACGTCTCGGTTACAAAGGTAACCCTCGTTCCCTGAAGGAGGGAACGGAGATGTACGTTCCGTCGCCACAGTCGCTGTACCCCACTGATGCTTCCGCCTATCCGGTTCGGCTCCTCAGCGAAAACCTGAAGATGCAACTCACCTGCTGCTCATTATATACCCGCGCTGCGAGGCGAGCAGCTGCTGCATATGATTGCATGCCAATGTGCATTGGCTCGTTTTAGTGACACTCGAAGCAGATTGGCCTCTCTAGCGAGATTCCTATTCGCCGGTCTGTCCGACGTACGTCTCCATTCCCTCCTTCAGGGAACGAGGGTTACCTTTGTAACCAAGATGTTCTTTGCACTAGTTATAAACACAATCTGAATAGGAAAGCTGTTCGTTTTCCCCTTTCCTTCTCTTCTGCCCTTGGTAAGGGATCTAGACTGTTGTGAGCCATCAGGAGATTCTGAGAAATAATTTACCTTAAGAACATTCTCAAAACCACACAAATCTTAGCATCCTAGCATCCATAGCTAAGATCGTGAGCATAGATGACACCCTTCACTAGCAAGCTATGCCTGAAACAACCAGTTGGATGTTATATTCCTAGATTGTTCACTACCTAGGAATTCTTTAGGGTCATGCATTAGTCTCTCACCACAAGTGTGTCAAAATGTTGCAAATGCTCTATTTAACCTCCCAGACGGGAGACTTAAAAGACTGACAAGCCATCATGGCTGCTGACGACCGACAGCATCAGAGCCAAACCCAACTGGACAATGAGAGAAGAGGACCAATGACACATGACCCAAGCCAGAGTTACAGCCACACTGGGCTGATCAAGAGTATCATCTCCTTAGCCCTGGGGCATGGAGCTGAAAACAGAAGGTAAACAACCTCACATAACAGATCAGAGTCCTGCAAGGAGCAGACATGTGATCAAAGCCTCACAGACCAGCCAAGCTCTAGGAGAAGCCATGGAAGACAGCACCCTCAACCTGCAAATAACACAGGACGTCCAACAGCCGTCAACTACAACATCTTCCTCCAAACCCTTCACACAGGTGTCAATCGGAGGCTGCATGAGGACAGCTGGACGCGTCTACCTCAGAGTAATAGGAGTGGTGGACATGAGAAAAACAGCTCCCTGAATAGAACTCACCTGAGGAGTACAGTGAAGTACAAGCTTCTCGCCCAACAGAGCTCAAGCAAGCTCAAGTCGGCACTGCCACAAAAGCAGAGCAACATTCCAACCTTCAAACTTCTTGGGACTTCTTGTTAGTGAAGGCCGACAACCACCTGCTGACCTCCTGCCACCTGCATTACGTCAGCCAGCAACCCTTTTCATGCTACACAGAGCCCTAACTACTTCCTGCAACCACCAGCAAACACCTCACCCTAACTAACTGACTTCAAGATGACAGATGACACACTGTCAAGGCACTGGATGCCTTGAGACATGAGCTTGTCCACTGTCTACATCACCCGCCATGGAACGACCACCACTCCAGGAGACACAAACAACGAGAGCCCATCAAGGCCTTCCAGTCTTGTGTGCCAGAGATGCGTCTGATTGTTTTACACCAACGTCGTTCGCAGTTGCCATAGGAGGGACAACAACGATCGAAAGGGGGGATTATGTAACGACTGAGACAAATCAGACACAATTATTTGTTATAGTTAACCAATAATTGTTTAAAGCTCACTCTGGGGTCTGTCCCCCATCCCCCGAGAAGTTCTCAGTTACAAGTTTTATTGCCGCGAAGTATGTGTGTGCCACATGGAAGAGCAGAGACAAAAAAAACACAGAAAACCTGCATCTTTCCCACAGAAAACACACATGCATATCCCCAGGAAATGGTATCCATTATTACTGTTTGTTGTATTGTACTGTATTGTATTGTAGTATTGTATTCACATGTTTGATTATACATTTAAGGTAACTTCAATTATGCCGTGTTTAGTGTCTATGGGTTCGTATCGAGAAGATTTAAATGCTTGTGTATGCGATATGGTGATACCTGTGCAACACATCAGGATTACAAGAATCTTTAATAGTTCTTCTTCAACAACTCAGCCAGTTAATCTTGCTTCTTGGACGACTGAAGAGACCCTCTTTGCTGCAGACCTCTTCAGGCCAAGGCCTGCAGGCCTAGACTTGCAACCCAGCCAGATGATACTGACTACAACTTCGGACCGAATCATCAAGGATTTCTCCTCAGTCTGCTCAGAGGCTACTTGACCTAAAAGCATTTTGCAAGTATCGTACGATATATTAAATTGCTGCTAGTTAGTTAAAATTGTGAACCCCTTTGTTACAAGGGAGTTTTTATGATGAATACTGATGATTCTTTCCCTGGTTTTTGGTTTCTTCATAGCTCCTACTGTTTCCCACTTCCGGTTTCATCATGCATCATACCCGTTTATGTGTGACTTGCGTGTATGTATGTTTGTGTTTGTTAGTTAGCTGTGTGTTCGTAATTTATTTATTAAAACTTGTGCACAATACATATTTGGTTCTGATGCTCTGTCTGCAATGGATTGCCTCTTAAATGATCAGATCTGATTATCAGCTCTGTAAATGCTTATTACAAAGCACTGTAAATAATAAAAAAAATATATATATTATTTTTTTGTGGCCATGAAAAATAATATTCTCTTAGAATTAATTAATAATCAATACCGAGTGTTCACAGGATGAACTGAGTTATTGATCGTAATTTTAATGTAGCTACTTCAGGTTAATCTGATTAACTGATTCGAATATTCATAATTAATCATAATTAACAATCATAGTGAGTTATAAATAATTATTAATATTTACCCTTAATAATATCGCTAATATCGCTACAAGAAAATCACTATATGCGGATAGCGGGTGAACACAGAGTGAATTTTAGGCGGGAGTGGGTGCGTGCATATTAAAAACCTTGCAGGAGCGGGACAAAAAAAACTGTCCTGCGCAGACCTCTAACACGAGCTCCTGAAACTCCGCCCTCTTTTGAGAGCGATTTTGCTCACCCTCAAAAAGTGACAAGTTCAACAATCTATAAAAACTGATCTGTAAGGTATTTTGAGCTGAAACTTCACATGCACACTCTGGGGACTTATTTTACATCTTCTAAAAGTGGCATTATACCACCCCTTTAAACTTTTCAATGCGGAGCGCTGCCAATGTGTGCTGTGACTCCATGTTGCTTCAAGCGCATCATTCTGTGTAGAGGATGTGCAGGTCCCATTTATATATTTAGTGGCCTTAACAACTATGTACTCATGTGGCAAATTAAGCATTTGATACAATGTACTAACTCTGTACCTTCATGTATTTACATTGTACTTACATTTAAAGTACCTGCATGATCTATCTGTAGCTACAGTATTGTACTTACATTTGAAAGAACACTTTTGTAAGTACAAGCCATAATTGCAATATTGTAACTACAATTGTAACTACTCTGCAGTTTCAGTGTTATATTTTACACTTGTAATGCATTATTGTTCATGCCTACTGCAATGTGCTTAAATATGAGTATGAGAGTGGATACGTATTATTCAAACCATTTAATAGTCATGGTATGGATGGAACAAATGTTTGCAAAATACACCAGAATACACCAATGTATATTCAGTCGTCTCCAGGATTCACTAAGTTTGATTTTATTTTATTGTGCAACTCACATAGATGCATACTGCATAGCTGACATGCTCTTATGCAATAAAGCAATAAGCCCCAAGAAGTCATGGTTTACAGTGAATTTAGAACAGCTAACAGTTGTTAGCCACAACGTGGAGTGCCTAAAACCCACTTGGCTGCCCTAAATTCACTGTAATCCACAGACTTTTTGCTTTTATAAAAAGGCTAGTCCAGTAAAAATATATTTGTTTTAATAAATAACAGGTGTACAGTAATTTAAAATGGCTTTGAACAAGGCTTAGCTAATCACAATCAAGGACTGGGACTATCCCTTTTATAATACTTCATATACAATTTGTATTAATTGAGATTTGTCAAAACAAAGGGCTAATTAAGTTAATATAAAAAGCTGAGCATACAAATTGTTTATTTTAATATGCTTAATTAGCAAAACATACATTTACTAGACTCTATTTGTAATGTTTTACATCTCAATAATGCTTATGTAGGCTACTTCAAATTCAGAATTTTACCTTATCTCTTATTATACAGTTTTTTTTTTTTTTTTTTTTTTTATTTGTAAGATTATATATTTGGTTAAAATTATAAAGATTATAATGGAAATGTATTATACAAACGCAATGCTTTAAAAATAAACCAAAAATATATAGACGTTCCCATATACATTCATGTAAATTTTAACCGAAATCTTGATCAGTATACACTGCATGTACACAAATACACTTTTTTTTGTACACTTTTATTGCTCTACTTACTTACCATATATAGCCATCATTGCACTTCTGATTGGTAAGTTTGAGTTTCTTTCCGCAAACGCCACAGACTGGTGCACTGTGAAGCAGTCTCTTCTTGATTAACCATTTTAATAAACTTTTCCGATGAGATCCTCTTCTACATCGATGTAGAATATGATGTATTTGCTTGGTTAAATGAATTTAAAACGCATCACTAAATTACCCTTCGTGACCTGCTACCATAAGTGATTTGTAATTTTTAAAAGTCAATTAATTGAGTCAATTAATGCTCCTAAAGCATATTGTGTTGAATCAATTGTACCATGACAGACACAAGCAAGACAATTTAGAAAGCTTATCTTTAACCTCTACATTGACTGATTCTAGAGATGGGATTTTGATTCTCCACATTCCAATGTTGCAGAGGAGGAAGACAAAAAGACCCCATGCTCTACCTGTTTTAGGTACAAAAGAAAGATGTGCATCATCCTGTGGTTAGTATTGACTTGATAATAGCTCGTTAATCATTTCAGTCACTCTCCATTATCATTGCTTCGCTACACATTTAGCTACATAACTATTATTTTCGCAGATGAGGAGCATGAGATCGCCGAGCAGTCTGTGGATCGTGAAAGTAACCCAGGTTATCTGAAATATATTTTCTACATGCTACTATGCAGTTACATGTAGACCTTACCTTAATGTAATGTAATGTTCAACTTGATGTAACCTATATTAATTATATTGTGTAACCTTCATAATAGTTCAGTATTTTAACAATTTAACAATATCATAATATTTGCTTTTGTATATGGTTATCAGAACTTTGTTAATTTTGTTTTACAGATGCCTCATACCCAGACACTGCACATGCTGCTAGCTGTTCTCTGGACAGACCAAGTGAAAGTGAAAAAAGGTGAGATGATTAATGATCTATGTAACTACTACACAATCCTGATGTGACTGTTATATCAAACGTCCCACTTTATATTAGCTTATTTTTTAATGTAAGTAGTACTTAAGGCGACCTAATATAAAATGGGACCGCATTAAAGTATATATTTTGAGCTGCTAATCCCACTCCTACCTCTAAACATACTCATAACCATTTCTTTAAAAAAAATATGTACAGTTATAAAGAAAAACATAACAGATAGACACAATAATTTATTTATTACAAAAAATGTCAAAAACCAGTACCAAAAGTAGTCCAAATGATGATGTGTTGCAGTCACAGTCTCTCTGGTGGTATATAATAGTTTAGTATGAGGTTCCGAGCAGAATTTAATTTATTAATCACTGAAAATCTTATCCCAATTCACGGCATAGGAATATATTGAGAAAACGTCTTTGATGTTTACGGCAAACAAAATATGACATGATGGTTAAATGATTACAGAAATGTTATTCATTTTAAAGGGTTAGTTGATGTGGAATGACATGAGGGTGAGTAATAAATGAAATAATTTTCATTTTTGGGTGAACTAACCCTTTAAGGTTTGTTTAACATTATGTAATCCTTCAAAACAAGTTTGCAGCAAAAGTCACACAGAACAGAGCGAAATGTTATCATTTTAGGGTTAGTTCACCCAAAAATGAAATTTCTGTCATTAAGTACTCACCCTCATGTCGTTTCTGTAATGGGTGTGAGGCCAGGGCGAAAGAACACAAAGAAGGTTCCAAAGAACACACAAAGAAAACATGAACACTATCAACGACTGACCAAAACACTACTGAAACATAAGAGATAAATACTCAAGGAAATCAAAAATAATTAATTGCAGGTGAGTCTTATATGACAACAAGGAGAAACAGAAACTAAACACAGGAAGGGAGTACAGAAACAATGAGAACAGAGAATACATTTCTACATAAAAGTCAACGAGTTAGCGTGAAAGGTGCTTAATTGAAATTTTGTAGGTTGTGCTATCGAGCCATTTTGCCACACCTAATTCTGAAACCCACATCAGACGTTAATTTTCACCACTTCTGACGCGTGTGCAAAGTTTCATGAGTTTTCGAGCATGTTTAGGCCCTCAAAAATGCGGTGCTTGGGCCCTAATGATAATGATGATGATAATGATTATGATAATGCATCATTGTTCTTGGTCATAGCTAAAATATGTATATGCATATGAAAAAGATGTAAGAAGCCATTGGTATAGGCTGACAAGTTGCTATGTAAGGCTGATCAGGAAGTTCAAACAAAAGCTTAAATAATTTGTTTGATCAACCAATCTGCCAAGTGTTCTTGAAACCTGTTTCAACCAGTTTGAACAATCAATACTTTTGCACTTACCATAACTTGTGTTTAAACTTTACATTTAATGTCCTAAACATGTAATTTTAGAAATTCATTTTTACTGTCAAATATTTGTCACCTATCAACATGACAGACCCAGTTCCTATTAGTGACACAATAGGCGTAGTCTGCAGATACTTCTGTGCACAAAATTAGGTCCTACCCGCTTCTATCATCTGAAAAAAATATGCAAAATGAGAGCCACATCTGTTGGATTATGAATATCTGTATGGTTTTCATGCTGCTTTATGCTGCAAGCTCATCAATGTGACTCAGTAATGTAGCACCTCTCATCTGTTCTCTAATATTGGTCTGTCTCTTTTCCTCTCTCTCTCTCTCTCTCTCTCTCTCCCTCCATCCCCCCACCCCCCCCCCACACACCCCCTCTCCCCCCCTTTCCCCCCATCCCCCACCCCCCCTCTTTCTCTCAGACATGACAGCACAAAGAGGATAAGGCCAGAGTAATTATGGCTCAGAAAGGCTGGCAGGTGTGATAAATGACTAATAAGGAGAGAAAAGAGCAGGGTCCTCAAAAGAAGACTATTAGTCTTATCAGTCCTACACTACTTGGCCCAGGACAGGGGGCTTGTAACTCTTCAACCCCCCAAATCATTCTGCCTACCCGAGAGAGAACAATTTGATTAAACTCTAAAATCTTAACACCAAGGGGCTATTCCAGCAAGCAGGTTTAGCAGCTTAACTGGGTAAATTAACAGTAAACTGTAAACCTCAACTTTTGCTTTCAAAATCTATAACGGTATGCTAGTAAACACAGCTTCACCTAACCAGTGGCCTGTTACACAAAACTAGTTGAACAAAATATGATTTTCAGAGTAATTAATAGTTGACAAAACCAAACAAATCCAACCTGGTTTAGATCAGGTTCAACAGGTTCTCAATGCTCACTATAAATGTTTTCTATCAACTAAGGGTTTGATCCATTGTTTAAGGGATAATTCACCCAAAAATGAAAATTACCCCATGAATTAGTCACCCTCAAGCCATCCTAGGTGTATATGATTATCTTCTTTCAGACTTTTCACACTAACACAATCTGAGACATATTTAAAAATATCCTTAGTCGTCCAAGGTTTATAATGGTTGTGAATGGGGGGCCACGTTTTAAAACAAACAAACAAACAAAAAAATTCATCCATTCATAATCAAAGTAATCCATACAGCTCCAGGGGGTTAATAAAGGCCTTTTCAAGTGAAAAGATGCGTTTTTGTAAGAAAAATATCCATATTTAAAACTTTATAAATTCAAATAACTAGCTTCCGGCAGAAGACAGTATGCATACTGCGCAGGTCGACTTGCGCCAAATGACTAACCCACTGACACGATGTATGACTCAGGATGTATTAGTAGCATAAGCTTAGACGCCTCTCACGGTTCAAACAAATAGGGTTATGCAACATAAGCTCCTCTTATCTTATATCGAAATCCTCCAACATTTCTCTTTAAAATATCTCATTTTAGACTTCTAATTTGTGACTTGTGTTTTGTTTTGCTCTCTCCCCTGTGCCTCCGTGTTCATCATTGCATCGGGTCAAAGGCTGCTCTTCCACACAAATCAACTTGCACAGTATGCATACGGTCATCCGCAGGAAGCTAGTTATTTGTATTTATCAAGTTTTAAATATGGATATTTTTCATACAAAAACGCATCCCTTCGTTTCAAAAGGCTTTTATTAACCCCCTGGAGCTGTATGAATTACTTTGATTATGGATGGATGCATTTTTTTTTTTAAAACATGGCCCCCCATTCACAACCATTACAAACATTGGAGGACTAAAGATATTTTTAAATATATCTCTGATTGTGCTCATCTGAAAGAAGATAGTCATATACACCTTGAGGGTGAGTAAATCATTAGATAATTTTCATTTTTGGGTGAACTATCCCTTTAACTTTGCAGAGATCAGTCAATCACATGAAATACTGAGAGCATCAGTTTGATTCACTTCAAATATGAGAGTTAGTGTGATATATTGAATACAAATTATATTTATGTTGTACAGTTTCTTCGAATTCATCATAAAATTGTTAGATGTTATTTTTCTAATACTGCTAAATATTGTTTAATTTCTTATTTGTGCTTTATGAGAAAAAAAGAGTGTTATGTGCATTTAGTGAATTAATTATTTTCATTTGGCATATCTGCATTATGACATCATCGCAAAAGTCTGCTATATGTAATGAATGGTTAAAATAGCAATGCAATTCGAATCTATAAGACTTGATGATATTGTTTCAGTGTTATGAATTATCTTCAACTTACATATGTGGTCATTTAATCCACAGTGATGTCTGTTAACTTCTGAGTTATGCGTTACATTTGACTGAATATATTTGTCGAGTGAATTTTGCATGTGTCATTATTCAGTGTAACACATCAGACAATAGCCTGAGCAGTATATTCTCAGCTGAGAATGTGGTTTGTATACTAACTGCATTTTTACATAATCAATTTCATGTTGTTATTTGGATAAAGGTGCTGGATTACTGTTGCACCAAAACATACAGATGAAATAGCGTCAAAGGTATCAGGGCTAAATTTCAGAAAACATTATTCATTTATTCATAGTTTTATTCGTCCACATTCTTCACAACTTCCCATTCTTTTTTTCTCTTATCGCTAGTAAAGCGGTGAAGACTTAAATCGCTTCTCTTGTGGCCCATTGTCTGAAAATTGGCATTGTATATTATATTCTGAGTTGTGTTGCGGTAAACATAGCCACAGGGTAGTATCCGTAGCTGACAGAGTGCAACCATTTGACGTTATTGTCGTAGAACGCACTGTGCACCTAAACAAAATGCCAAATAGTCCAATGCAAAAATGCAAAAATGCCCAAAAAAGTTGGGACACTGTACAAATTGTGAATAAAAAAGGAATGCAATACTTTACAAATCTCATAAACTTATATTTTATTCACAATAGAATATAGATAACATATCAAATGTTGAAAGTGAGACATTTTGAAATGTCATGCCAAATATTGGCTCATTTTGGATTTCATGAGAGCTACACATTCCAAAAAAGTTGGGACAGGTAGCAATAAGATGCCGGAAAAGTTAAATGTACATATAAGGAACAGCTGGAGAACCAATTTGCAACTTATTAGGTCAATTGGCAACATGATTGGGTATAAAAAGAGCCTCTCAGAGTGGCAGTGTCTCTCAGAAGTCAAGATGGGCAGAGGATCATCAATTCCCCCAATGCTGCGGGGGAATTTTTCACAATGGACAGGAGAGCTGAGTTAATTTGGGCTGGAGGAGTGATGGGATGATGGTGTTAAAAGCAGAGCTGAAGTCCACAAACAGGATCCTCACATAAGTCCCTGGTCTGTCCAGATGCTGCAGAACATAATGCAGTCCCATATTGACTGCATCATTCACAGACCTGTTTGCTCGGTAAGCAAACTGTAGGGGGTCCAGTAAGGGTCCAGTGATGTCCTTCAGATAAGCCAAAACCAGTCTTTCAAATGATTTTATGGCCACAGACATTAGAGCCACAGTTCTGTAGTCATTAAGTCCAGTAATTTTGGGTTTCTTTGGGACGGGGATGATGGTGGAGCGTTTGAAGCATGAGGGGACTTCGTACAGCTCCAGTGATCTGTTGAAGATCTGTGTGAAGATGGGGGCCAGCTGGTCAACACAGGTTTTCAGACAGGCTGGTGAAATGCTGTCTGAGCCTGGTGCCTTTCTTCTCTTGTTCTTTCTGAAGAACTGGCACACGTCGTCTTCACTGAACTGAATTGCAGGTGTGGAGGAGACGGGGGTTACAGGAGGTGTGAATGGTGTTTTTTCAAACCTGCAAAAAAACTTGTTCAGATCGTCTGCCAGTTGTTGATTCTCCACAGAGCTGGGGGATGGTGTCTTGTAATTGGTGATGACTTTCAGACCTTTCCACACTGAAGCCGTGTCATTAGAAGAGAACTAATTCCAAAGCTTATCGGAATAATTCCTCTTTGCCAGTCTGATCTCCTTTTCCAGTGTGTATTTGGCCTGTTTGTACAAGACTCTGTGCCCATTTCTGCGAGCATCTTCTTTGGCCTGACGGAGTTTTGCAGTGAACCACAGTTTGTCATTGTTGTAAGTTAAATGATTCTTTGTAGGAATGCACAAATCCTCACAGAAACTGATATATGATGTAACAGTCTCTGTGAGCTCGTCCAGATCGGTGGCAGCAGCTTCAAAAACATTCCAATCAGTCCATTCGAAACAGGCTTTTAAAGCCCGCTCTGTTTCGGTGGTCCAGTCTTTGCTACAGGTTTAGCTGATTTCAGTTTCTGTCTGTAGGTCAGTATGAGATGGACTAAACAGTGATCAGAGAGCCCCAAAGCTGCCCGTGGGACAGAGTGATATGCATCCTTTATTGCTGTGTAACAGTGATCCAGTGTATTACTGTCTCTGGTGGGACAAGTAACATGCTGTCTGTATTTTGGAAGTTCACGTGAGAGAATCGCTTTATTAAAGCCCCTGAGAATGATTAAAACAGAGTCCGGGTGTTGTTGCTCACTCTCTGTGATCATATCTGTAATGCTGAGCTCATGTGCGCTGGCAGAGGAATGTAGACACTCACCAGAATGAACGAGCAAAACTCCCGCGGCGAATAGAACGGTTTGCAGTTAATGAAGAGTGTTTCAAGATCGGGACAGCACATCTTCTTTAACACAGTAACATCTGAAGACCACCTTTCATTGATGTAAAAGCATGTCCTGTCGCCGCACGATTTCCCCGTTGATTCTGCTTCACGATCTGATCTAAACAGCTGAAAGCCTGGCAGACTTAACACGCTGTCCGGAATGGCGTCATTCAGCCAGGTTTCCGTGAAGCACAGAGCAGCCGAGTTCGGAAAATCCTTATTTGTCTGGGAGAGCAGAAGGAGTTTGTCTGTTTTGTTGGGTAGCCTCGGCCACGTCTGTACCATGGCGTTCAGACCCAGAGGGGTTGGATGTGTGAGAGAGAACCACATTGGGCAATGAGTCGTTTCTTTCGGAGCAAATAGGTCGACTTCTGCTCGACCAAAGTTTTTCCATAGGAGCTCCACCACCTTGGGGTGGAGACTCCATTCCCCGGGCCTTGGCCCCTGCCTCGACAGGATGTCTGCCACCACATTTTGACGCCCCACGATGTAAGCCGCTCTCAGGGAGAGGAGCTTCCCTTGGGCCCACAGGAGGATCCGATGGGCCAAATTGCACAGGTGGCGAGACCTCAGACCCCCCGATGGTTGATGTAGGAGACCACCGACATGTTGTCCGTGCAGACCAACACATGATGGCCCTCAGGTCTGGGAGGAAGTACTTGAGAGCTCGAAATACTGCCATCATTTCCAGCCGATTTATGTGCCAGGGAAGTAGATGGTCCTCCCAGAGACCCTGAGCCGAGCGACCACTCACTATGGTCCACTTTGAAAGGAAACATCTCAGGTAACAACTGTAACCCTGGTTCTCTGAGAAGGGGAAGAAAACACAACATTTGCCTGCATGTCTACTTCGGACAAGAGTTGATGTATTTTGCAGGCGCCCTCATACTCATGGGTGCTCCGTTTGTGACATCATGGACTGCCATCTGCCAATGAGACTGGCATGTTTGTTACACATGTTCAGACACTGGCGATGATGAGGGCGTCCCCATAGCGTTACCTCCATGACACTGCGTCTAATTCCCCTCAGGGATTCCCTCAGCGAACCATTGTTACAGTCATAGCATACAGTCAAAGACGTTTTACAGGCCCTTACACTCTCAGACAAATGTGCAAACATTGTACCAGTGTTAATTTTGAGAGCAAATTTTTATTTAGTTTTAGTCATGTAGTGTTCTTATGTGTAAGCAAAGCTAATCACATGTCTGAATTGATAGATGTCTTATTCCTATTGGTTCTTCTATCTGCCAATTAAATATGGATGTTTCGACTATGTGGATGTTACTGTGACGAGCTAGTGCTCATGTTCTGTGCCTGAGAAATGAAGAGTAAAGTTTCCTGTTAATATAAGTAATGCGTGCATCCTGAGCCTTTATCTGCACCTTATTATACAGCATAAATACAACAAGTCATAGTCTTTTGACTAAAATGCCATTGAGTTTGTCATATTTTAGTCATCGGAAATTGTTTTAGTTTTAGTCTAGATTTAGTCGTCTAAAATATAATTTAGTTAAATTGTAATGCATTAAGTAAGCATTTCTCTAACAATACACATATTTAATACAATGATACACATCTGATATTCTTCAAACTGTTTATGTTTACTTAAAACAACCAACTGTATTTTACTCTTCAATACGGACGGTTTTTGATTGATCAAGTGCAAAAAGACACGAAAGGCAGCTCAATTCAGTACTTGTCAGGGACTGACACACTTATCATTGAGGTACTATTATAGTTTTTGTTTAAAATTTTGATTAGATTAGATTTTTTTTTTTTTATGGTTTTAGGTATAGTTAACTATAATAAACCTTATACTTGTAAAATATGTTGAATAATGTTCTTAGTCTTTCCTTACTGTGACAGAAGATACAGTAGTTTACTCTGAATTAAATAGAAATTAAATTAAATACAGTTTATTGTGTAAACAAAGTAACAATAATGACCAGGAAAAAATAATAATTATAAACTATCCCAAAATACACAGTGACTCTTATTTTGAAATGTCTGCAGTCTGCACTGTAGCAGTAGCAGGCTGCTTCTTTAAGATCAGATGAGGGAGATAAAATATGTTTTAGACGGTTGTAAGAATGCATATTACCATGTAAACATTGTCATAATTCATCAACATTAGCTTATAAGCAATCGCTTGGCATAAATGTGCGTTATTCATTAATTGCGAAGCAGTCTGAAGTGCTGCTGGGCGAGCCTGTAGAGTGCGCAACAGCGCAGCGTTTTTACGCAGTTAGATCAGCACATAACACTTCAAATGTGCGCATCTTTCACACAGTCACACTCATTTTCATCTTGTTTTTATTCGTTGACGAAAATCAGAGTATATTTTAGTCATAGTTTTAGTCATTCAAAATGCATTTTTATTTAGTCACCCTCTCGTTTTCGTCTGTGAAAAAATTTTGTTGATGAAAATTATGACAAATTATTTGTCAACAAAATTAACACTTGTAGCAAATTAGCTAAAAATAAATATGATAATTAATCATAAGTAATTATAATTAATTATAAATATTTGGATCAGTTAATAAAATTAACTTTATGTAATAAAATTAATATTACAATCAATGATCATGTTTGGCCAATGAACATTGTGTTAATTGTTTATTAATTCTAAGAAATGTTTATTTCCAGGTTAATGGGAAATAACAATCTTATGTACAGTACTGCATATAGTCAGGATCGACATGAATAGGGACTCCAGTATATGAGCATGAAACACAGACAACTTTACGTGTGACATGAACAAGACTTTATTAACTGTTTATTAATTCTAAGAAATGTTTATTTCCAGGTTAATGGGAAATAACAATCTTATGTACAGTACTGCATATAGTCAGGATCGGCATGAATAGGGACTCCAGTATATGAGCATGAAACACAGACAACTTTACGTGTGACATGAACAAGACTTTAATAACTAGACTAAACAAGACTTTATTAACTAGACTAAACACTTAACTACTCTAACATTCATACACATACATGCATAGAGTTTACCAAGGGAAAGAGAGCCAAAGCAGAATACAGGAAAGCAAGAAGTTACAGCATTGTTTGAAATTCAGCAGATCAACAACCTTGAGCAAATCATCAGTTTAGTTTTAACAGGCCCTTCTTTAAAAGGGGTAAGGATACTTAATGTATCACATAATGAGACTAAGTATGATACTTTCATGTCTCGCCCATTTGAATTAAAGCTGTCCTGATGCAATTTGTGGAGGCTTACGTTGAATCTTTGCTGATATTGTCTTGATGAAAGAGAACCAGTTGGATTCAGAGAATCTTTGGTGAAGGTCTAGGCCAGAGCCTGGCACAAGCTTGGGGTTCCTTAGAAGCTTCTAGCACAGCATCATCTTCTCATCAGCATTTTTCAGTAAAGGAAAAGAGAGAGTTTGATCTTGTGATCAGTTATTTTTTCCCCTTGGTAGGAAACCAAGTCTTTGTTCTGTAGCAAGATATTAGACAAGACATTGGATTTGATGTTTGAGAGAAGAACCTTCTAGATTCTTATAATACTAATGTGTCACAGAGTTAGTAACATGTAACATAAATTACCAAATAGGAAACAAAAGTTGGAGTCCGTAGATACCAAACATGCTACCCATGTGATTTTAGTTAACCATACATTTTCAACTTTGAAACATTAATACCAAAATAGTTCAAAAGAGAGAATTAATACATATAATAAACCCTATAAAAGGAAAATCATGAGGGGGGAAAACTGGATACACGATTATACATATATGTGGTTATATATAGAATATATAGGATTAAAACGGTTTGTTTGTCCTTCTCAGAAAGAATGAAGTCAGAGTCTTCTCTGCACATTCCAGACAGCAATAAAATAGGAACAGGACACCTATTCTGTCTCTGTGTTGCAGTTGTGGGGGATGGAATTAACAGGACTTGTGAGGGAGAGTTTCTGGATTATTCATTAAATATAATGAATAATTGTGTGTCTGACTGGTCCAGACGCTACACACTGCATTATACCTTTTAAAGGTACAAGGTAGATTCAACCTTAGTCAAATGCACCTGATCCAGCTAATCAAGTCCTTCATGCTTATTTTAAAACTACAGGTATGTGTTAAAACGGGGTTGGAATTAAACTGTGTTTCCTTGCTATCTTTTTCTACACTCCAGAACAGAAGTCTTCCTCACTCTTAATTTCAAGGTTGAGGGTGCTCCCTGGGCCAGCAACAGTGGCAAGCTCCTCTGCAGACATAATTGCATACGGAATACAAAGTGCTATGACCTTAACATTAAAGCTGCAGTCCGGAACCTTTTGTGGTTGTAATAATGTTTTATAATTAGAGCGACTTGGTGGATTTCCGTGGGAAATTTGAGCATGCAGCCTGCAGCTTTAAAGAGGTGTGTGAACTCGGAAGTACAATGTCAGAAACAGTAATTTGCTCTGGTCCCCTTCCTGTTCGTCGGAGTGATGAAATAGTTAGTAGATTATCATCACTCAATGGCTTGCTGTCTAAGTGGTGTCTACAGAATAATATAGGTTTCATAGACAATTGGAAAAGTTTTTGGGGCAGACTTGACCTGTTGAAAAGAGATGGTATTCATCCCTCCTGGGATGGTGCTGCTCTTCTCTCTAGTAATATGGCATATAGTCTTAGAGCTAAAACATGACAAACTGGGGCCCAGGTCAGGAAGAAGACATACTGGCTAAACCGACAGTCTACTAGCTGTCTCACGTCACAGAAGTCAGATAAACCCCAACACAGAGAAACTCTTTCATCTAGATATCATCACATAGAGACTGTGTCTGTACCCCGAATTAGTAAATACAAAAAACTTCCAAACCCATTTAAGGGTAAAAATTTAATTAAATGTTCAACAAATAAAAAACAGAGATAATACTGATAAACAAATGATAACGCTTGGGTTGCTGAATATTAGATCCCTTTCTTCAAAAGCACTTATTGTAAATGATATTATCACAGACAATAATCTAAATGTGCTGTGTTTGACAGAAACCTGGCTAAAACCAGACGATTACATTACTTTGAATGAGTCTAGCCCTTGAGGTTATGATTATCGACACAATCCTTGTCGGAAAGGCAAAGGGGGAGGTGTTGCTGTAATTTATAGTAATATATTCAGTATTACTCAAAAGTCTCTCAAATATAATTCCTTCGAAGTGGCGGTGCTTTATGTAACATTATGTAAGTTGACATTTGTGCTGACTACTGTATACAGGCCACCAGGGCACCATACAAACTTTATCCGCAGCTAGTACTAACTCCGATAGAAAATCAGCAAATTATTTGATAAAGTCCTTGTTGTTGCTGATTTTAATATCCATATAGATAATGAAAAAGACGCATTGAGTTTGGCATTTACAGACATTCTAAACTCTATTGGAGTTAGACAACATGTGTCAGGACCCACTCGTTGTCGTAATCATACTTTAGATCTAATATTGTCACATGGAATCGATATTGATGCTGTTGAAATTATGCAGCAGAGTCATGACATCTCAGATCATTATCTAGTCTCGTGTATACTACATTTTGCCAAGGCTGCAAAACCGCCACCCTGCCATAAATATGGTAGAACTATCACTTCTACCACTAAAGATTGTTTTATAAATAATCTTCCTGATCAGTTTCATTATCTTAGCATACCAGACAGTTTGGAAGAACTGAATATTGCAACAGAAACTATTGACTCTCTCTTTTCCAGCACATTAGACACAGTAGCTCCTTTGCGCTTAAAAAAGATTAAGGAAATCAGTCCAATGCCGTGGTACAATGAGCACACTCACGCCCTTAAGAGAACAGCCAGAAAAATGGAACGCACCTGGAAGAAAACAAAACTAGAGGTTTTTCGGATTTTGTGGAAAGACAGAATGATTGAGTACAGAAAGTCCTTAAAAACCGCTAGATCTGCTTATTTTTCAAATCTTTTAGAAGAAAATAAAAAAAATTCCAAACAGCACAGCAGTAATGACTTTATGAACTTCTTTACTTCCAAGATTGATAATATTAAAGAGAAAATTATAACTATGCAACCGTCTACTACAGTATCGTGACAGTGCATTGTAGTAGTGCTTTAGGAGAGGAAGAATTGTCTAAATTTGTTAAATCATCAAAATCAACAACATGCATGTTAGACCCTATACCAACTAAGCTATTGAAAGAGATGCTTCCAGAGGTCATAGATCCTCTTCTTAATATCGTTAATTTGTCTTTATCACTAGGATACGTACCAAAAACTTTTAAGCTGACTATTATTAAACCTCTTATTAAAAAACGCAACTTGATCCTAGAGAATTAGTCAATTACAGGCCGATCTCAAATCTCACTTTTCTGTCAAAAATACTAGAAAAGGCAGTATCATCACAACTATGTTCCTTTTTAGAAAGAAATAGTATCTGTGAGAATTTCCAGTCAGGATTTAGACCGTACCATAGTACTGAGACTGCTCTCATTAGAGTTACAAATGATTTGCTCTTATCATCAGATTGTGGTTGTAGCTCTCTATTAGTGTTATCTTATCCTAGTGCTGCATTTGACACTATCGATCACAACATTCTTTTAAATAGACTCGAAAATTATGTTGGAATTAGTGGAATTGCATTGGTATGGTTCAAATCATACTTATCTGACCGTTATCAATTTGTAGTAGTAAACGAAGAGATGTCATATCGATCACAAGTTCAATATGGAGTACCACAAGGCTCAGTACTAGGACCATTGCTTTTCACTCTGTACATGCTACCCTTGGGAGAAATCATTATGAAGCATGGCATTAGTTTTCACTGTTACTCAGCTCTATATTTCTTTGCGCCCTGACGAAACTTACCAATTCACAAAATTAATGGAATGCATAGCTGATATAAAAAATTGGATGACAAGTAATTTCCTACTACTAAATTCAGAAAAAACAGAGATTCTAATTATTGGACCAAAAACTTCTGCATGTACTAACCTAGAATACTGTCTAACTCTTTATGGATGTTCTGTTAAGTCTTCGTCATCAGTTAGGAACCTGGCTGTGCTCTTTGATACCAATCTTTCATTTGAAAGCCACATTTCTAGCATTTGTAAATCCGCACTCTTCCTTCTTAAAAATATATCTAAACTACGACATATGCTCTTAATGACAAATGCAGAACAATGTTAACACTGCATTGGCTTCCTGTTAAACATTGTATAGATTATAGATTAAAATCTTGCTAATTACTTACAAAACACTAAATGGTTTAGCTTCCCAGTATCTGAGCGAGCTCTTAACGCATCATAGTCCTTCACGTCTATTGCAATCTCAGAGTTCAAGCCAGTTGATAATACCTAGAATATCAAAATCAACCGCAGGCAGTAGATCCTTCTCCTATTTGGCACCTAAACTCTGGAACAATCTTCCTAGCATCGTTCAGTAAGCAGATACACTCTGTCAGTTTAAATCTAGACTAAAAACGCATCTCTTTAACCTGGCATACACATAACACATTATCAATTTATGTTTTCAAATCCGTTAAAGGATTGTCAGGCTGCATAAATTAGGTCAGCCGGAATCGGGAACACACTTCCTATAACACTAGATGTACTCGTTATATCAGAAGAAGAATGGCATTTACACTAATATTAGTCTCTGTTTATCCCGAGGTTTACTGTAGTCAGCCGGATCCGAGCCGGATCCAGGTGAGATCGAGGACCTGCACCTTGACACAACAACAACGCAACCCTGAAGTGTCAGCAGAGATTTGAGTCAACTAGATCATCCACTGTGAAGGCCTCATCGACACGACAGTCAGTGGCACAGATCCTCAACAAACCGTCCGTACTGGCATGATGAATATGATCCTCAACTGGATGGAACTGGACTGTTGCGATCCCAATCGGCCTGAATCATAATCATGCACTGTTCGCTGTTGGCCAGAGGAGAACTGGCCCCCCGACTGAGCCTGGTTGCTCCCAAGGTTTTTTTCTCCATTTTAACACCTGTTTGCCACCTGATGTCACCTGTTGGAGTTTGGGTTCCTTGCCGCTGTCGCCTTTGGCTTGCTTAGTTGGGGACACTTGACATTTGATATTCAACAATGTTTTGATCTGCCTGCATTGACACCATTGTATGCGAACTGAACTGAGTTGGATGATGACATCACTGTTTACTCTAGTGCTGATATAGATAAATTAACAAAATTAATAACTATTGAATCTTACAATGGAATGAATCAATACTGAATTTACTTAAGATGGACAATGACACCATTTTCTTTAAGAGCTGCTGTGCAGCCAAAATTATATACCAGTTATCACTGTAAAGCTGCTTTGACACAATCTGCATTGTAAAAAGCGCTATATGAAAGGTGACTTGACTTGACCTGATGTGTAGGAAACTGGTGGGGTCAGATAGAGTGAGTGTAGCAAAAAACAAAAACAAAAAAAAACATTAATAGGGTGGTGAGAAAGGTGTGGAATAAATTTTGTTCAACCTCAACAGATGCGTGAAGTTCAGAGAAAGGAACAGCTGTGGTTGGTGAGCAAAATCTTGTTTTCTGCTTCGTCTGACTCTCTCTCTCTCTCTCTCTCTCTCTCTCTCACACACTCATACACACACACAATGTGGTTGCTGAGGAGATTGGGCTGTTATTTTAACGCTGCCTCTTTAGATCTCTCTGTTTTAACAAGAATTTTATGGAGCGCTGCTGTTAATGGGTTTCACTTATAAAACAAAGCTGCCAGTGGCTTGGAGATGTCACTATAGAAGAAATGTTGTAAAGAAGGCTGTGATGGATGGCCCTTTCGCTCTCTACAATTAAACCCTGGGTCCACATAACGGCCATTAAAGACTATGGCAGGGAAATGAGGATGAACACAACGAATGCTGTTGTGAAACCCATTTTATGAAAACAACAGCAGAAGGAAGAGCAGAATGAATGTGAATTTCATGCTATGGCAGATCTCAGGAGTCAGGGACAAGTATAACGGCGTCTTTCACGTTTCGTGGGGTTGCAGCAGTGCATGGCTCTAGGTGAGAAGTGTTTGAAGCCAAAGTAGTACAGGTAGAGCAGCCACACCTCATGGACCAAAAACAATTATACATAAATGTGCAATACACATAATGATACATGTGCAGATCGATTGCTATTCTACAGTACCTCTTGCAAACTGAACTTCTCTTCATCACCATGCTCTCCACTTGCTGAATACAGGAATGTTGAAAGATGTGTTTTATGCTTTTTTGTATGCTTGGCAATGTCAAGAAAGTTCTCCCACAACTTTCTTTAAAGGTGGGGTATCCATTTTTCACCTATGCTGTTGGACATTGTTGATATTTGAAATCAACCCAAACAATTCCACCCCTCTTCTTCATTGCTCCGCCTCCAAAACTCACACTCCAATCCTAACCACCCTGCTCCGAGTCGGTCTCGAGCCCCAGCCCGTCCGCTTCTGGCATGCGAGACGAGTGCACTATCAATGACGCTACATACTGTATTCTGTAACAGTTGTCAGTGCGCAGTGGTTTACCTGCACAACTCTCACTATCTGGCCACTGTTATACACGCAATGAGGGTGGATGTCTGTTTATCACAACTGACGCGCAACAAAATGCTTCACGAAAAATAAAGCGCAGTTAATGTACAAAAGCACAAAAAAATGAACGTACAGTACACAAGAGTAAATACAAACAAGAGTTTCTTGTTAATCGCTCCAGACAATCATGACACTCATACCCAGTTACTCACATAAAAAGCGGGTTCAAAGCAGCCTGTTTTCAGCAATATTATCTGCCTGCAATACTGGAGGCTGCACTTTTAGGACTGCAGCAGTTTCAGGCCTTCCCACTTTGTTCTCTCCAGCGCTGGAAAGCTTTTCTAATATTAACACAGGTCCTAAAGCACTTAAACCTTCATTCCAGTGATATTGTTTTGAGCTCTTTTGTATTGTGTCTCATCATTTCTCTTGCTAGGGTTTTTTTTTTTCTTCTTCAAATCTCCCTCTTGCTCATTCTCTCTTCTCGACCATCATACGCCCCTAATGCTGATTGGTTAGACGTTTGTTGTTGGTATCGGCCCGACTAACTTCCAAACAGTGTAGTTGAAAAAATGTATACCCCACCTTTAAATAATGAAAACAATACAATATAACTCATCCTGGTCATCGCTCCTTATTGTGAACGCTCACAATGAACACAGTCAACACCCTCAAGAACTGGCCGAGCATGCTCCAATCTCAAACAAACAACACATAGATCGTGTGAGGCGTCACCCGTAAGAAAGTGGGGCACAGTGGCACACATCTCTTAAATTGCTTGCCCATCTAAACAAAATTAGATGTCTAAAATCTAAACAGGACGTACAATTTTGACAAACAATCTGACGAGAATTTACAAAAAAAAGTGACTTCCTGAGTCCTGTTGCATGAACAAACAATTGAACAAACTCTGATTACAAGTTTACAAGTCTACTACAAATGCCCACAAAATTCAAGATATGATAGCAAAAAAGTACTTGTACTTGTGAGATACTGCTTAATTATATCACGTTATAATATAAAAAATCTGCAAAAAAAGAGCAAGAGAGCTGCTTTCACAAATATGAGCAAAAATGCAAATGTGATATTGATTTTATATAAACAATCAATGATGAACATTTTATTTTTAAAACATTAAGGCTTCACAGATAACCCTTTTCCACCAGTATGAACCAGGTGCTAGTTCAGAGCCAGTGCTGACGAGCCTTCTAAGAACTGGTTTGCCTTTCCACGGGCTAGAGAGCCAGCATGGAGCCAGGTCATACGTCACTGTATATGTTTCATCTTTCACAGCAATGCTAGTGTGCCAGCGCCAAACACAAACACACCTGATCGGCGCATGGCTATGAGGCGCCGGACTGGACAAAAGTGAAGCGAACACTGCAAGCAAGCGACACTGTGCGAGAGAAACCGAGTGTGTCCAAGCATTAGTAAATTAGCATATTAGTAAAAATGGATCAGATTATACTATGCAATCATTAAAACAATTCTACTGTAGGAGTGAAATTTGGGGACAAATATTACAGTTTCAAAATTGGGATAAAAGTTTAAAGGGGACCTATTATGCCCCTTTTACAAGATGTAAAATTAGTCTCTGATGTCAACAGAGTGTGTATGTGAAGTTTTAGCTCAAAATACCCCACAGATAATTTTTTATAGCATGTTAAAATTGCCACTTTTTGGGGTTGAGCAAAAACACGCCATTTTAGTGTGTGCCCTTTAAATGCAAATGAGCTTCTACGCTTGGCCTAAGAGGACAGAGCTTTAAGAACTCGTTCTCCCCTGTCAGGATTCATTCTGGACGCACTATGATGTCAGAAACTGTGAGTATATGCTGCATGGAGATAGAACAGGTATAGTTTAGTTTAATTACGGTTATAACTTATATTGTCTTGTTTTTATCCACTATATTAGTACAAGCCAGTTTACCATTGAGTTTTATAACATTCATTGTACTTCACACAAAATATGAATCGTCTGTTTTCACTCTAGACAATCACTGTAAGAGCTTAAAACACAGTGCAAGTGTGCATTAAAATATTATCCATAAACTCTCTCTCTCTCCCTTGCATTATCATCAACATACATAGCGAAGTACACAGAAACACTCGTTACAACTAACAGTAAACAAATAAGACCTTATGCCTTTTCGGGTGGTGCTTAATAAACTGGTAAACTTTATATCCGCAAATCAACTTTGATGAACTGTAATAAAGTGCTCTCACCTTCATTACTGCTGTATCCAGTATCACTCTGGAGACTGTAAGTTGGCTCGAAAACAAAATGAATCCATCTTGTCTTCAGCAGCTCAGATTTAGGGAGTAAATGGAGAGAGCAATGTGGATTAATCCATCCAGCTACAGAACACCTAAAACGCTTGGGAGACTTTCTTGTCAGTGCAGCAATTACGAACTGTACAACAGGCTGTGAACTCGCTCAGGGCAGTTTGTCATGATTGGTAGTTGTAGTATTCATTGCACGACGAAGGATATGCTTCAATAATATTTAATGAAACACTAGGAACAAGGAACAGGGGGAAAAAAAAAAACCCACACTACAAACTGGGGACCGGAGCGGAGTCTGGAGCTGACTCGGGGGCTGAAACCATTACTGGACTCTGGTCACGTGCTGGTGAAGACACTGGAGCGAACTCAGGGGCTGGAGAAGACACTGGAGCGAACTCAGGGGCTGGAACCATCTCTGGGCTCCTGACATCCCCTCATACTCCACTAAAAGGCCTAAAGGCACAAGTGAGGTGGCCAACTTGACCGAGGGCTCAGGCATGGTGGCAACCATCTTGACCGAGGGCTCAGGCGTGGTGGCGGCCATCTTGACCGAGGGCTCAGGCGTGGCGGCGGCCATCTTGACCGAGGGCTCAGGCGTGGCGGCAGCCATCTTGACCGAGTGCTCAGGCTTGGCTGCGGCCATCCTAGGACGAGGCTCAGGAATGGTGGCCATCTTGCGACGAGGTTCATGGAATTCTCTCATGGAAACAGGCTTAGGAAATATGTTATGTTAATGTGAAAAGAAAATGATGCTTTGATTGCAGCAGAAGAATGAACTTCACATGAGAGTTCATGCATTTCAAATGGTATCAGAGCCCTTGTGAGAAGCACTAGTTTAAAGGTTAGAATGTTTTACTTATTGATTTGTTTCTTTAATCACAATGGTGGAACCCATTTTCTTGCATTGTATGCATCCTACAGAGCTTGAGTTTCCTGCAGATTAAAAAGAAATGCATTTGTATTCTGATAAAGAAAGTCATGTACACCTGAATTATGGCAAGCCGTTTTAGCTTAAATTGTTCCAAGCGTTACTCATCGTAATTGCATTTTTACTAGTAAGAATTCAGTTAGAGAGCTCTACAATTCAGTTCTTACTAGTAACAATTATGATTACAGAGCTCTCTATTTCAATTATCACTAGTAAGAATTTCAATTACAGAGCTCTCTAAATTAATTTTTACTAGTAAAAAAAAACATAAAATATGTATAATTGCAGAGCTCTGTAATTGAATTAGAGAGCTCTGCAATTGCATTCTTACTAGTAACAACTGAATTAGAGAGCTCTATAATTGGAATTATTACTAGTAACAATTGAATTAGAGAGCTCTATACTTGATTTAGAGAGCTCTCTAATTCAATTGTTTGTAGCTCTATACTTGATTTAGAGAGCTCTCTAATTCAATTGTTTCTAGCTCTATACTTGATTTAGAGAGCTTTCTAATTCAATTGTTTCTAGTAAGAATTGCATTAAAGAGCTCTCTAATTGGAATTATTACTAGTAACAATTGAATTAGAGAGCTCTCTAATTTAAATTTTACTGAGAATGCAATTGCAGAACTCTCTAATTGAATTGCAGAGCTCTCTAATTCAATTATAGATCTCTCTAATTCAAATACTGAATTAGAGAGCTCTGCAATTGGAATTCTTACTAGTAAAAACATAATTGTGAAGCCATACAATGGAAATTCTTACTAGTAAGAATTGCATTGTAGAGCTCTCTATTCAGCAATACCTTATTATAGTAATTACACCTCATGCATATTCACAAAATGGGCGACGTCACTTCCAGGTTGTTCAGTCAAGCCGTTTTCAGTGATGAATAGCAACGTAGAGGCTCTAATAATCTGATATATACATTATATAGCCTAGGCTTAACTATTTTTGGTGTTGATTAAAATCATTATAAAATGATTATGCTTTATAGACAAGAAATAGGGTACAACAGGGCTGAAGGCGCGTTTGACTTTATTCTCTTTTAAACCACTAGATGGCATAAAAATTCAGCTCAAATGCATTTTCCACTCACAAAATAATGAGGTAATTATGAGGTTTTAACGATATATGAGCTGACATTCGTGTCACTGACTTTGCAAAAGATGAACAAAAACACGACTTGAGAGTCCAAAAGCATTCACTGCATGATGAATCCAGTAATGCTGCTATAATTCAAGTTATTTTTTATAGGCCTATAACATAGGTTATGTAATACCACACAAGCAAGAGTGCTGTTGTATATCAGTGCATAGGCGTGATCACGAATTTGAAATTTGAAAATTAATATTCAGTGAGTTACATTTTGGACACAATATTGTCTTTTTAGCCAACAAAAATAGTTTCAAACAAAGCCGGGGCATAACTGTTGCGCATCTCAGAGCAACAGTGCAATGATTCGTACTTGATATGAATCTGTGTTTTTAAATGAATCATTTGAGTCAATGATTCAGTTACCCAATTCATTGCTTCGTTTCTAAATGAATCAACCATTTTGAACAAATCATTTGAATGAATGATTCAATGAATCACTCATTAACACAGGATTGGGCTTCCACTTACTGGTAGTTTTATACAGGCCTAAACCAGCCTGCACAAAAACAATCAGCAAGATATCGCCTTATCCTTGACGAAAAATCCCCAAAGTATATATTATTTGTCAATATCGCATACTACTAATTTGGGCTTGTATTTGTTTGTTTTTTTGGTTATTTAGCCATGAGAAAAAAAACAAAACAAAACAAAAACAGTAGCCTTTAGACTATAAGAAATATATGCAGGAAAGTTTTAGTAATCAGTAATAGGCCTGTCGGCTTTTCAGGCATTAATATAATATAATATAATATATATATTTTTTTAATCAATTTACATAATATATACTATTATTTATCTCTCTCTCTCTCTCATACGTATATTCCATGTCTAGTTACTGGGAAATTAGAACAAACATGGTGGATAAAAAAAGAGAGAAATAAATATTAAAACTCATTTTGTCAGAGTGATGACTAGCCTATAATGATTAGCCTATATGTAGATCAACTTCTGCAAAAATGTTACAGTGCATAATAAACACCAAAAAGAGATTATAATTTGTCTGATAACCTTTATCATTACCATATAATAGGCTACCATATAAAACATATAAAGATGTGAATTAATGTAGTGATTAAATATTATCTTTCAATAGCAAAACATATCCAAGTTGTCGTCTCTGTTCTAATAGGACTTTTATTTTGAAGAGTAGCTTCGCAGGCGGGATTTGGGGTGGGAAATGGGTGTAATCGCAAATCTGTTTTGCATCTAATGAATACAAGTTTTTACTAGTAAGAATATGATTGTAGAGCTCTGTAACTAGAATTGTTACTAGTAAAAATTGCATTAAAGAACTCTCTAATTGTAATTCTTACTAGTAAGAATTGAATTGTAGAGCTCTCTAACTGAATTCTTAAAAATGGAATTACAACGAGTAACGATGGGAACAATTTAAGCTAAAATGGCTTGCCATACCTGACTGGCATCAGGGTAAGTAAATAATGAGAATCTTCATTTTTGAAACTGTACTGCTTTATATTTTAATTATGATAACAGTTTTAAGAGGGAAAAAACAATGTTAAAGTGAAAGTGTAAATTGCACAGTCCAGTGAGAAGAACTAGTGTGTCAATAAACCTTAAGAAGAGACCACTAAAAAAAAAGCCATCGTGTTACACCAATTTTGAATAGAGCTGGTAAGTGGTCTCTGATGAAACTGGTCGCGCCCAGGTCTGAGAAGAAAAGGGTTTGTTTGTTGGTTTGTTTTTTTGTTAGTAAATATAGCACATGGCAAAAGAGTTATCATTACCACACGTTTTAAATGAAACAGAAAATGAACTGTTTAGAATTGTAGCTGTAATCATTGCTGCAAATGTAAAACGGTATTGAAATTGCAGTATATGCGTTTTTTCTTTTAAACTTTTATCCCAATTCCATAGGAGATTTGTTGTAATGTAATGACTGCATATAATCTGACCCATGTTTACTAATGTACTAATTTTTCTAATGCTCGGACACACCGACTCCCTGATCAGTGCCCTGACTAGTGAACTAGGGAGCTGATTAAGATGCACGCTAGGTCTCTCTCGCACAGTGTCACTCATTCGCGTTTGCTTCGCTTTTGTCCAGTCCGGCGCCTCATACGTGACATCAAACCATCACGAGAACGATCCAAAAGCACAAGGAGTCGTATGCTCTGGAAGAGGTGTCTGGCAGTTGTCCTAACATCTTATGTGATGTTGCTGAACATTTCTTAATGTTCATTCACCAAAGATCCAATCACAGTGTGGCACATCTTCTTACACACCAGCAGTTAGAGAGGGGCCCTGTCATAAACTGGTCCCTGGAATGCCATCTTAAATGTTGTTCACAACACAGGGATGATCTAGTTGATTCAATCTCTGCTGGTACTTCAGGGCTGCGTTGTCATCGTATCTAGGCACAGGTCCTCCATCTGATATGGATACGGCCTGGATCCGGCTGACTACGGTAAACCTCAGGTAAACAGAGAGACTAATATTAGTGTAGATGCCATTCTTTTTCTGATGTAATGAGTACATCTGGTGTTATAGGAAGTGTTCCCGGTTCCGGCTGACCTAATTTATGCAGTCTAACAATCCTTTAATGGATTTGAAAATATAAATTGTTAATGTGTTATGTGTATGCCAGGGTAAAGAGATGCGTTTTTAATCTAGATTTAAACTGACAGAGTGTGTCTGCTTCCCGAACAATGCTAGGAAGATTGTTCCAGAGTTTAGGTGCCAAATAGGATAAAACCACCTGCGGTTGATTTTAATATTCTAGGTATTATTAATTGGCCTGAATTCTGAGATTGCAATAGACGTGAAGGACTATAATGTGTTAAGAGCTCACTCAGATACTGGGGAGCTAAACCATTTAGTGGTTTTTAAGTGATTAGCAAGATTTTAAAATCTATACGATGTTTTATAGGGAGCCAATGCAGTGTTGACAGAACCCGGCTAATATGCGTTTTGGACCAGCTGTAGTTTGTTTATCAAGCGAGGGCACATCCTAGTAGAGCGTTACAGTAATCTAGCCTTGAGGTCATGAACGCATGAACTAACTGTTCCGCATGTTTCATTGAAAGCATATGTCGTAGTTTAGATATATTTTTAAGATGGTAGAATGCGGTTTTACAGATGCTTAACTTAACAGAGCAGCCATCAAGTGTTATACAGTATTCTAGGTTATTACGTGCAGAGGTTTTTGGTCCAATAATTAGAATCTCTGTTTTTTCTGAGTTTAGTAGTAGGAAATTATTGATCATCCAATTTTTTATATCAGCTATGCATTCCATTAATTTTGTGAATTGGTAAGTTTCGTCAGGGCGCAAAGAAATATAGAGCTTAGTATTGTCAGCGTAACAGTGAAAATTAACGCCATGCTTTCTAATGATATCTCCCAAGGGTAGCATGTACAGAGTGAAAAGCAACAGTCCTAGTACTGAGCCTTGTGGTACACCATATTGAACTTGTGATCGATATGACATCTCTTCGTTTACTACTACGAACTGATAATAGTCAGATAAGTATGATTTGAACCATGCCAATGCAATTCCACTAATGCCAACATAGTTTTCGAGTCTATTCAAAAGAATGTTGTGGTCGATGGTGTCGAATGCAGCATTAAGATCCAGTAACACTAATAGAGAGATACAACCACGATCTGATGATAAGAGCAAATCATTTGTAACTCTAATGAGAGCAGTCTCAGTACTGTGGTACAGTCTAAATCCTGACTTGAAATCCTCACAGATACCATTTCTTTCTAAGAAGGAACATAGTTGCGATGATACTGCCTTTTCTAGTATTTTTGACAGAAAAGGTAAATTCGAGATCGGCCTGTAATTAACTAATTCTCTAGAATCAAGTTGTGGTCTTTTAATAAGAGGCTTAATAATAGCCCGCTTAAAAGTTTTCGGTACATATCCTAGTGATAATGATGAATTCATGATATTAAGAAGAGGATCTATGACCTCTGGAAGCATCTCTTTCAATAGCTTACTTGGTATAGGGTCTAACATACATGTTGTTGATTTCGATGATTTAATAAGTTTAGACAATTCTTCCTCTCCTAAAGCAGCGAATGAATGGAATTTTTCCTCAGGGACACTACAATCTGACACAATACTGTAGTAGACGGTTGCATGATTATAATTTTCTCTCTGATATTATCAATCTTGCAAGTAAAGAAGTTCATAAACTCATTACTGCTGTACTGTTTGGAAACATCAGGAGTTGAAGCTTTATTTTTCGTTAATTTAGCCACTGTATCAAATAAATACCTAGGGTTGTGTTTATTTTCTTTTAAGAGATTTGAGAAATAAGCAGATCTAGCAGTTTTTAAGGCCTTTCTGTACTAAATCATTCTGTTTTTCTACGAAATGTGAGAAACCTCTAGTTTTGTTTTCTTCCAACTTTTTCTGGCTGCTCTCTTAACGGCCTGAGTGTGCTCGTTGTACCACGGCATTGGACTAATTTCCTTAATGTTCTTTACGTGCAAAGGAGCAACTGAGTCTAATGTGCTGGAAAAGAGAGAGTCGATAGTTTCTGTTGCAACATCGTGTTCTTCTAAGCTATCTGGTATGCTAAGAAGATGAAACTGATCAGGAAGATTATTTATAAAGCAATCTTTAGTGGTAGAAGTGATAGTTCTACCATATTTTTGGCAGGGTGGCGGTTTTGCAGCCTTGGCTAAATGTAGTATACATGAGACTAGATGATGATCTGAGATGTCATCACTCTGCTGCAGAATTTCAATGGCATCAATATCGATTCCATATGACAATATTAGATCTAAAGTAGGATTATGACAATGAGTGGGTCCTGATACGTGTTGTCTAACTCCAGTAGAGTTTAGAATGTCTGTAAATGCCAATCCCAATGCGTCTTTTTCATTATCTATATGGATATTAAAATCACCAACAATTAGGACTTCATAATCAGCAAATTCTTTGATAAAGTCTGTATGGTGCCCTGGTGGCCTGTATACGGTAGCCAGCACAAATGTCAGATGGGATTTGTTACTTACATTACATAATGTTACATAAAGCACCATCACTTTGAAGGAATTATATTTGAAAGACTTTTGAGTAATACTGAAGATATTACTATAAATTACAGCAACACCTCCCACTTTGCCTCTTCGACGCGGTTCGTGTCAATAATAATAACCTTGAGGGCTAGATTCATTTAAAGTAATATAATTGTCTGGTTTTAGCCAAATTTCTGTCAAACACAACAAATCAAGATTATTGTCTGTGATAATATTATTTACAATAAGTGCTTTTGAAGAAAGGGATCTAATATTCAGCAACCCAAGCTTTATCATTTGTTTATCAGTATTATCTCTGTTTTTTTATTTGTTGAACATCAATTACATTTTTACCCTTAAATGGGTTTGGAAGTTTTTTGTATTTACTAATTCGGGGTACAGACACAGTCTCTATGTGATAATATCTAGGTGAAAGAGTTTCTGTGTGTTGGGATTTATCTGACTTCTGTGACATGAGGCAGCTAGCCGATGGTTTAGCCAGTATGTCTGCTTCCTGACCTGGGCCCCAGTTTGTCACGTTTTAGCTTTAAGAGTATGTGCCATATTACTAGAGAAAAGAGCAGCACCATCCCAGGAGGGATGAATACCATCTCTTTTCAACAGGTCAGGTCTGCCCCAAAAACTTTTCCAATTGTCTATGAAACCTATATTATTCTGCAGACACCACTTAGACAGCCAGCCATTGAGTGATGATAATCTGCTAACTATCTCGTCACTCTGATGAACAGGAAGGGGACCAGAGCAAATTACTGTTTCTGACATTGTACTTGCGAGTTCACACACCTCTTTAATGTTAATTTTAGTGATCTCCGACTGTCGAAGTCGAACATCATTTGTGCCGACGTGAATAATAATCTTAGAGAATTTACGATTAGCATTAGACAGCACTTTTAAATTTGCTTTGATATCAGGTGCTCTGGCTCCCAGCAAACATGTGACTATGTGGCTGGTGTCTCTATTTTCATGTTCCATGTAATAGAATCAGCAATAACTAGGGCACTTTCAACAGGATTTTCAGTGAGTGCGTCACTGAGTGGGTAGAACCTGTTTGATGTTCTAATCGGAACGGAAGAGTGGGGTTTTCCACAACTAGGCCGCCTCACCGTCACCCAAATGCCCTGGTGCACGGGCTCTACAGCCGGAACCGAACAATGTACAGAGTTCACCAAGCTAGTCGCATCCAAAACAGTATCTAAAGTCCTTACATTCTTGCTATCCTCAATTAAAGTTTGGATGTGTGTTTCTAATTCTGAGATTCTCTCTGTCAGCCTAACTATCTTCCTGCATTTATCACATGTGTAAATCTCACTGCTGACAGGGAGAGCTATACTATGCATGTGACAGGCAGTGCAAGTAACAACAAAAGGAGAGGATGACATGACTCACCGTGTTTGTAGAATGATCCGACATACCACAGTTTTTTTTAATGGACTTTGCGCTTTTGTTTTGGAGCGTCATCACTGTAGCGCCTTCTCATTGGTTTTCTGGCCTATGGCAAATTTCATAAGCAGGATAAGCTGTGAGGTGATAGCTTGCCCAAAAGGAAAAATTAGATGCTGCCAGATCTCGATCACCGAAAATCACATTGTATTTGATACAAAACTAACTAGACTTAACCAAATGGGGAAAAAAATCATAACTAAAACTATTTTCATAGCATTTCATTTTCTCCATAGGGATTTGTTTATGAAAACATATAAATTGTTTAAGACAGCCCTACTGTAACCAAAGAGTATAGAAATATAAGTTCTTTGCTGTAACTAGGCCTATCAGAGGATGTTAATCGACAGTCTGTGCATTTGTTTAAGTCATCAGTATTTTTTAAAGAGTACTAATATTTTTATTTATTATAGTCGTGTAGCACAAGTTACCATGGCAGTGAACACTGCTTAAAACTAATATACCTTTGTAAGTCCCAAAAAAACTGAGTTTGCTCAAACTAATCTCAAACTTACCTGTGTAGCAAATGAAACCAGCTTCATGCAACAGGCTTCTGAAACAAAGAATAGAGTTTCAATATTAAACTTCATCTCATTTCTGTTCATCACAGACAGTTGTCATATGTTTTTAAAAGACAGAGCTTGTGTTAACTGAATGTTTTAAAAACATTTATGGATAATTTTGAAATGCTTTTTTTGTCAGAAAGAGTGAGTAAAGATTAAATGTAAGTAACAGGAGATTCTGAGCTTTTTGTTGCTGTTGTTTGTTTATTTACTTATATATATATATATATATTTTAATATCACCATCTACTTTCATTGAAAAAACAAAATAAAACAGCTTGAACATATTAAAAACTGTTTTGTGTGTGTGTGTGTGTGTGTGTGTGTGTGTGTTCAAAAGAACTAAAAAGAAAAAGAAAAAAAAAACTGCCTCTCTTCACATGCCTGTAGTGTTTCCAGGGACAATAAATTCAGTTTTGAGATGAAAAGGATAAGGTCTACTCTGTAGTCCTTCAACTAGAGAACAAAGGCACATTTCATACTGACTCTCCCTGAAAGACACAGGACACCCTTGTGGCAATGTCAAAACTTTCTGTGATTTCAGAGTGGGACTTCCCAGTCCAATTCCAGATCCAACAACTTCAACACTCATTCTGAAACCCTCCTGTTTTTTTTTTTTGTTTTTTCTCATTGGGCAAAGAAAGCATCTCCATAAAGGAGACAGGTCTTACCTGCATTCATTTCCTGTGTGACCTCTGCTTTCAGTGCATGATGGATTATCCTGAGTGTCTGGACATCCATTTTTCTGCCCAGGAAGTGAGACCCCAGCCTAGGGTGGGTGGCACTAGCTATGGGAAATCTTGTTGGAACAACAATAGCAATGATAACAACAATGACAACAATATGGATCATCTTCACAGTGGGATCTCATGGGAAAAGCCTGCTTTTGAGAGTGCAGGCTATGGCTATGTGCGGGTTTGGAGAGAAGAGAGCACATCTGTACACCACAGCATAAACATGTTATTTCTAGGCAATGATCCTGAAAATGGGGGTGGGGGTGAGGGGAGGTGAATGGACAAGCAATGGCGTGCTTTCACTGCTCACTACGCAGTCTTGAACACAAGTCAGCTGAGATTGTTTTAGTTTCAGACTTCACTGGCACTCTACTTGGACTTATCTGTTCTTCTTATATGCCTGTATCACTAAAACCCTCCCCCTTCCATATGTCTCTACGTAGGTTTATCTTTCGGTCTCTACTCTAACAGTAGGCTACTGTTACAAATAATACAATATATTCAGAATTTTACTTTGAAATAATAGCACAGTCTGTGCATGTTAGCTGACTTTGTTAGTAATATTTTGGGTTGCAAAATGCAGTGACAGCTTTTACAAATGTCATTGTAGCCCTATTTTGTGGGTTTCCATTTGAAAATAGTCATGGATTAGACATACAGAATTGTGTCAGCTCTGTAACCCTGTCATAATATGTTTCACAGAGCTAGCAAGTAAGTTAACTTGAGAGACTTTTGTTAAATGTATTACATCTCAATCTGTTGAACAAGAAGCAATGTTCAAATGATGTTCAAGTCTAAACTACTTCAAATTCAAATACGTTAAAGGATTTATTATACACTGCATAAATTTTGTCAACCTGAACCGGGAATACTTCCCATAACACTTGTTACATTGTAAAAAGAATGACATCTATGCTTATGTATGCTGTACATTTTAGAACATCCTCTTAGCTCAGTCATACAACGAAAAGACTTCATGCTTCAGTCATTGGACAAACCGGCATCGTGCCTCAGACCGAAAGGCTTCAGGTCTCAGGAAAAACAATGTCAGGTGTCAGGTCTTGTACAATTAGGCATCAGATGAAACCACCTCAGATTAAAAGGCATCAGACAAAAAGGCATTAGTTTTTTGTTTTTTTTTGTATAACTTTCTATTGGCCTTTATCCTATCATAATGCCATCCTTCAGCTGTCTTTTTCTTTCTCCCCCTTTTTTATATATTTAACTGTAACTATTCCCAAATTGATGTAAGCTGTGTGTGCGTGCATGTTAATTATGTAGAATCTATATATTGATGATATTCATGTAGGGTATTTATGTAATCCCTTGGCAATGTTCTTTATGTTATTGTTATTCGAGCATTAAAAACTAACAGAGAGAGAGAGAGAGAGAGAGAGAGAGAGAGAGGGGCAGAAGGTAAGCTATAAGGCTACCTAATATTTTATTCTTACAGCTTCAAAGTCTGTGTAAAGTCGATTCTGAGAATTGTTTCTAAACACATTATAAATGTTTCAAATGTATTGCTGAAACATATTACAAAGACTGTGAACTATGTAGTACTGAATTGTGGAGTTAGACCATTAAACAGTTTTTTACCAATTCTGTGTTCAGGATTTTTTGGGTGGCTCTATGATGGCCCCTCCCCTAACACTATATTAGGTGTGTTCGACATCGGCTGTGGCTGGATGCAACTGATCGGGGAGGAGCTGAAAACAGAGACGTGAAGTTAGACACTTTCTGCTTCTTGTAGTGACGCTCGCGCTGCGTTTGCATACTTTATCACAGCTGAAGTGAAATAAATGCAATATTTGACTAATATACTGATGTTTCAGAGATAATTTCATTCAATACTTTATGTATTGCTTACAGCTTCTGTTTTTACAAGAATAAAGTTCAACTTTAATTTAATTATTATTTAAATACCAATCTAGTGGAGTATACGTTTTTTATCAGTTTTATTTTGATAAACATGACACAATATAACATTGCTACATGATTTATAACTGTTATAAAAATACAGATTTGTAAGCATTAGTGGAACTAAAGTTTTCAGAATAAACATGAAACACGCGATTGTTGTCATGCGGTGAATCCAGCCAATCTTGAAACAGCTGTGTCGTCATCAGAGCTTGTGCAGCCGCTCTTGAGATGCTGTGCTGGCTGACTCATTCGACTGCTCTTGAATCGCTCTCATGGTACTTTGATGCCATACATCACAGTCACGTGGTGTCGGCGCTGTATCAAGATGGACAAAATAATGCTGCATTTACGGCACCTTGTATGACGTTGTATTCGGAACTGTTCACGTCCTCGGACTGGGATTTATACGTTTCTATGGCACCACTATCAACGCCTAAATGAATCTACAGCAGTCAGGTGGTACAGTGGCCACGTGGGAGCTTTCAGAAAACTCCCAGCTTACAAACTGTAATTACGAGCTCTATGAGGACATGAACGCGGTTTATGAGCCAGAATCTCGTAGTTACAGTAAGTACGATATGATGTCAATGCACCTTTACTACAGTGTATTAGCATCAGTGGCTCGGCTGTGAGTTACTGTCATTACTGTTAGTTATACAGCCTACATTTTGCTAGCAAGCTATGTCTTTGTCACGCAAATGCATATTACCTGGTTGTGATAATATACAAAACAGATCGATCTCCTTATTTAAATTTCCTAAATTAATTCCTATATATGGGGCCATACAGACTATCTTCCATCCCAGCCTTCATCCTCCCGTCTCACGGCACCAACATCTGATGTCACAGTCGGCAGTACGTGCCACCGATGACTGTAAATTGCCTTTTGTGTTTGTTTTAATTAGTAGGTAGTCCACAGGTAGTCAGTTGAGAGAGACGACAACTTTCTCGCGAGTAGGCGTGGTTTCAGCGCTTGAGAGCAGAGAATACTGCTTATCAAAATCTTGAAAAAATAACATTTCATTTAGCCTACTTGCCGGTTTTTTAATTATTCAAATTTGGCTGGGTGGTTAATAACAAATTTTTCTGTGGTTCGACTCCTCCCCACCATACACCAATGTGATGCATTCTAATCTTCAAGCAGAAAGTACTGGATGAAATATTCTGAATAATACCAATCCACAATCTGACTTGTGAGGCAGCCTGGAATCATGACAAGGTTTATTTGGCAAGAGGAAAACTGGTCCCCCGACAGAACGGTGTGTATCCAAAAGCACGACGAAGAGATAGAGCAGGAAACAGGATTTTAATAACAAAACTCAGAATACCAGAATACATACTACACATGCTATACATAGATGAAGACGGACAAACACTGAGGGAGAATACAGAGAATATATACACGGCAAACAAAGGGAACTCAATGAGATAATTACAAGGCATAGGTGAATGGGATAACTAATTATACAGACTGGGGAAAACTAGGTCACAGGACTGAACCAAAAACATGATGAAGGAGGGAAACAGATCAGACATGGAGATGAGCGCATGATGGGAGCGCGGTCGCCGAGAGACGTCCGGGAGAGAGCTGCGTGAGATGGCGAGAGACAATCGAGAGACAAGGAACATACGTGTGGTTGTCTTTTAAGGAGAAACAAGCCAAAACACCTCCTTGGGTGAACAGCCAATGTCCAGCGTGGATTTTGAGGATGGAAAAGTTCTCTTTATCTTGTCTTGCGGCTCAATTTGCATAATTTATGATAGTTTCAGAATTGGTAACTTTTACTCCAAAAGACCTTAGAAATAGACTAATGCATAGTATCGTAACAGAACATATACAGTTAATTAAAGCATCCTGAAAGGATTCATTAAAGTCTAAACATGACAAAGACAGAGATACAGTCTTACACTCACATATAAAGGTTTGGAGGTATAACTCACACAACTATAGTCATAACTTGAATGAAATACATGCTTAAAACTGAAATACATGCTTACAGGACTACATTTTAATCATATTTTAATGAATGCAACTTAAATGGGGGTCCTGGTATATTATTCTGTGTGTGTGTGTGTGTGTGTGTGTGTGTGTGTACGTGTACTGGAGTTTGACGACGTCTGGAATGTTGCCACATGGCTTGTGTAATTCGATCTGAGTTGATCGCGATCGTTTGAAGTCAGAAAGGAGAGATTCGTGACCATAAAAAGTGTCGAGTAGGCTGTTAACGTCAGCCAGGCTGGAGCCAATGTGAGATTTACAAACAAAGTTCAAGAAGTTAAAACGTTAACAAAATTTACTTGCTAAACTGATCCTGTGCAGTCGCTACAACATACTACACACGCTATACATAGACGAAGATGGACAAACACTGAGGGAGAACACAGGGAATATATACACAGCAAACAAAGGGAACTCAATGAAATAATTATAAGGCACAGGTGAATGGGATGACTACTTAAACAGACTGGGGAAAACTAGGTAACAGGACTAAACTAAAAACCTGATGAAGGAGGGAAACAGATCAGACATGTAACAGCTTGGTTTCTCCCAAGATTTTTTCCCCCTCCATTTTGTTACCAATGGAGTTTGGATTCCTTGCCACTGTTGCCTCTGGCTTGCTTATTTAGGGAAACATAATATTCAGTAATATTAATGATTTGACTATGACTCTATTGGATGAGAACTGAACTGAGCTGGACGATTACATCACTGTATTGAACATGAATTGAACTAATTTCATTTTTGATGATCTTTACACAGTTATTGAACAAAACTGAATCAACTCTGAATTGACTTCAGCTGAACAGCTGGCACTGCAGAATTGAACTCTGTTTACATCATTAAATCATTATCCTGTTTATCCATGTAAAGCTGCTTTGAAACAATCTGTATTGTATAAAGCACTATATAAATAAAGGTGACTTGACACTTGATGATTCTGTTATGTACTTGGAGCTTATACGTAAATCAACTTGTACTTTTATTGTATGGGAAAGATGGTTTTCAAGTACATGTTTTGACTAACATCGATAGAGGAATTATTTGCTCAATCTCAAAATTTCACTACATTTTTTACTTTATTATTATCACTACTTAAAGGGTAAGTTCACCCAAAGACACTCACACTCATATCGTTCCAAACCTGTAAGACCTTTGTTCATCTTCGGAACACATATTAGGATATTTTTGATGATTTTTAAGTTTTGTTTTTTTTTTTTACCTCCCATAGAAAGCAACGTAAGTACCACATTTAAGGCAGCCTTAAAATAGTCAGCGTGACTACAGTGGTTCAACCTTAATGTTATGAAGTGCTGAGAATACTTTTTGTATGCAAAAACAAAAAATAATGACAGTGCATGCTTCCGTGTTCTACGTCAAAATGCTGACTTAGTATTGGTTGACGCTGTACAGGTGAGCACCAAAATGCATACATGTGCTGCTGATGCAGAAGCCAGCCAATACGAGTTGGCGTTCTAACGTAGAATGCAGAAGCCTGCACTGTCAAGATTTTATTCAACAATTTCATTATTTTTGTTTTGTTTTTGCGCACATTCTCGTCACTTCATAATATTAAGGTTGAACCACTGTAGTCACATTGTCTGTTTTAATGATGTCTTTACTACTTTTTTGGACCTTGATACTTACGTTACTTTCTATGGGGATTAAAAAATAAAAAATAAATCTTAATTTGTGTTCCAAAGATGAACAAAGGTCTTAAGGGTTTGGAACGACATGAGGGTGAGTAATTAATGACAGATGTAATTAATTTCATTTTTGGGTGAACTAACACTTAAAAGCTGCTCTATTGTTATGTGATAAGCGGTTAATTCAATACACTATGAGGTACTATCATGAAATACAGGACATTAACACTTGTTCACTTGTCAGGATATAAATTGAGTCTGCAGGTGTCTTACTTAGGTTTTACCCCTGGTACTAATTAAAGAATGATAATTAGGTTTGTTAAATTCAGCTCTTTTAAGGTTAGCCTGTCCCCTTTGGAATATAACAATCACTGATCACAGACAAAGGCTTATGAGATACAGATTGACTTTACATAATGGACAGAGATAAAGACGTAGTTCTTCCCATGAGGGAATTTAAAGTTATGATTTATAGCTTTCTCACATCTGAAGGAGTTTGTCGTTGCTGCATTAAGGATCTGTTTTTGAAGTGTGATGCTTATTAATGCTTGACAGGTTCTTTAGTTTAGCTTACTGCTTTAAGCATCCCAATTTTCAGTCCTCAAACTCTGACCTTGACCAACAAAGCTTTCAGTTTGACTGTGTTCTGTATTATTGGTGTACTATACACAGAATAATGTTAACCCTCTGGGGTTGACAAATGCGTGTTTTGCTGGATTTTCTTCACATAGCAGCAAAATATACTTAAAATACTCTGTCATTTACTGTCATACAAGCAATAAATAATTTTAAATGGTAAAAGGTCTACTTTTACAATCAAAACAAAACATTGTGCTTTTGTAAAAAACAAACAGGGTGTGCATTCTGCCATCTCTGTCTCCTATAACTTTTTTCTCAAGCATGTCTCTAAAATGAAACAAAACTCTTGTCACACCAACATAAGCAACATATCTTTATAAACATTTAAGTGTCTACCTTTAAATGATCTAATTCAAAACAAAAACAAATATTATCTTTTTGCTTAATCTGTATGAAAAGTGAGAGATCTCTGTCATTCTCGTATCAGCTCATTATCTGCTAATGTGAACACGCCTACTGACAGCGTGCTCTATTCAAACATTAATGTTTTGAGGCGATCCATGCAAATGGTGTCAACGCCCAACTTCAACTTCAACTTGGTATGCGGTGAGGAATAATCCTGGAATACTTTACCTCAGAAGAAGGAGGGTTAGTTCAGCCAAAAATAAAAATTCTGTCATTAATTACTGATTGTTTACTTGTCTTTTTTTGTAAATTTAGTTCAGTTTCAAATAAAGCCTCCTTGTGCTGTGTGAAAGCTATAGATCTAAATGTAATGTAGAACTTTTCATGATTAGTTAACCTTGAGAGCTGTAATAGTAAAAACATGCTAAAAGTTTTCGAGAGAGTAATACTTAGCTATTTCAAATGTTAGCCAATCACATGCAAACACTTTCTCATGGGCATCTGTCACTAAGGGTGTACTCACACTAGGCGATCTGAACCATGCCTGAGCACATTTGACCCCCAGAGTCTGGTTTGTTTGACTAGTTTGTTTGACTAGTTCATTTAACCATCCCTGGCCTGCTTGGAAGAGGTGGGCCAGAGCACGTTTAGTTGGGCTCAGGTGCGGCACGCATGTAGTGTGAGCACTAACCGCGCCAGAGCACGGAACAGCTACTACTTTTGTGTGCACTGCTGTCATCATTATGACAGCAAACATCTTCTATTACTACTTGAATAGTACACTTTTCAGTTAATTTAAATAAATCAAGTATATTTAGGTTTATAACGGTTCTGGTTCTCACCTTAATTATGAACGGGAATTGTAGTTTGTGAGTAAAGCTGCAAATTCCTCCGTTGACGTGAGCTACGCCCATAATAATATTATGATATGTGCAGACCAAACAAGTGAAAATCGAAATTATAAATCTATTAGGCAGTCTATTAGAGAAAGTGCTTTTCTTCCTGTTTTCTTCAAAACAAAAAGTTGCATCATAAATTACGTAAGCGTGCTCCGGCCTGGAACATTAGGTGCAGTGTAAGTGAAGACCACCGGGGGAGTGGGGAGGGGCGGCAATCGCGCCACGGCAACCTTCTGTCAGTCAAGTCCGAAGCAAGACGCAACCCAACGCGTTATGGCAACGACATCTCAGTCTGATAGTCTGGCAGATAAAAAATAAAGAGTAAATAAATTATGTTTTATTAACACAGATCGGGAGGAGTATGTTCAGATAATCAATCCAATTTGCTAGGGGCGTATACAGCCACTCTGTCCCACGAGAGCATTTTCCAGCATCCTTCCACCAACCCTACTCATCTAAGTATGCATGAACTTTACTCCATTTAAGTGCAAATTCGTGAAAAAACTTTCAAGTGATTCGTTACAAAAGTGTGCATCATATATGCTAAACACGGAAGCTCAAACGTGTGTGACGCACTAGAACAGACCTCATTTGGTTCTCGCACATTACATGCACAGCTTCTTCTTTTCCTTTTAATGGCAGTTTGTAAACCCACCTGAAGGTGCATACCACTACTTATTTCACAACACCTGCGTGACAGCTGATGTAAAATAAAGGCAGGGAACTCAGACTAGTTTTACACAAAACAGGCAGAGGAGGTGGGGGTGAGAGGCAGGGTGGGAACATCAAAACTAAGGGTTCAGTGCAGATAACAGGGTCTGGCTCAGTGCAGGGAAGAGAAACAGGCACTATACACTCACTCTCCCAGTCTATGAGCAGTTCGTCAGCCGTTGTCGAAGGGGCTTGGGCTCCACAACATCCCTTCATACTCCACCAGTAATCCCAGGGACACAAGTGATGTTGCCAGCTCACACACCTGGTCAGACGATCTGTCGAGCTCGGGTTCTGGGAAGATCCTGGGCTCAGTCCTGGTTGCTGTCGTGGAAGGCTCCGGCTTCGCATCTGTGGTGGGCTCAGGTTTCGCCGTCACTGGGGTTTGTGTGCTATTCTCTAGAAAAAGGTCTGGATGCCTGTGTGTGCCTCTCTAGGGGACTGGTTCCTCTGCGAAAGGAGGATTCTGTTCGCTGCCGCTAGATCCATCTTAGGTCCATTATTCTGTCGCGTCTGGGTTACAAAGATGAGGAAAATGGATCTAATTGCAGCAGCTTCACTTTATTTACAAGAACTTAAAAGAAAGAAAACACACAGGAACAAAATTTGACATTAATTGAACAATCAAACATATCGTGATTAATAATGGACAATGAACAGAACAAAACACAGGGCTTAAGTAGACCAAACTAATTAACAAAATGAACCACAGATGAAACTAAATCATTAACCAAGGCAACAAACATGGTAATTAACACAGACAGGAAAACTAGAACAAAGGGAACATGCACCACACACAGTAATACTGAACATAACCCTGACACGATCCTTGATATCAGCTCAGGACATCCCTATTTGAAAGCATAGGATCCCACCCTCCCTTCACAATGGTCTCCAAAGCCACGCCACTTCCAAAACACATGAACGTGCACAACCAGATCAGAGACTGCAAAGCCTCACAAGAGATGGCATTAAATTACCTCATGTCTCAAAGCACATAAATCTTTTACAAGACAACTGTTTATGTTCAGTCATTGCGAGTGACATTTATTGGTTCCCTTTCGAAAGGGAACTCGCGCTGCGTCCAAAGTGCTAGGGGAACCGCCTCCGCAGGAACCGCTGTCTGAAACACATATCCAATCTCGGCAATATCATATTGACCGGCGACAGCCTATGACATCATAACAATGCGACCCACAAGTATATAAGGGGCGCCCAGATAACATGTCATCCTCTTTTCGTCTTCAGGGACTGTTTGGTGTGAAAGACTATTGTGGCAATCATGAAACGCACAGAGGAACTAGTAGGCTTACTAAGTGTGTGGATCCGTGTCCTCGTTATCTGACACCAGATGACACACACAAACTGTGCATTCTCTGTCTCGAGGGAGTTGCCTGTGCAAACTGTAGCGTAACTGTAAGTTAAGTCAAGCCAAGTCACCTTTATTTATATAGCGCTTTTTACAATGCAGATTGTGTCAAAGCAGCTTTACAGTGATAATTATTGGTATATAATTTTTGGCTGCACAGCAGCTCTTAAAGAAAATGGTGTCATTGTCCAGCTTAAGTAAATTCAGTATTGATTCATTCTGTTGTAAGAATCAATAGTTATTAATTTAGTCAATTTATCTATATCAGCACTGTAATAAATAGTGATGTCATCATCCAGCTCAGTTCAGTTCGATGCAGGCAGATCAAAACACTATTGAATATCAAATGTCAAGTGTCCCCAACTAAACAAGCCAAAGGCTCCATTCTCGTCTGGCTCTCTTTTCGAGGGAAGAGAGTTCAGCAGCTGGACCTGGTGATTCGGATCACTCAGATCACGGGGCTCTCAGATGGGGCTCCCCGAACAGTTTGAGAGGGGTGTGACCACTCACGTGTAGATTATGGAATGCGCTGCTGGCGGATTACAGTTGCCATGGCAGTGCGTAAGGAGAGAGACAGCGCATATTCGAAAAGGCATGACCGGTTTCTCTCTGGCTGTAATCCTACAGCTCAAGCGAGCTTTCCATTCCTTCCTGACCTGCATACTGAGGTTGATGGGGCATGGAAGAATTCCAAGACATATTTTGAAAAAATATATAATGCCCAAAAGGTTTTAGGCTTGAAAAGAGTGGTAGACCTTCACGTTTTCCATGGTGTTAGGTCGCCACCCTGTGGCCGCAGGTTGTACTGTTTGAGGTCTGGTTATTATTTAAATACTAAAGTATTTTCTTTGTAGACCACTGTTCCCTGTGTAGGGTTTGTGGAAGGAATATGGGTATGTGTGGATGCCACCGACTGGTATTAATAATTATATTAATAAATGTTATTATTTAGCACTTGTAAAAAAAAGAGAAAAGAGTGGACATCGACACTGAAAGCTCAGACTCTGCCATCTAAGCCCCTTAAACTGACATTTCACTTGAATAACAGGGCATACACAGCAGCGGATCAGGCTGGTGCTGCTCTGCACACGATGGCTGTGTGGCAGGCGTACCAGACTGACCTGCTGAGCGACTTAGACCAGCGGCATTCAAGACATGCGAGTCCTGACCCGAGGGCCGCGGAAAGGGCCAGAAGGCTCCGTCCTTCTTTAATCCCAGGCGCTTCTTACATCAGGCTTGTGGCTGGGCCGATAATGAGTATTATGATTCTGATGGTCTGCCTTTGGCTTTGATAATGAGAAGACCCTTTCAGGCTTGTAAGGGTGGAAAACAGCACGTTTCCATGGTGCAGGTCGCCACCCTGTGGCTGCAGGTGGAACTGTTACCAGGTCTTGTATCTTTTTAAAATAACAAGGTATTTGTGCGTGCGTGTGCGTGGGCATTCATTTAAATTAATAAGTAGGGCCCTGAAGTTCCCTGTAGGTTGTCTAGAGCAATTTTAGAGACAAAGAAGTACCATTTGGGTCTTCTTAGTTGAGTGTGCTGGTTTTCGCTTATTGTATGTTCTCTGGTGAGACCACACTCTTTTGTATTTCTCTTTATTAGCGAGTAAGCTGGCCTCCTCCCACTTGAGAGTGGTTTTGAGGCCGCTGTTCTGTTAATAATAATAATAATAATTTCTTACATTTATATAGCACTTTTCTGGGCACTCAAAGCGCTTGAATATTGAATAGGGAATCTCCTCAACCACCACTAATGTGCAGCATCCACCTGGATGATGCGACGGCAGCCATACTGTGCCAGAATGCCCACCACACACCAGCTTATTGGTGGAGAGGAGACAGTGATGAAGCCAGTCAGTGTAAGGTGATGATTAGAAGGCCATGATGGACAGAGGCCAATGGGCAAATTTGGACCACAGAGAGTCAGGACCTCGGTTTAACGTCTCATCTGAAGGACGGTGCTTTTTGACAGTATAGTGTCCCCATCACTTTACTGGGGCGTTAGGACCCACACAGACCACAGGGTGAGCACCCCCTGCTGACCTTACTAACACCTCTTCCAGCAGCAACCTAGTTTTCTCAGGAGGTCTCCCATCCAGGTACTAACCAGGCTCAGCCCTGCTTAGTGGGCAACCAATCTTAGGCTACAGGGTGATTTGGCTGCTGGTGCAGGCTGGCCCTCTTCAGGCTGCCTTGATAGCCACCTCATGGTAGAGTAGTTTGTCTCCTCTCCTATAGGTTTGGAGGGCTGTTTTTGCAAAGAGACAAGCACTTTGACTTCAGATAGATTAAATGTCTAGTGTCGGCCCACGGGGTCGCCTGACATTGTTACCTGGTTAGCTTCACATTAATTTAGGATAGCTAAGGCTTTTATGGTATTTTCTAGCCACCTTAGCTGTGTCATTTTGAGTGACTTTGTCTGCTCTCAGCTGAGAGTTGTCTGCCAGGTAGATCTATGCGTTATGGGCTGGCCCTCACCTGAGCCACCCTGATAGCTGGCCTAGGCTAGTACTAGGAATAGTGAAGGTGGTCTGTTAAACATTCCCGCCTCTGACCCCTCATTAGGTGAGTGTAGGTTCCCTTTTGTATCCCTAGTGCTGGCCTCCTCTCATTTGAGAGTCATCTGGCCAAGGCCTGCCCCCCTTCTGTATAGTGCAGATTGGTGTAGAGGCAGAATAGATTGGTTTCCTTTTTCTATTTGTGATTAGTAAATGCTTTTGCTGCAGTCTGCATTTCATAAATTGAGCTCAGGTACGCCTTCGCTAGGCTCCTCTTAAGCACGCTGTACTAGACATTCAAGCATTGAATGGGTCCCTGAAACTTCTCAGGGTCAGGCAGATAGTACTCCCTTGTTAAACAAGGTGTTTTCTGAATGCTTCGCTTATAGATCTGTTTTATCTACCCTGCACCATTGTGGCTCAGGTCGAGCAGTGTTTGACCTACACTATGGGCTGGTCATTTAGTTCGCTCCCTTGCAGCTCAGCATTGCCACAAGCTGACGCCCGTGTTCATCGGGAGTAGTAGGACCAGGTGGGCCTCCTCCAGGGAGTGTCAGCGTGTGTTTGTACTCCCCTTGGGTAAAAAGTGCTTTTACTGAGTACACCGTTTGTTGGCGATGTGATAGGTCCCAGGCGTTGTCCAATAGTAAAACTATCTCTGCTACTAGACTTGCTATAAGGTATACTCCCTCACTCCCTTCAGAGTGAGTCCCCACCATGTTGGGCTCCTAGCAGCCAGCACATGCGCTGGCCTCCATGTTAACTCCATGTTAACAGCCCCAGTAAATGGGTTTTCTGGTAGCTATTTTGATATGCCATCAGATGGCCTTAGCAGGCTTCTCTGTGGCGAGCCCCCATCAATGTGAATGTTGTAGCAACAAGACACTCCGGGTAGCTGGCCTTAGCAGGCCTCCCTGTGAGCGAGTCCCCAGTACTTTGGGTATGTGAAAGCTAGCAGGAATTTGCTGTCAGGTAGCAGGCCTTGGTGGGCCTCCCTGTGGACAAAACCTGTATAGTTTGGGGTTCTTAGCAGCTAGCAATGACTTGCTTTTGGATAAGTAGGCCTTAGGAGGCCTCTCCGTGAGCGAGTTCCCTATTGTGCAGGTACTTTCTAGTGTATTTAGCCACATAGAACTGGCCACCAGGCAGCTGGCCTTAACGAGCCGCCCTGGAGGCTAGTCCCCCGGCAGTATTGGGGTTTCTGGTAGAGGTGCATGGGCTTGCTTCAGATTGTAGGCCTTAGCAGGCCTCTCTTCATCCCCCTGAGAAGTGACTGGCTGGGGTGCCTTCGGGCCCCCTAGCCACGCTCCCTTAAAGGGACCCCTTCTGTTGAAGTTGTTGATTCCAGGCCTTTGTGTGGCCTTGGCAGGCCTTCATATGTAAAATATGGAGGCCGCTTTGAGGCTTATAGCTGAGGCTTTGACCACTGGGAGCGCTGTCACTGACCACTCATTGTGACCCGTAGGGTGAGTGGGTCTGGCGTTTCTTTTGAAATTGTTTGATTCTGACAGTTGTCGCTGCCATGCGGGGCATGCACTCCCCTCAGCATGGCGGAATACATCGTTCCCCTAGCGTGTTTACGCAGCGTTGAGTTCCCTTTCGAAAGGGAACGTCTCAGGTTACGCATGTAACCATGGTTCCCTGAAAACAGGGAACGAGACACTGTGTCTCGTAGCCATGCCTCGGGGCCCGCCTGCTTACAGTACCTTCAGATGATAAGTGGATGACATGTTATCTGGGCGCCCCTTATATATTTGTGGGTTGCATTGTTATGATGTAATGGGCTGTCGCCGGTCAATATGATATTGCCGAGATTGGATATGTGTTTCAGACACCGGTTCCCGTGGAGGCGGTTCTCCTAGTGCTTTGGACACAGCGTCTCATTCCCTGTTCTCAATGTTGTGCTTTTTGCAAAATAAAGAAAACTAACATGATGTGCGAGCATTCAAATGCAAATTCTGAGTTGATCCATGAAACAGAGTGAACCCCGCATCAGCTCAAAAAAATGTATCAAGCTTGGTCAGATTCATACAATGTATCACATGTTTTGGGAATGTTCAGTAATCAATCATTTTTGGACTCAAGTTTGTTGGGACTTAGAAGAACTGATTGACCGTAAAATCACTCTGGATCCTTGCCTGTGCTTGCTGAATGATGTCTCTTCTTTGAACTTTGGCACAGTGGACAAAAGGATTATTTTTCCGGGTTTCACTGCTGCAAAGAAATCAATAATCGCACTTTGAAGGGACACTAAGGCAGACATCTCAAGACTGTGGTTACTGAATATGCAACAAATAGTTACGATGGAATGCTCCTTAGCTAGATTTAATAAAGCTAAACCAAGAATGGTACAGGCCTGGCAAAGAGCTGTAAAATCTACTGGTGACCTGTTCATTAGGTAGTGAGATGTAGATGTATCTCCTTAGAAAAGTATTCATATCTGGGGTATTACTATGTCATCTAAAGTATTCATTTTCTATGCAAGCAGTGCTGACAGAATTTGTTTCTTATCTCTGTTTTGTTCAGTTTTGATTGATTTTTATTTATTCTTATTTTATTTATTTATTTATTTTGTATGTGGGTGTTCTTTTGATAATCTAATTAAAAAAAAAAAAAAAAAAGCTTAGTCAGATTCATGTACATCGTTTTGAGACACAGTGGGGAATAATTATGGAAGAATTGGTAACACTTTCTATGAAGACCATGCTTATAATGAATTGTAGCTCCATTTATACTTATTTATAAGCAAGTATTACTATTTTACAAACATATTTATAAAGACTTATTAAGACCTGTACCGCATTATAAGAACAGTTATAGTGTCACAGACCCACCAGGCTCATCCATCAGCCAATCACAGCGCACTCCCTCACCAGAGTTCTGATCACACACACCTGATCCTCATCACCTCCAGATACTTAAGCACATCACTCAACTCAGTTCGCTGTCCAGTCTCGTTGATACTAGGACTACCATTCCAATGCTCCTGATCATTGCGAATACTTACCTATTTTACTTCAGAGTGCTTCCCAGTCTTCGTGCTACGTATCTGTGTGTGTGTCTCCCTACCGTCTCCGTGAGTCCGTTCCACCCCTTTGCTTCCTGGCAACCACAAGTCATTTACCTGCAAAAGAAAAGGACAGTATTACCACTTCTGTTTCACCATATCAAATACCTATTTACCATTACTCACCTGCTCATCTGTATTTACTTGCTGTTTGTAAATAAACGCTGTTATAACTGCAAACCTGTTGTCTCCTTCCCTTCTGTCCGTGACATATAGTTACATTTGTATTATTTTTATAATTATTGTAAGTAATGCATTTGCTTTTTCAGTGTTCATGCTCATAATCCATTATACACTGATTTATAAATATTAATTCATGAATTTTGGAACTTTGCTATAATGTTATTATATTATAGTTACAATGACTTTTTATTCAGATTTATTTCTGTCAAATTAGTAAATATATTGTTAATAGCAGTGTTGTGTTCTTATAAATACTTATTGTAAGTAATAATACAGTTACTAATCTCTATAAATGCATTATTGATGGCTTTAAGTAAAGTGAATATATAGGGTGCAATTTTCCTAAATGAAATGTTAAGAAATCATGATTATACATTTTAAGTTGCTTACTTGTAATTGTAACTAATGAACAATAATTCCTGTAATAAAAACAAAAAAACAAAAACAGAAATCATTAATACAAACAGTTGGAAAATGTTTTATCTTTTTTTAATGTTACATACTTGCAAAACACTGCAACAATATTTTTAAAGTATAATTCCAATGCTATAAGCAATACCATGCATATGGCTGAGGAGATATAGATTTTAACAAATCAAAATTCATGACCTCTAATGCAAACATTAGCCATTAAAGACATAATTAATAACTAACTGGTACAGAAAACAAATATCTCTGGAACTATTTTATATATGATCATTTATAAATCATTGTATAATGGCTTATGAGCATGCACATTGAAAAAGCAAATGCATGGCTTATAAGTAATTATAAAAATAATATAAATGTATCTATAACTGTTCTTATAATGCAGTATAGATCTTAATGAGGCTTTATAAATATATTTATAGAATAGTAATACTTACTTATAAATAAGTATAAATGGGCCAATAAATCATTATAAGCATGGTCTTCATAGAAAGTGTTACCGAAGAATTTACCTTGATCAAGCTGATGATTGTGAATGGTACATTATTTTATTTTTAAGTTCTTTCTTCTAATCGCGATATAGTGTCTGTGAATATTAAACCACAAAAACACTGTTTAAATATGAATCCTGCATGTTCTGTGTGTCTCTTAATGGCGCAGACACGCGTTTTGATTACTACACATAACTTACATTAGTAAATTGCCATATTGGCTATTCCCAGACTATATTGCTATACTGAGATGAGTGAAATTGACTGAAATACATAATAAATACTGAAATAAAATGTGTTAGCAACGTATTAAACTGCACATTAACATTTAGGCTCTATAATATAACAAATATAATACATAAAATGTCATAGAGGTAATATTAATGTTTAGACAATTTCATTGGCCTGTTTTGAACAGATTATGAAGTGTTTACTGTGAAATAGTCTAGTGTCACATTATTGAAGTTTTTGTTCACAATGAATTATGAATATTCAGCTTTGCATCACAGAAATACATTATATTTTAAACTATATTAAAATTAAAACCATTATTTTAAATGATAATAATATTTCACAGTATTGCTGTTTTGTTTTTGTTTTTTTGTTTGTTTGTTTTTTTTTTTTCTGTATTTTTGATCAAATAAATGCAGGCTTGATAAGTTCCTGACTCCTCACACCCTCTCCTTCCCCTCAGGTCTCAGTCAGCCATGCAAATCTCACAAATCTACTGTCCTAGTTGTTTGATGTGAAGTCAATGTAAATACTTCTGGTGCGACCGGTAAGATGGTCTCACTCCCACATTGATAGAACAGGCAAGAATAAAGAAAATGATACCTATTCTTCTGATGTGGGAGATGCCCCAATAAAGATATTTGATAATCTTTTTTTTTTTATCCCCAAAACCAGGCATGTGACCCTTTGGGCACGAGAAAAGTTCTAACAAAAGCTGAATAAATATTTTGTTGATAAATGTTTACAGTCCTTTTGTTAGATTTGGGGTATTTAAAGGGATTTGGCAAACCACTCAAGGAAGCATCTGTAAGCAAAACTTCCCACACAGTTGCTGTGTGTTTCTATTGCTAGTTATACTGACTCTTTGAAACTTTTTTTTTAATACTATGTTTTGAACTGTGTTTTATATTTTATGCTGATCAGTTGTGTACCATGTATTCTTTTTAATTATTTTAATTGATGCTTATTCTTAAATCATTATTTCTAGTAGATTAAAGTGGTGTTACTGCAAATCTGTGTTCAGGATAGATCATACAGATGGCTCAATGAATAGAGCATGGAGCACATTATTTGAGACCTTCTGATTTCTTACTGTGTTTCTTACGGGTGTTGCAGTTTTCGTGAATATACAAAAATTATGCTTTTTGCTATGAGCAAGCAGAGTGCGGTCAACTTAAAGGTAAATATTCACCCAGCATCCTCTGTCTGAGATCAGAACTGACAAGTTTGTGTCCGTGAGAATAGGACCCGGTCGGCATAAATTCTCTATGCGACATTGAGTCCCTAATGAACGAATAATTGAAAATATGGGATACCCAGAATAATCAAAGATCTAAATTAAATCACAACTAATCTCATGATCAACTGTTACATCGGAAACATTGTAAAATTAAAAGTAATTTAAATTTGGACGTTCAAATGTGTTTACTTCAGTATACTGACTATAAACTTGTGAAATAAGCATTTCAACACATCATACATTATAAAAACCATTCATCAAATATTATAAAACTCATATCTGTTAAGCAATCAAATAAAACGTCAAATATGTATGAAACAGTTTCCAACATATAAAGTACCACATTTTCTGAACTTATTCTCAAGTGTACTAACATTTCATTTTCATACAGAAAAAATTATTTTAATTAACCTAAAAACTGTATTTAAATAAATAACCATTACACACTTACTGTTTATGCATTCACCTATAGGTGATCATGTTAACAAAACAATTAATTGTCAAATCTAGTCAAAACACAATGTGTTCAACAGTTTCAACCACAAACGTGTTTAAAACAAAATTTTGTACTTAGGAGTTACATATTGCTTATCACAAAATGATACAACATTTAAAGATCTGTAATCTATTAAGTCACCATGCAGCTTTGCCATGTCAAAATCTTTGGTTCTGATGACACTGAAGGAAAAAAAGGTGTTCATCAAAATATTAACTCTTAAAACTCTCAGGAACATAAGTGCACATTCTCTGTCACTTTGGGGAATAATGTGTATAACTTCACCAAATAATGGTTCTCCCCTTTCATCTGCTTTTAAAGTCAGAGCCAGCGTTTTTGAAATATTTCGAAAGTTGCATACTACATGGGCATGTTGCTTAAGAGGGTGATGTTTGGCTTCAAACCTCATACACCACAACTTGGAAAGAGGTCCAAATAAAGTCATAATACTCAGATAATGTGTCATGTAATGATGTTTAGGAATTAGATTCCTACCAGGATAAAGAAGCTTGAATTGTGTATGGTGATCTATTATTAGTTGTTTAAGATAAACTGCAAGCCCTTTTAACACAACAGGTGCAAAAATGATGTCACATATTTCGCGCAACAACAGGAAAAGATGCCAATGTGGGCTCTTTGGATCAATTAAATCACCCAACAGAAAAGGCAAGACTAGTAGTAAAAACCACATCTGTGATGCAGTCTGCTTAATAGCATTTTCAGATGTCCTAAGATTGATAATTGCACTAGGTTTACTTTTTTGATTTTCATAGCCATAGTCAAACGCTGCTATTCTTTCATTTAATAGTTCTAGAGAAAAACATTTCTCCTCATAAATAAAATGCAGCAGCATCAATTTCACCTCAAGAGGTGTGACTCCTTCTAGCACATCATGCATGATGTCCACGCCAATATTCTCAATGACATGAAAATACTGTAGGCTACTTAGGCATGAGTTATGCTTGACACCGGTTGCACTTGCATCATTCAGTTGTACATGGTATGCATAGTTTTCCCTTGTACATCTTTCTGTGTTATTCTCATCAAAATATATTGAGAACTTGATTTGTCAATTAAACAAAATTGACAAAATCTGTTTGCAGAGAAGCTTTCCACATAGCCACAGAGTGAGTGACAGGCAAGATTGTCTGCTGTAAACAAAGCGTTCCATAAAGTAATTGATATTTATCATGTATTTTGACTTCTATACCATTCTGCTCAATCTCTTTTAAGTCTGTTAAAAGCGGTTTCAGAATTCTGTCAAAACCATAAATGTCTTTATCAACAGAATTAAATAAAAGACATGAATGAATATTTGAAAGTACAGAATTGTACTCTGAAGGCACATTTCTTAACGCAAAGTTAACGGCCCCCATTTTATGAATCTTTGTTTTTGATCCAAGAGGATTTGTTGTTTCCAAATCATCGAGGTATAACTGAATTTGTAATGCATTGGGATGGTTTCGGTGAAGTGGATGTTTAGAATAATGAACACCATCACAATAATCATGCATTTTTCCCTGTCCACCACAAGACTGCATATACATATTTTGCATTTTGTCACAGCTAAATGGAAATTTAATTGTGTTAATTATTGAGATGTACTGACGTGACGGGCACTAACATCTGGCTTTTTTTCCCCATTCTTTTTAACACAATCTAATCTGTGACCAAGAAACACTTCTGTTGGTTTCTCAAAGGAAAAATTGTCAAAAAAGTACTTAGTTAGTTTAAATGGTGTATCCATGTCACTAAACATGTTTCTAGTACTCTCAAAATCTTTCAAAAGGGTTTGAACTTCAGTACTATCTAGCGGAACAGCCAAGTTCTTTAGTAAAGTATTAGTGTTTTCTTGCAGATGACCTAAGGCATGATCAGTGACTTCTTTTGTGCAGGTTATACTTTTTTGAACATCAGTATAAGTTACATTAGCAGAGGCATACATGCAGGCAGCAAAAACAGCAGCACAATCTGCTCTGAGGAACTGGTTCTATTTCAGACATTTGGACATCATCTTCAAAATTACTTATTCTGTTTTTTTATCAATTTGATTTACTATCAATATTTGTTTTCAGTGCACCCTGACTCTACTGAAGGGCATGAATTCATGTTACAATGATCTCTGCTATGTTTTAAAAATGAATTGAAATTATGATATGTTCTGGGGCAACCATTTTGACTACAAATTAAAGTTAGGTTGTGACTATCGGAGAGTGCATGTACCTCCCTTAAATGCCAAATTAACTTTGTTTCAACAGAAACTTTTTCAAGACATTTTGGACAGGTATACATGCTTATTTCAATTAGGGACGAGACTGCAATTTTGCAAACAATTCCATGACCTTTGAACATTTGCAAGAGGACTGGGTCAAAGGTAGGTCATATATATATTCTCAAAAAATGAAAAGACAGAGGACAGTTGGCATGGATACTGAAGATTGCACAGCCAGAAGAAAGTCTGTCTATAGCACAGGTCAGGCTTTCAACATCAAGAGGAAGGGCAAAAGAATAATTCTTTGCCACAATTACGTACTGGGCTCCTTGTTGTAGAGAACCGATGGAAACCAACTGCGGCTGAGCTGACTTCAGGGACCCTTTCATGGATTCACTGAGCAAGGAGATCACGTTGGTACCAGCCTACAGAAATAAAACAATGAAACAAATCAGAAAATGTTGCTGCATGAGAAACAATGTTGTTTATCACAAGCTAACACGGTAAAAAAAAGCATACCGGCACTTGCTCCAACAGGTATGAGACTGCAGAGTTCACACAGCTTTTACTGCCAGCAACACTTCTCCCAGATGCCGTGGGTGGAAGAAGATAAATGAGGATCTTCAACATAGTGTAGCACAGCTCATCTTGACGAAGTGAAGATGCAGGTCACATGCAAAAGAAGAATTTAAAACAAAATTTATTTTATCATGAATTGAACATTAAAATTCACATTTAGTTTTCTCATTTAAACTAGGTTTAGAAATGTGTGCACATGCAACAGACATTGAGGCAGAAAGTCATACCATCTTGCTGATTGTCGGCTTTCTCCAGCAAGTGTTGTATATCATTTTTCTTCTCCAAGGATGCTATTTCCTTGAGCTTTGGAATTATGCTCCCTTCCCATTTCCAGATAAAAAAGTCTTCTTTGCCATCTGTAAGTTTGGAAATTTCAATGTCCATCTTCAATGCAAAAAAAAAAGAAACAAAGAAATATTAATATTAATATTACAATTATGAAATATAAGTTTGTGTAAAGTTCTCTCTTAGTTGAGAATGTCTGTTACCAAGGTGGGCATGTCAAGAAATCTGGGATATTCCTTGAAGATTTCAGCAACAGTTGGAGATTTTGATGTTATCCATCTTCTTCGGTAACTGAAGGTTTGTTCAACTGCAGCCTTTATTGATGATGAATTCTCTGGTGACGGTCGCATCCTTTTTATCAGGGTCAACCACTCACTTGTCACAGTTTCATCTTGACTCGGCAAAGAAGGTTGCAGTGTACAATGACGACGTTTCAAACTGTACATCCGCTGGTTCTGTTGAAGCTTCCGTCTGATGTTCCGCAGTCTCATTTCTATAAAGCCACTGTGTGATGGGCCATCAAAAAAATGCTCCTGACATGAGTAATGCAAAAACAGAATTAAGTTGGAGTCAAATATACTTGAGCAGTTTATATTCACATTGCCAAGTAATTTATTTTATAATGTAAAAACATCCTTACATGTCCTTCATTTTCACCAAAGGGCACTTGAATCCTTAACGAGGGGAACAATGACACAATCTCCTTTGCTAGTGCCAGCTTTTCTGTACCAGATGGATAGCTGAAAAAAAAAAAAAAAATTCAATAAAAGCTGCAGAAGTGACTCTAACACAAACACTGACAAACATAAAAATATATGACACTATATATATATATATATATATATATATATATATATATATATAAAACACTGGTACTTTAGACTGGTAAAGTTATTTATTGAATTAACCTTATTTACTGTTCTATTTATAACTCTTTTATGAAATGTTTAATTTAAATACAATGTAATTTAAATTTAATTTAATTTCAACAAATACACCTTACATCTTATAAACAACCACATATACTCACAATCCATGTTTCTCAACGAGGTCACTGACAGCAACTTTAACAAGAAACTTTCTTGAGGAAATAGAAAGTGTCTTTGTCTCTTCTTGTCTCTTTTTCTTCAAGCAGTGTTGTGGTGCCAGTCCGAGTTACATCTGTTGAATGACACTAAGGAATGACAAAAACATTTTATTTATTTAAATGTTTACTTTGACCACTAGTAATATAAAGAGTGAAATACATTAATAGTTTACCTGTAATGGTTGAACACTTCCTTCTAATAAATTCTGGTTGTTGCTTGCAATATAATGTATTTGAAATTTGTCAAGCTCCCGCACTCCTGCATTCACATCAGTGTCAATGAATCTCAGTATTCAATCAAGAGATACTTATTGAGACAGCTCGGTTTTGGCTGAGGCTATCAGTTCTCTGACACTTCCAACTGTGAATAGTTTTCTCCATATTTCCTTTCCGTCTATGAAGACAGTTGCAAGCACTCTGTGTAAAATTGTTAGAGTAACTAATTTGTTCCTCGACATCCATCATCTAAATAAAAGGGGGAAAAAAGTATCCATATATACACCACACAATGAGAAAACAAATAACAGTGTATAACAATAAAAATGTACATTTTAAATAGTTAGTGACTCGTCAGGTAACATAGCACAAAATGGCACACAAGGTTGATTACGTTATGTTTGCGTTGTTGAATATGAAACATTCCATAGTAATTGTAAAGGGACGGTAAGGTTAATGAGTTCATACTCAACGTTCAATACAAATATGTCTTTCGCTTAATATGTATTATTAACAATTCTGCCAACACAGCTTTATAAAAACCATGCCAAATGCGCCAGGTAACGGGCCTATAGACGACATTTAGTTAACAGGCCAGCCGTGTATTTGAATTGCGGTACGAAACATGGAGACAACATAATAAAAAAATACAATAACAACAACTTCTTGGACAACTAACACACAATATTCTTAAGCAAGATGGGGGAAAAAGTTACTATTATAGAAGTATTTTAATTATTTTCACTCACTTGAGGCAGAAAGCTGCATTATCTGACATGGCTGACGGAGCAACAGTTGAAAAAGAACATCACTGCGTCACTGGAACTTACAATACTGTACGTCTATCCCTCACAGCTTAATTTTCATCTGTGTTAAATTTAATATGGCATCTAACCTGACTAAGGTCTGTAATAACCACTGTAATATAACTGAAGTTAGAAGATACTCTGTTTTCTTTCCATTCTCCATGTCTTATAATCCATAATGTTTTATCACTGTATAAAAAACAAAACTCATTCTCTGATCCTTTATTTGTTTGTATACATTATATGGCTGGGGTTCACATTTGTATTTACCTTTTGCTGAATATGTGTATTATCCTTCTGTGAGGTTAAACCTACCCTGGGGGTGTTGTAACTGTTTTCTTTCTTATTTGTCACACAGACAAAACACTACATGCTCTTAATTTCAAGTCACAAAAATGCTAAACAAATGCGTCACACTTGCCAGATGAGATTTATAAGCAGGATGTCCAAATATTGCTCCAAAAGACGGATGACTGATGTATACATTACAAAGAATGCAGTTTTAAAGGCAAGTCAGTGGAAAGGGCATCTAGCCCCCTTTACACATAGCTCTTTTGTAATAATAATAATGATGATATAGAGGCTAATTTACTGAAATGTGCACAGTTTTTTTTTTTTCTTTGACAAAGGGCCAGTCCATTGTTTTCTCCATAAAGCTGTACAGAGAAATGCATGTTATTTTGTAAAACCCCAGTTTGTTTTTGTTATCACCATTACTGCCATTGTTTGCTTGGATTTTCAATTTCCTCGAACGATGCCCAGGGTTCTGTTTCTTTCCTGTGAGGGCGGAAGGTGAAAGAGAGGGATTAAAGAGAGAAAGATACTGAGAGAAAGAGAATGAGCGTGCTGTATGTCCAGGCCCTGTGGAGTGGGACGAGAGTGATTAATCTAGAGAGTTCCAAGTGCTTTCATACTATTCCCCCAGATGTACCCCACAGCGAATATAGCTTCACACACTTTGGGTTAGCGAGAAAGACAGTGTGATAGAGAATAGAGAATATCCTCCTGAAAAGGACATGAGAGTAAAAGAGTGTTAAAAAAGAAGGGAATATCAAGTGAGTACACCCCTCACATTTCAGCAACCATTTTAGTGTATCTTCTCAAGGGACAATACTATAGAAATGAAACTTTGATATATTTTAGAATAGTCAATGTGCTGTTTGTATAGCGGAATAGATTTACTGTCCTCTGAAAATAACTTAACATACAGCCATTATTGTCAAAATAGCTGGCAACAAAAGTGAGTACACCCTAAGTGATAACAGTTGTATGTTGTTTAACCATGCAAAGCCACATGTCCTATTCATCATGTTCATGTTTTTGTCTGCTTGACAGGACCATACAAATGTGTGGATCTTGTATTAGAGCAGTTAAAATGTGGTGCTTTGAGTACAATTCTCTCATACTGACCACTGGATGTACAACATGGCACCTCATGGCAAAGAACTCTCTGAAGATTTGAGAATTAGAATTGTTGCTCTCCACAAAGATGGCCTAGGCTGAGTGGCCAGGGTCATAGAGAGAGGTTTTCCAAGACTGGTTCCACTCGGAACAGGCCAAAGAAGTTGAGACCTTGTGCTGTGTGTCAGGTGCATAAGCTGTCTTCAAAAAACAGATGCATGAGTGCTGCCAGCATTGATTTAGAGGTTACAGAAGCAGAAGGTCAACTTGTCAGTGCTCAGACCATACGCCGCACACTGCAACAAGTCGCCCTGGTGAGGAGTACCAAGAAATTGTGTCTAGCCTACAGTCAAGCATGGTGGTAGCATCATGGTCTGGGGCTGCATGATTGCTGCTGGTACTGGGGAGCTCTGCTTCATTGAGGGAAACATGGATTCCAACATATACTGTGACATTCCGAAGCAGAACACGATGCCCTCCCTTCAGAAACTGGGCTGGACGGCATAGTAATGACCCCGAATCACACCGCCAAGACGACAACTGCCTTGCTGAGGAAGCTGAAGGTGAAGGTGATGGAGTGGCCAAGTATGTCTCCAGACCTGAACCCTAATGAGCACCTGTGGGGCATCCTCAAGCGGAAGGTGGAGAAGTGCCATGTGTCTAACATCCAGCAGCTTCGTGATGTCATTATGGAGAAGTGCAAGAGGATCCCAGCAACAACCTGTGCAGCTCTGGTGAATTCCATGTCGAGGAGAATTAAGGCAGTGCTAAATAACAATGGTGCTCACACAAAATATTGACACTTTGGACACAGTTTTGACATGTTCACTTTGACATGTCTTGTACTATTAAACATGGTAGTATCACATAGATGGGATAGATATATATACAGGTGCATCTCAATAAATTAGAATGTCGTGGAAAAGTCCATTTATTTCAGTAATTCAACTCAAATTGTGGAACTCGCGTAGCGGCCTTCAGGTCATCTGACTTGTTGGGTCTGGTGTCTCTCATCTTCCTCTTGACAATACCCCATAGATTCTTAATAGGGGTTCAGGTCAGGTGAGTTTGCTGGCCAATCAAGCACAGTAACACCATGGTCACTGAACCAGCTTTTGGTACCTATGGCAGTGTGGGCAGGTGCCAAATCCGGCTGGAAAATTTCCTGGTAGATGGCTGCGTTGACTGTGGACTTCAGAAAACACAGTGGACCAACACCAGCAGATGACATGGCAGCCCAAATCATCACTGACTGTGTAAACTTCACACTGGACTTAAAGCAACATGGTTTCTGTGCCTCTCCACTCTTCCTCCAGACTCTGGGACCTTGATTTCCAAATTAAAAGCAAAATTTACTTTCATCTGAAAAGAGGACTTTGGCGGCTGAGCAACAGTCCAGTTCTTTTTCTGGCACAGCACTCTGCAAACAGCCAGCTCTTTCAGCAATGACCCTCTGTGGCTTACCCTCATTGTAGAGGGTCTTGATGATCTTCTTCTGGACAACTGTCAAGTCAGCAGACTTCCCCATGACTGCTGTTGGGATTACTGACCTAAACCCAGTATTCAAACCCTGAGAATGGTAATTTAATAGGACTCGAAATTAAATATTCTAATAATTTGAGATACTGATTTTTTTATTTAGATGAGCAGCAAGCTGTAATCATCAAAATGAAAACAAAAAGTCTGGAAATATTTTACTTTATGTCTAATAAATCTAGAATATATTTAAGTTTTACTTTTTGAATTAAATGAAAAAAAAAACTTTTTCATGATATTCTAATTTATTGAGATGCACCTGTATAGAGCCTAAATGTTAATGTGCAGTTTAATACATTGCTAACACATTTTATTTCAGTATTTATTATGTATTTCAGTTGATTTCACTCATCTCAGTATAGCAATATATCCCATATCTCAATATAGACATATATCTCAGTTTGTGTCATTAGTATTCACTAAGTTACAGTTAATTTTCTGAGAACTATCAGAATAAACTTTATTCAGAGAGAGAGACTGCAGCTCATGCATCATGGTAGTTTTTTTTTATTTTGCAAAATGCACAAAATATTGTTTTTACTCTGAGTGTACACAGATAAAAGAAGACATTTCACAGATTAGAATGGTGTATAACTCTTAATTGTATGTCCAAAATTGACGGAGTATTTTGAGTCTTTCACACTGATAAGAAAAAAAGCAAGGTGGTATCACCGGCGCGACCGCTGACTCGAGAGTGTTTAATGAGCGTAGCCGAGTTGCATAGGTTCTGAACTGGAGACAGTGGCTTGTGCATTGAGTAACTGTGTGTGAGCAGGGCGTCGTGATCAGATCAGATTGTCGATCTGGATTGTCAGCCCCTCGTCGTGACAGGCTAACTCAGCTTGAAGCTCGAGACTCAGTACTTTCCTAAACAATAATTTTAAAGTGTCCTCTTTGAGCAGTAAGTGTGCAAAAAGTCAAGGCATATTCCACTGCAGTGATTTTTCCCTGACACAGAGCAAGTAGCTGATCACCTGCACTCTTAACTCCAGCAGGATGTTCGAAGACCTCTCTGAAGTATTGTAGAAATATGTTAAAGAAGGGAATGTCTACGAAGTAAGGATCCATCTGCAGTTAATAGTTAAACAGAATCAGGCAGTAAGGTTCAATCTACAGAAATAACAGTACAGCTGAGTACAAGCTCCTCACACAGGGCGCAGCAGAAAGTGAGCGTCGCCACCCGAGCTCTGCCACAGAGAGACTGGGGATCGGGACGGTGCTCACAGCCAAATCCTTCCAAGGATAAGACAGATCTGAGGACTGTCATTATCGCGAAGGAGGCTTCGGCAAATAAGTCCTGTCAGCAGTGGCATTGGGCTTCTGAGGGCAGTCCCTTCTGGGGAGACTCGGAGTACACCTCATTATACGGAGCCCCCTTGGTGCCATCATGGGGCCGTTCTGCCAACCCTGCCACATTGTGTGCTCAGCAAACATATGTCTCAGTGTCCGCCTGGAAACGTAGCAGCGCTGGGATGTTCGCTCCCTCTGAGGAGGGTCTCAGAGGGGCCAGTTCAGTTGGTTGCCGCTTCAGGGCACTGAGCTGCTTGCTCGTGTAACACCAGAGGCCAGTCTTGAGAGACTGGTTCCCTTAGCAGATTTTCTGGCAGCTTCTGCCAAATATATCTCAGTGGTTCCTGCAGACAGTAGAAAAAGGGTACAGAATTCATTTTGGGTCTCGCCCGCCCAGATTCAACAGGGTTTTATCCACAGTGGTGAGCCCCGACCAGGCTTTGGTTATGGAACAAGAGCTACAGTCTCTTTTGTGAAAGGAGGCTATAGAACGGGTTCCTCTTCCCAGCAGAGTGTCAGGGTTTTACAGCCGGTACTTCATCGTTCCAAAGAAGGAGGGAGGGATGAGTCCTATTTTAGATCTGCGCCAGCTAAATTGTTTGGTCAAGAAACTTAAGTTCAGAATGCTCACTCTAAAATAAATTGTCACAAATCAGGTCCAAGGAATGGTTTGTCATGATAGATCTAAAGGACGCATACTTTAATGTCTCCATCCTTCCTCAGTACAGGAAGTTCCTCGGGTTCGCTTTTGGCGGCGAAGCGTACCAGTATCGGGTTCTTCCATTTGGTCTAGCTTCATTTCAAGGTTCAACGCCAAAAAGAGTGTTCTATCTTTAGCTCAGAGAACTTCTAGGTGTAATATGGGGTTCATCTCCTGCTTGAGTAGAAGCGATTCTCATAGCCGTAAACAAGATAAAGCTAGGCCAGTCACTCACTGTCAATCAGTTTCAGAGACTGTTGGGTTTGATGGCAGCTGTGTCCAATGTGATACCTTTTGGCCTACTGTACATGAGACCCTTGCAGTGGTGGCTCAAAACCAAGAGGTACACGGCGATGCCTTTGTGCCTGTGTCATGTGGAAAAAAAACCTTGGTTTCTTTCCCAAGGGCCAGTGCTGGGAGCTTGTCATCACATAATGTTTACAATAGATGTGTCCCTCACCAGCTGGGAGGTGATCATGAGTGGTCACTCAGCTCAGGGTCTGTGGTGGGGCCATCATCTTTCCTGGCACATAAACCAGTTGGAGATGATGGCCATGTTCATGGTACTGAAACACTTCCTCCCAGACCTGAGGGGCCACCATGTGTTGGTCCCTCTGGGGTTGGATGCGATGGTACAGACATGGCCAAGGCCGCGTCTGTATGCCTTTCCCCTGATTGCTCTGCTCCCGGGAGTTCTGGAGAGGGTGCAACGGGACGGGGTCCGTCTTCTGTTAGTACCCCCGTTCTGGCTCGGCCGAGTATGGTTCTTGGACCTAGTGTCTTTCCTCGACGGGAGATTCTGGTCAGGAGGGACCTTCTCTCTTAGGTGGGGGGCTCACTCCCTAACCCTGGGCCGGAGTTATGGAAACTGTGGGCTTGGCCTCTGAGGGGGCCCAGCTCATACATTCAGGTCTCTCAACCGAGGCTGTAGTAACTGCCCAGTTGGTACAGTACTGGAGTTCCTGCAGGATCGATTCTCTGCAGGGTTATCCCCATCCACCTTAAAGGTGTATGTGGCAGCCATCGCTGCTTAGCACACACCTTTTAGATGGTATGTCGATTGGGAGACACACATGGGTAATTCACTTCCTTCGTGGTACTCTGTGGCACATTCGAGGGTGCCGACTTAGGATTTGGCCGTAGTTTTAGAAGGCCTTTTCCTGGCCTATTGAGGAGGTACCCGAGAAGTTCCTGACTTTCAAGACTGTGTTCCTCCTCACCATTTCCTCTCTCAAGAGAATTGGAGAGTTACAAGCATTGTCGGTATCCCCTTCCTGCCTTGATTTTGCACCAGGCATGGTAAAAGCCTTCTTATTTCCTAAGGAAGGTTATGTGGCAAGCCCTGTTATTCTGCAGGCCTTCTACCTGCCTCCATTTCAGAACTTAGACAAGGAGAAGTTAAATCTGCTCTGGCCAGTTAGGGCGTTAGATGCGTACGTCCACAGAGTTGCCCTGTGGCGTAAAACTGATCAACTCTTTGTGTGTTTCCCAAAGAAAGGCCAGCCGGCCAGCCTTCACCTTTGATGGCCTGGGCCCACTCAACTCAGAGAATGGCTGCTTCTAAAGTTTTGCTTTTGAGAGTTTCCCTTCTAGAAGTCTGTGATTCAGTAGGGGGGGCCTCACTGCATACGTTTGTGAGGTTTTATAACCTGGATCTGGCTTGACCCCGGAGTCACAGGTGCTCTTGTCTTAAGGTGATGATACACAGGGCAACTTTTTGAGCAATGTTGCCGGGCAATGTTGCCCGGGCAATGTTGCTGAGCAACGTTGCTTGGGCACTTTCCCATTAAGAATGAGCAGCAAATTTCTCATGGGCATTTTTTTAGATCCTCCAATCAGAAAGCTAGCAGCTGATCACGTGAATGGCTTGGAGATTTCAGAAAATATTCAAACAAGATGGTGGCCTCTCAGCAGCATTCGAGCGGAGAAAAGGAGCATAAACTTATATCTTTTTACACTGGTAAGTTGATATGTGTCAACCCAAAACAGGGAATTTACCTCATTTAATGCTTAAAATACCAACAACTGTCCAATTTAATGTGCGTAGGCTTAATTAAGCCATTTAATGTTTTCAGTTAAATACTACAAAGACCCAGTTGGTTTAACATCTGTAGTGGCGTAGGCTATAGGGCATATGGCACGTGAAAGTAGCTTTTGACGCGGGTTCAAATCCACCTTTTGCCAAACTCGCTCTTCTCCCTTTTCATATCACAAATCAGATTGGAAAGGCATTTATATTTAATAAAAACAAAGAAAATATTTGAAAAGTTTAAATAAAGTGCCTAACAAGTGTTTATAATAAAGTATTTATTGGGTTTGCAATAGATTTGCTTCTCTCTGATTAGTTGCTGCCAACTGTCCGTTGCCTTAATTAGTTGCCCTGTGTCTCATCAGGTTGCCCATTGACGGCAGCATTGCCCAGCAACATCGCTCAAAAAGTTGCCACGTGTATCATTACCTTTAGTGTGCGCTCATGATTTCACACAGACAGGCACTTGGTATTATGTCTCAGGTTATGAGAGAACGAGACGTTTGGTTACATACGTAACCTGAGATGTTTTCCAGCATCTTTTGCACATTTGAACTATTTTCACCAGTGGCTGTATGATTTTGAGATCCATCTTTTCACACCGAGGACAACTGAGGGACTCAAACACAACTATTAAAAAAGCTGATTCACATTCTTAACATTCACTGATGCTCCAGAAGGAAACATGATGTATTAGGAGCCAGGGATGTAAACTTTTGAATTAGATGAACAGGATAGATTGTACTCTCTTTTTTTTGTCATCTGGGTAACGTGTAAGTATCTTTTGTAGCTTCCAAAGGGTACTAAATGAAAATATTTTGTCTATAAACAAAATAAGAAAAACTTGCACATCATCTTGTTCAAAAGTTTCACCCCCTGATTCATAATGCATTGTTTCCTTCTGGACCATCAGTGAATGTTTGCAGATTTTTTAATAGTTGTGTTTGAGTCCCTCAGTCTGAGTCCCCGGTGTGAAAAGATGGATCTCAAAATCATACAGTCATTGTTGGAAAGGGTTCAAATATGCAGAAGATGCTGGAAAATCAAAGTATTTGCAGGACATGGAGGATTTTTCTGAAGAACAGAGCTCAGTTTAACTGCTCAGGACAAATAAGGGACTCATGAACAACCATCACAAAACAAACAAACAGTTGTGGATCATCCAGGTAATGACACACAGTATTAAGAATCAAGGGTATGTAAACTTTTGAACGGGTAATTTTTATAAATTCAGCTATTTTTTATTATTATTATTTTTTTTTTTTTTGTCTTGTGCACTTCATGTAAACATCTGTTATGTGAAATAGTTTATTTGGGACAGTACTAAATAAATAAATAAATTTTTAAAAAAATGATCCTTTTCATGATCCTTATTTTGTTAAAACGATTAACATTTTTGCATATTCTGCAAGGGGTATGTAAACTTTTGAGCTCAACTGTAAATACTGAAAATGTTCCATAGTGTTTTGTCTGTGTATTGTGACATGATCCCCAGGGAGACATACGGTTATCTGATGCCCTCATTTCATGTACATCGTCTGCCTAAAATGCAGAATTCTTCAGAGATTTTGGTCCATATTGACATGATATCATTATGCAGTTGCTACAGATTTGTCAGCTGCACATCCATGATGCGAATATCCTGTTCCACCACATCCCAAAGGTGCTCTATTGGACTGAGATCTGGTGACCATTTGAGTATAGTGAACTCATTGACATGTTCAAGAAACTGGTTTGAGATGATTTGAGCTTTGTGAGATGGCACATTATCCTTCTGGAAGTAGCCCTCAAAAGATGGGTACACTGTGGTCATAAAAGAATGGTCAGCAACAACTCAGGTAGGCTGTGGTTTTTAAACGATTTTCATTTGGTACTAAAGGATGGATCCATATTTTCATGTTGTTTACGCCAAATTCTGACCCTACCATCTGAATTTCACAGCAGAAATCAAGACTCTTCTAACTAGGCAGCATTTTTCCAATCTTCCATTGTCCATTTTTAATGAGCTTGTGCGAATTGTAGCCTCAGTTTCCTGTTCTTAGCTGACAGAAGTTGCACCCAATGTGGTCTTCTTCTGCTGTAGCCCTTCTGCTTCAAGTTTAGATGTGTTGTGCATTCAGAGATGCTCTTATGCATATCTCGGCTGTAACGAGTGGTTCATCAACAAAGCATTTTCGCCCACAGAACTGCAGCTCACTAGATATTTTCTCTTTTTCAGACGATTCTCTGTATACCCCATTCCTGTAGATCAGCAGTTTCTGAAATACTCAGTGCCTGTCTGGCACCAACAACCAGGAAATGTTCAAAATCACCTTCAGCAGATTGTCTTGACCATGGCTACATCCGAAAACTGGAAAATGCTGCCTCCGGAGGACACATTTCAAGGTAGGAAGGCATCAAGGCACATCCAAATCCAATGTTAGCTTCACTTCCTGTCTAGTGAGATACCTTCATCTGATCAATTTTTGAAGGCAGCATAGATGTATCCTTTGCTGCCTTTGATATCCCACAATCCTGTGACAACAAAAAAATGGCGTCCGAAAGTTGCGTTTGCTGGTCAGTTTGTGTGTAAATGTATGTTTTTGACCAACATGTTCCACTTTTGATGTAATTTCTATCGGGAAATACTACTGTAGTAATTAAATATTTGTTTAGTTCTCACCAAAGCTCATGCTATTTTGCTGTAGATCATTAAACTGTTACACTGCCTCAGAAGTCTGTCCGAAATCAGTTTTGTGAGGTGCCTTCATGCACAAACGCTGCCTTACAAGTCATTGCCTGATAGGGCAGCGAGGCAATGAGTCAGCTGCCTAGGTTTTTTTGATGCAGCCCATGTCTACATGCCTAAATGCATTGACTTGCTGCCATGTGATTGGCTGATTAGATATTTCCGTTAGCAAGCAGTTGAACAGGTGCACGTAATAAAGTGGTTGGTGAGTCTGTATAGGTTTTTTTAGGACATTTATTTTTCTTCTATAATACAATACAATCTAAGAAAATAAGATTCCACATATCATGAAGTAATTTGACTGTTTAGGAGCAATTTAGAGAAGCAGTCATCATTGCAGACAAAAATAGATCAGAGTACATATTGTGCCATTGATATGCTTCACTCTTGAAAAGCACCAACTGAAACTGGTATAGAGCCCTCTCTAGTAAAAATCAATCTAAGCTAGTACTGCAAGAAGTAGAATATCAGAGAAAAGAGGAATGTTAACGTTTGCTAGACACTGTACCTCTGTGCTTGCCTTTCCTTACAGACTCTGGGATGATTAAATGGATGTAAAGTATATTCCTTCTCATATTGCCTCTGTGTGTTTTCGGCCTTGCGTTTCTATTCATCGCATATGCTAGAATGATACATCATGGGTTCAAGTGATGGATTGCTGTGCCCTTCATGAGCCGCCTTGGACACTCTCTTATTGTATCCTCTTACCACCACCAACTGACGGCCCGTGCAAAGCGGCGGATACACTGGGAGTAAATTAGAGCTTGATGGATATCAAAAGTTGCTGCACTGTAAGGTTGTGATATCCCATGTCACAATCCACAGCAGCACAGGAAAGCAAATGCTGGGAGAGAGAAATATTGCACAATAAGGTTTTTTTTTTTTTTTGGAAGAAAAATGTGTATAAAGTAAATAAAGGTCAACGTTTATTGATATTAACAACAAAAAGCTAATTTAGAGCTCAACATTATCATATACTAGTGCCTAGTGCTATGTACAGTAATTCTGGAAAGTAATCTAGTAGTGGTAACAAATAACATAACCTTTTACATTATTACCTGTTTTAAGATGGCCTAAAAATGTCCAGTGACATCTGAAATACTTTTGATCAAAGTCTTATTTGGTGTAACAATGCAAAACTAATCTTGTATGTGCATTTCTTCTTGGATTGAAAGTTGCATCACTGTGAGTGCAAATTTTCTTAGTGTATGTGTTGTAAGTATGTGCATCACCCACCCATTGTTTCCAACTACTGATAATATCTCTGTCACACATTAGAACAGACACCAGCCTGCATCTGCTGTACACTATCTGCTAAGCCACAGCTCCAACAACCCATAACTCTAGAAAAGACCTCACATTTGATATGAACTCCTCCACAGTTCCCAGTATGCCATACATTCCAAAGGAAAGGAGGAAAAGAAATCAGGTATGCCAAGCTGCACAACATATATTAATCAACAATATTATTATTACCTTTGAATGACCTGCATAAATTATTAAACGGTATTCATCTCTGTGACTTTGGGTCTATCTGACTTTCAAATTAAATGCAGAATCAATAATTAATGGCTGGATGATGTGGGGATTAGGCCTTTTGCACACATGCTGCACCTGCCCTTGTGTGAAATGAAAGCATCTCTGCATCAGCAGACTCACATTGCACTTTCACACCATTTATACTGTTCTACTGTGCAACACAGCTGCCACTATATACAAGTGATTTCATAAAAGTGATTTCTGTTTTATCACATTGAAAATTTCTTCTGTGTATTTACAATATATGAAACATTCTTTATTATAACATATTATAAAGTACTTATAAAGTACTAAAATGGTTGTGGAAATACAGGAGTTTGGCACTTGTAAGTATTACTTAATCTAATTTACACAGTGGTGGACAAAGTACACAAATCAAGTACTTGAGCAAAAGTACAGATATGTATAATAAAATATTACTCAAGTGTAACCCTTTTCTTAACCCTAGGGGTTCATTTAAATATTTTCCAAACAAGAAAACCTGGAAAACCTGGATTCCCAGCAGTTGAATAGTGAATTTGGCTGGCATTTTTTTCTTTAAATGACGATAGTCATAAATTAACCTTTTCCCTTACTAATTTCAATATATGTTTTACTAAAATCAATTAAACAAAATTCTTCTTTATAGTTCCCAAGAAATCAGTAACTTGTTAAATGGATTAACTCGCCAAACTTAATGAAATACCAGAATACAAATGTTAAGGAGAATTATTGTTAAAGATTTATTTTTACATTAATGTAATAACCCCCCTTTTAAATAAAATAAATAAATAAATAAATGAAAACAAATAACATCTATGACAAGCAGGGCGGGGCGAGAGCAGTGAGGGAACGGTGCGAGGCCGGTTGCATGATTTCTAAAGAGCGTCACCTGCGAAAAAGGCTATATAGGCTCTATAACAGGGGTTCTCAAACCTGTCATGGAGTACCACCAGCCCTGTACATTTTGTATGTCTCCCTATATCTGGCACACACATTTCAGGTCTTGCCAACTCTACTAATGAGCTCATGAGTTAAATCAGGTTCTGTTCAGTTTCAGTTATCATGGACATTTAGTTAGTTTTCACGTCACATGCCTTCCTTTGTTTGTAATTCCCACCACTCCTTGGTTACCATGATTACTTCATTATGAGTTCATTCTGTTCAGCTGTGTTGCTCGTTACCTTGTCTGTTTTCCTATAAGTTCTTTCTTTTCAGTCACTCCTTGTCAGTTCACTGTCTTAGTTAAAGTGTGTTGCTACCTGATCGTCTGTCTATTGGAATTGCCATTAAACCTGTCATTTTGGATTTATTATCTTTGTCTGTGTCTGCCTTCCCGCAACCACCATGACAATATGAGTGCTTAAAATGTAACATGATAAATATTAGAAAGTTTAGACCAGTGTTTACCGAGAATTACTGTGTTCATGAATATCTGCTTTATAATGTGCTAAACAGTAATGTTTCATAGTGTGATCAGAGTGACTCGATCTGTTCAGTAAATGCTGCTCCTTCTCTGCAAGCGCTGTGAGTGTGAGTCACTTACGATGTGCATTTGCTTGTTAGCATGCATATTACTGGGATATTGGGTATTTATTAGTACTTATAAACCACATATTAATGCCTTATTCTGCATGGCCATATTCTACATCTCTTCATCCTACCCAATACCTAAACGTAACAACTACCTTACTAACTATTAATAAGCAGTAATTCAGTTTATTGAGGCAAAAGTCATGGTTAATAGTTAGTTAATAAATATATATATATATATATATATATATATATATATATATATATATATATATATATATATATATATATATATATATACACAGGTGCATCTCAATAAATTAGAATATGAAAAAGGTTTTTTTTTTCTGTAATTTAATTCAAAAAGTAAAACTTAAATATATTCTAGATTTATTAGACAAAGTAAAATATTTCCAGACTTTTATTTTCATTTTTTATTTTTACAGCTTGCTGCTCATCAAAATAAAAAAATCAGTATCTCAAATTTATAGAATATTTAATTTCAAGTTATATTAAATTACCATTTTCAGGGTATAAATACTGGGTTTAGGTCAGTAATCCCAACAGCAGTCATGGGGAAGTCTGCTGACTTGATAGTCCAGAAGAAGATCATCAAGACCCTCTACAATGAGGGTAAGTCACAGAGGGTCATTGCTGAAAGAGCTGGCTGTTCGCAGAGTGCTGTGCCAAAGCATATTCATGGAAAGTTGACTGGAAGAAAAAAGTGTGGTAGGAAAAGTTGTACAAGTGAAAGGCTTGAGAAGATTGTCTGGCAAAGCTGATTTAAGAACTTAGGAGAGCTTTAAAAGGAGTGGACTGAAGCTGGAGTCAGTGCATTAAGAGCCACTGTACACAGATGTCTTCAGGAAATGGGCTACAACTGTCACATTCCACGTACCAAGCCACTTCTGAACCAAAGACAACGTCAGAAGCGTCTTACCTGGGCTAAGGAGAAAAAGAACTGGACTGTTGCTCAGTGGTCCAAAGTCCTCTTTTCAGATTAAAGTAAATTTTGCATTTCATTTGGAAATCAAAGTGCCAGAGTCTGGAGGAAGAGTGGAGAGTGTGAAGTTTCCACAGTCAGTGATGATTTGGGCTGCCATGTCATCAGCTGGTGTTGGTCCACTGTGTTTTCTGAAGTCCACAGTCAACGCAGCCATCTACCAGGAAATTTTAGAGCACTTCATGCTTCCTTCTGCTGACAAGCTTTATGGAGATGCTGATTTCATTTTCCAGCAGGATTTGGCACCTGCCCACACTGCCAAAGGTACCAAAAGCTGGTTCAATGACCATGGTGTTACTGTGCTTGATTGGCCAGCAAACTCGCCTTACCTGAACCCCATAGAGAATCTATGAGGTATTGTCAAGAGGAAGATGAGAGACACCTGACCCAACAATGCATATGACCTGAAGGCCACTATCAAAGCAACCTGTGCTTCCATTACACCTGAGCAGTGCCACAGGCTGATTGCATCCATGCCACGCCGCATTGATGCAGTCATTAATGCAAAATGAGGCCCAACCAAGTATCAAGTACATAGAAATGAACATACTTTTCAGATGCCTGACATTTCTGTTTAAAATATTCTCTTTTTTTTTTATTGATCTTATGAAGTATTCTAATTTATTGAATTAGTGGGTTTTTGTTAAATGTGAGCCAAAATCATCATAATTAAAAGAACCAAAGACTTAAAGTACTTCAGTCTGTTTGCAATGAATGTATTTAATACATGAGTTTCACAATTTGAGTTGAATTACTGAAATAAATGAACTTTTCCATGACATTCTAATTTATTGAGATGCACCTGTATATAATATATAAAATACCATAGAGGTAATATAAATGTTTAGATGCTTTGCATCACAGAAATACATTATTTTTTAAAGTATATTAAAATAGAAAAACATTATTTTAAATTGTAATCATATTTCACAGTATTGCTGTGATTTTTTTTTTTTTTTTTCTGTATTTTTGATCAAATAAATGCAGGCTTGATGAGCATGAGACTTCTTTCAAAAACATTATAAATAGTAATGTGTCCAATCTTTTGACTGGTACTGTAATTTAAAATGTATGCCTATACAAAATGATGTGCAAAAATATATGCATGCATAAGATCACAAAAATCATGTTTTCTGTTAAGAGTGGACATTATATTAATGTTAATACAATAGCTGATATGATCCTGTTATCAGCATGCTCACAGAGGGTTTTTTCTTTTATCTCACAGATTTGAGAATCATAGTGACCAGATATTGGCCCACACTGGACATTCTGAATGGATTTATTTCCAGGTTAAATTGTATACTCAAAATGCGCCTCATGTATATTCTTAACTATATTCTATATTCTGAATAAACTACCAAAAAAAGGCATCTTTTGTCTTTCTTGACAAAAGATGCCTTACAAAATTTAAATCAATATATTGTTTTGTATGAACGAGTAGGCAGGATAATTTTTACATAATTTTTAAGCAAAAATTCTAGTCTACAACCTCCAATACCCAGAAGTCTTGTGAACACATATATAGTATTTGTTTTGTGGCCGAATTTCAGTGACTTAAGTTTTTTGTTTTTTCAATAACCATGCATAAACGTTATTCTCTCAAAAATACAAACAAGTACATACATGTTGCTCACATATTATGGTAGCCTAGTTTGTGCCGAATACAGTGTAATGACACTTTTGCCAGTTAGTTTATAAGCAACTGAAAAAACCACAAATGTCAGGGCATGTCAAAACTTATCCAGGGCCCTAAAAATCCTCGGATCCCAAAGGGTTAACTCCCTAAGATCGAGAACGACGAATGCAACATCATCTATACATGTACTGTGGTCATGCCGGTAATCTCAACTTCATGCCTGATCTGGCCAGCCTCATACAACTCCAAATCAGTGAGTTCCCGAACTCAAATTAATCACTCTCTGTCTTGTATCAAAATACCTGTGAAAATATCTATTAATGGCAAAACAATAACCACCTATGCTCTGTTAGACTCGGGCAGCCAGTAGCTTCACACTAACATTGTGCAATTCTCATTTGGCAGTGGAGGAGCTAGATGGTCGCCGCATAGGAGAAGGAAGAGTTGCATACATCACCGAGGCGGTCCACATGCAAGTGGGAATACTCCACAAGGAAATTATTAGATTTTATATCATTCACTCACCTAACAACCTGGTCATCCTCGGCTTGCCATGGCTATGCAGACACAACCCACATATCTCCTGGAAAGAAGGACAGATCGCTCAGTGGGACAGAAGTTGTTATGATCAATGCTTAATACAAGTTTTTCCTTTACTTGTACATTCCATCACACTGTCAAAGAAATGAATGCTGACATCCCTGATCTACCTGTAGAATATTCAGACCTGGCCGTTGCCTTCAGTAAAACCAAGGCACCCCCTCATCGATCCAGTGACTGTTCAATTGACTTATTACCTGGCGCAACTCCTCCCAAAGGCAGAATTTTCCCTCTGTCTCAGCCTGAATCAACTCCCATGAAGACTTGCATAGAGGAGAAACTTGCTAAAGGCTTCATCAGACCCTCAACATCACCCGCTGCATCCGGATTTTTCTTCATAAAGAAAAAAGATGGTAGTCTTAGCCCTTGCATTGATTAACGTCACCTCAACGACATTACCATCAAGTTATGATACCCCCTACCTTTGGTACCCACGGCCCTCGAACAACTCAGGCAGGCTAAGTACTTCACCAAACTAGATCTACACAGTCCATACAATCTAATTTGCATCAAGGAGGGTGACGAATGGAAGACCGCCTTCTCCACCTCGACAGGCCACTATGGGTACTTGGTTATGCCGTTTAGATTGGCTAACAATCCTTCCGTGTTCTAGTCATTCATTAATGACGTCTTTTGTGATATGCTCGATTGTTGGGTCATTGTATACATTGATGATATCCTGATCTACTCAAATACCCTCGATGAACACATCCAGCACGTAAGATCCGTCCTCCAACGTTTGATCCAGTATCAACTCTATGCCAAAGCAGAGAAATGTGAGTTCCATCAGACATCTACTTAATTTTTGGGATACATCATCAGCCAAGAAGGGGTAGCTATGGACGAGGCCAAGGTAAAGGCGGTATTAGAATGGCCCCAACCATACACAGTAAAGGAGCTACAACGATTCCTGGGGTTCGCTAAATTCTACAGGCAGTTTATGAAGAACTTCAGTTCTATCGTCACTCCCTTAACTGCCATGACCAAACACTCATCCTCTAACCTCATCTGGTCAACTAACGCCCTGCAGGCATTACAAGATCTCAAAGCACTATTCACATCTGCCCCAATTCTCCATTATCTAGTCTCCCATTATGGTGCTGAATAAGATTTGTCCAACCGGGCAGGGGCGAGAACATCTGCACATTCTGCTTGTAACCTAGCTACATCAGTTGTGAGGCCGAAAGGTGATCATCCCCGGGGCCAGAGTGAGAGATTGGATTTTGGTGCTCATTTCTGGCCGGAGATCCTCCTCTCCGCTCACTGCCATTGCTAACATCACTGGCTCCCCTCGCTCCATTTTTTAAGGAAGTTGAGATGATAAAACTGACACGCCCCACACCTGTCCATTTAAACTAGTGTTAATCTCGTTAACGAAAATATGACGAAAAATATTCGTTGAAGACCTTTTTTCTACGACTAAAACAAGATTAAGATGAGACGACACTAACGTCATTAAACAATAACTGTGACTAAAACAACATGCAATATCGTTGATGAAAAAGGACGAGACTAAAATGTAGTTAAAAAATAAAAACTAACCAAAAAACTCCCTCTATTTTTGTCAACATTTATTTTTGTTACAATCTGCTGCAATACGCTTTTCATTCATTAGATGGCATGAGCGGAAGTCCAGAGTGCGGTATAGTACTTTGTAGTGTTTGCGAAGGCAGCGACACAGCATATTTACGTACTTGGCTTATTTCAAGCACAGTCATCTTTAACAGGACTAAGGAGAAAGTGAAAACCTGATATGTGGGCCCATTTTCTGTATTTTTTAATCCTAAAATCATAATTGTATGATTAAAGTTCCAACAACATGTCTTCAAGTGCAAGAGCAGGTATGAAGGCAGATGCCGATAGACAATTAAAAAAAAAATAGGAAGCACCCTCCTGATAATTCTGATATTGATTATACATTGAGTTTTAGTCGACAGCATAAACACACACACACACACACACACAAAAACTACACTCAGATAAACAGATTAAGGTCTACATAAAATGAATCTGCAGCTTTAACGAAATTTTCATTTAAAAAAAAAAAATTAATGCTATGTAGTTTCACAGAAAATGAACTGAGATTTATATAATGGCCATAGTTCAGAGATGTTTATTCCTCTTCATGCAGAGTTTAGCTCCATCACACCTGCCTGGAAGTTTTCATTGATCCTAATGACCTTGATAAGCTACTTCAGGTGTGTCTAATTAGAGATAAACTTGGGTGGAAAGATTGGACACCTTCCCATAGAGTTATTGAGTTGTTGATAAATAGATTAAATATACATAATTTTAACAGTATTATAAATATAGGTAGAATATTCTGTTTAGCCATTTTTAGAAGGAAATCATATTGTTTTTAGCATGTTAACATTCTTGAATGTGACAATGTATAACAACTGAATTGACTTGCTCTTAAGTAACATTATGCTTTCTTTTTCAGATTTCAGAGAACCCTAAGGAAAAGAGGCAGTAGTAGATTTCTGAAAACTTGAGCCATTGGACCACTTGTATTTATGATGAAATAAGACTTCTGAAAGTAATGTTGTTTTTAAAGGTTGTCATGCTTTTGTCCTTTTTTCCCCACTCTTAAAGAAATTTATTTTCTATCTCTTTGTCATTGATTGTGTTAAACTGCCAAATAAAATAAACTGCCTCAACTGCTGGAAAGGTATCATTTATGTTTTAAAAGGTTTTCCCAGAACTTTGAAATGGTCAGGAACTTGTTGACACATTGAAGTGTAGCTGAAATAATAATGTTGTTTCAACATTAACTTGCATCAGATCTCAACATTATTTTCATGTTGACATTTCAGTTGTATTTTCAATATTTCAACAAAAGTGATTTAGAATAAACATCACATTAATATTGATCAAACTATATTACTAATGATTATTTTTGTTCATTTCAATATTGATTCAACAGCAGTGATGTAGAATCAACATCACAGTGTAATGTTGATTCAATAGCATTACCTTTTTTTTTTTTTTGTTCACCATTGTTTCAACATTAAATGCGGGTGCAAACGTGATATTGAACCAACATCACTTCATAATGTTGAATAAATAATATTACCATTGATTTATGGTTAAAATCTCAACATTGCTTCAACATTAATTGAGGGTGCAAGAGTGATACTGAAGCAAAATTTTGATCTGCTATCAGGTATCAGCATCAGATTAGGTACTAATCTTAACATTTTTTTCATTAGGGAATTATTAAAATGTTTGTGTGTTCTGTACAACTTTCCATTAGGTACGGAACCTTGGAGAGGACACCCTGTGTGGTCCATTCCCTTCAGCTTGTGGTCAACATGATCCAGAATGAACACACAATTATGAACACACAAACGACTGCTGGACAAAGTCAGGCACCTAGTGAAACTATTTTACAAATCATCAGTTGCCACAACAGTGTAGCCTTATTGTAGCATTCCCAGCCGAACAGATGCAATTTACTCTCAGGAACTGATGTTTATAAAAAATGTAATTTCCAAAAACACCGTAAGAGCTGAATAAAAACAAACAAACAAACAATCATTAGACATCTGTCTGCAAATTGTATACAAATATCCATAAACCTATAAACTAATGAATACCCATTTGCAATGAATTGGCTTACACCATAAATAGTGTGACAGTAAATCTTATAAATCAATAAATTTTAGTATACAGGCTAATGTAATAACCCTTGCCTTACTGTACTTTAATAAGCCTGAATAATATGAATTATTTTAACACTGACAGTAACAATCTTTAATGCAGATAAAGCATCTATCAAAATATCTTAAAGAGTCTTAAACAATTAACAAACTTCTTTCAAAGTGCTAATTGTATGACCTGTATGATTTAATGAATTGTTTTAATTACAACAGTCTCCTTTTAGAGTGCAATGTTAACTACATGAAACACCTGAGTTAACAATGAATTAATTTTGGTAAAACTGACGATCTCAATTGATAAAATTATCAAATAAAGCGCTGATTTACTGTAAACAATCTATCTGGATTGTTACAATCCATAGCTGGACAAATCAAGAGAAACACTGATGAGGCAATACCACACTGTGTATAACAACATTAGCGAATGAAATGGTCATCACTGATATTCTAAACCTGCATATATGCTAACGACCCATTAAACGTTAGTTAACAGCTACAGATCAATAAAATAAACACTTCAAAGTCCTTCAAAGTTTACCACACAACATAAAATTAAAACGGTACCTTGTGCCCTTCATCTTCCTTCTTTGGTAATGTTAATCAGAATGACGCTTCACGTAGAAAGTGTGCCAATGTACACATAGGGTGCCGCTGCACTTCCTTTCCCAGACTTCAAAATAAAGACATGTGAGGTAAAAAATGTAAACACTGTAAACATACAATGTCGACATTAAGTATGCAGCGAGAATTATTAGTCAACCAAAACAAACAAATAAAGAGTTTTTATTTATTTATTTATTTTTATTTATTTTTTTTTATTTTATTTTTTTTTAGTAACATTTGGCTCAAGTTCAATAATAAAATCCTTTCTTGTGAAAGCCTTTCTCAAGTATTCTATGTCAACACTGCCCTCTATGGCTAGAGGTAAAGGTGACGTCCCACTTCAGTGATTGGGGGATTTAATGGTCATTTACACTTATCCTCATCAAAGATTGTCCAACAAGATGGTCCAGTTCTTATTTGATGATCTCGTGTTTTCTTGAAGCAAAGGACAATCTAACATCGGTAGCTGACACCATGGGCTGGGATGGCCTGTTACCCAGTGAGTGGCAAAAGGTGGCTAACCTCCGAGACTTGCTCTTTCCATTTGCAGAACACACAAAAATGCTTGAAAGTGACACCAGTTGCCTATCCCTTGTTGTGCCTGCACTGTTGCACTTGAGGAGTCACATGTCTGAGTTCTCCTTAACTCATGCCAGGAGCTACAGGGATGTAGCTACACTGGCACAGAAGATGAGTGAAAATATGCGTCAACGCTTCAGCTGTTTCCTTGATGTCACGGCCAACAAGTTCTCTCCTCTTGCTGCAGCTGCATGTTTTGTTGACCCCAGTGTATCAGCTGAAGTCCTTATTGAAAACAATGATGAGGAAGTTCAGAATCTTTTAAAAAGGGCAGAAAACGATATTACTAACAGAAGAGGAAATACCATGTCAGGATACCACAGAGACAATCCATTTGTCAAAATGGCCTAGATTTAGGTTTTTCAGTGCCACTCATCCATTAAGGCCAAGCACCTCCAAGATCTCCATCAGGCAGCAGATTTAGAAATACAAAAAATAGCTGTCCCATGATAACACTGAAGACTCTGGGATGTTTTTTTGGAGATCTCAGAGATGTTTGCACATCTGAAACTTCTTGGGTCTTCTGGCAATGCCAGCATCACAAGCTTTTGCTGAGCGTGTCTTCAGTTTAACTGGGACCTCACAAGCGGTTGCCGCAACAGAGAATAAACCACATTGGAAAGAAGTGCTTTTCTCAAGCTAAACAAAATCTAAATGGTGTGGTGGCTACCAGCGATTGTTTTAGTTGTAGTTTTCTGTTTTAGTTTTCAGTTTCATCAACACAAGATTCAGACACACACATACTTTTTATTTGCATCATTCCTTATTATGGTTGTTATTCTAACAAATCTTGCATTGCAATTGAAAAGCTAGTTTATATGGCATCCATATTAAAGTTTAAATAGTTACATTACAGTTGGTGTGTGTACAGTAATTTCAATTTTACAAGGCTAACTACTTTTATTTCCATTGTTAAGAATTTATTTAAAAAAAAAAAAAATGATTTCAAGACATTGTATTGTCCGTACTGTTTCTATTGTTGTGTAGTAGTTATAATGAGAGTATTGGACAAGCAACAGTTGTAGTGATGGTTAAAAATAAATATGCAAATCAGAACATGTTCCATGTCTGGATGTATTACTTAAATTGACACTATTAGACCACACACTTTCTCCAAAAATGCATTCTTAATTCTTAATTCATTCTTAATAAAAGTATTCAACCTATGTTTTTTCATCAGATGATGATGTAGCGTCTGTACAAAGATCAGATCTGCCAGCCAACTTCAGAATCTCCAGAATGCTTTTAGCCTCCTGAACTGTGCATGTAAATCACAAATCGGCTCCGGCAAGTCCGGGACCAATTGCCCATATTCTCACCAGCTCCAGGGACTTCAAAGAGTCACCCTGGTGGGGCTAAGGGCCATGTAGTCACAGACACCGGCCACAACCCCAATACACATCACACACACACAGACAGACACACGCAAACACGCATGGAGATTGTATGTACATGTATCCTCCAAATATGACTGTGCCAAAGTGTACCCGTCGTTGTATTTCAAGTTGCATATATGTATCCCTAGTATATAAGCTTAGCTGTGACTGTAGTGTATTAGTTTTATTATAAACGAAAAAATTCAAGTATAAACTGTACCTACCCTTTTATGTCTTTGCCATCTGACAAGTTTGGTCTCGTCGTAAAGCTTTCGTTATGCCCTGACTGAAAATGTATGTCACATTACTATAAAATGCATTCATCTATTTGTAATGGTATTTTGAATAAAATGTACTCAGATCTGACACGTCATAAACCATGCAAATTAGGTCATAAATAGAGACAAAGAAAAAGTTTGCCCGCCAAAATTGCACCCTCATCATTGGCTGACGTACCCAAGGAGGCGTTCTGGTCTGTTGTCCTTAAAACACAATGACACGCGTCTCTCCGTCGCACAAGTTTTTCTTTTGTCAAGCCTTCGTCATCCTCCATCACCTAGGAAACGGACTCTCTCTTTTCTTTATTTTCCGGTTATCTTACTCTTAAGTTAAAACCTTGTTTGAAAAACCCGCAGAAGAACACACCTGCCTGGAAAAATGACCAATCGCCAAACCATGTGCACGGAAACTCCTACAGACAGGCGAGTAACCACAGCACTTGAGCTAATGCAAGTACCGAACAACTTCTTTCCACGAGTTTCCTTGCTGGCTCTCAAAGGTTTTAACTGTTTTTAATTTTTCTTTCTTGACTTTACTTTCGTTTTATTTTATGTATGTTTTTGTGTTGTATTTTAGTCATATATTCGTAGTTCGTATCTATTAAAAATACATTATATTCATGCTTGATTGTTTCTGCTGCTCATTCAGAAATCCAAGTCACTTCTACGTTTGATTCTGCAAAACTGCTTTATGGTTTAATGCTAGAGGGAAGTTAAATTTCGTGGCCAGAGAATAACTTCCTTTTATAATAGTCTATGAGAAAACTGATGGATTGCTGGACAAACTAGGATAGTCTTTCTCAAACAACTATTAAACTAGAACTATTCATATATGTAATTAATTATAATCCGTTGTAATTAATTCACAATATATGTGCATAATTCCCTCTTTGGTCGATCTAAGATAAATCTAATGTGGTAAAAAATGGTTTTGGCTAGACTAGATTGACTGTAAGGTTAATGAATAATAATCTTATTGCTAAAATGTCAAGTTTTCATTGACTAAAACTAGACTACAATTCTGAGACTTTTACCCCCGGTTTCACAGACAAGGCTTAAGTTAGTCCTAGACTAAAATGCATGTTTGAGCTGTTTTAACTGAAAGTAACCTGCACTGACACATCTTAAAATATGTCAGTGCCATTTTTTTTGTCTCAAGATGCACACCAGCAATGTGTTTTTCTAGTTAACATTTATAAAAGCTACTTAAATGCCCTAATTGAACTAAGGTCTAATCTTGGCTTAGGCTAAGCCCTGTCTGTGAAACCAGGCCTTAGTCGACTAAAACAAAATAGGATAAGGTTGAATAAATATGATAAATACTAACAAGAATATTTAAAACGGGACTAAGACTAAAACTGAAAATAGCTGACAAAGTTAACACTAGTTCGAACCACTTCATAATTGAGATCTCCTACTCCGCGTGTGACCTCAAAAGTTTCTTGCCACATCGCAAGTAATTTAGAACTGGACGTTGGAAGTAATACAAGTACTTTCTCTCCTGGTGCAAATTCTCGCAGCCTGGTTCCCCTGTTGTATAGCCGGCTCTGTTTGTCCTGGGCCTGTATCAAATTCTCCATAGAGAACTGCCCCAACGTGTGTTTTGTTCTCAGGTCCAGTACATACTGAATTTCATTCCTGCTATCTGAAGGTCCGTCCTCCCAAGTTTCCCTCAGGACATCCAACACGCCATGTGGCTGACATCCGTAAAGAAGCGAACAAGAGGGATTCCAGCAATTTATCCCAATTTTTAGCATCTTCGTGAAAAAACTTAAGAATCATGGTTTTCAACGTGCGATTAAATCGTTCCACCAGACCACCTGTTTGTGAGTGATACACACTGGTGCAAATCAATTTATTGGCCAATAATTAGTAAAGTTTGTGACATAAATGCTGGGCCTTGAGCAATGAGAATCTCTTTCGGGATTCCTGCTCGGGAGATTAAACGAAACAGTGTGTCTGCTACACTATTTGCTGATATGCCTCCGGAACTGCCTCCGGATATCGCATTGCATAATCCAACAGGACTAATGCAAAGTAATGTCCTTGTGCAGATCGTTCTAATGGCCTGATGAGGTCCATACCAGTTCTCTCGAAGGGGAAGAGGAAGGGGCCGCAAATGGGGCTTTTGGAGCGGCCGGTGGATTTACCAGCTGACATTTACGACAAGCCGCGCCCCTCCTGCGCACATTCTCGTGAATGCTCGGCTAAAAAGAATTGGGTCATTATACGATTGAAAGTTACCGCCTGTCCTAAATGCCCGCCCATGGGATTACAAAGCATTTTCAGACGGCTTTTTGGTACTAACAATTATGTTGTATCCTGTTTTGTCTGAGCGTCTTGGGTCACTCGATACAACCTGTCTTTTATGATAGCAAAAAAAGGATAGGAGGGCAGTCAAACCGGTTGGAGAAGCTGCCCACCGATAGAGTGGACCTGTTCGAAAACAATTTTCAGTGAATCATCCTGAGACTGCTCCAGAGGAAAATAATTGCGGCTGGAGAGTTCCAGCCTCCCAACCATGCTCGGTTCTTCTGAGTCAGGTCCCACTGGTCCCAGATCAGCTTCCCCCACCTGCGCACTCACTCGCCCCCCTCCATCCCCACCCCCACTTCTTTTTTTTCCCAAAAGACATTCGCTGATAAACACCCCAATAACTGATTAAAATCAGCGGATGTCTGATCTGTGGACTAACTGCCACCTGAACACTATGTTTTTGTCTCATTTTTCTCATTGTCTCGTAGGATAATCCACCACATCCCCGTGCACACACCTCAATCTCTGATCCTGATCGGCCCTCAAACCCAGCGGCGCCCGATGCTGTTACTGCGAGTGATTGAATGATGTCCACAAACGGCGATCCTGATGGAGTCTGCATGATGGTGGCAGCGTTCTCCTTCCTATGAATTGCCCCTCCTTTCAACAAATTTCCCCTCCCACTACATTTCACGAACGTGTACTAAATTCTACTTAAATACATTTTGCCCACCATGCTCTGTTTTCCTAAAGCACCGGGTGGCAGTGGCACCAGTGCGAGGGCCCTTTCATCGCTGCTTGCAGCTTTAATTACGATTATAATTTTTTTCTTTTTCTCCTTTAAACAACTCGCCCATTATTAAGGCCTTTGCCATGCTCGAAAACTTATGAAACTTTGCAGGGACATCAGACCTGCAAAGATGTTTTGTTATAATGCATTTATAAAATGCATGGCTGGTTGAAGAACTGGTGGATTTGGTAAACTAGGGGTGATCATTTTAGAAAAATATACTGAGGCAAAAAAGAGACAGAGAGAATTGTATAAGCCAATATATTTAACCTGTGTCTATGGATCTGAGACAGGTCTTTATTTCTACATACTCAGAATGCTTGAGTATCAAGGAAATAAATTGGAAGCAGTGCCATCAGTACATGCATTGTATGTATACAACAGACAGCCAATGACCTGCAGAGTTTAGCTCCAACCTGCCCCAACAGACTTGGAATTTTCTACTAAACCTGAAGCCCATGATTGGCTGGTTCAGATGTCTTTAATGGAGCTAAACTAATAATGGCTCTCCAGGAGCAGGATTGGGCCCCCCTGTTGTATACATACAATACACACAATACTGATGGCACTGCTTCCAATTTATTTCCTTAATACTCAAGTGTTCTGAGTACATAGAAGTAAAGACCTGTCTCAGATCCATAGACACAGGTTAAATATATTGGCTTACACAGTTCTCTCTGTTTCTTTTTTGTTGTATGCTCTCTGCCCAACTCTGCAGCAGCCTGATGAAAAACGAGGATGTCACTATTGTTGCAAGGTTAGCACAGCAAGAAATGCTGTGCTGGCCTGCCCTGGGACCTGACCTGGCTCACCAAGAGAGTCTAGTAGCTCAAGATAAACTACTGAAGGGGGCAAACTCCTGCTGATCTACACTACAGATGAAAGATGGGCATTTATGGCATTTACACAATGCTTTCCACTGAGAAATGTATGCATTCCGCATTAATATTTTTATTTATGGAAAACGCTAACAATGGCATAGCACATCCAAATTATACAGTTTTACAAAAGTTCAAGTGAATTTCCAGATGCAAATCAGGGAATGGTACCATCTCCATTTGTGTTTTAGATGAATGTTCCAAAGTAAAGAGACTCTAGAAATTGCATGTGGATGTTTCTCTTTCTAGTTTAAAGAGACCAGATTACTTTAATACAAATACTACTACTTCAGAGGGAGCATTTAAATGACCTTCTGAGTCTTTACACAAGAGAAAAAGGGAAAACAAAAGAAAAATGCACAAGACCTGTAAGTGTTGCCATGCTCTGTCACTGCACTTGACAAATAATCAGCTCTGTCACTCTGTCTCTCATGATGCACGCTGTGAGCAAAGTAGGGCGTCCTCTTGGCAAAATGACAGCCATAATTATGATAATTTAATTTCAATTTGTCCACACACTCTTGTCAAGGAGACATGGGGGAAAAATGATTGTGAGAGGAATTTCTCCCTGCGGTACTTTAAGCCTAACTTCCTGGATGAAATGCTCTGCTGATTGTTGTAGCATTCAGATTGGACAAGAATAGTATATGAAGAGCTCAGTGTTCATAATACCCTGGCTCTGAACTGGTCTGCAGAAGGTTTAGATACACTAATCTTCCTTTTTGGCTTCAGGATATGTGGACTATCGATTGGCTGATCGATTGCTCCAGTCTGCTCCTCTCTGCCTTCCTGCTGAATAGTTTGCATCTGTAGCTCCGTAGAGCTTTGTTTTGAATCTATTTATTATCATTACTTGTCTATTTTATCATCACCATATATCTGATATTGCCTATCACATTAAACTAACGTCGCTAGCGTTTAATATTTTAATCCAAATCGCTATAACAGTGCGTTAGCATTTCGCTAGCTTGTCAGCTTGTCATCCAGGCCACGAACTGTCCTTTTCTCTTGCACACTCCTTTTCCTACAGCTCGAGTCCAAACAACTGTGGTAAGTCGGATCACTCTACAAACACGGTGAGTCATGTCATTCTCTCCTTTTGTTGTTACTTGCACTGCCTGTCACATGCATAGTATAGCTCTCTCTGTCAACTGTGAGATTTACACATATGATAAATGCAGGGAGATAGTCAGGCTGACAGAGAGAATCTCAGAATTAGAGACACTTTAATTGAGGATAGCAAGAATGCAAGGGCTTTAGATACGGTTTTGGATGTGACTAGCTTAGTGAACTCTGTACATTGTTTGGTTCCGGCTGTAGAGCCCATGCAGCAAGGCAACTGGGTGACTGTAGTCGTGAAAAACATCACTCTTCCGTTCCGATTAGAACATCAAACAAGTTCTCCCCACTCAGTGACACAGTGAAAGTGCCCTAGTTACTGGCAATTCTATTACACAGAACGTGAAAAGAGAAACACCAACTACCATAGTCACATGTTTGCCGGGAGCCAGAGCACCTGACATCAAAGCAAATTTAAAAATGCTGTCTAATGCTAATCGTAAATTCTCTAAGATTATTATTCACGTCGGCACAAATGATGTTCGACTTCGCCAGTCAGAGGCCACTAAAAACATTAAAGAGGTGTGTGAATTCACAAGTACAATGTCAGATACAGTAATTTGCTCTGGTCCCCTTCCTGTTTGTCGGAGTGATGAGATAGACAGCCAGCCATTGAGTCATGATAATCTGCTAACTAAGTGGTGTCCGCAGAATAATATAGGTTTCATGGACAATTGGAAAAGTTTTTGGGGCAGACCTGACCCATGATATCCATCCCTCCTGGGATGGTGCTGCTCTTCTCTCTAGTAATATGGCATATAGTCTTAGAGCTGAAACATGACAAATTGGCTAAACCGACCACCTGCTAGCTGTCTCACATCACAGAAGTCAGATAATTCCCAACACATAGAAACTCTTTCACTTAGATATTATCACATAAAGACTGTGAAAAAAAACTACAAAAAATTAAACTAGATTTGCTGTGTTTCACAGAAACCTGGCTAAAACCAGACGATTACATTACTTTAACTCCCTAAGATCAAGAACGACGAATTCAACATCATCTATGTACTGTGGTCATGCCGGTCATCTCAACTTCATGCCTGATCCGGCCAGCCTCATACAACTCCAAATCGGTGAGTTCCCGAACTCAAATTAATCACTCTCCGTCTTGTATCAAAATACCTGTGAAAATATCTATCAATGGCAAAACAATAACCACCTATGCTCTGTTAGACTCTGGCAGCCAGTAACTTCACACTAACATCGTGCAATTCTCATTTGGCAGTGGAGGAGCTAGATGGTCGCCCCATAGGAGAAGGAAGAGTTGCACACATGTTTGTATCTCTCTATTAGTGTTACTAGATCTCAGTAATTTCTTACTACTAAACCAGTAATGTCTTACCACTAAATTAAGAAAAAACAGATTCTAATTTTTGGACCAAAAACTTCTTCACGTAATAATCTAGAATACTGTCTTAACACTTGATGGCTGCTCTGTTAAGCCTTCGTTGTCAGTTAGGAACCTGGGTGTGCTCTTTGATACCAATCTTTCATTTGAAAGTCACGTTTCTAGCATCTGGAGCCCACGGAGCGAGCGCTCTATTCAGATGCAAATTCTGAGGCAATACATGTATACATTGTCGCAATCGTGTGTTTATTATCTTCAAAAGTGTTTATCTGCATGTTATAGCCATGGTTAGCGATCTCTGGAAGCCTATGTTAGTTCCTGGAATGTCACATGGTATGCCTGTTCTTCTTTACGTGTCATTTGTGGACTAAATGTGCACAGAGCGCCCTCCGGCTGCAAGTATGAATGGAAAACACAGTATCCAGCGCTCATAGTGATGACAGTGAATATTGAATAAATATGACTCCTCTGTATATAAAATTGAAATAAACATATGAGAATCCATCAATATTTCTCCAAAATGTGCATGCTTTTAAGCAAAAAGCCCTGATGGATGTTGTTTTGTCAAAGGTAACGATTTTTTTTTCATATTTTCATGTTTTTCATATTCATAACTCCTGAAGCATAGGCTGTATATATAACAAAATATAACAAATTATAGTCACTATAAGAGTAAAATAGAGGTCAAAATGTGAAGCTTGAGTCTTAGATCTATTTAATGATGTATAGTTTGTCAACTGCACATTAACAAAGTATATTAAAATAGAAGACCATTATTTGGTTAGAGACTTGAGACTTCTTTTAAAAACATTATAATAGTAGGCTAATGCATCAATTCACGTCTCCATGCATACTGTGTTTCTTGACAAAAAGTGTCTTACAAAATTTAAATCAATATATTGTTTTATATGAACGAGTAGGCAGGATAATTTTTACATAATTTTGAAGCAAAAACTCTAGTCTACAACCTCCAATACCCAGAAGTCTCGTGAACACATGTATAAAATTAGTTCCCTTTCAAGGGAACTAGCGCTGCGTCAAGCGCTTTGGGAACACCTCTGCGTGATTGCATCGTGAAGCGCAAGTGAAATCAGTCCAATGGTGTGACGGAACGTCATAGGCGGTACACGTCATGACCAGGAAACTATAAAGCACTTCTGAACCAAACAGAGTTAGCTTCTGTGTCTTCAGTAAGCACTCTCTGTGAAACCTTATTTAGTGTTGTTTGTCTCTAACGTTATTCAAGCACATACTATAAGACAATTCCCGCCGGGCACTTTTTCAAGGAAAGCGGTTCAGCTCGCGTTCCCCGTGGCTCAGGTCCCGCTGCTGCCGAGGCACAGTGAAGGCTCGCGTCGTGGGGCTCGCAAATTAATCTTGCAGAGGGGTTAGAGACTGGCTCCGCCCTTTCTCTGCCTTTATCTGCAGGATCCAGTGCTTCATTTCAGGAGGTAGAAGCACGCTCTGCAGTTTCTTCTGCCCCTGGTGAAGAGACGGTGCTGCAGCTATCTAGTTCTGAGAAACTAGACATTGTTGTCAGCATCGAACTTTGTGATGTTGAGGATTCGCCACCTTACACACAAGCATATGAGGAGCTGGAATAGACCCGCCTCCTATTGGGTCTATAGTCCTCAGATATCTAATTACAGCAACATCATGGAACTAAAAAGGCACGGTTATGGGGAGATGCCTCGGGGTGGAAGAGACGCTTGTGAGCCATCTCTTCCCCGATTCAGCATTTTCCCTTAAAGCCCCAAAGTTACCCACTAAGCCACTAAGAACATCTTCAGCTTTAGTGGGTAAAGCGTACTTGGCAGCAGGTCAGGCGGCTGCATGCTTACACACTATGGCCATCCTTCAAGCATAGTAAGCCGACCTGCTCAAAGACCTTGATGAGGGTGGGGAAGTTAGTCGCGAGGCTTTTACAGAGCTGCGTAAAGCTACAGATCTGTCTCTCCGCGTTACCAAGGAGACCGCCAAGTCAGTTGGGCGGTCTATGGCAGCCCTGGTAGCCCTGGAGGCATTTGTGGCTCAACCTCGCTGAAATGAAGGACAGAGATCATTCCTTCCTTTTGAACGCCCCTATTACGCTGCCTGGCCTCTTCGGCGACTCAGTTAACACAGTCTTTGAGAGGTTCCAGAAACAGGCGGCAGCATTCCAAAAGTTTCTTCCCCACTGCTCTCAGGTCCTTGGGGCTGCTGGGTGGGAGCAGCCCCAGGCGAGTATGAGCTCCTCGCACAGGGCGCAACAGAAAGTGAGCATTGCTTCCCGTGCTCCCCTACAGAGAGACTGGGGGGCGGGGCAGTACTCACAACCGAAGCCTTCCAGGGGTAAGACGGATCTGAGGACCGTTATTATCCAGCGGAAGGCTTCGGGAAAGAAGCCCTGACGCCAGAGGTGTCTGGCTTCTGAGGGCAGTCCCCTCCGGGGCGAGTCGGTTTCCACCTCATTACATGGTGCCCGTCTCCCCTCGGTGCCCTCAGGGGCCGTTCTGCCAACCCTACCACCTCGAGTGCTTCAGGGCGCAGCAGCTCTCAGCGAACGTATATCTCAGTGTCCACCCGGCAACGTAGTGGCACTGGGATGACCGCTCCCTCCAAGGAGGGATCAATAGTGGCCAGTTCGGTTGCTTCCTGCCGGTTCAGGTCACACATCAAACACCAGAGGTCAGTCTCGAGAGACTGATTCCCTTAGATTTTTTGGCTGCGTGGAAACTTCTGTCAAACGTTTCTCAATGGGTCCTGCACAGAATATGGGTACAGAATGCAGTTCGGGTTGAACAAGAAGTACAGACTCTCTTGCGAAAAGAAGCTATAGAAAGGGTTCCTTCTCCCAGCAGGGAATCAGGGTTTTACAGCCCGTACTTCATAGTTCCGAAGAAGGATGGAGGGTTGCGTCCTAGATCTGCGCCTACTAAATCGCTCTGTCAAGAAGCTCAAGTTCAGAATGCTAACTCTGAAACAAATCGTGTCACAAATCAGGTCCTGGGACTGATTTGTCACGATAGATCTGAAAGACGCATACTTTCATATATCCATCCTTCCTCAACACAGGAAGTTCCTGAGGTTCGCTTTCGGTGGCGAAGCGTACCAATATTGGGTTCTTCCCTTCGGCCTAGCTTTATCTCCCTGCACCTTCACAAAATGCGTGGATGCAGCTCTGGCTCCGTTGCGACTCCAGGGCATCCGTGTGTTGAATTACATAGACGACTGGCTCATCCTGGCACAGTCAGAGTTGATGGTTCAGCATCGAGATCCATTCAGCATGGTTCATGCTGTTCTTGCCCACATGAAACGTCTGGGGTTACGGCTAAACGCAAAGAAGAGTGTGCTTTCTCCAGCTCAGAGAACCTCTTTTCTAGGCGTAGTTTGGGATTCGGTTACGATGCGAGCACGTCTATCTCCAACTCGCATAGAGGCGATCCTCGCAGCAGTAAACAAGCTGAAGCTAGGCCAGTCACTCACTGTGAAACAGTTTCAGAGACTGTTAGGTCTGATGGCAGCTGCGTCCAACGTGATACCTTTTGGCCTGCTGTACATGAGACCTTTGCAGTGGTGGCTCAAAACCAAGGGGTTTTCCCCGAGGAGAAATAGGGGGCGATCATGAGTGGTCGCTCGGCTCAAGGTCTGTGGAGGGGTCATTATCTTTCCTGGCATATAAACCAGTTGGAGATGATGGCTGTGTTCCTGGCACTCAAACACTTCCTCCCAGATCTCAGGGGCCATCATGTGTTGGTCTGCTCGGACAACACAGCGGTGGTTTCCTATATAAACCATCAAGGGGGTCTGCGTTTGCGCCCCTTATGCAAGTTGGCACACCAGATCCTCCTGTGGGCCCAAGGAAGTTACTGTCAGTCCAGGGCAGTATACATCCCAGGGCATCTGAATATGGAAGCAGACATCCTGTCGAGGCAGGGGCTGAGGCCCAGGGAGTGGAGACTTCACCCCGAGGTGGTGGAGCTCCTTTGGGAGCGCTTCGGAAAAGCAGAAGTGGACCTATTTGCGTCTCAGGAAGCGACTCATTGTCCTCTGTACATCCAGAGAGTTCTGACCTGGGATTTGGCCATAGTGTTGGAGGGCCTTTCTACAGCTCCGTTTGAGCCCATTGAAGAGGTTCACGTAAAGTTCCTCACTCTCAAAACTCTTTTTCTCATCACTATCTCGTCTCTTAAGAGAATTGGAGACCTCCAAGCCCTTTCGGTCTCTCCTTCTTGCCTGGACTTTGCGCCAGGTATGGTTAAAGCTTTCCTCTTTCCTCAGGAGGGATATGTTCCTAAGGTCCCCACTAATGTGGCGGGCCCCATTATGCTGCAGGCCTCCTGTCCTCCTCCATTTCAAGATCCAGACCAGGAGAAACTTAATTTGCTCTGCCCTGTTAGAGCTTTGGATGCTTATGTCCAGAACTGCCCTGTGGCATAAGACGGATCAGTTGCTCGTGTGTTTTGGGGCCCCACGTAAGGGGCACCCTGCATCCAAGCAAACCTTGAGTAAGTGGATAGTTGAAGCTATTTCACTAGCTTATGAGTCGGCCGGCCAACCGTCACCTTTTAAGGTCCGTGCTCACTCTATCCGGAGTATGGCTGAGTTTGTGATGCGGCGGGGTGGTCCTCGCCTCATACTTTCATTAGGTTTTACAACCTAGATGTGGCCTTGACCCCAGGGTCACGAGTGCTGGTGTCTTAATGTGTCTTAATGTCACACAGACAGGCACTTGGTTTTATGTCAGCATTGGGTATTTCGTTCCCAAAGCGCTTGACACAGCACGAGTTCCCTTGAAAGGGAACGTCTCAGATTACGTATATAATCATGGTTCCCTGAGAGGGAACGAGACGCTGCGTTACATACTCCCAGCATGCCTGTGACTTCGACTTCCAGAAGCGAACTCTGTTTGGTTCAAGTGTGCTTTATAGTTTCCTGGTCATGACGTCACCTGCCTATGACGTTCTGTCACGCCATTGGACTGATTTCACATGCACTTCACGACGCAATCACACAGAGGTGTTCCCAAAGCGCTTGACGCAGCATCTTGTTCCCTTTTGTGGCCTTATGTCATTTACTTAAGTTTTTTGTTTTTTCAATAACCATGCATAAACGTTATTCCTTATTCCTACACATATTATGGTAGCCAAGTTCATGCTGAATACAGTGTAATGACACATTTTTCCATTAATATGTTTATGAACAACTGAAGAAAGCACAAATGTCAGGGCATATCAAAACTTCTCCAGGGCCCCAAAAATCCTCAGACCCCAGAGGGTTAAAGGTATTCAGGGTTTTTTTTTCAGGAGGAAAGGTGTCATTTAAGCCGCCCCTAAAGGAATAATTAACAATTTTTACAACAGAGGTGATTCAATCAAAAACCAACTTTAGCTTGATAATAATTTTCCTATTGTCACTGTGAAGCTGCTTTGGAACAATATGTATTGTTAAAAACACTATATAAATGAAGATGAAGATGACTATTCAGACCCAGGCAACATTTCCATGTGAGCCCCATGTGAGTATTTGATAGGCTGCAAGGGCAACCCTAATGTATGTTAGCCCATAAGTACACATGATGGGTCCGTAGGGGGATCTAAGTAGGGCCCATTTAGATGTTCATTATATGGGCTCACTTGGGTCCCAAATGAGTGCTAAGAATGGGGCCAAGGTGGGCTACACACAAAAATCTTGGCCCCATTAGGTTTTTTTTTTTTTTTTTTTAAGATAAAGAAGTCACACAAAACTTACTAGTTAACTGGCAATATTATTATTCTAATTCTTTACATTGCTTATTAGCTGCGGTAGTTCAGCTGGCTTTGTTGTTTATTAATTGTCTGCCGTTACTAAATTTCAAAATCTTTCAAAATTATCCAATTATATAAAACCAACAGTAAAACTTGGTTAATATAAAATGAAATAAACATATCTTACCTTGATAGAGAGTTTATATCCCTTTACATGCAGGTAATAATGCTCAAGTGGTGAGTGAGGGGTGACCATGTCATTATAATGTCATTATAAATATTACAAAATTACAAGCATGTAGCAAACATGCAACATCATATGAAGAGTTCATTTGCAAAAACAGTTAACTCCATTTGTATTAATTCTCACAAATCATGTTTTTTTTTTTTTTTATTATTGTGCATTCCAAGTAATATCAATCAAACTGCAGTTGGGTTGTTTTGATTAAGTAATAATAACTCCAAAAAATACTGGTAAATTGAAAAATTAAAGTTCATTGAAAGTATGTTTTTTTATATATATATTAAAATGTTGTTTTTTAGCAAAAGCAGATAACTCCAACAGTTGTCTTTTGGCAAAAGCAGATAACTCCACATTTCATGTTTCAGAGTTGAACAAAACCAAGTAATTGCTATGTAATTGCATTTAAAACACACTCAAACACACGTGTGCACACAAACGCGCACACATACTAACAGATCGACACACACACACACATGTAAAAGGACAATCAAGGTTTCAGCATGTAAGTCATTTATGGTGTACAAGGACTTACAGGAGTCGAAATTATAAATCACTTTTAGTCAGCTTTTTGACAAAATTTCCTCAGCTAGCGCGTCTTTGAAGTGACTAGAAGCCTTGTCACCTAACCTGAATACTGTGCACTGATTCGCTAAAACGGACTTATCGGTTTCTGTATATATTGCGATGCCTGACAGTGGACAATAACGGCTTTTCTGACAAAACGGATTTAGGGTACAGAACGTGCTATATGTAACGAATAACGCACGGCAGTTAGCTCATTTTTTTAAAAAGTGGCGTTTATCGGTTTTTGCAAATGAACTCTTCATATATATTCTGTTTTATTTAGCACATCAGCTGAACTTTAACTTTTCATTTATTGGCTTTGCTTTTATTATTTCTAGTTGAATTAGGGGCTAAAAAGAGAGAGATAGGAAGGGGGTTTAGGACACGACACAGGCTGTTTAACCTGCATCCCTGTGAGTTTTGTTTTTTAATCATTATTTACTTATAGTAATTTATTTAGAATAAGCCAAATGACTACAAATGAACATTACATTAAAACACTGAGAAATGTAAATATCCTGAAAATGTTTCAGTAACACTTTATAATAACTGTCATTAATAACACTGAAGGAGTTCACCCAAAAATAAAAATTATGTTATAATTTAGGCAGAATCCTTGAAGAATTTTGAAGAATCTTTCTGCTTTTTTTGTCCATACAATTATCAGCAAGAACCAAAATAAAAATTAATAAATAAATAAATAATCTGCCCAACCCCCAAAGTAATAAAACTAGTTGCCATGGTTTTACGACCCCGAACTATGCAGACCTCTGCGTAGTTTAGTCATTGCAAGTCAGGCTACAAAGACAAAACACAAAGCCTGTAAAAACAGACTCTCCTGCATTCATTTATAGAACAGTTTGTCTATAAATTAACATGCATATCCCCAGAACATGGCATAGATTATTACTGTTTATTATTACTCATCTTCTACCAGCCTTGCTAGCAGAAACTGAAATCTGCTAAGCCTGTGGTAAGAACTGTAAAGAAATGGACCAGCAAAACAGAGCGGGCTCTACAAGCCTGTTTTGACTGCACTGATTGGAGTGTTTTTGAGGCTACGGCCACTGATCTGGATGAGCTCACTGACACTGTGACATCCTACATCAGTTTCTGTGAGGACATGTGTGTTCCCTTATTTAACATATAACAACGACAAACCTTGGTTTACTGCAAAACTCAGACTGCTTTGCTAGGCCAAAGAGGATGCCTACAGGAGCGGGGACAAAGACTTGTACAAACAGACCAAATACACACTCAATAAGGAGATCAGTGTTGCAAAGAGATGTAATGCTAAGAAGCTAGAACACCAGCTTTCAACTACTGACCCAGCATCAGTGTGGAAGGGCCTGAAAACCATCACCAGCTACATGACCCCATCCCCCAGCACTGTGGAGAACCAATATTTGGCCAGTGAGCTGAATACGTTTTACTGCAGGTTTGAAAAGCCTGGTCTCACACCCCACACCCACTCTGACCAGCTCACTACACAGCCATCAACACCCTCACCCCTTTCCATCCCCGTTCCTGCTTCTCAACCTGCACTTCAGATCAGTGAGAGGGATGTATGCAGAGTCTTCAGGAAACAGAAGATAAGGAAAGCTAAAGGCCCAGATGGTGTTTCACCAGCCTGTCTCAAAACCTGTGCTGTCCAGCTGTCATCCATCTTCACACTAATCTTCAACAGATCACTGGAGCTGTGTGAAGTCCCCTCCTGATTCAAATGCTCCACCATCATCCCTGTACCCAAGAAACTGAAAATCTCAGGACTAAATGACTACAGACTGTTGCTTTGACATCTGTGGTCATGAAGTCATTTGAGAGACTTGTGCTGGCCTACCTTTAGAAAGAAATAGTATCTATGAGGATCTCCAGTCAGGATTTAGACCGTACCATAGTACTGAAACTGCTCTCATTAGAGTTACTAATGATTTGCTCTTATCATCAGATCGGGGTTGTATCTCTCTATTAGTGTTACTGGATCTTAGTGCTGCATTTGACACTATTGATCACAATATTCTTTTAAATAGACTTGAAAATGATGTTGGCATTAGTGGAATTGCATTGTCATGGTTCAAATCATACTTATCTGACCGTTATCAGTTTGTAGAAGTAAATGAAGAGAGGTCATATCGATCACAAGTTGAATATGGAGTACCGCAAGGCTCAGTACTAGGACCATTGCTTTTCACTCTGTACATGCTACCCTTGCGAGATATCATTAGGAAGCATGGCGTTAGTTTTCACTGTTACGCTGATGATACTCAGCTCTATATTTCTTCGCGCCCTGACGAAACTTACCAATTCACAAAATTAACGGAATGCATAGCTGATATAAAAAATTGGATGACCAGTAATTTCCTACTACTAAATTCAGAAAAAACAGATATTCTAATTTTTGGACCAAAAACTTCCTCACGTAATAACCTAGAATGTTGTCTAACACTTGATGGCTGCTCTGTTAAGTCTTCGTTGTCAGTTAGGAACCTGGGTGTGCTCTTTGATACCAATCTTTCATTTGAAGACCATGTTTCTAGCATCTGTAAAACCGCATTCTTCCATCTTAAAAATATATCTAAATTACGACATATGCTCTCGATGACAAATGCAGAACAGTTAGTTCATGCATTCATGACCTCAAGGCTAGATTACTGTAACGCTCTACTAGGTGGTTGTTCTGCTCGCCTGATAAATAAACTACAGCTCGTACAAAATGCAGCAGCTAGAGTTCTTACTAGAACTAGGAAGTATGACCATATTAGCCCAGTTCTGTCAACACTGCATTGGCTTCCTGTTAAACTTTAATTTTAAAATCTTGCTAATTACCTACAAAGCACTAAATGGTTTAGCTCCCCAGTACCTGAGTGAGCTATTAATGCATTATAGTCCTTCGCGTCTATTGCGATCTCAGAATTCAGGCCAGTTGATAATACCTAGAATATCAAAATCAACTGCAGGTGGTAGATCCTTCTCCTATTTGGCACCTAAACTCTGGAACAATCTTCCTAGCATTGTTCGGAAAGCAGACACACTCTGTCAGTTTAAATCTAAACTAAAAACGCATCTCTTTAACCTGGCATACACATAACACATTATCAATTTATTTTTTCAAATCCGGTAAAGGACTATTAGGCTGCATAAATTAGGTCAGCCAGAACCGGGAACACTTCCAATAACACCAGATGTACTCGTTACATCAGAAGAAGAATGGCATCTACGCTAATATTAGTCTTTCTGTTTATCCCGAGGTTTACCGTAGTCAACCGGATCCGGGCCGCATCCAGGTGAGACCAATGACCTGCGCCTAGACACGACCACAACGCAGCCCTGAAGTATCAGCAGAGATTGAGTCAACTAGATCATCCACTGTGAAGGCCTCATCAACATGACAACCAGTGACGCATCTCCTCAACAACCGTCCATACCAGTGTGATGAATACGATCCTCAGCTGGATGGAACTGAATTAAATACTTTGAATGTTGCGATCCTATCTGACTTATGATAGCAACCTGAGTCGTAACAAAGCACTTTTTGCCAGAGGAGAACTGGCCCCCCGACTAAGCCTGGTTTCTCCCAAGGTTTTTTTTTTTTCCATTTTAACACCTGTTTGCCACCTGATGTCACCTGTTGGAGTTTGGGTTCCTTGCCGCTGTCGCCTTTGGCTTGCTTAGTTGGGGACACTTGACAATTGATATTTGATATTCAACGGTGCTTTGATCTACCTGCATTGACACTGCTGTGCAGCCAAAATAATGTACCAGTTATCACTGTAAAGCTGCTTTGACACAATCTACATTGTAAAAAGCGCTATATAAATAAAGGTGACTTGACTTGACTGAAGGACATCACTGTACCCCTGCTGGACTCCCTGCAGTTTGCTTATCGAGCAAACAGGTCTGTGGATGATGCAGTCAATATGGGACTGCATTATATCCTACAACATCTGGACAAACCAGAAACTTATGCAAGGATCCTGTTTGTGTACTTCAGTTTGGCTTTCAACACCATAATCCCGGATACCCTCCTGAATAAACTGACCCAACTCTCTGTTCCCACTTCCATCTGTCAGTGGATCACCAGCTTCCTGACAGACAGGCAGCAGCTAGTGAGGCTGGGAAAACTCACATCCAGGACCCTCACCATCAGCACTGGAGCTCCTCAAGGTTGTGTGCTCTCCCTCTACACAAATGACTGCACCTCTAAAGACCCCTCTGTCAAGCTCCTGAAGTTCGCAGACAACACCACAGTCATCAGCCTCATCTGGGACGGAGAGGAGTCTGCTTACAGACTGGAGGTTGAACTGAGTCACAATAACCTGGACCCTGCACTTCCCCCACTCAGCATCATGAACAGCACTGTGGAGGCAGTGGAATCATTCAGGTTCCTGGGCACCATCATCTCTCAGGACCTGAAGTGGGACAATCACATTGACTCCACTGCGAAAAAGGCTCAGCAGAGACTGTACTTCCTTTGCCAGCTGAGAAAAGTTCAACCTGCCACAGGTGCTGCTGACACAGTTTTACTCAGCTGTTATTGAGTCAGTTCTGTGCACTTCTTTAACTGTTTGGTTTGGGTCAGCCAACAAATCAGATATAAGAAGACTGCAACGGATTGTTAGGACAGCTGAAAGGATAATTGGTATGCACCTGCCCAACCTTCAGGACTTGTACAACGCCAGAGTGAAGAAAGGGGCAAGTAACATCATCACAGACCCCTCTCACCCTGGACACAACCCGTTTGTACTTCTGCCCTCAGGCAGACGTTACAGATCTCTGTGCAATAAAACATCTAGGCATAAGAACAGTTTTTTCCCCAACGCTATCTCCAGCTTAAACAGCTAACATAGCAATTACCCCTGTTTTAGTATTCACTTTTAGTTATTTTAGTTACTTATTTAAATGTTCTTTCTGTTCTCGTGTCATATGTATGTGTGTACCAAGAGCTCCTGTAGAAAACCATAACAAATTCCTTGTGTGTTTGTGCACACCTGGCAAATAAAGCTCATTCTGAATTTGAAAATTTAATTAAATCAATTTTGTTTATTAACTTTTCCTTTTAGATTCCTATATTTATAAGGAAATTCTAATTTCATTATTTGTTCATGTTTTTACTTTATTCCTCCTATATATATATATATATATATATATTTTTTTTTTTTTTTTTTATTGTAATTTATTTTATTTCATTCACTTTCTTTTGCTTCTTTTGAATATTTCTATTCAGCCAAGTTGGGTTTAATTGAATTTGAAATTTAATTAAATCAATTTGTGTATTTACCTCCCCTTTCAGTTCCCTAGAGCTTTCCCTAGAGTTCCCTAGAGGGACCAGAGCCCTCTGTTTAGCAGACCACTACGTCCATGCCAACATATGAGACATTAATTTTCACCCGAATTCTTTGTGATCCTCCAAGACAGACTCTGTTCTGGAGCACATCCATGCCAGAGTCGCAACGCTTTCTGGCCTGGCAACCAGAAAACCGCCAATCAGACTACCAGCAGCTGAAACCAGCCAGCATAAAGGATTTCTCAGATCCAGAAGTCTGAAAGCGGACTGAGTGCTACCATCGACACCAAGCAGGGCAGATCTGGAAGTCCCAATGTTACTGCCACAGACCCAGATGAACCTGGAATGGAAGGAGGACACCAACAGAGCCTTTTCCTCCGACACCAGTTAGTCACCATTTTGGCAGCACAGCCTGCCCCCACACAATGCCATTCGTGTGACCCAACACAGAAGGCATTTACCGAACAAGGCCCCTCAGAAGGGGTTCTTAACACCCCATTGACTTTGAACTGCAAAACACAGAAGCCACTCAGCATGGCCACAGTGCCTTCCACATAGCTTCTACAAAGGTTCCTAGTCAGCATAGGGCATAAAGTTTTTAAAGTAGGTGGAAATGTGTGTTCGCAGAAAAGCAGAAGTCTGCATTAGTAAAACATGAATTTTACTGATTGAAAGAAAACCTTGAATGAATGTGTAAGCCTCAAATGCTCATGACCATCTATGACGATGCATGGCTATTTTGAAACCTGCAGACATTTGATATACACTGTTTGATTGGGCACTGCTGCACACTGGTTTCCATGACAATGACTTATCAAAAGAAAACGCTAACCCCAGGTAGCGCATACGTCACTGTGACACCAGATTGAGCTGGTTATGTTAGCATGGCCTAATGCCATTCGCTTAAACCGCTGTCCATCTAAAAGTGGGCCCTTGATAATTCCAACACAACATTGATACAATGTTTGATTCACATGTAGATCACTAGTTGCTGGCTTGTTAGATGCAGATAAAACAAGAGCTTGAATTGACATCTATGCTGTAACAGAAAGAGTCTTAACACATCTTAACATGTGTCAAATGGTATCAGTATAAGTTTAATCTGACTTTAGCAAAGAAACTCTAATTTCAGTACTAAAGCATAAGTCTGATGATGAAATCTCAGTACAGTGTTATATGAATATAGATTTGGACAAGGGTCTTTCTACAGAGTACAGGCCTTAGAAATTATAGTCAGAGTGATGTCATTCATCTAAACTTAGCTGCATCTACAAGCATAGGTAGCTGGTGATGTTTCATTTGCTGATAGACGAGACGGATGTAATTCTGCGCGCTCAAACAAGCTTTGACTTGTGGCAAATCTGTTTAATTACTCTTTAAACAGGTACAGGAAGTTGTTCAGAGTAAAGATAAGAGGTTACATGAGTAAGATTTGCAAATGTCAAACCACATTTGCATTTTACTGAAGGTAACAAAGTTTTTGAAAATCTTAAAGTATAAGCGCCACATTTTAACTCGATGCATAACTCGTTTCAAATGTGCAGATATTCTTCATGAACTGTTGAATTGCTCTGAAATGCACTGCTTCCCATGACAGCAACTCGTCACAGGAAGTGCTAACTCGCCACCTCGTGACATCATATTGTAAACAAATCAGGCTAGGGAGCTAAGCTAACACAACCTAGCGGCCCTTCAGCTAAGGTGTAGCTAACTAATAACTTCTACAGTAGCGGTTAGCATTATTTACTTGAAGCCTTTAATTAGAGCTGTGTGTATGCAGTGTGAAGTGAGCTAAATCATTTTCCTTTCTGGGTTTATGATTTCTCTTTCCTTTCCTTCTCAGCTAGTTTCACCCTTACCATTTTAGGTGTATTCCTCCCTGAACCATTTTCATCTAGATTTTCAGTTATTCTAATTAAATCAAAATTTAATTACATGTAAACTGCTTAGCTAGAGAAGAATTCCTGTAGTCGGTCAGCTATTCACTTGTTTATTTTTTCACCTATTTGATTTATTTACATTTACCCCTATTTTCTAGTGAGGTATTTGTTTGCCCAGAGAGCCTGAAAGCAACCAGAGACACTTTTTATTTGTGATTCTGTTTATTCCCAACAAGTGCACTAAGTCCTATGACCCTGCTACTCAAGTATTCTCAGCGATTACCAGGGCATAAATATAGTTATTTGTACTGGCCATAAACTCAATCTGAATAGGAAAGCTGTTCTTTTTCCTTTTCCTCCTCTTCTTCACTTCGTAAATGATCTAGATTCTGCGAGCCATCAGGAGATTCTGAGAAATAATTTGACCATCTTAAGTCATTTATTAAATCTCGGCATATGCCTTTCAGAAACATTCTCAAAACAACACAAACCTTAGCATCCCAGCATCCATAACTAAGATATTCCCAGAGGAGGAATGGCCAGCAGCATAGGTCAACCCCCATATGTAACCAAACCAAGATGTTCCCTTCCTGTCGTTCACTATGAGGTGTGTTGTAATGACAATATGGGGGGTCCTTATACTAAACTCCACAACTATTGTACCGTGTCACGAGGCAATGCGGTGCAAATGCAGGCAAGCGACTGCCTGCCAACCACAACGCGGACTTTCCAACAGCCAAATTGCCATATTACAAGCGCTCACCTGAAAAAGTAAAGCAGCACGAGTAACAGGCTTGGTATTGAGTTCCTCCGTCAAACTCATTTGACGAAAAGAGTGCTAAGATGATGAAAAAAGGTGGTCTAGGGTTCACCATTCCTGGGGAACTGAACTAGGCGCAATGATGCATGTTGTCGCTCGGAGAGGGGACAGGCACAAATGCAAGCACTACACCCAACCAGTTCGGTGAGACTTAGATGTTAGCGAAAATTCAAGATGAAACTGGTTCCATTTGGAGATTGTAGAATCTTGCGATGATGTTTGAACAGACAAAGAGCTGTTCAAATTGTCTAAACCTATGTGCCTGGTCCAGATAGATATGCAAAGCGCGTACTGGACACAACAAAGGCTGGGTTTCCTTCTTCAGAGGAAAAAGCTTGCAGGTTCACCACTTGGTCCCTAAAGGGATCAGTGGGAACATTGGGCACATATCCGGGCTGGGTCTCAGGACAACGTGAGAGTAGGCCAGACCGAATTCCACGCACTGATCACTAATTGAGAAGGCCTGTAGGCCCCCCACCCTCTTGAGCGCAATCAGAAGGGCCGTTTTCATAGAGAGAGCACTAAGCTCAACTGATTTTAATGGCTCAAATGGTTCTATCTGTAAGCCCGAAAGGACCACAGAAAGATCCCAAGAGGGGATGAAGCATGGTCTGAAGAGGGGATGAAGCATGAAGCTTGGATTCAACCTCCAAGCACCTCTCAGGAACCTAATTATGAGGCTGTGCTTACAGAGAGATCTGCCATCCACAAGGTCATGGTTCGCAGCAATGGCAGCGACGTAAAGCCACATCTCTGACGCAAGGCCACATCTTTTTTTTTTTTTTTTTTTACCATTATTTATATAGCGCTTTTTACAATGTAGATTGTGTCAAAGCAGCTTTACAGTGATAACTGGTACATTATTTTGGCTGCACAGCAGCTCGTAAGGAATAGTGTCAATGCAGGCAGATCAAAGCACTGTTGAATATCAAATGTCAATTGTCAAGTGTCCCCAACTAAGCAAGCCAAAGGCGACAGCGGCAAGGAACCCAAACTCCAACAGGTGACATCAGGTGGCAAACAGGTGTTAAAATGGAGAAAAAACCTTGGGAGAAACCAGGCTTAGTCGGGGGGCCAGTTCTCCTCTGGCGAACAGTGCTTTGTTACGACTCAGGTTGCTATCATAAGTCAGATATGATCGCAACATTCAAAGTGTTTAATTCAGTTCCATCCAGTTGAGGATCGTATTCATCACACCGGTATGGACGGTTGTTGAGGAGATGTGCCACTGGTTGTCATGTTGATGAGGCCTTCATAGTGGATGATCTAGTTGACTCAATCTCTGCTGATACTTCAGGGCTGTGTTGTGGTTGTGTCATGGTGCAGGTCCTCGATCTCACCCGGATACGGCCCGGATCCGGCTGACTACGGTAAACCTCGGGATAAACAGAAAGACTAATATTAGCGTAGATGCCATTCTTCTTCTGATGTAACGAGTACATCTGGTGTTATTGGAAGTGTTCCCGGTTCCGGCTGACCTAATTTATGCAGCCTAATAATCCTTTAACGGATTTGAAAAAATAAATTGATAATGTGTTATGTGTATGCCAGGTTAAAGAGATGTGTTTTTAGTTTAGATTTAAACTGACAGAGTGTGTCTGCTTCCCGAACAATGCTAGGAAGATTGTTCCAGAGTTTAGGTGCCAAATAGGAGAAGGATCTACCACCTGCAGTTGATTTTGATATTCTAGGTATTATTAGCTGGCCTGAATTCTGAGATCGTAATAGACGCGAAGGACTATAATGCATTAAGAGCTCGCTCAGGTACTGGGGAGCTAAACCATTTAGTGCTTTGTAGGTAATTAGCAAGATTTTAAAATCTATACGATGTTTAACAGGAAGCCAATGCAGTGTTGACAGAACCGGGCTGATATGGTCATATTTCCTAGTTCTAGTAAGAACTCTAGCTGCTGCATTTTGTACGAGCTGTAGTTTATTTATCAGGCGAGCAGAACAACCACCTAGTAGAGCGTTACAGTAATCTAGCCTTGAGGTCATGAACGCATGAACTAACTGTTCTGCATTTGTCATCGAGAGCATATGTCGTAATTTAGATATATTTTTAAGATGGAAGAATGCGGTTTTACAGATGCTAGAAACATGGCCTTCAAATGAAAGATTGGTATCAAAGAGCACACCCAGGTTCCTAACTGACGACGAAGACTTAACAGAGCAGCCATCAAGTGTTAGACAGTATTCTAGGTTATTACATGAGGAAGTTTTTGGTCCAAAAATTAGAATATCTGTTTTTTCTGAATTTAGTAGTAGGAAATTACTGGTCATCCAATTTTTTATATCAGCTATGCATTCCGTTAATTTTGTGAATTGGTAAGTTTCGTCAGGGCGCGAAGAAATATAGAGCTGAGTATCATCAGCGTAACAGTGAAAACTAACACCATGCTTCCTGATGATATCTCCTAAGGGTAGCATGTACAGAATGAAAAGCAATGGTCCTAGTACCGAGCCTTGCGGTACTCCATATTCAACTTGTGATCGATATGAACTCTCTTCATTTACTTCTACAAACTGATAACGGTCAGATAAGTATGATTTGAACCATGACAATGCAATTCCACTAATGCCAACATAATTTTCGAGTCTATTTAAAAGAATATTGTGATCAATAGTGTCAAATGCAGCACTAAGATCCAGTAACACTAATAGAGAGATACAACCACGATCTGATGATAAGAGCAAATCATTAGTAACTCTAATGAGAGCAGTTTCAGTACTATGGTATGGTCTAAATCCTGACTGGAAATCCTCATAGATACTATTTCTTTCTAAAAAGGAACATAGTTGTGATGATACTGCCTTTTCTAGTATTTTTGACAGAAAAGTGAGATTTGAGATTGGCCTGTAATTGACTAATTCTCTAGGATCAAGTTGTGGTTTTTTAATAAGAGGTTTAATAATAGCCAACTTAAAAGTTTTTGGTACGTATCCTAGTGATAAAGATGAATTAACGATATTAAGAAGAGGATCTATGACCTCTGGAAGCATCTCTTTCAATAGCTTAGTTGGTATAGGGTCTAACATACATGTTGTCGATTTTGACGATTTAACAAGTTTAGACAGTTCTTCCTCTCTTAAAGGAGTAAATGAATTGAATTTTTCCTCAGGGATACTACAATGCACCGTCTGACGCAATACTGTAGTAGACGGTTGCGTGGTTATAATTTTTTTTCTAATATTATCAATCTTGCAAGTAAAGAAGTTCATGAAGTCATCGCTGCTGTGCTCTTTGGAAACATCAGAAGTTGAAGTTTTATTTCTTGTTAATTTAGCCACTGTATCAAATAAATAACTAGGGTTTTGTTTATTTTCTTCTAAAAGTTTTGAAAAATAGGCAGATCTAGCAGATTTTAAGGCCTTTCTGTACTCAACCATTCTCTCCCTCCACAAAATGCGAAATACTTCTAGTTTTGTTTTCTTCCAGCTGCGTTTCATTTTTCTGGCTGCTACCTTTAGGGCCTGAGTGTGCTCGTTGTACCATGGCGTTGGATTAATTTCCTTAATCTTTTTTAAACGCAAAGGAGCAACTGAGTCTAATGTGCTTGAAAAGACAGAGGCAATAGTTTCCGTTGCAACATCGAGGTCTTCTAAGCTGTCTGGCATGCTAAGGCGATGAAACTGATCAGGAAGATTATTTATAAAGCGTTCTTTAGTGGTAGAAGTGATGGTTCTACCAAATTTATGGCAGGGAGGCAGTTTAGCTGTTTTGACTAAATGTAGTATACACGAGACTAGGTAATGATCTGAGATGTCGTCACTCTGCTGCAGAATTTCAACGGCATCAATATCAATTCCATATGACAATATTAGATCTAAGGTATGGTTACGACAATGAGTGGGTCCTGACACGTGTTGTCTAACACCAATAGAGTTTAGAATATCTGCAAATGCCAATCCCAATGAGTCTTTTTCATTATCTACATGGATATTAAAGTCACCAACAACAAGTACTTTATCTGCTGCTAGTACTAACTCCGACAGAAAATCAGCAAATTCTTTGATAAAGTCTGTATGGTGTCCTGGTGGCCTGTATACAGTAGCCAACACAAATGTCAACTTACATAATGTTACGTAAAGTACCATCACTTCGAAGGAATTATATTTGAGAGACTTTTGACTAATACTATAAATATTACTATAAATTACAGCAACACCTCCTCCTTTGCCTTTCTGACGAGGATTGTGTCGATAATCATAACCTTGAGGGCTAGACTCATTTAAAGTAATGTAATCGTCCGGTTTTAGCCAAGTTTCTGTCAAACACAGCATATCTAGATTATTGTCTGTGATAATATCATTTACAATAAGTGATTTTGATGAAAGGGATCTAATATTTAACAACCCAAGCTTTATCATTTGTTTATCATTACTATCTCTATTTTTTATTTGTTGAACATCAATTAAATTTTTACCATTAAATGGGTTTGGAAGTTTTTTGTTTTTACTAATTCGGGGTACAGACACAGTCTCTATGTGATAATATCTAGGTGTAAGAGTTTCTATGTGTTGGGAATTATCTGACTTCTGTAACGTGAGGCAGCTAGCAGACGGTCGGTTTAGCCAGTATGTCTGCTTCCTGACCTGGGCCACAGTTTGTCATGTTTCAGCTCTAAGACTAAGTGCCATATTACTAGAGAGAAGAGCAGCACCATCCCGAGAGGGATGAATACCATCTCTTTTCAACAGGTCAGGTCTGCCCCAAAAACTTTTCCAATTGTCTATAAAACCTATATTATTTTGCGGACACCACTTAGACAGCCAGCCATTGAGTGATGATAATCTGCTAACTATCTCATCACTCCGACGAACAGGAAGGGGACCAGAGCAAATTACTTCTCCTGACATTGTATTTGCGAGTTCACACACGTCTTTAATGTTAATTTTAGTGATCTCCGACTGGCGAAGTCGAACATCATTAGTGCCGACGTGAATAATAATTTTAGAGTATTTACGATTAGCATTAGCCAGCACTTTTAAATTTGCTTTGATGTCAGGTGCTCTGGCTCCCGGCAAACATGTGACTATGGTGGCTGGTGTCTCTATTTTCACGTTCCGTGTAATCGAATCGCCAATAACTAGGGCACTTTCAACAGGATTCTCAGTGGGTGCGTCACTGAGTGGGGAGAACCTGTTTGATGTTATTATTGGAACGGAAAAGTGGTGTTTTCCGCGGCTAGGCCGCCTCACCGTTACCCAAGTGCCCTGCTGCACGGGCTCTACAGCCGGAACCGAACAATGTACAGAGTTCACTAAGCTAATCGCATCCAAAACAGTATCTGAAGCCCTTGCGTTCTTACTATCCTCGATTAAAGTTTGGATGCGTGTCTCTAATTCTGAGATTCTCTCTGTCAGCCTGACTATTTCCCTACATTTATGACATGTAAATCCCTCGTCGCTGACAGAGAGAGCTATACTGAACATGTGGCAAATGGAACAGGTAACAATGCTAGGAGAGGATGACATGACTCACCGTGTTTGTAGACTGATCCGAGTTACCACAGCTGTTTGATGAGCGCGTTGAAAAGGAGCGCGCGAGAGACTGATGACAAGTTAACAAGCTAGCGAGATGCAAACGCGTTGTAACAGCAATTTAGATTCAAAGATTTAAAGCTAGCGACGTCAGATTAATGTAGTCATCTCTGTGGGTCTTCGCCTCTGGAAGAACACCATACAGTGAACACGTACCACTTTAGAGTGGAGAGCTGCCTGGTATAAGGGACTCTCACTTGAGTGATGGTGTCTATCATTGCTGGTGATAGGCCTCTGAGGTTCACCTCGTCCCATCCAGGGACCAGACGTAGAGGTTCCAGAGGTCTGGGTGCGGGTGCCAGATTGTGCCCAGATTCGCCAGGGAGGGGCTGATGCCATGAGTGTGAGCTCCATAAACCAAGTCTGGTTGGCCCAGTACGGGGCAATCATTAAGACTTGTTCGTCGTCCTCCCTGACCTTGCACCATGTCTGTGTGATGAGGCTCACTGGGGGAAACACATATTTGCGTAGGCCTCTGGGCCAGCTGTGTGATAGTGCATCCATACCAAGGGGACAATCGGTCAGGGAGTACCACCGAGTGCAATGGGTGGATTCGTGGGAGGCAAACAGGTCCACCTTTGCTTCCACAAAATAGGCTCCAATTCAGCTGGACCATCTGGAGATGGAGTCTCCATTCTCCACGGGTGAGTTGCAATGTGCAACAGGAGTGTAGACCACCTTGATGGTTGATGTACACTACAGTCGCTGTGTTGTCCATCCAGACCAATACATGCCTGCCCAGAATCAACGGCTGAAGCCTCCTCAGGGCCAAAAGCACAGCCAGCAACTCTAGGCATTTGATGTGTCAGTGCAGACGGGGACCTGTCCAGGAGCCTGAAACTGCAAGCCCAATGCATTCAGTGCCCCAGCCTGTCTTGGAGGTGTCTGTTGTGACAACAACACGCATGGACACTTGTCCTAAGGGAATCCCTGCCCGTAGAAATGCAAAGTCTGACCAAAGGCTGAAAAGGCAGTAACAGATTGGCATGATAGCCATGTGATGTGTGCCGTGGCGCCATGCCCATCTTGGGTCTCAAGTCTGAAGCCAATGTTGTAGCAGTCTCTTATGTATTAATTTGAGTGGCGTGGCCACAGCTGCGGAATCCATATGCCCTAGGAGCCTCTGAAAGTATTTCAGTGGAACTGCTGTCCTGTGCTTGAACAAATTCAAGCAATTCAGCATTGACTGAGCACGGTCTTGAGAGAGCTGTCATGGTAACGGAGTCCAGAGAAAAGCATTTTGAACGGGAGCCAAAAAAGGGTCAGATTCAAAACACAAATCCAGGATTGTCTCAGACCACCCTTCTTGAGTACAATTAAGTAAGGGCTGTAGAAACCCTTCTTCAACTCAGCTTGGGGGACAGGCTCTACCACGCCCTTCACTGAAGGTACGCAATCTCCTGCCACAGGACAGTCATGCACTTGCCTCAACTGAGGTAAGGAGAACACCACTGTACCCGAGCAGACACCTGGCAAACTGAATTGCATAACCGAGCCGTATTGTCCTGACCAATCAGCGTGACATGTAGGGGAGCACTAGCCACACACACACACAAGTGCTGCACGAGTGGTTCTAAACTAAAGGTTTTCTGGGGTCTGCCATGTTGGGAGCTGTCAAAGACAATCCCCCCATACTGTCGTTACGACACACGTTGTAGTGAACAACAGAAAGGGAACTATATTTATTATGTAAACAAGGCATTATCTACTCAATATCCATGTAAAACAGCATCCTTCACATGTGCAAAAATGTGTTTGGTTGGGCGCTGGGAATGCTGCTTTACAGCGGACCATTTAAATTTAGCAGTGTAACTTTTATATTTAGTTGACTGCATTTTAGTTTGATGATGAATGGCTGAAATGTCAAGTTAGCAACACTAGAACTGATATGTTTTCTGTGCGCGTGTGAGGCGCCTGCAATCAGCTGAATTTCATCAAATAAAGATAGGCCTAGCCTATATATAAAGAAAACAAATATAATGCATTAGTGTTTCACAAAAAACGAGTTTTTTCTTTTGTTAATCTGTTAATTATTTAAGTGAAATAGGCTATATTTTGTGTAGTCCTATTTATTTTATTCCTTTAGTTAATTTTATTCTGATTTTCTCGGTTCACAGAAGCGCTGTGTGATGTGACAATGTGTGAATCCTCATGTTCTCCTGTTTATGCTATAAAAAATAAAGAGGAAAGGTTGTTTTCAATCTAAACATATATAGTAGTCAACATTTGAAGTGGATCAAAAAAGTTAATCAAAGTTGTCCTAAGAACTAAGTTGTCCTGAGAAGAGGGTTTTGATCCACTTCATCTACTACTGTAGATTAATGCATTAAACAGGCATCTTTAAATGTTGCATCTCGTCTGCTTTTTTAGTTTCTCGTGCCGCATTTTATAATGCTGTGTCAAGTTAAAAATTAATGTTTTGAAAACACGTCTCATCACCCTGCTCTCTTTTCCATTTTGTTTTGCATTTTAAAAGTGCAAGCATGTTTCTTAATTTATCTCAATACAATTTTAAAGCCCTCACTATCTTTTATAATATATGCATAGACAAAATAAATACATATGCCTATATGTCTACAGGACAGTATGTTGACAAGTTTCAATAAACCATTATTGATGCAAGAGCTGATAAGGTAATAATAAGGCTGTTTAACAAAATCGATACTGTGCTTAGTAACTGTGTACATGTTACAATAAGACCTTGTGTCATGTACTGCTTTGAGACACAAAGTTTGAGAATCCAAGTGCAATAGTTTATTAGGGTAATCCAGACAAGAAGTCATTAACACAGGCAAAACAATCCAAAACAGACAGCAGGGCAGATAATAGGTAAAGGGTTAAAACCATGAAAGTGAAAACCAAAAGAGCACTTAGAAATGCAGTGTGAACAACATATAGGAATTTGCATTGAATGACTTATTTAACAGGCTTTATATAATCTGGGTTTAACTAATGAGCAACAGCTGGAAATAATCAGGGATAATGTGTCTGGGAAAACTGTTATGGGAGATGTAGTCCATGGTGGAATGACAATGGTCTGGGGAGGAGTGCCCTTTGCTGGATATCCTGGGTACACCAGCTGGTGACTGTGACACCTATAAATGTATCCCCGATTTCACAGACAAGGCTTAAGCTAGTCCTAGACTAAAGGAATCTTTAGGAATCTAAAATCTAAAAATCTTCTTCCACAAGGGAGTTTGGCGTCATGCCATTTGTTTCCAGAGGGGCTGGTAAAGAACACAACACACACATCTCCCAGACATTCTGTAGAATTCAACCAACCCAGATGACGACTTTGAAAATCCTGAAGTGTTTCCAGTTAAGTGTGCCATATGCATCAGATATTCAGCCAACGACCCGTGGGCATTGACTTCTGCGGCTGAGACTACAGATATAGCATTGCTGCCTTGGAACCAGAATTCCAGTAGTGTTTATTCTATGTGACAGAATAGGGCAAAGATCTACAGAGCATCTGGAAAAGAATGTTGAGTGGCCTTTCCGTAGTGCATCACTTTTAGTTTTTCAAGAGCAGCCTTACTCTTTCCAAAATCGATAAGAACCTTAAGTCATTTCAATTTTGAATTCGATGGAAAAATACAAGCTTCATATAAAATTAAAAACTGACCTCACTGACATCCAATCACTCAAATGCTCTGTGAGATGGTTTAAGTAGGTGGAGAAAGCAATTACATTGTGAATCAAGGTTCTTCAAGGTTGGTTTTTGGAAGGGCACAGACTACAAAGTTTCAAATGTATTCAACGGAGTTAATCCCTTTTAGAGTGCTTGGTGTCCATGTTAGTGCATGGTAAAAATTTATTTATTTTAGCATGCAGCAGATTAATTACACACATACAAAGTTGTAGGTTAAACATCTTTATTCAAGACTGCATCAAACCCCTTAATTCAACAGGGGTTTGTTTTTTTCCCTTTCACATGGTGTAGTAATTCAACTGCACCAGTGCATTTACAAAGTGTTATGGCCACAGGGAGGGATTATCAAAACTAGCACTATCCTACTACCTCTCCACCTTTCACTTTGTCCCTCTCCACCCTGATGGAGAGGCAGTTTATCATCTTGCCTCTGAGTGATTAGATAGGATTGAGCATTGCCATGCAGCTGAATGCATTGAGCATAGCATTCCAGAGAAGTGCATATGGGTTAATAGCCCAGAGAGTATACTATGGCAAGTTACTGTAATATACTTGGCAGCCAGTCCTGTATTAGCCCCAGCAGGGAGCTAAGGACAAGCCCTAATCTCTATTCAGCCCTGGCATTGTCCACATCTGCAATGGAACTCTCACAATAGACTAGTGCTCTTCACTTTGTATTACTTTTAGGGCCGGAAAGCGATTACATTTTTTAATCTAATTAATTACATGATGTGGCGATTAATAATTCTAATTAATTAACACAAATTTATCCCCAAAAGATAATTTGAAGTCATTATTGTGTAAAGCATTTTTTTTTTTTTTTTTTTTTTTGATTCAACATATAATTTATTACACAAACTTTTGGACCATGAGGTTGAGTAAATGATGACTGAATTAAATATTTTGGGTGATCTTGAATTTTATTTATTTATTCATTTATTATCAATATGGAAATATGAAATTGAAAGTAAACATATGGCATTAGCGCCATATTTCACTTTTTTAACTTTAGTTAATATGTAATGTTGCTGTTAGAGCATAAACAATGTCTGTAAAGTTACGACGCTCAAAGTTCAATGCAAAGGGAGATATTTTTAAAAAAATTCTCTGTTTAAGGACTAAAACAAACGGCTGGTAGGGACTACAATGAGCTTCTTCTTCCTAAAATGTACATAAACCCTGTCCCCGAGAACACACAACAAAGGGGTCGAGGCCATGTTGGGCTGCTTTAGAGAAGGGGAAGAGTTGTTGTGGTTGAGTGTTGTTAACATGCCGTCATTTTACACCAGACTGCTTCACAAACGAGGGTCAATTCAACGCTGGATTTGAATGTTTGCTGGATTTTTTTCACATAACAGCAAAATCAATGTCATTTTTTGTCAGACAGACAAAAGTAATACATCAATTGAAACTACAGAATGTCTTTTATTTGTGTACACTCCCAGTAAAAACAAATGTTGTGAAAAAAATAAAGAAAATTAACATGAAGCGCTAGCTGCAGTCTCTCTCTGAATGAAGTCCATTCTGATTATCCTCAGGAAATGAACTGTAACTTAGTGAATACTAATCACACAAACATGAGACATATGTCTAAAGGAATGTTGAAATGTCAGGTCTTTAATCATGTAAGTCAAATCGAAAACTAATATTCTCTGTTTATGTAATCTGTTTGAAAAGATAGAGCTGTCGTTGTTCGCGAGTCAGCTCATTATTCACTAATACGGCCATGGCCACGGAGCGCGCAAAGCTTACAAACGTAAATTCGGAGGCGATACATGCGACAGAGAGTGAACGCCCACATCAGCTCGGAAAAATGCATCAAGCTTAGTCAGATTCATGTACATCGTTTTGAGATGCAGTGGGAAATAATTCTGGAAGAATTTGCCTCAGAGAAATAGCACTTTCAGTTTCATTTCGATCGAGGATCAACTTGATCAAGCCGATGATTTTGAATGGTAAGTTTTTTTTTATTTTTAAGTTCTTTATTCTAATCGCGATATAGTGTCTGTTAAACGGCAAAAATACTTTTTAAATATGAATCCTGCAAGTTTTGTGTGTATCAGTGTGAATTAATGGAGCAGATCGACGCGCGGTTTCGTTTACTACACATAACTTACATTAGTAAATTGCCATAATAGCTATTCATAAACTATATTGCTATACTGAGATGAGTGAAATCAACTGAAATATGTAATAAATACTGAAATAAAATGTGTTAGCAATGTGTTAAACTGCACATTAACATTTAGGCTATATATCCCTCTACTGCATGGTGTTGCCATATGGCAACATACTCTTTGTGTTAATTTCCTTGCCACTGTCTCTTGAAGGGAACATTCTGTTTTTTTTTTTTGTTTTTTTTTTTGGTTTTGGTTTTTGGTAAGAGAAGACCTTAGTTTAGCCAATGATGTGCTTTGGTTAAGTCACATAACATGCTTTTTTTTTTTTCTGTGGCGTGATTTCTGACATCTCTTGTCGGTAGTTGCTGAAAGCAAACTAAAATGTCAGTAACAAACAAGGACCCACCCATGTCACATTCACAAAAAAATTGGTAAAATCATCATCTCACGTAAGTTATGATGGCATATTCACCACTCAAGAAAGTTTTTATAAAATTAGTTTTTGGTAAATCAATAAAATTTCTGTGTTGCCAAATGGCAACACTGTACAATAATGGAATGACATTATTGTAATAGGTTAGCTAGCCAGCAAAGGTCAGCTGCAGTCTGTTAAGCTGTAACAGCTGTAGTCATATGTTAAGGACTGCCATGCCATTTGTATTATGGATTAAATCAACATCGGAGACCTGCCTGCCCACTGCCACCTCAGCCAGTACTACTGGACCAGACCTAACACTGGCCTACCATGGTGTCTCAAAAAGGCAGGTGCAAGTGGCTGTAAGTATATTGTTAGGGTGAAGTGCACCAAATGTGATGTGTACCTGTGCCTCACCTCTAAAAAAAACTGCTTTTTGAAGTCTGGTATAGAAAAAAGGTGAAGTTTCAAGGATTATGGGGGGTTCATGTTCATAACCTTCCTCTCATAAGATTGCGTAATGTTGAATTACGTTTTATGAACTGCAATGTTTTTGCTTTTATGTCAGTGTGTTATGATACACGATAAACAGTATTATATTTGTTTTTAACTGTCTAAATTTGCAATTTAAAAAATATTCATGAAAAACATAATGAAATTCAAAGAATATAAAGCATTATTCAGCAAAAGAGAATGGAATAAATAAAAGCACAAGATGTTGGAAAGTACAGTGGGTACGGAAAGTATTCAGACCCCCTTAAATTTTTCACTCTTTGTTATATTGCAGCCATTTGCTAAAATCATTTAAGTTCATTTTTTTCCTCATTAATGTACACACAGCACCCCATATTGACAGAAAAACACAGAATTGTTGACATTTTTGCAGATTTATTAAAAAAGAAAAACTGAAATATCACATGGTCCTAAGTATTCAGACCCTTTGCTGTGACACTCATATATTTAACTCAGGTGCTGTCCATTTCTTCTGATCATCCTTGAGATGGTTCTATACCTTCATTTGAGTCCAGCTGTGTTTGATTATACTGATTGGACTTGATTAGGAAAGCCACACACCTGTCTATATAAGACCTTACAGCTCACAGTGCATGTCAGAGCAAATGAGAATCATGAGGTCAAAGGAACTGCCTGAAGAGCTCAGAGACAGAATTGTGGCAAGGCACAGATCTGGCCAAGGTTACAAAAAAATGTCTGCTGCACTTAAGCTTCCGAAGAGAACAGTGGCCTCCATAATCCTTAAATGGAAGACGTTTGGGACGACCAGAACCCTTCCTAGAGCTGGCCGTCCGGCCAAACTGAGCTATCGGGGGAGAAGAGCCTTGGTGAGAGAGGTAAAGAAGAACCCAAAGATCACTGTGGCTGAGCTCCAGAGATGCAGTCGGGAGATAGGAGAAAGTTGTAGAAAGTCAACCATCACTGCAGCCCTCCACCAGTCGGGGCTTTATGGCAGAGTGGCCTGACGGAAGCCTCTCCTCAGTGCAAGACACATGAAAGCCCGCATGGAGTTTCCAAGACTCCAAGATGGTGAGAAATAAGATTCTCTGGTCTGATGAGACCAAGATAGAACTTTTTGGCCTTAATTCTAAGCGGTATGTGTGGAGAAAACCAGGCACTGCTCATCACCTGTCCAATACAGTCCCAACAGTGAAGCATGGTGGTGGCAGCATCATGCTGTGGGGGTGTTTTTCAGCTGCAGGGACAGGATGACTGGTTGCAATCAAGGGAAAGATGAATGCAGCCAAGTACAGGGATATCCTGGACGAAAACCTTCTCCAGAGTGCTTAGGACCTCAGACTGGGCTGAAGGTTTACCTTCCAACAAGACAATGACCCTAAGCACAAAGCAAATAACGAAGGAGTGGCTTCACAACAACTCCATGACTGTTCTTGAATGGCCCAGCCAGAGCCCTGACTTAAACCCAATTGAGCATCTCTGGAGAAACCTAAAAATGGCTGTCCACCAACGTTTACCATCCAACCTGACAGAACTGGAGAGGATCTGCAAGGAGGAATGGCAGAGGATCCCCAAATCCAGGTGTGAAAAACTTGTTGCATCTTTCTCAAAAAGACTCATGGCTGTATTAGATCAAAAGGGTGCTTCTACTAAATACTGAACAAAGGGTCTGAATACTTAGGACCATGTGATATTTCAGTTTTTCTTTTTTAATAAATCTGCAAAAATGTCAACAATTCTGTGTTTTTCTGTCAATACGGGGTGCTGTGTGTACATTAATCAGGAAAAAAAAAAAGAACTTAAATGATTTTAGCAAATGGCTGCAATATAACAAAGAACAAAAAATTTAAGGGGGTCTGAATACTTTCCGTACCCACTGTATGTATAAGGTGTTGTTTATAATTACTGCTAAAGCTTATAATAGCACCAACTGATTCAATACAAACAACATTTCTGAGGGAAAATATTAACTATATACACTTACACTTATTCTAAGTTATTTCCACTATTGTATGTTGTTGCTGTATGGCAACATATCACAAAATACCTTAAAATATTTTTTTTTTTTCCAAAAATTTTTTTTACAGCACTTCAAGTCATTCTAAGAAAATAAAAAGTGTTTTTCCGTTTCCTGTTTTCTTGTGTATGATCTTAGACTGCTTATCATGATCGTGTTTGTTTGCTGCCTGCCCTGTTGATTCTCTGCCTGTTTACTGGATTACTCTACCTTGTCTGCTGCTTGCCCTGACCCATTGCCTGTCCCCGTTTACAATTCATCTCTGCCTTGGACATTGTTACTGCTGGTGCTTGACCCTTGCCTGTACGATTACGATTATCTTAATAAATCCTGCATTTAGATCCTCAGCCTTCGTGTCCCTGTGAAGTTCGTGACAGTCATTATAAAGTGTTATTGAAAGTATATTAAAATAGAAAAACATTATTTTAAATTGTAATAATATATTTTATAGTATTGCTGTTTTTTTGTTTTTTGTTTTTTTTTATTAAATTAATGCAGGTTTGACGAGCATAAGAGTTCTTTCAAAAATAGTAATATGTGTCCAATCATTTGACCAATACACTGTCAGAAAAAATGTGCAAAATTTGTACCTTTAGGGGTCCAACGGCGTGTCACTAGGGCAGTACCCTCAGTGGGGGTACATATTGTTGGGTACATATTGGTACCCTTACAGTTTACCTTTCAAAGACAAATATGTACCATTGGTGAACAAATTGTACCTTGTAGTGCTATGGTACCATAATGTACCCCTAAAAATGGTACAAATTTGTCCTTTTAAGGGTACTGCCCCAGTGACAAGCCCTTTGTACCTCATGATGGCACATTTGTACCCCACACAACATATTAAAAAGGCCATAATGCTGTTTTACCACATTTATTAAGTAACATTAAAAATATTACAATCTCACAATTTCATGCACAGATTTCAAAGAAAAAAAACAAAACATTTTAAACATTGTATCACAATGCGTCATCAATATTGCAGGATGCATTTACATATTGATCAATTTCACATTTCCAAAAACAGTACACACATTACCTGTAACTCTTTAAAACATTAAACAGTACTACAAATTTCATTTTAATTGTACATTTTAAACATTCTTGTGAATCACAATTTATCATAGACTTAGTATGTTTCAAGGGTCCAAAAGTCCATCTTTTGTCCTGGTTAAATTATATTCATGTATGCATGGAAGTGTGAAGCATAAGACATTGCATTTAAAAGCTCACCACACAATAGCCAAAAGAGTTTGAAAACAAAGGTGTGTGGTTGCATCTTATACTCCATCTTATACTCCAGATGCATATTATACTCCATTCATGTATGCATGGAAGTGTGAAGCATAAGACAATGCATTTAAAAGCTCACCACACAGAAGCCAAAAGAGTTTGAAAACCAAGGTGTGTGGTTGCATCTTATGAATATCCATTCACATGACCTTCAATTGAGGATGCATCCTGGCCAACGACTGCAAACTCCTGTTGGAGACAAATTAAAAATTAGTACAACCTCAAATGCACAATTACATTTTTTCTTAACTTTCCATTTTTGTAACCACAATAGAATAAAAATTTAAATCAAGGCTGATTCACACCAAGGACAATAACTACAACCATAAAATTATATAACATAATTCTCACTTTCATTCTTTAACAATAGTGATAACAGTACCATAACTGTAACAATAATGACACAAGAGGAACAATATCACTGGAATCACTTTTGGGGGAACTTTTTTTCCAACTGATGAACAAAAACATTGGAAGCCAATCAGAAATAAAGCGCTCAAGCATTTAGCTGCAGCACTTGCTTAAAATGGAGATCTTCCCTTTCCTGCAAATGCTAAAATAGTTATTACCAGGGGTGGTGGGTGAGGGTCAGTCAGGACAGTTTGTAGCAACACAGTGTTATAGGGATAGTTCACCCAAAAATAAAAATTCTGTCATTTACTCACAGTCATGTTGTTCCAAACCCATAAGCCTTTTGTTCATTTTTATATATTTGAAAATATTTTTAATGAAATCTAAGCAATTTCTGTCCCTCCACAGACAGCTACAGAACTAAAAGAGTTCATAAAGAAACTCAATTGGTATGATGTACAGATTTTATTTAGGCTTTTAATTATTGATCAGCAAACATACACAACCTCAAACGAACCTGCGCAATGCGCAAGAACAAACATCTTGCTGAAGCTTAAACTTGATGTGTAACATACGAGAATGAACCCTACTGGTTCTCGCACGTCAAACAAACATGCTTGAGCTTCCGTTTAACACAACTGATGTGTGTGTTGATGAGTGTTTATATGTGAATAAAAGCCTAAATTAAATCTATTCATATAAAGTGATCATGTCCCTTTTTAGAAAATTTGGACTAAACTGCTAGATTCATATGGGTTATTTTTAAGATCTCTTTATGAACATTTTGAAGCATCAAAGTGGTAGTTCCATAGCTGTTAATGGAGGGACAGAAATCACTCAGATTAAAAATATCTACATTTGTGTTACGAAGATGTACAGGTTTGGAACAACATGGCTGAGTAATTAATGACATTCATTTTTGGGTGAACTAACCCTTTAAACTATAAGAATACACACCTGTGACAGGCTCCTGGAGTTTCTTCAGATAGCCTCACTCTCCTTGCTCTTTCTGACCTCATCTTCAAGAGCCAGAGGTGCAAGCAGAGGTGCTGAGTTTATGTCTGAGGGACTGGTGCCAAGATTGCAAACACAGAGGGTAAAAACAAATCAGATCAAAAGGTAAACCAACCCTTTTTATTTATTTATTTATTTTATGTATAACAGTATCCATCAACTTCTGTTCATTAGAACTTATGAGATGTCCTCTATACACTGATCTGGACTTTTCACATAATATAAAGTCTGTACAATTAACTTACATTGCCATCTTCCAGATCCTTATGGAAAGGGTATCTGAAAGGATAAAAGGAAAGGATACCTGAAAGCTGAATTAAAACAGTTGGCCCTAAGAAACTCCTGAGGTGTAAAACAAAATACTTAATTTACTTTTATTACTTATAAAGCACCATAAATACTTTAAATGTACTGTATATAGGTGAAGCAGTGGTGAATAGTTTAAACATTATGGAACATAACTGACTTGCATTGTAACCTAGGAGGATTTCTGACATGTTTCTTTGTCGATTCTGGTCTGAAGATCTCTGTGAAATGGAGAATGACGTTGTAGCAGGCAGTGACATATTCATATTGTTACCGATGTACATATTAAGGGGAAAAAAAACGTAATATTATACTTACATTTCTGTAGTCAAAGGCTGCTGATAGCATTTGTTGCACTGCAAATATGACCCACTGAGGGTAAACCAAAGCATTTGTACACAGAGTGCTCACAACTGTACCCCAACCGTACCCTTTTTTTCTGACAGTGTACTGTAATTTAAAATATAGGCCTATGCAAAATTTTCACATGATGTGCAATAATACGTGCATGCATAGGATCACAAAAATCATGTTTTATGTTGAGAGTGGATATTATATTAACATTAATACAATAGCTGATATGATCCTGTTATCAGCATGCTCACAGAGGTTTTTTTTTTTTTTTTTTTTTTATCTCACAGATTTGAGAATCATAAGCCACATTTCCACTGAAATTACCCAGAACAATTTGTCCCAATTTGTGAACTTTTTTCCTAGGATCCTCTTTCCCCCCAGTCCTATTGCTAGCTGCATTTCCATAGCGGTCTAAAGTGCCGTGAAGATTAGTCCGGTGCAAAGGACTGCGTGCGACTTTCTAGTTCCCGCTGGATTTCGTCCTCCGCATATAAGCTTAATAAAGCCTGAACCTCATCGTCAATCCATCTGTCGTATTTTTTAAACTCCATTGTTGATTCGGATAGCAAACAACTCTTACTGCACGCATCGCAATGGTTGAAATAAAATGCAGTGTGGAGTCAACCAATCAAAATGCTGCGTGAACTCAACCAATCAGCATGTTCAGCGCAAGTACCACTCCCGAAAGTTCCTGAACTTTGAAAAAGTACTACCTAGTGAGCAGGTACTTTCAGAGGGGGAATTTTTTAACCGGAACTTCATTTAAACTCTGGTTCCTGCGGTCGAAACACACCGAATACCACCCCAAAGTTTCTCTCTCTCTCTCTCTCTTTCTCTCTCTCTCTCGTGCAGAAAAACCAAATGCCTGGAATGTGATGTTCACATATATCTTGAACACGATTTATTTCCATGTATAACTGTGTACTCAAAATGTGTCTTTGACTCTCATTTATATAGTTACTATATTCTAAATAAACTACAAACAAAAAATAATATATATTTCTTTTGTCATTGCATCCTTTCTTAGTTCACTCAGTCACACTCCTCACTAAATGGCTTATTATGCAGCTCATTAGGGGCAGGGTCTTAATCCCTCAGGTGTGAATCACAGCATTATTCATGAAGATTCACGCCTCTTCGCTTCCTAAACAAAAAGTGTCTTAGAAATTTAAAATCAATACATTGTTTTATGTGTTTAAGATTATTTTTACATCACTGTGAAGCAAAAACTCTAGGTTAAAATATACAGTTCCCAAAAGTCTTGTGAAAAAATGTTTAGTATGTGTTTTGAGGCCTATATTTCCCCCCCCCCCAAAAAAACACACATATACACTGTAAAAAAATATTTTATGGTGAAGTAAATACTACAAAAAAAAAAAAAAAAAAAAAATGTAATTTTTACATGAAAAAGTTAGTTCAGGCAAGAATTTAAAAAAACTAAGTAAAGTCTATAATAGTACTCAATTTAAGCTTGTTAAAATTAAAGCGTAAGTATATACATTATAAAATTAAGTAAAACTACTTTTCTGATATTGGTGTTCCCATCATGCACTGGGGCCTGAATAATTAATAAGGTTGATTTTTCGCTGTTTTCCAGCTGTTTTTACACGGTTTTATCATTGCTTTTGTGGTTATATTTAGTAACTTGCCATTTTGTGACATTTGGACATTTTCTATTCAAAACAGCACATTCACACTCAAAAACGATCCATCGAATGTTACCGTCATTGTGTATTGTGTACAGGTGCCGTGTTACTTTTAATATGTAGATATGGTGTCTACACAATATCTATTGTATTATTTATTTAGATGTTTCTAAGTAAAGTATACACTTTAAAAGCAGTTTAATTCAGTGTTATATTGTTTGAATAATATGTATTGCAAAATAAATTTCAACTAAGTAGAAATTACTTAATCTTTTACTGGTCAAGTTAAAATGACTTATTTTCTTTGTTAATTTTACTTCACTTAGTTAAGTTGAGTTACTTAATTCCATATTTGAAATTTACTTTACTTATTGTTTTTTACAGTGTATGGAATTTCTTTAAAAATTACAAACATGTACATACTTGTTGCTCACATTATTGTAGCCTAGTTTCTGCTGAATACAGTGTAATGAGACATTTGTCATTAATATGTTTATAATCAACTGAAAAAAGCACAAATGTTAGGGCATGTCAAAACTACACCAGGACCCCAAATCAGCCTCAGACCCCAGAGGGTTAAATCATGTCAGTTGATCTATAACGCATGATGGGTGCTGCCACCGCAGTTCAGAGAATCGGACCTGTCCGAGTAAAGCCTAAATTCACCAATTTCTCCCGAAATAAAAGTATGGTGTTGGTGAACTGGGAAAAGAACAGAGTAAACTTTATAGTTAACTGCACAATGTGTATCTGCACATATATACGTATAAACACATATTTACAGTTAGTGGAGTGGCTAGACCTGCTCAAGCAGAACTTCCCCTCCTTGGTTTTTCCCACATTTAGCAATATATTGTCCATAATCCCAACTTTCCCCAATGTCAGATTTAATTAATTTTCCATGTTTGCAACCATTTGAAGTTTAAAGATGGTGCATGCAGTTAGCTTGAGAAATGAGAAAATATCATACCCATGAGATGATCTGGATTTTCAGTTAAAAGACAGGAGCAGCTGGAATGCATTTCTAGCATCTCCCTTCTGAAACCCTATCTCAGTCCAGATTTCAGAGCATTTTTTAGTATCAAAATAAAAATGAAAGTCTTGGCTTGAAATAAGCATAACATATTTTAGCATAAATAAATAAATAAATAAATAGTTGAGTGACAGCAGCTTACACAGTACCAGTCTGACAGCTAAGGACTTCACTGACAACTGCCTGCAGAATTTCAGTCAACAAATGGACACTGGACATTACAATGGATAACTGGGAGACGTACAGTATGTGGAAAGAGTTGAACAGTGCTGTTTAGCTAGTGACATCGGGATCAAGAGTGGCTGTTCTTTTGAGGGTAATGGGGGTGAAAATATACAGTATCTTGTGCAGCTTAACTGCACCAAAAGAATCTGCAGAGAAAACATATAAAGAAATCTGGAATATTTTACAAACACATTTCATGGAGCGTATTCACTTACGTTTACACCATAAGTGCAATCAACAAAAGACAAAATCTGTATTGAAGCACCTGGCCAAGCTCTGGAGGTTTCTAAGGATTTAATTGGTCTTGTCAAAAACATGGCTGAAACTATGCACAATGCTGAAACAAACACTAACACTTAACCCTAACCATAACCTTAGTAATTTGATTTTTTGATTGAATTTAACACTTGATTTAACACTTGATTGATGTGGATTTATAAGCATGTATATTTCAGCACTTATTTTTCATTTTCATTTTATATTCTATATTTTTCATATTTCATTTTATATTTCATTTATATTCGCCCAAGTGCGAACAGGTGTGCAGATTGAATGAATGTCCATAGAAGCTAATGACTGTTGGGAAAAATGAAACAAGAAAAACACAGGAAACTAGTAACTGAGGAATACAAACTCTAGCCCTAGGGTGTTTCTACATCGCTCACAGTAAAAGAACATCTGTCGACCCTTAAGGCGAATTTGATGTACTCGGCCAGCACCCAGCAGGAGTTTCCCAGGGGCACCAGTCAGATCTCATCGTCCAAACTGATCCCTCCATGAGCGTGATGTCATTGTAGATTGTGAGATGGCTGGTACTGATGAACTCCTCCACGTACGTCTCCAAGTCTTTTCCTCCTTGAAACATAAAATCATAGCTTCCCATTGGAGCAGTGTTAATGAATGCAATCTCCATTTAAATCCTTTTCATATACTGTATTAAATCCTTTTCAAGGTCCAGTATTCTGTGACATTTAGTCCAGATGATAATGAGAAAAAATACAAAGGTTCCAAAACAAAGGTATTTATTAAATAAAACAAACTCAGGTAAACCAGAGGTATGAAAAAGGCAACAGTGTGTAGACACAACATTCACACTTTATATTAGGTATCCTTAAATACTATGTACATATATAGTATAAACAAGTACAATGTGCAGGTAAGGTTAGGGACAGGTTTGGTGGTATGGGTAGGTTTAAGGGTATATATATATATATATATATATACATACAAATAAATACTGTAAATGCCTGACAATCTTGCCGATAAAGCTTTGATTCTATATGACTCTATTTCTGTAGGCCTACGTCAGTAGGTGGCATTAAATGAATCAACTTCACTTCAAGGAAATTTAACATATTAGGCTAGAATATTTCATTTCAGCTAGTCATTGATTTTTTTTACTAAGTTTGATTATAAATGTAATTATTGGTGTTTTCTTGAGGAATGATAATAGTAGGTAGGCCTACAGAACGTTAAGTGAGTATAAAGAAGTAATAATAAATCTTATATATTCTTTGAACATATTGATAAAATTATTAAACTTCATTCAAATGTTGTTGTAATGGGGTGTGTGACTGTAGCAAATGCACAACGAATAGAGTATCCAAAAGAAACACTTAATTCAAAAACAAAACAAACACACAGGAGATCACGGGAGAAAATGTCAGAATAACAGAACCACTATATACGCTACCATAAACATGAACTAGAACAGAAACAGGTGGGTGATTAATCAAATACCATAGAAACAAACAAGGAATTAGAACAGCAAACAGAAAGAGGGAAAGCCAATCTAAAACACAAATGAACTAACAGAACTAACATAAACCTTATATTACACCCCCGCTGGATGCGCATCCTCATGCCGTAATTATTAAGAGTCCAAGTGAGGTGGGGGCTCTGGAGGAGTACGTGGAGCTGGAGAGGGAAGTGACCAAGGCAGGACTGGCTGATGGAAAAACCATAGAGGAGCTGATGGAAGAAAGATCCAAATAACACCCAGAGTACAGCCAGGATGAAGGCCCATGACGGAACTGATGGTGGGAGGAGCCAGGGTGGAGTCAGCAGTCCAATCAGGAGAGTTGGAGACCCAGGCGGAGCCAAGGAGATATAGAGAGCCGGCGATACCGTAGGTCCTGGAGGCCAAGGCAGAGCTGTGGTGACAAGTGGCCGGGGTGGAACCAGGGTCAAGACTGAGGCAGAGTTGGAGGGACTGAGGACCAAGGTGGAGCTGGAGGGAAGGCGAAGCCCGATTGAGTCGTAGGGGTAGAGAAAGGAAGCGCAACTGAAAGCCCAGAAATCCGTGGCATAGTATGAACCGTGGAGGTTAACAGTACACAATTAATATAATATTATATAGGCTAATTTAATAATATCTTTTACACTGTTTGTCTGATTGCTATGGTCACACAAGCTTGTTTACGCATTAAACTCATGGCCATGAGAAAAAGATGTTGTTCCCTCAGCAATCTTGAGGCCAAGACTTCATATTGTGTGGCCACAAAATAAGGATGTCGTACTTTGACAAACGATTTCATGGCCACAACATATCATGTTCCCACAAGTTAATATGTCCTGTCCACAATAAAATGTCTAGGGTTACAGGCATAACCCATGTTCCCTGAATAGGGAACGAGACACTGCGTCAGTGCTGATGCTATAGGGATAACCCATGGGTGGTACCGATTGTCTGAAGCCTGAGTAGAATCATGACAGTTCATTAGCAGATGGCGATATGCTTTAAGGATCACTCCTCAGATTGTCACTTCAAAAAGCAAAGCAGAATGAGGAGCATGGCAGCTAGGCAGCATCTCATCCTGTATTCAGGAAACATGGGTTATGCCTGTAACCCTAGACATTCCCTTTCATAGGTTCACTCAACGCTGCATCAGTGTTGACGCTATGGGTACCAAGTCCAACCACAGCATGTAGTGAAAGCTGCCAAGATCTTGCCTGTGCCTTACACAGACCAGAAAAAAACAGGCATAAGAAAAACCATAGCTCAAGCAGATAAAATCTGGGAGCCAGGAATTAAGTCCATGACCATGTTATAAAACCTGACAAAAGTGTGCGAAAAACTTCCAGTCGCAACACAAATATCATTCAAAGGGACTCCTTTAAAAAGAGAAGAAGCCACACCCCTAGTAGAGTGAGCCCTAATACCTAGAGGCGAAACCAGCCCACATGCCTTGTAGGCTAAATAAATCACATCTCTAACCCAGTATAACATTCTCTGTTTCGTGGCAGCTAGCTCTCTGTGGCCACCACCAAAACAAAGAAAAAGTTAGTCAGATTCACACCTGCTAGCTAAAAGGAAGAACTTTGTCAACGTTAGGCTGTTTGTAAAAGACGAATTGGTTTGGAGAGGGCACAGCTTGAGCCCCTTGAAGATAACGCCAGAGGTTACAATACGGACCTTCTTCTTCTTCTGAGGGACCTCTGAGTGACACAGAGTTGAAATCCACAGGAAAACCCACAGACATTTTTTATATATATATATAATATATAAACTGCATCAAATCATTCAAAAAAGGATGGTTGACAGATTTATAATTCAAACATGGTTCAACTGCATAATTCCACAACCTAAATATGGGACTATAATGTTTAGATGACACATAATTCATGCAATTATTATAACTATTGAATGGTTGACTGAAAGTGTTTCTTGTTTCCTATCAGTATGTTTTAAGGGTCTAAGAAAATATCGATACACGTGAATATCGTGATATTATGTTTGCCGATACTGTATCGATTCTCAAAAACACTGTATCGATATTTATTTATTTATTTATTCACATCCAAGATTCATGGCTTTGTGTTCGGTTGAAACCACAGACTGTATAAAACCCAACCGCTAGATGTCAGTGTTATCTCAGAGTGTAAACTAAAGCGGAGCCGGAGAAGCGCGAGGTGCGTGCATCTCTAACGTTAGCATTAGTAAACCTAGCTCACAAGACGATAGAATTATTCTGCTCCCGCCGTGGTGTACAGAGCTGAAGTGTTGACTCATTTTGGCTTAAACTATAAAGAAACCACTAAGGAGATCGACAAGAGTCATGTATAAAATATATTCAAAAATTTTAATTTTTAAATGTAAAATTTAAAAATTAAAAACTGCTTTAATGTGAACCTTTAAAACATATACACCTACAGTTGAGCTTAAAAGTTTACATACTCCTTGCAGAATCGGCAAAAATGTTAATCATTTTAACAAAATAAGAAGGATCATGAAAATTGCATGTTATTTTTTATTTAGTACTGTCCTTAATAAACTATTTCACATAACAGTTGTTTACATAAAGTCCACAAGACAAAAAAATAGCTGAATTTATAAAAATGACCCCGTTCAAAAGTTTACATCCCCTTGATTCTTAATACTGTGCGTCATTACCTGGATGATCCACAACTGTTTTTGTTTTTTTTGTGATGGTTGTTCATGAGTCCCTTGTTTGTTCTGAGCAGTTAAACTGAGAAAAATTCTTCAGGTCCTGCAGATTCTTTAGTTTTCCAGTATCTTCTGCATATTTGAACCCTTTCCAGCAGTGACTATATGATTTTGAGATCCATCTTTTCACACTGAGGACAACTGAGGGACTCAGACAAAACTATTACAAAAGCTGCAGACATTCACCGATGCTCCAGAAGAAAACACTTTTAAACAAGAAGTTGATGTGCAAGCTTTTTTTTTTTTTTTTTTTGTTTAAATAACATATTTTTTTATTTAGTTCTGCCCTTTGGAAGATACAAAAGATACTTATATGTTTCCCAGAAAAGTACAAAAATTATTCTGTTCATCCAATTCAAAAAGTTTACATCCCCATAGGCCTGTCACGATAACTACTTTTTGTTGTGCGATATATTGCCCCAGAAATTGTGATATGCGATATTGTCATTTTAAGTCCATTTTATGCCACTGAATATATAATCATAATATAACAGCATAATAATGCAAGTAGGCCTACACACTTTCAAATGACAATGAACTTAACTCTTAAGAATATTTAGATACTGGAATTGAAGCGTCAAAAAATAATAATGTTGAATAAATAATAAATAAACCTTTGCGAACAAAAACTGCAAAATAACAAGTAGAAAAAAAAAACACTTGCAAATGCACGAAAGGCATGTTTGAAAAACTTCTTTTAACTTGAGCGCCGCGTCATGCACGAGATGCTGCGAAAGACTCAAGTGCAACAGTCAAACAAACACGTTTCCATGGAAAAACGCATTCTCTATGAAAACAAACTAAACACTCGCGACTGCCGCGTCCTGTGTGAATCTAGCTGTGAGCTTGCATCATTTCGCGCTGTCATTTTTATATTTGCACCAGTGGATTGTGGAAACTAAGTGTATTTGCACTTATTCTTCCAAACTATCTGTAGTTGTCAGGAAAACACTATGACGACTCAAATGGTGCATTTTTCCGCCTGTCGATGTCAGCTCTGTATGAGGAGCTGCCTGAGCCCTGCTTTCACCTTGGAGAGCAGACGAGATGACAGAAGCAGCACGATCGGCAGAATGTCGGTGACATTTATTTTTGTGTAAACATAATGGGCAATATATCGCGTCACCAAAATGATCGCGGTCATGTCCGTATATCGTGCGATAAGTCGATATATCAACTATCGCGACAGGCCTACATCCCCGACTCTTAATGCTTCGTGTTTCCATCAGTGAATGTTTGAACCTTGTTTAATACTTGTGTTTGAGTCCCTCAGTTGTCCTCAGTGTGAAAAGATGGATCTCAGAATCATACAGTCACTGCTGAAAAGGGTTCAAATATGCAAAAGATGCTGGAAAACGTCTCAGGTTACGAATGTAACCAGGGTTCCCTGAGAACAGGGAACGAGACTCTGCGTTTGCAACGCTATGGGGAAACGTCACGTGACTCGGTGTTCGAAAGCCAACTATCCAATAACTCCAAATCCTATTGGCCGGCGACAGCCTATGACGTCATACAGGCGCGACCCGGAAGTATAAAAGGGGCGCCTGGGGAAGCAGTCATTATCCATCGTCTTGAGGGACTGTTCAGCAGGCAGCCCGATGTATGGCAAGGAAACGCAGAGTCTCGTTCCCTGTTCTCAGGGAACCCTGGTTACATTCGTAACCTGAGACGTTCCCTTTCGAAAGGGAACTTCTACTCTGCGTTTGCAACGCTATGGGGAACGATATACCCACGCCGCCATGCTTGAGGAGAATGCCTGCCAAGAAAAATGGCTGAGACAAAGGCTCCAGAGCAGTAGAAACTGCTTGGCAACTCTCCCTCGGGTCACACCAGGCTGTCAGTGACAGCATTCCCTTCGGCCAACAGCCCAAGCTGAACTCCACGAAGGACCTCCTCAAAGGCCCTACGGAAGGTGCTAAGGCGTCTGGAACCAACCTTTCTAGAAGAAAAAGTGGTCCCTTCAAGGGAATGTGGCCAAGGAACCAAAGGGAACCTCGGCCAGTCACTAGAGGGGAACGAAGTCACCCCCAAAGCCACCAGGGAGGCCGACCTAGTCTGACCTGAGACAAACTCAGTCTGGGCCAACCCTGTCTGAATACAGAGCCTCCTAACACGCATTCTTCACAGAAGATAGTAAGTAAGAGTGACTGCAAAGAGGCAGAAACAAACTCAAACCCACGCGTAGAGACGGGCATCCTGGAGAGCAGAACTCAGCTAAGTGCTATGAACCCTCGTATTGAGGGGAGTATAATCCACTCATCCTAGGATCTACCCAGTGCTTAATTAATGCACTGAGGAGGCCGTGCGCTACAGAACCCTGATGCAGGGGAGCACAAACCAGCCTGATGCTGGATCCTTAAGAGGAGGCCTGATTAAGGCCTACCCCATGACCAGCTTAGGGAGCTAAGCACTATTACAAACATAACCCTAAAAGGGAAGTACGAAACTCACCTAACAGGTAGACCATGCGATGGGCACATACTCATGGAGGCCGAAAGAGGCCTACAGCATGATAGAGTTAAGTGAATAACAGAAGTCAAACAGAAAGTGGCCCGGCTTTCTTTCCGGGGTAGAAAGATGACTTCAATGGCAGCCTAAGAGGCTGCAAAGTGCCCACATGACAATCCACCCAACACGATCCACCGAGCAGTGTACTCAGTAAAAACACCTTTTACTCTCTAAAGCAAGAGGAGTACAGCGTACGCCAGCACGCATTAAGGAAGGCCTGGAGGGGCCTATAACCTCAACAGACACGTGGCATCAGCTCGTGGCAGTGTTTAGGCCCAAAGGACGATAAACAACCAGACAAAAGGAGGTTGGTTTATCACTTAGGCCTCTGGCCAACAGAAGTGTATAAAGATAACTCTCAAAGAGAAATACACCCAAACATACTCCAGTGTGTTAAAACTAGGCGGCCCGTAGGCCTAGCAACCTCTAATACACACGGCGTAGTCTTGTGGCCGTTTCTAGGAGCACAAAAGATCCACCCTAGGCGCTAGGTGGCCCTTAGCTCAACTAGAATAGGACTCAGGGAGGCAGATATAGGTAAAAAACAACCTTCAGTAAGGTTTTGCTGCCAGACCAACCTGAGGGGCTAGCCACTCGAAATACTTGGTAAAAAGCACCTTGTCACCCTCACAGCGAGAGGAGTATATAACTGAACTCCACATATTACACCGGAGGCCGAAGTAGGCCTGCCTTAGTAAACACGTGGCATCAGCAAGTGGCTACCATAACCATACCACCCAGAGGCCATGTATTAACAGTGTCATGATTAACACATGAAAAACACTGCCAAACACCGAGAACAGGCCTGTTAGGGCCTATCCGTCAGTGATGGGGTGTGACCGACGGTGGCATGGTTTCCCAGGCATCCTGCCAACAAGTCGACTAGAAAAAGGAGGCCTAAAGGGGCCTCCATTCCAGTAACAGGTGGCGATCAGCCTACTCACAGGTTAAAACACAAATTGTGCCAAACGTAAACTAAAAAGGAGGCCTGAAGGGGCCTGCCAATTCAATAACACGTGGCTACAGCTCGTGAATTAAAGTGCTGCCAAACCAACCTGAGGGGCTAGCCACTCGAAATACTCGGTAAAAAGCACCTTGTCACCCTCACAGCGAGAGGAGTATATAACTGAACTCCACATATTACACCGGAGGCCGAAGTAGGCCTGCCTTAGTAAACACGTGGCATCAGCAAGTGGCTACCATAACCATACCACCCAGAGGCCATGTATTAACAGTGTCATGATTAACACATGAAAAACACTGCCAAACACCGAGAACAGGCCTGTTAGGGCCTATCCGTCAGTGATGGGGTGTGGCCGACGGTGGCATGGTTTCCCAGGCATCCTGCCAACAAGTCGACTAGAAAAAGGAGGCCTAAAGGGGCCTCCATTCCAGTAACAGGTGGCGATCAGCCTACTCACAGGTTAAAACACAAATTGTGCCAAACGTAAACTAAAAAGGAGGCCTGAAGGGGCCTGCCAATTCAATAACACGTGGCTACAGCTCGTGAATTAAAGTGAACCAAGCTACAGGGAACCAGCTGTAACCCAAAAAGCTATGGGAAGCTAACTGCAACCTGCGCTAGGCTACACATTCCAACAGGCAATGTACCCTAAATACACATTTTGACTAAAGGGAACCAAACAAAGCCAACATGGTCTAAGGAAGGCTAATATAAGCCTACTACCTCAGACAGACACGCGGCATGGCCTGTGGCAGCGTAAACCTGTGAAAATATGTGAGCACATTATGATCAGTTAAACAGTATAGTAGAACAACCGCTAACTAGAAGGAGGCCGAATATCATAAGGCCTACAATCCGAGTTATAAGCAGTATAACCGTTAACCAGACCACTAAAAAAGGGAGCTAATAGATACCAGTTTTCTTCAACAAAGTGGCACTAACTACCCTGAATATGCAATCCAACAGGTGATGCACCCAGTGACAAGGACCTCAGACTGGAGAGTACAAGTCACCAAATACTCAAAACAAAGGCCTACTTTCACAGCAAAGGGCCTACTGTTATGAGAGCAGGTGCCAACCTGTGGCAGCATAGGCTCACATACAGTGTAGGGCAAAAGTCTAGAACCCAAAGTAACACAAACTTTGATCTACATGCTGTTTTTTTATTAAGAAAAACACTTCCCACACAGATCCTCAAATCTGATCTAAACCCCAGAGGACAGGAGCTAAAAACTAGCAACGTCAACTCAAACTTGATAAAACAAATTATCAAGTGGCTCAGAAGAAAGTTATTCCTTTTAGCATGAAAGTTCTAGAAAGTGGGGCCAAGCACACACCTGCATAACTTATCTACGCAAAGATAAGGGCCTACCACCTGAGGAACAGCATAAGGGAGTCAGAAAACAGTCTACAACCTAGCTGTAAAACTCAAATTGCACCTACACCAGCAAGGGGATAATTGGGCGTACAGCCTAACAACTCCCTCGGGAGGAAAACCAGAACTAGGAAACAAATCCTGAAAGGATAGTGAATACATATGGGGTTACTTCATATATCACATCACCTAGCTCTAGCCTGGCTGCCAAGTTATAGGCCTATTTTCTTTATTATATACAACAGGCACCATAACAAACAGCCTGATCTCCACTTCTAAATCTCATGATGAGAAAAATAAAGTGAAGCTCAAAGCTGAAAAGTCAGGCGGCCGGTTAGGGCCGCCGTAGACATACAAACTGAAGCAATGAGTGCCAACTCAAACTATACTGAAAATAGCCGAGAGGCTACTCAACATAGAGAGAAAACTAAGCAGCAGCCATTCTGTGACCTGCTTAGTCAGTCTCAACATTCCAGTTTTGCCCAAATATACAGGAACGACACAAAGTCAACATTTAAGAAATGAAATCTGACTCTGTCTTACCTTCCTGTGGCTCGAAGACCAAAGACTGCTCCTTTACAAACATGGGAAGGAAAACATCCATGGTTCTAGAAGCCCAAAGAACCCTTTCACTATCAAGCCAGAAGGCGGGCCTCCAGAAAAAATCATCATAAGCCCAGCCGTCAGCCTGACTGTTCAAAGGTGTCACCTGAACATACAGTAGTAATTAAAAAACGGATCTGAGTGGAATGCAACTCTTAAAAGCTGCTGAGCGCGCCCTCGCCTTCAGCAGATCAGCCTGGTATGCCTGCAACACTGCCATAGTGTGTAAAGCCGCACCAGCCTGACCCGCAGCAGCATATGCTCTGCCGTTCAGACGAGATGTCTGTTTAAGGGGTCTGGACGGCAAAACTGGAGCTTTTAGTGTCGGTGCTCTGCCCATGACGAGATAGCTGGCAAACATCTTGTCAATGGGCGGCAGCGACACATACCCATGCTGGCCCAATCCATCCACATCAGCGAGATTCCCTCGCCGATGCGGATGAACTCTGGCCGAGCATGGGTTCTTCCATGCCTTCCTGATCTCAACGTGGAGATCCAGAAAAAATGGAAGGCTCACTGGAGTCACGGGGTTGTGGTCGGAAAGAAAAATGTTCGTCAAGTCTGCCGCGAAAAGGTTTTTTTTTTTTTTTTTTTTTGTCACGCGCCCACACGGCAGCTGCAGTCTGCCAGCAGCGCGTTCCACAACCTCCAGTAACTCTGCATATGCTGGGCCAGGAGACTTGGAGAAAGAAGAAAAAGCCACTTCTTCCTCCTCCATTGCCTCCTGCCCACGGGGGCTATCAGCCAGAAGAACACTCGCTCCCGGATCCGATGATGTCAAAGATAAGACATCATCATCATCCAGGAGCTCATCCCCGCCAGCCGCCACCGGAGGCTGAGAGACCATAACACCTCTCTCAAACTCGGCAGCGAGCTCCATCTGCGAGCCCCATGAGTGCAGCCGCCGCTCTGCCTCAGCACGAGCAGGGCCGGACTGACCAGGCGCAGATGTTGACGCCTCATCCCTCGAGGAGAGGGCCAGACGAGAATGGAGCGTTCTCATAGGAAGACGCTCACAATTCACACAGACAGCACCCTCAAGCACCATCCGTGCGTGTTCTTCTCCCAAACAATAGACGCATAGGGTGTGCGAACCCTCCGTTAAAAACCTCGGGCATGGATCCACACACTTCCTGAAATGTTTCTCTTTGCCCTCAGACATAACAGAGACATACTCTATGAAGAGTATATTCGATAATGGCAGTCGACACAAACAGTCCCGAAAGACGATGAGATAATGACTGCTTCCCCAGGCGCCCCTTTTATACTTCCGGGTCGCGCCTGTATGACGTCATAGGCTGTCGCCGGCCAATAGGATTTGGAGTTATTGGATAGTTGGCTTTCGAACACCGAGTCACGTGACGTTTCCCCATAGCGTTGCAAACGCAGAGTAGAAGTTCCCTTTCGAAAGGGAACCAAAGAATCTGCAGGACCTGAAGGATTTTTCTGAAGAACAGCTCAGTTTAACTACTCAGAACAAACAAGGGTCTCATGAACAACCATCATAAAACAAAAAAATAGTCATGGATCAGCTAGGTAACCACACAGTATTAAGAATCAAGGGTATGTAAACTTTTGAACCGGGTCATTTTTATAAATTCAGCTAATTTTTTTATCTTGTGGACTTTTGTTAAATATCATTTTAATCTTGTTAAAATGATAAACATTTTTTTTAGATTCTGCAAGGGGTATGTAAACCTTTGAGTTCAACTGTAAATAATCCTGCAGTCACTTTATTTTAATAAAATATTGTTTTGTTTTGTTTTTGTTTTTTGTAGGGTTTCATGCATATGGTTGTGTTCTTTATCAACGTTTTTTCTAAAATTACATCCTCTTTCTGAAAAAAAAATGCTGCAATATATTGCCTTTCTTACAGTATCGCAATATATCACAATATATTGAATCGTAACCTTTGTATCGTGATATGTATCGTATCACCAGATTCTTGGCAATACACAGTCCTAGTATGTTTATCTGCTCATAATTCAAAAGATGACTTGAATGAAATCTGTGTAAAATGTATAGTATACTTTTTTATAGAACTCATGTCTAAACTGCACTCCCTGTACTCTCTGTCTAGAGAGGGAAAGTTAAGAGACCTTAAAAGTATATGTACGCACAAAAGCTGGATTCTGTGTATGTAAGTTTTCAGATTTATAAAACCATGCATACACCAGAACCTACGCAAAAATCCCTTTATAAATCCCAGTCAGCGGAAGATGTGCATATGTGCAATCTCCTCCCTGAAATCACCATATATGGAGCTAACAATGCCTAGTTTTACTATTGCATAACTTCATCTGTATATTTCCATGCATATTCCCATCCATGTGACACCATGGTTAACACCGTCAAAGGTGCAAGACATTGGAAAATATTAGATACAGACTATAAATGCCATTTGTGTCATACACATTACACTGCTAAAAATCATCCAATATATTTTCCCATCAATTTTGTTTTTATAAATCCCATCTTTTGCGTAGGAAATGGCATACTCCTATTTCAGGGCATGTTTTGTGTGTACGCAATGGTTATAAATGAGGAAAAACTTTATTGATCAGAAACTTTCAAAGAGGTTGGATAAACACCTCAGTTTAAAATTCCGGGACACGAACAAAGAATCAGATGACGAGTGATGAAGATCTGACAGATTTGGGAGTTGAAAATGGGTTAAGAACAAACATCTTCATTTAAGCCATCTAACTACTCTCGTCTCACTTACTTTTCTTTCTTTTACTTAGTTTCCTTTCTTTTCCCTTGAGAGTCTCGTGTTCTAAGTTAAGTTTTGTCGCAAAGTTTTATCAACGACTCTACAGTCTTTGCCCGCCTCAAAACTTCAAACTTCAGCCACGAGGGGGACTCCACATCCATTCATCCACCAGCACACCAGGACAGGATTGGCTTCCCACGACGTCAATCCAGACACAAAAAGATTTTCAGTGAATCAACGAACCCTCTTCTCTAAGCCAAAGACACTGACAAAGGGAATCCCCATTTAAAGACACAAACGACAGACGCAAATATACCTCCAGATTCTAGCCGAACTGGTGCATTGATATAAAATTTAATAACCCCATCTAAGAAACAATAGAAGGGTTAAATTAATGATTGATGGTTCGTTCGGGTCAGGTCTTATGAAGTGTATCATATTTTGTTAGAAACTTGGGATTTCATCTTTTCACTCTCTTAAATCTCATTCTTTCCTCACTTTCTTTCTGCAACTCGTGTGAATGTGTGTGTGCAAGTTTGTGTTAGAAATAAGTTTCATGTGTTAGAATAATCAATAAAGTCTTGTTTATATTTTTAAAGAGCAGTGTCTTGTGTTATGTGCTTATAGATTTATTGTCTTAAACTGCTGATTAATATTACCTTGTTAAAAAATATAATTGGATATTATTGGATAGTTTGGATATTCATATCCGCTGCAGATATGATGTTACTACCCATTCAAATGAATGCTGGATGATTCATTTGCTCGGTCATAAAATAAGAGACTCTGTCAAAATTCCCTATAAATTAATGAATAATTCCCTTTGAGCTAAATTGAACTATTTACCTTAAATTTGGTAGCATTAAGTGCCAAACCATGCAACTCAGTGGGTAGGAGTGAAGACTCGGTCAAGGAAATTCTGTCCACATTTGGCAGCCATATTTGCTATGTCACCGGGCAGCTATTTTGGACACCCAAGAAGAAGTCCTATATATTTGAAAATCCTGAAATTGCAAAAACTGCAAGCATATTTAAATTACACGATTCAATTCAACAACAAATGAATCGTGCAAGAAAAAATGTCCACCACAAACCCCAAACTCATTCATATGATTGTTCCAACTCAACACAACAGCAGAGCTGACAAGAATAGAGTAATTAGTCAGGCAAACTAATGTTTGGTAGCGTGAAGCGCAAAACTATATTGCACAACAAAATTGTCTGCTGTAGAACTCCTCAGAGTCTGCGCAAAAAAGCGTCACATGGAATGAGTGTTTGGTAGCATAAGTGTCAAATAAATCACACATGCCTGATGAGGCTAACGATGGCAAGAGAAAGCTAGCTAGCTACCTCTGCTCCACTAACCCTTAGTGGTGAAGTTAGAAGCAACCAAATAAGTGCTTCATCTGCTGTTTTAATAAACACAAGAAACACTGGAGAGAATGTCATGCAGGCTGAAAGAAACATGCATGCTAAGACATAAACCTTGACAAATGAATTCCTCTCGGGGAATTCATGTGGCCATCATGCTCGTGCTACCAGACCTCCAAGGCTTGATCTCATGAGGCGCCTCAGCAAACGGAGTGAGGTGGGGTGCACAAATTGTCATTATCACGCGGGAAGAAATCTAGCGTGAGCACGACAATTTTACTGCGCAGTTTGAAGTTCCAACAGCGCTGTTCTAATTTGAGAAATGCAGAGGCACTCCACAGACCAACCATGAGAGTCGCTGCTATATGAAGCTGGGACAAGGGAAAGCACATTCTGAAAACATCCTGTACTTTGCTGAGAGGAGAACGTAAGTTCTGCAATATGCAGCAGCTGGAGCACAGAAAATAATCCAAATTAATGCAAGAACAGAAAGACCTTGCATGGGCCATATTGGTCACCATATTTAACAATGCTCACTTCTCTTCTCTATAAACCATGGCTCTCACAAGCCTTTTATACATATTTTATGCATACCAGTTAGTTGTATGTGCATGAAATTACTGTTGTGGTTTCTTTGCTGCAGCCTGAACGAGAAAAACCAAATGGTAAATGAAAGAAACCATGAAACTTAATGCATTGGAGTGTTAATGCAAGTCAGAAATTAGACTTTTATAAGCTTACAATTCTATTTAGCTGCTGCAGTTTGCCCTGCAATAATGCTCAGAAAAAACGCTCAGTCTTACCTGTTGATGTGTTGTCTTCACAGCAGTATTTAATGCACTGATTGATTTGCATTGGTATTTAATTGAGAAGGTATAGTTGCAGCCTGGAGATATCCAAATGGGGGTGGGAACTTCAAAATGGGGCGTGGCTTCCTCCCATTAATAAACACACGTGACATGTATGTGTGAATTGTGCATAGGCTCGTTTGAATCAAGATCAACTGTCCTAAAATATTTACATGCGAATTACTGTGCTTAACTAAGGTTTCGTGAATTTACGAACTAAAACATAGCGCAAAGCGTGTACGTGTACACTGTAATTACATTTCTGTATGTGGCATTTATCTACAAAAACTTGGTGTAGATTTCTCTTATTAAAACAAGTATGCTTCTTCTACTCTGCTAGTTAAGATCTTCCCAAACTAGACATAACACAAGACCATCTGTTGAGTATGATGTTTACAGATCACATTTTCAAGTATAATGGTAATTGTTTTTCTTTTCATGCCATAAAAAAAGAGCATTTCTTATACATCAGCAAATTTAAAAGCTGTTGTTAAAAACTTTCTCTATATTCACTGAAAAGCTAAGATTCTAAGTCTGTCTAAAAATGTCGCCCCCTCTTTTGCCTGTTCAAACAGGTGGCAATGATTCTTTTAGATATACAAAGATGGTGCACTCATATTACTTATGATTGGTGGAAATTGCAAAGGCATAGGAATAAGAACCAATTGGTAAAGTCTTTGTGTCACTGCAGCTGCCAAGCTCCAGTTGCTATACAAAAAGACAGTGTTATGAGACGCATGAACTGCATTTGCTCATTGGTTCATCCAGCCCAAAATATAAGCTTTTTAACACTATGAGCATAAGAAACAATATTTTTGGGATAGTTCATATCAGATTTGTTGTTGAATTGAATCGTGTAATTTAAATATGCTTGCAATTTTTGTAATTTCAGAATTTTCAAATATATAGGACTTCTTCTTGGGTGTCCAAAATAGCTGCCCGGTGACATTGCAAATATGGCTGCCAAATGTGGACAGAATTTCCTTGACCGAGTCTTCACTCCTACCCACTTAGCCTCGCCCAAATACACCCATCTCCGCTCCTCTCCATTTTCCTCCTTCATTCTTCCCAGCCATCTCCAGAGTAAGCCTTAGCGTTAGGCTGCCTCCACAACAAGGAACGGTAACACTTTATAATAACAATCAGTTATAAGTCACTTATAAATTATTAGTTAATGATGAACAAATCATTTACAAAACATGACTATATATTCATTATTGATTAATAAGTGATATACTAACATTTTATGAATTTTTTATTAATTCAGTTATAAGTCATTTATAAATTATTAGTTAATGATGAACAAAACATGACAATATACATTCATAAATGATTAATAGGTGGTATGCTATTATAAGTTATCTTATAATATGTTTAAATCATGAAATAAATCAAACTGATCATTAGTAGATGGTTTATAAGTTATTAGTTGATACATTATTTATCATTGATAAATCAATGAAGTATTTATGACAATTGTTTTAGTATCATTATCTCAATAAACAATTGTTAATCATGAACAAATGATGAACAAACCATTAGTAAATGATCAGTATATGATTTATTGATGAAGTTGTAAGCTGGTCTGTGTTCAAAAGCACAAACATGCAGGTATGCTAAAGCACTATTTTTAAGAAGAGTAATTTATTTGTTTTGAGGTGGATAAACATTTATAAATGCCTTACAGTCAGGTGATTCCTTGGGTTGTGTTAAATCCTTTCACCCATCAGCACAGACTTCTGTTCCTTGTGGAGTGTGTGGGATCTAGTGATAAAGTGAACCTCTGAAACGGTTTTACCTTCCACTAAAGCTCACATCAGGTGCACAGAGTTAAAGACTTCATGTGTGTCAGAGAGGACAGCTGTCTATACCCTCACCAGTCAGCACTCACAATGCAGTACACACTACAAAGTGTTCAACACCTGTTTTAGATGACATGTAAACGCATGAATAAATCATTTACAAAGCTTTCTGCATCCCCTAATCTAAAGTGTAAACTATTCATTACTTGCAAATGTGTTACATATCATTTGTAGACCTTTCTTACCCGTTACAGATCATTTGTATATGTATACAACTCATTTATAACGCTGTCTGCACCCCCTATTCTAAAGTGTATACTATTCATCATTTGTAAATGTGTTACACATCATTTGCAGATCTTCCTGTTACATGATACATCTCATTCCATCACTTAACCCAAGCCTAAACTTTACATTATTTTTTAAAAAATTAATGAACACTCTGCTACTGTTTAATCAGCACTTAATCATTATTATTATTATTATTTTTCATGGGACAACTCTTCACAATAATGTGAAAACGCACCATAAACTGATCATAAACGTACTCCGTAATTTCGTGCATTTTATTCCAAGTCTTCAGAAGTCGTACGATACCACCGTGGGAGGAAAAGATTCTTATTCCGTAATATAATCATTAAGAATTAATAATCGTACATATCCGCCGTCTCATCTATTAAAACTTTCAAAATTGGAGCTTCAAACACTACGACATAGGTTTGCGGCAGTGACATCAAACCTCGCTCCTTATTTGCTGTCACTTGTGATTTGCAACTACCATAGAGTGTTTGCGACATGCCGAATTTGAGTTGCTGTGTTGAGCAGTGATGGGAAGTTCGGTTCTTATCCGCGAACCGGTTCTTTCGGACAGTTCGTTTCAATAAACCGGTTAAAAAAAAGGTTCACCGGTTCTTTTACGCTCCGACGTAATGACGTCATTCGCAATGACGTCATCCATCGCGGGCCGGGATGAAAAAACACTTAACACATTCAAATATATAAAGTCAGTAATCATAACATCAGTCAACTAAAACATCATTATAGTCTGAAATGTTACTTACAATTTAGTTTTGCATCTAAAGCATCCAAACACACATACAGGCAGTGATGTGCAAACTAAGTTTTACAGTTATAAAGTAAATAAATTAGTCTTCATCAGCGCAGAAACCATGATCCACTTACTATACATAATCCATTACGATTTATTTGCAATTAAATAAACTTACGTTTCGCCATATTGGCCCCTCATAGCATCAGTTGTCCTACTACTTTGGTTCAGACACCGGTGCTGTGACAGTCATTACTGTTCGGTAGCTTCAGATCACACACTGAAACACGCATGCGCAGTATCATCAGCTCATCGGTTCTCAAATCGGACATGTCTGAAAGAAGCAGTTCTCGGTTGTGTACTGGTGATCCGAAAACCGTTGCAACCGATTCTACTCGAGAACGAAATTGAGATTCGAGAACCGCGAGAACGATTCAAAAAGAGTCGCTTATTTGCTCTCGCTGTAGTTTGATTACGTCATTTTTTTTTTTTTTAATCTTTATATCACCTTGTTTAGAAATTAAATAAGTTGTCCATGGATTATTTATTAAACAAATAAATGTTTAGTTTGATAGTTTTACAAACAATTAACTGTTTCCAATCTTTAAAATTAAAAAATAAAATAACATGAAAGCACAACTGCACAACTTTTACTGTAATGCTTTTTAAATAACATTAATATAGAAAAAGAAATTTGTAGAACTATTTCTGAACATTAGTTTGACCTGTGTACAAAATATTTGTTCATGGTGCATGTAGTTTCTTGTATGTACAGTATATATTTTGTATGCTCTTAATCTGTTATGGTGTATTTAGAAAAGCACAATTAGCTTTTTGTATTTTGAATTAAGTCATAAACATATTTCCAGTATGTTTTATATTAACACACTTTCCGATGTTCAACAGAACTTGACCAACATGCTTTTCGTTCTCTTGAAAAGTTACACGCATGCGCAGTATCATCAGCTCATCGGTTCTCAAATCGGATATGTCCGAAAGAAGCAGTTCTCGGTTGTGCACTGGTGATCCTTAAACCGTTGCAACCGATTCTTGACTCGAGAACGAGAACTGTGACAAGCAGTGTACGTTCGTTCGTGTGCGCCGCGCATGCTCACTCAGTATATCAGCTGCTCTGCTGCTCGTGCCCATCATCATCAGTTCTCTCTTCACAGCAGGTAGTCAGTGTACTGTTGAAGTAACTGAATAACTCCGGGATGTTGGTTTATTTTGTGTCAGAGCGAGTGTCAGGCATATCAAAAAGTGAGTAACTTGAGTAATTTGTGGATTAGTGCTTGCTTACTGGAGATTAAACTGTTTCGAACGATTCAGTCCGATTGGGTGAACTGGTTCGACCGGTTTACTAAAAAGAACCGGTTCAAAAGAACGATTCGCTCGCGTACCGGACATGTTGAGTTGAGATGCAGCGCGACGCTTTGGTGGATGGAAATGCAGATCAGGGTAATGTTCGCAGCGATTATACACTTTAATTTCATTCTGCAACTCACACAAAATTATGTTTTGCTGTCAGAGCGCTGGTAATGTAGCACACGCGTCTTTTTGTCTGTTCTTTATACTGCTTTTTGTAATGTTTTAGATACATTTTTGTGATTACATTTATCTGCCTGTTACACTATATTGTCAAAATGGTTATGCTTAAAGTTATAGTATGGAGTAGAGAGCTTAAAATTATTCTTTTTATACAATAGTATATTAATATAACACTCACTGTAAATATATTGCTTTTTTATTTTTGTGAAGTGGAGAAAAAGTGGTCATGTTTAGGTATATGGGGTGAGTTATGGGCTCAAAGATATCTATATAATAGTAAAATATATTTGCATAAAAGTATAATTTTAATGTAAAAATATGCATATGGAAAATAAATGGTCAATTTACTAATTGCGGTTTGTACATAATTCATAGAGAAGATCTGCAAATGGTATTTAACACATTTACAAGTGAGAATAGGGGATGCAGAAAGCGTTATAAATGACTTGTATACATATACAAATAATTTGTAACAGTTAAAAAAGGTCTACAAATGATGTGTAACACATTTACAAGTGATGAATAGTTTACACTTTAGAACAGGGCATGCAGAAAGTGTTATAAATGACTTGTATACATATACAAATGATCTGTAACGGGTAAGAAAGGTCTACAAATGATATGTAACACATTTGCAAGTACTGAATAGTTTACACTTTAGATTAGGGGATGCAGAAAGCTTTGTAAATGATTTATTCATGCATTTACATGTCATCTATAACAGGTGTTGAACACTTTGTAGTGTGTACTGCATTGTGAGTGCTGACTGGTGAGGGTATAGACAGCTATCCTCTGACATACATGAAGTCTTTAACTCTGTGCACCTGATGTGAGCTTTAGTGGAAGGTAAAACCGTTTCAGAGGTTCACTTTATCACTAGATCCCACACACTCCACACAGAACAGAACAGAAGTCTGTGCTGATGAGTGAAAGGATTTAACACAACCCATTGGAATCACCTGACTGTAAGGCATTTATAAATGTTTATCCACCTCAAAACAAATAAATTACTCTTCTTAAAAATAGTGCTTTAGCATATCTGCATGTTTGTGCTTTTGAACACACCAGCTTGCTTACAACTTCATCAATAAATCATATACTGATCATTTACTAATGGTTTGTTCTTCATTTGTTCATGATTAGCAATTGTTTATTGAGATAATGATACTAAAACAATTTTGTCATAAATACCTCCCTGCTGAAAAAAACAATAGAAACCATTACAGAAATTGTAATGGTTTTAATGGTTTTAAAGGGAGCTGTATTGGTTTTAATGGGAACTGTAATGGTCCTAGTGGGTCTCTATTGGTAATTTGCTTTCTTCTATTGGTGGCATGTTTTGCCTGTTGGATACCATTAAGGACCAATAGAACATCTTTGGCAACCTATAGATTACATGTTGGTATCTACTGGACACCAGTATGAACCATTAGGACTCCAATAAATTTAGTGGTTTCTTTAGTTTGATTTAATGATGTACACATACACATAATTTATAATTTATATGCAGATTTTTTATTTATTTTTTTTTTTTTTTTTTTACAATTATTACAACACAACAAAATAGATTAAAAATGACACACAAACTAACTCTTAGCTCATTTTTCAATTGTTTAATGGTATTAAGCTTATCCTTATGTAATATGTATAGAAATTATACTGTTAAATATATGTATTGTTTAGTAGAATTTACACAAAATTGTTCATTCATATAGGTCATGGGTCAACATAACTTTCTGTTTTGTCTCATTTTCCCTTTTGCAGTCTAACCGCATGGGAGACAATGTCATAACTTTGTTTTTAAAAAGGGGTGGGACAAGAGTGTGTGTGTGCCCTACATTATGGGAATAAAATGTCCCCACAAAGATGGCAATATCTGAAATCCTTGTCCTTGTGGGGACATTTTTTGGTTCCCATGAGGAAAACAGCTTATAAATCATACTAAGTGATGTTTTTTAAAAAATTTAAAATGCAGAATGTTTTCTGTGATGGGTAGGGTTAGTGTAGGGGGATAGAATATACAATTTGTACAGTATAAAACTTGATTATGTATATGGAAAGTCCCCATAAAACATGAAAACACAACACAACGTGTTTGTTTGTATGTGTGTGTGTGTGTGCGTGTGTGTGTACAGAAATAACATAACGATGTCCAGAAATCAATTTTAATCGACATAGAACTCATGTTCAATGTGATTTCATCCTTACATTTACTATAATACTTTATGTTGCTACTCCCATGATTCTTCATGTTAGTAAATAAATACTTAGATCTGCTATTAGTGTTTGTGAGTTCTAATGGTCTGGCAGTAGAACTTTTCTCGGATTCTAAACCAGTCGGTTAGCCCACGTGGGGACCTTAGCTCCGGGCCCCATTAACAGGTTTACTGTGGGCAGCCCACCATGTTTACAGCACAGTACAAGTTAAATCATTGTTTTACAATTAAATGCTCAAGGCCCAGGGTTAATCAAACGATTTTTAACAATCCAGTAAAATGTCACCAATATCATTACATTCAATTGCTTATCCCATACTTAACTGAAACTGCACACAGTCAACAAGATAGCAAGACAAGTACTGTCTTTACCGGTTTGCTTGTAGCTGCTTCCAGACCGATAAAGTCAGACTGAGACAATTTTAGTTTAAACACCATTCGACCTCAATAATTATACACACACACACACACACACACACACTATTCATATATTATTTTTCTGCAATGGCAAAAATAAATAAATAAAATATAAATTATTAGTAATATAACATCACGTGATTAATTCTAACCAATGAGACTGCTGGAACAGCGTCAATGAACTGTCATTCCGGATTCGACTGATACCGCAAACAGATAAGCTTTTTAAATTTCTAGAGTAATTTCTGAGTTTTCTATTAAAATTAGTGTAACAGGTCAAAATGATAATGAATTAATTTTATTGGAATTAAATTACAACTTCTTAAACGGTTTATATAATGAGTATATTATTTAGCTTGCTGCGTTTAAATGATTAACGTTTATAACGGTCGACTAGCCGCTAAGACAATTCATTTTCTGGTAATCTGAGGTAATATATACTTTAAAACTGCATTAATTCATTACCTTGAATTGTTTTACATTCATTTTTGGCGTTAATTTGATTTATTATTATTTTTTCTGTTGCTATTTTTACGCGATGACTTTACGACCGAGCTAGGCATGATGGCTGGGCTGAGTCAGTAATGTATTTGTTTTAAAGTTTTAAGTAGCTACGTAAACGAGGATTTATGTAGCGTACATACAATATCTAAGCTGCACACCCTTATTAAATCTCGTTACATATGATTAATGTATATATAATGTAGGCTTATATGATGAATGTATAATTGATAGACATCGATAAACTGCGTGCTGACAGACAGCAAATCATATATTTACATGTGCTTTGTACTTTTACAAAGCTACGGTCATATTACTATCATGTTATCGTGACTTAAAAATAACAGATTTTACAATTAACTTTGTACGCGTTGTCTCACGCACAAGCTGGCGCGTGCATGGGGAGAGAGAGTGAAAGAGCGAGAGAGAGGACTAATTGGCCTATATATTTACCCGAAAAGATGACTGATAACTGTCAAATGAAATCAACCATCTGTAATATTTAATTATGAAAAGATATAACTGAAGTAACACATTTAGGCCATGAAATAAATCACATTAAATATTAATGTAATAATAATTTATCTTGAATGTGTACATTTCATCAGCACGTTCATCCATACAAAGCAATATTTGACTGATATATTAATTTTTGTTTATTTTTCCTTGTGTGTAATCAGATCATTGGTTCTGCTCTAAGTATTCTGTTTGACTCAGTCACACATTCTCAGTTTTTGCATTGTAGATTTGTTATAGACATTTACAAAAACTTTCTTTGCACCATATAACTATTTTCATGAACATTTTGCTTGTTATCTGTTAATATTTTGGGTGTCTTTTTTTTTTCTTCTTTTTTTAAAATGAGATGATCCTCACTTACTTGACAAATACTGTATTTTTCAGTACAGTGGTGTCATATGTACATTTTCAGATGTTATTATACATATTCATGAATAAAAGTTTTAAACTGGCTTTGTACCATTAAATGTTGTTTGACCTCTCTCTTTTTAGTATTTATTGCCATCTAGTATTGTTTGCAGAATTAACTGTGGCTCCTGCCATTAAGCAGACCTGAACCAGTTGATGAAGGTCTTCAGGATCACCAGAAACTACAGGCAGGTGTGTGAGAAAGTTGGAGCTACACTCTGCAGGATGTTGGTCCTCCATGACCAGAACTGGACACCACTGTTGTAAGTGATCAATCTAGCAGTCAATCTGGATCTCTGAACAGTCATGTTCAGAACATATCGCAGGGGATCTCAGCTCTGGCCCTTGAGGACCACTGTCCTGCAGACTTTAGCACCAAACCTGGTCCAATACACCTGGGGCCGTATTCACAAAATCAGCCTTTAGTCTACCAAAATGTTATTAGTTGGTTATTTGTTAAGTTGTTAACTTAATTCAACATATAAGTATCTCTTTTTTAATATCCAATCCAAAGTGTTTATTACAAATAAATTACTAAATGCCTAAAATGAATAAATGTACAGTAAATTAACAAAATTTGCGTTTCATTTACAATCCTGTGAAAACAGGAGGTGCTGCAGCACTCCCAGCTCCTCTACTTCCCGCTCCCATGTCGGCACGTTATTTGAGCAGACTTTGCTTCTCTGGTGAGCACGAGCGGTACACGAGTGGAGCGTTTGCTTGGGGCATGAGTGACTGAACAGAGAGCGCACACGGAGTGGAACATTGAGCAGAGCAAACTGGGTGCCAGTACAGAGTCGCTTCGAACTTCGGAAGTGGAGCCGCTTGCAAAGTTACAAAAAAATGCTGCGAGAGAGTGAAACCTGAGTACTAAACACTGAGGGGCGGCCTTTTTTCTCTTTCAGCCAAAAACCAAAAGTGCCATTTTTGGCCATTAATTTTAAGCAGACGAAATTTCGGTGCATTCCTAACCATAACTATCTGTTTCATAATTTAAAACCTACACCCGGAGAAGGTTAAATAACAGATGACTGTCATGCTATGAACCTGACATGACTAATGGACAAAGTTCACAGCTGTCAAGATCTTGAATCTGATCTTGAAACTAAGCAACTTCTTTGAGACTCCCATATAAATATGTATGGATGTGTATGTAATGTATGGATAATCTCATGTACTGGTAATGTGGTTTAAGAGGTACATTGTCCTAATGAATTCTCCTTCTTTTTGCAGGTCTAGGCCAGCCACAGTGGACACAGTGAAGCCACAAACACAGTTCATAGTTCTTGTATTTCTACAATACATTAAGTAATAAAAATATGTTAATAATTTGTGTCAGATGTTTATGTCCAGCTGGGTTGTATAAAAAAGATGGTCTTAATCCACGTATAATTTTGATTTCAGGTGCATGTTCTTAATTCTTTGCAAAACACAACCTGAGCTGTTAGCTATTGAAAAGTTGGTGTGCAGTTTATATCAATTAAAATGATATATTCTTGAATAATTTAAATTATTTAATTAATCATTGGCCTAATTAACAGCTACCAGTTAAACATACAAATAAAGACCAATACAAATTTGTAATGGAAACCAATGCAAACCAATAAATCCTAATGGAATATGCCCAAAACACTACATGATGGAAACCATTTGGTAATGGTTTTAATGGTTAATGGCTGATGGTTTTGTAGTGGAAAACATTAGGATTTCTGTAATGGCTTCTATTTTGTTTTTTCAGCAGGGTTATAAGTGATAAATAATGTATCAACTAATAACTTATAAACCATCTACTAATGATCTGTTTGATTTATTTCATGATTTAAACATTTTTTTAAGATAACTTATAACACATTTGTAAATTGTTAGCATACTTATTAACACTAGAACCGCCAAGGGTCGCTGTATACCTAAAACCGCCGTGCGGGTCAATTTTACCCACGCACATTACACTTCACAAAGAAGTGTCTAGACTCATGAAATGATTATGTCTAGTCATCAACTATATTTTTGTCCTGTTGTTTTGTGTTCAAGGCTTGTTTTATGCAGGCTATACAATCACTTTTCATAACGGTCAATAAGCTAAACAAGTCCGCGCTGACAACGAGAATTAGAAGGAAGTAAATACATATATGGATGGTGTAATATTATAATTAATCATATATTAAGATAACCCATGTTATTTAAATTACTAAAATAGCCTGTAGACAATAATGAACAATAATAATTCGCCACACTGCAGGATGTATGATGCAATGACAAATTCAAGTGCACAGCTTCACCTAATTAATTATTAATTTGTTTAGTTATATGATTTATAATTTGAATAAGAGAACAACACCAGTAAACTTCAGGTAATCAAAAAATGGTTTTATTCAGTACATCTGCTGAGCCGACCCAGGACGCATCACTGATCTCACCACCATCAGACTCCATCACTCATGGCATTTAGGGCTTAATACCTCTTCGGCATTCATAAATCGCTGCCTTTTACTCATTGTGACTTTATTTATGAAACCGATAACCGCTAATTCAGCGAATGAAAGGCGTTGCCTAGCAATGTACAATGTTTAAACATAAAAGCCGCGAAAATGACAGCGCGAAAATACAGGCATTATATAGCGGGTAAATTTGATCCGCGCGGCGCTTTATAGGTATAAATGCCCCGTTTTTTAATCTGTTTTTTAAATCTGGCTTTATCTAAACAATTTTTAACACCAAGTAATTGCAAATTACACAATTTTAGTAAAAGTCAATGACTGGGAGACTTGAAAGTTTTATTGAAAACCCATTATGTACATTTGAAAAACAGCCACGGGTAAAATTTACCCTATGGCGGTTCTAGTAATCATTTATGAACGTATATTGTCATGTTTTGTAAATGATTTGTTCATCATGAACTAATAACTTATAAATGACTTATAACTGAATTAATAAAACATTCATAAAATGTTAAAATATCACTCGTTAATCAATGAATTGTCATGTTTTGTAAACAATTCATCATTAATAATTTATAAATGACTTATAACTGAATTAATAAAACATTCATAAAATATTAGTATATCACTTATTAATCATTTATGAATGTATAGTCATGTTTCGTAAATGATTCGTTCATCATTAACTAATAATTTATAAATGACTTATTGCTCTGGCTCCTTCTTTCTTCCTACAACCTTCCTTTCAGTAACACTGGACCTAGCGAGAGGCTGTCTCCGCAAACAGTGCATACTTCTGCTCTACCCTTCACTAGCTATCCACTACCTACATCAACTCAAATGCCATCTTACACCCTCTTTACAGCTGCCCTAGTACCAACCCCGACCCACAACACCGCTATGGAACTTCTGCTTGTTCTCATTGTTGCAATGCTACAAAAGTTCGGCTCGTGATTGGAATCTAAAAAGCTATCTTCATAATGCCATATCTACACCACCAGCGCATTCATTTATAACAAACACGTTTGACAAGACAGACAGCAGCACTACAACATCTAATGCTATGAAGAAATATACTTAAAGTGGCCTGTATCATCATTACCTGATATCTCACCTGCTACATTACTGTTACATATGCAGCTTTATGATTAAACCATGCTACTTAATTTCTCCCTTCGCTTTTCACGGCCACTACCCTGTGGGGGAAACAATGGGCCTCCAAAGCATTCTCTTCTATTTGCAACAACTCCAACTCAGTCTATTGCATCAACAGTTGAAGTTCCTTCGAACTAATGCCACTCCTCAAACGTCTAATCTTGTCTTCCACTAGTGATTAGTTTATAAATAAAACAGAATGTATAGCAAAATTTAAAAATCAATTGCCCAAATTCTGCCTTTCAGAAATTTAGGACATTGGATCCATATGCAAGCTCGTCATGCACCCCGGTGCCACTCTACTTGGATCCTATAAACACTCTAACGTTCCAAATAATCTTCTCAATCGTCTCCATTTTTTCTACAATATAATTTTTGCCAGCAGAGCTCCCGCTAGTAATAGCACGCAAATTCAAATATCTGAACCCAGCCTTTTAGATTCTCATTTGTCACTCTTAAAGTATTAAGCAAATGCTTATTCCTCCCCTGCAGGAAATCACTAAGAAAACATCACCAGAACAATCAACACTCTACTCATCCTCACATTCTTCAGATTTCTCAGATGCACCGAATCTACTTGCAATTCTAAATTCGATCCACGGCGCAGATCCATTCGTCTTTCTCCCATCTCCAAGTATAATACAGTGACACCATCCACAATATCAAGCCTAGCAAAACAGCTCAGTTAATGAGCAGCTATTAAATTTTCATTGTTAATTTACCCATAGCCCTTCAACCTAACCAGTCTGTTTCCTTATTTTTAGCCCACAGAAGTTTCAAAAAATTTAATTTCCTGCTGATCCCCTCTTTGTCAACATCAAAAATACTCCCAACTCTTTTGAAACATTGGTTCCAAAACACTTTCCAATCAGACTTCATTTCAAACCCGTCACACATACTCAAGCTCATCGACTACCCATTCAACAATGTAGTTGCTGCGTACCTGTACCGCATGAATCAATAACTCCACCTACTCTTCTCTGTTACAGTCACCGCCTTGTCCTGTTTGTTTTGTTTGTCATGTGCTTCCCTGTTCCCGCCACTCATCACTCACCATGGCAATGATTACCCTCACAGCTGTTTGTCATTTGTATTGTGCATTTAAGTTCCTGCCTGTGTTCAGTTCAGTGTCCGGTATTGTTAATGTCAACTGTGTTTGCTGTTACCCGTTCTTCCAGTTTCTGAGATTATTTGTATTTTATGCTTCCGTCTTCTTTGGAGCATGCCTGACAGAATACTGGACCACAACATAGATTATGCAAAGATGTTTGTGATTTTTTTTTTTTTTTTTTTTTTTTTTTTTTTTTGTGTTCACCCAGGACATCACCTGCCTTGCACTGACCTGCCACTTTGACGACGAGACCCTGAAGTCACTATTCTGGATCAGGGCGAATTACCATCATCCTGTGGACCTCCTAGACACCTCTGGACTTTCCTGGATAGAAGCTGTCATCCGGTGTCTGGAGAGCGTCGCGTCCCGGTCCAGAACATTGCTAGACCCAGATCCCGGATCGTCTCCAACGACCGCGGAGTTCTCGTGCAATCCCCCCCGCAGACGGAGAGTTTCCACCGGCCGCGACGCGTCAACCGGTTCCCGAGTTCACGAGGACAGAGGTGACCCTCCCCCTCGGAAGAGGAGCTCCATCAGGCGTCTGACCAGGGGTGTGAATTGAACTGAATTTTACTACCACAGCAGTATTTTGGCCTGTACTCTTGCAACCGCTTTCAGATTAAACTTTATTCCCCACTGCCGCAGCAGTGATTCCAGCCACAGCTCTCCCAACAGCCTGCAGTCTATAACTTTTTTCCCTACTGCTGCAGCAGTGATGTCGGCCACCACTCTCGCAACACTCTTCAGATCAAAACTTTATTTCCCACTGCAGCAGCAGTGATTTCGACCACTGATCTCGCAACACCATTCAGACCAAAAATCTTTATTCCCCACTGCCGCAGCAGTGATTTCGGCCACCGCTCTCGCATCAGCTTTCAGACTAAAACTTTATTTCTATCTACCGCAGCAATGATATGTCCCCCACTGCTCTCTAAACTTATTTCTCACTGCCGCAGCAGCAATTTCGGCCTCCACTCTCGAAGCAGTTCTCCAACTAACCATCTGTAGGGACAGAAAAGTATTCCTTCACTACCCCAGTGATTTCTCTCTCTATTCCCACAGGAGCCTTTCATTTTCTCTTTTAGCTCCCACAGGAAATTCACCACACAAGCTGCCTTATTTTTCCCCCAATACAGCAACAGCAAAAAATATTAAATCCTTTAAGTCTTCTGTACTTATATTGCTGAACTACTCTTATTCTCCCTCTATGCAGTACTGTTATAGGTGGGTTTAACTCAGAGCTCGAGCCTCCTTCGAGGACAGCAAGCCAAGTTTGTTTTACTTGTGATTTCCTACACAATTCTACAACAAATACTACCCTCTAAACCAGGGGTCTCCAAACTCGGTCCTGGAGGGCCACTGTCCTGCAGAGTTTAACTCCAACCCCAATTAAACACACCTAAACCAGCTAATCAACGTCTAATTAGGCATACTAGAAACTTCCAGGCAGGTGTGTTGAGGCAAGTTGGAGCTAAACTCTGCAGGACAGTGTCCCTCCAGGACCGAGTTTGGAGACCCCTACTCTAAACCTAACCATCTGTAACTCCCCAATCAGACCTCTCCAGACAATGGAATCACTTCCCCCTCATACCCTGAACAAACACTTTCGAGATCAATGCAAGTGTCATGTCTAGTATTGGTTTTGTTTCCTGTTTTATTTTGAAGTTTAGTCATGTCTCATTGTTAAGTTCCTAGTTTTCCATGTGCTCCCTTTTGCCATTTGGTGCCCTTGTTTGTCATGTTCCAGTCGTGTGATCCTGACATGTGCTCCCCTTGTCAGGTGTCCTATGACGTCATTGGTTAATTGGTTTGATTGTGCACAGGTGTCCCTTGTTTAGTCTTTAGTCCTTGTGCATTTAAGCCCTCATGTTTGCCTTTTTCTTGGTCAAGTATGCCATGCCTTTGTTTGTTATGTTTTGATTTGATTATATTTGAGGAAATAAAGCTGCACTTGGGTTCTTCAAGATTTGCCTTCAGTGGATTTATGTTACAGTAAGATACTAATTCCAATGCTGATTTTGTGTAAAACATGATTAATGTGTGATTTAAAAGAGAGTTCAGAATCAAGCCATACACCAAGATATTTAATGGTATCAGCTTTATGCAGCGGAGTACTGTGATGCATTTTGTATTTAAGTTTCTGTCTAGAACCAAACATCATAATATATGACTTGGTTTTATTAAGCACTAATTTGTTAGCCAAAAGCCAATCTTATAATGTATTAAAATCAGACTGAAGAGATAGCTGAATTTGTATAGAATCAGATACATATATGACGGTATCATCAGCATAAAGCTGAACCTGATCATTTGAGAATTAATGTAGATTATTTAAATAAATAGAAAAAAAGAAGTGGTCCCAGTCTTGAAACTTGAGGCACGCCTCTTTATTGAATCAAAAGATCAGATTTATTCCCATTTAGAACATCACATTAATTCATATCTGTGCAACACAAGAAAAAAAAATAATAGCATGAAGTTTATCTAAAAGCAAATTACGATCAACCAAATCAAAAGCTTTAGTTAAATTTAAAAAAAAAATTAAAAATAAAACCTGTGAGTTTGCCATTATGCTGAGTTTGCTGAAAACACATCATGTAATAGTTGTAGAATGATAAGACCTGAAGCTGGATTGAGATGATGATAATTTTTTTTACTAGGGATTCACCGATACCAATTTTTTTTAAGGACCAAGTACGAGTACCGATACTTTTTTTTCTTTTTTCCTGGTACTCGCCGATACCTATATATATATATATATATATATATATATATATATATATATATATATATATATATAATCAGTGAGTGAGCCGGAGGATGTGTGTGGTGAGCTCGAGCTTCGTTAAGCGTGAGTGGGTTTTTTTTGTGGTTGCTCTGTCTAGAATAACCATTTATTCATTTTCTATCACTTTTTTCTATCTTCTTTCTTTCTCTCTGTGTTTGTTCTAGTGGTGTTTGTGTGTTGATCCGGGCCACGTGCTACCTGTATTCGGGGAAGCATGGCGGCCCCGGATTCACGGGTTTTGAGTACACTCACACGGCGTTGTGCAGTGAAGGTGGCGCCTGCGGTGAGTGTAGAGGATTGTTGTATGGCAAAAGGAGAAGTTGTGGAACATGAATGTATTTTGTTAGCATCAAAAATGAATAATGCAACCGTCATTTTTCTAAACACTGTTGACAAAGCAAATGAGCTAGTTGAACAGGGGATTACTATTGATGGTTTATTCACGCCTGTTCTCCCTCTATTGATGCCATCTAAAAAAGTAATGCTGTCTAATGTTACTCCATTTATCAAGGACGAGTTATTAATTTGGTCCCTTTCCCATCATGGTAAGTTGGTTTCTCCAGTTAAAAAGATCCTGATTGGATGTGATTCTCCATTGTTAAAACATGTTGTTTTATTTAGACGCTTTGTCTATATGATCGTAAAAGATGACGCTGAACTGGATCTTACGTTTAAATTCCGTATAGATGATTTTGACTATGTTGTATTTGCAACAATGGAAAAATTAAGTGTTTTGGTTGCGGTAAAGTGGGACATTTAGTCCGTGACTGCCTTGAGAAGATTTACCCGTGACCAATCAACCCTCTGTAGTCCGTGCGGAGCCGGTTGTGACGGTAGAACAGGCCGCAGAGGATCGGACTGAGATTGCAGCCAGTTGCGGCCGAGCTGCAAGGGGTTATTCAGGCCCAATCTGAGATAATCAAAACGGAGACGTTTAACAAAATGACACATGATGCTGGGCCTGCAGGTTCTGTTGAAGTATGTGAGAATGATGGCATTTTCATGGACGCAGAACAGACAATGTTTAAAGTACCTTTAAAACGAAAGAAGAGTGATAATACTTGTGATTTGAGACTTGCAAAAAAAAACAGACACAGCTGAATGTGAAGACCAGGGTGACTCTGAGAGCGACAGTGAATCAGATTCCAACGTCTCTTTTTCACAGAGTGAACAACTACATGTTGTTTTTCTTCAAGAAACCCACAGCGATTTAAAGAATGCTGCAGATTGGTCAAGAGAATGGGACGGTATCTCTATTTTAAGTCACAATACTGCTGTTAGTGGAGGTGTTGCCATCTTATTTTTTTTCGAAAAGTTTTAAGCCAGCTTCCTATGATGTTGAAGAGATTATAAAAGGCAGACTTTTAAAGGTTAAAGCTCTTTTTGAAAATCATATTTTAGTTTTTATTTGTATTTATGTTCCTACCTCAGGGGTTGAAAGAATGTTGTTTTTAAGTACGCTCAATTCAACCTTACAGAATTGTAATGGTGAAGAGTTTCTCTTTCTGGGGGGTGATTTTAATTGTACAGAGCAAAACCTTGATCAGAATCACATTGAACCCCATGAACCCTCACGTAAGAGACTTATACAAGTCATTAAAACACATGAGCTGTGTGACATATGGAGACATTTTAATGGCAATCTAAGACAATATACTTGGTCTCATACTTATGACAATGTTCTATCTTTGGCTAGGTTGGATAGGTTTTACAGTTTTAAACACCATTGTGGTATTTTTAGCAAGTCTTTTATTGTCCCTGTTTGTTTTTCTGATCATAGTATATGGTGTGCTGTTCTTTTATTTTAAATTCAATTAAACCAAGTAGTGCTTACTGGCATTTCAATAGTACTCTGCTTAATGATAACAGTTTTAAGGAAACTTTTAAGTATTTTTGGCAAACCTTTAGAACTACAAAGAACTCTTTCCAAACTGTTAGGCAGTGGTGGGATTTTGGCAAGGTGCAAATTAAACAATTCTGTCAACAGTACACTCGAAACATCAAGATCAATGAAAATTTTGGAGACATCAGTAGTCAAATTTCAAGAGTTAGCTGATTCGACTGGGGGGAGTAATGTTTTGGAGGGTCTGTCTTTGAAAAAATCTCAGCTTAGTGATCTTTTAGGGGTAAAGATGCAAGGAGCTCTGGTTCGGTCCTGGTTTCAGAATATTGACCAAATGGATGCTCCAACTAAATTTTTCTTTAATTTGTAAGTAAAGAATGGTCAAAAACGTTTTATTCACGGGCTGCATTCCGAATCTGGCACATTATTATCTGATCCTATTGACATTAGAAAGAGAGCAGTTTGTTTTTACGAAAAGCTGTACAAATGTGAATGTGTTACAGAACCTGACATTGAAAATGTCTTTTTTGAAAGTTTGACACAATTGTCTGACGAAGCCAATGAGAAACTAAGTAAGGCTTTGAGCCTGGATGAGTTGTACAAGGCCCTTCAGGGCATGGAGGCTGGGAAGGCTCCTGGCATCGACAGTCTCCCAGTAGACTTTTATAAGTCTTTCTGGACAGTGTTGGGGGAAAGCTTGGCTGAAGGGCGGCTGCCATTGAGCTGCCGCAGAGCTGTCCTTACACTCCTCCCGAAAAAAGGAGACCTGACAGATATTAAGAATTGGCGCCCTGTGTCGCTTCTCTGCACAGACTACAAACTGCTCTCTAAAACTTTGGCAAACAGACTAGCAGAAGTAATGGAGCAAGTTATTCATCCGGACGAGAGCTATTGCATACCTGGTAGGTCTATTTTCGATAACATTTCTTTAGTGCAGGATATCCTGGATGTTTCCAAGTTGTTTAATTTAGACTGTGCCTTGATCTCTTTGGATCAAGAAAAAGCATTTGATCGAGTTGAACATAATTGCCTGTGGAAAACTTTAGCAGCCTTTGGTTTTTGCCAAGATTTCGTAGAAATGATTAAGATGCTGTATACTGATGTTGAGAGTGTGCTGAAAGTGAACAGTGGCTTATGCACACCTTTTAATGTAGGTAGAGGTGTTAGGCAAGGATGTTCGTTGTCAGGAATGCTTTATGCACTAGCCATAGAACCGTTGTTGCAACAGATAAGAGTTATTTTGAATGGTTTAAATATACCTGGTTTTAACTGTAATATTCATTTGTCAGCTTATGCTGATAATGTAGTTGTAATGGTTAACGGTCAAAAAGACATGGACATTTAAAAAAAATTACTTTTTTAAAAAAAGATTTTAATATTTTATCTTCTGCTAAGGTAAATTGGAACAAAAGTGAAGCCTTATTGTGTGGAAAGGGGATGGAAGAGAAGCTGAGTCTTCCTGACAGGTTGCTTTGGTGTGAAGGGGTTTTTAAATATTTGGGGGTTTATTTAGGAGCTAATGTTACTGTGCAAAAAAACTGGGAAGGAATTGTCGAAAAGGTTAAAGGTCGATTAGACAAATGGAAATGGTTTGCTCCAAACATGTCTTATAAAGGGTGTACTTTTAGTTATAAATAATTTAATTGCATCTTCTCTCTGGCACAAATTGGCCTGTTTAGATCCACCTTCAAAACTGATGACTGAAATTCAAGCTTTATTAGTGGACTTTTTTTGGGATAAACTACACTGATCATCTTGTTCCTGTCTAAAGAAGAAGGTGGACAGGGGCTGATGAACTTGCAAAGTCGAACAGCAACTTTCCGTCTGCAGTTTATACAAAGACTTCTTTCGGGACCAAGTGACTATGGTTGGAGGGCTGCTGCCTGTGCGATTTTATGGACTTTTGGAGGCTTACAGATGGACAAATCTCTTTTCTTTTTGGATCCCCTGAGACTGGATACTTTCAGTCTTTTTAATCTTCAAAGGACACCATGTATGGAATCACTCTTCTGGTTGTTAAATGAACCCATAGTACATGGAGCCCGTTTGGATATTTCCATTGTTGACCGTATTGTTCCTGGACTTAATAATTTGCTGTGTAAATCAAGGATCACCACTTTGGGTCTTCTGTTGAATGTGGCTGGTCCTAACTTCTTGAACACTGAGCAAGTAGCTTCCCATCTGGGTGTTTTTTCAACCCACACAATTGCTCACCTGATGGTAAAGCGGCAATCTGTTCTTACAAACGAGGAGAGACAATTATTGACAGACTACTGCATAGGAGTAAGGGCTCCTAATGCTAAAGACCATTTTCCAACTATTTACTGTACTTGTCTCCCAAACTAGATGATTGTGTGGGATTGTTTTTAAAAGCTGCAAAATCTTTGAGTGTAGATTTCTTCTCAGTTACGGGGAAAATGTTGTACAAACTGTGTTTGGGTTCTTAATAAGAAAATTTTGGACAGCAAAGTAGATACACCATGGCGTTCTTATTTTAAACTGGATGAAAATTTTAAAGCTGAATGGAGAGTTTTTTTATAAGCCAAACAGGATTGAACAGAAGTCTGGGCAAAATGTTACTATCTTGTTTTCTTCTCTTGTAAAGTCTAGAGTGTTGATTGATTTTAATTTCTACAAGGCTATGGATGATCTTATGTCTTTTGAAACAAAATGGTGTAGCAAAGGAGCATTGTGCTCCGTGTTCGAAGATGAATTGCTTTTTGCACATTTCCTGTAATTTTCGCTTTTTTATGAGATGATTTATATTTTGTAAACTGTTTTGGTGAATTTGTAATAAAGAACTTTTTCAATTCTCTCTCTCCCTCTGAGCGGATGTTGGGAGTGAGTGGGCGGAGTTGGCGTGCATGAGTGGAAGGGAACGTGTTGTATGAGTTTTTTTTTATCTTTTTTTTTATCTGTTTGCTGCTTGTTTGTGTCAATATTTTGTTTGGCAAGTGTATTGTTGAATAAGTAGAAAGTAGAGACGACGATTGAAAACGCTGTCGATCAGCGAAAGCTGGTTGACATGGCAGCGTCTCAAAGTTTGGATAACTTAACGAGGAGGCATGGCATTAAAGTCATCCTGCCGAGCGTTGTTCTGTTGAGGATTGCACAATTGCAATTGCTAGTAAAAGTAGTTGGATACTCTAGTATCTTGTCTGCAGCCAGAATGAATAGTGCTATAGTGGTCCAGCCAGCCAAAAAGATTACGCTTTCAAATGTACTGCCATTCATCAGAGATGACATGATTGAAAGAGAATTAATGAGACATGGTAAAATTGTGTCTAAAATCAGGAAGATCGCGTTAGGTTGCAGGTCACCTCAGTTGAAACGTGGTCATTCATTTAGAAGACAAACACATGATTCTAAAAAATGAAAATGAGGAACTTAATCTAGTCATGAAATTCAAGGTGGACAACTATGATTATATGATCTATGCAACTTCTGAAAGTATGAAATGCTTTGGTTGTGGACAGGAAGGGCATATGATCCGTACTTGTCCTGAGAAGGAAGAACTGATTGTGCCTCTGAATGAGAATAAAAATGAGGAGCAGGCAAATGTAGACCGAAATGAGGAACACAGACAGTCAGATGCAGGAAATGATAATGGAAAACCTAGTAAGGAAATCTTGGAAGAGTGTGGTGTAATTGATGCCAACTTGGTTGCAGTAGTAGTTGAAGAGGATATGGAAATGATAGAGGATAAAAGTGTTTTTAAAACACCTGCAATAAAACGTAAATTGAAGAAAAAAGGCCATTAGAAGAGAGCTAGGAAAGTGTCTGGAGATGAAAAGTCAGAAAAAGGTGTTGAAAATCCTGGGATGCAGATGGAATCAGATATGAGTAATGTTGATGAGTTTGCCCCAGAAAGTGGAAGTGAGTCTTCAGGGTCTGTGCATTCAGTCTCACAAAAAAGATCTGTTAGAAGTGCTTACACACTTGAGAAAATCAGAATATTTCTACAAACAACCAAAGGAATGAAAGGAGTGAAAGTGGAAGATTATTTCCCAGATCGAGAATTGTTCATTAATTCAGCTAGAGTGTTGATGAAAGAGAAGGGTGCAAATAGCTTTACTGATCAAGAAATGTTCAGGTTAAAGAAAATTGTGCAAAAGTCGAAATTGAATATACTGAATGATGAATTTGAAATCGAATTATTTATTTTATTTTTTTGTGTGGTATTTGTGGTTGTTTTGCCCATGTCTGGGTTTTTATTATTTTCTTTATGAGTACACTAAGATTAGGCACACTCAATATAAATGGTGCACGAGAAAGTGGGAAAAGAACAATGCTTTTTGAACTAATAAGACAAAAGAAATATGATGTAATGCTGGTTCAAGAAACCCATAGTGATGTTAAGAATTAATGTGACTGGAAGATGGAATGGGGTAGGGAAGTTATTTTAAGTCATAAAAGTTCATTGAGTGGTGGTGTAGCTGTCCTTTTTCAAAAACATTGTAAACCTTTATCATATGAGGTTAAATACATTATTGAAGGACAATTATTGAAAGTCAGAGCAAAATTTGAAAAGTTTGTGGTAACATTTGTAAACATTTACACTCCTGTTCTTGGTCCTGAGAGGGTTTGTTTTTTTAAAGGATCTTGTTTTAAACAAGAAGAGTATATGTTTATGGGGGGAGATTTTAATTGTACAGTGAATGACAAAGTAGATAGGAATCATAAAGAGCCTCATATTGCTTCTCAGCATGAAACTCATTGCTGAACAGGATCTTCATGATATTTGGAGAATTTTGCATAAAAATGAAAGACAATATACATGGGCACAGACAAGAGAGAACTTCATTACTTTGGCTAGATTGGATAGATTCTATTGTTTTAAACATCATTTTAATGTGTGATAATCATTGAAATGTGTGATTCTACCCGTAAGCTTTTCTGACCACTGTTTAGTTGATTGTGAGATTTATATAGCAAATATAAAACTCAAAAGTGCTTATTGGCACTTTAATGTCTCATTGTTGCAGGATAAGTTTTTTTACTGGGACCTTTACATATTTTTGGAAACAGTTTGGGTTGAAGAAACATGAATATATTTTGCTACGACAGTGGTGGGACTATGAATTTGAGATATAAAATATATAAAATATAAAATTGAGATACAGCAACTGTGCCGTCAGTACACTCTCAATGTTTCTAGGGACATTTCTCGATCAATGAGAGACCTAGAGATTAAAATAGTAGATTTGCAAAATTCAGTGGTGTCCACAGGAAATCGAGGACATACTGAGCTCCTCAAATCCAAAAGGAAGATGTTAGATGGACTGTTAGGTGTTAAAGCACAGGGTGCGTTGGTCCACTCTCGATTTCAGAGTGTTGAGCAGATGGATGGCCCGACTAAGTTCTTCTTTGGTCTAGAAAAGACGAATGGACAAAGTTGATATATTCACTCGTTATACTCAATAAATGGAACTGAAATAATAGAGCCCAATGAAATTAGAAAAAGGGTGGTGTCTTTCTATTCCGAATTGTATAAGAGTGAAAGTCCAGTGGTGGATGAGTCAGCCAATTCGTTTTATACAGGGTTGCCAAAAGTGCCGGATGAAGTTAATTCTAAACTTCAGAAGCCCATTTCCACAGGAGAATTGCAGATTGCACTACAGAGCATGGAATGTGGCATAGCACCTGGTATGGATGGTCTCCCCATTGACTTTTATAAATCTTTTTGGTCAGTAATAGGGGATGACTTGCTTGCAGTACTCAATGAGAGTCTGGCTGATGGCTTGCTACCGTTAAGCTGCAGAAGGGCAGTCATAACTCTTCTGCCAAAGAAAGGAGATTTAAGAGATATAAAGAATTGGCGACCCGTTTCACTTCTGTGTACGGATTTAAAAATATTTAAGGTTTTGGCAATAAGGCTGAGGGAGGTGGTTGGTCGGGTCGTTCATCGGGATCAGACATACTGTGTACCTAATAGGTCCATTTTTTATAAAATTTTTAATTCAGGATATTTTGAACGTCTCTAAGTTATTGGGCTTAAACACTGGTCTTATTTCATTAGATCAGGAAAAGGCATTTGACCGGGTTGAGCACAGCTATCTCTGGCGTACGCTGGAGGAGTTTGGGCTCAGCCCAAGTTTTATTGCCATGATCAGGGTCTTGTATCAGGACACTGAGAGTGTGCTGAAAATAAATGGTGGTTTGTGTACACCTTTTAAAGTTCAGAGAGGAATCAGACAGGGATGCGCATTATCAGGAATGCTGTATGCCCTGGCTATTGAACCTCTGCTTGTAAAAATTAGAAACAGTATTGAAGGCTGGTCTATCCCACACTCAAGTGAAAAAGTTAAACTATCAGCTTATGCTGATGACACCATTGTTGTAGTTAAAGATCAAACTGATATAATGGTGTTAAGGCCAAAATCATCAATAATTTTCTTTGTCTTCGTCCAAAGTAAACTGATCAAAAAGTGAAACATTGATGTGTGGTGAATGGTTTGGAGATCCTCCCAAATTACCAGGAGGTCTGTCCTGGAAAAGTGATGGGATAAAATATCTGAGAGTTTATCTTGGGAGCAATTCTGTGTTACAAAAAAACTGGGAAGAAAAAGCAAAAGGAAAACTAGAAAAATGGAAGTGGATTTTACAGAGAATGTCACTTAGAGGTAGAGTAATAATTATTAATAATTTGGTTGCATCAATGTCATGGCACCGTTTGACTTGTGTTGATCCTCCCAGCGGGCTTTTGGCAAAATTACAAGCCTGTATAATAGACTTTTTCTGGAATGGATTTCACTGGATATCCCAGAGTACACTTTTTCTGCCCACGGAGAAGGGTGGACAAGGACTTGTACATCTGGCCAGCAGAAGAGCAGTTCTTTGATTGCTGTTTGTACAGAGATACTTGACAGGACCAACGGATTTAGTCTGGAGGAAAGTAGCTGACATTATTTTTAACAAAGTGAGTGGACTGAACTTGAATTCTGTACTCTTTTTAACAGACTTCAGCAAATTACAACCTAATACATCCTTGTCGGTTCAATTCTACAAAGGACTTTTTAATGTTTGGCAGCTATTAAAAAAACGGAGGCAGGACACAACATCTCTGTATTGGCTGCTTGAAGAACCTCTTGTTTATGGAGCGAGGTTGGATGTGGCTTGTGAAGCCACACCAGGACTATCACAAATCATGTGTTCATCAAAAGTTTTAAAGTTACATGATATGATGGACATCGGTGGCCCTGAGCTATGTAATACTCAAACTGTGGCATCTCAGTTGGGAATTCAGTCTGTAAGACAGGTTGGAAGAGTGTTAAATCTGTTACAAAGATTGACAGCAGAAGAAAAAATGATGTTAAAAGAGTACTATAATGGCAAAGTGGTTCCTACTAATTCAGATCCATTTCCCAAAATTTTAATTACTCCTGATTTAAAAGGTTTAAATGTTTTTTTTTTGTTTTTTTTTTTTATTTTTTTTTATTTTTTTTGGGGAATTGGAAAGTCTGGAGAATCTGAATTTTCAAGATGTTCAAAGTAAAGTGTTATATAAATGTTGTGTAAAGGTTTTAAATAAAGCAATTCTCAAAGAACGAAAGGATACAGTGTGGAGGGAAAAACTGGGGTTAGAAGATCATGTAAAACCTGTATGGAGAACTCTCTATAAACCACCATTAGAAAAGTGTATAGGTGATCTTCAGTGGAAAATACTGCATGGCACAGTTGCTGTTAACGTATTTGTGAATATCATTAATTCTAATGTGTCTGATGAGTGTCCTTTCTGTAAAATAAGGGAAACGATTTTTCACTGCTTTGTAGAATGTTTGAGACTGAGGAGTTTGTTTAGTATACTTAAATTAATGTTTCTTAATTTTGGTGAAAAATTCTCTTTTCAGAGCTTCATTTTTGGTCCATGTTATAGAGCAGCCCAAAAAAGTAATAGTCAATTGTTAAATTTCTTGATTGGACAAGCTAAAAGAGCTATATATATTACAAGGAAAATAAAGTTAGAAGGTAGAGATGGGCAAGAAGTCGAGATGGTTTATAAAAATCTGGTGAAAAGTCGGGTTCTGATTGATTTTAAATTTTATAAGTTGATTAATGATTATGAAAGTTTTTTGCATAGATGGGGGTACAATGGAGCTATTTGCACAGTTGTGGATGGAATGCTGGTTTTTACTTTGGTATTGGAATAATAATTGAGTGTAGAAGAAAAGAGTGTTGAAAATGTGATTATAATTCTAAAATAATTCTAAAGTTAATTTTATGATTAAATAAAGTTGTTGTGAAAAAAAACCTCTCTCTCTCTCTCTCTCTCTTTGTGCGAGTGCATGCTGGGAGTGAGTGTGGACGGAGCCTGTTGGCGGGAGTGAGAATATCTCTCTGAGACTTCTGTTGGTTTTCATACAATTTCGTTATAGTTTATAGGTTTAGTTAAAGGTTTTTCCTGACTTCGGTCAGTGAGTAGGGATAATGGGGTCGGAAGCGGGAGATTTCTTGCAGTTAACACTCAAACACTGGTGTAAATGTATGCCTGAAGCCACTGTGTCTGTGGAGGATTGCTTGATAGCCATGAGTGAGGCTGTCGGTGGTGCTAATATTAGATCCGCCTCCCGAATGGGATTGTTTGTGGTGAATTTGGACACGTTAGGCAAACTTGCCCGAGGCGAGACAGACCGACGGGTCTAATCGTGTCATAACCTCAGCCGGGTGAAGCGTTTTCGGCGCCAGGTGACGTGCCCGAAGGGAGACCGGTGCTGGAGGCCTCTGGAGATGGCCTGGTGGGGCCTGTTGAGGAGGCGGCCGGCCCGAGTCACATCCCCACTGTATCGCAGGCAGAGACGAGCCCGAGACAAGTGTGTTTAAAGTCTGTGATTGAAACTGATTTGATTGAAGGAAATCAAACGCGGTCTGATAAAATTGTGATAAACTCGTTTAAACAGAGTCAAGATGACCTTTTATCTCAAGAATCTGTGGTTTTAATGGATGACTCTGGCAATGAACATGAGGACACTGAGATAATGGACAATGACGCGATGGATTCAGAGCTTGTAACTGGAGGTAAGACTAAAATGTATTCTGTTCAGCAGATCAATCATTTTCTTGATACTACAAATGGACTTTGTAAACCAAAAATTGAGACATATTTTCCAGATTCTCTTTCTGTTGTCTGGTACCATGGCTATGACAAAAGCTTCCTTTGATGAGCTTGACAAACCCAAACGGTACCGCCTTAAGATAATATTGTGATGAAGGTGCAGGTGTTGTTTTTCTACAGGAAACGCATACCGATGAGAACAATCAGATACAGTGGTTGACTTAATGGAAGGGTCAGGCAATACTGAGTCATGGCTCTAATGTTAGTGCAGGGGTGGCTATTCTGCTTACACCTGAATATAGAGAGCAACCAGTCGGTGTCTTTGAGTTGATTTCCGGTCGATTGCTGAGAGTTGATTGGGTAACTGTTCTGGGTATTAAGTTTTCTTTTGTTAATGTGTATGCACCCAATATTGGGTCAGAACGTGTTATTTTCTTTGAATAACTTAAAGCTGATTTAAGTGATGTTCCCCATGATAGATTATTGTTTTGGCTGGAGATTTTAATTGTACTTTAAGTCATACTTTGGACAGAAATCATGAAGAGCCCCACAGTCAATCCGCAGATGTGCTTCGGTCTTTAATTGTTTATCACAATCTTGTAGATGTTTGGAGAGAATCTTTTCCTCAGGTCAGACAATATACCTGGGTGAAAATAAACTCCAATATGGTGTCTGGGGCTAGGTTAGACAGAATTTGTGTACCAAAAAGTAAAAGAAATCTTTTCTATAATAGCTGCATATGTCCTACTGCTTTGTCTGATCACCTATCGACATCTATCGATGTCACTACTGCAGAGAGCACGTTCAAGAATTTTTTTGGAAGTTTAATAAGAGATTATTATTAGATCAAAATTTTGTGCACTCTTTCACTCATTTCTGGGAGATCTGGAGAGAGAGAAAAACACAGTATAAGTCCTTGAGCCAGTGGTGGGACGCAGTAATTTTCTTTTGTGGAATCTACTGGATGAAAGAGCCCAGGAGATGATTCGTGCAAGATTCTCTTCCTTCAATAGCATGGATGCTCCTACTTCTTTCTTTTTTAATCTGGAGAAGAAGACTGTGGATAAGAAGATTTTAAGATGTTTGAGACTTCCAGAGGGGAGGAAAGTTACTGACGGCCATGGGATTATTTCTTACGCACTCTCTTTTTATGAGGATCTTTACAGTACTGAATCTTGATGAGGAAATGGCTGAACTTCTCTTTCAGGATTTACCTCAGCTTTTGGAAGGGGAGAAATCTAATCTTGATAAACTATTGACTTTCGATGAACTATCTGTTGCTGTTAAAGAACTGTCTTCTGGCAAAGCTCTGGGATTGGATGGACTTAATGCAGAATTTTATAAACAATTTTGGTCGGTTATTGGAATGGATTTGTTTTCGGTTTTCATGGAGAGTTTTAAAATAGGGACACTTCCACTTAGTCTACGAAGAGTTGTGGTCACTCTATTACCTAAAAAGGGTGATCTTGAAGTCTCTTTACTCGGAGTGGATTATAAGATACTTTCGAAGTCCTTAACTAATAGAGTTAAACTCTACATTTCCTCAGTGATTCATCCAGATCCAGTCATACTGCATTTCAGGAGGGATGATTTTTGATCATCTTTTTTTAATTCGAGACTTGATTTCTTTTTCCAGAGTACAGCATTTTGATATTGGTTTTGTTTCATTAGACCAGGAGAAAGCCTTTGATCGGGTCGATCACGGTTTCCTTGTTAAGTGCCTTGAGGCTTTTGGTTTTGGGCCATCTATTATTGCTTATATTAAACTGTTGTATACCTATATATATATATATATATATATATATACAGCATGTTGAAGATTAATGGTACTCTTACAAGACCTTTCAGAGTAAGGCAGGTTTGTGGTCTATCAGGAATCCTGTATGCTATTGCAATTAAGCCACTTTTGATTGCACTGAGAAACAAGCTGTATGGCATTTCAACAGTGTGTCCGTCCACCTCAGACCTGAAAACTGTTAGGCTTAGTGCCTATGTTGATGATGTCACTGTTTTTATCAGATCTGCTCAGGATGTCATGAATTTGAGAGAATCTTGAGAGGTTTATCAAAAAGCCTCCTCATCTCGAATTAACTGGCAAAAGTGTGCATCTTTTTTACTGGGTGAATGGGAAAATGGAGGCCCTCCATCTCTTCCTCAGAATTGTTCCTGGAGTCTAGAGGGGTTTAAAGTGCTTGGAATTTTCCTTGGGACTGATCAATGTATACAGAAAAATTGGGATGGTATTTTTTAAAAAAGTTTCTGGGCGTTTACAAAAATGGAGATGGTTACTGCCTCGCTTGTCATATAGGGGAAGAGTGCTCATTATTAACAACTTGGCAGCTTCCATGATGTGGCATCGCTTAAATGTGTTAGACCCACCAAAAGAATTGTTGCAACGTCTGCAGAAGACTTTTGTTTTTTTGGGATGAGTTTCATTGGCTTCCCCCTGCAATTCTGTATTTGCCAGTAAATGAAGGCGGCCAAGGGTTGATTAATTTGGCAGCGATTGAGTTTGAGTTTAAATGGTGCTTTACTGTCACTTTGTGAGGATGGAGAAATAATGTTTAATTGGTAATGTAAGGTGGTTATTTTATCTTGCTGTTTATTTATTTATTTATTATTTATAAAAAAAAATTTTCTCTTGAACGTTTTGCAATGTGACGTGTGAGTTAGAATGACATGGTTGTTTTTAGAATGTTTTAATAAAGTGCATTAAAAAGTCCGAAAAGTTTCTTGTAAAGTCTAGAGCGTTGATTGGTTTTAATTTCTACAAGGCTATGGATGATCTTATGTCTTTTGAAACAAAATGGTGTAGCAAAGGAGCAGTGTGCTCCGTGTTTGAAGATGAATTGCTTTTTGCACGCGTCCTGTAATTTTCACTTTTTTATGAGATGATTTATATTTTGTAAACTGTTTTGGTGAATTTGTAATAAAGAACTTTTTCATCTCTCTCTCTCTCTCTCTCTCTCTCTTCCAAGCACAACACAGTGAGACTAATGAATATAGGACAGCTTCTTCATTATTACTCTAATGAAAAAAGTAATAATTTGTATGTGCTTGTCACAAACTTAAAGAACAAAAATTTCAGTGTCTAATAACCTTCAAAGAGCATAATTACCTATATATATATATATATATATATATATATATATATATATATATATATATACACATAATTGTTATATAAAAAGAAATTTACAAACAATACAACAAATACTATAGAGATACAAATTAAATGAACTTGTTTTTCAGATACAGTAGGATTATTTACCATTTATACATTTATTTAACATCTTTTTTTGTTTTATTAACATTAATGACAAATATAGGCTACGGTCCCTTTAAGATACTGACACTCATCTTGTTTTCACCCAAATGTTTACATCGACTTAAGCCATAACCGACTGTATTTACTTGAGATACTCCACAAGATGGACATTTTGACAAGTATGTGTGCATTTGACCATTCAGGCGTGAGGAGAATTGATCACACGCTGTCTGAGAGAACTGGGATCGCGTGCAAGAACGAGAGAGCGTACTTCTGATCTGTGTCATTCAGCGCGATTCCGCCTATCCCGCCTTGACTAATCGATAACGAATGATTGAAAGCATGCAGTTCGCAATGTGTGGGTTGTCATCATTAATTTTTAAGTATTTCCACACCCCTGAGGCTGACATTGTTTCTGCTGCTGCCGCCGCCGCCAACGCCAGTGCCTCTGTGCACAGAAAATTCTGACAGTTTCGTCATGCAAGGTATTGGTCTTTGGTATCTGGGGTATTTTCACGAGTATGAGTACAAGTACACAAGCTTGGTATCGGCATCACTAATTTTTACTACATGAATAATTTGAAAGTTGTTTATAGATTTTTTTTTTTTTATAATAGATAATATATAATAGATATAGGTCTATAATTATTAAAATCAAGTATATCACCTCCCTTATGACGTGAAAACAGCTTTTTGGCAGCAAACCCACCAGATGGGTTTGGTGCACACATGGATAAAAAGGACCCCATGTCCACGGTTAAACATACTGCTGGATATTTAATATTGTGAGCCTATTTTTCTGCTGGAGGTCCTGGACATCTTGTTCAGATACATGGTAATCATGGATTCTATCAAATACCAACAGATAAAAAAATCAAAACCTGACTGCTTCTGCTAGAAATCCAATAATGGGCCATGGTTGGATCTTTTTTATCAGGACAATGATCCAAAACAAACATCAAAACCAACACAGAAATGTGTCACTCAACACAAAACGAAGCTTCTGCCATGGCCATCCCAGTCCCCTGATCTGAACCTTAAAGAAAATGAGTGGGGTGAACTGAAGAGAAGAATCACCAACATGGAGCTGGGAATCTGAAGGATCTGAAGAGATTCTGTATGAAGGAATGGTCTCTGATCTCTTGTCAGGTGTTGTCCTCTTGTCCAAACTCATCAAGCATTATAGGTGAAGACTTAGAGCTGTTATCTTGGGAAAAGGAGGTTGCAAAAAGTATTGAATAAAATGGTGCCAATAATTGTGGCCAACGTGTTTTGGAGAAAAACATTTATTTCATAATGTGATTTTTCACAATGTTTATTTGGGTGTGAGACAAGTATCCAATCAAGAAGATATTGTGTTCAAGAAGTAATTCTAGTAGGCTCAGTAATTAATTGGGTAAGATGTAGACAATTAAATATGTAACACTCAGCCCTACTGGCAGAGGAAACACAATTAAAAGAAGAATTGTTTAAAATACTTGTACGTTGGGTTTAAAAATGAAGACAAGAAAACAGTGGATATAAAATAACATATGTATTCAACAGAAATGACACTGAACTAATACAACACAAGGGCCCGGTTTCACAGACAGGGCTTATTCTAAGCCAGGATTAGGCCTTATTTTAATTAGGGCATTTAAGTAGCTTTTATAAACATACCCTAGGTAAAAACATTACTGATGTGCATCTTGAGACAAAACAATGGCTCTGACATATTTTTAGATATGTCAGTGCAAGTTGCTTTCAGTTAAAACAGCTCAAACATGCATTTTAGTCTGCAAATTACATTGACCCAAGTGTTTTCAGGCCTCCAGCTTAGGCTATACTGCTCATTTTATAATGAGAGGCTACTTATTATTATCACATATAGATTTGTTTATTAAAGTGTCAGAAATAATAAATTTAGTTAAATTGTGTTTCAAAATATTATCCTTTTTATGAATGTCAATTATAGTTGACAACAGGACCATCTTAATGTACTTAATGACTGCATGTTGTAGGAGATAGAAACTGAAGCAGAGAGGATTCTTTATAAGATAGTTGAGGGAGATTCTGAGCTGTCAGATGAGGATGGAGATGAGGATGAATTTGAACCTAACGTACAAGAAGATGGTGAAGAAGAGGAAGAAGATGCAGGAGACTCAGATGAGCAGATGGATACATACACAGAGACAGAAAGGGATGAGCAGGAAAGACGAGTAACATGTATGAATTAATTCTGATTTATTTAGTGCCAAGATAAGTTATTCAGTTCTAGCAGTTAGCCACGGTTATAATTGTAGTGTCCATGCACACATGCGTGCACACATGCGTACACACACACACACACACACACACACTATTCACTACAAGCAGTGATAAATCATTGGTGATAAAATCAGTGAGGCTTGAAGATTATCCACATGAGATCATGAAATATGCAAAATGGCTAAAAAATGCAAAGTTTGTACTTACAAAGAGACCTTATCACATCCATAACACATAGATTTAAATAGATTTGTTTGAGGTTTAATTATTATTCCTTTTAACTTCCATTTATTGGTGTTTTCCCCCATCATAATAGATTCACACCTGTGCTACCTGAGCTTCCTGACTGTAAAGATGACCCTACTACCTGTGCAAACGGGAGTCCAACTCAGTACTTTTCCCAGTACAACAACATTTTCGAGAATTTGGCTGAAGTTACAAATCAGAGAGCTAACTAGAGGAGAACTAGAGAAAAAAATAAAGTGCCAGTTATAAGCAGCAAACTGACAAGGGATAGTTTTTTTAAGCTGAGAAACTCACTCAAGATTGTGGATGACCTGGCTATAACAGAGGAAACAAAGAAGGCAGACATTCTTTGGAAAGTCAGGCCATTACTTGACCATGTGAGGCAAGGCTGCCTCAACCTTGCAAAGACACAGAAGGACTGCATTGATGAGCAAATCATCCCTTTCACAGGCTGCTGTCCAGTCAGGCAATATGTTCCAGGCAAGCCAAATCCTACTGGCCTAAAGGTCTTTGTCCTTGCTTTTCCAAATGGTCTGATGCTGGATTTTGAAGTGTACTAAGGGAAGAATACATTCAATGACCAAAGACTGGGAGTCAGACCAGCAGCAGTCCTACGCATGGTTGAGTCTGTGCCCACTGGAAGTCATCTATTCGTCGACCGATACTTCACAACAATCAATCTCATGGATGCACTGCTGGCAAAAGGCCTTCCAGCAACAGGAACCATAACAAAGAACCGAGTCCCAAAGCAGAGCAAACTGCCAAGCGACAAGGTGATACAAAAAGAGGGGAGAGGAGCATCAGTGTCTCTGGTCAGAAAGAGTCCTGAGCTGGCAATCACAAAATGGTATGACAACAAATCAGTTCTAATAGCTTCCACAGTTCATGAGAAAGATCCCGAAGATGTCTGCAACAGATGGACTTTTTCTTTTTTGGACCATGTCCCGGTGAGAAGACCTGCAGTGATCAAGGAATATAATGTGAAAACATGGGTGACGTGGACTTGTGTGACCGCATGCTGAGCTTTTATCGCATGTCAAATAGGTCCAAGAAATGGACATTGCATGTAATTACTCACTTCTTTGATGTTGCCATCACAAACACATGGATCCAATACAAGTCTGACAGCAAAGCACTCAACAAACCAGCAAAGAACACCAAACAAATTGCACCTTGCTGAAGAGTTATTGGATTGTCCAGAACTTGATGATAGCAGTGAAAAAAGTGAAGAAGAGTATGAGCCACCAACTAAAATGAGGATCCCGCAACCCAAACCATATGTGCGCAGACTAGGAGCCACCCACACGTCAGAGATGATAGATATCAACCATGCAGAAAGGTGCAGAAATAAGGGCTGCAAAAGCAAGACGTACATGAGGTGTACCAAATGCAAGATGTTTCTCTGCATTATCGAAAAGAGAAAATGCTTCCAGGAGTATCAACACTAAGCAAGTAAAACAATCCAGAATGACAATTAGTTTTAATTTGTTTTTATGTTGAATTTATTCTTGGATTAATATCACTCTACAGCCGTATTCTGTTCATTTTTTTGTTTTCCGAGTTCGGCTGTCTTTACAAATTAAACTGTTACTTTAACTGCTAAGCAAGCAATACGGAATGAAAAATGTTCTTTTGTTTTCTTTTTATGTTATATTAATGTTGGATTAATATCATTCAACAGCCATATTCTGTAAATTTTTGTTTTCTGAGTTTGGCTGTCTTTTCGAACTAAAACGGTCCCGTGGTCCACTACAGTGGACATGCTGTAAAATTAGAAAAGATCAAATTTACCGGTTTTGGTTTTATGGACCAGTTTTATTTAAAATAGAAACCCATTTTGTCATATTTTAAAAATCTGAAAGAATTACACAGTTGTTAACTTTTACTTTCCATATATGTATCTCTATTTTTATCCCTTCTGTTTGCTGTTTTGACCCCAGTGTAATTTGTCTCACAGAACTGTTTTCCCTTTTATGTATGCATTTATACTATAATAATAATACTATTATTATTATTATTATCATTGTGTATGTATTGTTATGCATGGGATCATGCCTTAAAAAGGTGTAATGACAGAATTGTTCTATTTTGCCTTTGTAACCAGTGAAGGGTTGGATTCTGGAATCCACTGCCGCTTCAATACATATGTTTTGAGTTATTAATCAACATTAATCTTTCTAAATGTTAAATTATTTAAATGACTTCTTCAACGTATGTTAAAGCATTTATTTTGCTTTATATTTTCATACACTAGGGAATAATGATGAATATTGTCTTATATAAGTACAACTTATCAGTATGTTTTGAGAAATGTTTCTGTTTATAGTTAAAGCTTGGGCCAACTTCAACCTTGAAGAAGCTATGAATCATGTGTAACTTTGTATGTGCGGGTCATTTATGGGTGCTGGTGAACAACTGGCCCTCTGCTTGAGATCTGCAGATGCCTTGTCATGATCTAGAAGGACATCCTGTGCCTAAATCTAGGGTCCGAGCATCAGAATAGTGATGAATGGAGATACGCTTCTGTCTATCAGTCCATGCTTGGAAAATTACTATATTTGTCTATTTTTCTTAGCCAATCAGAATCAGTTAACGTGAAGTAATGACGTAGTTAGTAGACTCTGTTAGAGTATAATTGCTGTGGAAATGTGAATGTATGTGGAGCGGCCTACAAACTCCATGTGAGACTTGAAGCTGGCTTCTGCTGATGAAATTGCAAACTATTCTTTAGTAAAATTGTCTTCAGTTTATTTTTTTAAACTCTGACTCGGGGTCTTCATTCATCATATCTGGTCTTTTGGGTCTTTAACTGTAAAATTCCCCTACACCAGTCATCATGTTATTTTGTTGTACCCAAGCCTAGGGAATTGATGTTTAAGGGGTGGGGGCTGTTATAGCAAAAATAGAAGGAAGCAAAAAAAAAAACTTAATTTTTGTTGTTTTACTCTGTTGCTTTACTCCTTCAAAAAAAACAAAAAAAAAAAAAACGATCTGGGCAAATTTGAGTGGAATGTCTTAAAAAGGCAAATGCAGAGAATCTGTTATAAGCTACACTACTCACTGGAGTTCAAATAAAGACATTACCTCACCCAACACTAAACTACAGCAAAGGAGTGATCCGCACTAGAGAGTTGGATGATGTTGATGAAGATGAAATTACTCAGGAAATCTAATCTCAAGGAGTAGTGAATGTGAGAAGAATATCAATCAAAAGAGAGGTACATACATCCTCATTTTTTAACAAACCTTTTATCCAAATTGGATATTTGAGTGTCACGGTAGACATGGGTCAAATAGTTGCAAAAATATAACTCTTTTCTGTAAGCGTGGTGAAGAAGACCACAACATGGAGAGCTGTCAAAAACTATCCAAATGCTATAATTGTACAGGAAGCCACTAAGCTGCATCAAAAGAGTGTTCTATGTGGATTTAAAAAAAAAAAAAAAAAAAAAAAAAAAAAGAGGTTCAGAGAATTAAATGCACAAAGAAAATAAGTTACCCCAAGGCAAAGAAATTGGTGGATGCTCTTTCTTCTTTCACAATGAATAAAACCTATGTTTCTGTTGTCAAGAAATCTGTGAAGAACATGGAATGCCAAACGGACATCACCTGGATGCACAAAGATAAGCCACAAAATGTTAACAGAAATAAATCTATCCCAAGGACTAGAATACAGGAATTCAAAGTAAATCTACTTCAATCAATACTCAGGCCACATCTACACGAAGGCAGACCTTTCCTTATCCCATCTTTGTTTCCCCCCCTCGTTCTAAAAACAATTTCATAAACACGACAATGTCTCAAGAAATATCTGCGTACACACGAAACCACCGAAACGGACTCAAAACGATGTAGTATACATGCCAGATTAGTATGTGGCGCTGTAATTCTGCCACAGAGATACACTAAAAATAAAAAGAAGACTTTGAGCATGCGCATAAACCTTGAGCGCTGTATACAAAATTTAGTACAGCTTAGTAATAAAGCTTTACTTTTGTAAAGTTAATAGGCTCAGTTTGCTTCTGCAGCACGAACACAAGCATGTAGTCCTCAATTTTTGTTGTTGCTGTTACGTGATGTAGCAGTGTCTGACTAGGGTCAAGACGTGGGGTGATGACATCATCGTTTCACAAAATATATGGATTGGCTGTACACACGAAAACCCAAAGGTGTTGTTTTCAGATTTATCCACTCTGGGACCCGGTTTAAAAAAAAAAAAAAAAAAACGGTTTCAGGCTCCCAAAACGATCCCATCTGGATCAGGGATGGGCAACTTTGATAATGATAAGGGCCAGCATTTTTTTTTTTCCTTTATACCAAGGGGCTAGATTACTAATCCACACGGACACATTTTACATTACATTTTATATTTTACTCAATTTCCTCTTTACTGAGGGAACTCAATGTACAATTAATGCAATGTGTTTTTAAATAGTTTGTTAACTGTAAAACTTGTGCAGTTATGCAAATTCAAATGGGCAACTTCATTGTTAATTGAAAAGGAAAATAAATTTGCAACAAACAAATGTACACAGGCCCTCTGTTTGATTAGTAGCCTAGAGAACATTCTCAACCTACCCTCAGAGAACAGTTAAAAGCACTTATTCAAAAAACAGATAGAAATAAAAGTTATTAAAAATAGCAATAAAAAAAATACTAAATATAAGAACAATTCATGTCCTAAATTTCCATACCAGACCACCCCCCAAACACATTCATTTATAGATCAGTTTAGACAACATTCCCACTGTCACAAAATCTCAATGAGAAACTTGTGGCTTCTCCTGCTGGTGCACAATTGAATCAATGTCAATCTGAAAGTTTGTACAGCTAACTTGCAGTAGCTGAAAGAGCGTGTCATCTGTTAGCCTGTTTCTCTCTTTCGATTTGATGTGCTTCATCGTTGAGAAACTACTTTCACAAATGTAAGTGCTGCCAAACATGCTTAGCATCTAGGACTGCAAAATCTCTGAGGGGAAAACGGGACTCCTTGCCTGAAAGAAGGGGTCAGACTGAAGTTCGCAGAGTTCTAGCTGCATCTCTCCAGGCTGCTCACTGATAGCAGCATTCAGAGGGTCTGTGAAGAGGTCTATGCGAGGCTGCGTGACGTGAAAGTCCTGGAAGCGAATTTTGAATTGCTCTTGTAGACTTTCGATTTCTTTTCTGTACTTGGCAAAAAACATCTCGCATTCGGGAGCATCTTTGTGCATCTCCTCGCAGGCAGGGAAGTGTGTCAAATTTACCGGATTGGATGAAAATCCGTAGTGAAAAAGATTAAGTTTACGCTGAAAAGCATTCATATGGACATAGAGGTAAACAGTCTGAGACCGTCCGTGCTCATTCACCACATTCTCCACATCTTTAAAAATATCTTCGCCCTTAGTGGTGCCATGTAATTAAACCATCTTTAACAGCTCCTCTTGAACAAAGTTCTCTGTGATTGTTCTTGCAAAGATCAGGAGCTGACTGACATCAGCCACATCTGTGCTTTCATCCAGCACGATAGAAAAGTATTTACAGTTTTTAATTTCATGTTTTAGCTTTACTTGGACTTGACATTAAATGTCAGATATTCAACGCGTCACTGTTCGGCGGGACAAAGATACAGATTCAAAATTCTTGGCCATTTTCTCGTCTCCAAATGCTTTAGCCATTTCAATTGCACACTGCTTTACAATTTCGCTATCTCCGATAATGTCTTTTACACTTTCGCGAGCACAAGTGAAACTGCATAAGACGCTTTCAGTGATGACTCTTGCACTGTCATGCATTTGGCAAAAAGGTTTTGCTGTCAATGTATTTTACCTTTTAAATCAGAGATGAGAGCATTTCTGGCGTCACTGGTGTATTTTTCATATTTCTCTTTGTGAGCAGTGGTGTAATGTCGATTTAAATTAAAATCCTAAAATACGTCTGGTGGTACAGAAATTTGAATTAGAAACGATGTGATACATTGTATCAAAATGAAGAGTAACTTACAAGTCATAGCAGTACATTTGACCCTGCAGAGAACCATCACAGTATGTTCCATATATATCACACCAAATCTTACAATAACACACAAGGACTTGGATGGTCTAGTAGACTTCTCCATACTCATGGGAGATTTTATTAGTCACAATACTTGGGGCAATAACTATTGTGAAAGAGGATAGAAGAATTCATAGACAATCATACCCCATGTCTTCTAAATGATGGTTCCAGCACGTACCTACACCCAAGAGACAGAACATGCTCTGCAATTGACCTGTAAATATGCAAACCTGAATTATTTCTAGACATGTCATAGAAAGTATGGCATGATCTATGTGGTAGTGACCACTTTCCTTTGATATTAACTTTAAAAGGAAGAGAAGAAGTCTTGTGAATACCAAGATAGCAGTTCAAAAAGGCTAACTGGTACAATTTTCAAACACTTTGCTATGAAAGGTTTAAGGGAATTTATGAAGATGATCCAGATGGTATTAAACACTTCACAAATACACTCATCTCCATAGCAAAGGATACTATTCCAAAAGCTTCATCAAACACAAAATGCAAACGGGTGCCATGGTTTGATGACAAATGCAAAACAGTTATAAAAGAGAGGAAGAAAGCAGAAAGACTATTCTTCAGAAAGCCAACAAATGACAATCTTATCAAGTTTAAAATAACTAGGGCAAAAGCTCAAACAATAATAAACAATGCAAAAAGTAAAAGTTTGAGATTTGACCAAAAAGGTCTGGAATCTGATCCGAAGGATGAAAGGTAGGAATATAGGTACTCAAATACAGCACATCAAATATCAAGATTCTATTTTAACTACAAAACAAGAGTTCAAACAAGTTCATATAGAAAAATAACTCAGCAAGAAACATTCATTAAGTTGTCCTTGTTCACTATCCATACATGTTGATATGCTTTGTCAAATAATCTGAATGGACATTTTCAACAGAAGTTGACTCAAAATCTTTTAACAAGTGAACATGCACTGCAATAACATCTATAAATTGAAAATACAACAACAATTTAACATGTCATCCTTGTTAACAAATCAGCAATGTTAAACACTGTCTGGTTTGAGAATGCACATTCATTCTAATAAAATATACTATTCCTTTATAAATAGGCTAAATAATCACACAAAGTATTTTGTCACAAACTGTCCCAGTCTAGGGGTTGGACAGATCAGGGGCAAAGATAAAACTGAAAATAATAGTAACTTAAAGCTATCGACAATTCCACCTCTCCTGTCCCAGTTCACAATAACAAGTTTCTGAATCGTGAGTATTTCTTTTCTTTTCTTTTTTTTCTGTAAACCAAATATCAACAAAACATTTCTTCAGAAGGGGGCACAGGCCAAAACAACAAACAAGGAGAACTAACTAAGGGTTTAGAAAATGCTAACTTACCTGACAAAGAAAATTACAAATAAAATATAATAATTTACCTAGCTCCCTAACTAAACAAAAAGGAAAAAACAAAATTGCACAAATTATAAGTGGCGCTCCCCCGACCTACAGCTTCAAAAAGAACAAATAATGGATCAAATAAACAAACTTCATAAATCACAAAGTGTATAACAAAATAAAGAATTCTCACTGAGTACAGTTTGGTAAGGGATCTCCGTCACACGATTTAGGAGAAATCAATTCTTACGCTATCTGACAACAACAGCATCGGTCACACAGTAACAATCTTAAGTTGTCTGGGACAGGAGACAGAGGACAGAGGACAGAACACACATGGAGCCTCACGATACACACAACACAGCTCAGCACCACCGTCCTCGTTTCCTGCATTTAACCGTCCCGCTCTTCCACCTAATTTGCCGCAGCTGGTCTCAATCAAGCTGCGCTGCCAGAGGGAGAGAGAGAGAGCGAGAGAGAGAGTGCACAACACACACAATACCATATACATCACAGTCATAATAATACAGTCATAATAAAGCGTGCATAATAATAATAATAATAACGTCCAAGATGTAACAGTTTCAAATAAGTTTTGCCATTATGTCAACAAAAATGACTCAGCACCATAGGAAGTCTGTGCATCAAACAAAGAAACATTCCTTAAGTTGTCCTTGTTCACTATCCATACATGTTGAGATGCTTTGTCAAATAACCTGTAGGCATGGACATTTTCAATAGAAGTTGATTCGAAGTATGAGATTCTTGTCAACCACAATGTAGAACTTGAGCTTTGGTTTGTCCAGTGGCCAGAAGATAGGGCTGCCTGTCCTCCACCTCTGAGAGATGGTACTCCAAACTTCTGCAGAACTGATTAATAACAATATAAAAAGTACTTAAATGTTCTAGCTTACATTTAAAAGGAGAGCTTTAGAGGCAGCCATACTTCTAAAAGAGTGGGTTTGGACTGACATAGAGGAAGGTCGCCTAGCTCATAAGCAAGCGAAATATCCACTCAACTATCCACTTGCTCATCCTCTGCTTAGATGCTGGGGACCCTTTGCTAGGAGACCCAAAACAGACAAACAATTGTTTCGATTTACACCTACACTTGTAGGTCTCCTATTCTTTTAAGAGAAGTAACAGCTAAGATGAACAACATCTTGAGAGTCAGGAACTTGACTGGAACCTCTTCAATAGGCTCAAAAGGAGCCAGGGAAAGGCCTTGGCGCACCATGGCCAAATCCCATACTGGTACCCTAGTGCGTACTGTAGGCCTCAGCCTCAAAGTGCCACAGAGGAAACGTGTAACCAATGGGTCTCTCCCTAAACACATACCACCCAAAGGAATGTGGTAAGCAACTATGGCTGCCTCATAGACCTTTAAAGTGGATGGGGATAACCCTGCAGTGAATTGCTCTTGCAGAAACTCCAGGACTGTACCAACAGGGCAGTTATCTGGGTCCAACTGATGACCACTGCACCACGAAGTGAAAACTCTCCACTTCAAGGCATACAATTTCCTCATGTAGGGAGCTCTGGACTGGAGGATGGTCTCAACAACCTCAGTTGAAAGACCAGTATCCCCTCAGAGGCCAAGCCCACAGGTTCCAAAGTTCTGGGTGGGGGTGATATATCGAGCCTCCTGCCTGGGACAGAAGGTCCCTCCTGATCAGGATCTCCCAAGGAGAGCCGTCGAGGAGAGACACTAGATCCGAGAACCACACTCTGCCCGGCTGCTGCGGGGCAATCAAGGTGAGCCAAACTTGGTCCCGATGAACTCTCTCCAAAACTCCTGGAAGCAGAGCGTTCAGGGAAAATGTGTACAGACGATGCCTCGGCCATGTCTGCACCATAGCATACAGTCCGAGAGGAGCTGGGTGTGTTAGGGAAAACCAGAGTGAACAGTGAGACGTCTCTCGAGATGCAAACAGATCCACTTGTGCCCGGCCAAACAATCTCTATATCTGCTCCACCACCTCGGGGTGGAGCCTCCATTCCCCGGGCCTCAGCCCCTGCCTCGACAGGACGTCTGGGTCACACGGTTCTTACTGGCTTGGTGGGCAATGTCGAGGCCTTTAATGACGATGCAGACTGAGGGGAGAGATAGCTCACAAGCATCTCTTCCACCTTAGGCATTGCCCCATAACCATGCTCTTTAAGGCTAATTATCAATGAATAGTGAGATTTCTGCGCACTATGCACTCGATAGGAGACCAGTTTCTTCCACAATCTCGACACCACAGTGTAGAGATTGGGAAAAAAAGGAAGGCTACGACATGGAGGTTGTGTTTGCGAGGGCAGGAAGCATTCATCCAACTTGCTTTTAGGATGAACATCCTGCCTCTCAGCTGGCCATTCGATATTTAACTTGGCAACAGCTCAAGTGACAACCTCCTCAGAGCTGGATACATGAAGCACCGGTACCTCTCCCAAAGCAGAAGGAACCGCAAAGTGTGCTTTCGAACTTTGAGAGGAGGCGCTGGATATAGCAGGTGAGGGCAGAAATAAGGCTGGGCCCCTCTCTAACCCTTCTGCTAAATCCATTAGGGAACCCCATGATCTAGATTGCGCTGTGCCTTGGCAACAGCAGGACGTAAATCATGAGGAACGCAAGCCTGAGCACCCTCCTCGAAGAGTGACAGGTGGGAGAGGAGTGTCTGTAATGGAAGTTGTTCACAGTGTACACAGCCAGCACCCTCAAGCGCTGTCTGCTGGGAAAGGGAACTAAGTTTAACTATCCAAATCCTGTCAGTTCCAAAATGATGCATAATGTCGGCATCACACAGAAAATGCTAAAACTGCTACGTTATTTAACAAAATTCTTAAAATTAGTACAAAGAAAATGGACAAGTCTCACTGCTTTACTTTTAATCATGGTGCTATCCTACGAATTTGAGTGTCAGTCTTGTCATTTACTAAACGTTAAAACATCCTTTAAAACGGACCTAATATTTCCTACATCTTAGTTTACCCATGAAATGGTAAACTCAAGACTGAATGGCGGATCAAAAGCGTGCAAAATTAAACTGAGGTAAAACATGCTGACAGAGTTAAGTTAACCACATACGTTACTAATTAACAATATTATGATATTTTAATACTTATTTTAATACTTAATTAAAGAAGATTATGCAGTATTGACTTTGCTTATTACAGTTTTTCTGTTACACAAAAAAAATAGTTTTTAAACCTCAATTTCTAAACAAAAATGTCAACTGTCAAAACAACTTTATTGAAGAGGAGGAGGAAGAGGAGGAAGAAAAGGAGGAAGAGGAGGAGGAGGAGGAGAAAGAGGAAGATGAGAAGGAGGAAGAAGAGAAGGAAGAGGAGGAGGAAGAAGAAGAGGAAGAGGAGGAGGAGGAGTATGAGTATGAGGGAAGCAGGACTACGTGTTCAACCTAATATAAGAAGGTTCTCAGTGGCTTCCATAGTCAGGACATTCAGAGAAGAAAACAGTTAAATTTACTGTCAATTTTGGTCCAGTCCTGCTGAGGCAGAATGAATGATTGACAATAATCAAATTAGCCAACTGTAAAAAGAAAAAAAAAAAAAGAAAAAAAAAAAAGAGAGAGAGAGAGAGAGAAAATCTGCTGCAGATTTTCTTGATGTTTAAGTTTTGATAAGTGCAGGAATGTGCAAGTACTCTACAATAAATATTATATATATATATATATATATATCCCCTCATCTGCTCAGAGTGTAGTGTTTTTCATTTATTTATGTAGTGTGTAATGATTGCGGTGTAGTGTTCATGCAATGGCTGGCTTTGTGTGCCATCTGACAAAAGAGTTTGGTTTTGTGTAAAGATAATATAGTTTTGAATCAATTGTTTGATTTAGCAAGTCAAGTCTCAGGTGTGAATCAAAGCATTATTCAGGATTATTCACGCCTCCACGCATAAAGTGTCTTACAAAATTTAAATCAATATATTGTGTTATGTGAATGAGTAGGCATGATGATTTTCACATCATGTTGAAGCAAAAAATCTAGTCTACAACCTCCAATACCCAGAAGTCTTGTGGACACATATTCAGTATGTGTTTTGTGGCCTTATTTCAGTGACTTAATGTTTATGCGTGGTTATTGAAAAAACAAAAAAATTATTCTCTCAAAAATACAAACATGCACATACATGTTGCTCACATATTATGGAAGCCTAGTTTGTGCTGAATAGCCTAGTTTGTGCCTAGTTTGTGCAATGACACTTTTGACATTCATATGTTTATAAGCAACTGGAAAAAGCACAAATGTCAGGGCAAGTCAAAACTTCTCTAGGGCCCCAAAATACCCTCAGACCCCAGAGGGTTAACTCCTCTTACAAGTTTATATAAACAAAAACCAAGACATATCTAAGCTTTTGGACTACAGATCAAACCACATTTACAAAATCTCAAAGTGGGTCTGAGCATACTGGAGCAAACACACTTTAGACATTATTTTAAAAAATTAGATTTAACAAGAAACAAAAAATCTGAAACACACCCAAATGACTTTCAACAACAACTCCTCTAGATCAGAGAAATGTTTCCATCACATATTCCTATATATACTAACAGATCAAAATCTGAGGACCGTGTATCATCTGCAATCAACCTTCAAAAAATGAGGAATATCCATCTGTGAACATAGCTCAATTTTTAAAGCAGAAGCAAATGCTATAATTTTGGCATTGGATTACATAAAGACTATGCAACAGGGAAATGTTCTTATAATTACAGATTTTAAGTCATGTTTCCAAGCAATGTCATCCCTTAAAAATGATCACCTAGCACTTAATAATGTTATACAATATGTTGTGATGATGGTTTTATTTACATAAGTAGAGCTGTAGGTGGATACAGGTGAGTTTGGTGAAGTAATAGAAGTGCCGATGAAATAGTGAACAGGTTGTGAAGTTTCTGGTTTGCAGGTTGGTATGGCTGGAGCGAGACGACAACGAGGAAGGCAGACGACACTCACACATGGACTAGGAGACACAGGAGGAAGATCGAAGACACAGGAGCAAGGTAAGTAGTTCAGGGAGTCCTTTAGATAAGCCAGAGGAAGGTACCTTTGTCAAAACGAGACCGGACAATGAGGGTGAGTGTGTGAGTGTCTTTTATAGTGCTGGTGATGGTGATACTGATGAGGTGCAGGTGCTGTGATCAGTATTCTGGTGAAGGAGTGCACTGTGATTGGATGATGGAACCTGGCATGTCTGTGACAAATAATAATTAACTTAGTAATAATTCTTTATAAACTGCTCGAACTAGAGGGTCATCAATTTAATATCTGGTTTTGTTGGGTACCTGGTCACTGTGGAATCAAAGGAAACTAGGAAGAAGAGGCATTATCAGCAGACATCAAAATTTGCACAGTACCTCCTGTGGATCTAAAACCACTAATTTATTTTTATATTAATAACAAAGGGCAAACAGAATGGGATTTACAGTATATACTACGAACAAACTTCATGAAATCAACCCCAATGTTGGAAGAAGAAGTTTTTATCAAATCTCAAACCGACGGGACCAAATTGTTTATACCCATTGCAGAATAGGCCATTGCAGGATGACACACATGTTTTTAATAGTAGGAGAAGATCCACCAAAATGTTCTTATTGTCAAAACTCTTTATCACTGAAACATGTTTTATTATATTGTGCTGGTTTTAATCCTGTGAGAAACTTGTTTTATTTATTTATTAATTCTTTTGAAGAAGTTTTTAACAAAGTTAAACCAAATACAGTTTTAGAGATTTTGGCAAAAATAAATTGTAAACACTTGATATAGTTTTATCATACATTTTTCTCGTCATGAAAATAGTCACAGAAGCTGGCATGGTGTTAAAAATCAACAAACAAAATAATTTCCTTGTCTAACCCTGTGATGTTGGCCTCAAGTTTTAGGACCATCAGCTGCAAAATTCCTGGAATTGCACGACGCAAATGTTCTGTTCATGCTGCTAAAAGTACAGTTGGCTATTATGTTTCAATAAATAATGTTTCAATTAACCCTTGTGCATCCTTAGGGACATTTTTTTAATAATTTTGCCTGTATGACAAGGGGTAATAATTCAACAAATCTGTGGGGTCATTGCCAACATTATCTTAACTGTCATTCTCATGTTACTTTATAGTAGTACTGAAAAAACAAAGACAAATATTGAGCCTACCTACAATGACAACTGAAAATAATTTACCACTCTTTCAGTGTGTCAAGAAAATTGAGGGAGAAGAAGTCAGGCTTCAAATTATTGGTGACCCTGCCTATCTGGACTGGCTCATGAAAGGCTATATCAACTCCCCAAATTTGACCCCAGAACAGTAGTCATTCAACATGTACCTTGGCTCGGTCAGGGTGGGCGTTGAAATGGTATCCTCAAGTCAGGATGGAGGGTACTTCTTAAGAGGAGCGACTTCCACTCCATGTTTGCACCAACTATGATTCCTACCTGCTGTGCCTTGCACAATTTTTTTCCAAAAAGAAGCAGATTTCTGTAACAGCAGCTGGGTGGAGAAACACTGTGACTCCACAGTAAATTACCCTCAGCCAAGTCTGCAAATGCACTGCCAGGAAACTGCTACTGGCAACTCTACTACAAGGGAGGCTTTAACCAGATATATGACTAATCACTTTCCCCTTTTCTTACAGGACACCTTCCTTAAAGGTGCAATGTGTACATTTTAGGAGGATCTATTGACAGAAATGCAATATAATATACATAACTATGCTTTCAGTGGTGTATAAAGACCTTACATAATGAACTTCTACGTTTTTATTACCTTTAGAATGAGCTATTTCTGTCTACATACACCGCGGGTCCCCTTACATGTTAAGTCGCCATTTTGTGCCAGCATGTTTCTACAATAGCCCTAAACAGACAAACTGCTCTACAGAGCGCCTTTGCTTGACTGGCTACTCTCTGCTGTCTCAGATGATGACATCTTTGTCCTGTATTAGCCACTGTAGCTTCTCTATATTGCAATTTGCAACCTTACTGCTAGATGCCACTAAAATTTACACACTGCACCTTTAACATATGAAACACACGACTCGTAATACGTATGAACATGTTTAATGAAATTGAAAGTATGCAGGTTCTTAAATAAGAAGTCTTCCTTACAAAATAAATAAGAAACAAAATTGACAATGCTGTGAAGTGCAGTAAAAAAACAAAATAAGTTTTATGGGGGGGGGGACTAAAAGTGCAATCTTATGCGACTGGCATCAGAGTGCCTGTGCTGGGAACAGCAGTCTTTCTATGTGCTTGAGGTAGTGTGTGTGTGTGTGTGTGTGTGTGTGTGTGTGTGCATGTGTAATTTTGTTTATGTTTGAGGTAGTATGTGTGTTTGTTTGTTTGTGTGTGTGTAGTGCATGTATGAATGTCAATGCATTAAGGCATTTCTAATCATTTCAATATTTGTAAACATTTAATCATTTTAAACATTTTAAACATTAATCATTGTTCGTTAAACAAAGTTTTTTCCTAGAACAATCTTTAGCAATCTCATCAACATTTCTCGTAAAAATGTAAACTTCTGAACTTTTATTACTTTGTTATTGTAATCTGTGTGTCAGGATGTGGATGTTTATATGGCTGAGAATGTGGGTATGGATGCTGTGACTGTGTATCTGTGTGTGTATGTGTATATGTTGTGTATGTGGGTGATAAGGGTGCCAATGTGGAGCTGCCTGTAAAGAATCATGGAGGATACCTCTCAACCTATCAAAAAGCGTTCTGTAGTGCGTGTATTTTCCTCAATAAAGTGCTGAAAAAAATCTCTCTTCAGGCTGTCTGTTCTGTTCTTGTTGTTGCTCTACCCATCTATTCTGGGATGACTGCAAATTTTGTAGGCAGGCCTGCTGATCAACCGCCCAAGTCCTCAGTGCTCTCTCATACCCAGAAGCTGATTTTGATTTGATTCCTGTTAAAAACAGGGTTGACTTTTCAGTTGGCCTTAAAAATATGGTGTTTGCAATGCACCAACTGTGTGTAACATACTATGTACATAGACATGTTTATTCTTTATATGGTATATTTTAACCCCTTCAGACCTGAATTATGTTCCAAAAAAAAAAAAAAAAAGGAAATTTATCTACTTGATATTTGCTCTTCTTTAATGTATAAATGAGTCTAAAAATATATTTTCAAAAACTCATTTTTTATTAGATTTTTTTTTTTTATGTCCACTACAATTGACATCAGGGCTGAAGCAACAAAAAATGTGTCATATTTTAACCATACAGTTCTATGAGCTAGAGTTCACACACAATATGCATACTATAGCATTGATGATTTTGAAAAGAACATGTACTTTAACAAAGAGCAATGCAATAATTGTTGTTTGCAGTGGGTGAATGGGAATATGTGTGTGTGTGTGTGTGTGTGTGTGTGTGTGTGTGTGTGTGTGTGTGTGTGTGTGTGTGTGTGTGTGTGTGTGTTTAAACATACTAGGAATTTGTTGTAGTGACAGAAGCTCCACAGTGCAACAGAGTGGCAGTGACAAGACAAGACACAGATAATAAAAAGAACAATATACAAATATACAGACAATGTGCAAAATAGCAAAGACACAATATACAAATTAAAATAAACAAATTAACATAAGCAATTTACTATGTACAGATATGTTGTACAATGTACAATGAATGTATAATAGTGTGTGTGTGTGTTGCTCGTTTATTGTCAAGTGTTCATGAGATGGTTTGCCTGAGGGAAGAAACTGTTCCTGTGTCTGGTCGTTCTGGTGCTCAGGGCTCTGTAGCGTCGACCAGATGGCAACAGTTCAAAGAGGGAGTGTGTGCTGGATGTGAGAGGTCCAGAGTGATTTTGCCAGCCCTTTTGCGTACTGGATAAGTACAGATCTTGGAGAGTGGGGAGGGTTGTACCAATGATTCGCTCAGCAGTCTGGACTATCTGACGTAGTGTTCTGAGGTCAGAATTGGTAGCTGAGCTGAACCAGACTGTAATTGAAGTGCATAGGATGGATTCAGTGATGGCAGAGTAGAACTGTTTCAGCAGTTCCTGTGGCAGGTTGAACTTCCTCAGTTGGTAGAGGAAGTACAGCCTCTGTTGGGCCTTTTTCACAATGGAGTCCCACATGTGAATGTCCCACTTCAGGTCCTGAGATATGGTGTTGCAGGGGAACCTGAATGACTCCACTGTTTGTACAGTGCTGTCCATGAGGGTGAGTGGGGGGAGAGCAGGGGGGTTTCTTCTGAAGTCCACAATCATCTCCAGGTTATTGTGACTGCACCAGAGGGGCGCCAGTGCTAATGGTGCGGGTGTAGGATGAGAATTTTCCCAGCCTCACTAGCTGCTGCCTGTCTGTCAGGAAGCTGGTAATCCACTAACAGACAGAGGTGGGCAATAAGAGCCGAGTTAGTTTGGGCAGGAGGAGGTTTGGGATGATGGTGTTAAAAGCCGAGCTGAAGTCCACAAACAAGGATCCTTACATAAGTCCCTGATTTATCCAGATGCTGTAGGATGAAGTGCTACAGCATGTTTACTGCATCATCCACAGACCTGTTTGCTCGGTAAGCAAACTGCAGGGGGACTAGTAAGGGTCCGGTGATGTCCTTCAGATCAGCCAGAACCAGTCTTTCAAACGACTTCATGACGACATATGTTAGCGCCACAGGTCTGTAGTCGTTAAGTCCTGTTATCTTGGGTTTCTTTGGAACGAGGATGATGGTGGAGCATTTGAAACAGGAAGGGACCTCACACAACTTCAGTGATCTGTTGAAGATCTGTTGTTGAAGTTGTTGGAGGTGTTAATGGTGTTTTTTCAAACCTGCAATAGAACTCATTCAGTTCATCTGCCAGTTGTTGATTCACCACAGTGCTGGGGGATGGTGTCTTGTAGTTGGTGATGTCTTTCAGACCTTTCCATACTGATAAAGAGTCACTGGAATAGAATTGGTTCCTTAATTTTTCTGAATAATTCCTCTTTGCCACTTTGATCTCCTTTTCTAGTGTGTATTTGGCCTGTTTATACAAGACTCTGTCCCCATTTCTGTAAGAATCATCTTTGGCCTGACAGAGCTGTCTTGAGTTTTGCAGTGAAACCACGGTTTGTCATTGTTGTAAGTTATATGAGTCCTGGTAGGAATGCACATATCTTCACAGAAACTGATATATGTAGTTACAGTCTCTGTGAGCTCATCCAGATCGGTGGCAGCAGCTTCAAAAACACTCCAATCAGTCCATTCGAAACAGGCTTGTAAAGCCCGCTCTGTTTCGGTGGTCCATCTCTTTACAGTCTTTGCTACAGGTTTAGCAGATTTAAGTTTTTGCTTGTAGGTTGGTATAAGATGAACCAGGCAGTGATCAGGACACAAATTTGTATAATGACATGGGTATGACATAGGTATTACAAGGAGAAGTTGACTTATGAGGACATTACCCCATGTCCCTATTTTTCAAAAGGCTTATAAATCATACAGAATTAGTTTTTTGAGAAAGTAAAAATGTGCACAGTTTTCTGTGATGGGTCCCCACAATTCACAAACGTGTGTGTGTGTGTGTGTGTGTGCATTGCTGTGTATGCACTCATTTCACATTCGCTGTTTCTGTTTTTCACTAAAACTAAAGAAAAACTGAATGACAGTTTATGATCACAACATTGAAGACATAAAATCAGATAAAAGAAAAAAAAATATTACCATTTAATTTTATTAACACCTAATGTCCATTGTGATGGACATCAAACTTAAAAAAGACCTTTGTTCTTCAGCTCTGAAAGATCTTCAAATTAACTTAATTATCACTTGATACTATTAAGATTATAATAGGTGCAATTTGATGATGCTACCATGAACATACAGTGGGTACGGAAAGTATTCAGACCCCCTTAAATTTTTCGCTCTTTGTTATATTGCAGCCATTTGCTAAAAATCATTTAAGTTCTTTTTTTTCCTCATTAATGTACACACAGCACCCCATATTGACAGAAAAACACAGAATTGTTGACATTTTTGCAGATTTATTAAAAAAGAAAAACTGACATATCACATGGTCCTAAGTATTCAGACCCTTTGCTGTGACATTCATATATTTAACTCAGGTGCTGTCCATTTCTTCTGATCATCCTTGAGATGGTTCTATACCTTCATTTGAGTCCAGCTGTGTTTGATTATACTGATTGGACTTGATTAGGAAAGCCACACACCTGTCTATATAAGACCTTACAGCTCACAGTGCATGTCAGAGCAAATGAGAATCATGAGGTCAAAGGAACTGCCTGAAGAGCTCAGAGACAGAATTGGGCAAGGCACAGATCTGGCCAAGGTTACAAAAAAAAATTCTGCTGCACTTAAGGTTCCTAAAAGCACAGTGGCCTCCATAATCCTTAAATGTAAGACGTTTGGGACGACCAGAACCCTTCCTAGAGCTGGCCAAGTACAGGGATATCCTGGACGAAAACCTTCTCCAGAGTGCTCAGGACCTCAGACTGGGCCGAAGGTTTACCTTCCAACAAGACAATGACCCTAAGCACACAGCTAAAATAATGAAGAAGTGGCTTCACAACAACTCTGTGACTGTTCTTGAATGGCCCAGCCAGAGCCCTGACTCAAACCCAATTGAGCATCTCTGGAGAGACCTAAAAATGGCTGTCCACCAACGTTTACCATCCAACCTGACAGAACTGGAGAGGATCTGCAAGGAGGAATGGCAGAGGATCCCCAAATCCAGGTGTGAAAAACGTGTTGCATCTTTCCCAAAAAGACTCATGGCTGTATTAGAGCAAAAGGGTGCTTCTACTAAATATTGAGCAAAGGGTCTGAATACTTAGGACCATGTGATATTTCAGTTTTTCTTTTTTAATAAATCTGCAAAAATGTCAACAATTCTGTGTTTTTCTGTCAATACGGGGTGCTGTGTATATATTAATGAGGGAAAAAACTGAACTTAAATGATTTTAGCAAATGGCTGCAATATAACAAAGAGTGAAACATTTAAAGGGGTCTGAATACTTTCCGTACCCACTGTAATTCTGCATATAAAAAAAGACAAAAATGGAGCTCCTCCTGTCTAGTTGGTCTAGCCATGCCTGTCTTTTGTGATGCCTGAAGCTCAATCAGATTAAGTTATGGGTCATACTTTCATTGTGAATGGTAGATCAGGGACCAATCGGTGACCAGGCAGTACTTATATTATAAAAATATAAAATCTTATTGGTTTAAACCAAAATCCATGTAATGTCCATTACAATGGAAACGTCTCGGTTACGACTGTAACCTTAGTTCCCTGAAGAGGGAACGAGACGTTGCGCCGAGAAATTGACGCTTTGGGAACGCAACGCGTGATGTCGTCATGAAGCACGTGTGAAATCAGTCCAATGGTGTGTCGAGACGTCAGAAGCGGGTGACGTCACGGCCAGGAAGCTATAAAGCACGCTCAAACAAAGCAACGCTAGCTTAAAGTGTCTGAGGTAAGTACTGACAGGCGTGCCGGAAGTATGGCAGGGCGACGCAACAGTTCAGGGAACTAAGGTTACAGTCGTAACCGAGACGTTCCCTTTCAAGGGAACTCGCGTTGCGTCGAGAAATTGACGCTTTTACAAGGGCCTGTCTGGTGTGCCTCGTCAGTCGCCAGAGAGAACCCGGGCCCCGGGGGAGCTAAGGTCAAGTTGATAAAACCTGACGAATGTGTGCGGTGAGGACCAGCCTGCCGCATCACAGACGTTGTGTAAAGAGGCTCCCGAAAGAAGGGCTTTGGAGGCCGCCATACTCCTGGTAGAGTGGGCTCGGACTGCTAGAGGTGACGGCAGTCCGGCCGACTCGTAAGCAAGTGAGATAGCCTCGACTAACCACTTACTCATCCTCTGCTTAGAAGCCGGGGCCCCTTTATTGGGGGACCCGAAGAGGATAAACAATTGCTCAGTCTTACGCCACAGGGCAGCTCTGTGGACGTAAGCATCTAGGGCCCGAACAGGGCAAAGCAAATTAAGGTGTTCCTGGTCTGACGTCCTGAAGGGAGGAGGACAGAAGGCCTGCAGTACAATGGGCCTAGCCACATTAGTGGGAACTTTAGGAATGTAGCCAGGTCTGGGATGAAGGAAGGCTTTCACCATACCAGGTGCAAATTCCAGGCAAGAGGGGGAAACCGAAAGGGCCTGTAGATCTCCTATTCTTTTCAAGGAAGATATGGCGAGGAGGAACAGTGTTTTTAGGGTCAAAAACTTAACTGGAACCTCCTCAATCGGTTCAAAAGGGGCTAGGGATAGGCCTTGGAGCACCACAGCCAAATCCCAAGCCGGAACCCTCGTGCGTACCGCGGGCCTCAGCCTCAGGGTGCCACGGAGGAAGCGAGTAATAAGTGGGTCTCTACCAAGAGAAGAACCAGCCAAGGGTATGTGGTAAGCCGCAATGGCCGCCACATAAACCTTTAGCGTGGAGGGAAATAACCCTGCAGTGAACCGTTCCTGCAGAAATTCCAAGACCGTACCAACGGGACAGGAAACTGGATCAAACTGACGACTACTGCACCAAGAAGTGAAAAGTTTCCACTTCAGGGCGTATAGCTTCCTCGTGGAGGGAGCTCTAGATTGGAGAATGGTCCCTACAACCTCGGTTGAGAGACCGGAATTTATGAGCTGGGCCCCCTCAGAGGCCAAGCCCACAGGCTCCAGAGCTCTGGGCGGGGGTGGAAAATCGTGCCCCCTGCCTGGGACAGAAGGTCCCTCCTGACCGGAATCTCCCAGGGAGAGCCGTCCAGGAGAGATACTAGGTCCGAGAACCACACTCTGCCCGGCCAGCGCGGGGCTATCAAGGTGAGCCGGACGTGGTCCCGGCAAACTCTTTCTAGAACTCCCGGGAGCAGAGCGATCGGGGGAAATGCGTACAGACGAAGCCTCGGCCACGTCTGTACCATAGCATCCAGTCCGAGAGGAGCTGGATGCGTGAGGGAGAACCAGAGTGGACAGTGAGAAGTCTCTCGAGATGCAAACAGATCCACCTGAGCCTGGCCGAACCTTTCCCAAATTTGCTTCACCACCTCGGGGTGGAGCCTCCATTCCCCGGGCCTCAGCCCCTGCCTTGACAGGACGTCTGCTCCAACATTCTGGACCCCGGGGATATAAGCTGCCCTGAGTGACAGAAATTTCCCCTGGGACCACAGGAGGATTCGGCGCGCCAACTTGGAGAGTGGGCGCGACCGCAGACCCCCCTGATGATTTATATAGGCGACTACCAATGTGTTGTCTGAACGGACAAGAACATGGTGGCCCCTGAGATCTGAGAGAACCGCTCCCCAGCCCGTGAGGGAAGCATCTGTCGTTAGCATTTTGCGACGACAAGGAGCTCCACGGAACCAGGACTTCTTCCAAATGGCCAGGGCACGTAAACAACGCCGCGTGACCTTGATCATGCGAAAAGGATTTCCCCTCGGGGAGAATCCCCTGGTTCTGAGCCACCATTGCAGGGGTCTCATGTGCAGCAGACCAAAAGGTATCACGTTGGAAGCCGCTGCCATCAGCCCCAACAGCCTCTGAAACTGTTTTACAGTGAGTGACTGGCCTAGCTTTAACCGGCTTACGGTAGAAAGGATTGATTCGATGCGAGCAGGAGAAAGACGCGCCTGCATCACAACAGAGTCCCAAACCACGCCCAGAAAAGTGGTTCTCTGAACTGGAGAAAGCATACTCTTCTTGGCGTTGAGCCTCAACCCCAGGCTCTTCATGTGAGCGAGGACGACATCTCGATGCCGAGCCGCTAACTGTTGTGAATGAGCCAGAATCAACCAATCGTCTATATAATTGAGGACGCGAATGCCCTGAAGACGTAGAGGTGCGAGAGCTGCATCCATACATTTGGTGAATGTGCGGGGTGATAACGCTAGGCCGAATGGAAGAACCCGATATTGGTAAGCTTTGCCCCCAAAAGCAAACCTCAGGAACTTCCTGTGATGTGGAAGGATGGAGATATGAAAGTATGCGTCCTTGAGGTCGATCGTAACAAACCAGTCCTCGGACCTGATTTGAGATACGATCTGCCTCAGTGTCAACATCTTGAACTTGAGTTTCATAACGGACTGGTTCAGTTGACGAAGATCTAGAATGGGACGCAACCCGCCATCCTTCTTTGGAACAATAAAGTAACGGCTGTAGAAGCCGTTCTCTGCATCGGAGGGAAGTACATAATCTATGGCTCCTTTCTCCAATAGAGTTTTTACTTCTTGTTCCAGAACCAGAGCCTGCTCGGGGCCCACCACAGTGGGTAGGACCCCCATAAACCGGGGCGGGCGAGACCCGAACTGAATGGCATAACCTTTTTCGATTGTACGCAGGACCCATTGAGAAATATTTGGTAGTAGCTTCCACGCTGTCAGATATTCTACTAAGGGAACCAGTCTCTCGAGACTGGCCTCTGGTATATCTTGAATAACCAGTTCGGTGCCCCGATGCGGCGCACCGGCAGGGGGCAACCGAACTGATCGCTCTGAGACCCTCCTCGGAGGGAGCGAACACCCCAGCACCGTTATGCTTACGGGCGGATGCTTGAGTGAATGTTCGCTGGGGGCCGCTGCGCCCTGGAATACCCGAGATGGCAGGGTTGGCAGAACGGTCCCCTGAGGGCACCGAAGAGAAGTGAGCGCTGTGCGCTGAGGTGTAAAACACTTCTCTCCGGAGGGGACTGCCCTCAAAGTCCTGACGCTGCTGGCGTCAGGGCTTTTTCCCTGCAGCCTTCTTGGCGATTAGGACGGATCGCAGATCCATCCTACCCCTCGAAGGCTGCGGTTGAGACCGACCACCCGTCCCCCCGTGTCGCTGAGGGGGAGTACGGGTGGTAATGCTCTGCTTCTGGGCAGCACGATGTTGTTGTGAGGAGCTGGCTTTAGAAATGTGGGGCTGCTGGTGTTGTTGAGCAGCCCCTGGGGGTATGAGAGCGGCGGGGGAGGAGCTTCTAAAACGCCGCCGCTTGTTTATTAGCCTCCTGGAACCTCTCAACGACCGTATTGACAGCGTCGCCGAAGAGGCCAGGAGGCGTAAGCGGGGCGTCCAGCAGGAAATGCTTGTCCTTATCTTTGATGGAGCTGAGGTTCAGCCATAAATGCCTCTCCGTGGCCACCAGGGCTGCCATGGCACGCCAGGGCTGCCATCTCCTTGGTGGCCCGGAGAGATAAATCAGCTGCCCGACGTAGCTCATCGACTACGTCGGGAGTCATTCCCCCGCCCTCATCGATATCCCCCAAAAGTTCGGCTTGGTAGGCCTGCAGCACGCCCATAGTGTGAAGGCATGCCGCAGCCTGACCAGAGGCCTGATAAGCTTTGCCCACCAAGCTAGATGTAACCCTGACGGGCTTGGTGGGCAGTGTCGGGGCCTTTAGGGGCGATGCCGATTGTGGAGAGAGATAGCTAGCAAGCGTCTTCTCCACCTTTGGCATCGTCCCATACCCGTGCTCCTTGAGCCCCACTATCGATGCATAGTGCGTGGTTTGAGCACTATGCACGCGATAGGAGGCCGGTTTCTTCCAGGACCTTGACACCTCAGTGTGGAGGTCTGGAAAGAAAGGGAGACCCCGACGGGGAGGTTGCGCTCGCGAGGGCAGGAAGCGCTGATCCAATTTACTTTTAGGACGAACGTCCTGCCTCTCCGCCGGCCAGTCGATATTTAATTTGGCCACGGCGCGAGTTATAACCTCTACCAGCTCCTCATAGGCCGGAGAGTGGGATGGCGAGTCCTCACTTTCTGCTATGTCGGTGCTCTCCACATCCAGCTCCTCGGAGCTGGATACGTTGAGCACCGGTGCCTCACTCAGTGTGGAAGGAACCGCAAAGCGTGCTTCCAAGCACTGAGAAAAAGCACTGCTTTATAGCTTCCTGGCCATGACGTCACCCGCTTCTGACGTCTCGACACACCATTGGACTGATTTCGCACGTGCTTCATGACGACATCAAGCGTTGCATTCCCAAAGCGTCAATTTCTCGACGCAACGCGAGTTCCCTTGAAAGGGAACAGGGCCTGAAGAGGTTAAAGGTAGTGTAGGTACTGTAAAGGATCATGTATTATTGTCTACACTGAATTAAGCAATAATGAATTTCAGCTAAAACATGCTGAGGAAGGCTAGTAAAAGAAGCCATGTAGTGACGCTAAGGGAAACTTACCAGAAACACTAACATTAGACTCATCTAAGGTCTCCACATCAGGGGCTTCTTGAAAGTCCACATCCACTGTGTTTTCTCTTTTGCTGGATAAAAAGTTGTAATAATAATTCCTTACGTTTATATAGCACTTTTCTGGGTATTCAAAGCGCTTTACATACAACCACCACCAATGTGCAGCATCCATCTGGATGATGTGACGGCAGCCATATTGCGCCAGAACGCCCACCACACACCAGCTTATTGGTGGAGAGGAGACAGAGTGATGAAGCCAATCAGTGTATGGGGATGATTAGGAGAATGGTTGAGTACAGAAAGGCCTTAAAATCTGCTAGATCTGCCTATTTTTCAAAACTTTTAGAAGAAAATAAACAAAACCCTAGGTATTTATTAGATACAGTGGCTAAATTAACAAGAAATAAAACTTCAACTTCTGATGTTTCCAAAGAGCACAGCAGTGATGACTTCATGAACTTCTTTACTTGCAAGATTGATAATATTAGAAAAAAAATTATAACCACGCAACCGTCTACTACAGTATTGCGTCAGACGGTGCATTGTAGTATCCCTGAGGAAAAATTCAATTCATTTACTCCTTTAAGAGAGGAAGAACTGTCTAAACTTCTTAAATCGTCAAAATCGACAACATGTATGTTAGACCCTATACCAACTAAGCTATTGAAAGAGATGCTTCCAGAGGTCATAGATCCTCTTCTTAATATCGTTAATTCATCTTTATCACTAGGATACGTACCAAAAACTTTTAAGTTGGCTATTATTAAACCTCTTATTAAAAAAACCACAACTTGATCTTAGAGAATTAGTCAATTACAGGCCAATCTCAAATCTCACTTTTCTGTCAAAAATACTAGAAAAGGCAGTATCATCACAACTATGTTCCTTTTTAGAAAGAAATAGTATCTATGAGGATTTCCAGTCAGGATTTAGACCATACCATAGTACTGAAACTGCTCTCATTAGAGTTACTAATGATTTGCTCTTATCATCAGATCGTGGTTGTATCTCTCTATTAGTGTTACTGGATCTTAGTGCTGCATTTGACACTATTGATCATAATATTCTTTTAAATAGACTCGAAAATTATGTTGGCATTAGTGGAATTGCATTGTCATGGTTCAAATCATACTTATCTGACCGTTATCAGTTTGTAGAAGTAAATGAAGAGAGGTCATATCGATCACAAGTTGAATATGGAGTACCGCAAGGCTCGGTACTAGGACCATTGCTTTTCAATCTGTACATGCTACCCTTAGGAGATATCATCAGGAAGCATGGTGTTAGTTTTCACTGTTACGCTGATGATACTCAGCTCTATATTTCTTCGCGCCCTGACGAAACTTACCAATTCACAAAATTAACGGAATGCATAGCTGATATAAAAAATTGGATGACCAGTAATTTCCTACTACTAAATTCAGAAAAAACAGATATTCTAATTTTTGGACCAAAAACTTCCTCACGAATACCTAACCTAGAATACTGTCTAACACTTGATGGCTGCTCTGTTAAGTCTTCGTCGTCAGTTAGGAACCTGGGTGTGCTCTTTGATACCAATCTTTCATTTGAAGGCCATGTTTCTAGCATCTGTAAAACCGCATTCTTCCATCTTAAAAATATATCTAAATTACGACATATGCTCTCGATGACAAATGCAGAACAGTTAGTTCATGCGTTCATGACCTCAAGGCTAGATTACTGTAACGCTCTACTAGGTGGTTGTTCTGCTCGCCTGATAAATAAACTACAGCTCGTACAAAATGCAGCAGCTAGAGTTCTTACTAGAACTAGGAAATATGACCATATCAGCCCGGTTCTGTCAACACTGCATTGGCTTCCTGTTAAACATCGTATAGATTTTAAAATCTTGCTAATTACCTACAAAGCACTAAATGGTTTAGCTCCCCAGTACCTGAGCGTAGAATATCAAAATCAACTGCAGGTGGTAGATCCTTCTCCTATTTGGCACCTAAACTCTGGAACAATCTTCCTAGCATTGTTCGGGAAGCAGACACACTCTGTCAGTTTAAATCTAAACTAAAAACACATCTCTTTAACCTGGCATACACATAACACATTATCAATTTATTTTTTCAAATCCGTTAAAGGATTATTAGGCTGCATAAATTAGGTCAGCCGGAACCGGGAACACTTCCAATAACACCAGATGTACTCGTTACATCAGAAGAAGAATGGCATCTACGCTAATATTAGTCTTTCTGTTTATCCCGAGGTTTACCGTAGTCAGCCGGATCCGGGCCGTATCCGGGTGAGATCGAGGACCTGCACCATGACACAACCACAACACAGCCCTGAAGTATCAGCAGAGATTGAGTCAACTAGATCATCCACTATGAAGGCCTCATCAACATGACAACCAGTGGCACATCTCCTCAACAACCGTCCATACCGGTGTGATGAATACGATCCTCAACTGGATGGAACTGAATTAAACACTTTGAATGTTGCGATCATATCTGACTTATGATAGCAGCCTGAGTCGTAACAAAGCACTGTTCGCCAGAGGAGAACTGGCCCCCCGACTAAGCCTGGTTTCTCCCAAGGTTTTTTCTCCATTTTAACACCTGTTTGCCACCTGATGTCACCTGTTGGAGTTTGGGTTCCTTGCCGCTGTCGCCTTTGGCTTGCTTAGTTGGGGACACTTGACAATTGACATTTGATATTCAACAGTGCTTTGATCTGCCTGCATTGACACTATTCCTTACGAGCTGCAGTGCAGCCAAAATAATGTACCAGTTATCACTGTAAAGCTGCTTTGACACAATCTACATTGTAAAAAGCGCTATATAAATAATGGTGACTTGACTTGACTATGATGGACAGAGGCCAATGGGCAAATTTGGCCAGAATGTCAGGGTAACACCCCTACTCTTTTCAAAGGACATCCTGGGATTTTCAACGACCACAGAGATTCAGGACCTTGGTTTAATGTCTCATCCGAAGGACGGTGCTTTTGGACACTATACTGTCAAAAAGCACCGTCCTATCACTTTACTGGGGTGTTAGGACCCACACAGACCACCCCCTGCTGGCTTCACTAACACCTCTTCCTGTTTTCTAACTGTTTCAAATTTGTTCAACCGTACACTCCACACCAACTTTCAGTTTCTCGTGCACTGTTATAAAGAGGTCAGAATTACTGAAGTAATCATATCAGCTCTTTTACATGGTGAAATTTTTCATTTGATCGGTTAATGAAGCAGTTTATTCCACCCCTTTCAATCTGACTGAAATTTCAACCCGTTTGAGCATTTTTATTCCGATTGAGGTGTTTAAATGGAGCATTTTCATTCAGACTGGACTTTTAAACTGGTTATAATTGGAATACAATGCTCCATGTACTACTTATGCACCACCAACTCCTCTACCAGTTGCTTTCAGATGAAAACTGTGCTCACTCTCTCCCATCTTTAAGGATGGATTTTACCAAGACTGAATTCAAGATACCTATCCTGTAATAAAACAATAAATAAATAAAAAATCACTAATTCAAAGATAGGATCTGCGAGAACGAGCGCAGGACAACACTTGGCTCAACTGTGTGTAATTTTGTTTATGGGGAAAGAGCCTCTCAACAGGGCACAGATCCTAGCGTCGTCCGTGACGCAGTGCGGAAGTCACACTGACTAGAACGTCGTCTATGACGCAGCGTCAAAGTCTCACTGAGCACCCGATGAAAACATTGAGCTTGCAGAGAGGGGCTGATGTGTGCATCTGAGTCTTAACGGAAACAGAGATAGCCAGGGCAGGTAGCAGAACAAATATAGTCTGGCAGGATGAGAAGGAGCAGTTCAAAACAAAAGAAACAAAACAAAACACTTGGAGCCTGAAAAGTCACAACACAGCAAGACAAGGCAAACATGAAAAGATGGTCACAAGCAAAGCATTGCCCAACCAGAGAACACAAATGAGAATTAAGGATAACGAGTGGGAGGGGATAACGCCACACTGACAGCGGAGCACATGGCGAGCTGTCAAAACAAAACCCATGTGCTCAGAGGCAACAAGGCAAGCAGACACTGAGACAAAGACAACAAAACACAGCAGATCAGACCGAAGTCATGACACTGTTCTTCTGGTGTGGGAGATGCCCCAATAAAGATCTTTATTAACCATTTGTTTTGATCCCCAAAACCAGGCGTGTGACCCTTTAGGGCACGAGAAAAGGTCCAGCAAAAGCTGCAAAAATATTTGGGTGCTAAATGTTTACAGTCCTTTTGTTAAGACTTGGGGTATTTAAAGGGATTTGGCAAACCACTCAAGGATGCATCTGCATTCAGAAATTCCCACACATTTGCTTTGTGTCCCTCTCTTATTTGCCAGGTATGCTGACTCTTTGAAATTGTTTTTTTTATATATATACTATGCTTTAAACTGCGTTTTGTAATTTCTGCTGATCAAGTTGTGTGATGTATTCTTTTTAATTCTTTTAACTGATGTTTAATCCTGCCTGGCAAAATAAATGTTAAATTTTATTCTGGACTCTCCTGAAATTATTATGACCAGTACATTATGGGAGACTAATGTGCCAGATAGAACAAACGGAAGGCTTATGAATGGATGGAGCAGTAGGCACGTCACTTGAAGACTATTTGATTTCTGTCTATCACTGATTTAGCAAGATGTATGGAAGTGGCTAAATTAAATACACTTTTTGTACAAGTGAGCAGTAGGCAACTGACTAAAAGGTATTAGCTAACTTATTACACCCTCTGACGAAGATCTGACTGGCGAGTTTACGTGCGTGAGTTTACCGCAAACCGGGGGGCGTGTATCTTTGAGCGGCATTGGGTCCCTGGTGAACGAATAACTGAAAGTATGGGATACCCAAAAAAATCTAATATTTAAATCAAAACACAACTTATCTTAAGATCAGATATTAAAACAGAAATACTGTAAATTCGAAGAGTCATTTAAATTTGAAGTCAGATTAAATTATACACCAAATTTTAATAAATAAAGGTGATTTTTATATAAGTGCCAGAAAAGACGTACGCACAGATTACCTTCAACCAGGCCGTTGGACTTCCTTCATTGGGCTGACGGGTGGAGCTTACAAAGTGGTGACTTCCCCTCGTGATCCTCCAGTCTCAGGCGAGTGATGTCATCTGGCACGACAATTCAGATCCAAGCGGAGCATGAAGTTTGAGCTTCTCCTTCTCTGTCTGCAGCTGCTATGGTAAGTCCATTTTGTTTATCTCTTAGAAACTTTTTGAGGGGAAAACCAAACGTCCTTGGAATTGGAAACTAAAGCTTCCTATCGAAATTTACTGGTCGCGATAGTCTATATTCTGCGTCGAAATGATTTGGCAACTATTGCAGAAAATGAACGTGTAATAGCAAACATAAAAGAGCTAGAAGCAACGCAATCAGATGAGCTGAAAAAGCTCAGAGCACAGGTTTAAGCATCTGTGTATGAAAAACAAACCTGGGCAAGAGAGGGCGATGTGATGAAAACGCAAATTAAAAAGCTTTAAAAGAAGCTACAATTAGATAAAAAATACACATCCGCTTTCGAAGAGTCCTGCGGATCTGCAGGGTTTCCCATAGGCGAGATAAACAGCGATATCAATGAAGATGATGTTGCAGCTCTAGCGAGCAATGTTACAGATCATCTGTCCCTGAATGAGATTCGTAGCCGAGCTCCAAGAACAAAACCTAGTTTGGTGGTGCGTGATCCTTCTCTAGAACCTGTGAGTGATATGTATTTTCGCCCAAATAGACCCAAAGAGAGGCAGCGCAGTCCAATAAGGACTCTAACTAAATCTGGCCCTGTTCTCAGAAAAACAGTGAAAGTTGCTACAATGTTAAAACAAAAGTTAAAACAATGACTAACGCAGATGGTGAAGTCACTACTATTATCCGTCCTTTACCTTGCGAAGAATGTACCAAACACAAAGAAGTTGTGGGAATGATGCCAAGAAAAGGCCCTTTCTAACCCTACTGGGACAACTTAATGTTACAGGCATAAGTGTATAATTTAGAGGTCAGAGATGTTTGGCAAATTGCTCTCCTTACTATTCCAGATTAACTAAAACCAAAAATGTCACCTGAATTAAGATCTGGAGAAATTGTAATCAAGCAGGAAGGTGAGAATGAAAACGAAGTGTATGGAAGATTGAGGGAGACTCTATTACAGCTAAGGGGACCAACACACGCTGAGTGGAATAGGATTTTGGAAATAAAACAGGCCAACAAAGAGCCATTTGAAATGTATGCGGAACGTTTATGGGTGACGTACAAAGATGCACAGCACAGCAAAAATAACGCAGGGCCTCACATTCAGCAAGCGCTAGTTCATGGAGCCAATCCATCTGGGAATACCTACCGGTCATTGGTGGATTGGGCTTCTAAAATAGAAAAATAGCTGAGGGGCTAAAAAATCTGACCTAAAGCCCAAATCGCAACCTTACTGTTACTTTTGCAGAAGAAATAATCACATTACCCAAGATTGTTTTAGGTTAAGAAGGGCCCAAAATAGTCAAAAGATACACTCCAAAGCTGACAGCGAAATCCTTAGTCGGTCAGAGAATTTGATTATATAAAGTAACGCCCCAGAAAGCGGCACAAAACAAACCGAAGAACAGCCTAAAAACCCGAATACAGCTCTCTGCAAGCAGACCTTGCTAACCTGCTAGCAAAATATAACAATCCCCAATAGGGGTGCGTGGTCTCCGTTGCTGTAGGAAGCATTATCAAAAGTGGCAATCGAATCAAAATAAGAGCTAACCTTGGAGGCTGGTTAGTAAACATTCTCATTGATACCAGTGCCGCCTGCTCCTGCACAAACATTACACAGTAAATTTAGCAGTGTAAAAATTGCAGTGTTAAATGTTATAAATTCCCAAAAAGTTGAATTAACAACCTACAGTGTTAATGAGTACTGCTTTTCAGTGTAGTTACAGGGTGTTAAATAATGTGATTTTATTATTTTTAAAAAGCGCTAATTTGTCTTGAAATTTGCCTAACCCTCTATATGGCTGTTACCTTGCAAGAGATGAGTCGAGGACGCCATTTTCTTCATGCGACTGAGACGGTAAGTGTGACTGCGTTCTCTCTCTAAAATTAAATAGTAAATAACGTTGTGTTATCACTGTTAGTTAAAAATATAAACGCCGTTGAACACATTAAAATTACTAACTGCGCATGTTTTTGTCAGGTTTAAGAATGTTTAGAGACTTGCAGAAGTATGTGGAAGTTTCTGAAGTCGATTCCAAACATTCGTATTTCCTGGATGAAGGTAATTTTACATATAAAGTAAATTTGTAGTAGTGTGCTGACATTGTAAGGGGTATATATTTTTAGCTCCTTGGATTTTGGTTTGTTCACAGCCTTTGTTAAGTTTGGCATTCCCGCCTCCAGTCAGGCCGAGGCAAAGCTTTTCGATGAGTCTGGAACCGAAGTGGACGAGGATGTCTTTGAGGAATTTGTCAAATGGTAATTTTATATTTACTTTGAAAGCGTTAAGTGCGGTATTGCTTTGTGTCTATGCATTGAAGACTGTAAAAGTAGAACTGAAATGTCTGTCGTGTCGTCATAAATGCGTCAGACATTGGGACACATTGGGACACTTGTGACTATTTCTGGCGATTATTTTTGTACAACATCACAACTGGTATTACAGAGCTGATATCTTTCTGACATTACTTGTAATGTTATTTAAAGTACGTTAGGCCTAAATTATGATAAATACTTTGCTTGTTACATATACGTGCAACATTTCAGCCTTAAATAAATTGTTAGCTAGATTATGTTTATTACCCATCTAGCAATGTATGTTTATGCTGAAATATAATAAAGTAATGGTTTGTATTTTTTAAAAACATCTACTGCGCGTCGCTATGTGTAGTATGTGTGTATGTGTAGTTGATATTCAACAGTGCTTTGATCTGCCTGCATTGACACCATTTTCTTTAAGAGCTGCTGTGCAGCCAAAATTATATACCAGTTATCACTGTAAAGCTGCTTTGACACAATCTGCATTGTAAAAAGCGCTATATAAATAAAGGTGACTTGACTTGACTAGTAAGTTGGCTCACGTGGTTTAAGTTTCGCGCTTCAAGGGAGCATAGTGAGCATCGATGCACCCTGGTTTTCACGATGCATTGTTTTAGGGAGCGAATGTTTCAGTGCCCTGGAAGGATTCTGCGATTTAAACAGCTCTTAAAATGGTCGACTCCCTGATCAGTACCCGGACTACTGAACTAGGGAGCTGATTGAGACGCACCTAAAGTCCTAAATATTTGCAGACTTACAAAGTTAAGTTTTAATAGAGAAGTATATGTCTGTATGTATCTGTTCACATTATAATTTACATTAATATAGTACATTAAGTTCATATTAACATGCATTATTACACAAAAAAATTATTATTATATAAATAGATTTATTAATCAGATTAAATAAATTCTAAATAAATGTAGTGTTTCAGTTCTCTACATGAATGTTGCCAAGTTCATTAACTCTAACAGTTATTTAATTTATCCTAAAAAAGTTTATATAAATAATCTTACAATTTGACACCAGTGCTAGACAGATTTCAGCATATTCAAAATTGAGCATAATCAAAATTGTTTTACCATATTGACAGTCCTAATTTAAATTGTAGTGCTTTACTGAATTTATTTTTCATTACTGAAAAAATGAGTCTCAACTTAATTTTTCAATAGAATTAGCACATACCCCTGCAGTGTCCACTGAAGGAAGCTCCTCTGAGACTGCAAACTATGAATCTGATGACATGGTTATTCTGAGTGGCAGAACCCCTTCAAGAAAGCAGCAGAGAGCTGAAGATAGAGCCAGAACCATGACAGTGAGGAGCGCAGCGTTTTACTCAAAGCTGAACATTCTTCAACTCAAGGCGACCAGTAAAAAACGCCGAGCTCTGAGTGCTTGAGCGTGAAAAAGACGCTCGGCACCTTGTTACGCTCCTGGCATTTAAAAAATGCGGCGCTTCCATTGAAAACAGCTGGAAAAAACGCTTTGGTGGACACGGGGCCTTATGAAAGTTGCATTTTTCTCCAAAGGCACGTCCACTGTCCTGAGGAGATGAGAGCTTCATTAACTTCACAGCCAACACGGACTCAGAAATCACTATTTTTTCCGACACATTCAATTCTTTCGCCGGTGTTTTGCAGCAAGCTTTATGCGTGAGTTTGAGCGTGTATGTGTGTAAAGTGTTACCTCCGGATGCTGCCACCTTCATCAGGCAAAATTTACAGACTGCCTCATTAATGTTTGCAGGTTCCCTATTGCATTAGTTTTAAATCCAAAATATTACCATATAGGCGCTTATACATTTAGCTTTGAAACCAAATCTTCCACGATCGTCTTGACAGTGCAGCTCGCCTCACTCTCATCTCGTGATCAATGATCTCTGACCCCGCTGCTGATCTGTACTGCGACTCTCGTTCAGCTGAATTGAGCAGACGCGTTCAGTTTTTTATTGTAGTGATATGTATAGCACATTTTCTCTAACTATGCAGCAAACTTGAAAAAATCGGAGCCAGGAGGAAGATGATCAGGATTTTTACTGCAGATACGAGATCTCTCTCAGTGACACACCTAAAAACTGTTTATTTTGACTGACATCTGTATGCCTACAGAAGTGATCCAAGACTCAGTGATTCTCTGAAAGTCTTTAATGTCAATGAACTCATTTATTACAAACCTTTTGATTTACAGATGTCATATGGGTCTGCTAATTTCTCTTGGTTTGTTGTACCTTACTGCAATCTTGTTCAAATCGGTTCTTAAATCTGTTTATTCATGTCTAGACAAATTTTATGAATTTGTGTGTTTTAAGTTTTAAATTTATGTGCAACACCTCATTAATGTGATTAATTGACCTTCTGCCATGTTTTAAAGAAGCCACTTTTTGCCATGTTAAATAAATACTTTTTTACATCTATTAAAGAGTCTTGATTTTGTTTGATCATGTATAATACCAGTCTAAAACAGTGTAAAAAAAAATACACTGAAAAGAACACTTTATTATTAACACTTTCAGTGTAATCCAAATGAATTAAAATAACACTAAAGGTGGTAAAAGCACCATAGTGTAAAACTAGTACAACAATATAAAGTGTAAAACTTTACACTCATGGTATATTTTTTTGCACTATATGGTGCTTTTTTAACTTTTTAACTCTGTAAATTTAACACTACAAACAGTGTACTTTTGACACTAAATAGAATGGGACCATATATGATCCGAAGTAGTGTTAAAATGAACACTTTAAGTGTTTGGGCTGTTTTGGCTAATCATGAACACGACTGCGGCCTTATTGACTTAGAAGTATGCATTGAGAGAGAGAGCCCCTTCCCCCACAAAAACAATATCTCATTAAGCTAGAGGCAGAGGCCGCTGTTCATGACATAGTAAAACAGCTTGAAGTCAGAGGTATAGTTCGGCAATTGCAGTTCAACCACAAATTCTCAGAGTTTGCCAGTTCCAAAACCTAATGGTAAATGGCGCCTTTGCATTGATTATCAGCGTCTTAACAAAGTTTTACCCAAGGCAACATCTATAGTGGCAAACCCAGCTACCATCTTATCACAAGTTTCAACTAACGCTTCATGGTTCACAGTGCTTGACATTAAAAATGGCTTCTGGTCTATTAAAGTCAAACGAGAAGACCAAAGGAAACTAGCATTAACTGTAAATCAAATGCAGTACACATGGGAACGAATGCCACAAGGCCTTCATAACAGCCCAGCCATTTTTCACAGAGCTGTGGCAGATGTGCTCACTCCCTTACTAGGGACTGGCAAAGTAGTTCACTATGTAGACGACATACTTGTAGCCACAAAAGGACCACTAGAGAACCACTTGCAGCTGGTTGACAAAGTGATACAGATGTTAAGCGATGCAGGCTTTAAAATTAACAAATAAAAAGCCTAAATTGCAAAAAAAGGAAGTACATTACTTAGGGTACACTCTGACTCAAAGTCACAGAGCCTTAACAGATGACAGAAATAAATGCGTTGCCGAACTGCGCCGACCTCATACTTTAAACTCATTGCCTAAAGTGTTAGGTACAGCAAACTATTTATGAGATTTCATCCCTGATTTTGCAAATACCGCCGTGCTGTTGTATTTGCTTTTAAAAGGCAAAACAAAGCCAAATAATGTCCTTGAATGGACTGACAAGCATGAACAGGTGTTTACAGATTTAATACAACGATTGTGTGCCGCGCCCGCCCTGGGCTTGCCCAGCCCATCAAAAAATTTTCATATTCAAGTAGACGCGCATGAAATCACATTGAGCGGAGTCTTAGCTCAGGAATATGGGGGAATATGCATTCGATGCTAAAAACAACAGAACCCATTGTCGGTTTTCAACCTGTTGTTGTACATACAATGTACGAATGCTGTTACAGGGCCGGATAAAGGGAGTTTCCTCCCAAAGATTAGTGAGATGGCTAGCAGACATTCAAGCATGCGAAATAACAATACTGTACTCTATACTGGCTGTGCAGTGTGGACTCTTCATCTTCCCGATACAGATGCAAAACAGCAGTTATTGTTTAAATTACCATCTAACATATCTGCACAAAAAGCTGAACTCGTTGTATTGCTAGAAGCGATCATGGCATACCCTGAACTGCTCTGCGTGTATACTGACAGCCGTTACGCGTTTGGCGTGGTAACAGATTTTATGGCTCAATGGCAATTGCGAAACTTCCTCACGTCTGCCGGAACGCCTATAACTGCAATTTGGCAAGCTATACGAGCCTGAGAAACAACCATTTCTGTTATAAAAGGGCTATCATCAACACACATCAACAAAAATTCAGATGTGCATGAGAAAAACAGTAATATTGCTGACCAATTGGCTAAGTTGTGAAAGGTGACCTATGGCAAAACAAAACACCCTGTTTCTGTAGCAAGTGCAGCGCAAGTTACGCCCATAGACCTCAAACAGTGTCAACAAGATCTGTGGGTCTCTGATGGAGAACTTGTACCACACTTGAAACATGATCAGATGGTTAACATAATCGAAGGCATAGTCATCCGACATAGAAAATTTGTTGTTCCAGAAGCGCTCCAAAGACCAATAATCAAACTGTATCATGATTATGCGCATGTGTCAGCAACAAAAACAGCACAATTGATACAAAAACAATTTTGGTGGCAAGGAATGACAGCTGACGTTGAAAAATGGTGCAACACCTGCCTGGTGTGTGCCACAATTAACCAGGGAAAGCTAGGCCAAACAAATCTGCGCAGACCAGAACCACCTAAAGGACCCTGGGAGTGCTTACAATTTTATTTCATTGGTCCGCTACCCAGTGCCAAAGGCGGGTATCGCTAATGCCTCGTGGTAATTGACAAATTCTCAAAATGGGTTGAAGCAATTCCCACTCGCAATAACACTGCAAATACAGTGGCACGTGTGATGGCGAACCAAATCAACCCCTCTCCGGGGAGCACCAATTCAAATTGAATCTGATCGGGGGACTTATTTTACTGGACAAGTTATGAGAAAATGCTGAACATCAAGCAAAAATTTCACGTACCATTCAGGCCACAAAGTTCGGAATTGGTTCGGACATGCTAACCGTACCATCAAAGAAAATATCTCTAAGCAAATAGCCCAACACCAAAACAAATGGACTGATGCCTTACCCACTGTTCTGATTGTGCTGTGAGCAACCCCATCAAAAGCTACAGGCATTAGCCCATATGAGCTTATGACTGGAAGGGTGATGAAATTACCTATTGATCCAGAAATTTCCCCAGCAGACTTGGGGCTTCTCGTGCTCACAACACAGCAGACTGTGTTGGTACAATTGCAAGAAAGATTGATGTTGTTGCACGCTCAGTCTAATCTGAAACAACAACAGTCAGACCTGATACAATTTAACCCAATCTCTGAAACAAAATCTTTAGAAGGAGACATTGTGATGGTATGCGTCTTTGTAAAACAAAACGCATTTTCCCCTAGATGGCACGGGCCATATGAAATTAAAGTAACAGCTGCATGGCCATGATCATTGGAGGAAAATTAAGATGGTACCACATGTCCCAGTGTAAACTGTTCAAAGGTTTACTAAATTAATTATGATCTTTCTTTTCCATAGTACAGTCACTGCAAATCCATCGAGGCCAGATGCCAGGGCAGTATCTGGACCCACCTGCATCGAATTGGGACAACGGGTCACACCCACACACACCCTAGGATGCAGGAGATGGGTATGGAAGTATACCAAAGGGCCATCCACACCTTACATTTACCAATTACATACAAAGAAATAGTCACATGGCCCACCGGATTAGCACCGGAACCAAATTGTGTAACTAAAATCTGCTGTGAGACAGGTTCTATTCATTTCCCAGACACAAACATCACAGGTTACACACTCGCACCAAAATTTCACCATAACGTTACTGCCTGGAATCAACTTAAAGAGTACCCAGGTTCAGAAATTGGTAGTTAGCACCTACTGTATAAAATCAGCAATTATGGTGAAGATCCTAAAAAATGTTTACAACCCCTTATAATTGTTCATGGACTTTACATCATTGCTTTAATCTAACCACCTGTGGATATAGAAAACCCATGCAGTGTCCGAAATTATATCCCACCCCTCCGGGTGGCCTTATCAAAGGAAATGTGAAAAAGACTTTGTTTCATGATGTCAATCTTGTGATAACACATGTGATGTATAATATCTCTAATATTTTGTCTGCTTATGTAGAACATTGTAACCTTAATGATAAAACTTATACATGGCTACAGTCACGCATCAATGATTTAGTTTCTGATTACAAAAACCGACTTGCAGTCCAAATTCCACCTGCCTGCACTAAACGACACCTGTTTGGATATATCGCTGTTTTTTTTGGGTAAGTTAATTATACATTCAACATCTACAAAATAACAGGTAATCTCAATTTTCAACATGGTTGGAAAATCAGGTAGCCACTGGTTTTCAACACATCACCAATAGTAATGAAAATATTATCAAAGCGATCAGATCGAAGCAGGCACTTCTGACATCCAGTCAAACAATTTTCAGTCAGACCCGTATCATCAAGCATGACTTAGCCTGTAGATTGTATGCACAAGATTTGTGTAAGGACTGAGGACGAACCAGACAAATGAATCTTTCAGATGATTCTTTCAAAACATAATTCCAGAGGCCCAAGCTCAGAGAATCAGATTTTTCGGCTCCAGTCCGTCTACAAAACCACCCTAGGTACTTTTATGACAACACATGCTTCCTGACTGAGGAAAAAGGTGGCAAACTTTAAGCCATTTGTAGAAACCAAATGGTTGAAAAGACAACACAATTTAAGCCACCAGAAGATAAAGAGTCTTTGATCTCCAGATCAAAAGAGACAGAGAGACAATGCAGGCCTGTTTCTCTGAGTGACCTTTGAATAACACAGAAAAACCCACAGAGACAGAAATAAACTATATCAAATTGTTCCAAAACAATTCTAAATGGACTTATCAAACATCATTCAACAACATCATTCTATATAATGTCTACAACTTATACATGTGACTATGTATGCTTAGAAACACTCACAATTCATGTAATTGTATAACTTTTGAACGGTTGATTGAAAGTATGCCTTGTCTGGTATGAACGCAAATCTCTATTTTCAATTTAGATAATGGCTTGAATGAAATCTGTATAAAAATGTATCATATTCCGTTTAAAAGAAATCATATCTAAACAGTACTCTCTGTATTCTCTGCCGAGAGTGGGAATTCAAGAGGCCCAGAGATAACACTTAGTTTATGATCAGGGAGGAGAAAAAGCTACCTTTGAAACAAGATGATACATGGTTGGACAAACACCTAAGGTTAAATAGTCACATCACTAAGACAAATGTGGTTGAAGACAAAAAGATGAAGACTAAGACCAAGAAACTAAGAGTGTAATAGTAAGAACAAAGAAGAAGACAACAGAATAATATGGCTTAGAAAAGAAAACACTATGAAGGACAGACAAGCAGCTCATTCAAGCCATCCAATTTCTTACTCACTTTCCTTTTCTTTTACTTTAACTTTCTTTTCCGTTGAGAGTCTCATGTTCTAAGTTAAGTTTTGCCGCAAAGTTTAAACAAAGACTTTTGCTGCCTCAACTTTAAACTCCAGCCACGACAAGAGACTTCATTCATTTGCCAGCATGCCCGAACGTGATGTTTTTTCCGGACCTGAAAAGATCCTGCAACAAATCATCGACTCGGAAATCCCTTTACTCCAAGCCAAGGACGCCGACAAGGGAATCCGCATTCAAAGACAAACGACAAGCAAGTACCTCCAGATTATAAAGCTGAACTGGTGCATTACATTACTGTGATTCATGGTTCGTTCAGGTCAGGTCTTATGAAATGCATATTTTGCTAATCATGCCCATCATTTCACTCTCTCTTAAAACTCTTTCTTTCCAATTTCCTTTCTGTTTGCTCCGTGTATGAATGTGTGTTTGTGTGTGCGTGTTTGTGTTAGATATTAGTTTGTGTTAGAATAATCAGTAAAGTCTCATGTAGATTTTTAAAAGAAGTGTCTTGTGTTATGTGCTTGTAATCATATATTTAATTCATATATGTAATTCAAATATTTACTATCTTAAACTGCTGATCTTAATGTTACCTTGCTACTAAATAGTGTTTTCACGATAGTTGGATATTCATATCCACTACAAGATCTTATTACGTCCCGAGCAAATGAACGCTGGACGATTCAGTTGCTCGGTCATAAACTAAGTGACTCTTTATTATTTCCTTATAAATTAATTATTTATTTCATTTGAGCTGATTTGTCCTACATTTGTTTACTGCAGCAAGACAAGAATTTTTAGATCTTCCTCTTCACAAGACACCTAGACATGTTTTAAATGATCTTATTGAAATTTTAGATCTGCATAGATGGCTTACATCAGAAAAAATTAAGAACATTAACTATTCTGAACTGTTGTCAACATTAATGATGTATACTGGAAATGAATGTACTGGTTGTATTGGGTTTTTTGCCACTTTCCCTCTAATTCACCCAGATCAAGTCTACCTAAATTCCACTACCATACGCTCTATTGGCGTTGTAGTAAAAGATCAGATCATTAAATGGGACCATCTTACGGGGTATGACTTTGAAGGGCACTGAAACCTTGTTTACCACTCGCACCTGTTGTCATGACACATCTAGTTACATTATTTGTACCTGCAACACTTTACAACGTTTTTCTCCCAATGATTCTAAGCTCATTAATGTGCAGTCTTTGCATGGCCATTCTGATGCTGTTCAAGTGTCTCACACCCAGTGGTGCATCGTAAGTAAGATGAATTCCTTCACCTACGGAGGTCTGACCTGCCCTGCGAACCACACTTTCTGCTTGGAAGTGAAAGAGGACTTTTCAATGGGTCAGATAAACATCCTGGGAAAGGAACCACTAGATGTAGATGTTTCCCCATGGTGGGAGGACACTTTTTATGAGCAAAGCACACACAAGCTTTGGTCAACACGATGGACTTAGTTCAAGGGATTATTTTGCAGACTGAAGACCACCTCAACCAAGCGCAAGTGGAAGCAAATCTGGCAAAAAAGACTGCAGAGATCCAGTACAGCTCCTCTACCCGCTCAGTGTGGTATGCTTACATGGTATGCTGGGATTAGATGTTTCGCAGATGCACCATCGCCAGTGTGCTAATCTTCTTATTCACTCTCATCCTGTGCTGCTACTTCAGATGTCTTCTCCGCGCAATAGGCACTTCAACCAATGTTGCCATCACGCTCAGTCCACTATGGGTACCAGCCCTACAGAAACTACAACTGTAAGCAAGCTGCAAGAAATCCATAGAAAATGGCCCCTCAGGGACTGCTTGAAATCTGCCCCAAGGGGCCAAGGGCAGAACTGTAAGGATGGATTTTACCAAGCCTGAATTCAAGATTCCTATCCTGTAATAAAACAATAAAATTCACTAATCTGAAGAGAGGATCTGCAAGAAAGAGCGTAGGACAACACCTGGCTCAACCTCCTCTCTTCCCCCCCATGCTGAGTTCCTGACTCCTCACAAACCTCTCCTTCCCCTCAGGCCATGCAAGTCTCACAAATCTACTATCTTAGTTGTTTGATGTGACATCAATGTAAATATTTCTGGTGCGACTGGTAAAATGGTTTCACTCCCACATCAATAGAACAGACAAGAATAAAGAAAAAAACCTGTTCTTCTGGTGTGGGAGATGTCCCAATAAAGATCCTTATTAGCCATTTGTTAACTGCTCATGATTTTGCACATTTCTTCACTAACAAAACTTAAACCATCAGCAGTCAGTTCTCAGCTCCACAGACACAGTCAGGAACTCAGACCAACCACATCCACAGCTACAAATCTTCTCTCCTCCTTCTCTCCACTATCTAGTGTCTAAGTATCTAAACTTCTCCTCTTCAGTCATCTAGATCCCATCCCCTCACACCTTCTATAAGCTACCTCTTCTATACTTTTACCAGCACTCACATACATCATTCCTTACCATATTCAAGCAGGCTCGGGTAACCCCACAGCTTAAAAACCCCCATTAAATATGTCACTTGTAGATAGTTACAGACCTGCCTCTCTCCTACCATTCTTAGCAAAAACACTTGAACGAGTTGTTTTCAACCAGGTATCATCTTTTCTCTCACAGAATAACCAGCTGGATATTAACCAATCTGGTTTCAAGAATGGCCATTCAACCAAGACTGCATTACTGTTGGTCATTAAAGCCCTGCAGATTGTGAAAGCTGATTCCTAATCATCAGTTCTCATTCTGCTGGATCTATCTGCTGCTTTTGACACTGTGAATCTTATCGCTGGGCACAGGACCTCTACTTCACTGGTTTGAATCTTATCTCACAGGTAGGTCTTTCAGGGTTGCCTGGAGAGGGGAGGTATCCAAAGCTCATCAACTGGTCACATGGGGTACCTCAGCATTCAGTTCTTTGATCCCTCCACTTCTCCATATAGGCTACATCGCTGGGACCCTTCATACAGGCACATGGTTTCTCCTACCATTTCTATGCTGATGACATACATCTCTAACTTTCATTTCAACCAGATAATCCCACAAGCTGTCTGGCGGACATCTTAGCATGGATGAAAGAACATCACCTGTAGCTAAACCTGGCAAAGACTGAGCTTTTTGTCTTCCCTGGCAATCCGCATGATTTCACCATCCAGCTAGGTTCATCATCAATTACCCCATCAAGGTCAGTCAGCAATCTTGGAGTAATCTTTGATGACCAGTTGACCTTCAAAGACCACATTGCAAAGACAGCTCAGTCATGCAGGTTTGCACTACACTGCATCAGGAAGATTAGGCCTTTCCTAACAGAGCATGCAACACAACTTCTTGTCCAGGACATGGTAATTTCTAGGCTTGATTAATGAATGTTTATCGGGCTGGACTTCCATCATGTGCAGTCAAACCTCTACAAATGATTCAGAATGCTGCAGCATGTCTTGTTTTCAAAAAGCCCAAGAGGGCCCACGTCACACCTCTCTTTATCTCTCTGCGCTGGCTAACATTTGTAGCTCATATCAAGCTCAAGTCATTGATGCTTGCTTACAGATCTACTACAGCCTCAGCACCCACCTACTTCCACTCGCTCTTATGAGTCTACATTCCCTCCAGAAGCCTTTGATCGGTAAGTGAGTGACGGCTCATGGTCCATAACATTTTTGTTCACAGTTCCTTGCTGGTGGAATGATCTCCCCACCTTCATCCGGAATGCAGAATCATCATTCATGTTGTTGTTGTTTTTCTTGTTTTTTGTTTTTTTATAAAAATGCCATGTGGTGTACATATATGGATATTTGTTATTAACTGGCATCAGCTATGCAAAATCTAATGTAAATTAGAAAATGATATACTGGAAAGAGGTTTGGTAAAATGATATTTACTTTTCGCTTGGTCATGTGATTAGTCCGAGCACCTACGTCTTCCACCGGTTGTGCTGGCCTGTGTTGCAGTGGGACATACAGAGCTGGATTCCATTTAAACAGCCTTGAACATGAAGACTGAAGAATGTAGAACTCCTTGAGCATAAGGTTCTTGTCTGGAACACACAAAGGAAAGTAGCCTTCAAGGTGAATGTCTATCCAGAAGATCTGGATAATCTGGAATGTGCAGATGGAGGATCTCTGAAGAGAATTCTGGAATTGGTGCAGAAGTTCCTGAAAATTGTAGGGTACACACTTGGCCATTGTTGTTGTTGCTGTTTCCATCTCCTTCATGCAAAACTTACTTGTCTCTATTTTAGAGCTTCAACAACTTTCTTGTAGGAACATTTACAACAACTTTTACAACAAGAACTTTTTTTTTTTCGTCCCAAAGAGAATCTTTTAATCCTTCCTAAGAAGGTGTGGCAGTACAGATATTTTCTGTACTGCCTCTGTTTATTTCACGTTCTATGTCACCACCTCCTAAACGTATATACATCAGGATTGGAGGAGAGGACCAATTAAGGGGAAGAGTACATGTATATAGGGGCGAGGTTTAGAGACTGGAGAAAAGTTCAACTGACTAGAGACACTATGTTCCCTTTGGAGGCAGTCCTTGCAGGTGGCTTTTCCGACAAGTCTCTTTCCAGAGACCGGGAATCGTGGCAAGGAGGTGGGGTGCTACCTGTTTAGCCTGTCAGTTCAGTTTTCAAAGTTGAATTAAAATTTTCCCTATTCTTTTGAAGTTGAGTTGTTTTATATATATATATATTAAGAATATAATGTTTAACCCCTTAGCATTCCTGAGGTCTCTTTTGAATGGTCTTTGTACCACAGGTGGTACAACTAAGGGGATAACAACCTATAACCACAATTAAAGTGAAGACACAAGTGTGGTCATGCTTCGTTTTAAGTCTGAGGATATCTCTAAAACTATGAATTTTATTAAGCATTTCCTATGTCCCTGATGGAAAAAAAAAAGTATATTGTATTTCAAATATATTCCTTTTTCAATAGTATATTATAAATATACTAACAAAAAAAGTTACCATATTTACATATATAAAAAGTATATTAGCATCATGCTTTTACCTATTTTCACAATACAATTTTTAACATACTTTAAAATATTTTATAAAAATATACTTAAAATGAAAGTTTTGTGTAATTTTTTAAAATCTACTTATTTGAACATTACTTCAAAATATATTTGAGGTATTGTGGGATTACAAATGTATGAATCTGTTTAAGATCTGCTGATCCTATGTCCTGACATGACATCACATGAAACTAAGGTGAACTACACTGTATTGGACAAACAAAGTGAACGTGATGGCATCAGTTTACTGATAGAATTTCCACTGAGGGGGTTTTGTCAATCTTTGATCTTCATACAGAGAGTCAAAAGTGTGTGTAAAGGTTTTAGTTCTAGTTAACAGGTGGTGCTTAACAATTGGTGGTAATGTTATCTATAGTCACCTTTATTTATATAGCGCTTTTTACAATGTAGATTGTGTCAAAGCAGCTTTACAGTGATAACTGGTACATTATTTTGGCTGCACAGCAGCTCTTAAGGAATAGTGTCAATGCAGGTAGATCAAAGCACTGTTGAATATCAAATATCAGTTGTCCCCAACTAAGCAAGCCAAAGGCAACAGCGGCAAGGAACCCAAACTCCAACAGGTGACATCAGGTGGCAAACAGGTGTTAAAATGGAGAAAAAAACCTTGGGAGAAACCAGGCTTAGTCGGGGGGCCAGTTCTCCTCTGGCAAAAAGTGCTTTGTTACGACTCAGGTGGCTATCATAAGTCAGATAGGATCACAACATTCAAAGTATTTAATTCAGTTCCATCCAGTTGAGGATCGTATTCATCACACCGGTATGGACGGTTGTTGAGGAGATGCGCCACTGGTTGTCATGTTGATGAGGCCTTCACAGTGGGTGATCTAGTTGACTCAATCTCTGCTGATACTTCAGGGCTGCGTTGTGGTCGTGTCAAGGCGCAGGTCATTGGTGTCACCTGGATGCGGCCCGGATCCGGTTGACTACAGTAAACCTCAGGATAAACAGAAAGACTAATATTAGCGTAGATGCCATTCTTCTTCTGATGTAACGAATACATCTGGTGTTATAGAAAGTGTTCCCGGTTCCGGCTGACCTAATTTATGCAGCCTAATAATCCTTTAACGGATTTGAAAAAATAAATTGATAATGTGTTATGTGTATGCCAGGTTAAAGAGATGTGTTTTTAGTCTAGATTTAAACTGACAGAGTGTGTCTGCTTTCCGAACAATGCTAGGAAGATTCTTATTCCGCAATATAATCATTATACATTAATAATCGTACCTATCTGCAGACTCATCCATTTAAACTTGCTTCAAACACTACGACACAGGTTTGTATACTTTCTAGAGAGCCTTTGGTGATGCAACTTACCAGTTTCTTTACGGGGCAGTTACCCAAGACACTGTCAATGTCAGGAGGTGTCTTTCTCAGAGGAGTTTAAGGCCTTGTAGGCACCAAAACCTGTGCCTGCGGCCAGCCACCTGAACACACTTGCACCAGAGTTTGATTGCAACTCTGGTACTGTCTATACCCTCACCAGTCAGCACTTACACTGCAGTACACACTACAAAGTGTTCAACACCTGTTATAGATGATGTGTAAATGTATGAATAAATAATTTACAAAGCTTTCTGCATCCCCTAATCTAATGTAAACTAATTATCACTTGTAAATGTGTTACATATCATTTGTAGACCTTTCTTACCTGTTACAAATTATGTGTATGTGTATACAAATCATTTATAACACTTTCTTTATCACTTGTAAATGTGTTACATATCATTTGCAGATCTTCCTGTTGCATGATCCATCTCATTCCATCACTTTACCCAACCCTGAACTTAAAAAAAAAAAAAAAATTAACACTGCCACCATTTAATCAGCACTTAATCATTTAATTGTATTTTGTTTCCCATGGGACAGCCCCTCACCATAACATGAAAATGCACCATAAACTGATCATAAACGTAGTCCATTATTTTGTGTCTTTTGTGTCTTCAGAAGTCGTACGATACCACCGTGTGAGGAAAAGATTCTTATTCCGCAATATAATCATTATACATTAATAATCGTACCTATCTGCAGACTCATCCATTTAAACTTTCAAAATTGGTGCTTCAAACACTACGACACAGGTTTGCGGCAGTGACGTCAAACCTCGCTCCTTATTGGCTGTCACTTGTGATTTGCGACAACCATAGACTGTTTGTGACATGCCAAATTTGAGTTGCTGTGTTAAGTGAGATGCAGCGCGACGCTTTGGATGGACATGCAGATCAGGGGAATGTTTGCAGCCATTGACCACTCTAATTTCATTCTGTAACGAACACAAAATTATGTTTTGTTGTCAGAGCACTGGTAATGTAGCACACGCGTCGTTTTGTGTGTTCTTTATACTGCTTTTTGTAATGTTTTAAATAAATTATTGTGGATACATTTATCTGCCTGTTACACATTGTACATTTGGTAAAATGGTTATGCTTAAGGTTAAGTCACTGTAAATATATCTATATTGCGTTGTTATTTTTGTGAAGTGGCTAAAAAGCGGTCATGTATAAGGGGTGAGTTGGGGTTCAAAGATATCAATATAATAGTGAAATATATTAGCATAAAAATTATTGATAATTTAAATATAAGGGATTCATATAGATTTTTATATCCTGTAACTGAAAGGTATACCAGAATCTTTGCATTTACAAATTGCCGTTTGTACACAATTTATAAAGAAGATCTGCAAATGATATGTAACACATTTACAGGTGATGAATAGTTTACACTTTAGATTAGGGGATGCAGAACGCTTTGTAAATGATTTATTCATGCATTTACACATCATCTATAACAGGTGTTGAACACTTTGTAGTGTGTACTGCAGTGTAAGTGCTGACTGGTGAGGGTATAGACAGCTGTCTTCTCTGACACACATGAAGTCTTTAACTGCTGTGCACCTGATGTGAGCTTTAGTGGAAGGTAAAACCGATTCAGAGGTTCACTTTATCACTACATCCCACACACTCCACACAGAACAGAACAGAAGTCTGTGCTGATGAGTGAAAGGATTTAACACAACCCACTAGAATCACCTGACTGTAAGTCATTTATAAATGTGTATCCACTTCAAAACAAATAAATTACTCTTCTTAAAAATAGTGCTTTAGAATACCTGCATGTTTGTGCTTTTGAACACAGACCAGCTTACAACTTCATCAATAAATCATATACTGAACATTTACTAATGGTTTGTTCATCATTTGTTCATGATTAACAATTGTTTATTGAGATAATGATACAAAACAATTTTGACATAAATACTTCAATGATTTATAAGTGATAATGTATCAACTAATAACTTATAAACCATCTACTAATGATCTGTTTGATTTATTTCATGATTTACACATTTTAAAAGATAACTTACAACATATTTGTAAATCGTTAGCGTACCACTTATTAATCATTTATGAACGTATAGTCATGTTTTGTAAATGATTTGTTCATCATTAATAATTTATAAATGACATAACCGAATTAATAAAACAATAAAATGTTAACATATCACTTATTAATAATTTATGAATGTATAGTCATGTTTTGTAAATGATTAGTTCATCATTAACTAATAATTTATAAATTAATTATAACTGAACATTATTATAATGCTAATTGAATAGGTTTGATCTGAATGAAAACTTGTGCTTTGTGCTCGATACGTACCTCGAAGATTCTGTGTTATACGTAACATCACTATGTTATATTGTTCACAATGATATAATATGCAATCCATATACGATCATTCACATGAATATGCTCGCTGCTGTTAATCCTTTCTCCACCATGTTGGTTCATGTATAATGTGTCAGTAGCAAGCTGTTGTTTATATTTATAAGACAAAATACACTGCTGTATATTTTTATTGTTTATTTCAGAAAGACCACATTTAATACCTTGTGCATATGTTAGAATATTCAGCACAAATTGTATGATACCTATGGATGTGAACAATCAGATACTTTATATAAAGAGTTGAACAGTTCCCTGTCTCCTGTCACACTTCTTATCGGAGACTAGTAGTGGATGAGCATTCACCTACCTATATTTAAAAAAGAGTTCACAACACTCTTTTCACAACAACACCACTGCACGCCACTGATCCCAATCCACATTTCAGAGAATCGGGTGACAATAGACCTCAAGCACTGCTTAGTGTTCTACTCAGCATCAGGATGTTATTAGCCTGCCTGTTGGGAATTAGTTCCAATTCATGTAATATTCATTAAATTAACACAAAACTGTCCCTGGTCACGCATTGCTGCAGTGCAGTAGTCAATCCGCTGCTCCTGTTTTGCAATACTATAATGAAATCTATACAGTATAGCTCTAGCCCCTCTTGACTATGAGACTGACTTTAATGAATGCAAGCCAGAGACTGCACTGGAAAGTCATAATCTTTAACCTCTGGCCAAAGAATCTGCTTCTGCTGCAAAAATTATAAGACCAGGTCACATATGTCTTCTTTCTGAAGAACAGTAAAAAGCTAAATCAAAATCTATGCACTCTTCTGAAGTATGGTATGGTGTATCAAAATATTGTAGGAAGGTGTGGACATCTCACACTGCATATTGATAAATATTTTCTTCAAGTTGTGTTGTCCAGTTGAAGTGCATCTGCAATACAAATTCAGTTCAGTCCAAATTGTAGCATCAGATAGCTTAACTTATGTTTGTGTGACATGAAAATAGGCTGAAACTGAAGAGTGATTAGTATTCCTGTGACATGCTGATGTTCGAGTTATTGCTATCAAAATGACAAATAACAGCTGACTTTGATTCCCAATAACTAATGCTAGCATATCAAATGCTAATATCAACCCTGATATGAAGACGGTTTCTGCAAACCTTGCATCATCAAATGTGCTGTTGAGTAAATCAGTATGACCATCAATATACAAATATATGCATTCATTTTAATAAGGGGTGGCATATAAAGTCAGTTTATCATTATTGCAAAGTAATATCTGAAAAGATTATAAGGACATTGATGTATAAAATATCACCTGAAGGGTTTATTCCATGCTAATGACCATCTGATGACATTATTCTCTTATTACAAGACTATTATATGGAATTATATTAAATATTTGAGTTAAAATTGTTGTGGTACCACTTCATATTAGGTGGCTTAACTACTATGTACTTACATTTAAATTAATAATTTGATACAATGCACTTGTTTTTACATTGCACTTATATTTAAAAAATATATATATCTCCATGTAATTACATCTGTAATTCATTTCTGTAATTACATGTATAAATATAACTGCAAGCAGCAATTAATGGGGTTCAGGCATTTTAAGACCTTTATGCCATCTATGCTGTTAGGGTCAAGGCCAACCCGAAATGTAGGGCTGACAGCCTGACACCATAAAATATCCATGATGGATAATAAAAATAATAATAATAAAAAAATAATAATAATTACTTACATTTATATATTGAAGGAGGAATCTCCTCAACCACCACCAATGTGCAGCAATGTGTTTAACGTCTCATCTGAAGGACGATGCTTTTTGACAGTATAGTGTCCCCATCACTATACTGGGGGCGTTAGGACCCACACAGACCACAGGGTGAGCACCCCCTCTGGCCTCACTAACACCTTTTCTAGCAGCAAACTATTTTTCCCAGGAGGTCTCCCATCCAGGTACTAACCAGGCTCAGCCCTGCTTAGCTTCAGTGGGCAACCAGTCTTGGGCTACAGGGTGATATAGCTGCTGGCAATACACTAAAAGAACATACACAAAAGAATTAAAGGCTTAAACAATAATACTTCATACCCAATAAGCATGCTTATATGCACAGGCACACACATTATGTTGTAGATATAGATATTTGAAATAAAAGTAACAAAATGCTTACTGCAAATCTCTGTATAACACCATTTTCAGGTTTCACAAAAATCATGTGACACAACTGTCAAAACTGAGAGTTCAGTACAAATGAACTGATAAACTTTGACAAAATGTGATTGTTATAATAGTGATTTGGCAATGTCTAAATATGAATGCAAAAGCAAAACCTGTGTAAAAGAACTTATTAGTAAGTAGAATGACAAAATAATGATTTCATTTTAAAAGTGTTGGTTTCCACTAGTAATCCTCACTAAAGCAAAGCAATTTTTCCATATTAACTCCATTTGCGATGCACGAATGTTCGCATTAATCATCATGGTAACTTGGGCAAAGACACTGTATGTCAATTTTTAAAGTCAATTGGACAAACTGTTGCATAGTTACAACTATTTTTGATGTTTGTTTTTTCATATTATAAGCGCCACTAAGTGGTGAAGCACCATAGATTTTTTTGCGACCACAGAATGAGCTCATACATGAATATAACAAGTTTGGTGAAAATATGTCATTGCATTCAAGAGTTATAACCATTTTAGTGAAAGTGGCCTTGTCTACTTTAAATGTTTTGCCGTCCCATCATGAGTGTGAATCACCGATCAAAATTAATTTGATAACTTTTTTGCCATAATGGTTTCTAGATTATGCATGTGAAGTTTTCAAGTGAATCGGACAAACAGCCTATGAGGAGATCAAAAAAGTAGATTTTTCGGAAAATCCAAGTTTGCAGAAAAATTTTAATGGTGGAAATGGAATCAAAGTTATACATTTTGGTCGTTTTGAGCCAAGGATTCCAATGGTATAAAGCACTTGAATTTTGAGACAAAGGGTTGAAGAGTTATGGCCAAAATTTTGATTTTTTTTTTTTTTTTTTTTTAACGCTGTAGTGCCACCGTCAGGCCAATTGGCGTCAACCTCTTCCCAAATTGAGACCTACCATCTGGCCAAGTTTCAAGTCTCTAGCCCTAATGGTTTGGTCTACACAATCAGTTTTATGGAAGAAGAAGAAAAATAATAAATATAGCTGCAAGCAGCAATTAACAGGGTTCAAACACTCTTTTATGTGTAAAAAGGTTTTTTTTTATTTAGCAAGCCTGTAACCATCTCAATCATACATGGAAAAGACCATTTACAGCCAATACAGGCACCTTCCCATTGAAAATATATGGTTTTTAAAGCTTTTTAACAGTTATCAAAATTATTAACCTTGATAAAATGGTTATTAACCTTGTCGGATAGCTGCTCAAACTTCACTGGCCGATAGGTTTCGAGATACGTCAGTGTCCTCATAGACAATCATGGCACTTCAGGCGACCACAGAATGAGCTCTTACATAGGTGTGCTGAGTTTGGTGAAAATTTCTTACGGTGGTTTCGTCTCGATCGGATAAATGGTTTCGAAGATATTGCAGAAAGTTGTTTTAATGCTAAATCACCATGATGCAAAAACCATAAGGTGAAACCTAGCATGTTTGGTATCGTTGGACTCAGCAAGGATTCAGGAGTGTAAGCACATGACTTCCATGAAAATAAGTCAACCACATCCAAAGCTATAAGCATATAAATAGTTTTTTCCTCACTAGGTGGCGTTGGTCCGAAACTTCTCAGGCTCCTTCAGGGCATTGTGCCGATGACCCATCCCGAGTTTCGTAATGATACGCTAATGCGTTCATAAAGTATAGCATTTTACTACAAAATTCAAAATGGCCAACGTCCTTGGCATGATGATGCAAATCTATCGAGACCACATTTATTTTTGGATAAACCTTCAGAAGTTATTTAAGCAAAAAGAGCCATATCTCTGGACCAGTAGGTGGCGCTGTGCCGAAACATAGCATGTCACCTCAGGTCATGCTTATGATGACATGGACATGAAAGTTTGGTCTGAATACGATAAACTCTTGAAGAGATACAGCCTTGCGTCTATTTTTGCAAGTGCTACGTAAAATTCGTTCGAGCGTTTTTCAAAAAATGTTTGTCAAATCGACTTGGTCTGGTTCAATTTTCATGAAAATCGGAGCAACAGCCTAGGAGGAGTTTTAAAAAAAAGGATTTTTTTCTGAAAATTCAAAATGGTGGAAACATTTTCATGGTGCAAAATGACATCATGAGGTGCATCCCAATGTAAAGTCTGCACACTTTGAAGACTGCATTTGAAGTGTGATTGTGTCACAGCAGCACTACGAAGGCTGTCCAAATTCAGGATGCACCCACCAAAGGCAGATTGCGTCACCGCAGTGTGTCGAAGGCTGCCGCAATTTGAAAGTGAATTCAAATACGCCCTCTGTTTTTCAGGCAAATGAAGGGTACAACAGATGGACCCTTCACAGCCTACCCTACCCCAGAATTCATTGCTCACCGGTGACGACAGGATTTTTATTTAAAGACAATGAAGAAAAAGGTTTTTTGTAATGCAAGTTACAATTTGTAAATAAAACAAATTCTTCTATACATTTTTTTGTCATGTAAATTAAAACTTGTAAATGAAGATAAATTATTCTATACATTACTTAAAGTACTTTTTCAACTATTTATAATGTAACTTATTTTTAACATCAGAAAAACAACATAAAATATTTTATGAACAATATATAAAACAGATTGGAAGGAAACATTTTTATGTAAACCTTTATTGAGCTGAGTAGGGAGGTGGTGCTGCTGGACCTGAATGGGCTGCACAATAGAGACTCTGGTAAGGCCTCTGCTATTGGGACATCATCTTCGATGAGTGCATATTTACACCCTCCACTGTGTTGTCTACCAACAGGTTTGCAGGGCTGACAGTTGACGACTGCCATGTCACTGAGATGTTTTCAGAAAGAGGGAACGATAAAAGAAATTATCTCACATCCTCAAATTAAACCATAAAATATTTCAACACCCCATACGTGTCTGTATTCACTTTTGAGTAGTCCCAGCAGAACTGTCAGGGCCTCCCTGCTCAGCCGAAAATCAGACCTCGTGTCTCCATTAAAAAAAATCTTTGCAGCACTGGGACCCTCGCATTTATTTTACAGTATAGGGGTCTGCTCTGGAAAGAGAGAAGAAATATTTTTTAAATAAACAATACCTCAATATTAGCTACCTATCTGTCTAAATCTATTTCACCAAAGTCACTGGTGGAAGAAATCTGTAGATACTTTAAGTAAAAAGAACTTGTAGAATACAACAAGACATATGTTCAAAACTTTAGCAAAGTATGTACTTAAAATATCAAAAGCATGTATTCTGCCACTGTTTTACTTTTTTATTTGATTTTGTTTTTATATCACTGCTGCGTTACTGTGTATGTTGATATTATACTTCTGCACATGTTTAAGGTTGGTTAATTTGAACTTATTATCTTTTATTACTTTATATACTTTTGGGTAGTTTAATCTACAGACCACATTTTAGTGTTTCTATTATATAGTGTTCATATTTTTTTAAATAATAGCCTATGTAACAGCCTATCTAAATCAAAATGTAATATCCATGATGTATGAAATGTGTCACAGACACGCCAGGCTCCAGCACCCACCAATCACAACGTACTCCTTCCCCTGAGTACTAATTACGCGCACCTGCACCTCATCTGCTCACTCATCAGCACCAACATAAAAGACACTCACACACTCACCCTCATTGTCCGGTCTCGTTCATGTCTAGAACTTACCTCAGACTTGCCCGAAGGACTCCTCAACCTCTTACCTCTTACCTCTTACCTCTTACCTCTTACCTCTTACCTCTTACCTCTTACCTCTTACCTCTTACCTCTTACCTGTTACCAGCGATCCCGACCTCCCTCCAGTGTTCCTCCGTTCGTGTGTGAGTGTCTTCCATCCTCCTTGTCTTCTCCTACACCTGCCATCGTCTCTCCAGCACCAAGTTCTCCAAGATCCACTTCATCACCATCACTTCACCACTGCCGCTCTGTTTGTGTTCAATAAACAACCCTTTGACATTCCATCTGTCTCCGGTCCATGTGTTATGTAACAGAAGACCGGACCTAAACGATCGAACACAAACATGAGTCATCCCGATCCATCTCAGGACCTGGTCGACGCTTTGCGTCGTACATTTCAACAAAATCCATCCACACCTCCACCAGCCATCACTTCTGGAAACACCGCTACCGCTCCCTCACCTCCAGTTTACGCCAGTCCCATGGCCCGACCGGCGCCCTTCTCTGGTTCGGTGGGGGATTGCAACGGTTTCCTCCTACAATGTTCGCTGTTCCTGGAGATGCAACCGCACTTGTTCTCAACTGAACAATCCAAGGTAGCCTTTTTAATCTCCCAGTTACAAGGTAAAGCACTTCAATGGGCCGATTCCATCTGGTCACAAAATAATCCGGTTATTCACTCCTACGCCAGCTTTGTCGATCACTTTAAGGAAGTGTTTGGAGAACCTGCATTTGATTCATCAATCGGAGAAAAGCTCTATAACCTCAAACAGAATAACATGTCCGTTAACGAATATGCTCTATTATTCAGAACCCTTGCTGCAAAAAGTGGTTGGAATGAACAGGCTCATCACCACATACCGACAAGGCTTGGACCCTTGAGTGCGGTTGCATCTCGCTGCATACGAGGACACCATCGGCTTAGAAAGATTCATTCAACTCTCCATCCGCTTCGCCACCCGTATGCAGTCGTGTCTTGAAGAACACCAGGAACAGTCCCAACGCACCACCTACCTCAGCCGACCAGAGAACGTCAGCCCTCCAGAACCAGTCAACGAACCCATGCAAATTGAATCCACCCGTTTAACTTTCGCTGAGCGACAGAGGAGACTAACCCAGAATCTGTGTCTGTATTGTGGTTCACCAGGACACATAATCTCAGCATGTCCAACTCGTCCACCCAGCTCCATGGTGAGTGCCATCATTTCTGCCACAAATGCCATGAAACCACTCACTACCATAGTGAAACTTACTGCTGCCGGTGTCTCTGTTCCAGTTTCCGCGCTCCTCGACTCCGGTTCCGCGGGGAATTTCATCTCAGGTGCCCTCTGCCGCCAGCTCAACCTCAGAACCAAGACAACGCCGTCATCCTACCAGATCCACTCAGTAACCGGTCAACCCATCAGGGTTTTGCCAACTTCTACAGACGCTTCATCCAAGGTTACAGCTCAATCACCACTCCACTCACCAACCTACTCCGCAACAAGCCCAAGTCTCTGTCCTGGACCCCAGCTGCCACCGAGGCCTTTAATTCTTTAAAGACTGCCTTCATCTCGGCTCCTCTCCTGGTACACCCCGATCCCAACAAACCCTTTGTTGTGAAAGTAGACGCTTCGACTACCGGAGTAGGAGCAGTCTTATCTCAGCAGCAGGGGAATCCAAGCCGCCTCCATCCATGTGCCTTCTTCTCCCGCAAGCTCAACCCGGCGGAGATGAATTATGACATCGGCAACCGAGAACTTCTTGCTGTCAAGTTGGCCCTCGAGGAGTGGAGGCATTGATTGGAGGGAGCTAGACACCCTTTCCAAGTCCTAACTGATCACAAGAATCTAGAATATCTCCGTACTGCAAAAAGACTCAATCCCAGACAAGCCCGCTGGTCTCTATTCTTCACACGGTTTAACTTCACCATAACCTACCGACCCGGACCCAAGAATATAAAAGCTGACGCACTATCAAGACTATACCATCCCGAAGGGTTGTCTGAGGAACCTGAACCCATTCTCCCCGAAGGCATCATCGTCAGTCCCATCACCTGGTCTGCTGAGACTCTACCCTCCTCCAATGCCTCCACCAACACTCCGCCGGGTTGCCCACCGGGCTTACAATACATCACTCGGACACGGCGCACTTCACTTATCCACTCCGCACATTCCTCACTTGGCACTGGTCACCCGGGGGTCAATGAGACCCTCTCGCTGCTAAAAGATCACTTCTGGTGGCCTAGTATGGCTTCAGACGTGAGAAGGTACGTGCAAGGATGTAAGGAATGCGCCATGTCCAAGAGCCCACGCCATCTACCATCTGGCAAACTTCTCCCTCTGCCCGTTCCCAACCGTCCATGGTCACACCTAGGGGTGGACTTCATCACAGATCTCCCAGCTTCCAACAACGCTACCTGCATCCTAGTGGTGGTTGACAGGTTCTCGAAATCCTGCCGCCTTATTCCCCTGAAGGGACTCCCTACAGCTATGGAGACAGCGGAGCTAATGTTCAACCACATCTTCCGGTACTTTGGCATTCCTGAGGACATCGTTTCAGACAGAGGACCTCAATTTATCTCTATAGAGTGTGGAAAGCATTCTTCTACCTAGGTGTGACCGTGAGCCTTACATCTGGTTATCATCCCCAATCGAACGGGCAGACTGAAAGGAAGATTCAAGAAATTGGCCGATTCCTACGTACCTTCTGCCATGGCCACCAGGACTCTTGGAGCCAGTACCTGGGTTGGGCCGAGTACGCACAGAACTCCCTTCACCAACCATCCACCGGACTTACTCCTTTCCAGTGCGTACTCGGATACCAACCCCCACTATTTCCTTGGTCAGGAGAACCTTCAGATGTACCATCGGTGGATTACTGGTTCCGAGAGAGCGAGAGGGTCTGGGACTCAGCACATCACCAGCTGCAACGTGCCCTCAGGAGACGCAGAATTACAGCCGATCTTCGTCGTTCAGAAGCCCCAGCCTACCAACCTGGACAGAAGGTCTGGCTTTCCACCAGGGACATCAGACTGCGTCTCCCATGCCGTAAGATGAGTCCCAGGTTCATTGGCCCATTCACCATCTTAGAGCAGATCAACCCGGTCACTTACAAACTCCAACTCCCACCTGAATACCGCATTCATCCCACCTTCCATGTCTCCCTCTTAAAGCCTCACCACCCTTCTGTTCATCTCTCCACAGAGCCTGGTGTGACCTCAACCGATCCCCCCCCCTTCCACTGCTTCTAGATGACGGAGCTGCATACAAGGTGCTAGAAATCTTGGACTCCCGACGTCGTGGCGGGCAACTCGAGTACCTGGTGGACTGGGAGGGTTACGGTCCCGAGGAACGCTCTTGGGTACCACGTCATGACATCCTCGATCCTAGCCTGCTGGACACTTTTCACGCTACCCATCCCAACAGACCTGCTCCTCGCGGAAGAGGTAGACCACCACGACGCCGGGGTCCCTGGCCCTCAGGAGCGGGCCGTGGAGGGGGGGGGTACCGTCACAGACACGCCAGGTTCCAGCACCCACCAATCACAACGTACTCCTTACCCTGAGTACTAATCACGCGCACCTGCACCTCATCTGCTCACTCATCAGCACCAACATAAAAGACACTCACTCACTCACCCTCATTGTCCGGTCTCGTTCATGTCTAGAACTTACCTCAGACTTGCCCGAAGGACTCCTCAACCTCTTACCTGTTACCAGCGATCCTGACCTCCCTCCAGTGTTCCTCCGTTCGTGTGTGAGTGTCTTCCATCCTCCTTGTCTTCTCCTACGCCTGCCATCGTCTCTCCAGCACCAAGTTCCCCAAGATCCACTTCATCACAATCACTTCACCACTGCCACTCTGTTTGTGTTCAATAAACAACCCTTTGACATTCCATCTGTCTCCGGTCCATGTGTTATGTAACAAAATATCAGTTTTTCATAAAAAGTACAATATTTGCATTGAGATGAAGTGAAGTTGAATAAAAAAATTAAAGTACTTTTACACTTAAATACAGAGTAAATGTATAAATGTGAAAATATATTGTTACAGTTACATTAAACATAAGAAATAAACTAGGTTAACTAATAGTTGCTAATGATATAAAGGTGACATTACACAGTTTAACCACATATTTTACCTGGTTATGGTCTGGTCTCCAGTCATTGCTGGCGTTAAAGCATGTCAAAATCCAATAAAAACAGAAATAAACTTTTCTGCCTCCATTTGTCTTTTTAAAATCCCCTCACAAATGTCCACTGTCAGCTGTCACAAAGCTGCTTGGCCATGTAACGACCCTTGGTTCAGTGTTGCCAAGTCTGGAACTGAACTATTTTACCCTGTTGCTAGTTTTACACTGTTGCTGTGGGTTGTAACTATAACATTAGTCCACAGGTTGAAGTTGTCTTTACTGATATTTCTCTCTGCGTTTGGGCTAGTTTTGGCCGCTTTACACTTGAACCCCTAATTGCACTGTTGACTTTCCTTTACCCTAAAACCTACCCATACCATCGAACTTGTCCCTAACCTTAGGATAGGGATACGGAATCCCACCTCAAAATAGCAGCAAAAGTGTTTTGCAATACTATATGAACACAAGAAGTACTTATTTTTTGATGTAGTAGTTAAGGCCACCTAATATAAAGTGGGACCGTTGTTATATTATATATGAGATGTATAGACCTGCCTCTGCTGAATTCTTTTTATCTCTGGCAATGCTGCAACAAAGTAAAATGCTTCAACAAGCTAGTTCAAACAACAATAAAATCAGAAATGGACTTTAACTGTCAAGCGCTCAAATGATACTGTGTGTTTAGGTTACATGAAAATCATGGTTCCTGTGGCTGTAATCCATGCACAGCTTTTCAAAATGTCACCAAGCACCACTGTAGTCTATTTCAGCATAAAAACTACAGCTAGCCAAATAAAAAAAGAAAAAAAGAAAAAGGATTCAGAGCAGCATACTGTAAGGAAGTAGACAAATAGTTTTTTGTTGTTTTTTTTTTTTTTTTTTAAATGTTGACAGCACATTGTGCATTTTGTGATTATTTTTGTATGAAATACTGAAGTTTACAAATATTGGCACACCTGGCTGAGTGACACTATGCATTGTTCTAAAATTGGGGTTTAATTCTGGCATGTTAAATTAGCATTTAACCTTTTGTTTTGTTGCATATGCATATTTGTATGCCATCTAGACTGTAGATCCAATAAAACACAAAATCAAGACTCCCACAGCCTCAATCTCTGAGCCTGCTTCTTAATAACGTCTCTGTTAAAGTGCTGTGTAAAGCACAGCTCTTTCCTATGGAACTGTATACAATAACTCAAGCTGGGGGACCTAACAGTGATTAATGAGCTATTGTTGTTTGAAAGTGTATCTTAGCCGAAGCCACTGACCTTATCAGGTTCCTGGTGGAGATCTCTGACCCCAGTGCCCTAAATCTTGATGCCTTCACCTGGGCACAGAGATAAGGCCTGCCCTTATTTGTTAGTGTATAGGACCTGGACAGTCAGAGTTCATCCCTCCCTCTTGATAAATCATAGTAGTTTTTTCCTGTGGTGCACATAAGGCGCAGCACCGTGAGCTACTCTGAAATGTCAGAGAAACATACAGCTTCTGAGGGATTACAACGCTCTGATCTTGATGCATGGTATGTTTCATAAAAATTGTGGCTCTATCTGAGGCAGAGAGACAAATTCCAGGACAAGAGGGAGGCAGATGGGAGCGCCAGGTCCTGAAATGAAGTGGTTTCACTGGACCGCAACTGTTAAATCTGGGCTGCTTTCCCACTCATTGCACAAGACATCCTGGCTAACTGCAGAGACAGAGTGGGGGGTGGGACAGGAAAAGACAGAAGGATAGAGACAAAGAGAGAGTTTTTTTTTTTCTTGGAGCTGCCCTGCAGCATTGTAACCATAACAAAGCATGTCACAATTATTATCAGGCTAAAGATATAATTCAAACAGCACCATTCATTTTTCTATTTGTCTCTTTGTCTTGATGCCAGACTTATTTTTCATGTGTGAATGAAGGTTAGAGTACATATATCTGGAGCTTAGTCCCGAATAAAGAATTACAGTAACCACTGTGCACTTAAATGGCCATCATGAATGGTGGCTGGCAGTTAGCACCAACATACTGTGATTAAGCAGCATACATCTTATAAAACAGCAAAAAGTATCTGTGCAATGTGTTTAAGTGTTTTTAGTGTTAGTTATTTGTAAAACATGGTTATTGATATCACATAAGTGATGGCATTACAATGTGTGTAAGTTTGTTTGTTTATTTATTTGATAGGGACAATGCATGTAAATGAACATTTGTAATAATACAAAATGTAAACAAGCTGGATTTTAGCAACATTGCTAATTTACATCCGCAGTACCTAGGCAGGTACACACAAAGACACAAACTTATTAGAGTCCCCTCTAATGATAGACCTGGGACCAATACTACAATCTGTCCTCTGTTTTATAAATCCATTGGTAACACCAATAATGGCCTGTCATTAATAAGTAAATATGCAGTAAATAATGCAGGACTAATGAGTAGTACTACATTAACACTTCAGCTATTACTATTAACTAACATAGAAACAAGCTTAACTAATCAGTAAGTAATATCAAATTTAGAAGGTAGTTCCTTATTAGGTAATCAGTAACTACTTAATGAGATTAACCTTCATTAATAACTGTTAATAAACTAATTGACCAATTTTAAAGAACATTATCATGTGTCTGAGACATAATCAGTCATAATTTTTACTCTGAATATAGTCATAAAATGCATCACTAATTACATACTAAGTGTTACCTAGTGACTCTGCAGGAACTACTAGTGATTGGGACCATTGTTTTAAAATGAAAAAGATGTTTTTATAATAATATTATTAATAATATTATTATAATAATTGTCCAGGTGACTAGTAGTTCTTGAAGAGTGACTAGGTACTTTAGCAATTTGTGATGCATTTTATGACCATGTTATGAGTAAAAAAAATAAAATAAATAAAAAAAGACAATATTCAAGAAGTACTAGTGATCTGGACCATTGTTTTAAAGTGAAAAAGATGTTTTTCACTTTAAAATAATGGTCCAGATCACTTGTAGTTCCTGCATAGTGACTAGGTAACACTTGGGTAATTAGTGATGCATTTTATGACCATGTTGAGAATAAAAAAGGCAACTGCTCAGACACAGTAATGTTGTGATTAGTAATTAATTAGTAATTATTTATAATTTGTCAGTTACCTATTATTTCTTAATGATGCCAATCATTATTTGAGCAATTATTGATTATCTAATAAGGAACTATCTTAGTCCTAAATTCGATATTACTTACTGAGTAGTTAAGCTGAAGTGTTAATGTAGTGCTACTAATTTGTCCTGCATTATTTCCTGCATAGTTACTTATTGATGACAGACCATTATTCTAAAGTGTTACCCTAGCTTAAGCCTTGTCTGTGAAACCAGAGCTGCGTCCGAAATCGCATACTGTCTTATAAGGTACAACGTTTGAATTTAAATTTACTTCACAACCGTTGAAACTCATAGATCACTATTTTCCAAAGACACTAAGCTAGATCAGTTAACCTCAAAACTGTCTCAACTGATTAAATCTCACAAATCAAGCACAGTGTTAGTTCTGGCAGGTCAAGCTCGCATCAGCTGACTCTCAGCTGATCCACATCTACCTATAGGAATGTGACGCTATCACAGCTTCTATATATAAGGTCAATCAGCTATCAGCATCTTATCGCTTTGCTCAAGAGCAAATTAAAAGGTGAATTTGGCGGGTGAAACCGCATAGTAATTGTGTATTTGGGAATTTAACAAGAGGGATTCATTCCCCACACAGATTTCACCTGTAGCATCTGGACCAATCAGACACAAATTATTCATTATATTTAATGAATAATCCAGCAAACTCACTTTCCCAACAAAGGTCTGTGAACCATCCCCAAAACTTTTTTGATAAGACTTTTTATGACCCAAAAGAATTTAAAGAAAATCTTGACGGTCACTTAATTCTTGTTGAATAGGACAAAGTTAACCTTTTTATCCTATATATATCTATATATATAATCACTTGAGAAATGTATAAACATGTATCCAATTTTCCCATCTCATGATTTTCCTTTCATAGGGTTTGGCCTATGTATTAATTCTCTCTTTTGAACTCTTTTGTATTAATGTTTCAGAGTTGCATACTATGGTTAACTAAAATTACATGGTTATCATGTTTGGTCTCTATGAATTCCAATCTTCATTCTCGATTTGTTAATTTACATTACATTTTGCTAACTCTGTGACACATTAGTATTATAAAAATCTAGAAAGTTCTTCTCTCAAACACTCAATCCAATGTCTTATGCTAATATCCTGCTAGAGTACAAAGAGTCATAAAAAGTTCCCTCCAAAGGAACAACTCCTTATTGGCTCAGTCACCTTCAGAGGGTGTTATATCTTTACACTTTAAAAATCACTGATCACAAGATCACGGCGGTTCCTTTACTGAAAAACTCGGATGTGAAGATAATGCTGAGCTAGAAGTCTTCTGAAGAACCTCAAGCTTGTGCCAGGCTGCAGCCTTGTCTTTCCATTTACCAAAGATCCTCTGAGTCCAATTGGTTCTCTCTCATCAAGACAACATCAGCATAGATCAACAGGAGCCTCCACAAATTGCATCAGGACAGTTTAATTTAAATGGGTGAGACATGCAAGTATCAAACTTAGTCTCATTATTTGATACATTAAGTATCCTTAACTTAACTTAACTTTATTAAATTAAGTTAATTCTATTAACTGATACAAATATTTATAATTAATTATAACTAGTTATAATAATATAATATATATAACAATATATAACAAAGCTAAGCTAAGTTTTTCTTTTCTTTTTTATGCTTATTACTTAGAGCTATCAGGTTGTTGCAACACTGCTTGTCGCTATCTGGGTATCGTCAATTTAAGTGTTCTTTAGGCTTATCTTGTTGCTTAAACTTTCTGATTTTGGCAACATGCTTGTTGTCTTAAGCTCATTCAGGTAATTGCATTTAAAGGGGCATGCTGCCCCCAGTCTATTTCAGATGTTTGTGACTGGGGGGTATTGGCCTATGTTTTTTGTTTGTTTTGTTTTGTTTTTTAATTCTGCAGTCAGTTGTGGTTGGAGAGTGTCAGCCTATCGTTGTGTTGGGGGGGCTATCGCTGCTCTCCCTGCTAGGCTGCATAGATGGGCAGGGAGGTTTTTGCCCAGAACAGAACCATACCGCCAATCCTAAGTGTATCCTAATTGTCAATCATTTTTGATCATAGTGATCCTGACAGAAATCAAGCGCTAGTTCTGGCAGGTCACGTGAGTCAAGCACATGTTAGCTGACCCTCAGCTGATCCACATCTTTAGGAATATGATGCTATCACAGCTTCCGTACCTAAGGTCATTCAGCTATCAGCAGCTTATCGCATTGCTCAGGAGCAAATTACCCTCATCCATCCCCAACTCCACCTCTTATTTACAATCAGGACACAACCTCTGATATTCCTTCATAAGACTCATTTAAATTGAATTATGTGCTACACTAAAATGTCATTAAGAAATAATGACACCTGTTGTTCTATTCTGTTACCCTAAGGGGGGTTATCGTTGCTCTCCCTGCTCTTATCCATGCTAGACTGCATGGATGGGCGGGGAGGTTTTTGCAGAACCATACCGCTAATCCAAACTGTATGCTAATTGTCAGTGATCCTGAAAGAAATGTTGATTTTCAGATGAAATGACACAATTAAAAATAGCCATTCATCAAAAGTGCTGAGATCCAACTATGGTTAGGGTTACCCGGGGGGTATGTTCCCCCAGTCTACCCTAATTAGTTTGTTGGGTAGATGCTGCATTAGTGGTGTGTTTACCGTCAAGGCTGAGAGCATGCTAACATTAATAGTACCTCAAGTGGTTAAAGGGGTCATGAAATGCATTATTTTATAATGTTTCCTGGTGTGCACTTATAATGTTAGTATGATTTTTTACATCAAAAAATATCATAACTTAGAAATAAAAGGCATTTTTCCTACCCTGATTTTAGCCTTCTGATTTGAACGCTCTGTTTTAAGGGGCGTGTCTGCTGTGAGACTTCAGTGTAAATGCCCACTGCTGTGATTGGCTAACATCTTTGCATATGAAAATAGTTTTGGAACTCACTCAAAAACTTTTAGCATGTTTTTACTATTACAGGTCTCAAGGTTTACTAATCGTGGAAAGTGTTGATTATAGCATTATATTTAGATTGTGGCATTAAATGTTGTAGTGATGAACATGTAGCTGATCACAGGCATGTTGAGTGCATGAAGTCAAGATGCTAAATTGCGAGTGGATTTTTGATATCTCAAACAGTTTGGCCGTGGTGAGGAAACAAATTTTTGGCGAGAAAAGGAAACAGGAAGTGTGTTTTATAATTTCTGCATACATTGATTGATTTTTATGAAACTTCAGCTGTGTGTTTGTTGTAGGAGTCCGATCACATGGATGTGACTCTTGTGAGTCAAAGTCAAAGTTATAGTTATAGCGCCACCAACTGGCAGCAGGAAGTGTGTCACTTTCAAAATGTTTTGAGATCACCCTCTTATTTTTACCCGACTTGCTTCAAACTTCATTAGAATAATTTCAAGACATGGCAAATGTAGACCTGTGAAAAGATTTTTTATATTTTTCAAATACTGTTGCCATAGCAACAGATCAAACTTCAATATTTGTTTTGGATGCTTTTGAGATTCATGGCATGCTTCAAATTGCATGAAACTAGACACACATGTCAGGATTGTCATCCAGTAGACATGGGCAGAAAAATAGGCCCACAACATAGAACATTTGAAAAGTAACTGACACTGCTGGAACTTCAAACTGGATGGGTTCTATGGTCAGATGAAACAAAAAAAATTTGCTTTTTAGCGGCAAACACTCAAGATTGTTTTGGTGCACACAGGGGTAAAAAGTACCCCATGTGTACAATGAAATATACTGCTGTATCTTTGTTGTGGGCCTATTTTTCTGCCGGAGATCCTGGACATCTTGTTCAGATACATGGTATCGTGGATTCTAGCAAATACCAACAGATAAAAAATCAAAACCTGACTGCCCCTGTTAGAAGTCATGTAATGGGCCGTAGCTGGATCTTCCATCAGGACAATGATCCAAAACAAACATCAAAATCAAAACAAAAATGTGTCACTGAGCACAAAATGAAGCTTCTGCCATGGCCATCCTAGTCCCCTGACCTGAACCCTAAAGAAAATGAGTGGAGTGGAGTGAACTGAAGAGAAGCACCAACATGGAGCTGGGAATCTGAAGGATCTGGAGAGATTCTGCATGAAGGAATGGTCTCTGATCTCTTGTCAGGTGTTCTCCAAACTCATCAGGCATTATAGGTGAAAACTCAGAGCTGTTCTCTTGGGAAAAGGAGGTTGCAAAAAGTATTGAATAAAAGGGTATGATTAATTGTGAGCAATGTGTATTAGAGAAAAACATTTATTTCATAATGAGATTTTCCCCCCATTTAAAATTATTATTATCCAGTGAAAGGCTGGATTTTTGTGGATTTTTAAAATAAAAGATCAAAATGATTAACGATGCAGATTTATTTTCACAGCCTTCTTTTGGTCATATTTACCAAGGGTATGAATAATTTTGAGCACAACTGTATATATATATATATATAATTGGATGGCCTAGGGGTGAGTAAATAATCAGGAAATTTTCATTTTTTGGTGAACTATTCCTTTAACAAGTTAAATTTTATTGTAAAGTGCTAACAACATCTTTACATTGTCTATTCTTGTAAATGTCATATATTCTAAATCGAGAATGCATGGTCTCTGAACTCTGTGTTCAGAATGAATCTAGGTGATTTATAGCCAAGTAGAATCTAATAGTTGCAATGACAAGCAGAATAATATGATATACGTGTTCCACTTCTGATTGCTTTGGTCATCATTCATTTTGTTGATCATTTGTCTCAATGAATGCCCTTTGACCTGAAAGGAAAGGGTGATAAAAGGAGCCTTCATTACATTGGACAATAACAGCACATGGAAGCCTCCTGAGATTGAACAGGAATCAATGACAGAAGCCTTTTTTAGCAGAGAACATGTTAGACAATAAGGTCCAGAAAAATTAGAGATGTTTGATTTTTTTCATTGGCTGATTTATCAAAATTAGTTTAATTGAGGATGTCCAAGTACAGTTAAACATAGCCAGTTTCTTCAGTTTGCAGTGTCAGTTTAGTCAAAGTGTATTTACACTGTTACAGTTCGTCTCATAACTGCAACAAAAAAAAGGGCAATCACAAAATATATATATTGTATATATGTTGCAAAAATTTATTTTATTATAAATCTCTAGGGAAGACATAACAGGAAAAATAAAAGAAACATTCAAATGCATCCATGACCACAAAACTAAAGTAATAGCAAGGATCTGGTGGTGTGAAATTCCAAACCAAGGACCAAGGACACCTGCCACCAGTGCCCATTCCTGCAAGAGCAAGAACAAAAACAACAGAACAACTCCACACACTTTGCTAGTTAGCAAACAGACATTTAAATATCCACAGCCAGGTGTTCCTAATCACAAGTGGACATCCACAGATGACGAACAAAAAGAAAAGAAAAGAAAAGAAAAGAAAAGAAAAGAAAAGAAAAGAAAAGAAAAGAAAAGAAAAGAAAAGAAAAGAAAAGCAAAAGATAAACACAGCAAGACCGTGACACCTTCCCTAATAAAAAAGGAGAACCTGACCTAAGGGCCTCATCCATTAACCCATTTTAGGTCAGACTACAAAATTAAACACTTAAAGGAGGGGTGTAATGCTATTTCATGAATTCTGACTTATTTACACTGTTAAAGAGTTGCATTCTCATGCTAAACATGGCCAAAGTTTCAAAACACAAGTTGGATGTATGACGGAGTATTTCTGTGCCAAATATACTACTTCCGGATTCGGTTAGGGTTTTGGAGAATCTTTTTTGAATATGGCCTATATGACGTCAAAAGAGAGCGGAATTCCTTGTATAGGCACTTCTCCCTGATAAGTGTGGGCACACACATCACTCAGAGCAAGAGCACGCCCATCAACGCACTGCGTTCGGGATATGGAAGCCGAGAGATTTTTCAACAATGGCTGTGTCCCAATTCAGGGGCTGCATACATCATTGAGGCAGTCTCATTTAAGAAAAATAATCGTTAGATTGCAAAGTAAGAAAGAAATTACAGTATTTTACACCTCACAATGAATATCAGTGAATTTTATTATGGTTACTTTTCTTGGTAACACTTTAGAATAATGGTCCGCCATTAATAAGTAACTATGCAGGAAGTAATGCAGGACTAATGAGTAGTACTACATTAACACTTCAGCTACTACTATTAACTAATAACGAAACAAGCTTAACTAATCAGTAAGTATTATCAAATTTAGGACTAAGATAGTTCCTTATTAGCTAATCAATAATTAGAGAATGAGACTGGCATCATTAAGAACTAATAGGTAACTATGACAAATTATAAAGAATTACTAATTAATTACTAATCACAACATTAAAGTATCTGAGATGTGAGCAATTGTCTTTTTTGACTCTCAACGTGGTCATAAAATGCATCATTAATTATTCAAGTGTTACCTAGTAACTATGCAGGAACTTCTATTGATCAGGACCATTATTTTAAAGTGAAAAACATCTTTTTGTAATGGTCCAGATCACTAGTAGTTCTTGAAGATTGTCCTTTTTTACTCTCAACATGGTCATAAATGCATCACTAACTCAAGTACCTAGTCATACTTCAAGAACTGCTGTGATCAGGACCATTATTTTAAAGTGAAAAACATGGTCCTGATCACTAGTAGTTCATGTATAGTGACTAGGTAACACTTAAATAATTAATGATGCATTTTTTTTTACTATATTCAGAGTAAAAATGATTGATTACGTCTCAGACACACGATAATGTTCTTTACAATTTGTCCGTTAGTTAATAGTTATTAATGATGGTAATCTCAATAGGTAATTACTGATTAGCTAATGAGGAACTATCTTCTAAATTTGATATTACTTACTGATTAGTTAAGCTTGTTTCTATATTAGTTAATAATTGTAGCTGAAGTGTTAATGTAGTACTACTCATTAGTCCTGCATTACTTCCTGCATACTTACTTATTAATGACAGACCATTATTCTAAAGTGTTACCCTTTTCTTAAATAAGACATCCTTGATGACGTATGCAGCCTTAAAATGTGATCTCCAGAGGACGCAGCCTCCGAAAGGAACCCAGTGTTAAGGGAACAGTGGATGAAGTTTGTTTTTCTGGGGCAGCAACGGAGTTGCACACGTATGTTTGTTTGTTCCCGGGATTTCGGTGATTAATACTTTGTAAACAAGTCCCAGTTCGGCGCTGGATTTGCAGATCGCGGGTGGTAAGGAAAAAATTGCATCAGATGTCTGTGTTTTGTTGGCAATCGGCGTGCAAGTGCATATAATGTAAACAACACAAACATTTTTGTTCCCTTTTTATTTATAATGATGTTGCAGCTAGCAGAAGATCTCTACACAAAAGCTGCGTATGCTTGTGACTCTTTAGCTCCGCCCACAGCACTGACAGCAGACACGCCTCCAGGATCTCAGATTTTTCGGAAAGACTCGGTTTAGCGTATCTATCTTTTATAAATATGATAAAACTAAAGACTTTTCAGAGATATGAAGGATGCATTGTTACTCTATATGTACTCAAGATTAACATGAGATTGATAGAAACTGTGTATGTTACCCCCCGTTTAACAGTACATAAATTAAATCCTTGTGGAGATTGATCATTTTATGTCTTTTTCATTCTGTGTTTCTTTCACCTTAAATATTGCTTTTCTTAGGTGCCAAGAATTGCTGGAGAAAGAGATACTAAGAGTGAGACGGGAGAGGTGGTATTGGCCGAGTACTAAGCGGGTACTGAAATTAAGTGCTGGTGATGAAATTAAGTGCTGTCACAGACACGCAGGGCTCCACCATCAGCCAATCACAGCGCACTCCCTCACCAGAGTACTAAACACACACACCTGTTCCCCATCAGCACCTCATCACTACAGACTTAAAAGCACACCACTCACCTCAGTCAGTTGTCCGGTCTTATTCTAACGAAGGATTCTACATGTTGATTGCCAAGACTTTTGAAATACTTACCTGTTCTACTCCAGCATGTTTTCCCAGTCTCTGTGCTTCTTCGTCAGTGTACCCACCTTCTTTGTGTGTTCATCCTGTCACCGACCATCACCCCAGCCACGATCTGCAAACCTGTAAGACAAGGACTGTATCAGTGTTCAGTTATCACTCCATTAAGTCTCCATCTACCACCTACTTACCTGCATTACCTGCTGTTCTCCAATAAAACTACCATCTGCTTGCATATCTGTGTCTCCTGCCCTTCTGTCTGTAACACAAGGAGCACGGGACAGGGTGTCAGCCAGGAGATTATCCACGCCCCGTCGAATATCTAAACAGTATAGGGCTATAGAAATAGAGACCATCGAACCAGACGTTGATATGGCTTCTGCAAAGAATGTAAGAAGGTCAGTGGATTATGGTCAGAAAATACTACAATAGGAGCAGTACCACTTGTCAAATAAACATCAAAATGTTGTAATGCCCAAATCAAGGCTAAGGTCTCATTCTCAATTGTTGAATAATGTACTTGATGAGAATTGAATTTACAAGAACAGTAACTGACCGAACAGTCTACACCATCTTCATCAGTCTGTAATAGTACAGACCCAGCACCAACTTGGCAAGCATCCACCTGGATCTGAAAATTTGACCCAAAGCATGGTGCAGCTAGGACTGGTGCTGTGCTAAACAACATCTTGACATTTTCGAAGGTCTGTTGACAAGATAATGAGCACTCAAATTTTACTTTTGTTTTTAACAAATCAGTTAAAGGAGCCACTACGGATGAAAAATTTGGACAAAAGCTCCTATTATATCCAACCATTCCTAAGAAACGCATTAACTCTCGCTTAGTACTTGGTGGAGGGAAATTATTACCACACCCTGCCCAACTACCTTACCCAAATAGGTTACTGTTGCCCTGGCGAACTTATTTTTCATTCTGTATTTCTTTCACCTTAAATATTGCTTTTCTTAGGTGCCAAGAATTGCTGGAGAAAGAGATACTAAGAGTGAGACGGGAGAGGTGGTATTGGCCGAGTACTAAGCGGGTACTGAAATTAAGTGCTGGTGATGAAATTAAGTGCTGTCACAGACACGCCAGGCTCCACCATCAGCCAATCCCTCACGAGAGTACTAAACACACACACCTGTTCCCCATCAGCACCTCATCACTACAGACTTAAAAGCACACCACTCACCTCAGTCAGTTGTCCGGTCTTGTTCTAACGAAGGATTCTACATGTTGATCGCCAAGACTTCTGAAATACTTACCTGTTCTACTCCAGCATGTTTTCCCAGTCTCCGTGCTTCTTCGTCAGTGTACCCACCTTCTTTGTGTGTTCATCCTGTCACCGACCATCACCCCAGCCACGATCTGCAAACCTGTAAGACAAGGACTGTATCAGTGTTCAGTTATCACTCCATTAAGTCTCCATCTACCACCTACTTACCTGCATTACCTGCTGTTCTCCAATAAAACTGTAGGTTTTATTGGAACAAATAGGTCACCGTTGCCCTGGCGAACTCACACTTCGCCAAGTTAACGGTTAATCAAGCCTCAGCAAGGCGTTCAAATAGGGCTCGGATGTAGCAGAGATGTTGTTTCCAGGTCTGACTATAAACCACAACATCATCCAAGTATACAGCGCAACCCTCTAAACCAGATGTTACCTGGTTCATTAGGTGCTGAAAGGTGGCAGGTGAGTTTCTAAGGCCAAAACTCATCACAGAGTAAGAATATAGGCTGAATGAAGTGATGAATGCAGAAATTTCTTAAGCACGAGGAGTAAGTGGTACCTGCCAGTAACCCTTCAATAGATCGAATTTACTGATGTAGGTGGCAGAACCAATTTGGTCTATACAATCCTCCATGTGTGGTAGAGGGAAAGAATCGGGTTCCCTTTCATTCGGTCACGATCAACGTACGTCAGTAGTGACCGAAGAATTGGGATATCGTCAGAGAGCCCTATCAGCTTCGAGTGAACTAAAACAAGCCAATGGAATTGGCGTGCAATATTTGCATAATGCTCACCGCCCCCTCCAGGTGGGTATACAGTGGGTACAGAAAGTATTCAGACCCCCTTAAATGTTTCACTCTTTGTTATATTGCAGCCATTTGCTAAAATCATTTAAGTTCATTTTTTTCCCTCATTAATGTACACACAGCACCATATATTGACAGAAAAACACAGAATTGTTGACATTTTTGAAAAAGAAAAACTGAAATATCACATGGTCCTAAGTATTCAGACCCTTTGCTCAGTCTTTAGTAGAAGCACCCTTTTGATCTAATACAGCCATGAGTCTTTTTGGGAAAGATAAATTGATTACTTATCCAACAAGTCTGCATCTTCAGCTGTGTGGCAAGTATTAGTACAAAATGAGTTAGAATTATTATTATTGTTATAATCTTACAATATTCCCTTATGATATTCTTTCTTCTGAGGAGCACACACAGGTTGAAATTTTAGTTCTCAGACTTTGTTTGCCATAATGATAAATAAAGCACAGTAAAACTGCACTTTAGATGAAATCTGTAAGATTTCTGTCCCTTCACTGAAAGTCTATTCATTTAAATCTCTTCAAAACAAACATAAAACATGCAAGCATACAGGTAACAAATGTTATTTTGAAATGTAACGTGCAAAATGGCAATTCAGTATGTAAAGTTGCATTGCATTCTTATTTGAATTTACATTTTCCATGCCATATGTGCAATGCTTGGAACAAAATGATAACTCAAATTCAAAAATATAATTTACATTTACCATTTCCTTCAATAGTTTTAACATAAAATTTAAACATACATTTTAATATTTTATATGTCGTGAAATTAAAATTAAAATGTATTACAAAAATGATTAGATGTTTAATATGTAACAAGCATAAAATTAGAAAAAAATACCATTTAAATGATCATTGTGCTACAATTTATTTACACATTGTATTAAGACACTTGCAATTGCATTTTTATTAAATATCCACAATGAAAACAGCGAAATTCAATGGGGTTTTGAAGATGCATTCCGAGCCGATCATGTTCGCCCTGTCAATCATTGCATCAAGGCGGCTCAAAATGCATTTTCAAATCCAAACTGAATTTTGCTACATTCACCATGGGTATTTAATAAAAATGCAATCGCAAAACTCTTAAATGTGAGTGTAAATTCAATTATGAAAAATAACATTTAAATGGTAATTTTCCTACAATTTTTGCTTGAACATGTTAAACGTATCTAATAATGTCTTTAATACATTTTAATTTTAATTTTGCAGTTTATGAAAATTTAAAATATGTTTCAATTATATGTTAAAACTAGTGTAGGAAATGGCAAATTTAATTATATTATTGAATTTTAATTATCACTTTGCCCTAAATGTTGCACACATGGTATGGACAAAGTAAATTCAAATAAGAAATACAAGCATTTTACATATTGCATTGTCATCAGATTTCAAATTGACATTTGCTTACTGTAGGCATCCATAATAAAGAGATTGTAAAATAAATTCATACAAATCAAGTGGCTGAATCCAAGTCTTCTAAAGAAACGCAGTCACTTTATATAGAGAATAGATCTAATTTAGCCCTTTATTTCTAAATAAACATTGATCAGAAGCTCAAATGTACTTGCTTGACACTCAAGAACAAATCTCATTGGTTCTTCCAGAAGCTTAAATGTGCTGGTCTAATGTGAGAATAAACCTCATTGATTCTTATGCATCATGCAAGCATGCTTGAGCTTCCTTTTACCAAAACTGAATACTATAAACTTTGTTCACTCATCAATATTTCTGTGTGCATAAATGCCTAAATTAAATCTGTCTGTCATATAAAGTAATTGTGTCTGTTCAGAAGATTTGTATTAAACCACTTGATTCAAATGAATTTATTTAACAATCTCTTCATGAACTTTTTGAGGCATCAGATTTTTGGCTCAACAGACTTTAAATGGATAGACTGAAATCTATCAGTTTTTGTTTAAAAATATCCTCATCTGTGTTTCAACAATGGATGATAGTCTTAGGGGTTTGTACCAACATTTACATTAACATTTACTGTCAGTATGGCTTATAAACCCTGTGACAATGGCAAACAAGAAATAACAATTTTAACGAACTCTTCTTTTCGAACTCTTCTGCATTTTAGTTATTCCAGGAACATTTGCGTGTGCGTGTATCTGTGTGTATGAGAACAAACGCAAAAATAACAGATTTGAATGAGAACACTTCCACATCAGATAAGTTATGGCAATTTATGTTTTCAAACGTGTTTCTATGCAGTGAACCGGTGCAATCAAATGTGACGTGTTCAGTGAGGAGTACAGCCACAGAACTGCCGTTTGGTTGTTATATTATCTAAATACTTATTTTATAGTTTGTGAAGATCATTTACATTATTAGTTTAGTTGAACTACTTATATTTCTCTCTCATTTTGTGTGTATTTTGTGAAAAAACCTTTGCACTGTCTTTATTTTCGTTGCACAAGAAAATTTTCATAATTGTTTTTATTACTTGCAACACTATTTGTTTTTATTCATGTTCAGATTGAAAATATATTTCTCTAATAAGTCACTTTTTCTTTAGTGTTCTGTTGTATAACATTTTTTTGTATTTATTTTACTCCCTGGTCTTTTTTGGACACACATTATCAGTAAATAAAGTACACCTGTTTATCCCTAAAGAGTAATATTGTAGTTTTATCTAGAGTTATATTGTAACAAATGGCTATAACTTGCTTAGTGTTACAGTTGCACACACGAGGAAGACGAGGAACTAAGATACGAGTAATATTAAGTAGTTTAATCTCAAGGAAGGAGCAGGTAACAGCAAACACGTAACATTAACAATACCGGACAACGAACTGATGACAGGAAGGAACTTAAATACACAATACAAATGACTAACAGCTGTAAGTGTAATCAGTGTCCATGGTGAATGATGAGTGGTGGGAACTGAAAACAAAGGAGCATGTGACAGTCAAAACAAACAAACTCCCCCCTCCTGAAGGAACATCTTAGGGAGGACCAGAGGGGGTTCTGGAGGTGGACGGAGTGACGGTGACTGAGTGATGAAGGGAGGACGACGATCCCCTGGCGGCGTAGGTGGTGGAAAACCGATGGCACAGACCCAGAGCTCCCCAGAGCCAACAGTCCACGGCCGAGTAGACAATGGGCAGAGTCCATATGATGTAGGGCGGACTGACGGTATCTGGGGGACGACCGACGGAGACTGGATGGATGGAGGCAGGTGGATTCTGGGGCGCAGACGGAGAGCTGGTGAACTCCCACAACATCGCTGGCCTGGGAGACCGCGGCGACGTCTTGGCGACGACTGGCGGAGGTGGAGCTGGAGATCCCGAGGGCTGCGGTGACACCGGTGCGACTGAGGACAGAGGTGATGCCGAAGGGAAGGAGGAGCCCTAAGTAGCTGGAGGAGTGGAGGGACGGAGTGTAACGGACGTCCCGTAAGTCTGTGGCGGAAGAGGAGGAACGACTGACCAAGGGGGAGCTGACCAGACGAGGGAGACTGGAGGAGTTGTCAGTCGGAGGGTCTCCAGTGGAACCGCAGGTGGGAGGAGCCTGGACGGAGCCGGCAGGTCGAAGGCCAAGATGGAGTGACGAGGTCGGCGGCGGGTCATTGCTGGTGGAAGCTCTCCGTCTGCGGGGGGCTCGCACGAGTGCTCCGCGGTCCGTGGAGAAGATAAGGGCTCTGGGTCTGGCTGTGCTCTGGATCGGGGATGGACACTCTCCAGACACCTGATGATGGCTTCCATCCAGCTGAGTCCGGAGGTGTCTGGGAGGTCCATGGGATGATGGTAGCTGGCCCCGATCCAGCACAACAACTTCAGGGTCTCGTCGTCGTAGGGGCAGGCAAGTGCAACATTAATAAAGTTCTTTGTGAACAAACAAAAATCATGAACATATTGGCGTATTCCATTTTCGGTTTTGGTCCGGTATTCTGTTACAGTTTTGGTTGTTGTTACAGCCCTGCCCCTTTTTCCTTTAATTTTTTTTTTTGTGAGATTGCAGGGACAGAGGCTCCTCCTTGATGGGCGGGACTCCAGTGCTGATGATGGGCTGCACCTGTGGCACTCCTATTTAAGAGGCTCATGGATTTGAGCTCGGCCTCTCTCATTTTTGTTTTTGTGTCTTTGTTTGAAGAGGGGGTTGATATTTTGATGTTCCCATTTGTTTCAACAACTCCACAAACCCCATTTTCAACAGTTATTTGATTTGTTGTTTCTTTTATTATTCTTTAACATTTTGAGCCTAGACATTATTTGATTAACTTGAAATAAATTTATATTTTCTTTATTGAAACCTATTTTGTCAGGTGTCCTCTTTATGTTGTGACCTGGAGCTGGGTCGTAACAGTTGTAAGCATACACACAACAAGGAAGATTCAAGAATAACAGTCTTTTAATAAATCCACAGGCAAGGAAATCCACAAACTGGTAAACAGGAAACACAACCATACATAGCACAAACGATACCGGACAACACTGAACTGAAAACACAAGACTTAAATACACAGACAAAGTAGGTGGTGATTGAACACAGCTGAATGTGATGATTAAGGTGATCAGTAACTATAGTGACAAACTAGTGGCAGGAAATAAAAGTCCAAAACAGAGTGAACATGTAACACTTAAGATATTTGTTAAATTTAGACAAAATTTCATCTGAAAGTTTAAAACATCCAAATGTAACTTTTTTTAAAGAAAAAAGCTACAGAATTCACGCTGGCGATTGGCCAGTCAAAACTTGAGAGGAGTGGAGATGTTTTGCTATATAACGAACCAACGCGTCTTCAGCAGCAACTCTTTGTTTTCCAGTTCGTCTTCTTTTAACCAGTCTTCATTTTGTCCGTCCTCACTGTCTTCCTTGGACCTGCAAGACGGACTTCTTCTTTTTATTTTTCGGCCATCTTGCTTTTGAGTTAAACCTTGTTTGAACATCCCGCCGAAGACCCTCCTGGGAGAAAGGACTAGCTCGAAACGCACTGAAACCTCTGCAGAATGACGTGCATCTTTTGAACTACAGCATCCAAAATTGCCTATGCAAGTATAGGAAACATTTCTTCCGCTGTGTTTTAAAGCTTACATTTGCTTAACTGATTCTGTGCTAGCTTTCAAAGGTTTTAACTGTTTGTAATTTGCCATTTCTTTGATCCCCTCTGTTTTCTTGATTTTACTTTTGTTTTATTCTATGTATGTTCCTGTGTTATATTTTAGTCATATATTCGTAGTTCGTATCTATTAAATCCATTATAGTTATACTTTTATTGTCTCTGTTGCTGCTCATTTATGAATCCAAGTCCCTTTAACGTTTTGATTTCACTTATGATTTTGTAAGTACTTAGATTGGAGATTTTCCTCATGGCCAGAAGAAAATTCCTTTCTAAGAGCTGATAAAAAATAACCAGACTAATAATTTTGCTGGACAAAATAGATCAGTTTTTCCAAAGTAATTCTAAAACTAGAACTAATTCTAGACCATAATATATATATATATATATATGTTAAACCACTGGAGTCGCATGGACTACATTAACGATGTCTTTCCTACCGTTCTGGGCCTTGAATGTGTAAGTTGTGTTGATGCTTATGGAGGGACAGAAAGCTCTCAGATTTTCTCAAAAATATCTTTCTGTTCCAAAGATGAGCGAAGGTCTTGCTGGTGTGGAAGGACATGAGGGTGAGCAATTCATGACAGAATTTTTACTTGTGGGTGAACTAACCCTTTAAGTGAAAATGTGTTGGTTAAGGGGAAATCCGTTATAGAAGCACATTACATGGATGCCAAAAGAGAAGCTGTGAATCTTTGTGGTATGCATGTTTTAGCTTAAGAATCTTCTTGTTTTGGAAGCATGAACTGCATATTGTATGTCTTTAGTTGCTAAATGTCTTTTTAGATGTGGATTTTCATGCTGCTCTTGATTTACTTCTGGTGATATTCAGGGTGAAAGTGAACAATTGTCACAATTTCACAGGTGTTCTATGCAAAGAAACTGTAGTAAGATAATTAATATTCTACATTAAGGGGGAGTGGAAATTTCTGTGTGTTATTTACTGACAAGGCACACACACAGAACATAGATGAAACATCTCGTTTTTTCGGTTTGCGCTGGTGCAAGCTGTTAGTAAATCTGGCACTAAGTCTAGAGGTACAGTTGTAACTAGTCAGTGGGAAGGCAAAATGAATCAATTTACTTTGTCTTTTCTAATACTGATTTTTTTTTTTATTTTGTTCAGGAAGAACCAGCCACACCATATCCCACCAAGATTTTGGGAATGTCTGACTGGACACAGGTCTTCAGTGAGAAGAAAATCTTGGGATGGAAAATGGAGGGATCTGAATTTTGCTGAGCAGTTGAGGTGGAGGATGGTGTTCTTTGAAAATGTTAATGCTAAATAAATGCAGAGGTGTTGTGTCAAAAGTAAGAGGGGGAGGGGGAGGGGGGTGTCTAGTTTTAAGTACTGTATCATTTTAGTGTAATTGTATTTTAAAGTAATACTCTGATAATTTTTGAAGTCTTTATTGTAAACTAAAAAGATGTATTTACACAAAGAAATATTTTACTGTAAACTGGAACAGTGTTTATTTAACCACTTATGTGTATTTACAGTTTTCTGATATTAAAGTGCCTTTTGAATTCAGTTGTTGAATGTGCATGTTATTCAATAGGAAAATGGCCTTTAATAGTTCTTGAAGGAACAAATTTGCCACTGTTAAGGTACAAACGGGCTTGTCACTGGGGTAGTACTTTTAGGGGACAAGATTTGCACCTTTGATGAAGGTACAATATTGTACCAACAAGTTTCAACAAACAAACGTACATTTTGGTTGCCCATGGTACAAAAAAATGTCACAAAGGTACAAACTGGAATGGTACAAATTTGTTTCTTTATATTAAGGTACAATCTTGTCCCATTAAAAGGTACTGCCCCAGTGACAAGCCGTTGTATGCCTAAAGGTTCAAATTTTGCACATTTTTTTTCTGAAAGTGTAGTCTCAGAATTTTTCAAATGTGTCTGAAAAAGACAATCGTCAGGTGTCGTAACATCTTCTGGCAAAGCTGTCACTGGGGATGAAACGGCAGCCACTGCAACAGCAACTGAAGTCACCTCAGCCACAACTGAACGATTATAAAACCGCTTTAATAGATTAGCATGGCACAACTGAGTCCGTCTTTTACATTCAGGTGTAGAAATCAAGTAATTCTGATCAGATACTTTGCGAACCACAGTATAAGGACCAGAAAGGGGACTCAGGCAGAGGTAGCAAAGTCAAAACCTGATCACCAGCACAAAACTCACGGGACTCAGTCTTGTCTAACCAGTACTTAATTTTCTTTTGCTTTTTCAACAAATTCTCTTTAGCCATCTCTCCTGCTAAAATCAACCGTCTTCGGAAAACATTTACATACTGTAACAAACTCACTGGTGGTTCATGCTCCTTTAACCCATCATGAAGAACTGCCTCCCGAGCCGCTAGCAACAACCATGGCAAACCCTCCTCTCAGTCAGGATTGAGCTCCACACAATATGTCTGCAACAAAGATTTTAAGCTCTGGTGAAACCGTTCCAAAACCCCTTGTCTTTGAGCATGGTAGGCAGTAGATCGATTATGCCCTACCCCAAGTTGTTTTAACACCCCTGAAACATACCAGAGGTAAAGTTAGTTCCTTGGTCTCTTTGAATTACCTTGGGAATACCAAAAATACATATGATTTGAGTCAAGGCCTTCACTATGGAACAGGTCGTGATGGAACGGAGAGGATAAGCAGCTGGATATCGTGTACTTTGGCACATTACAGTAAGAAGATAGGTGTTACCTGACTTTGACGGTGGTAATGGACCAACACAATCAATTATCATGTGTAAAATGGTGATTCCACAGCTGGAATGGGATACAAAGGAATCGGTTTAAGAGCCTGGTTGGGTTTACCGGTTAATTGACATGTTGAATATACTGTCTAACATCCTTTTTCATACGAGGCCAATAAAAGTAACGCAACAACTGACCATACACTTTATTTACCCCGAAATGACCAGCTACATCTCCATCTGCCATTTTCAAGACCAGATAGCCACTTGCTACTTCTCCCATCTTATTTAAAGGCAAAACAGAAGTAAACATTTCTTTCAAAGTATCATCCTCCTGCTGAGCTGAACTCCCCACGTGAAATGAAAGAAGAAAGAACAGAGAGGCTGTTTACAGTCATCTTCAACAAATCTTCAGGCTGTTCCTGCTCAAAGCACAAGTAACAGCGGTGGGATGTCTCTCCACACAGGACCACCAGCCAAATTGTTACCTAAAATCACAGAAATTCTCTTAACAGGCAATGATGGTCGCACACCACTGTACCACACCACTGTACCACTATCCAATTCTGACTAAAGTACAAAATAAATGTCTCTGAGGCCTGTATCTCTTAAAATTTTGACAAGAACTTTATCTCTGCCCCCTACAAGAGACACCATCTGTAATGAATGGAGCATACATTTGATTTTCATTGCACAAAACTGATTTTTCTTGTTCCAACATGCACTCACCATCATTAACAGGAAGATAGGAAATCTCAGATGCTACTGAAAACACCAACAGAGCTAATTTTGGTTCAGGCTTGATGCGACTTAATTCCGCTTTTAAAAGTAGGACAGTATTTTTTCCAATGACCTCTTTTAAGACAGTAAACACACTGATCATCTCTCTCAACAGAGGACTTTAGTTTTCTCACAGACTTACCACCACCAAATGAAAAGGATTCAACATTCTCTGAAGAATTCTCTGTACGATGCCAACGATTTTTACTAACCTCACCCTTGTGTGTCAGAACATACTCATCAGCGAGAATGGAAGCCTCTTCTGCAGTTTTAACTTTTCGCTCTGTTATAAAAACAGCCACCTATTTGGATAGAGTACTCTTAAATTGTTTCAACAACATCAATTCATACAGAGCCTCATAGGTATCTGCATGAGATGAGGAACACCACCGATCAAATTGAATACACAGATCTCTTGCAAACTCAGAAAAAGATGGTTGTGCTCCGTTACACAAAGCTCTAAACTTTTGTCTATGCTCGTATGCTTTCAATACTACTTCCTTTACTTTTGCATAGACCTGACTATCCGCTACACTAAGTGTAAAAATATGCTTTTGGAGCCTTACCCTGGAACACTCACTGTAACAATAATGTTCGTTCGCTATCTTTCAATCAAATCAAATTTGCTAAATGCTTAAATAAACTAAAGAAAGTGTTCAAAACATTTTCATTAAACTTGGGCACAGGACTAAGACTCATCTGGGACTTCACAACATCAGGTTGACACTCCAGCCTACCTTTTCTAATCAATTGCAGTCTCTGTGCGTCAATATCCAGTTTACGAAGTTCAACTTCTTGCTTTCTTTTATTATTCTCCATTTCTAAGAGCAACAAATCTCTCTGCTGTTCATAAGTCAACGAAGAAAAACTTATTGGTGGATTAACTTGTTCTACAGGGTCTTGAACTTCAGACACAGCAGGTTTCTCATCCCTAGTTGTAAGTCTGCTAAATCTGACTTTACAATAAGTCCTACACCCTCTTTTAGACGTTTTTCCTTAGTTGTGAGTCCAATATCAAATTGTGCGGCCACCTCTAATAATTCATCTTTAGACATTTTGTCTAACTTCTCAGTAGGATTTTTAAAAATCTCCTGTAAAGCCATTTTCCCTCACAAAGCCAAACCAACAACTGTTTAATTAAACAAATTCTAATTTCTCATAATCAGAGTCTTTTCCCACTACCAAGAAAAAAAAAAAAAAACTCAACCCTAGACTTCGTGCTTCAACCAAGAGCCGAGTTCCTTTAAGCCCTTATATACCGACAGCACTAATACCTCTCAGATAAGGTGGTAGTTCACTATTAGCTAATCAGTAACTACTCTTTTTTCATACCTCCCAGAGAACTACTAAGAACTACTATATACAGATTCATAATTAACATAACATGAATGATGCATAATGTATAATTAATTCGGTAACATTTTATTTTAGGGTTTTTTAACTAGTTGCTTATTAGCATGCGTATTACAAGAATATTAGCTGTTTATTAGTACTTATTAAGCACATATTAATGCCTTATTCTGCATGACCTTATTCTACATTCTTAATCCTACCCAGTACCTAAACCTAACAACTACCTTACTAACTATTAATAAGCAGTAAATTAGGAGTTTATTGAGGGAAAAGTCGTAGTTAATAGTGAATACATGTTCCCTACACTAAAGTGTTACCATTAATTCTAAAGTAAAGGTCATGATAACCCACTAGTAATGACTGAAGTATTACCAAATCCTTCAGAAGGAATTACTAATTTCTTGGATCAGTATTCTAAAGTGAAGAACATGATAATTTAACTACTGAAGTCACTGTAAACCTTTGAGGTTTTTGTACATTTTTGTACAGTAATTCCTTCTGATGTATTTGGTAACACTTAAGTAATTACTAGTGGGTTACCGTGATCTTAACTTTAGAATACTGATCCAAATAATTAGTAATTCCTTCTGAAGGATTTGGTAATACTTCAGTCATTACTAGTGGGTTACCGTGACCTTTACTTTATAATTAATTATACATTAGGCATTATTCGCATTATGAACTTGTATATAGTAGCTCTTAGTAGTTCTCTGGAAGGTATGAAAAAAACAGTAGTTACTGATTAGCTAATAGTGAACTACCACCTTCAACTGAGCACTATTACTTACTAATTCATTAATCAAAGTTTCTTGTTAGTTAATAGTAGTTACTAGAGTGTTAATAATGCATTACTCATTTGTTCCTGCATAGTTATTCATTAATGAAGGATCATAATGAAGGATCATTATTCTAAAGCAGGGGTCTCAAACTCAAATTGGCTGGGGACCGCTGCTGTGATTGACACCTCATAGGAGGGCCATTTTAACATTCAAGCACAAGAAAGCGCAAACTTTCTGAAAATTTGCTTTCCTTTGCATTATTTCTCATTTACTTCAAATTTCATTACTAAAATATGTTTGCCATACTTAAATGTAAACAGCAGTGTCTCTATCATTGTTACATACAGTATTAGTTTTTAACAGTTAATGCAAATATTTTCCCTTACTTTATTTTAGCTTAAATAACATCAAAATTATAATATCTTGCACTAAACAACACTGTACTGAACAAATGGAAACCCTGAATACATTTGTACACTATTCTATTTCTTGCCAGACACCTTGCAACGCTTCTGCTCACATAGCTGATCCAAGATGCCATTTGAGCATCGGTAACGTTTATTGGTAGCATTGGACGCATTTCGGTGGTTTAAATCGATGCTCGCGTCTTGCGCGAGTGCTTTTACTGTAATTTAGGCAAGCGCACTCATAATAGAAGCGACGTGGTCGCGACAACCATGCGGTGCTTGTTTTTCCAGGCGTGCCTATGCCGCGGCCAGAGGAAAACATCTCAAATTTTTAGATTGCCACAAGGGCAGGTCATGTGACAGGGATCAACCGATTAGCTTTGGCCTTTACTTAACAACATCGTAAAAAAAACTTCCGTAACGCCCACCGATTCTGACGCTGCCCAGGGATGGGCCACCTTCCCACCACCGCGGCAGAATCTGCTCTATGCCCACCAGGGGGCTCGGTCTCTGCCTCTGTCACGGACCACGTTGCGCCCACTATCAAGTATCAAAATCTTATACAAGTAATTTTTTGCAATCATATCTTGAATTTTGTGGCCATTTGTATTAATTTCGGTGACATTTTTGACACAATCCCTTATTGATTTCTGACCCAGCACAACAGTAACAAAATAAATTAAAAAATAAGTTATTGATTGAATTTGAAGCAGAAAGTTTTACATCCAATCAAATGAATGATGTTAACAAAGAAATCAGACAATGCAATGGCAATTTAGCGATATCTCCGCAGTTGTGGTCTTGACCATCTTGAAATAAAGGCCTTTTAGTCCGAGACCAAATGCGGCCGAGACCAAGACAAGACCAAGACCTTCAAAAAATGGTATTAAGACCGGTCTCGAGACCAAGCAATGCTAGACAGTAGACTACATCTCTGCCAAGACTTTGAAAAACATTGAATGAACACTGAATAAAGCAGGTTGGATGAACGAGAAAGGCCAGATATCATCTCAGAATGTCAGACCATATTGATAGGGGGTAACAGTGGCAGTGTAAACACTAAGTACAGGTTGAACACGGAGCTGCTTCCATTATGTTGTTTTGCTTAATGTAAAGCAATAAACCTGGTTAACCTTGTATTTCCAGTCAATGCTTATTTAGAATGCCATTGATTAACAATTCTGGTTATTGATTATGTTGTGCAGGTTAAAGAATCTCAATGGCTCTTGATTGTGAGTCAGCAGTGGTCTGCCAGAAATCGGGCATAGACCCATGATAAGACAACCAACAGCACTGATATGGGTATTTTTAAATTCAGGCAGTCAGTTTTCCATCTAACTATGGCAATATGTCATTTTAAAATTTATCTGTGGTCTTAATCTACCTTAATGTTTTATTTTGCAATTGCTGTCCTAAATAAATATGGAGAAAACTGAACGTGAACTGATCCTCTTCTCCGCTTTAACACCAGTTACAGCACAGAATAAACATGAATGAACTAAAGGTATATTAAAAGATACAGAACAACTTACCGAAATCCATATCATGTTTCGTGTAATTGTCAGCTAGAAAAATGAAGAGAGAGGAGCATTTAGCTTAATAGCCTATATGCACCATATTACATATAAATAATAATTTTTAATGTTCTTTAATAACCTATATAATGCATGTTTGAAAAAATCCATCAAGTTTACAGCCACCATTTAAATGTTTATATTTCAAAAAACGAATTGGAGTAGAAAATATTTTAAAAGTTAGTAGGCCTATTATAACTTTATTATTATAAAAATTTCCTTAAGTGTAATTTAAGTTTGTATACAAATAGGCCTAAGTTAATTTTAACCTATAATATTAATGTAGTACTAACTTTATTAGGCCTATTATAAAAATTTCCTTAAGTGTAATTCAAGTTTGTGTACAAATAAGTTGATTTTAACCTACAATATTAATGTAGTACCTGTATATATTTTACCGCATTAGTTGAGAGATTTTTTTTTTCTTGAGAAAATTTGCCATGTACTGTACCTGATATACAGTATAACCAAAATAACTGATGCTGAATCGAATTGCAAGCTTGTGAATCAAAATGCATAACTATGATGACAGACTGGCAGGAAATGATGCAAAACAGAAAACAAAGTCCAAACAGGGTGATATTGTGACATACTGATAAGCCTAATCTTTCCATTACTGTTAATAATAGTTGCAACCTGTTAAATGTGCATTGAAACTTGCCAGCTGATAAAAACCCGGGAACGCGATCACGGGGCCCCCTCCCGGAGATTTGCTTAGGGCCCCCAATAACCTGAACACGCCACTGGCTTTGATTCATGAACCATAGCTTTGCATGTTTGCCTGACCAAAATGTCAGCTTTCCCTGGATTCTTGCTTGACTCAACTTTACTAGAACTATTTGCAATTTGGCAAAGACCATGACACCATTTAATGAACAAAAGCCCTTGAGGTATGTATTGTAGATCTGATTTTGGGTCCTTTTTTTGTTTATCACTTTGACCTATGCAGAACTGTACAAAAAGCTCTAAAAAAGCTTTCCTGGCAAAGGAGAGAGGCACTTGTGTCTTGCCTCGTCTGTGAAAATCTCAGACTTCAGTAATGCAAATAAATAATGGAATGAGCAGGCTCGTGTATGCACTCAGCAAAATTAACCACTGCAAACCATGCACTTTGACTCATTACAGAAGGGGCTTTCCCCCTCAGTCAGAGATGATATCTATAAAGACAGAGGCCTGAGATGACCCAACACAGGGCCAAAGTCATTGCCTCAAACCAAAAGCTCCACAAACCCTCCACACAGAGCATAGCAGCCTGTTCAATTGCACTGTTCAAAAATATGAGGGCAAATGTATAAATGTTTGTTGAATTGAATTAATCTTAGGTACTCTAAGATTAATTCAATTCAACAAACATTTATACATTTGCCCTCATATTTTTGAACAGTGCAATTGAACAGGTTGCAATTCTTTTGAACAGAATTGAAGTCTCTGTCAATGTAAACTTTTAAATGTTGTATATGGTGGGGCTTATAAAATGTAATGATACATTAAATGTAATAGTTTCTAATTCATATTAAGTGGAACATACAAAGACAGAAGTTGATTCTAATTATATTTTCCTTCTCTTTCTCCATAGCTGTTTGTTTGTTTGTCTTTGTGTACATTGGCAGTTACTATGTCATACTGTTGATGAAATATTGTTGTTTAATAACTTTATTATACTGGCTTATGAAAATTACTGCCTGTTAAAGATCCATTTTCCTAAAGCAATCAATACCACCCTTCACTTCATACCCATTGCATGTGAGTGTTATGCATCCACAGAGTAGCTGATTGCCCACTGTCTATCCAAGGAACCAATAATTATAATTCACACTGTATATTGTTTGATTTACATGAATTCCAAAAAATATATAGATAGTGATTTATCTAAATAACATAAAAGCGCATTTCCATCGCATAAGAAAAAGAAAAATCTTAACTGTGTTTTAATGGGTAAATCTTAATTATGACATACTAAAAAAGTCAAAATTATGACAAGCAAAGTTAAAATGATGGCATACTAAGTCGTAATTTTGAATTTTATGTCATAATTATAACAAAAAAATTGACAAAAAGTAATATGAGATTAAAAACTTGAAATTATGATATAAAAAGTAAAAATTACAAAATGCAAGTAGTGATTGGTTACATGTATCTCAATATTCCAAAAATTAAGTACTTGTAATTAGATTATATGGTGTTTTAGTCAGTAAGATTATAGTAACTTCTTTATTAATTACATTATTACATTGTGACATTGTCATCTTGAAATAAATAAATTGTAGAAATAAATTTACAGAAATCATTTCATTTTTAAGAAGTGTTTTCTCAGCATTGCAACACTGCATATCTAATCAGCTCCTGACAAACAATTATTTCACTTATCACTCAGTGAGTCATTTAACCATGTATTATTCTTTGAAATGCTCTTTGTTGTACAAACACATTAAAATGTACAAAATATAATTTCATATTTACATGCAATGCAGAGATTCACCAACTTTTTTTGTCAGCTGAACCTCTTTGACCTAATATATTTACTAGAAGTATCCCCTAAGATTTTACGTTAATTGTCAGGGTCCTGCCCTGACAGTCTTATCTGTTTTGTCTCTTTTTATTGTTTCCTTGTCTTGTGCTTAAACCACATGGCTCTGTATTTCTTTGTGTTGGTCATGTGCTCCTCTCATCCTGCCTCCTTGTTTCCTGTTACCATGCCCCCTTGTTTTGTCCTTGCATAGTCCTTGTTTGCCTGATTGTGTCCACCTGATCCTCATGTGCTCTGCTCCCTATTTATTGTGCTCCTTTCCCTTTTGTCTTTGTTGGTGTGTTGTGTGAATTGTTATGTACGCGTTTGCTTGCCTAGGCTCACAAGTTTTGTTCGACTGCGCTACGTAGAGTTCTTCTTGTCTGTTCTAGACACGTATTAGATCCTGCTGATTCTAGTGTTCTCTTTCAGACATTTCCTAAGTATCTCACTATGGGAAACGCCTTGGGCGTGACCAATCCTAGAAGCACCAATTACACCACGTCTGTCAGTATCAATGACAACAGTGATGCAGAAGTCCCGCTTCCCTAATATATATCGCTGCTAGCGGTTCCCACTTCATTCTCACTCTCTTTCCCGTGAAGATTCTATTTGTAAGCTATCCTTGGCAGATCCTCGTAAGGAGTGGCTGCTAAACTGTTGAAGGACGAGTTGCTATTCTAGGTATGTTGCCGAAAGCAGCTGCTTTCCTGAGAAGATATTCATTGTTAAAGTAAATATTTTTTAAATATGCTGTTTCTCGAGCAGTTACAGCTCCTTTTTCTCAGCTGTTCCCCCACGTTAAGTGGTGTGACAGATCGTCCAATCCCGCCTCATTATGGGAATAATTGTTTAAAACCCAATTTCGAGAGACATGTTGTGGTGATCTCATTAAGCATGTTTGGGAGTTAGACACGCACAGGCTGTGCTTGCTAATCCCGAGTGCTACCTGCACTACTCTCATTTCCCATTAAGTGTTTTAAAGTGCTTGGTACGAGTCAGGGCCATGACTAAATGGGACCCAAGTCTTTCCGCACCTCCTGCGTATAGAGATGCGGTTACTCCTCAGCCCTGGTGCAGCTGAGGAGAGTTGATGGATGAGATCTCTCCTGAACTTCCTCCCCCTCTTTGAATCAGACCTCTTAGCAGGGGACAAAGAGGAGGAGGAGGAGGACGATGATGAGGCAGTTGCTCGTCTCTCGAAAGTGGATTTGGAGGAAGATGAAGAGGATGCTATCCTCCCTCCTAATCTTTCTTCTTGGCCTGGCAGCACCATGGGAGAGTCCCCCTCCCCCATGCCAGGGGAATTGGACTTCATGGAAATGTGCAGGAGAGCAGCTGCTAAGCTCTCTATCAACTGGCCTTCTCAGCAAAAAGGCCAGAGTGCAGAGAGGGATTTATATGATGGGAAGAGGCAGCCGTTCCGCACTTCCCCAGTCAAGCAGCTGATTCCAGCCATCCCAGCATGCGTCGCAAAAATGCGCCATTTCTGGAACAAACCCTTCTCACATAGAGTACCTGTTAAAGGTTTCACTAGGCTGAACATTCACAGTATAGAGGAGTTGGGGATGTTGTAACGACTGAGACAAATCAGACACAGTTATTTGTTATATTTAACAAATCCCTTGGGCCAAGCTCTGTGGCATTACAATGGATGAAGCACCATCCATGATCGGCGAGCGGAAAGGAATAGCTTCAATGGTATGCAACAAAGTTCGCGAAAGTGGAGGTGAGGCTGTAAAAATGCAATGTATCATACAGCAGGAAGCGTTCTGTGCCAAAGCCATCCAGATGGACGATGTGATGACATATATGAGCAAACTTTTTCGCTGATGATGCTGAACAAGAGTCCACTGAGAGCCAGTCTGACGGACAGCCATCTCTGTGATCTGTTTTGTATCACTACACAACATGTTCCTAAAAAAAATTGACAAAAAGTAATATGAGATTAAAAACTTGAAATTATGATATAAAAAGTAAAAATTACAAAATGCAAGTAGTGATTGGTTACATGTATCTCAATATTCCAAAAATTAAGTACTTGTAATTAGATTATATGGTGTTTTAGTCAGTAAGATTATAGTAACTTCTTTATTAATTACATTATTACATTGTGACATTGTCATCTTGAAATAAATAAATTGTAGAAATAAATTTACAGAAATCATTTCATTTTTAAGAAGTGTTTTCTCAGCATTGCAACACTGCATATCTAATCAGCTCCTGACAAACAATTATTTCACTTATCACTCAGTGAGTCATTTAACCATGTAACATGACTTGACATCAGTTTTGAAATCCAAGGCACAACACAGTTCACATCAATAAAGTTAATGGTGAGTAAAAAAAAATTGAAAGCAATACATTGTAATGATTCCTAGGTTAAAAATGTATATAATATCATGGGGCATATATAAATATATATATATAAATACACATAACATTTTTAGAAAATAGCATATTTAAAATACAAGTAGCCAAAGACAAATTAATGGCAGTAATCAATTAGCTTGTCTAATAGTAGTTTTTTATTATTATTACAGACATGCGGCCCGAGACAACAGACATTTTTTTGCACCTGGCCCCCAGCAGAAAAAGTTTGGACACCCCTGGTCTAACGTGATTCTTTTGTTTATATGCAGTATGTTTTACTCATCATTAGACAAGTTGAGAGAGACGGATCTTTCTCGCGAGTGGGTGTGGTTTCAGCACCGACAGCGGACACGCCCCCAGTGTTTAAGAGAAGAGAATACTGCTTATTTTTTCAAGATTTTGATTACATTTCATTTACTTGGCGGTTTTTTAATCATTTAAATTTGGCGGGGTGAAATTGCAAACACAATAAACCTCACAAGAATCGAAAATGGGCTACTTTCCCATAGACTCAAGACCATAGACTGTAAAAATATAGATGTTGTGTCTGTGACGTCACCCGTAGATTTCTGAAGAGCATTTTTGAAGTGAAAAAGCACACGTCATTCCCGGATAACTGAAGCCTGGTTGCTGAAACCACACCTGCCTAGCGCGACGTGATCATGATAGCAGGGTAAAGAAGCTATCTATCTATCTTAGACACTATCTAAAATATTAATAAAGATAAGTTATATCATTTGAAAGTTCTAAAGATTTACTGTCAATATACAGTGTCTTTTTTACGATATAGATGCTCCAGCAACAGTAATATTGTATTTTGTGTCGGGTGTGCAAATGACAACACGCAAAAACAAAGCGGGACTTCATATCTTTGTAATTAGATAGCAATTGCAAGATGAATCCAATCCGTTGCTTTTTGGGTAAATCCAAGGATTTTTTTTGTGAAAAAAGGTTTAAAAAGGTTTAAAAATGTTTACAATGTTTAACGATATAGCTCAGGGGTGCCTTTAGGATTTTATGTCAAGGTACGCACAGAATTAGCACTGCCCACCAACGCGCTCCAACAGTCTGAATTGTAATTTGTCATGTGTGGAAAAAGCGCCAATTAAACAAAACTAAAGCCAATAGATTTCTTTTCACCCATCCCCCACTATTCAAGTACATACACACTTTAAAACACAAACGCACACCTATTTATTTTCTCATTCTCTCGTGCTTTCTCAATATGTCATGACTCGTGACTCTTTTTTTAAGAGAAGGCAGACAAGGGAACATTGCGTCTGATGTCACTGCCATTACACGATAGGCTGAGAGGAGCCGCATGCTGGGGTCAGTGAGGTGCACAGTGTGCAGAAGTCGCCAACTTTCTGCAGAGTCAATAGCTACAGACCTCCAAACTTTGTGTGGCCTTCAGGTTAGCTCAAGAACAGTACGTAGACAGCTTCATGGAATGGGTTTCTATAGCCGAGCAGCTGCATCCAAGCCTTACATCACCAAGTGCAATGCAAAGCATCAGATGCAGTGGTGTAAAGCACGGCGACACTGGACTCTAGAGCAGTGGAGACATGTTCTCTGGAGTGACGAATCACGCTTCTCTGTCTGGCAATTCAATGGAGGAATCTGGGTTTGGCGGTTTCCAGGAGAACGGTACTCACCTGACTACATTGTGCCAAGTGTAAAATTTGGTGGAGGGAGGATTATGGTGTGGGGTTGTTTTTCAGGGGTTGGGCTTGGCCCCTTAGTTTCAGTGAAAGGAACTCTTAATGTTTCAGCATACCAAGACATTTTGGACAATTTCATGCTCCCAACTTTGTGGGAATAGTTTGGGGATGGCCCCTTCCTGTTCCAACATGACTGCGCACCAGTGCACAAAGCAAGGTCCATAAACACATGGATGAGCGAGTTTGGTGTGGAGGAACTTGACTGGCCTGCATAGAGTCCTGACCTCAACAAAACTTTTGGCAATATAGTGTGGCTGATGGAAATGCCATTTGTCTAAAAAATTTCTCAAATATTGACAATCTTTTTCAGTTTATTTTTAGCGCATAAAATCTATATGATAGTTCAAATGTCACAAAATGAGTTTGGAAACACGTTCGCACGTTCGTGCTCCTATTAAAGCACCATTTCTCCGTAGTTCAAAAGTGCATCAAGTACTGTCTTGAAAATCTCTGCAGCTCGAGACAATAAGCAGGGTGTCTGTCAAATTAAGGAAGACTGTTGGAGTTTTCAACACTGACAAAAAGAAAGGTAAATTAAAATACAGAACTTCTGTATCTGAATAAATAAAAGTGCTGTCATAAAATGGTGAGTCTGTTTTGATTTAATGATCTGGGCCCATATGTATAAAGTTTTAGTCTCTAAGAATGATGTAATTTTACTCTTATTCCTAGACTTAAGAATAAGTATGATTCATAAAGGTTTCTAAGTGTCAAGACTAGGTCTTAGCTCCTAAATTATTTAGGAGAGCTGCAGAGGTCTTCTAACCTAGTTAGGAGTAACAAGATGGCAGCAAAGAAGAGGAGACACGCTCTCCAATAAAGATATGAAGTATTGGAGTTATATGATGACAGGGAGTTGATAAAATGATATAAACTTGATTGTCAATTCTTTTTGTAACTGACCTAATAAGAAATGTAATAACTTTATTTAATAAATAATTGTATTATTAATTTAAAATTTAATAAATATTACTTAAACAATAATTATTATGTTTCATGCATTTTAATACATTTAATGGCTTTGAATAAACTTTTTATAACTTTAAATGTAATAACTTCTCCCACTCTACAAATCAATGCTCTGACAGTAGAAATGAAATGGTAATTACCTTTTTTGGTAACTGGAAAAATGCAGCAGTGCATGGTGATGACTTGGACCCATCAGTCCACAGTAAGCAGGCTCTTAAATAGTACTATTGCTAAACTTACCACACCAAACATAGTGGCCAAAATTGATGTGCAAAGTGTTTTTTTTTTTTGTTGTTTGTTTGTTTGTTTGTTTTGTTTTGTTTTGTTTTTTTAAATGACCCTACAATTTTGCTTAAACCATCAAAATATGAGGGAAATATTTTTATTTGTATGTTTATATTATTTAAGTATTTTAAAATATGAGGGAAGAATAAAACACTAAACTGACCATTTTGGGCAAAAAAAGGGAAAACTACAGCTACAGGTTTCAGAAAAACAAAAAAGCTCAGAAAAAAGCACACATTGACTACAATATAATCAGTTTTTAATATTTCATTGGTTCTCTCTTGTTTTTGCATGTTCATAATTTCTTTGTATGACAGCCTGGCCATAAATAATTTAAAATTTCATTATCACACATGAAAAAAATGACTCCAAGTACACGATATGCTTACATCTTTTAACACATTTTTAAAAATGTTTGAATTAAGGTTGAAGATGTCAATTTTCATATGGCCGGACATCACATTTGGCCACTACTCTGTGGCAGTTCATTGACTTTCCAACTGACAATCAAATCATGCGGCAAAAGCAAGCCACATTTATGTTCCCTAGAGTTGTTGGAGCCATTGATGGAACTCATGTTCACATCATCGCTCCAACTGTAAATAAGGAGACATATATCAATAGAAATAGATTCCACACCATCAATACTAATTTGTGATAATTCTGCACAATGCAAAAAGAAATTAAAATATTAAAATGTTTCAGTCTTTTTAAATGATTTCTTTTATAATAACATTAAATTATTGGTGCTGTGCTACTGTGACACCTTGCAGCCAGGCTCCCTATTTGCTGATTCAGAGGTTGAGGGCAGCCATTTTGATTTGACATCATTGTAGTCCTTAGTTTACAAAACTTAAGTCAGCACTTAAGAATCAGTCTTATACTTTACTAAAAGTTTCTTTTAGCTTCTTTATAAAAGTCTCCTACTCTTTGAAAAGTCCTACTCTTTACTAAGATTTTTTTGACACTTAAGTCAAAACTTAAGTCTACTCTTAAGAGTATTTCTGAGAAGTTTTATACATACGGGCCCTGGGGCTGTATTCACAAAACATCTTAAGGCTAAAAGTAGCTCCTAACTTGCTGATTTAAGAGAAACTCTTAAAAATAATGGGCCTGTCAGTCCTAAATTTAGGACTCCTAAATGTTTTCTCTAAGATTCTTTCACAAAGCATTTTAGCACTAAAACTAGCTCCTAAATCTGTGAAATGTTAGGAGTAGTCAAGAGGACTCCTAAATTACTAAGAGCAAATCACAAACAGTCCTAATCCACCTAAAGACACGGTACACTACTGAGGCAATAGCGATAGAGCCTTAGGTGCTGAATCTTTTCTTCATAAATGCAATACATATTTTGATTTATAGATTTGAATACAATACAATGCCAAAAATATTTAATAAATAAATAAATAATTTACTGTTACCTGTGGCAGTTGTTTTTACGAGTTCACACTTACAAATGATCGAATAGAGTAAAAAATATCTATATATAATAAGTGCTGTCCACAAGGACTCCGATCTTGAAATTTATTTGTAAATTTTAGCCCAAACCCAGAGTTCGCCCCGTATCCCAGCTGAGAGTGAGAAACGGGGTGGCGGAGGGATGCAGAAAATTAAGGTGAGTAAGGTGAGTCGGCTCTCGTCTGTGCATATATACCTCCACTCGAGCTGATTAGATAGACCGTTTGAACGCGCTCCTCCAAAACCTTTGTTTATAAAACATAATTTGTCACTTGAATTCTGCAATCTCTCGAGACACAGACATGTAAGAGGCTGACAATTAACTGAACATATACTAGTTTAATAAGTGACACTTAGCTTACATTTTAAAATCTTTATTTCAATATGGCAACATTTGTATTTTAAAACCTTTATTTGAATATGGAAACATGATATCTCGTTCTACAATATTTCTATGATTAAATCGCTGACAGAGACTCCAACCCCATTAGCCAATCACTGTGGTCATAGTTAGTAAGTGTGTTGACATCATCTATAGCAACGAGGTCAACCCCGCCCTTACTCTTAGCTTAAGACTTCTGTCTATTCCTTAGTAAAAGTTTGTCTCAGCAGCTTTGTGAATAGGTTTTAAGAGAAAACTCTTAGCTAAGAACTTTCCTGCTATTTAGGAGAACTCTTAGTGGGAACGTTCCCAGAACATACATCCTAACGTTCTCTGTTGGTTAGCCAGGAAAGTTTTCTTTACGTAAATAGAACGTTCCCTGTTGGTTTGGAGAACGTTCCCCTAAATTAATAACAATTATGTGACTTTAACTGGGATAACATTACATTAATTTCTTACCACTGAATTAGCGGGACGTTTTTTCCCTTTGGTCGGTAAACAAAAACTTCTTGGTTAACATAATGTTGTCTTCAATTACGTGTCAAATGTCTATGAAATCACACCATTTACACTCGTACATATATTAATTAAATAATTATTCAATAAAGAGATCGATAAACAAATGATATAGTCAGTCAGTAAAATGAAATGACCGTTAATTTTTAAATTACGCGAGTGCGAGTCTCTCTGTAAAAGACAGAAGGGCGTCCCGGAGAAGCGCGTGATCAGAGGCGCGCAATAAAGAAAGATAACACTTTAATCATCTCTGTAGCCTATTGGACTATCATCTGCAATAGTTTGGTTATAATCAAATCTAAAAATGAAAATAACCTGCAGGCAACGTTCTGGGAAGGTTCTCTTTAGGTTATAAAAATAAAACCCAAAAATAACCTGCAGGGAACGTTCTGGGAAGGTTCTCTTTAGGTTATAAAAATAAAACCCAAAAATAACCTGCAGGGAACGTTCAGGGAACTTCACATAATTGTTATTAATTTTTTAATGTCTGTGAATAAAAGTAATATTTTAAAAAACCCATATTGTGTTGAAGTCATTGTTTGTCGCTTAAGAAACATAAAATCTGCTTGTGGTACAGAGTCAGTTTATGAAATCTTACATATGAATGAATAAATTATGTAGTATTGACGTCCATTCATCTGTCTTCCGTGCCGCTTATACCATATGGGACGCGGAGTGCTGGTTGATAACTGACGTACAACAGGGTAAATTATGTCGGAGTAAAAAGAGGTTTGGGAAGCGTTCCGGGAACGTTCTGAGAACGTTCTGGGAAGGTTAGGGGAACGTTCTCCAAACCAACAGGGAACGTTCTATTTATGTAAAGAAAACATTCCTGGCTAACCAACAGAGAACGTTAGGATGTATGTTTTGGGAACGTTCCCAGAACGTTCTGGGAACCAGAAACTAATGTTCCCAAAACGTTCTGGGAACCAAAAATTGTTAGCTGTTAGCAAAAATTGTTGAACTGTTTCAGGGGCCGTATTCACAAAACATTTTATCTTACCACTAAGAGTTCTCCTAAATAGCAGGAAAGTTCTTAGCTAAGAGTTTTCTAGATCCAATTTATTAAAGAAATAAAATAACACAAGGTTTTCTTGCATAATTAACATTTTTATTGTTTGGTCAGACACATTCATAAATCTGGGATTATGATAATGTGGAGTTGTGTATGTTAAATCTGAATATTATAATATTATAAATATTATAATAATATTATATATTATAAATTATAATATAACAAGCTTCTGTGCAGTACCTATAACTAAGCTTTGCATCCGCTTTCTGCTGATTGCTGAACGAGATTGACTCGCATGCTAAATGACCGACCTATCGGGTACATTCTCATTCATTTCATTCACGAACGAGATGTACCAGTTCGTTCAATTCGTTCACGAACGAGATCTCTCTCTCGTTCAGACTCAAAACAGCGACTCAGTCAGTGATGGGCGTGTTCGTTCAGTAGTTCACACCAATTACATGCCCTTCACAGCCCGAACTGGAATGCGATTTGCTGACGTGACGCAACTGAGATCTATCACATTTCTTTGTTCGTTTCACAGTTCTTAGAGAAGTGCATGGCTTGACTCATAATTAGTCATTTTATTTAAAAGAAGAAAACTGTTAAAACATAAAACAACTACGATAATAATACAAATAAATAGCCTCCAAAATGCACACAAAACAGTGCTTACTGTAATCATTTAACCATCAGCTTGCGTTATTACACCGTTTTTATTACAATGGTAAAGTGTGAAGTTCTTTCTTTGCTGCAAATATGCCAAACTACACGTGCCGAGCTCTACCTGTTCACCATCAGTATGGTTCAACAACTGGTTCATTTCGTTCACGAACGACATGTACCAGTTCGTTCAATTAGTTCACGTACCAGGGAGAAATGGGAACGTGGGGGCACCGTGATCCGACCGCAAAGGGCACATTCACTTTCCCGATCTAAGGGGCAGGGGCTCATTTTGATGTATGGGCCAGCCTCGACTAAAAGCTCGTTATCTGTTTTCGGCCCGAGTTCGTTTGTCACAGGCGGGCCACTACTGGAATTAAGGAATTCATTCGCCTGAAAAAGAGTTTTGGCGGTTAAATCCTGAGGAGAAGCCTGCAGTCGACATTTCATGTTCGAGAGAAAGGATCTCAGCTGCAAAACGGTAAGTAATTTAATTTATTTAATGTTCAGTTTAGTGTTTATAAATGGATTAATTAATGGTTTGCAGTGGTAACAACGTCAGTTTTGAATAACATATGTTTATTAGAACAAATGCTGAGCTCTGGAGCACTGTTGGCTAATGCAGTGATATCGAGTTATATTTTGTTTACTAAAATCAGTCAGTCAATTAATCTTTTCCAACGAGTGATTATTGAATTGAGTTAGAGTATGCTGTGGCGCCATATAGGCCTATCTAACGTATAGCCCAACGTTACGGGTGGAAGAACTTGCTTTTTCCTCCACAAAAACTTTCGATTAATAATTGTTAACATAAGAGCAATACTAATTTTGTCATGAAATCGCAGCTTCGCCCTCTGAGTTCCTTTTTTTATATAGGCTATGGCATTATGCAATTTTGTGTAGGCTAAATACTTGAACATGTGTTGCTTTAAACAGTCTGTTTAAATAAACATAAATGCAATGTTAGATGTCCTTTGTGTTCCACCTTTGCAGTGTAAAGATGGCTTTTCTTGATGTTAAAAAAAAAAAAAAGCCTCTCAAATAATGCCTCTTACTGGAAAAATTCATTTCTGACCCTGGTAATATTATATATATATATATATATGTATATATATATATATATATATATATATATATATATATATATATATCCCATGCAATATGTTTAAAATCATAGTACTTAATTTATTTTACTGCAATGGGGATTTCTATGATTTTGAGCGATCATAAACTAAAGTTTAACCTGTTTGGAGTCTGACACCAAATCTTTTTTACAGATATTTTAAACTCATGCATAAACTCTGGATGCAATTTATCAAATATATAGGTGTTAAAGAAACTGTAATGCTTAAGATTTAATAATGACCTAACAATATGTATTCCTTTATTTCAAAGCTGCAGTTCAGAGAAACCCTGCTGAAATGGAGGATGAGGGGACCATAAAGAGGTGGCTGCAACTGGCAGCAAATTAAAAAGACAGATGCAAGGTAAGTCTTAGTGTTGTTCAGGGGCCTCATGTATAAAACTTTCTGTAGAATTCATCCTAAAAGTGTGCGTATGCATAAAAGCCAGATTTTCCGTACGCACGAACGTTTTCAGGTGTCTCCTCCCTGAAATCACCATATATGGAGCTTACAACGCCCAGTTTTATTATGCATTACGTCATCTGCATATCATTTCCATGCATATTTCCATCCAAGTGACACCGTGTTTAACTGTACAAGACATAATGCTGTCACATTACATTGCTAAAAATCATTCACTCTCCTTGTCTTGTTTTAGAAAAAAAAAAAAATCATATAAAATACTGTTCAGAATGTTTTCAATGAAGAGTTATTTTAATTCTTTTCCACTGGCCAAATAGTTTTTTTTTTTTTTTTTTAAACCAAATTTATGCAATTTTGCCTATAAAGTAAACATAGCCTGTATTTTAGGATGTTTATATATTTTTAATTGAAACAGATAGGCTGCCTTATTTTTGCATTGTAAATTATTGTACGACTCAGCGCATCACTGACAAACATTTTAAAAATAACACGTGCGTATCTTACTGTTTACTTCTAGATCTAGCCTTCAAATACAATGGCGTTTTTCATAATATTGGGCAGACCATGAAATTGGTTATCTTTAGGCTACTGTCTGTCTGTGCACGACACCAGCAGCACACCTGACACCCGCGTTCAGCAGAAGTTGGTACAGCACTGTGTACAGTAGCTACTCGTCGGACGATCACCGAGCGACTCCTTCACTGTCTGTCATTATGCCATTATGTTGTTGCTTAGACGAAGTGTGCATCATTGATCATTATTCGCGCAAAAATATTTTCTCAGAACATGAGTTCTGCTATTTAGAACGCAATTTAAAGCGTAATTATCATGCACCAAGCATTCCTCGTTGTAGTTAAAACATTAAATCACAGCATGCCATAGGAAAAGTGTTCAAAAGCAGCTCATCCAATACAAATATTTCTATTTCAATTAATATAAAATGATGTAACTTCTGGATAATGATTTCATGTAATTTCGGTGCTTAACTCCATTAAGGAGATTGAGATATTTAATCAAAATGTGGAAATTGAAATGTTTAAATGGAAAACAGAGTTTAAAATCATTCTGTTCGCTCACTCCAGTAAAAGAGTGCATACGCACGGTCTAGAGCTCCCGTATGGTGCGCACATATTTACGCTAAGTTTATTTTTTATGAATCCCAATATGTGCATGGAAAATTGAATATGCACATTTCAGTGCCTTTTTGTGCATATGCAATGTTTATACATCAGGCCCCAGGTGACGGACACAATTTGTCTGTTTAAATCTATATTAAAGACACATCTTTTGTTGATTATTAGGATTGTCAGGCTGCATAAATAAGGTAAACTACAACCAGAAACACTACATCCGATATACTTGTTTCGTTGTAAGAAGAATGACATTTATGCAAAAATTAGTCTCATTCCATATCCAGAACAGATGGTTGAGATGACCACAACAGCCCTGAATGTCAGCAGAGAACATGACAACTAAACGAGCTCTAGAGACAGATCCGCTGTGAAGACCTCATCGACACAACAGTCTTCATCGCAGATCTTCAGAAAAGACCACGAGAACCAGACGAGTCCTCTGCAAGGCCACTTCCAACTCCTCCTCCCTCTACATGCCATTGTGCTGTGTTCAATCTTCAAGAGAAGAAATTGGATAAATTTCTGAATTATATCAGTCCACAATCTAACTTCTGATATAGCTGAATCATAATCACACTGTATTTGTTTGGCCAGAGGAAAACTGGCCCTCGACTGAGCCTGGTTTCTCCCAGGGTTTGTTTCTTTATTCTGTCATCTGATGGAGTTTGGGTTCTTGATACTGTCACCTCTGGCTTGCTTAGTTGGACACCTATTATTAAATAATATTGATCTGACTGCATTGACACTATTGGATGAGAACTCAACAGAGCTGGATTATGACATTACTTTTTTCTGCAGAACTGCTTTATAGCTGAATTGAACTCATTGAACTGAAACAACACTGAAATGACTTCAGCTGAACAATCACACTTGTCTTTTGCTGCATTACAGAATTGAATTATTTTCTAGTTGATCACTATAAAGCTTATTTGAAACAAACTAATGTATAAAGCACTATGTGAAGGTGACTTAAATTGAAATTTGGAAATTATTGTTAAAGAGAGTTTTTATGTGTGAGAAAGGATGTTGATTTTCCATTTAATAATATACAGTAAATAATTAAGTTAGTATTTACAGGTTTAAAATGTATGTTGTTAATAAATGTTTATAGTGTATTCATTGTTAATACTTACAGTGTATTTGTTAATTTTATAATAAAATGCCTTAATATTTTTAAATGGTTGAATGTGTTTCACTGCTTAATTGAATTACATTTAGCAGTTTCTGGACCACATCTGGCCGAGGACCAAGCCGCATCTCAGCCAGATCTGTCTTACAGTGCCTGGGCCACATATAACAATTTAAGTCAATTTTCAGTGTGCTGGCCAGATCTGGGCCACATCAATAAATAAAAGCCCTTTTACAGGGTGTGGGCCGCATCTGGGCCAGAGGAAATTGTTTGTGTCGGTTTTCAGTGTGTGGACCGGTTTTGGGCCAGGGACCCAGCCAGAACTGGGCTGGAATTGAAGCAAGGATGTGGCCCAGAAGTGGGCCAGACAAATTTTGCTATCTGGGTAGGCTACATGACAAATGAAAATCACAAACATGACACTTGTAAAATAATTTTATAAGTGCAATTTATCAATATAGAATTGTATCTCAAATAAATTAGGAAAATAAAGTAGTTGGCTCCAAAAAGCTCTAATATAACTAGAAATGTTATGTGAGACTAAAATCACTTGAATGTTTAAACTGGTGAGAAAAAGAAAAAGAAAAAAAAAAACGATAAAACGAAGCAGCACTAGCCCAATCATTCAGATTGGGCAACCTAAGAATGGCCTAGAGGCCCTTGACACACGTCACCTTTTTCACCTCTTTTGAGTTTGCAGGTATGACAGTATTTTACTTTATTTTTTAATTATTTACCGAATACTGTCAGATTGTAATTGTTGTAATCATTAAAAACTGTTCGGAACAGTAATCTGTGATACGAAAAAATCTTTCAAGAGAGGAAATGTGGAGTTCTGTAGTTTAACCACAAGGTGGCAGTATCATGCTTGAGTATTGAGGTGCTTAGTATTACCTAGAAAAGAAGTATGTTCAATGCGAGTGTATGCAGAATGGTGCTGAATAAAGAGCCTCAAGGAATGACTGGTCCTGTTGCTTAATGCTAGAGGAACTACACATCTTCCTGAAAGGCACTAGTAATCCTAAATGTTTGCCATCTTTTTGTAGTTATACAATTTCTATGTCTAATATCTTTTTCTTATTTTGAATGCATGCACCATATGGACATGTAGATGAAAATGACTTAATTTTAAATAAATTCATTTGATGAAATACTGTGCTACAAGTTTGCTTACTTAGCTATGGTGACCTTTTTTCAATTATTTCCTTGACAGTTGTAGAGCAGTCAGAGGCTAAAGGTTTTGATGACAGGGTAAGATGCTGGGTTTTATTGTACTGGACTGACTGTAATTTGGATTTGTTCTTATTTTAATTTAACTAACTGATTTTATAACTAAATTGCCAGAATAATTTTATGTTAATTAATTGTAGACATTAGACATTTTGAGTTTACCCCAGGGGGCATCTTTTCCCAGATAAACATATCATATCTAATATCTTTTTAATTTAATCTCAATTGTCAATTGATGTAAAGCCTTATTTAGATTCTTTTTTCCTTCTGTCATCAAAACATTGCATCCAGTAACTCTTAGCCTTCTGAAACCTCTACAGTTGCACATTATATGCAGCCATATTCAGTATTCAGAAATGTTTGTGTTAGAACGAAAAAAAAAAAAAAGTAACATATTAACAGATCTGAACAAACTAAAAACCAAAATTTTGATCTCATTATATTATTGTATTGTATGTCTTTAAGGACTTTAAATTTAGTACAAAAACAATTACTGTGTGTGTTTGTGTGTCTGTACTGTATTCCTGTCACAGTTCAGTTCAGTCAATAGCTATGTTGCCATCCACCTATAGGTGAATTTTGGGATATCACATATAAAACACTGGATAGAAACGTAGAGATGCCCATAAATCATAAATCAAAAAATCATATGTGCTCAATTAAGGTGCATGTTTTTATCAGATAAGAAGATGCACATAAACTATGAATAAAACATATTCACCACATAAATTAGCAACAAAAATAGCTCGTGATTTTGTCTTTTTTTCCCCTAACTTATTTTTTATTGACCAACATCTTCTTGCAAAGCAAGTATATGGACCATAAGGCACATATCTTGTTTTGTACACAAGAGAGCCATTTTACTGCATGACAAGAATAAAGCCAAAATTAATAGATACAATATAATGATACAGTGATTACTATAATACAATGATTGCTAGGCAAAAAATGATCTTGATAAAAAACTTTACTTTCCTTCCTGAAAATCAGGTTTGTCTGGGGTTTTTTCTACAGTGTTTCTCAGTCACATGCCACTTCGTATGTGAGCTCAAATAGGTGATGGGAGTGTATGATATTGATTACATTCAATACTGACTTGTCAAACAGACAGTTACAACTGACCCGTGTTACAACACTCCCCCCCCATCGACCCCCACCCCCACCCTCCGGCCCCCATATGACTTTATTTCTGTAGGCGCACAGAAATTTTACAGGAAGTTCACTTTACGGGAATTTAAAGGGTTAGTTCACCCAAAAATGAAAATTCTGTCATTAATTACTCACCCTTATGTCATTCCACACCCATAAGACCTTTGTTCATCTTCAAACGCAAATTAAGATATTTTTCATAAAATCTGATGGCTCAGTGAGGCCTGCATTGCCAGCAAGACAATTAACACTTTCAATGCCCAGAAAGGTACTAAAGATGTATTTAAAACAGTTCATGTGACTACAGTGGTTCAACCCTAATGTTATGAAGTGACGAGAATACTTTTTGTGCACCAAAAAAACAACAACAAATAAATAACGACTTTATTCAGCAATATCTAGTGATGGGTGATTTCAAAACACTGCTTCATGAAGCTTCGAAGCTTTACGAATCTTTTGTTTCGAATCAGTGTTCGGAGTGCATATCAAACTGCCAGAGTCACGTGATTTCAGTAAACGAGGCTTCGTTACATCAAGTGTTTCAAAATCACTGATTCGAAACAATAGATTTATTGAGCTTTAAAGCTTCATGAAGCGGTGTTTCGAAATCGCCCATCACCGTTTTTTGGTTGTTGTTTTTTTGCGCAGAAAAAGTATTCTCATCACTTTATAACATTAAGGTTGAACCACTGTAGTCACATGAACTGTTTTAAATATGTCTTTAGTACCTTTCTGGGCATTGAAAGTGTTAATTGTCTTGCTGGGCACACTGAGCCATCGGATTTTATGAAAAATATCTTAATTTTTAATAAACCTTAAATAAAGGTTTTACGGGTGTGGAACGACATGAGGGTGAGTGATTAATGACAGAATTTTCATTTGGGTGAACTAACCCTTTAATATATTAGGCTATATATTTCATTTCATTTAGGTTTAATAGGCATTATAATAATATAAAGACACAATCAGTGAATGGATTTAAAAGGCTGAGATGGGATAGATAAAAATGTTTTCTTGTAGGGCATTATTTTATGATCTTACATATACTTTTATCATTTATTGATAACAACAAACTTCATCTGAATGCTGTCTACAGGCAACATTGCTCGCAATATAATAGGCTATAATATAGGTTTATATTATCATTTTTTTTAACTCTGCCCTTATTTTGTCATTCTTAATTAAAAATAAATATTATTATAGGCCTATCATGCAGGTTTGTTTATGCATTTAACTGGCCATGAGAAATAGGCCTAGATGTCATTCCCTCAACATAAAAGTCATGGCCATGAGAAAAATATATATTGTTCCTTCAACATTTCGAGTCCACGACTTATCACGTTCCCAAAAGTTAATATGACATTCCCACAAATTAATGTCTTGTGGCCACGACATATTATCACATTCCCACAAGTTAATATGTTGTGGCCACGACTAAACTATCTTCTTAGTGTTCCTGTAATAATTTCCTTCCCGTTTCACCAGATTCTAAAAATAAGATATCACGTTGTGGATGTTGCTTCGGTTTTTCTATCCCTGGTTCACCTCAGTGCAGTTAACAGTTTAGTGGCTCAGTGCCTGGAGAACAAGAGATCACTTCAGAGACCACCAAATCTCTTCTTGTAGGAATCCTGCTCTTGTAGCCATTTGCAGTCATGGGCTGGAGGTAACTTGATCAATCATTTAACATACATTTAATTAGATAATTAATACATACATTAGGGCACAGAAACAGATGAAAGGTAGCTGCTGGAATTATAGGACATTGGCCATGTTTCATATTGTTTGCACTGCAGAAAAGACAATTCCCTTATGCAATTGTTTGCAGAACATGAATGTTCCCTCCAGGCATCATGGGAGCTTTTACATTTTATTACCTGAGCAGCACAGAAGCCCTGGGGCTAAGACACCAACCATTTGCAAGCGGGTATATAGAATGTATAGCCTCGTAAAAATTCACTCTGCCATGCCTGGCCAAGTGCAATTACAAATAGCATATGTAAACGGATACATTCTAGCTTAAATAACATTTCTTTTAGCTGCATGGTGCTCAAGGCATTGCTGGAATAGGCCCTATTCATCACCCCTGACCTGAACATTCACACATGGCAGATTCAGCACGCTGACTGTTATCACTTGGATTTGCATATAATCAATTAAATAATAGAAATTAATAGAAAAATAGACAATATTAATAAAAAAGAAATGTCTATATTTAGCACGAATATTCATTACTGTAATAGGGGAGAATCTTTAGGAGTAGTAATCCAATTCCAAAGTGTTTCTTGTGAGTTACAGTGGCTCGTTGTCAAAAGATTTCGCATTTTTGTAAGCAATTTTTGTTGATCAATCAAGAATCGTTTAAGCAAGAATCATAGGGCATCTATAAATTATTTTTCCCCCACCTCTATACTCATGCATAATCTCTATACTGTGACTAGTACTTTCATTTTGTACAACCTTTTGTTGGTGGTTCTATTGTAATTGTAATTGAAATGTTAGCAGATTAATCACAACAAGAGGACAGAACATCATGCAAGTCTTTGAAGTTGACTCTACGGATGAGTGTGCATGTGTGGGTCCATACATTATGGGGACAAAATGTCAGTAGGGACATTATGGGGAGATTGTTTAGTACCTATAAGGAAGCTTATAAATGATAAAATAAACCAAATATGTTTTTTTTTTAATCTAAAAATGCATAAGGTTTTCTGATGGGTAGGGTTAGGGTTTAGAATATGTTTGCACAGTATAAAAGTCATTATATCTATGGAATGTCCCCATAAAACATGAAAACCCAACATACATGTGTTTGTGTGTGTGTGCACAAACTGAGAAATTTGAGACAACTCTCATAAGGTAATATCCCAGGCATAAACATATCTTTCTCTCTCCCTAATACATGACACCATATTACTCTTTCTTCCTCTGTACCACTCTCCCTCAAGCCTGACTGCTGTGTGTGTGAAATTAATTAGAGCTCTGTGTACTATTGAGTAAGTCTGAGTTTGGGCCAAAAACTGATTAAATATCAAGCAGGTTGCTGAGGGCCAGAGTATAAGTATGTGCAGGTTGTTACAGGGTGATCCTCATTGATTTTCCTAAATCTGCATACAAGCCCTACTGAAAAGGGGTAGAAGAGGAGGAGAGAGAAAAAGAAAGAGAAAATCAGTCTACACAACAGTCTTATAAACCTGTATGTGTGCAGTATAGTATACTCTACTGGGTCATATTTTCAGGCCTGAAATGAATAATTCGGCATTAAATCAACAGACATAAATACATCACTGTATGACATAGACCCGAAGATTTTGGCAGAGAACTAGAATTTGAAGCTGGAGTGAACAAATCAAGCATAGCGTTAGTTCTGGCAGGTCACGTTAATCAAGCTCGCATCAGCTGACTCTCAGCTTATCTATGTCTACCTATAGGAATACGACGCCTGTCGCAGCATCCGATAAGGTCCATTCAGTATTATCAGCAGCTTTATTGCGTTGCTCAGGAGGTAATTACTCTATCATTAATGATATCTGCAACACAAGGTGATTTGCATCACCTTATGTTGGTTCTGTTCTGTTTACCCTAAGAAGGGGTTATTTCTGCTCTCCCTGTTCTTATCCATGATAGGATGCATGGATGGGCAGGGAGTTCTTGCCCAGAACAGAACCCTACCACCAATCCAAACTGTATGCTAATTGTCAAATATATTTGATGATAGTGGTCCGGACAGATTTAGAATATCATAGAACAATCAAAATAAAACAATCATAAAATAAATTACTATTTCATGAATGTACATTGGTGACTAAAATATCTGGATGCACAGGGTGACATTTGTAAAAACTATAAATCAAGTTTTAAACTGCTGTCACACATTTTCAGATTAGTTAGATGAAAAAACTGAACACTGGAAGCATACTGATTAAAATCTAGATTCACAACACATGTAAAACACCAATGTTTATTTTATACTTAAAGGGTTAGTTCACCCAAAAATGAAAATTCTATCATTTATTAAGGCCTGTACATACTGGGACGAATATTGCGCACACTTATCGCCAGCGTTTTTTGAGACGATTTTCGTGTTCATACCCAAGCGATTTTCACTGGCGATGCGCCGAGTGAAAGTGCAAATTCACTCCCTGACAGTATATGGCGCTTGTGCTGAACGGTAGTGCAAATAAACATATTTAAGATATTAGTAAAATTAAATAAAAAAATACAAATATAAAATGGCATATACATGACATGAGGAGATGGTAGTCAGAAACGGTAGTGCAAATAAGTCACAATGACAGTAGTGCAAGTGAACGGTAGTGCAAATAAACATATTTATGAAATAGACATTCTCAACTATATTTCTTGAATGTGTAAGGGGGGAAAAAACCCCAGTAAAAATACAGAAATAAAATGGCATATACACATCTATTGGTGTGGCCAAGAACTGGCAGAGCACCCATAGTTTGTAGGGGTCTCCTCGTCTACTTACTTTCCCTTTGTTGTCTTGGTATCAATGTGTGCTCGGCAAGACCATTTTGTGCTTGGGCGCCACCAAGTCATGTTTTAATGTAACTTCAGCAGCTCCAGGCACGTGAACAAAAGCGGCAATCTCATTGGTCAGTTTTTAATGCGGCGCGTCAAACCAAAAAAACGAACCAGAGGCATTTTTAAATGACGCTTTTACGCCTGCCGTTTTTTTTTTGCGTCGGTGTGCACACTCACATTGGCGCCCTTTGTTTAGAAACGAGGCGTTAAACGCCAGCAATAATCGCACGCAATATTTGTCCCGATGTGTACAGGCCTTTACTCACCCTCATGTTGTTCCACACCCGTAAGACCTTTGTTCATCTTCAGAACACAAATTAAGATATTTTTGATAAAATCCGATGGCTCAGTGAGGCCTCTATTGCCAGCAAGATAATTAACACTTTCAGATGCCCAGAAAGGTATTAAAAACATGTTTAAAACAGTTAATGTGAGTAAAGTGGTTCAACCTTAATATTATAAAGCGACAAGAATACTTTTTGTGCGGCAAAAAACAAAATAACGACTTTTCAACAATATCTAGTGATGGCCGATTTCAAAACACTGCTTCATTAAGCTTCAAAGCTTTACGAATATTTTGTTTCGAATCAGTAGTTCGGATTGCTTATCAAAGTACCAAAGTCATGTGAACTATTGAAATCCCAAAACACTTATGACGTAACAAAGCCTCGTTTACTTTGGCGTTTGGAACCACTGATTCGAAACAAAAGATTCGTAAAGCTTCGAAGAAATGTTTTGAAATTGGCCATCACTAGACATTGTTGAAAAGTCATTATTTAGTTTTTTTGGCACACAAAAAGTATTCTCGTCACTTTATATTATTAAGGTTGTACCACTTTACTCACATGAACTGTTTTAAATACGTCTTTTGTAGCTTTCTGGGCATCTGAAAGTGTTAATTGTCTTGCTGGCAATGGAGGCCACACTAAGCCATCGGATTTCATTAAAAATATCTTAATTTGTGTTCGAAGATGAACGAAGGTCTTAGGGGTGTAGAACGACAATGACAGAATTTTCATTTTTGGGTGAACTAACCCTTTAAGCTCAAAGAGAGATCCACAAAAGCTTTGAGGGTAAGCAATCTGAAATGTTTAAAATATGGTGGTATGCAGTACCTGCACTTCTGTAATTTACCCCAGTGGTTCCCAACACTGGTCCTAGAGTAACCCCCAAAACTGCATTTTTGGGAGTCTTTACTAATGAGCTGATGAGATGAATCAGGTATGTTTGATTTGGGAGACATCAAAAATGACAGTATACAGTAGTCTCCTGGTACAGTCTAATTTCTTTATTTAATTCAAGTCAGTCAGTAATTCTGTGCTTGTTGTGTCAATGTTGTCCGAGGAAATTTTCACGGATGAGCTGTCTGTCTGGATTTCATCCCCTACTCCATACTAGATGCACAGTACCAACCTGTCCATTATGACTTGGACTCTTGGGTAATGTAGTTTCACTAAAAAATTAGGTGTAAGAGGTGGTGGATTTATTACACACTGTGGACTAAGGGTACATTTACACGACAACGATATGGTTCAAATGGATACGTTTTTCCTTTGAGTTTTCTGCGTACAGACGACACCATTGTCAAAATGATCCCCATTCATACGAATCTGTGAAAACGTCTAAAAATGCTGTATTCTGCTGGCAGGCCTTTAGATGGTGAAGAAACACTATAGACTGAACATGTAATGCGCATGTGCATGATGTCATCATTTTCACAGATTTGTGTTTTTGTTGTTTACACGGAGATCGTTTTAAAAAACTTGCACTTTAAAACCCGTTTTCAAAAGTTTGTGTTTTCAGGCCACCAAAATGCCATTGTCATGTAAATGAACGGCCAAAACGCAGCTGAACGAAGTTTTCTGTTTTTAGTTGAAAACAATGTCATGTAAACGGCCCCTAAATCAGAAAGTTTCTTTACTCACTTACAATGAATGAGACTGAAATTTATGATTAAGATTCACATATTTTACTTTCATTGCCAGACCAGCTGAGGCAGGGTAAAAAAGCTCACTCTGAATCCTGTAAAAAAGCAAGAAACATAAAGCACATCCTGTGCTGTATTTTCTCATTCATGCACATTTCTTTATCACTCTAACATGTCAATCACTTAAAGCAGTCCTGTGCTGCAGATATATCAAGTTTGCCACGGTCAGTACCGTATAACTGAAGGTACCATAAATATCAGACATGTAATTTATGGCTCAGGGTAATATCAATCCTTTGTTCATCATGCTTATAAAAGGTACATACACTGTTAAATAGTTTGGAAAGATTGTAATGTTTTGGAATACAAGCACAATGTCTGTTAATAAAAAAAAAAAAAATCCAATATTAAACAGACTTCTAACTGAGAGGGGATACTGGCATGCTCTATTTAATTATAGCACAGTTCATACACAAATATGAGTGTTATACTGTATACATGATATACAGTACAACCGTTTTTCTATCAGCAAGTGCTGTGTATAGTTGTACACTATTATTTTAAAAAGGTGTGATAGTGTGGATCATGGGATGATGGTAAAGGGCCCCCCGCGCCATCTATGCATAGGGCCCAAGATTCAGTGCTACGCCCCAATTTAACACTAATTCAGACCCCTTTATTTTTTTCCCTGATCTTACTTTGCAGCTTTATGCTAAAATGTTTTTTTTTTTAAGGTTTTATATCAATCTACACCTCATAGCCCCTAATGACCAAGCACCAAACTAGATTTATATTTGCTTTGCAAATATATTAAAATATAATTTTAATATATAATATAAAAATATATAATATATATAATATATATATATATATATATATATATATATATATATATATATATATCACATTGATAAAAGTATTCACATCTTTTGCTATGACACTTAAAATTTAGCTCCCATTTCTCTGGATTCTCTGTTTCTACTGTTTGATTGGAGTCCACTTGTGAAAAATTAAATTGATTGGAAATGTAGGCTCTCTTTAAATATCTTTGCCAAGTGACACTATTAATTGTTCAACAAATTTTAAACTTTTGTAATTTAAAAATCACAATTTTGACATTATTTCAGACCCACTTTTCAGATCAGTAGGCCATATCTTGGGAACATAAAGCTCATTTTTTAGGTTGGGAGCTGTAAATGCACAACTCAAACCAGCCACCTGCAAATAAACATCATTAAATAAACTCAAGTTTCATCTTCAGACAACTCACTCTGTTGCTTTATTTACTGCAAAGTCCATAATAAATTAATCTACATATCCTCAGAGAAAATTATTCCAGACTTAAAGTGTCTAGGCATACTAGGAATACCAAAGCCATTTCCTGTCTGCTGTAGGTCTGTACTCCAAGGGATCCATCTTGATATTAGGGATGTTCTTTTGGTTGTTCTCTTAAACGGCGTCTCATTTCTTCTGCGTGAGCCTTGCTGCGCTCCCTCTTTGCCTGATACTGTGTGGACAAATAGAGAGACAAATGATTTAGCCCAAGACAGCTGGATAAGTCAAAGTATCCATTTTTCAGGTTTTAATTAGAGACCAATTCCACAAATCTTTTGATTTTAATGCCTCAGGTAAAATTATTTCCACACTGAAAACAACCATCTTGACAATAGAGTTGACAATAAACATGTTTATTCATTTGGTGCTTTGGCCCTGTTTACATCTGGTATTAATGACTATCATGGATAATCTGATCTGAATAAATAAGCAAACCTATTGAATTGGTCACACCTGTTGTCAACTCTTTCCCTGCCAGCATTTTTTGATCATATTCACAAAACTTTCATGGCCCCCAGAATATTTTGTGAATATGTGAACAAGTCCATATATCAAAGAAAAAAAGAAAGAAAAAAGAACAGAGCCTCTTCTTTTAGACAAATATCACAAATCAAAATCACGTTTGCTTGTTTGCTATTCGCTCCTTTTATGCCGATCTTCTTTGCTTGTTTTTGGATCTGGAGATGCTATACTTTTTCAGAAGATCTGTAACAGTGTCCCCTATCATATAACAGATGATGGCAGAAAAACTTGTCAATGGGTGGAAAGCATTGTTATTGGATACAATGTACTCAGTGGAAATTTTGGGGCCCTCACAACACATCAACAATTACTCATGCAATATAATACCTAGTGTAAATGAGGTCTTGTATCTAAAGTTATTTTTTAGTGTATAGAAAGTTTTTAGTTTGTGTTCTCAAACCAGTGACCTATGCTCAAACAATAAAGCTACAGGAACTTATAATGAGCACCTCATAATGCTGTCCTCACCTCTTTCTTGAGACATTGACGCATTGCACGGTCCATATCATTACATGTGCCAAAGAACTTGAGGACGTTATGCTGAAGACAGAGCCAGATGTTAATTACATACATGCTTTTTTTCAAATCAAAAGTAAGAAATGTTTTGCACTCTTTTACAAATTAGAGCAAAGGCTTTATCTGAAGACAGAAAACAGTGATATAACAAGAATAAATGGTACAATCCACACATGCGTAGACATTTAAGACTTTTAAAGTGTACTTGCACCTAAGACAGGATTAAAACAATAAAAAAATATTATGTCATCATTTACATACCCCTCATGTCTTACCTGTATGACTTTCTTCCAAAAAACACAAAAGGAGTTTATTACAGTGTTGAAATTCTTCAGATATCCTCTTTTTTCAGTCCACAGAAGAACATCATACAGGTTTGGAATGACATGAGGTTAAAGGTATGAGGTAATTGATAGTTTTCATTTTTTGGTTTGCTGCATTCACAACACTATTTACCTGAAAGTTAATCACTGAATCATTTGTGGATTGTACATTTGAGGGGGGAAAAAAAACAAATGTTTTCAAAGCATGTTTTCATGAATAGGTTTCCAAACCTCTTTGTGGCACTGTTTGAGAAGTGTTATAAGTTGATTGCACTCATTAGTATGCAGGTGGGGTGACAGATCCGGATGCATCCTGAGTTAAGGCTGTACGTCTTAATCCGTGACACCACTTGCCCTGTGGGTAACTATCATTAAAGCAAGGCCACCGTGAAGAACAGGAAAAAAAACAGTAAATGCCTAAAACATTTCACAGTTATCATAGTTTTTCATAGTTCGTCATAATCCGTCTATGGATTTATGCTGTCCATTCATGTAATCCCAGATTCTATGATGGTTGTGTGGGACTAATCGTCTTTAAGGGTTAGTTCACCCAAAAATGAAATTTCACCCTTATGTCGTAAGACCTTTGTTCATCTTCAGAACACAAATTAAGATATTTTTAATGAAATCCGAGGGTATCTGAACCACACATAGGCAGCAACGTCATTTCACCTTTTGAAGTCCAGAAGTTATTAAAGACATTGTTAAAATAGTCCGGTGTAACTACAGTGGTTCAACCTTAATGTTATGAAGCGACGAGAATACTTTTTGTCTGCAAAAACAAGACAAAAATAACTTTATTTAACAATTTGAACTGTTGTCATATGCAGTTTATGTAGTGAACGCAGTGCAGGCTTCTGTCCGAATGCCGGCTCAGTATTGGCCAACGCTGTACACGTGAGCAGCACGATGCATGCGTGTGATGCTGGCGCAAGAGCCGGCCAATAATGAGTTGGAATTCGGACATAAAACATGGAAGCCTCACTGCATTCACTACGTCAACTGCGTATTACAACAGTTCAAATTGTTAAATAAAGTTGTTATTTTTGTTTTGTTTTTGTGCACAAAAGTATTCTTGTCGCTTCATAACATTAAGGTTGAACCACTGTAGTCACATGACTATTTTAACGATGTCTTTACTACCTTTCTGGACCTCAAAAGGTACAATGACGTTGCTGCCTATGTATTGTTCAGAGACCCTCGGATTTCATCAAAAATATCTTACTTTGTGTTCCGAAGATAAACAAAAGTCTTACAGGGTAGGGACAACATGATGGTGAGTGCTTTTTTGGGCAATCTAACCCTTTAAGACTTGTTCACAGTACTATACAAACAAAATGTAAAGAATAGTTCCCCCCAGAATTAATTAAAAAGACTTTAAAAACAATTCATATGGATTACTTTCATAGGGCCTGTTTACACCTGGTCACTTCGTGCGTTCTCTGATCGGATAGCTATTCGATCGTAAAAAGACCAGGTCTGCGAATGCTGTTACACTAAAAATTGTCAAATATAGGTTTATTATAAAATAAAATCAGTCCATCACTACAGAAAAGCAATTAGGCAATTTGACATGACATTAAGGATACTACTGCCTCCCCATCCCATCCCATCACTCATTCTAAAATCCTCACTTACCTGCAACAGAAGAAAAAAAAAATGTATTAGTATTAATCCACTCAACACACTCTTTTTGTTTATTTTATACACTCTTTATAATTATTATATAAATAGAAGATAAAAGTGGCATCCAGGGGACCACTGGTTACTACAATTTTACACTACTCTTGATGACAAAAGACAGCATCACAGAAAGTCACTTTCCACCATATGTCATCATCAAGCGTGCCATGCCGCCACCGTAAGCACAGCAGTCATTTCAGAATCACATTAATAATAATAAGTTTATTTTATAGAGAATTTCTGCAAACTCAAGGATGCTTTACAATTATTAATACATAAACATGACAGAAATAAGGACAGGCATACATATTCAATGAGTGTAGAGAACACAAAAACAAACAACCAGGGATGTGTTTCCCAAAGCCAACCATCATCGCAAGTTCCGTCGTTACCAATGGAGTTCAATGGAACTTGCGACCATATTTGGCTAACGATGCTTTTGGGAAATGCACCCCAGCTCAGGAAACATGAAAATTAGAAAAACAAAGTGAAAAGATATTTTTTCAGGTGGACTTTACATTATATTATCAAATAAAGCTTTTTGCTGGACAAATATTCATTTTGGCGACGACCAAAAAATTTTCAATGCAGGAAAAAAACCTGCAAGCGGCTGTAAAGGGACATAACACTTTGCAGAGTGCTATTCATCATTTTGACCACCAGATGGCCACAGATGCACTTTGTATTGATTTTTTTAACTGTACTGCTATGATCCTTTACAAAGTATCTAAATTTCATAGTTACATTTTTAAACACATCTTTCTCCTCATCTGTAAATTAGAACAACTAAAAATAAAAATTAGCTATATCAAAATAAATCATTATTTATTAACAGTATTTATTAACAATTCTAACTATACATATTTATCATCCAAACTTAGTTTCCTGTAACTCCTACAGAATTCTCCAATGTTGTGGATGTTATTCCTAGGGGAGCTGTAATGCTTCCACAGGAGACTATTAAATGACCAAAACCTTCACCTATTCCTTTAGATCAGTTTGAAATCCCATCCTTCGTAACATAACTTTTGAGTTACAGTTGATTCAGAAAGCATTCAGACCACACACTTCATATTTTTCACGTTTTGTTGCTGTGTTACAGCCTTAAATGCATTTAAAAATACTTTTAAAATCACAAATCTGGATGGAGCATGGAGTGTAGATGTGAAAATAAATAATTTAAAAGAACTTTAGCCAGGGCTTTTTTAAGTATCTGAACACCTGAATCCTCTGTAGGTCTCTTTTTCATAAAGTAGGCCTACTTGTAACAACATAGGTGGTGCTGTAGTGGGAGAACTTGTTGACTGGAAAAAAAAAAGTGTGGACATCTTTTAAATACGTGATAACTAATAACGTAAGGGAAGTGTAAACTAAATAAAGTTCTATCATTACCTTTTTAAATTATTGTTTAGTGTTGTTACAGTTTATAATTTTATAGCTGGTGCTTTGTGTTTTTTTTTTTTTTCTTCTTCTTCTTTTTCTGTATTATCCCTCGAGAGCTGTTACTTCGTAAAACTGTTTCTCCGTTACTACTACATGAGTAGAAGCAGTCAATTACAAATTGTAGTTATTAAATAATATAAACTCACCAACAGCCTTACAGGAGCTGAACTGGCAGCTCTGCGAATCAATGTCTTCGATCCAGTTGTTTGTAGCTTGTGAAGGGCAGCACAGTTTACATTGATTGACACTCAAATAACAACGAATCAGAAATGTCTTTTGCTCAGCTCCTCACGTATATGTGATGGTCTCACAAAGATGTCAGATATTCACTTAATAATACAATAAAACCCCTTAAAACCCTCACTATTCAACTAATCATTACATTTCGTACGTGATGCCTTCGTTGCGTTCCCTACTCCGGAAAGGGTATTTTGATTTACATCCGTGGAAACCAATCAAACACTTAGTTCTCATCCTTGCCGACCAATCAAATTAATAGTAAGTAAAAGACTTTTATTTCCTCGCGGACGGACAAAATATCTCGACCTATGCTGCCATGTTGTACAATGAGATGAATTCAAACCATAGATGCGAACATACCTGTGTGTTTGCCTTCAGAAATAGCAGAAATACCGTTCACATATTTTGTTTTTGAGAAATAAAATTATTGTACAATATAACTATACAATAGAATGATACTAATACAAAAAAACTTATAAAATAATATTGATAAAATGTTTAAATAATTTCTAATGTCAATAATAATTATTTTTAAAAAAACTCTGAACGTTGGTCATCAGAACGATAACTGTGGACAATTTTATATTTATTTCGATTTTTAACCTACCAACAAAAACCGGGAGTTAATGCAACATAACGACGAAGCAAATAATGTACATTAGATGTGTAAGTGATGCTTTATCTGTATATTCACAATGCATATGATTTTAGTAATGCCGCAGAGAATGATGGGAAATGTAGTGTCGTAGCTTCATCGTTGTTCAGTCTGAACCGAACACTTAATGCTAAACTAAACTGTGTCGTCAACATTCGCAATTAGTCGTAAATACGATCATTTAGACATGACTTTAACACACTCCCGTAGTTTTGTTGCATATGACAGGCTTTTATGTTGTCGTTACCCGCCTGCTTCTGACAGGAACTTCCGGTTCAGATAGTTTGATTTCTGGCGGTTCGTTTTGAACGTTTAGAAACGCAAAATATATGATACGATGTACTAACTTTTAACGAAAAACTGTTTTGTCCACACGATGGACGCACAAGCCAGATCTATTCTATGTCGGATATTTCGGAGAATACCGAACAGAAATATAGAAAACCTTCTGAAGAGATGGAATTGTTTATCAGCAGCTCAGCTGCGCGCTTTGGATTACACGAGACCCAAATGGATGATAGTAGAACATGTCATCAGCTTCTGTGAGGTAAGATACATCCATTAAATAGTGATTTATTATTTAAAATATATATTTCGAATGCATGAAACGGGATACTTACTGTCTTTATCTTCAGCTTTCGTGTTATTGATACTGTTTTCCATACTTTAAAATGACGATAGCCCTTTGACCTAACCCAAACACAGAAGACCGATTTTATGAAAGCTGTAAGTTATGTTTTAACATAAAGGTCAGACAGGTGATTGTTATCCAGGATAGTAGGGGTTTAGTAAGTGGTAAATTGTCATCCAGCAGACTTTTGAATTTGCATAGCGGTATTTTGAAACCTGTTATGAATTAAATTAAAGCAAAAAAGTCAGAAGCAACAGCACTTTTGAGTATGTAACGTTAATTAAACGTTGCTAGGGACCCGTATCAGAACGTACAGGTAGTCAGATGTACATCAGTGTGACGATTGTGTAAATCTTCTCCAAATATGAACAGTATTTTCTCAGTATCACCAAGTTGAATGAATGCTGGAATCAGTGTTTCAATACTGGGTAGAATTTTTTTTTCTTTGTGATATTTAGGACAGATTAATAGAAAGTGTTCCTCGTCCTCTGTTTGCTGTAGATCTCAGTGTTTTACAGATCCTCTGCTCTGTTTGTTTACGTCTTCCTCTCTCTATTTCTAAATCATGGTCGCTTAATCTGTATTTGGAGATGATTATTCTTTAAATTGTTTATTAGATAATTTGCCTATTTAGGGTCGAGTAACATTGAAGTTTATTTTGGAGGTCAAAATGTGTTTTTAGTGATTGATCATGAGTCTTAGATTTTTGTCAAATTCTTTAATAATGGTTTTGGGGTTGTAGCTGTAGTCAGTCAGGAATTGAGTTTCATGAACTAGTTGAAGTGTGTTCAGAGGGTGAGATTCTGGTGAGGTTTCATTGGCGAGGAGGCCTTTATAATGGACTAATCAGGATCAGACTTATGGAGGTGATGCCAGAACTGAACACATCTCTTTTGGATCTCAATGTTCAGCGGGTACAAGCCTAATTCAGCTCTGCAGGCATCATTGGATGGGCTTCTGTGGACCCCTAAAATGTTTTTCTGCTGAAATTTTATCCCAATTTTTAAAATTCAGTACTGATCCCCAAATTTCACATCCATATAAAAGAATTGGTTTTATTGAATTATATAATTTTATCCAAGTTTTAATGGGTAATTTTAATTTATTGCATAAAAAGACCTCCGAGCAATTTCACTCAGACCGAAGCCTCCCAATGCACTGATATCGATGCCCTGTTAGTGCTGTGCTCTAGGATCTGCTGTCCTTAATAGACCTAATGTAGCCCCGCCCCTTTTCAGCGATGCGCTCGTTGTCTTTTGACTTCCGGTTTGTGTTTCCACAGCGATCTTACGTATTTATGAATGAACTGCTCGTTTTAAAATCTTCTGGGTCTACTGACATTTGTTAAAACATCTGCTATAAACATTACAATTCTCACGATAACTTTAATTAACTCTACAACAAGTAAATCCACTTCACCAGCTAATTATTCTTCAGTAGCGATGCTATAGAAATATACAGAGCTACCGCAAAAACGGAAGTTCAAAGACAATATTATAAAGATGGCGGCGCGCTTGTTTCTCTGGCGCATAAGGTCTATAAGTGAACTGGTGTTTGTTTCTCTGAGGTCTGGCCTTCTTCTGAAACACCATGTCTCTGGTTTTGTCCAGATTGACTATTAGAGCCCACAGGTGCTGCTGAAGACTCTCAGCTGTGCGGGACAGCAGGACCACATCATCCGCATACAGCAGACATCTGACCTCTGTGTGGTGTAGAGTGAGGCCGGGGACATCAGAGCGCTCCAGATCCTTAATGTAGATGTTAGTTAGAGTCATACTCAGAATGCAGCTCTGCCTGTTTAGTGCTGTTCTGTGATTATTGATTTTCACTGCACATTTATTGTTGGTGTATAATAAAGTTTTTCCACCAGTGTCAATTTGTAGGAGTCATACCGTGTCAAATCCACAAAATTTCGGAAACTTCCCCAGCTCAAATTTTTGATTTTGTTAATATTTTTTTCTGTAGAAGGACAAACATAAATGGTGACGAAAGCCAAAATATTAAATGTCATAGATGTATAGTTACGGAGTAATCTGGTATTTTGTGGAGGGGGGTCAAAATGACAATATTCACCTGAGATCTGGAGCCAGTTTACAGGCTTTAGAAAATGACTTTAGAAAGATGGCAGCAGTATTATTTTATTTTTTTATTTTACACAGAGATAGGTCTGTTAGTAAATTCTGTTGACTTTAGCAATCTTTGTTTCATTATATCAAATCTATCACCTTTTTTTAAATATGGGGCTGATCAGTCCTTCAGACCAGATCTCAGGGAAATTACTAGACTTTATGAGAATTTAACAATGAGAATTTAAGCATTTCATTACTAATGTTATCTTGTCCACATGCTTTCTTTAATTTAACATTTATAATATGTTCTATTATTTCAGACATTGTTGTAAATATATCCAATGAATTTTTAATAGTTTTAAAAGTTTTTTTGGTTTAAGGGCAGCCGTTTCAATTTTTTTTAATAAAGATTTTTAAAGTAAGATTTCCAAATTCTTCCAATTCTAGTGTGATAACTCTAATTTGGGGTTTTCAAGTTTTTATATAGGTTCCATATAGGCAAATAGGCAGTTGTGGTCTAAAGGTTAGAGAGTCAGACTGGCCCTCATGTTACCCACTGTGCTGATTCATCAATTTTGGTTTCAGAATATTTTTTTCTCTTTTGTTTCATAGTCTTTTGTAATTTTTCAGACAGTCTCTGAATAAGTAAGCTGTAATGTCTGACTGGATAGTTCTTCGTGCTTTTTGTTAGAAAGTCTCCTTAGTTCTCTTCTAAGACCTGTACATTTATTATAAAACCAAACATCCTTTCTTAATTTTTCTTATTTATTGTTTTTTGTTTTCTCTCTCTCTTGTAGGAGAGCAGACTTAGCCTGAAGCACATCACTAATTTGGAAATGATCTGTGAGTGAAATGGCCTAATTTTGTTTGTTTGTTTTAGCATTTATTAGAACTTAAAGTGAATAATCCCAGGCCCCATACCTAAGCTTGACTTTTCCCCCATTAGGTCATATAGAAAACCCTGATAAAGGCATCTGGCATGCATGTCAGCTTACTGAGGCACAAGGTAAGGGGGTTTTATGCATGCATTTCATTGCTAAAATGATTTGATTTTAAAGCAATGCACAATGAGCACAGTTTGGTACATGTGAAGTGTATGGTAGTTTTAACTACATAAATCATTGTCTGAAATAGTTCCTTTTCCTTTTTTCTACAGATGACGCAGTTTGTGTAGAGTTGACACAGTTTAAAGAGCAGTTTAAAGCACACTTGCATGGGGTCATTCGGCATGTAATTACACAACTTCATTTGGCATTCAAGTTTTCAAATCCAACTTTTTCAGTTTATCAACTCAAAATAGCATAACACTCAGTAGTTTTGTTAATTCAAATCTTTTGATTTTGCTTTTCAAGATTTCCATTAAGATGAAGAAACATGAGGATGAGGCTATATGGATTCGGATTGCCTGGGGAGACAACTTCAGCAGACCCAACCACCTTAAGCCAACTTATGTTGTGCACCACCTGCACACTTCATATGTGTTTATATCCAACCTCATGGCCAAACACAAGATCTTTCTATTTCAGGTGACTTTTGATCTATCTCCATTTTGCTTCCTTTGCCATCTTATTTGGTGTGAGATACTGTTTTAGGATAACTTATTTTAATTTATAGTGAATAACCAGATGCTAATGTAACTTGATACACACAAAAAAGTAAAATTTCAATGTTGTTTATTCACATTCCTAGGCATTAGTAATAGCCACAAAACATGGCTCTATAAAGGATGGCCACCTGAGCACCAAGAGTCTCACTGCAATGAGGGACTTGCTTCTGAGACGTTATCAGCAGGTAACCAATCAGGACTGCAGCTTGTGGGCCAAATCCAGCATATCAATTATTTTTATATGGCTTTCTGTTCGATTGATTAAGATGCATCAGACATCACCGTGATTTAATCTAAGCACTCATCAAACTCATGTGATTTCCTGAAATTCAGGACCACAGCCCATATTCATATCAGCATAAGATTAAGCTGTTGCTGGCCATAGTTCAGCTACACTACTTTCCCCAAACATGAACACCTTATCTGATCTTATCAAAATCAGCTTATGTGTACACTGACACAGTGTCTTATACAAATAATAAAAGAGAATTCAATGATAAAAAAAAAGAACATTAAATTAAAAAATGGACAGAAGAGTTATTTTTGTTCTCCCTGCTTTAGGTGTTATTACATGGCCACATTTACCCTTGCTTGCAAAATGTCATGTTCGTAATCAGTCATCTCAATGGGAATCTTTGCAGGGAGGAATTTTGCCTAGTGGACTTTCACTGAGTGAAAAATTCTCCTGCGTGAATATCATGTCAGATTCAAGTTTGGTTAACTGTGACATGCAAATTCACAGTATTGACCAACAGAAGTTTCTTGATTTGGCAGTTGCTTCATCAAATAACAACTGATCTTAGCTGTTAAGGGTGTATTCGACAAACAAAAACTTTTTTTTTAATTTATTTTTGTGCATTTATCAAATCTGAACTTGCATGTATGCACGAGGATACACGTTAGATGCTACTTGAGAGTCGCTGTCCTCATATTAAGCGCTGAAATGATAGTGTAATTTGTTATTGTAACTTCATATTGTGCTAACTTTTATAAATACTTACAATTTACCTGGGTTTTCTAAAAGTTGTGATTTCTGTGGCTTTCTGAACAGCTTTCTGAATATTCTAACAACCAAGAAAGCAATCGCTTCCCTTCTGAGGATGACGTCTTTAGTGTGTAACTAAAGTACAAATACTTAGATTTAGATTTTGTTTCTGTAATATGCTTCAGTGTTGTTGTTTTTTTTTTTTTTTTTTTGGTGATCACATCGCACGCATACATACATGCAGGTGGTGCATTTGTGTCAACAGTGATTATTTGCAATGTACATGTAACTTAAACATTAAACATTTTTTTAGTTGCATCCCTAATTAGTTGAGTGTGAAAGTCATGTTTGTTGTCCAACCAGTCCTTGAATAACTAGGATCAGATCTGTAAGATCTTTTAATTAATTACTTCTGACTTGTTTAATGTAAATATACACAAAACATTAAGGGTGATATATTGTCTGATTATAAGTGGGCAGCTATGACACCTGCATAGCCATTGTGTCTCCGATGCTATGTACCCTCCCACTCAATATCACTATCTGGCGGATACAACCACTATGTCACTGTTAGATATAATCTTGTAAACTGTACAGTTTCAAAACAAGTCATCTAGCTAAATAAAAACTTATGCCCAAGCTTCTGCTAAATAAAAACTTATGACCATTTTGAATCATTGTTTTTAATTTTTCAAAGCAAGATTAATAAATTCTTGCAGACATTTCTTACATAAATATTAAACTTATTTGATAAATACTGTTGTCGTTTTTTTCCTTGATAGGTTTTTCCAAATGCTCACTCAAGGATCCTACAAGAAAGAAACAGTCTTCCATCACGTATGTACATGTTTTTATATTTATGTATTTTACATGCACAAGAATCAGAACCATGCATATGTACAATCTCTGGCAGTGTATACAGTTTTGTTGGTTGTGTTTTGCCAAGTTTAAAAAAATGACAATGCCTTTTAAAAACTTTCACATTTAATTGTGAATTCCAGATAATTTACTAAATTAATATTAAAACCGAAATTCATGTGTATATAGGGACATCCTTGCTTTATCTGACCAGAAATGAGCATCTTTCAAAACTACTGAGTAGATCTACAGGTCAGTAGAGCTTTTATGAGACAAGGCCACAAAGAATTAAGATCTCAAAAAATGCTAGGGAAAACATGCAGCAATTCACAATGAGAGCTTTAGGATTCACCTTAACAGGATATTAAACCAAGGCATAGGCCAAAAGCACACTAGTTTATAACCATAATGGAATAATCCAGTCAAAGATCTTTGTTTTCTTCCAAATGTGCAATTTTATAATTTTTTGATGATCAATATTAAACTTCATGGAGCTTCAGATGTTAAGAACGGATGAAATTACATTAGTGAGATGTACAACAGCAGGACTGTATAATCACTGCATGTATTTATTCAGTCTCAGTCTTCAGTAGTGTTCTTAATGTTGGGTAGCAAACATTTTCATTTGAATTCATCACAGTTCTATGCTATACTGTTAAATTATGTACAGTGGGTGAATAGGTATGATATATCCTTCAACTTAATTATAAATAATCTATATACAGTTTTGTTAGTTTTTGCTGGTCTTTTTACAGATCCCTGTATTGGAAAGGAACATAGAGAACATGAAGAGAGAAGACATCAGATGGCCTGTGAGGTGTTTGGACATGGCCCTACACCAAAGCTAGAAACAGCTGTGTATAGAGTGAGTGCAAATCTCTCACATAACCACCTTTAGATTGAACATCATTTGAGTGTATCATATAGTTACATATATTTCACCTAAACAAGCTTTTTGACATTTATAAATGTACATTGATCCTCTGTTTTCTCTCAGCTTGAGACAAGGTACAGAGGAAATGGCAACTACACCCTCAGTGAAAAAGAGGAGTTCTTCAGAGGGGTGGTCAAGTTCTCAAGCAGCAGTCTGTTAGAGTCCTTACGCCACTGTGTCGCCTCAGGTTAGAGGCATCAAAACCCTTTTCCCTTGACTGAATTTAAAATCAAGTCTCTTCTCTTGTATAGTACAGAGGACAGGCAGAATGCATTTGATAGTGGCTTTAAGCTGTTACTTGAAGAGAACTTCACCACAAAGTGCATTCCATTTTCCATCACCAAGGTGTCGTTACAAGCATTGTCTGACATTGACCATGCTTCTCAGTCATACCCAGACTTTAGAACCTAGTTCCTTGTTTTCTCCTTCAATGCAGTCAATAAGTATTTTTTTCTGTTTCTTTTGGCAGGCATGGCTGAAGGTCCTGTCACTCCGCTATTGTCTGCCATTACTCAGAGAGGAAGGAATTATTTTGTTATCACAGACAAAGGCCCTGGTGTTTCCAGCCAAGCATCAGCACAGAGAGCCTGATGACAACTGACGTTGCAAAGGAAAATCAGTTCAACTAGGATGTGCATACATGAGAATATATTGTGCCATCTGCATCTTACAAAGATGATAACATTAGAGTAGCCATGTCTATAGTCTTGATGTCATCAGTATTGTCCCTGAGTCCTATAATGATCAACAGGGGGAAAATGTTTTTTTACAATTACAATTAACCTTGGTAATACAGCATGTATTATTTTTAGTGTCATTTTTAGCATGGTTTTAAATAAAGTTTTTGATTAAAAAAAAAAAAAAATATATATATATATATATTTGTAATAAGTTCTTTTTAATATTATACCTATCTGAGTTTAGTAATTATGAAGGCATTAAGTGTGCAATTGCAAAAAAAAAAAAAAAAGGTTATAAAATTGGTACAGAATCAGATTAAAGGATTAGTTCACTTTAAAATTAAAATTACCCCAAGATTTACTCACCCTCAAGCCATCCTAGGTGTATATGACTTTCTTCTTTCTGATGAACACAATCGGAGTTAATCCTGACTTGTCCAAGATTTATAATGGCAGTGAACAGGGGCAACGAGTTTGAAGCTCAAGAAAGTGCATCCATCCATCATAAACGTGTACCCCACACGGCTCCGGGGGGTTAATAAAGGCCTTCTAAAGCGAAGTGATGCGTTTGTGTAAAAAAAAAAAAAAAATATCCATATTTAACACATGATTTAAAATATCTAGCTTCCACCAGACCGCCTTCCGTATTCAACTTACGAAGAAAGAAAGTGCAACGTCTCACAGTTCAAAACACTTACGTCCTACACCTTCTGTATTCAACTGTTCAAGTTCTGTAAGTCTGTAAGCCTTTATTAACCCCTCGGAGCCATGTAGAGTATGTTTATGATGGATGGATGCATTTTCTTGAGCTTCAAACTTACTGTTTTCTATTCACTGCCATTATAAAGCTTGGAATATTTATTAAATAAACCTAGGATATTTATTAATATAACTCCGATTGTGTTCATCAGAAAGAAGAAAGTCATATACACCTAGGATGGCTTGAGGGTGAGTGAATCTTGAGGTAATTTTCATTTTAAAATGAAATTTAACTGACTTTCCTGCACATGCAATCAGGAAATCAATATTGTATGACAGGATTCAATAATATTGAAAATGAAAATGAAAATTTAATTTACACTTGCTATTTTGGGTTACACTTTAAGGTGTCCTTTTTACAGTGTAGTTATACACTTCTATATTGATTAATATTAATTAACAGTTAGGAAAAAGGGTTGGTTTAGGGTTAATTGCCTGTAATTATGCATAATTGTTATTACTATAGTAAGTACATGTAACATATGTAACAAGGACACTGTAAAATGAAGTTACCTTATTTTGTATCATAAATAACCTGAAACACATGGTTTCCTTTACAATACCATAGTTACAGTTATTGTTGCTAAAATAAAACTCTGAAATCTTGTTGCTGTCTTCCATGTAAGAGAATAGAGAAAATGTGTTGGAAAAAAAACACTATAAACCTGTCAACACAATTTTTGGTCTTTTATGAACCAGGACAAATTAAAGAGATACTCCACCCCAAAATGAAAATTCTCTCATCATTTACCCTCATGCCAGTACACTTTTTTTTTTTTTCTCAGAAAAATAGTCCATCTCTGTCAGTTCATATAATGCAACTGGATATAGTATCCCAAAGGTTGATGCTTCAAAAAGCAATCACAATGGTAAGCCATACAACTAGTGGATGAATCAATGCCTTCTGAAGAGACACAGTGTGTGTGTGATAAAAATATTTTAAACTAACTATAAACCTTTTTTTTTTTTTTTTTTTTTTCTGTCCAACTATCATAATCGCTTTCATGAGTTTATGCTTGACAAACATCAAGTTGTCAAGCTTACGCACAGGAGGGTAGAGTAGCCAAAAGTTGTACTTAAGTACAAGTAAAGCTATTTCTAAAACAAACTACTCAAGTAACAGTAAAAGTAATAATGACTTGAGTAATAGTAACAAAGTATCCAATGAGAAAACTACTCGAGTAGCTAGTTACTAGTTAATTTGACTCTGAATAATTAAGGAAAATTCCTGAATTTCAAACTATATGGAGTCAGACATCTTGAAAGTGTCTATTCTGTTTATCTGGGTTTACATAAAACAGCATGTCCTCTCATGACCGATGGCTGTCATTTTCAATGCAAAATCACACACCCCATAAAACAAACATTTTTTTCCCCCAACAGTTGACTCTTCATTTTCAGTCACAAGTTTTTACACATGATTTATTCTCACATGTTTACACAACACAAACTTGTCTGTATCTGCATTTAATCAGGACAACAAAAGAACAGACTATGGAAAAGAACAGAAGAGTGTGTAGAGAGAATGTGTAAGTGTTTGTGTTAGCATGTGTTTGTGAGAATGTGTGTATTTGCTACTATGTTCTGCATTGAACACAGTCTTACTGAATTTTACTGTTGAATTTCAACAGGCTCTCAAGGTATTTACAATTCAGTCTCGATCTTTTAGCTGTGAGAAGGAGTCCTGCATGACTAAAAAGTCTCTCGCAGGCTGCAGATGCTGGGATGGCCGTGTTTACTTTGAGAGACAATTTCTTGACTTGTGGAAAGGAATGTAACGCATCCATACCTCCAGTTGGACATGAAAGATACCTCTCCAGCTCTCCTGCTTGTGTGAGTCCTGTCTTCACGGATGCAAAGAAATCATCTTCGTCCAAATGGCTGCTGTTAGAAAGGGCATCATTTTCCATGTTGTTCTTCAGTTTTAATATAGTCAAGTCCTGTGTCAAGACAGATTTAATTACTTTATTAAATTATTTATACCAGCATATTCCTATATTTTTAACTCTATTTCCTACAAATAGCCAGTTCAGATTTAACTTATAACCAGTTCAGAAAACTCACTGCTAATAAAACACAAACAAAGAAAAAAACAAATCTTATCTCAAGGTCAAACTGAATTAACACACATAGAAGTATTACCAGCTGTCAAGATGCTCTGCTCTGTTGTCCAGGAGGTTTTGAATTCGGCAGCAGTATAGCTGCAGCATTCAGCTCTGGTTGTTCCATGACCTCTCCAAAACGTTTGAGGATCCCTTCTTTTAAGGCCTTGAGGAGGGGTTTACAGACGTTACATGTTGGCTCCAGACTCCAGACCCATGTGCACAGATGATTCCCCTTGGAGTATGTTGAGGGCCATTGCAAAAGGCTTCATTACAGAAGTGTATTCAGCTAAAAATCCCAAGAACAAGAACAAACCCAAGAAAAAAAAAAAATTCCCAAGAACAAACCTCTTCCGGAACCTCAAACGTGCTGCATAACACATTGGTTACACAGCACGTTTAAGCTTCCAGAAGAGGTTTTTTGTTCTTTTGCGTCATTCAGGTTTGGTTGAGCTTCTGTTTATGTCCGCTGATCAATGTTTACATTCGAGTAAAAACCTAAATTATATCTGTTCATTATACAAAGCGATTGATTCTCTTCAGAAGATTTGGACTAAACCCCTCGATTCATATGGATTAGGTTTCCAATCTTTTTATGAAGTTGTTGAAGCGTCAACGTTTCAGTAACAAAGGCAGTCTATAGCAGGAAATCTCAAAAATATCTTAATTTGTGTTCCGAAGATGAACGAAAGTCTTACGAGTGTGGGACAGCATGAAGGTGAGTAATAAATGATAGAATTTTTATTTTGGGGTGAACTAACCCTTTAATAATAATAATAATAATAACAATAATAATACAATACAATAATACAATACAATAGAATACAATAATAATATTGTAGTTTAGCTGTGTGATAATAAAGGTGCACACACTATAAACATTTGAATATCTTTTAAATGCTAACATGTCCAGCAACTTACATTTTTATCTTTAATGCTGTGCATACATTTCGGATTGCTTGTTCTCCTTGTACCTTTTGGATGCCCACCACCCTTTCCACAGCAAGGAACAGTGAGTTCCAGCGGGTCTGATTGGGTTGCAGGGACTGCAATTTACACTGACATTCCTCAGTTTCAAAAGCCAAGGCTGACCTGCTTGTTTTGTTCCACAGTACACAACATTTTGCAAATAAGGTACTAATAAGGTTGAGAAGATGGCATGCACACTTCTGATGTCTGGGAAGTTGGTATTCCAGGCCTGAGTCCTCATTTAAAATAGTGAACACATCTTGGTACTCCACCTCCAAGTCACTTTCATCTTCATGTTCAAGGATGGAGTCTTCTTCCTCCTGTGCGTCATCTTCTTTCTCCTCCCCATATACTCGATACTAGAGACATAATCAGCATCATTTAATTTCTTGACTAGTGCTCCTTTCATATTCTTGAACGCATCCTGTATTTTGAGGCACAATATTTTCCTTGTCATCACTGTACACTAAGGTTGCAAAGTTTCTATAATTTGGCAATTCCACGACCGAAAATGGTTGGTTGCCTTTACAGACAAAATTGACCAACAGTTTGTCAACTACTGCCTGCGTTACTCTTGTGACAGGGGCGGAAAAAGCACTTTTTATGGTAGGACTTTTCTTTGAACGAGGTTCATCAGCTGATCCTCTCTTTCTGGACTTGATTAGATCTGTATACAGCTTCAACTTGTTTGGGTGAATTCTCTGATGAAATAACAGTTGTAATTAATTACAAATAATATATAGGTAACTGTATATTAGGTTTTGTTATAATTTATGATTTGAATCATCTATTTTAGTGGTTCTCAAACTTTTTAGAGCGTCGTAACCCCTGGGGCATTTAACATCCTTCTGCATACCCCCTCTCTTCCACTTAAGACTGTAATCATATCTTTTCCATTAAGGGACAATATTTGCCCCCTTAAATCATTTTTATAAAATAAATAATGCTTTAAATAATAATTTTAAAAAAGTTCAATAGAGAAATATGCAATTATGGTAAAAACAAAGTGATACTTTTAAATATTAAAGTACACATGAAATCAAAATATACCTTATTTTTTTTTGTTAGCTCAAATTGCTAGTTTTGTGGTGAACAATTCATCCGTGCAAGTCAATCCACACAAAAAAATTGTTTGGCTTCGTAATATTTAATCAAAATCTGAAAATGCTCCTCCCCTCTGCAACGGTGCCCCTTCTCTAATGACATCAGTTTGACGGCTTGGGTTGAAAACGCTTAAACCACTCCCCCTGACCGTTAGTCTGCTAAAACCCTTCCCTCTATTCAATATTCCGTTTCACTTGGAAATACGTCACAACACTGGAGAAAAGTCGTTTGCAACTTTCGGTTCACGGGGACTTTAAACTAAAATGTCCAGTAGGTGGCGGTAAGTCGTTGTCTTAATGCATGAATCATCGAGTCATTCATTCAGTAACAAGCAAGTGGCTTTATTTATTAATAAATCATTGAATCATTTACTCTTATGATTCGTTCAAAGCTGTAGATTTGTTCACGAAACACCACTGTGTGCTGCAGCTCTGCTGTGGCTTTCTTTCGAACTATTATTTCGTTGCAAAATAGAGCATTCGATACGAGCTCTTCTTGCCCTCCGCCATAGATCGCCATATCGTCCAGAACTGACTGACTGAGCCCGTGCGGCGCAAAGTAAGCAGTTGACGCATTCAGGCACGCACACACGCAGCGTAGCCTGTACGTAATATAAACAAATTAAATGATACATTATTTAACAGTAACGGAAGGAACGACACAAAATGTAGCGAAGTAAAAGTGAATTTCAATAATTAAAAATTTACTTGAGTATAAGTATGGCCAGTTAAAGTTTTTAAAGTTACTCAAGTAAACGTAACGAAGTAAATGTAACGCGTTACTACCCACCTCTGCGCAGGACATGATGGTTCTCTGTGCTTCCCTTACTTCTCGCAAGATCTTCGCAACGTGCTAATGTAACGCTTCACAACACTCTCATGAACCTGCGAATGACATGCTGGAAGTGATGTTTTTTTTTTTTTTGTTTAAAACAGTATTGTTATTACACACTTAAGAAGACAAAGATACATCCGCTTAGGTTGTACTGTTGTGATTGCTTTGTGTGGTTGATGAAGCGTCAACTTTTGGGTTACTATCCACTTAAATTATATGGACTCACAGGAATGAATTATCATTTTTGGGAGGAGTATCCTTTTAATAGAATGAACCACTCAATGGAGGAATATTAGAAATGCTATTAAATCATGGAACTTAATTCAAACAAAACAACTGTAAGATAGTCGTTTAAACAATAGTAATTTAAACTGATTTAAAATTCTGATTCATAGTTTAAAATGTAATTAAATATAATAATAAAATAATAAATCACAGTACAGATGGGAAACCATAAGGTCTGATTTGAGAGTGAGTACCACAGGGAAACAATGCAGGTCAAATGTGATATATTTTAGTTTTTAGTACACTGCGTAAAGATGACACCAGAAATCATTTGGGATTGCCACTCCTTTTGAGTTTAAAGGATGTGCAATTTAGGGCTTGCATGGAATGGATAGACATTGCCTGAATGCTTAAAAAAAAACACAGGCAGTTGAGTTGAAGAAGGTTGGAAATAAACTTTGCAGGACAGTGGGTCTCCAGATGAAGGGCTGTAGATCTTTGATCTAATGTAAACTAGAAAATCATATACTGATAATACAACAATGTCAAGGTACCAGACAGTGATCTGACCACTCCTTAGTGATTTATGTGTATTACCACCTCTATGTTGTGAATGAGAATATAATGGTTCTGCACATCTGTGTAAAAGCATCCAGTGCCAAATACACTGCCTTACTTTTAAGTGATGCATCTGTGAAGATGATAGAAGGATTGTCCTGTCCATGGTGCTAGAGCAGTGAAACAGTGGCATATCAAAGTGAGTGGTTTAAGGAACATAGGACAGCAGCCATAGTCGGAATGGGAGACACATTGCCAGTCTGAACTGTCATAGCAGTTGGAGAATCAAGAGCATGTGCTGTGACCTGAAAGTATGTAAATGTTCACAAACCAGTACCCTGGATAGGTGTGGGAAAGAATTACTTCTGAGAGATAATTCTGAGCTGGTGGTCTGACAATGCCTGGTTCAGCCATTTCAGATCTAGAATAAATCCGGCACCCTTCTAATGTACAGCTATAAAGCTATAAAAGCTAGTTTGGCTCTTCATTGGCTTTTTATTCAGAACAACCTTATTGGAACCTCTGCGAGGAGGTTGTGAATTTCTGTACCTAACATAAGCATGTCCAACAAGAGAGCGAGAGCCATGGAGGACCAAATGCTGAATGCGAGATGCCACCTTGCAAACAGAGACATATAGCCGTCTGTAAAATCCATATACTGACATGATTAGATAGTGGCATTTCTGTCTTTTTAATATAGAGTGGAGGGTCATGGAATTTGTGGGTTGACATCTTTATAAAGTACCATCGCAAATGATTTGACATAAACCTATACTTCCTTGGCGGAACATGGCAGGGGAATGGCTTGTATCTCATTGAGCATTGTGCTGGGTGGCAGCTACATGCAGAGAAGCCTGGGCCGCCCATGTCGCTGGTTCACCACTGTTCCTTCCTTGGACCACTTTTGATAGATACTGACCACTTCTGATGTATACAGTAGTTTGGGCTTTAATGTTATTTGCGCATCATCGTCATTGTGATTTATCTGTGGAATGTTCAGTGACAGCAGAAAAGACAGTTAGCTTTCAAGCAGCAGACTTCTACTAATTTAATCTTCATTGTGCTCGTAATCAGTGCAAGGACTTGTCTATGGATTTCTCAAGCTGCCAAAATAATAAATAAATAAGTCAAGTCAAGTCACCTTTATTTATATAGCGCTTTTAACAATGCAGATTGTGTCAAAGCAGCTTTACAGTGATAACTGGTATATAATTTTGGCTGCACAGCAGCTCTTAAAGAAAATGGTGTCATTATCCATCTTAAGTAAATTGGGTATTGATTCATTCCGATGTAAGAATCAATAGTTTTTAATTTAGTTAATTTATCTATATCAGCACTGGAGTAAACAGTGATGTCATCATCCAGCTCAGTTCAGTTCGCATACAATGGTGTCAATGCAGGCAGATCAAAACATTGTTGAATATCAAATGTCAAGTGTCCCCAACTAAGCAAGCCAAAGGCGACAGCGGCAAGGAACCCAAACTCCAACAGGTGACATCAGGTGGCAAACAAGTGTTAAAATGGAGGAAAAAACCTTGGGAGAAACCAGGCTTAGTCGGTTCTCCTCTGGCCAACAGCGAACAGTATTTATGATAGCTGCCTGAATCATAATAAGTCAGATGGGATCGCAACAGTCAAAGTATTTATTCCAGTTCCATCCAGTTGAGGATCGTATTCATAACGCCGGTATGGATGGTTTGTTGAGGAACTGTGCCACTGGCTGTCGTGTCGATGAGGCCTTCACAGTGGATGATCTAGTTAACTCAATCTCTGCTGACACTTCAGGGCTGCGTTGTGGTCAACCAGAGAGTTGCACAGCAAGCACAGGGAAACTTGGCAGAGAACAAGATAGAGCAGATCGGAGCTTGACATGATAGGACTAAACAGGAACTGACTAGAGCAGGGCTGTTCAAACTTGTTCCTGGAGGGCCACAGAGTTTAGCTCCAACCCCAATTAAACACACCTAAGCCAGCTAATCAAGGTCTAACTAGGCATACTAGAAACTTCCAGACAGGTGTTTTGGAGCTGGCCCTAAACTCTGTAGGAAAGTAGCCCTCCAGGACCTAGTTTAGACACCCCTGGACTAGAGTGACTAGCTTTAATGAGCAGATGAGAAAATAATCTCACAATATGTAACAGATTCTAAATAGCAGACAAATCAAAGTAAAAAAGAAACAGGAAACAGGTGCGCAGCAAACAAGCAGCAATCAGCTGAGCGCAACAATAAAAAAAAAGAGACAGATAAACCTGGGTCATGAGAGATACATCACATTAGTAGGCCTATAATCCTAGTATATAATAGTGTTCATCTCTTTGCAATTGCAGTTTATGTTTAAGCTTGAGACATTTAAAGTTCTTTTAAGCATATATCAAATCTCAAGTAAATGATTGCACACTTTATATTATTATAGGGAGAAAAGTGGAAGGTGACAGAAGTCACCATTCCATCTAATTTAAGACCACTTTCTAGCAATTGTTTAATTTATGTAACAGCGTTTTCAAAAAAAAAAAAAAAAAGTAAGATCTAAGGGTCTTTGAGATCCCAATGTCAAATACAATCACTTGTTAAAGATAAATGGAACACACAAGAGCGGAAGTCCATCAACACTGAAAGAAATCTCCAGAGAATGTATTCTAGAAGTCACCTCACATTTTCAGTTTCTTCAGGCAATAATAGATGAATGTAGTAGATTCCTGATTTATTCAGAATAACTGCTCATGTAGTCTTTAAAAGTGTGTGTACTGTAGCAGGCAATATCTGATGTACTTGTGAAGTTGTGAACACAAGACTTTTAAGAGGTTGTCTAAATCACAGTGTGAGATTTGGTGTTTATTGGCCCATGCAATGACATCTTCTCTCATAGAACTTGTTTCACCATCCTCTTCAGAGAGTGACAAACATGTGTTATGATAGGAGAGAAGTGCTTTCATCTATGTTGTGTGTAGCTGTCCTCCGCCTCCAGGGGTAGGCAAATTCGGTCATAGATAGCTGCTGTCCTGGAGAGTTTAGCTCCAACCCTGAAAAAACCCTCACCTTCTATAGCCTTAGTAATCCTGAAGAGCTTGATTAGTTTGTTCAGTTGTGTTTGATTACGTTTTGAGCTAAACTCTGTAGGACAGCGGCTCTCTAGGACCGAACTTGCCTACCCCTGATTTAAGGATATATTTCATTCATGTGATGGCAAAGCTGAATTTTCAGCATCATTACTCCAGTCTTCAGTGTCACATGAATTTGCTGATTAGCTGCTCAAGAAACATTTCTTCTTATTATTATTAATGTAGTTTAAGTCTGTAAAGCTCAAAGCTGTCCAGGAGCTGGCTTATTTAACATAAACAAGATTTAACTGTCTTTTTAAAGGTGAAAGTTTGCACCAGCCATTGTTACTTCTTACAAGGGCACCCATATTGAATCAGGGAAGTTAATAATAAAAAATATAGGTTAAATATAGGCTAAATTTTCACTCATTGAGAGATTTATTTGTGAGGAAATGATCTCAAAAGTTTATTGGTGCCTTACATATAGTTGATAACAGCTAATATACAGGCAGCTTGATGCAGTGCAGAAGATGCAGATAACTTACAAAAAATTAACACAGCATAAAAAAAAAAATGTCTGCTGTGCCATCAGAAATGTGTTATTAACCCTTAAGAAGCTTTATCCACTTCTTGTGTAAAATTAGTGCCTACTGTAAATAGCAATTTATTGCTAATTACAATAGGCAATTTTACAAAAGTGTATAATAGGCTAACTTTACAAGTATGGGAATAAGTGAGAATCATATAACAAACATTTAGACATTTCATTTATCTATTAGAACCTTTTTTTTTGTCATTTTGCTTGTTTGCCTGTTTCCTTTTTATGTCATTACGTTACTGTCTTGACCGCTGCATTGCTGATCATGGTTTCGAGTATCGATATATCTGCCCTTTCCAATGAACACAAGAACACGCAGTAATATACCAGACATCTTAATCCACATATTTAATCAAATCTGCACATTCATTAGACATTAGCCAGAGAATAATTATCGCGATTAGATCATCTGTCAACTCAGCTCAGATGTATTAACCGAGGTATGGACCCCAGAGGTGACAAGTCAGACAGGTCTGCAGTCAGAACCCGACAAACAACACGTCACAGTTCTTTGCTGAGTGCGAAAATAACCCGGAAGTGCAGTCGCCGAGCGTTTGTTTGTAAACAGTTACTTAATTTATAGAGAAAATAATAATACAATTAATGTACTACATTAGCATTGAGTTGCATGTGCTTGGTTTCTATGCGTCTTCCGGAAGTGAAAGCGTAGACTGTCTGTGGTGAGTTGGTTGCTATGCGACGTCTCCCGGAAGTGAATGTGTGTGTTGTAGTGTGTTGAATCATGGCTGCTTCAACAGTCAAAAATGATAGTCGTCACAAAAGGCAAAAATGCAGCGAAAAGCTGCCTTTACAAGACAGAGAGATTATTAAACCCTCCATAACAGAGCTCACCAAAGAAGTGCGGACCAACATCCTATGTACGGTGGAAGGATGTGGGAAGATTCTTCCTAACACACCAGCACTCAACATGCATCTAGTCAAGTCACACAGAGTCAAGGTACAACACTACATTAACACCATGATAAATGTGATATTTAATGTTTTTGCTTTAGGTATGCTTCAGTTGTACAGGTTGAGTCTTATTTCACTCAGAGTTTTCTCTTCTGTTCTTCAGTTTATTTATTGTAGCCTTGTTTTTCGTGTGTGAACTAAAAATTAATAGTATTTGAATTAGGCCTACTGAACTGTTACTGTGACATGTATTAGAAGTACATGTTTTTTGTAAGGAGGGCGGAAGAGAGGATTAATATAACTTCAGTATTGTCTTACATAAATGTAATATATATACATTTTACTGAAATGTGCTGTTAGGTTTGTGCATTGATTAGATCAGGGGTTGTCAACACTGGCCCTTGAGATCTACTTTCCTGCAGAGTTTAGTCTAAGCCTAATCAAATACACCTGAACAAGCTAATCAAAGTCTTCAAGATTACTACAACATACAGGCAGTCAGGTGAATTTGATCAGGGTTGGAGCTAAACTCTGCAGGAAAATGAATATGAAAGTGTGCTCTGAAGATTTAGAGACATGTAGATATCTATTATGCTATGTCTTTAGGATCTCTTTCTGATTGTTTCCAAATTGAAACACATAGCTATATAACATGCACTAGTTTTGTGTTGACAAACCCCAGATAAAAAATATTTCAGAAGTTATTGTGCTTGACTGCATGTGCCATAATATTAAGACAAACCACTCTGTTAACACTATCCTGGGGATGTTAAACACCTATCAGCCAACAATGCATTGAATGAGAGCTGACAGCCGTCAAGAGTGACGTAACCCCACGTTACAGCACAGTATGAGCCAGGGCCGTTTGCAAGGCATGGAGTCTGATTTTTGAAAGAAATTTCCGGCCATGAATAAACACAAGCTACAAAGAAATTTGCTGTCTATTTGTTTTGCAGCAAAGGAAAGCAGTGCACAGTTTTTCTTCTTGTTACAAGTGCAACATGACTCATAAACCCATAAAATCCAATCTGACCGTTCAGACTGAAAAGCATTAAAGGAATACAGTAGTGGCCAAAAGTGTTGTCAGGCCTAGAAAAATTAACATCTTGGTTCTTTATTAAAAAAAAAAAAAGAGTTTGTAAGCATATTGCGTAGTTGTGTTTTGATTAAAAAAACAATCAGCCGTTTTGTTAATCAAAATATCCCTTCTTCACATCAATTTTGGCCACTACTGTAGTTCATCCATAATTTTTTCATTATTTATTTAACCTCATGCTGTTTTCATATGATTTTCTGTCATGGGGAAAAAGAAAATATGTTGAAGTAATCCATACAACAATAATTTTAAAGCAAGTTCTCTGAAGAGACAAGATCACTTTTTATTTTTAAAAGACCAAATTTTAGGTTATTTACTGTCAAATCAAATTCTTAAAGGGTTAGTTCACCCCAAAATGAAAATTCTGTCATTAATTACTCACCCTCATGTTGTTCCAAACCTGTAAGACTTTCATTCTTCTTCGGAACTCAAATGAAGATATTTTTAATGAAATCTGAGAGATTTCTGTCCCTTCTTTAACAGTTCATGACGTTTCAAAAAGATTGTAAAACTAATCCATATGAATTGAGCATTTAGTCCAAATTTTCCAAAGAGACTTGATCGCTTTATGATGAACAGATTGAATTTAGGATCAGTAAACATAAACAGAAACTCAACCGTACTTGCTTTGACGCACAAGAATAACAACAACAATAATAATAATATACTTTATTTTCTATAGCGCTTTTAAAAGTTACATCTCAAAGCGCTTCACAGAAATAAGATAAAATAATAGAGAAATACAATAATATAAATGCATTCATAAAAATGAAATGCATTCAGATATACAATACAAAAACAAATCTCTCTGGTTCTTGCATGTCTTGAGCTTCCCTTTACCACAACTAATGTGTGAGTTGATGAATGTTTATATGTGAATAAAAGCTTAAATTAAATCTTTTCATATAAAGTGATTGTGTCTCTTTAGAAAAGAGGGGAGGAGAATTATATGCCTATTTCTGTTTGTTTGTTTGTTTTCTTTTTTCTCCATGTTTTGGTTTTCATTGAGTTTGGTGACTCACATTATTTTCCTTAGGGTGAATGCGATTGCTTTTTTGGAAGTATGTATACTTTTCTATTTCCATAGAATCAGCTACTGATACAGCATTAAGTACCTATGAGGGAACCAAGGTTACATATGTAACGAAGACATTTTCTTGCCACTGACACAAGAAGCAATATCCTTCTTGTGTCTTTGTCATCTTTTAAAGTCGTTTCTCATTATTTTTCTTTTGATTTCAGGAGGGTCTGGTCAACCCTACGGTTAGAAAGGATGTTAAGGATTCACAAAAGCTCTACTGTTGCCCAGTAGAAGGCTGCCCAAGAGGACCCAACAGGCCCTTTTCTCAGTTTTCGCTTGTTAAACAGGTACTTGCCATTGTTATGTCTGGAGCATGTTTCCCTATTTTTTTTCTCAGTATATCTTAGAGGGTTAGTTCACCCAAAAATGAAAATAATGTCATTTATTACTCACCCTCATGTCGTTCTACACCTGTAAGGCCTTCGTTCATCTTCGGAACACAAATTAGATTATTTTTGATGAAATCCGATGGCTCAGTGAGGCCTCTATAGACAGGAATGCCATTGAACTTCTCAAGATCCAGAAAGGTACTCAAAACATATTTAAAACAGTTCATGTGTCTACAGTGGTTCAATCTTAATATTATAAAGCAACAAGAGAACTTTTTGTGCGCCAAAAAAACCAAAATAATGTCTTTTCAACAGTATCTATTGATGGCCGATTTCAAAACACTGCTTTAAATCTTTTGTTTTGAATCAGTGATTTGGATCGCGTGTCTAAATGCCAAACTGCTGAAATCACGCTGCTTTGGCGAATCAAATCACTTATTCAAAACAAATTGATTCGTTTTGAAATCGGCCATCATTAGATATTGTTGAAAAGTCGTTATTTTGGGGTTTTTTTTAGTGCACAAAAAGTTTTCTCGTCGCTTTATAGTATTAAGATAGAACCACTGAACTTACATGAACTGTTTTGAATAGGTTTTGAGTACCTTTCTGGATCTTGAGAAGTGTAATGGCATTGCTGTCTATAGAGGCCTCACTGAGCCATCGGATTTCATCAAAAATAACTTCATTTGTGTTCCGAAAATGAACAAAGGCCTTATGGGTGTAGAACGACATGAGGGTGAGTAATAAATTACATTATTTTCATTTTTGGGTGAACTAACCCTTTAAGTTAAGGCTTGGAGATATATAAAAAATATGATCACAATGGTTTTCTTATTAATTAATATTGATGTTTATCACAATATATAATTTGATTATACTGCCAGCTTGACAAGTATACTAACAATGACTGAAACCATAGGGTTAATTTATTAAATTTTAGAATATAGTTTGTTAACAGAATAACATATACACGTACACTTTTAACTGTGCAAATATTCTTTTTCTGCCTTAAAACAATAGAAGTTAGGTTGCCTTTTAACTTAAAACGGTGGAACCAAAAATCTCAAATATTTGAAGAGGCACAACCTATACAAAAAATGTCACTGTTGGATAAAATAAAGTTAAAAAATCTTAACCATATACTGGTAGAAATTTGAGTAAAAAGTTATAAACATTGTAAAAGGGTCATTATGCTACATTGATTAACATGGGACTGCATTTACGTATTCTCGCTATTGTCGCTGGGATCAAAGTTAAAAGAAGTTCAACTTAAAATGCATTTCAAGAGCTTGCATGTTTTTTGTTTTGTTTCTTTTTTCTTTTTTTTTTTCATACTGACCTTCGTCTTGCATTTTTATCCACAAAAACTTGGGATGCACTGAAATTTTTGGCCAAAACAGCTGTTTTCGGTTTCGGGCTGAAATGATTTTGGAGGGCCGAAATCAGTGGCAGAAACATTTAATTAGCGCATTCTTCTATGGCACGTTTTGACTGTATTCAGCATTTATTTCATTAAAATAAGTTTGATTAATTTATTGATTATTAATTCATTATTTAGTTTCAGTTTCTGGCCAAGTCCATCCCAAATTTTTGGTTTCGGTCTACAATTTTCATTTCAGTGCATCTCTAACAAAAATCCTTTCTGTGTGAACCAGCCCTTAATCTGTGCTTTGTTGCTTAAAAAAAAACAAAAAAAAAAACAGGCAAACTATTTCCATATAATTGATGTTACATTACCTTTTTTCCAACAATTTCCTCACCTTTAAGGGGAATGCAAGTTCGGTTTCTCTTTTGCTCTTGTTTTGCTCTCACCGGCCCCCTGTTTTTGCATTTATTTCTGCTATGTGATAGACTGGTATGTAATCCATATCGAGTAAAAATGTCCGGAGCCCATCATCGTTAATGACATACAATCTTAATATGACATTGTTTATCGCCCAGCCTTACCTTTAGGAAACTGACATTGTTTAATTTTTTTTTTTTTTTTTCCTATAACTTGATATATATTTTATGTCCTGCTAGGAAAACAGCTGCTAACTAACATGTCTCCTAATCTTACTAATGGCATAGCACTTTATGAAGATGCATGCAGAAAAGAAGCACAAGTGTTTGAAGTGCAGTAATGGCTACAGCACTGAGTGGGACCTGCGGAGACATGCTGAGGATTGTGGGAGGACATACAGCTGTACTTGTGGTTGTCCTTATGCCAGCAGAGCAGCGCTGCTGTCTCATATCTACAGAACAGGCCATGAGGTTCCCAAGGAGCACAGGTACTCAGTTTATCTGGCTAAGAGTTAAAACTGTTTTAGTAGTGGCATATTGATGATATGATATCCACCTTGCTTAAAACATGATACTAATCTTCTTTCTAGTGGATATCATGTCTGACCTTACCTAGGACATTATGTGGGTCAGGACAGCCACTAATTGTTTTATTAATACATTATGTCTTAGTTTAGGGGTGTTATTCATAGTATGTCTTATTAAAATGCTCAGAGTGTCAGTATTTGTCTTATAGGTATCCACCAGTGAAAAAGAGGAAGATGGAAAGATTGTCAAGCAGTGCAACAAATGTTATGCCTGATGAACAAATAAATGAAATTCCAGACTCTAAGACAAAGCTCACTGAAGGAGCAATCTCTACCATACTAGTCTCTGAAGCCCCAGACAGTGCACAAAACAACGCTGACCACCCTAGAAACATCCAGAAGCTCCTTCTCCCAAAGCCCAAAGTGGCCCTAGTCAACGTTCCTGTTATGCAGTTCACCCACCTGCCTGTTCTTCTCCCCTCTGCAGAAAGTAGTGCCTTGAGGTTGTTGCTCTTGTCTGTGGATGCACAAGGGTCCGTAAACACTGTGCATATTTTGTCACCGTCAGTCGGCACAGTCGTGCCTGATCTGAACAATAAGACTTTCAAAGAGACCTTTCCTGTACCAACATCGGGCCCAGAAACTATTAGCACAGGAGTACAGGTCAATCTTGAGAGTCAAGTCTCTGTGGGATATCCAATGATTGATCTTGGATCCAAAAACAAAAGCACTTCAACTAACATTCAAACTGACATATCATACCTCAACAAAGGGATGGATGCTGGACCAGCGACTGTTTTCCCCTGCTGTGAGGCATCAGTGTCCTCTTGCTCTCAGACAGACATCAGTGTAAGCGCTCAGATTCAGCTGCCTGTTAGTGTGCAAACGCAGACGCTACCTTCACGAATCAAAGCCACTTTATCCATTGGGGCACAGACTGATGTTTTCAGTTTCTCGTCCTTTAACGTGACCCGAGAAACACAAACCGCTCATTCTGCAGCCCCGGTGCATGAAAGCCAGATGGACCAAGAAATGTGCACAAATCTTTTTGATACTGATTCACTCAGTGTCTCCACTCAGACCGCAATGGCTGATGCGCCTTTCAGAACCAGTGGTTTAGGAGATCCTCTGACCAGCGCTGGAGCTGGGCTTTTTGAGGACAAGTCTGCTGCATCCATGTGTTTTGGGGCCCAGACTGACATTTTGCAACAAAACACAGTTGCGGACAACCAGACTCAGACCATGATACTCTTCCGTGACCTTGAGAATATACTTTCTGACACCATAACTGGAGCAGCTTCGAGCTGTGCTTCAGGTTTAGTTGCTGCGCATGAACCGCATCACACTGGTATTGACTTTGACTTTGAGGAGTTCCTTAATGCAACACACATTCAGACTCAGACAGAAGAAAGTGGCTTGAACAGTCTGAACACAGAGACAACTTTGGAACTCCTGGACATTGAGACACAGACTGACTTCCTGCTCTTTGACAACCTTGGTAATGGGAACAACAGTGAGGTTGGGACAAGGGTGCAACCAAATGATCTGGAGCTTGAGATGTTTGACACCCAGACCCAGACAGACCTCAACTTCCTGCTAGACACGAGTGGGCACATGCCCCTTGGCAGTATTCTCAGACAGTCTAGTTTCAGCATGAGCACGGAGTCCTCGGACACAGAAACACAGACTGATGTCAGGCCTGCTCCGCTTTCTCTGCCTTGCTCCCATGATGGGCAGGTGAGGCTCAGCAGTGCTGAAACTCAGACCATCTCCAGTTCCTTTCACAGCCTTGGCCACCTCTTCCACACTAGCAATGAGACCCAGACAGCAGTGGATGACTTTCTTTCAGCAGACTTGGCCTGGAACATGGAGTCTCACTTTAGCTCGGTGGAAACCCAAACGTGTGAGGAGCTCATCTCACTATTTCGACACAATGAGAAAGCCAAAAGCTGAAGGCTCAATCAAAGGTGATTTGATTGATTAATGGAGTCATTCCTACTTTTTTCACTCAGCAAAGGTGGCAGAACTTAAAAACAGTCTCTCACAATCATCTAGAGCTCAGTCTGTCAGATAATATGTGTATGCGTACTTGTAGAATCTTATTTTTGACATAATTTCACAATAAGGTATTGCATATCTGCCCAAATCTAAGGATGTATGAATATACCTTTGCAGCACTTTATTACCTCATTATTAATGTTCAGAATATATTGGTAGTCCTAAAAGTATTTAGTTTGTTGCAGTAGATCAGGTCAGAGCTATCCGTGGGAATGTGTATTAAGTTGGTACTGATGTTCATTTTTTTTTTTTTGAGTGTAAAACAATTCAAGAATTGAGACAAAAAAAGATAGACATTCCTTCCACACATAAAATGTCTTGTCTCGTAGGTATACTTTCTAGTCTGATGTTAAAATGACCCGAGTCTTATTGTCTATCATTTTTTTTAAACCTTGGGCTGTTTGTTTGCTTGGTGGTATATAACAGACTTATGTTACATTTATTTGTGCAATGCTCTAGACCCATCTACTAGTCACTGTGAGTAAATTTTGGTCTTGATTCATGACAGAATTCATGCCAATATTTCTTGCTGACTGTTATGGCATATTCATTTTAATCTTTACATCCTAAATCAGATGAATTTGCATCTTATGCATGTTTCAGATAGATGTCACATTTCCTTAAAAAGAGGAGCTGGCACTGCTCTTGTTTACTGCAATTTGCATTCTGTACTGTGAGTAGATTGAAATAAGCAAATCGCAAAAGTTTACAGTAAAACAAAACCTTTAATATTTCTTTAAAAGCATGTATCATTTTGGTGGAATACGTTCGTCCCTCTTCATGGTTTCAAATACCAGTTTAAACTTGCCGTATAAACCTTTTTGTTGATGCCTTAATTTAAGTGTTCATATGCTTTTGATAGAGATACTGAAATCACAGTGCTGCTTAATGGAGAAGCAAAATTGCTACATTTTCTTCATCTCGTTACAGATTTGTTTGTGTATATTTATTTGATTTTATTCTTTTGAATGTTTCATCTCTGTGTGGTGTAAAACCACCAGTTCATTCGCTATTTCTTGGCCTTACTACATTGAAAGCCAACCATAGCTTTATTTTTATTTTGTGTGTGTGTGTGTTATATATATATATATATAACACACATACACACTTAATGTACTTAATGTATATATAGTGGAAATTCCACAAATAGAATGTGACGCAGTGTCTGTTCCCTTTATGATGTTACATTGGCTGCTTATCAACATTGTAACTGCAAAAGAGCTTTCGTATTTTAATGTCAAGCATTAGAGACTCATATTCAGCCACTACATTAATTAAAATTTTATTTAGATCTTGGAATAAATACTGCAAATTAAAATGTGTTCGTTTTGTTTAGGCAATGATGTCATAGTAAAAACTTGCTATAGAAAACTTGAAAGAGTCAGCTAAGCTTGTGTTTCTCTGTAAAGAGTGCATGCATTTCTTTTGTGCCAAGAATAACTTTTGTGTTACATTTAGTTTTTTTTTTTTTTTTGTCATTATCAAGATATGTGTCTAATTTGAATTAGTTCAAGATGTTATTTATAATTATGTATATTAATAATGATATAGTTATGATTATTTTTGCTCTTTGGAGGCTGGTCATGTGTATTTTATGGCTATGTTCTGTTGTTTAGACTATGCTGATGCACATAAAATTGCTAAATAAACTGCAGAGAAGAATGTTTTGGCCATTAATCGAATCAAGCATAATACTGTTGTTTATATTACACTGATACCGTAATGTGATTTATTATTTTCTTCTATTCACTAATCACTATTATTGTTGAGAGCAATATTATTAGTGTCAACAAATGATTCTGTTATAAATCAAGTAATTTTTGACACATTCAGCTGGTCACAGATTTATAGGACATTTCCCAGTTGTGGTAAATGTCATGGAATCTTATATCCTAATATTTGTGTCTACATACATAGTTAAAATGAACTAAGAATGAAAAATACTTCTACAGAATTGATTAATCTTAGTTAATATTAATTTCAACATTTACCAATACATTATTGAAATCAAAATTTGTCTATGCATGCTGTACATGCATAGAAAAATGGCATGGTTCTGAGTAAAAGGATCCTGCAGTCTCAAAAAAAAAAAAAAAAATCCAAGCAGACTTGAAAATCTCTTTATGTTGCATAATCATCATGTAGCACACAAATTCTTCACGTACACTGGAGTGTTAGCCTTGAGTCTTATGCTGCTTAAAAAAACAAAAAAACATTTATCTGTATTCCATAAAGATTGTGCAACAACTTCCAGAGAGTTGAAAAAAAAAAAAAAAAAAAAAAAAAAATTAGTAATGTTCACGTAGGCATGTGAACTCTAGTTCCAATCAGCATTAGTTGATGAGCTTCAGGTATTTTCAAATCTCTTGTTTTGTGGGCAGAATACAATCTATAATTAGTGTTGTTCCTGGTGGAAGGCCTTGTCAGTTCTTCCTGCTTGAGGTTTCTGCCCACTGTGGTATATGCCATAGTGCTGGAAGGTAACTCATACTTATTTTGAAAGGTGATGTTAAAAGTAGGTGGCAGTTGAGTGCTGTCCTGGGATATCCAATGTTTTGTGCTAGGAGATCCCTTAAACCTGTAGCTGTTCTCTTCTGGGATAAAGTTTGTGAGGACCTCAACAACATTTCCTGTGCCACCACTGACATTCGCTTTTTCAGCAGCAGTGACAGCATCGGTGGCACCAGGCATCATGGCTTTGGAGACTTCTGCTTGGTGCCAGTCTGTTGGTTGCACTCTTTTAAAAAGACTGTAGCTCCTCAGGTTTCTGGACTCTCTGACAGGTGGCAACACACTAACTCTTCTGATGCTATGAGCAACACTCTTTTCCTTCAGAATTTGACACGGTTCTGTATGGTAATGGCAGACTGATGGTAATTTCTTTTGTGTACATTGTTCATCTCCAGACAGCAATTTGTTAATTAATGGCCCTGGCATATTTTGCAGTGATAGGCTGAAAGAGTATAATTCATCTGATGAGGTAGAGGAAAAGATATTTTGAGTTTCCTTTGCAAGATCCAGAAGGGTTGGGGCAGTCTTTCTGAAAGTTTTCAGAGCATTTCCAGCAGGGCAATAAATGGGTAGATCAGAAAGTTTAAGGTCTGCACACAGGAGGCAGTGAGAGTCTATGATACCTTCTTTGTTTTTCCCCTTTCTTTGCTGTTGGAAGAATACAGCAAAAGGAGGAAATCTCCCCCAACCTTCAACCTGTTAAAAAAAAAAAAAGAGTTTGTAACTCTGAAATTAAGAAATGCCATATTTAATCGGTGGTTATACAACAGAAGCTGCATCTGAAATGCATACCATGAAAGTTTACACAGACATTTTGCACAAAATGCATTTTCAGTGATTGCAACTATGCTCTCTCTGTGCAGCGTTGAACATTTACACACAGACAGTATAACTTCAGAAAAAATGTTATGTGCTATTTACTTTTAAATTATGGTAACAATATTACACATGATATTTTAGTTGTTTTTAAGGCTTGATTTCTTTAATGGAATCTACCTGAATCATGTAAAATCTAAATGATTTAGTCTACGACACAATTAATTGAATACTTTTAGTGAAATGTGTTTTTTATTTTATTTTAAGTTGACTCAAAAGTGTGATTTAGAGTAAATGGAAATGACCTGTTTATATTTTATATTATTAAAAGACTGTATGCTGCTAGCACAGCACAAGTAAGAACAAACTTGTTACTGCACTGGCAATAGCAAAGTTATTACTCATTGAACAATGCAACATGCTATATAATGTTAGAACATGCTGATATCCACAACCTAACCATAAGCTTTACTCTTCTGCACAATAGTAACAATCAAAACTTCAACATAACAGAAACTCTTTCAAATATCAAACATAACTGAACATTAACATAACTGAACATTAAACATTAACAGATGTTTCCCTTCACTCAAAAAAAAAAAAAAAAAACAACAACATAAAATACACAATTTCAATATTTCCAGCCATATGCAAAGTATGCTGGGAACTAACAATGGTGTCTCTAAATAAAACTAATTGAACTAATTCTCATAAAATAAATAGGTAGCCTTCTTTCTTTAATCTTAATCGGTTCCTCAATTCAAGCCTCAAAACTACTTAAGTTTCCATTAAAAAAAAAAAAAAGATATGTATCTCTTGATTTTATTATTGAAATATTCTCAATATTTTCTATACAACACTGAAATCACAATTTTATCAATAAAATATACACACTATTTTTAATTATCACCTAATTTTTTAAAATAAAAATTACAAGACAGATGATTCATTTTTTACAGTGAATGAATGAAAATATTTGTAATAATAAAAAATATTACAATTATAAAATATATTCTATCAAGAGAAAACAACAAAGTTAGATGCCGCATTGATACTGTATTTCATTAATGAATCCAAAGCCATATTTTATTTTAAGCCATTTGTTTCTAAGGGTGCATGTTTGTGCCTTTATAAATGTAATATTTTATGCAACATTGTAACAAACCAGCTTAAAATGTTGTGTAAAGATGCCTTATATTACTTAGATTACTGGCAACCTAATGTGCTGCACCATCCTTGCCCAAACTTTGGGAAAATGTCAAATGGTCGATAATAAAATAAATATTTATATAGCAAACATGACTAAAATACAGGTGTGCTAATATTTACAACAACAGCACACTTGGAGTGAGATTAATAATAAATTAAATTTGTAAAAGCAAAAGCTGAATTATACAATTAATTCCTAAGCTGGTGTATGGTTTACAATTAACGACAAAATAGATAGCAGATATAAAAAGGGACAGCGAGTGTTGTACCTAAATGATACAGCAATATCAAAAGACAGTTATCAGGGGAAAGCACTCTGAGAATAAGTGTGTAATTCTGTTTCTGTCGTGTTAATTTGACTCACAGCGTCTTCCCAGCCAGTGCGGCTCTGAAACAAATGCTCCCTGCAATAATCCTCTTCACTGAGATCCAACAACTCATTGACATACTGTCTGCACGAAGACTCTGTGTTCCTTTTTGTGCTGTCAATAGTCGGATGTCGTTTCTCAGCATCAGTTTCGTCTGATGCACAGGCTTCAGTGATATTCATTCCGTACAGCTTCAGTCACAGCCTAAGATACAACAACAACAACTTCTGTAAAGATCATTTGAGCCTTGAGTTACCTCTCTTAATGAATTACCATACAAATGAAATATAAAAAAGACTGAAACACAACAAATACATGCGTCATAGTCTAAAGTAGTCTAAATATATCTTGCCAGCTTACGTTGTTTTGAAAACACTAACATCTTAGTAGTACTGTTCGCGGACAATAAACAAGTCTAAATGCATAAAATGGTATTTGTGTGAAGTAAACTGTGTGAACGGATGTTTGGAGTCCTGTTGTCATGACAACTGTTGGAGAGGATGACGTAGTGGAAAAAAAAGAGGAGGCGCAAGTCGGCATTGTTGCACTTGTTGTAAGATGTAGACGTCTGTATGGACCTTATTTTGTTTTTAAAAAAGCCAAATGAATTATTGCTTATACATTGTTTTGTAGTTTTGATCATTTATTTTGTAATATGAGCTTTCCATTTGAGGCATTTCTGATGTGACACAGAATGTTTATTTTATTGTTTTTTTGTTTGTTTGTTTATTTTGCTCCCTTCATTTACTTAATTTTGTGAAATTATTATGTCTATTCCATAACCATTCATTCGTTATCATTTAAAAATCGAACCGGTATATATAGGGCCAATGCCGTTCTAAAATGCCATTCACATGAATCCCTCTGCGCCTATAGCTAATTGTTGCAGAATTGAATACCGGAGGGCAGACAGGCTCATAATGAATAGGTTTCCTATTCATTATGAGTGAATAGGAATGCGTTTTTAAAACCAAAGTCTATATTTTACTCCGAAGTGCTATTCCGGTATTCTATCTTCTGTGAGACGTGATCGAGCGCACGGACTGAGTGTGGCTGAGGGGGTGTGTCTAACTGGCAGAGAATTCAACTATGGTGACGGATGGGCTCATGAATATTAATTAGAAACGTACCCTTAGTCCAACTGGCTGAAATGTAGACGTTGGTAATGAGTGACAGTCAGCTGGCGAATTAACTAAGCTTACTTTGGCTTATGAATATTAATTACGTTTCTTGACGGCTCGATTGTTGAAGGTTAACAAGAAACGGAGGTTTGACCTAATTAATATTCATAACCCTAATGCTTTGCCATAGTAGGATTCAGCCAGCAGCAGCATCTCGGGAAAGACTGGTTCAGATATCCGCAGTACCGCGAACGATCGTAGCTTCCAGTAACCTATAATGCGGACGGACACTTAATATCAGACCTCGACTGAAACATTTTCAAAGGATTTTGCAGACTCTTCTATGGAAGCTGAGGCTGTGGTAATGCTGCCTCCCAAGAACTGCATCCCTAGAAACTACAGTTGTATTGCTGGGCTGTTCGGAAGCTTGTCAGCATCAGAGCAAAAGCTGGAGGACGGAGAAGAAGACATGGAGGAAGAGGAGAACAGGAATGGAGACTGTGAACTATTAGAAATCAGCGTAGTAAATGAAAAGCCGAGAGGAAGAGAGTCCTCCCTGAAGCCCCCGCAAAGCCCGACCCTGCGCCGAAGGTGCAAGTCTCTCCCCACACCGGCTGAAAGAGCCAAATTAGAGATCGCACGAGTCCGGAGCCCAAGCAGTCAAAAAAAGGTACGATTCGCTGACTCTCTGGGACTAGACCTGATTTCTATCAAACACTTTGATGACACGGATATGCCTGAGGTACCAGAGCGCATTATTAACAAATTCAAAAAAGCCAGAGCTCTCCACTTGAATAACTTCGACAAGTCCAATACATCAAACCAGTCCGTGTTTATGGAGCTGCTCTTCACAAATCCAGGATCTTTGCCAGACTTCCTGGACAGAGTTATTGCATTGAAGGTTTTACTGGAGTCTGTTCAGGCTGATGAGTTCAGCCTCTCGGGGATCGTGCGCGTTTTTAACTTGGCTTTCGAGAAAAATGTTTATTTGAGGTACACCTTAAATAACTGGACGACATTTGTGGATATTCTGGCGTCTTACATCCCCCATTCTAATGACGGGCAGACGGACAAGTTCAGCTTCAAAATCATCACCCCGACCTTCATGGAGTTTGGGGGAACCCTGCAGTTTGCCATCAAGTACTGCGTCGGAGGAGGTGAATTTTGGGACAACAACAATGGGAGTAATTACAGAGTAAGACGCCACAGATTTAAAATTTCTCCTCCGAGGGAATGGGAAAATGGTTGGATCCATTTTATTTAGTGCGCGATTCAGCCGTTCCGCTATGACGAAGCTTGGCTCAGGAATATTAATTATATGACTTGCCTCCCATTGGCGAATTGGCTAAGTAATAATCATGAGCCAAACCTTCGCCATACTGGGATTAGTAATCTCTCCAGTAGTGTACATTGAGGGAACTACTGACCTTCCATGAAAAACGTATGTAGCATATTACCACATATTCGTAAACTGAACACCATTGTGCGTTATTTGTCTTTGCTTTTTGTCGTAGCTTAATCGATGTCAAGTAGAGAGGGAAAATAAATTAATGTCAGATAGCTAACTACTAATTGACGAATGTAACATTAGGCATATTTCCATCAGTGTAAAACTGATTGTTTAGCTGCAGTACATAGATGGTCATGGAGACAAGACCCCGTCCTGCGTAGAGCAGGACCATTTAAATGAACCCAGTATACATTTAGCTTCAATGCATGTGCTTTAATAGGATATTGTGTAATAATTACATAATCCCCAGTGCACCTGTTATTCTTCAGTTCAAGTGAAATCATGGTGCTTCAGCATCACTGTGCTTGTTTCACATCAAATCGCAGCTAAGGGTTAAGGTCAGGCTATATCTGAGGGAAATTCTGACATAATAAATCAAACCTTTTTAGAAGATATTTGCTGTAGCAACCCATGTGCAGCAGTTAGGCCTAACTGGTAACTGCTAAAAACAATTTCTCATCCTCAGGAAACAAACAGGCTGTTGATTTTGTATTAAAGTCAGCATGCAATCAAAATGTACCCTATTTAGTTCCCCAAAAATGGAAATTCTCTCACCATTTAGCTACTCACCCTCATGCTACCCCATATGTATTTCTTTATTTAGATGAACACAAAAAATATTTTTATAAAAATATTCCATCTCTGAGTGTCTTGGGTGTCCGAATGTTGACACTTTGAAAGCACACACAGATATCGGGATAATAGCTTAAATATGACACCAGTGTATGAATCAATGTCTTCTGAAGCAAAACAATAGGTTTAAGAAAAATATATTTTTAACTTTTTAAAACTATAAACCACTGTATTTTTGGGGGTGGACTATCCCTTTAATGCACATCACTGGTCTTATTGTGAAGGAATCATCCTTGCATTATTATATCTATTTATTTATTTTACATTGTAATCTTTAAATCATAGCTTGCTCTTCCTGTGATATGATTTATTCTTTTTTTAATCAGATGTGAACATAATGAAGACATTTTTTTTTTTTTTTTTTGGAACAAAACCAAATGAGTATAGGTATTTTCAGGGATAGTTAACATTTATAAAGCCCAGACCTTAATAAAATGAGCTGTTACACTGAAGTTATAAGCTTTCATGCTGAAACAGTAGAAAGTGTTTAATATACCTCACATTGTGTAAGTCTTGTCTGAGCTTATTTTTTAGTTATTTAACATGGGTAAAGTATCAGTGAAGTATTTCAAGCCATATTTGAAGAACGAAAATTTTGTCATCCAATAGATTTTGTCACCTGTAGGTATAGGCTTGTGAATTACTGCAGGTAGATTAAATGACTTCCTGATCCTGCTGTACTCTGCTACAGTTGATGGTCGAACATAGAAAGTTATGTCACTCGAAGCACCGTATTTCATTAGTGCCCTACAAAGTGGCACCGCGTTGCGACCGCAAAGGACACTTTCACGATCAAAGGGGCAGGGGCTCCAGCCCAAACATCCCCCGCCCTGTGCACGCCACTGGCCCTATATAAACTTTTTGACATCAGTCAAAAATGGTTAAGCACTTTTCTTTATGGCTTTTTGGGTCTTCAGCAGCACTTTGAGAAGTTTATTACTGAATGACAATTGATTGTAAAGCTGAACCTTTTACAAAGTATGAATAGAGCATCTGCCCGAAAAGTTATACAGTGCATTCAGAAAGGATTCAAAACTCTTAATTTTTGTGGACTCATGCTAAAATAAATAATTTCAGAGATGATCCAGAGAAATAAGAAGCACCTTAACAAAATGTGTCATAGCAAAGGGTTTAAATACATATGCCAATGCGATAATTAAGCTTTTGTCCTTTTTAATAAATCTACTGTTATAACAAATGAGTTTTTTTGGTTTTGGGTATGGAGTGCAAATTAATGTGAAAAAAAAAAAAATATTTTGAAGCATTTTAGCATAAGACTACAAGTTAAAGGATTAGTTCACTTTAAAATGAAAATTACCCCAAGCTTTACTCACCCTCAAGCCATCCATAAGTGTATATGACTTTCTTCTTTCTGATGAACACAATCAGAGTTTTAAAATATCTAGCTTCCACCAGACCGCACTCCTTATTCAACTTAAACCGGGGACACACTTAATGACTAGCTAAAACATTCTAAGACTGAGCTTAACACACAAAGACTGTTTCCTTCGACTGAAGCAGATTTAAATTCACAAGGAATTTAAACACGACTGTAAACACCAACTGAACGCAACTGGCTTTGACTCTGCACATTTGGGCATGATCACTCATATCAAATTACACTCATAATCGGCCTTACAATCATTAAGTGTGTCCCCGGTTTTAGGAAGAATGTGTAACGCCTCTCGCAGTTCAAAATGCTTACACTACATCCTACGCCTTCCATATTCAACTTGAATATGTTTAATACAGAAGGCGGTCTGGCGGAAGCTAGATATTTTAGTTAGATATTTTACTTACTATTTTACTAGCAGAAGCTAGATATTTTACTACACATTGCTTTGCTTCAGACGGCCTTTATTAACCCCCCAGAGCCGTGTGGAGTACGTTTATGATGAATGAATGCACTTTCTTGAGCTTGCTTCACACTTGTTGGTCCCATTCACTGCCATTATCAAGCTTGGATGCGTCAGGATATTTATTAAATATAACTTGAAGGTGAGTAAAGCTTGGGGTAATTTTCATTTTAAAGTGAATTAATCCTTTAACTAAATGTGAAAAAAATACTGAATACTTTCTAAATGCATATGTTTATTGGGTGAATGACTACTGCACAGATGAAAAATATAGTTTTGTTTAACATTCAGACATCCATTCTTTGTTTTCTTCATTACTGGGTTTATTCTTCTTCAGTCACTTTTAAAGTAGGGCTTTGGGATAGTTTGAAGGCAAGTTGAAGGAACAGGCTTGCTATTTTAAGTTATTGTTTAACTGTAATTATTTATTGTTTAAAGGTAACTTGATCCCTGTGGAAGAAAAAAACCTGAAATGCCCTTGTTGTTTCACAAATTACATTCTGTTTGTTTTAACCTATGCAATACCTGTCCTTTATGTTTGTGTTTTGCTATTGTATCAGTGTGTCATGTTGTTAAACATTGTTTTACTTTTGAATAGTAATATTGTATGTCTATGCTTGCATGTACAGAAATTGCAAGGTATCAAACGCATTGTTCTTTCAGCTGTACCCACTGTGTTGAGTTGATGTGGGAAACTCACACACCTCAGTTCTCTGTGTTTGCTAATAAAATGCTGTTGTGGTAAAGTGTGGTCATTTAAAGTAACATAAACCCCTACTTAGAACTTAGTTAGCATCACTTACAAAACATTCATTGCATCATTCACTTGGACTAACAGGGCTCTGTCTTCTAATTTTACTAAAGATAAAATAATAAATTACAATTTTAAGAGTTTTGGCAATAGAATAAAATCTTTAGCTTTCCATGCTGGGCTGGGTGGCCATGGTAACATTTCACAAATCTGAGGTAGAACATTCAAAACATTTTTACACTACACTTTTTCAGTATTTTTTCCTTAAAAACTTAATAGAAAAATTAATTTCTGCATGTTCTAACGGGTGATATTGTTTCAAATCACGAAACAGGTTTGTGTTGCCTGACTTTGACGGCATGTAGGCTATCTTTGGCACAGTTTGCAGTGCAGGCTGCAATATTAATAATGTTACATGTTTTGTCTCTTAGAAATGCACATTTGATAGTAGCTTGAGCTGACAGTAGCAATAGCTTGAGTTGGGATGCAGAGGTAAATTTAACAAAAATCGTAACATCTTAAAAAATTGTAATATCCTAATTTTTTACATCAGGTATTAAAAATCTAATTATGTATGTATCCACCCCTCATTGTGTGTGCATGTTATGTCAGTAAAAAAAAATTCAGATTTAGCATTTTCCTTCAGGTCAGTCCTATGTTCATAATAAAAAAATCTGTTTAAATATCTTGTCCTTTTAACAGTTAAGGGGTTTTCCCTTGACTGACAGCACTATTCAAAGCATTTGTCAGTTGCATCTTGTTCCATGTTCACAACAATTCAGTCTTTTCAACATAAAAGTCTTCGCTACTGAGTGATTCAATCATAAATAGCATTATTCCGTTGCGGTTCACGGTCAGGGACTATTTTTTTCTGGCGGAAGAAAGGCTTTTAGTGATTTTACTTCATGAAAGTTGCATCAATACATATTTTTTTGGCTTTAACATTTGTATTGTGTGGTAACCATTTTATAAAAGCAATAAGGTACTCGAGGCTAGTGCTGTATCGTGAATAAGTCACGGCTGAAGGGGTTGCAGGCGTTGCTTAACAACGCCCTTCAGCCGTGACTTATTCACGATACAGCACAGCCTCTCGCACCTTATTGCTTACTTATAAAAAGGTTTCTGCTATTATTACAAGCCAAAGAACCTTAATCTGTAACCCTGCTGGTACTTGATTTTTCTTAAAAGTGTAGTCTTTTTACCCAATCACAGAAGAGGGGCACCACCTTACCAATAATGTCTTTAGGAGAATGAAGTCAGATAAAACGGAATTTAATATTGTATATCCATTTGCTAAGATCTAATTAAAATTGCACCCAGTAGAATAAACTTAACCTTAGCCATTACAGCTACAAGTCATTCCAGTTTTGTCAGTCGCAATGATGAGGACTGTTATAGGTACTTTATTGTATACAGTGTGAATTTGATGTATATACCTGCATTAATACATTAAACTATTTCTTTGCAGTGTTAGGACCTGCAGATATTACAACTCTCTATTTAGATAAATAGAGGTGATGAGGAACCAGATGGTTCCTCTGGTTGAGCTCCAGAGATCACATTTCGAGATGTGAGAAACTTGCAGAAAGACAACCATCCCTGTAACCAGCCATCCCAGATCAGCCCTACACATAATTTCTGATGGTTGTACTGATATTAATGACAGGACTTAAAAAATAAATATTTCATATAATTTAATTGAAGGCCACTAAATGTTCGTCTCAAATCTTTATTTCTATTTTTAATGGCAGAAATCTTACTGCTCATGTACAGGAAAGAAAAAAAATGTGTGCATATAAGAGTAAACCAGACAACATGGAAGGTCTCAGTAGTTTAATTCAACAAAAATTCACTCTTTTTCTTATATCACTCCATTTATACATAGTATTGCACAACAGGGTAGTGTGACTGCTTTGCCAAAAAATATTACATTGTGGCTCTAAGAAAACAAATCAGAGAGTTTTATACTACAAGTAAATTTCACATAAATAATCAACCCTCAAAGGAAACTGTTTTTAATTCCAGTGTTTCTGCATTGCAATATTCTGATTCATAGTAAAACATGTATGTAAAGCTTCTCACAATGCAAGTTTCCTTGCTTATAATGGCTGCTAAAAGTTATGCACATTTAGCATACCACTAAAACATTAACTCAACATTCTGTCTGCACACATACAACATTAAATAAATTAGAATGGGTAAAACATAATTGCTAAACTAAATTTAAGAATTCAGTGCATAGCTATAACAGATAATCAGATAAACGTCTAATGTCCATCCGTGTACCTGCCAATGTACATGAGGTCTCTCCATTATAAATGCTGGTGTTAAAGTTTATTATGTAACCAGTAAGTTTCAGTTCAAGGTTGATGAAAACCACACTTTAACCATTCTGCTTTACACCATTTGAGTGAGCAACTACAGATACATTCATACACTGTTTATTTGATGCATAACAGAAAGTGGAATAGTTTGGATTGTGGGTCTTCTCTTACTCTGCTCACAACAATTTGTGCAGATGTGATTTTGATGACAATCTCTAGAGAGACCAACTGAGGCACACAAAAACCAGCACATGAAGCATAAGAAGGTAGCCAATAAATATGTAGCGTGACTTTGCCCTGGATGTCAGTAGTTTAGAACAGCAGTATATGCTCCTTCCTTTGAGCCAACGCTGGCACAGGTGAACCCCACTCTTCATCTACAAAACACCAGATTGCAAAGCACAGCTCAAGATTTAGGCACACTCAAAACTGATAATGAGCATTACTACAGCATGAAAGTTCACTTTAAATGTGCAGATTTAGATTCAGGAAGTACAGTTACAAATAGTTTATGAACGCTCTGGAATTTAGTGGATTTCTGCATTGATTACTCATAATATGTAGACAAACACTTTGACTACACTAATGGTACAAAACCAAGGGGAAACAATATAGCCGCAGGCAGCAATTACGGGGCCAAGCACAAAGAAGGCACAACAGGTCATGCCAACATGGCTCGGAGCATCAGACCAACTGCAACAGTGAGCAATTAAGATCAGTTTATGAAAAATCATAAATACAGTTAATAATAATGATATCACTTTTGATCAATAGGTAGCGTGTGACCAAATTAATGTGGTACGGTCAGAGTGAGGTGACAATTGCACTCGCAAAGTTTGGTGTCATATGTCAAAGCATTGCAGAGATACAGCCTCAAGAGCCATTTTGGCATCAAGCCTCTAATTTGTTGCTGTGGTATACGAAAACGGTTTGACGAATCAACTTGAATTCCATAAATTTTTGTCGACATGGTCTGAAGATGATATGATTCGATTTTGGTGAAAATCAGGCTAACGTCTAGGGGGAGTTCGAAAAAGTAGGTTTTTAAAGAAAAACAAAATGGCGGACAGAAAGTTCGGCTGACTATGGCAAAATTGGTATCTATGTGCTCAGCCTGACCCAAGGAATCTACTAAGACCAGTTTCATTACAATAGGTTAATATAATCAAATGTTATTATTAGCATTTTTGTAAATTTCATTATAACTTTTGACCACGAGGAGGCGCTGCCCCAAAACTTTTTGAGTACTGAAGACACATACTGAGTTTCATAATGATACACTAATGTGTTCATAAAATACAGCATTTAAGCACAAAATTCAAAGTGGCCGATATGGGAAAATTGGATACCATTCGACTCCGCATGTAGGTGGCGCTGCACTGAAACGCTGCTTGTTGCCTTAGGTCATGCTTGAGATGACGTAGTAAGTTTGGTCTGAATATAATAAAGCGCTGCAGAGATACAGCCTTATGTCTATTTTTGCAAGCACTACGTAAAATTAGTTTGCGAGTTTTTAGAAAATGGTTTGAGAAATCGACTTAACATAACTTTTTTTCGGCATGGTCTGAAGATGATGTGGTTCAAATTTCGTGAAAATCAGAGCAACGGCCTAGGAAGAGTTCTAAAAAGTTTTTCTGAAAATTCAAAATGGCAGACATCAACATTGAATAACAACACTATTGTCTTCTGCAGAGCTGCTTATAGCTGAACTGAACTCATTTCATGATTGATAAACTTTACAAAATTATTGAACTGGATTGAATCAACACTGAACTGACTTGAGCTAAATAATGACACTATTGTTTTTTTTGTGTAGCTGCCATACAGCAGAATTTGAATTTGCCTCATATTTGATGAAGTTTGCATCACTGATCATTACACTGTGAAGCTGCTATACAATATGATCTGCACTGTATAAAGAACTATATAAATAAAGGTGACTTGACTGTTATTCCGTACCTTAGGCATGAACGTGTTCCGGCTTGGGCGTAGAATAAGCTCTTCATACTGTTCCTCCTCCAGCTGGATACTAAAGTCCCTTTGAGAATGCCATGATTGTTTTGACTCCATGCTGAAATAAACACAAAAAACACAAGCAAAGCTAAGCTACCTATAAAATAGATACAACTGCTTTCATGTAGGTTTGGAGTTGACAAATCCAGATAAATCCAACCTGGTTTAGATCAGGATCAACTGTTGCACAATGCTTGGTATAAACTTTCTGTCAATTCAGGTTTAATCCAGAGTTTGCAAAGCGTGCGCACCTAAAAGTGTGACACGTGCGGCAAACAGCCAATCGTGCAATTCATGTCTCTTCCGAAGATTAAGAGATTGTTATGAAAAATATGAAATTAAACGCATTTACAGAGCAGTTGTTCAATGTTTAAATCTGGTAGGCCTCTATTGAGCTGCTCCAGCATGCTATGCTTCTTGTGTTGATTCATCCAAGACTGAGTTGGATGCTCCAAGGCCCTGCTCTCTGTTTAAGGTGAGAGGAGATGGTAAGCATTCCCCAGTATGTTATCCCATTGAAAATCAAGGAAACAAGAGATGCCCCTGTTCTAGCCATCTAACCAAGCTTGAGTACAATGAAGCAAAAGGCAAAGGACCGGCATAGTGCCAAAGTTTACGGTGAAGCAGTTAATGAACTAGTAAAATCAGGAGCAGTCAAGAAGCTCAGCCCAGATGAGAAGTTTTAGCACTGAAGAGCTACACTACCACTTTCAATAAATTCTTCTTCCCATAAGCATTTTGGTCTTAACAGTCATTGCAGATTGTTCTCTTATTATAATATCAGGGCTGCAATGACTGACTGTTAAGTAAAATAGATTAAAACTGACAATCAAAAACGTCTTCAAATTTCAATATTGATTAGTCAGGGAAACATATGGCACAGTGAGACACATGGGAAAGATATGGCTCAAGTCACACACCCACTGGACAAGAATCAGCTGAAACCACTAAAGAAAACAGACTGCGACCTTCTTGGCCAAGCTATTCACTACTGCACAGGCCACATTTTTAACCTAACAGTTAAAGTGTCTCGGTGGCAAACAACATCTATGTTTACTGAATTTGTGCCCTGCATTTGGATATAATATTAAGAAGATCATAAGCATATTGGGGTAACATTTTGCAGATGTTCTTATCTGTTAATGTAAAGAAATTAAAGTCAAGTGAATATTTCCACATGCATCAAAGGCCAAAAAACACTTATTATTAGAGATGCACTGATGTATCGGCCAACAATACATTGATTGTTTAAAAACAGCCGATGATCAGGGCCGATTATATCCTGTCAATCAAAAGGGTGCGGAAAAACGTGTTCAGACTGCAACTCATACATATTGTGTGTGAAGAAAATAACTCGTGTTGAATTTTAACGCATTAACAGTTTAAAAATAGTGACGTTAAAGCAGGCTCTTTTTGACCCTATGACCCGTAGTTCAAACCAGGGTTGCCAGGTCTGCGCTTTTATTTTTATTTTTTGCTACATCAAATATTATTTGTGGCGCCTCCCATTCAATAATCGTAAAATGCTTTGTGCTCTGTTACTTCTGGTAAGAATAAATGTTTCTGTTTCCAAATTCTGTCCATTTTATCATGAAATTCAAACAATAAATGGCGTTTTGACTCTCTTAAATGTGATGTGTCAGATCACTGTAATGCCTCAGCTCAGGCGCCAACGCGGAGCGCGAGTCTTTTCTTCCTATTCAATACAAGTTATATCTCAAAAAACATGCATGAACATCAGAGGTAACCTAGTACAACTTACCAGAATGTATCACGTCTCACGTAATCACTTTATTTGTGCTTCAACCGCGAAAAGACGTCAATAAAACAGCTTGTGAACAATATGTCACATCATGTCAAATTTTCCCTTATGAATGTTTTCCAATGTTCACAGTTCCTTAGCTATCCATATATATAAAAAAAAACACTAGAGAGGAGCTTATTTACTGTTAATTATGTCTGTGTAAATTTGCCATGAAGACAACAAGTGCTTATGAAAACTACCTTATGTGATACTAAGTTTTATACAAACATTTCAGTTTTTATTTAAGTGTAATTATTATGAAATAATATCTGAAAATAAACAGCAGCTGAATATAAAACTTCTGTTGTTAATTGTAACCTCTAATATTGTAGTGTACCAAATGAGAGGGATTTTTTTTCCTTAAGAAAAACCAAACTATCGGTATCGGCCGATATCATTCTGAATAATCAGCTATCGGTATCGGCAGAGAAATGTATTATCGGTGCACCTCTACTTATTATTGTTATTATTATATACCAAAAGATATAAATCAGTACTACTCATACTTGTTTTCTTAAAGTAGTATTGTGAAGAGGCATTATGATGTAAATTTTACACTACACCTCCACAAAGTAATTCAAATGCATGGAGTTTGTTATTCTCAAAACTGTTTCAGTGTCAAACACATTTAAAATAACGAGTTTTCTCTTGTACCTCACAACTCTCTGTTCGGTCAACTGCATGGCTTCCTCTGCGGCCTCTCTCCTTGATCTCTCCTCTTCTAATCTAGAGTTTAACTGAGACAGATGAAGCTCTGCCTCAGCTAGCCTGTACAAAATATTTAAAGAAATATCACAAAAAAAAAATCTAACAGCATGAGCCATCTCTAAACTTTGTCTGTCTCAAACAAACCTCATCCTGAGGTCTCCGCTGTCTGATCCATCTGGGTTGAAATTGGCGCGGATTGGTTCCTGAGGGGCTCCTGGTGGAACTTCTGCATAGACTGAACCCTGGTGAGAAATTAACAGAAATTACACCTTTAAAAGACTTAATTCCCATTTTATTTTAAAGCCATATTGTATCTATTCCACTTACTGGAGTGGACATGAACAATTCTGAATTTTATAGTAATTTGTTTTCATCATTAAAACTTTTACATATCTTGTACAATTTTCATCAAAATAGACTTGGATGATTGCTTGACCATTGAAAAGTTACAATGATGTCTACCCAATACAAGACGTGCGACTATATCTCTGCAACGCGAAGGTCTATCAGAGTGAAAATTGGTAGGCGTCATAAGCACCATAACCTGAGTACACATGTCAAGTTTGGTGACAGTGAAAAATAATTTTCTACAGATACAAAAAACAAACTGTTATGTCCCAGTGAGTGCTGGGCCTGTGTTTTTTCTTCTGTTTTGTTTTGTTTGCAGGTATGATGTTTAGTAGGGGGATTTTTTGCACACTAACAAATGCTTTCATCATAACTAACAGAGCAAACACAATGTAAATAAGAGATTTGTTTATTATAATGTGAGTTTTTCCTCACTCAGTGTTAAACTTGCACTGTTTGATTGACAGCTTCTCCAGCGATTGTAAAGGGAGTATTCTTTGATCGCTTTCTATATATAATTTATTCACATTTTAAATAACAGATTATTTTCACAGATTTTTCATCTAGGAGAAACAATGTGAAGTTGACTGTTTAGTCATACCGTAAAAGTCTGTTTGCAAAGCCTGCGTCGAAATTGTGACTGATTTCGAAAGAATCCACAGTGAAATGTATCAAATACAAATTAATAATGCTCAACTGAGACATTCACATTTTTGAAAATAAACACATTCCTAGCATTAGGATCCTTTGGAAGTTAATGTTATTTTTAGCCCAGTGAGTGATCCTGTGCTCTTCTCTCCTAATCATCTCATTAACACAATGGTGGGCAGGGCCAAAGTTGCAATGATGAAGCAGGCGGTGATTTTCTTTTGTCGCACTACTACATAATAAAGAGGCCCATTTCCACAACGAGCCGTTATCTGGGCTTGGTTACAATTGCACCAGTGAATATGTTATTGCAAGAGGGAGGGGACATTATTTTGATTAAAGATAATGAAGGCACATACATTTTTTTTTTTTTTTTTTTTTTTTTTTTTTTTTTACAGTATTTTAGATCCACATTTACAGAAAGACATTTAGTCACCTGGGTGGGTGAATACTGGTTTTGAAGCTGTCTCTCCAGCCAATAGCAGCGATTCTGGAGCTCACTAACAGTCTGCTGTGTATCTCTGAGGATCTTGGAAACTGTGCTCAACTGGGTGGACACCTCTTCCTTTTCCTCAATTGCCTGTTGCAACTAGTACATATACAAGGACACATGCACAGATATTAAGAAAACAATTCATGTTGGCAGTAAATATAAGATGTTATTTTGTTTTTCAGGTGGAAGATTTGGATCCATACCTTGATATTGAGATGTTGGAGGCCAGATTCTCTTTTCTGGATCTCTAGCTGATAGTGCTGCAGATGGCTTTGCAACTGGACCCAGTGTTCTGGAGACCCATCTTTACCCCGCAAAGCCATGGACTCCTGGAGATATATAAACAAATTTAACTTTTGTGCTGGGACCAAATTAGCCAGAACCTCCCTGAAAAAAACATTGCTGCACCCTAATTCACGACTTAAACTATGCCCTAAAAGTATGTACTCTTTTTGTGAAGGAAAAGTACATACTTTTGAGTGTGTTGAAGAGTAGGTAAGTTTTGGGAAATACTACCCCATCATAATTGCATCTTTAACGGATCGCTTTGTTGCATAGTTATGTGCATCCTGTCACCATAAACTTGCTTATGAATCATTCTGTCATAGTTAACATCCTCGTATACAATTTCCATCAGGTTAGATATTGATTAATCACTTAAACACTTTTATCTAAACCTCTCTACTTAAGTTGTTTGAAATTTCCTTTCTGTAACCTGAACACTTGGCAATACCCTTTCTAGAATCTCTCTGATTTTAAAAGCATTTAGTTCCTTGTTCTGTAACTTTTTCCTGAGCTGGACAAAATATAGGATTTCCTACATTAAAGTCTGAATTTCCCAGTTTGTGTTATTAATATCTATATGTTGCCTATAAAGAGTATTCTTAGCTTGTGTTTGTCAAGAACAGTAAATCAAACATTTTCAGACTCTAGAAATGTAACTCTTCTTATTTTTGAATTGCAATTCAATAGGCATTTAGTACTAACCAGGGTGTGGAGTTTCTCTCCCTCCACTGCCTTAACTTCCTCCAATTCGTTCATAGTGCTGGATTGCCACTTTTGTTGTTGTACCTGGTCCTGAATTCTCTGAATCTGAGAACTAGAATTTCTGCAGATCTCTTCCTTTTCCAGGACCAATTTACAGACCTCTTCTTCCTTTAATGATTTTTCATTGATAACTTTAAGCAACTCTTGTTTGGTCAAATCATATTCCTCTTGAAGTTTCTTGTATAGTTCATCCAGTTTCTGCATTTGTGACTGAGCAGCAAATGTGATTAGTTCCTTCTCAGCTTGTTTTTCTCGGAGTTGTGTGATCTCTGAGGTTAACTGCTCTATTTTAAAGTTCAGTTGTGAAATGGTGTTTTCTAGTTCTGATGCACTACCTTGCAAGCACAGATACTTTTCTTTCTCCTGCGTCAATAAAGAATCCTTTTCATTAATGATGCTGATGAGATGGTTATTCTTCTCTTGTAAGCTCTGCATTTCTCCCTGAAATTTAGCAATTACGCCCATTTCTAATTTCAGTCTGGCTTCACATGCCTCCGATTGTGCCAATAACGTTGTCTTAACCTGAGAAAACTCTTTATCTTTATTTAACAGCAGAACATCTTTGTCTTGCAAAGCTGTCTGCAAATTCTGAGTCTCTTCATGTAGCTCAGAGATCACAGTTAGTTTCTGAGTGATTTGGTCCTCACTTTCCAACAGTTTGACCTGCATCTTATTCACATACGTCTCCTGTGTTCTGAAAACTTCCTCTTTCTCTTGCAGAGTGAGTTGTAAAGCTTCAAGTTGAGAGTGCTTCGATTTTAACTGTTCTGCCAAAGATGCCAGTTCGACTCTTTTGCTAGCCAATTCATTTTGTAGAGAAGTGATCATCTCTTGTTGTCTAAATATTTCTTCCATTGAATTCTTCAGTTCAGATTTAATTATAATATTTTGGTCATTCATTGCCTGAACACTATCCTGATATTCTACAACCTCCATTTGTTTCTGTCTCAACTCCTCCTTTAGGATTACATTTTCTGTTAAACGCCTCTCTAAAGTGTCTTTTAAATTTGCATGATCAGATTCAAGCTTCACAATATTTGTATTCATAATACCAAGCTGACTAGTTAGTGAAAGCAGTGACTCATTTCTTTTGTACAATTCCTCTGAGTGATTGTGGCATTCAAGATTTTTCTCTCTTAAAGTGCTTTCTTTCACTTCCAAGTCCACTTTCAGAGAGCTTATCTCTTGCTGAAGGGTAAAAACAAGTTCTCTTTCATGACTAAGTTCCTTTTGTAGCAAAAAACATGTATTTGATTCTTTCTGCAGCAACGTGACTTTCTCTGTCAGGCCTGATTTATGTTCATTAGCTTGTTGTTGAAGAATGGATAGACTATTTTGTAATTCCTTGAGTTGGTGCTGATAAGCTTCCATTTGCGTACTTTGGTCTGTCAGGATCTTTTCTTTTTCAAGGACAATATGGTTGTATTGAATGACTTGAGAAGTGGAGGATTCAAGTTCTCTCCTAAGATGATTTACTTCCTCTTTGGTCTCCCTGAGACATTGTGAGAGGGCTGCACATTCTGAAGACTTTTTCTGTAGGGTCTCAGCTCCAGACTGCTGTTGCTGTTGAATAACTTTGTATTCCTCCACTTGCAAAAGCAAATCTTCCTTTTGCTTAAGTAAACCTTCTATGATTTCATGGTTTTCCACATCTTGCGTTTCAAAAATCAAGATTTTGTTTTGTAAAGTCTCTCTCTCCTTGGTTGTTTCTGTGAGTGACTTCATCTGTTCATTCGTTTGTTTCTGAAGGTACTTGTTCTGTTCATCAAGACTGATGATTTTAGATGCAAGCTCTTCATTTTCTTTGAGAGTTAATGCGACCTTGCTATTCATTTCAGACACAACCTGTGTCAGTGTAAGCACTTCCTTTTGTTTCTCTTCAAACATTTCTTGTAATTGTTGATTTTGGCTACTCAATGTCTCACGGAGCCTAACAACGGCATCTTTTTCTAACAAAATCTCAGCCATTGATTGCTTGTTTTGTTCAAGTTCTTTTCTCAATTCAGTTCCTCTGAGAGCTAGCTCTTCCTTATCCCTCTGCAAGCCTTCTATTGATTTAACACTTTCTAACAACTGCAGTTCAACTTCAGATATTTTGCTTACCAATCTTTTCTTTTCTTCTGAAACATCAGAAAGAGACTGGACACTAGTCTCAATTTCCCTCTTTAATTGATAATTGTCATTAGTGAGACTTTTGACTTGTACAAGCAACTTGGAATTATGATCGTGCACAGCTTGTATTTCCTCCTTAGCATTATCCAGAAGCTGCTTTTGTCTTGCAAGCTCCCCCAAATTCTGCTCAAGTGATTCTTGAAGTTTCTTGTTGTTATCGTTCACAGATTCAAAACTCTCAATTTTACCAGACAAATCTTTCTCAAGGTTTTCTTTGGCTTCATCTCGAAACTTGAGTTCTTTGTTAAATCTAGCCCTCTCAGCAACTGTCTCCTCTTGAACAGCCTTCAGCTTCTGCTCTAATAAGGATATTATCTTTGACTTGTCTAGGACATCTTGCTTAAGCTGCTCTTGACATTCAACCTGCTCCTCAAGCTTTCTAGAGAACATCAGAAGCTCACTTTTATGTTTGCTGATTTCACCAAGCAACTTATTACGTTCCTCTTTGAGGAATTCTTTTTCATGCACTTGTTCTCTATCCAATAGGTCACCTTTGAGATTCACATTCAGCTTCTGTATTTCCATGCGGAGATCCTGAATTGTTTTCTTATCCTCCTCTGTTTGCTTTGTGAAGTCTTTAATTTCACTACTCTTTGACTCGCCTTCTTTTTTCGCTACCTTTAGGTCACTTTCAGTTCTCTTCAATTGTTCAATGAGCTCAGGTATTAACACATTAAAGAACTGTTGGTCAGAAAGCTGTGGGTCTCTAAAGATGTGAACATCCTGTTCGACTTTAGTCAGCACTTCCTCTTTGAGCTTCATTTCCTGTTTTAATTCATGGATTTGCTCTGAATATTCTGCTGTGCTGGATGATAGAGCCAGTATTTCTTTGTCCTTATCAGTGATGACATCTTGAAGTCTATCAATTTCTCGCTCACAGCTCTGCAAGTCATGAACCAGCTGTGCTCTTTCTTCCAGATGAGCTGTGTTCAGTCTGTCAAGATCATCGTTCGTTTGAACCAGATCACTCTGTAATGATTCTATTGTTGCCTCTTGTTTCTGCATCTGAAATAAGAAAATAAAATGTAGTGAAATTAATGAACTTTGAATGAAAATATGGTTGTATATATTTTGTCAAAATATAATTGTCAAAGTTGCACAAAAAAAACAAAACATTTAAGACATGAGAGCCAGTGAACAATCATGTCTGTAAGATGTTACCTTGTCTTTCAGCACACCAAGTTTAAGTGTCAGCTCTGCAACAGTTGCTTTCATCTCAGAGTTTTCCTTCTCAAAGGTGCTGCATGTTTTTTTAACTTCAGCCAGCTGCATAACAAGGTAGTCTCAATTACTCAGATGTGGTTTAATGGTTTTCAGATGTGGTTTTATATGTCATATCTTCAATGTGTGACACTTGATTTTCATGCTTGGGTCAGTACTGTTTAAAAAAAGTGTGTTTAAAAAACTAAAATGGGTGCTGAATGCAAAAATGTCTTTAAAAGCTCTACAATGCTTGTAAAATCACATACCTATGCTAATATAGTTAGTAAATTATTTATATTCTGCCTGAGTGGTGAAGAAGAGCTGTTTTTCTATTTTATTTTTATTATATTAGATTGCATATTTATTAGATTTCAATTATTGCAAACATTTATTGTCAACTTGAAATATGTGATCAACTGCTGAAATGTCGCATATGTCATCAATGAGTCCCCAAAATAGATAATGTCATCTTGTTAAATATACACACATTATTACAAAACCGTTCACATTTACCCACATTGTGTTCAGTTTGAAGCAGTTTATCAGCTGTGTCTTGGTGTTGTTTTTCTTTTGCCTCTAATGCCTCCCTCAGACTGTCAATACATTCCAGTTTCTCTGAGGTTCTGGCAAGCGTGTGCTCCTTTTCCATGAGCGAGGACTCCAGACACTCCTGTGTGCTGCTCAGTCTGAGTCAACAGATGTGTTAAATTATTTTTATGGCTTTTAAACACAACATTTGTGTACAAATGAGACAATAACTAAAATTATAATGTTACTAAACAGATAAGAATCTTGGAATGTTTCTGTAATCAGGCACCAGAAGCTTATTTTAAATAATTACCCTTGTAGTTGTTTGTTCAGACTGGTGATGAGCAGCTGATGCTTTTCTGCATCTTTAATCTGTTGACTGCGAAGGCTGGCGACCTGTGCCTGCAGGCGCTCAGACTCATTCTAACAGATAAGAAGACAACAGATCATTAAAAATACAAGCAAAACAGCAAAAATGCACCCCACTGCAAAACTGCGTGTCATGTTGGTATATAAAAATGTGGGCTTAACCTAGGGCTGCACGATAATGACAAAAATATGAATTGCTCATTGTTGCCCTTGAACATTGTTATTGCAAAAAGATCCTTGAATTGGACCAAGAGGTGAACCAAATGAAAGAGGACCCAATTCTCTTTACGTCCACACTGTCCCTGCACCTGCTCGCGCTGCTCACGTGGTCGCATGATCGTCTGCTGTAGGCTAAATAAAACGTCATATGTTTGCAATAATATGAAAAAAATATATAAAATATTTAATTTAATAATAGGAAAATAATATCCTGTTTAAAAATAGAAAGATAGACACGCCACAGCTGAAATAATTTTCCGCCTTGCATTTTATCTCAAAATGATGGATGTCTTTTTAAAAACATGGAAATTAGTGGAAATAAGTTAATGCAGCCTCTTATTTACATGAGGTAAACAAAGCTGCTTGATTTCTATTTTTAATGTAGGCCTATATGATTGTATAATATGGTTTAAAATCGTTTCAAATGTTTACATGCTTTTTTCCTCTTTCTCCTTTCGCTGAGCTGGAGTGGTGATGAAATATTGTTTTTGTAAATAGGTTACTTCCCAGCATTTCAGTAATAAAAGTGCATCAGTTATCATACAGTGGTCAAAAAGGATTTAAACAGTGAATTTTGAAACTCAGAGATGTGGATTCGGACTGCAATTAAATTACCACACGTCCTTGGTGTTTGTCAAAAACAGTAGGTAATTCAGCTGGGGATTTTTACACGGATGGTGGGAGAAAAACACTAACATTCGGGATTCAGACAGCAATAAAATCACTGACTAGTCCCTGTAAATGTTGAAAATACCTTACGTCCCTATGAGAAACAATTATTGTCCCAATAGGGCTTAAGCTTAACTTTTTTTGTAACGTAATTTATTATTAAATGTTTGTGATGTTTTGATAATGCTCTCTGCTGTGCACGTGGTTTTGTTTTGTTCTCTTTTCCTTGTTCCTCTTGTCCACACCTATTAGTGTGCATAGGTGCGTTGAATTAACTCGGAGGCTGCAAAAGGTGGCGATCTGGTGAAGCAGATTTAAGCTTTGAGGACGAAGATATTCTCATCTCCCACTCTGGAAGCTTAGATGAATTTGTTTGTGCATTATAACTTTTGCTTTGTATTTTCTTTAACATTTAAATTACTAGTTTGATTAACTGGTTAAAATAATAATATAATCAAATATCATCTCACATGCTTAAAATGAAACTACAAACAAGATGTTCATGCAGCCGCATCTCTCTAACAGTTTGAAAGCGGTTGGAATGACAACAGACAAGTGCATGTTGTTAATTAGTAATTTGGAGAGATCTGCCAGCAGAAGCAGTATAGCCGATTTGTTCGGAAGCATCTGATGAACAAACTAAATGGGAATGGAAAAAACAAGTGAGCCCAGAATGATTTGTGTTTACAGTGCATGTTTTAGTAAAACGTTAGCTAAAAGAAAACCTTACTTCGACCACCTCCCAACATGGTGTTGGTTTGGTTCACTTTATAAGGGCCTGAGATCGTTTAGTATTTGCGAACCATGCTCAGACCCCTAAAATGTGAAAAAGTGTGAAAACATCCTAAGACAACGACTAAATAGTCACATTGGTCCTCTTATCGGGTTGAGAAAAAAATTATATACACTGAAAGTAAGCCAAGTACGCAATCTCAAGAAAACGCAAAAAACCACAAAAACTGGCCACTACATAAATGTGCTTATTGCTGAAAAAACTCAGATGCAACTAGATTAGTCCTAAATAGAATGTTTTACATAATTACATAATCACAATTATATTTTTTGATTATTTGTGCAGCCCTAGCTTAACTCAAAATGTTAAAAATCACTACACACCCTGTGTGTGAACTGCACACCAATTTACAGTGCGAAGAGGACGGTGATAAGTACAAAGAGAAGGTTCCACGATCAGACGTGCTTTTGGAAGCTTACACAAACATAAACAAACCTGAGATGTGGACAGGGTGTCACCTTCATCTATACCAAACGTTGCCTGTGTTAGAGGAGTGTTGCATATAGTTCACTCAATATACAGGTAATTAACTGGCTATTACCAAATTATACCACAGATCATCGTATATCATAGAAAGATTCAACGAGATTTTGTCAAAAACAAATTTGGATTACTTTATTATCTGACAAGCAAAAAAAAATTCATTCAGCATTTGTTTTTAGAGGAAAAAAGCTGAAACTGACCTTTCGATAAGCCCCGACACCTTAAAAATATTAGTGACAAAACATACATGGACAACTTTTGCTGTCAACCTATTATCTTGTATGATTTTGTAGTTCTGAGTTTACCTTTTGTGTTGGGACAGTTTTAAGTGTAATTTTACAGAGATGATCCAAAAATATGGTAAATGTTGTTACTGAAACATTTATTGTATAATTTACTGTCCTAAGAAGCTAGACAGACTCTAGCCTTTTCTAAATCAAATCTTAAAATAAATCTTGAGTACATAATGTACATATGTAATGCTATGCTACATGTCAGCCCTCATTCACAAATGATTCACTTAGTGTGCCATATTTGTTTACTTGATCATATCTTCAAATTACCTCATCTTTTGATCAATTTAAGACTCAAACTCTCTTTGATACAAAAACATACCCCGTGTGAGTTCTTGTTTTTAATGTTGATATCAAGAATGCAATTTTTCCCAAATATCCACATGACTGCAAATGTGACATTGATTTGACATTGAACAGTTACTAACAAAAGGGTAATATTAAGATATGTACATTTTAAACAGTATTGTTTGCTCTATTTTGCAACGAAATAATGGTTCCAACAAACGTCACAGCAGGAATGCAAAACCAGCGGTGTTTCCTTAACGAATCTGCGGCTTTGAACAAATCGAGAGAGTCAATGATTCAATGAAAACATTCATTAATACAGGCACTTGCTTACTGAATGAATGAAGGACTCGACAGCTCACTCATTAAAACCGTGACTTACCGCCACCTACTGGCGGATGTAGTTTGATATTTAAAAGTATCACTTTAGTTTTTACCATCATTACATATTTCTCTTTTAAACATTCTATTTAAAACAAAATTTATTTTATAAAAGGTATTCATAAAGGTAAAAAAAAAAAAAAAAAAAATACACTGGAAAATCAATTTAAGGGGGCAAATATTGTCCCTTAATGGAAAAGGTGTGACTGCAGTCCCAAGTGGAAGAGAGGGGGTATGTAGAGGGATGTTAAATGCCTCAGGGGGTACGCCACTCTAAAAAGTTTGGGAACTACTGTCCTAAATTATACCTCAAACAAAATATCACCAGAGAGCACTTTGGATGCAACATCTTTGTTTGGACAACTTTGATACTGCTTTTAAATCAGATGGGACGTATCACTTCTGCACAGATTATAGGAAGTTAAATAAAGTGACTAGGCATTATTCATTTCCACTTTATTTAATGATTCCTAAGGCAATTCAATCCAAAAATTTCTCTCTGCATGATTTACAGCAGCGGTGACTGAGGGAGCGGGCTTAGCAAAAGGTCAGTTGGCAAGCAGTGTAATTGCTGAGGCTTATAACGATAGTGCCTTAATACATACAATCCAAACAGTTTCTGTGTACCTGTAGTAATTCAATGCGAGCCTGAAGTTGCAGACGGTCCTCTAGATCTTGGCATTGTTTCTCAAGGACCAAAATCTGCTCCTGCAGTTGGTTCCTCTCCAGTTCAAGCTCCTCGACAACAGACCTCAAACCATCTAAACAAGTGAAAACAAAAACAAATATATCATCCACATGTAATAATGACAAATAAAGTGAATGTATAATGGCTGCACGACTTATCGCGATTAAACCGCACATGATTTGGCAAAGGCTGTGATTATTTTATGCGCAGCTTGTCAGAGCTGTACAGCTGTGTGATCAGTAATAAATGCTTCTCCATCTGACAGCCAGAGGGTGCTTTTGCGCAGAACATCAAAATATGCCCTGAGCAGAAGAAGATAACACACGTCATATCACTGTAGCTGAATAAACAGAAGATTGAAATCCCTTTGATTAAACACACGACTGCCTTATTCTGTATAAGAAGTCACAATCTCAGAAGGATGCTCAACTGTCGTTATTAAGTCAGTTTGGAGTAAAAACATGTTATTAAATGTTGTCTTTTGTTGGACAAGATGTTAATAAATGCTTCTCATGTCTGGAAAGATGTTTGACACATTTTTCAAATGTACATTATAAGTGACTCAAACTCGCAGCGCTTTCAGATGGATTAGCATTTGGAGCCATACTTCATTGACAAGCCGCGCATAAGAAAATAAGTGAGAGAGAGCGAGAGCTCCTCCTATAGATTTATAATGTTCTCATTATAATGCTATGTTTATGGCAGATTTGTGCTATATTTTCATCTACATTATTAAGTGATTCCATAAATCATCTTTTGTTAACACATTTCATTTTATTATTATAAAATGATATTATTATTTTATTATTATGTGTCTTTCTTGAGTTGATACAACAGTATGATATTCATAATATCAGATGGTAAACCCCTGCAAATTTGCATATTTTCTAATATGATCAGCTTTGACAATCATACTTCTATTGTTAATGTGTAATATTGTTAATGTTCTATTGTTCTATTGTTAATGTTAATGTGTGTCAATGAAGCCATACTTCATTGACAAGCCGCGCATAAAAAAATAAAAATAATTATAATCGAGAGTGAGAGAGAGCGAGAGCTCCTCCTATAGATTTATAATGTTCTCATTATAATGCTATGTTTATGGCAGATTTGTGCTATATTTTCATCTACATTATTAAGCGATTCCATAAATCACCTTTTGTTAACACATTTCATTTTATTATTATAAAACGATATTATTATTTTATTATTATGTGTCTTTCTTGAGTTGATACAACAGTATGATATTCATAATATCAGATGGTAAATCCCTGCAAATTTGCATATTTTCTAAGATGATCAGCTTTGACAATCATACTTCTATTGTTAATGTGAAATTCATTAGCTGGTGCCCCAAGGTAAAAAGAGGAAGGTCATTAAACTGGTGTGTGACCAAAACAAGACCAAAAACTGCACAGAGCGAACATTTAGAACATGGACAGTGTCTAGTGAGTTTCACACCTGTATCTGCAGCACTGTGCTGTGGCCACCATCCACCCATATTCTCTCCATTCACATCGCAATCAGTGGGACCTATCGGGTCTTGCCTATTATGAAATTCCAAGTCTTCCTGTAGAAAGAAACAGTAAATACATTATATATAACTTATACATAAACATACATTTTTTATCACTTCTTTAAAATGAACAATTACATCTACATGAGTGGAGAAAAAAAATGCAAATTTAACAGCAGAGTTCATCTAATGAAAATTGAAAATTGTGCCATCATTTACTCACCCTCAAGTCCTTCCAAACCTGTATGGCTTTCTTTCATTCTTCCACATCTTCAAACTTTGAGATTCAAGATCGGTTACAAGACATTTGTAACCAAATACTGTACCTTATTCAGAAAGGAACGGGTAATTGCTTCAAAATGAATAATGAATTCTACCGAATAATAGGAATGTTTTTTGGCAGACAAATTAATAATTATAATTTGCTACATTTATATAGCACTTTACATATGGAAGGAGGACCACCACCAATGTGCAGGATCCACCTGAATTATGCGACGGCAGTCATATTGTGCCAGAACGCCCACCACGCACCAGCTTATTGGTGGAGAGGAGACGGAGTGATGAAGCCAATCAGTATATGGGGATGATTAGAAGGCCATGATGGACAGAGGCCAATGGGCAAATTTTTTATGACCACAGAGAGTCAGGACCTCGGTTTAACGTCTCATCCGAAGGTCGGTGCTTTGTGACAGTATAGTGTCCCCGTCACTACACCCGACTCACCTAGCACGATATTATACATAAACCTCAAAAATCACTACACAGTGAGTGTGTGAAGTGAATCAGTGTAAACTCTATGAATGAAATGAGATCAGCAAGTTAGAAAACCAAACAGCCGCACTGCCGTCTCTGCGCATCTATGAAATCTGAGCTGTCAAGAGTAATATCAACTAAGGTACTGAATCATACACATTTTCTACTACTTTTTTACTACTTGATAGTAAAAAATGTGTATGAATTAAGCATTTAACCTATGCATTCTTTATCAATTTGCTCAGATATGCATTTGCATGAATGATAAAATTTGTTTTAGGAATTTTCAACCACTAAATATTTCAACTTCCATGTTCTCTAATCAGCTATTTTATATAGTGTCAGTTGATCATTTCCATCAAAAAAAAAATAAAAGCCATTTTGATTTTTCCAAAAATCTAATTTTTTGAACTCCTCCCAGGTGAAACTTGGTACGCATGATCCCCGTCCCCAAACATTTGTCAAAAGAATTTTGATTTGTCAAAGAATTGCAAAGATACAAGTTAATTAATTGGTCAGGCAGTGCCCATTTTTATGAGTTGACTTATATCTGCTGAAAGCCATGTCCAATCTAAACGAAACTTGAAACACATAGATACTAGGACATGCAGGATGCACATCAATGTTGTAAAATTCCTCCAATAAGGGGCGCTACAACACTTTAACTATGGAACTGTATGATCCATGAAATTTAAAATTCTATCACACCGTGTGCAATATAATCAAAAATTTTGTTTCATCTGAATCCTTACTTAAAGCGGTTCAATAATATCCAACATTCTAATTTTATGAACTTCCGTTTAAAATCCTGCCCAACTTCTGGTTTTATCAAACTACAAATAAAAAGAATTTTGCATTTATTAACAGATACAGATATTGTCTGACGCACACCCTAGTAATAACCTTTGGCTACACTGCCAACCCTGACACAGCATATCTTTGCACACCATGTTTGAATGTAATGCAGTTAATACGAACTACTTTTATGTTGTTTTTTTTACTCTTCAGACCCTGGCAACTATATGATTATATTACTGTATATGGGGAGGAAAAAAGCAGCATTAAAGGATTAGTTCACTTTCAAATAAAATTTTCCTGATAATTTACTCACCTATGTCATCCAAGACGTTCATGTTTTTCTTTCTTCAGTCAAAAAGAAATTAAGGTTTTTGATGAAAACATTCCAGGATTATTCTCCTTATAATGGACTTCAATGGCCTCCAAACGGTCAAAATTACAGTTTCAGTGCAGCTTCAAAGGGCTTTAAACGATACCAGACGAGGAATAAGGGTCTTATCTAGCGAAACGATCAGTCATTTTCGGGAAAAATTTAAAATTCTACTTACGGAACGAATGCATTTTTTCCATAAGTAGAATAGGGAAGGCGTAGGACATACAGCGTAAGCTTTTTGAAGAATACGAAAATACGGTTTTGGCGGAAGCACTTGGAAGGCGATCGTTTGTTTATATAAAGCATATACATTGACATTTTTTTCCGAAAATGACCGATCGTTCCGCTAGATAAGACCCTTATTCCTCGTCTGGTATCGTTTAAAGCCCTTTGAAGCTGCACTGAAACTGTAATTTTGACCTTCAACCGTTTAGAGGCCATTGAAGTCCATTATAAGGAGAATAATCCTGGAATATTTTCATCAAAAACCTTCATTTCTTTTCGACTGAAGAAAGAAAGACATGAATATCTTGGATGACATGGGGGTGAGTAAATTATCAGGAAAATTTTATAGGAAAGTGAACTAATCCTTTAATATTCTTCAAATTATCTACTTTTATGTTTGATGGGGGGGGGGGGGGGGGGGGGGGGGGGGGATACAAGTTTGAAATGACATAAGGGTGAGTAAATGGTTTGAATGAATTTTTTTGCTAAACTACTTAATTCAACTTTGCAACACAGCAAAAATGTAAAGGGACTAAATACAGATAGGTGACAAATTAAAGTAAAATCTGAGGGATCCCATGGATGTGGGGGGCATTTTGCTGGCATGTTTTGGGTCCACTTGTCTCATTATATGAGTGGTTACCTTTTTGACTCAAAGGCTCCTCATTGTCCACAACAAAATTTGAAAATGTATAGTGGAAAATGATTTTAAAAATTTCAACACAATAAAATGTTTTAGAGCTTGACATAACTAGAAATAATAATAAATTATAAAAAAGTTTTATTTATAAATTTACATTTCCAGAATCACTGCCTTAGAGGAACGGGTCAATGTAAATCAATAAAAAGTTGTTCTGAGCACTCAGCTTTATCCGATGTTAAAACATTTCTATCCTGATGGGAGTGGTCTCTTCCAGGATGACGATGCCCCCCCTTCACAGGACACAAGCATTCACTGAATGACTTGAGGAGTATGAAAATAATGCAAAAATCTATGCCTTTGCAGTTAACAGGATCTCAACCAAAAACTATGGGAGATTTTGGTCTGGCATGTTAGAAAGCACTTACCAAGTATATCATCAAAACACAAATGAAGAATGGTCCATTCAGTATCTGATCCGTCCAGTAGGAGGGATCAGATACTTTTTGAATCAATACCAAATACCAGCTAATCTGGCAGAACATGGTGGCCTAAAACACTTTTTCCTTTAATTTGTCACTTGTCTGTATGTAATTAATGGAGTGACTTTAGTTCATACCTGCAGGCTGCGTGGGGTGAAATATTTGGGCTTCCTGCTTTTCTGTGGGCAGAGTCCATGGGCCTGGGACAACTCCTCCTCCACTTCCTGTTGCCGATTGGCTAATGCTGGATCGGAGCAGCCAGGAAACAACCAGTCATCCTCAATCAGTTTTGTGCCACAAGACAAAGGGAATGGATCAAATATATTTAAAGCAATGGAGGGCAAAATCAGGGTTGAGGAGAAACAGCCAGGTAATTCTAGTGCAGATCAGAGAGTGGTAAAGGGACGGAAAGCAGCAGGAAGGAGCACAAACTTTCAGTTTCAGTTTCAAATTCAGGCATGACTATGGACCAGAAGTTCACACAAAGCCATCATGATAATTAGAGTGCAAACTACAGTGATAAGTAGGTTTTTAGATTACTTAAAGAAAATATAACAATTAATCTCGGTCTATACTTTTTTTTGACTCCCTGTCAGGTTGGTTGGGGTATTGTTCTTCTACTCTTCTCTGTGCAACAATAATTATTTCGATTACCATCACACTTCCAGTAAAACTCCATATTATAGTCATTTATTGCCCTCCAGGTCAGCTGGGCAACTTTCTAGAGGAGCTGGATGAGCTGCTGTACTCATTCCCTGAGGATGGCAGCCCACTTGTACTCTTCAGCAACTTAAAACATCCACCTAGAGAAGCCTTACACTACAGATTTCTATTTTCATTTGATCTTTAAAGCCTTACCACCACGGGTACTCACAAAGTAGGCAACCAGCTTGACCTCATCTACACAAGCAACTGCATCACAGAAATTGTTTTGATTAATATTAACATTTTTGATAATTTCTTTATTATTTTTAATTTACAACTTCCCTCTTACATTCCAGCAAAACCTAATGCTCCCTTTCTCCCTACCAACCTTTTCCTCTGTTGTGTTATCTCTTCCCACACCCAATTCTCTTTACTGGATGTGAATACACACCACAGTCACAATACAGTGCCATACACACTTTATTCTCCAGTCTAGCATCCTATCTAGACAATATGGGTCCTCTTTCCTCCAGGCAAACGTGTGCTACTCCAAACTGTGAACACCAAACTCAAGGCAGCAGAGAGAAAATGGCACAATTCAAAAGATTCAACTGACCACAGTATGTATCAGTCTTTGCTCTTATCTTTTTCCATCAAGGTTCAAATTGCCAAAACTTCATATTTCTAAAAAAGATCAACAGACATGCAAACTCTCTCCTCTGCCGCCATCCGCCACTTCCTACCACCTCTTTAACAGTTGATGATTTTGCTAATTTCTTCATATACAAAACTACAACCATCATCAGCAGTCATTTCTCAGCTTCACAAACCCTGGAACTCAGACCAACGACATTCACAGCTAATAATCTCTCGTCCTCCTCCTCTCTCTTCATATGTTGTTCAAAGGTGTTATGTATAGAAATCAGTCAACCCCGGCTTCAGATGTTTTTAGTTTTTATTTTGCTGTGTTTAGTAATTCATTTTTTCTTTTGGCCTTTTTATGCGTTTATTGGATAGGACATTATAAAGATCAGACAGGAAAGTGTGGGGTAAAAAGAGAGGGGAACGGCAAAGGACCTCAAGCCAGGTGCAGCTGCGCTATATATGTCAAAGGTCTGCCCACAATGCTATCGATCCAATGTGTTTAGTAATTCTGAATGTACAGTATTACTACAGTAGCTATATATGTAGTCAAGTTTGGTGGTCTTTTGGTATTTCTATGTGGTCCTTTTTGGTACCACACCTTGAATTGTGTGTATCCAAGTTCTAAACAAATGTAAATTGTATTTTTTCCCACTATCTTCCCTTTTTTTGCTGTTGTACTGTGTACATTGTGAATTATGAAAAATAAAAAGTATTTTTCACAATTGAGAATTATGTTCTGGAATGTTTTTAATGCGTGCACATTAGATTTGAATCACATGGACTTATATCATTTTGTTATCAGTTATACTTCTGGTAATTTGGTAAATTATTTATCATATAAACTTTATTTTAAATATGTTTCAGGCCTCTCAAATACTAATCTTAATATTTTCTCTTGAATGCATTTAAACCAAAAAATGCTAGTCATTTTTCAGTCTATTTAAGGTTCTCTAAAAGATTCCTCTACTTTCGAATAGCCCTAGTATAGGGCTGACTCTAGCAAAGGTATCACCTCTCGTTGTCGGCAAGGAGTGAACCAAATGCAGCCAAGAATTTGAAGGCGGACATATACACAAATCTGGAGCTGTCACAGAATGCCTTATCTTATCTTAATCTTATATTCTTATTGCTTACACAGTTTTCTAAAAACTGGAATCTAAGGGGCCTTACACAACACCGTTTTTAACTAAAAATGGAAACCTTTTATATGCATTTTGGCCATTCCTTTACACCTGAAAACAAACTTTTGACAAAAGGTTTCAAAGTGCAAGCTTTTGAAAACGATACCATTATTTTCTCTGTGTGAACAAAAAAACCCCCGCACATTTGTGAAAATGGTGACATCATGCGCATGCGTATTACATGTTCAGTCTATAGTCGCTTAGTGTTTTTTTTACAAAGTGACACTGCCAACTGCTGGCATGGCATGAATAATTCAGGAATTTTTTTTTTTTTTTTTGAGGATCCGTGTGGGGATCATTTTGACAATGTTGTCATCTGTATGCAAAAAAAGCAAAGTAAAAAGTACTTTGTTGTTCCGATTTTAGTACTTCGTTGTTGTGTAAACGTACCCTGATACCCTAACTACTCAAACTGTTCCTCTACTACTAAAAGCAATTATGAGAGAAAACACTACTTTTCTGCATGACTTTTCAGTATAAACCTAACCAATGTCTGGTGCTTTTGTCCAAAATGCTGTATTTAGGTCTAGTCTGACTACAGAACCAGGTCCCAATGAATGCGGCAGTAACATCTGGCAAAATGCATTTTGTTGTTTGATGACATCAAATGATTTTTTTTATGGCAGCCTCAAGTTGCAATTTTCCTCTAAATATTTTCAATTTCAAATTATAAAGAATTTGGGGAGTCTGTTTCAGTTAGGGGAAAAGATTAGTGAGCACCAGAGGGCACAAAAAATAAATATAAACAGACCACAAAAAAATAAACAGACCACAAGAGGGCACAAAAAATAAATATAAACAACAATACTGGACCCCATTGAATTTCCTTGTCCGGAGGACAAAAACCTGTCATTTACTCACCTCCGTGTACATCCAAACCTGTATGATTAACTTTTTTTCTTAAAGTGTTAACAAAAATTTTTAAGACCCTACTGTGTTTCACTCTATGGGGGACAAAATACAGTGAGACATCACAGAGTGAGGCCTAAGACATTTTTCCACATAAAGAAAGTTATACGGGTTCAGAATGACATGAGGGTGAGTAAATGATTACAGAATTTAAATGGGTGAAAGATAGCCTGTACTTTACACTACAGTTCGTAGTGGTAATAATGTTTGCCATAAAACAACTGAAACATCACATTAACAGTTGCTAAAGGTCCATTTTATAGCACAGACTTGTGCAAAGATTGAAGTCAGGGAATTGGAAGAGAAAAAAAAGGAAGACAAAGCGACAGATGAAGGACAGGACCCCATGAGCCAGCCTCGTCTGTACTGCCAGAATTTCCTCAGAAGATGAAAAGTTGCAGAAAACTACTGGTAGTACAGACGGGGCAAACAATGGAGGCGATGAAACCTGCATGCACAAAACTGATGGGAAACTGTTCTCAGTGGCTGCACCTATCATGCAGAGCAGGAACAGAGGCAGAGATGGGGAGGAGGAGGGTCTCAGGGCCAATAGGTGGGAGAGAAGTGTTACAAAACAAATGTAATCAAAAAAACAAACCAAACATTTTGAAACTCATTAAGCATGCCACCATGTCAGTAAGGCTCATTTCACACTAGATCCATGTAGCAGGAGCAGAGAAGAAGCGGCAGGGCCGCTCAGCTCACACTCAGTTAAAGTGACACTGTATTATTCGTGGTCAAAATGGATTCACATGAAAAAATATTTTTTACATAAAAATAAGTGAGGTCTATTCTGTTTTATGTAGTCCCAATATGACTTTAAACAGTGGGTAAATAAAAGCATGTTCAAACAATTTAAATTATAGCTTAAAAACAAGCCAAAAATAAAATTGATCATATAAAACTACAGTTTATATAATACATTTATATAAAATTATATCGTTGAACATGTTAGGTTCTTATATGGCTACTTACTTATATAGTATATATATATACTTATATAGTATGTAAGACGAGGGAACACTATCACATCGTAATCAAAAAGAACATGACAGGCTGACATGATTGGAGGACTACAGAACCAGCTAAAGTTCGGTTGCACGCTAGAAATGCTGCCAGTGTGAGAGCACAATGGACACATGCTGCTTCGGCTCTGCATTCTGCTTATGCTTCCAATGCGAAACAGGTGTAAAGAAACCCAAATATCTCAGACATTTTTTCTAAAGGGTTTATCCTCTCACAATTAAAGGATTAGTTTACTTTCAAATGAAAATTACCCCAAGCTTAACTCACCCTCAAGCCATCCTAGGTGTATATGACTATGAAATATTAATAAATATCCTGATGCATACAAGCTTTATAATGGTAGTAAGCGTTACCAAACGAGTATGAAGGCCTTCTGAAGCGAAGCGATGCGTTTGTGTAAAAAAAGATCCATATTTAAAAAGTTATGAAGTAAAATATCTAGCTTCCACCAGACCGCCTTCCGTACTGAAGTTACAAGGAAAATGTAAACTGGCGTCGCGTCAGTTACACTTTTTCCGTAAGTTGAATAGGGAAGGCATAGGACGTAGCGTAAGCTTTTTGAACTGCTAGAGTTTTACACCTTCTTCGTAAGTAGTATATGGAAGGCGGTTTGGCAGAAGCTAGATATTTTACTTCATATTTTGTTAAATATGGAAAAAAATTTTTTTTTTTTTTTTTACACAAATGCATCGCTTCACTTCAGAAGGCCTTTATTAACCCCCACCCCCTGAGTGGAATATGTTTATGATGGATGGATGTGGATGGAGACACTTTCTTCAGCTCATATTCGTCTGTAACGCTTACTGCCATTATAAAGCTCGGATGCATCATTTATTAATATTTCTCTGATTGTGTTCATCAGAAAGAAAGAAGTCATATACACCTAGGATGGCTTGAGGGTAAGTAAAGTTTGGGGTAATTTTCATTTGAAAGTGAACTAATCCTTTAATAGCAAGGAAGGACAACTAAACCTGAGAATAAACAACTGGTAAGCAAATTTCACGTATCCAAGGTAAAGTGTGCCAACAAAACAGACAACCAGAGCATAAGGTGTCAAATTTATATGAAATCATGAAAAGTTATGAATTACAGTTTCAAGTTTGTGAACACTTAGCTCCACCAAAACTTTTATTTAAATCAAAGTTATGTTTGCAATAGCAAAATAATAAACAACACAATATAGTACTGCATCTTTTAAATGTGTGGCCTCATGCTCCTCACCATACAAACAAGGCTTGTTTCCCACTAGACGTGCAAGTACAGTATGTTAAAGGGTTAGTTCACCCAAAAATAAAAATTCTGTCATTAATTACCTTTGTTCATCTTCGGAACACAAATTAAGATATTTTTTGATAAAATCCGATGGCTCAGTGAGGCCTCTATTGCCAGCAAGATAATTAACACTTTCAAACGCCCACAAAGGTACTAAAAACATATTTAAAACAGTTCATGTGACTACAGTGGTTCAACCTTAATATTATAGTGACGACAATACTTTTTGTGCCTAAAAAAACCCAAAATAACTACTTTATCAAACATTATCTAGTGATTTCAAAACACTGCTTCATGAAGCTTCAAAGCTTTATGAATCTTTTGTTTCAAATCAGTGGTTTGGAGCATTACGAGGCTTCATTACATCATAAGTGTTTCAAAATTTCAATGGTTCACCACTGGGGGGCGTGACTTTGGCAGTTTGATACACGCTCCGAACCACTGATTCGAAACAAAAGATTCATAAAGCTTTGAAGTTTTGAAATCGCCCATCACTAGATATTGTTAAATAAAGTTGTTATTTTGTTTTTTTGGCGCACAAAAAGTATTCTCGTCGCTTCTTAACATTAAGGTTGAACCACTGTAGTCACATGAACTGTTTTAAATATGTCTTTAATAGCTTTTTGGGCATTTGAAAGTGTTAATTATCTTGCTGGCAATGGAGGCCTCACTGAGCCAATGGATTTTATCAAAACTATCTTAATTTGTGTTCTGAAGATGAACGAAGGTCTTACGGGTGTGGAACGACATGAGGGGGAGTAATTTATGACAGAATTTTCATTTTGGGTGAACTAACCCTTTAATGTGCTTGTGTTTCTTACAAAAACTGCAAAGAAATTGGACACTTGGTGGATTTTCACTCTTTGCTTGTTTCATATGTCTCAGAGTGGTTCACTGAACTGAACAACAGACAAGAGAGGCATCATAGCCACTGAGGTGCTTGAAGTAAGGCTCGTTTAAAACAAAAAAGGGCTGTCCAGGCAATTAAGGGCTGTTCACTTTATATTAAAAAAAAAAAATGTTAAAAAGTATGAAAAGTATTTTTTACAAGTAAAAACTATTTGAGTCTTACTACTAAAAAAGTACTGCGATATTAACATAGCTAATAAAAATCATTGGTATACCATGCAACACTTGACTGTGTAGACATGCACTTCTATTATGTCACAGTTGATAGTCATGCTTTCTGCTTTGTCTCCCGAACAGCTGTCGTTACTTTTTAGGTAGAATTTATGATTCTTCTTTTTGAAACACTTGTGAATGTATAGCATGTGCATCCTCACCCTCTCTCTCCTCCTCGACGTGGTTCATTCTGAAGGACATGACGTTCTTCTCGTGATCCTGATCTTGAACCCTCTCTGCCTCCGTCACCATGGTAACCATTTCTTGCCACTCCATCACCTGCACATCATCCATGCTGCCCGTCTCACTCACCTGTTATCAAAAAAAAAAACATATACTGTACTCACAATTCAACCCATTTCATATGACTACCAAGGCTGTTTAAATGCTATTGTTAACTTTTAAAAGTGCCATTTTAACAGTCTAGAGACAAATGCTAAATAAAACTGGAAGCGGCTGTCCGTTACAGTGGTTTAATCATTGCTTTTATAATAAAGTCGTAAAAGTAAAATAAATAAATCATTGCCTGTGATGTTGCTCTGTTGGTCACCTGCTCCAGGTCGGCCTGCATCTTCCTTTGCTGTTCCTTATATTCCATGAGCTGCTTCTGCAGTTCATCTGTCAATATACCAACAAAAGCTTACAATAAGACAACATGCAAATTAGGGATGGACACAAGTACCCACATAGTCAAAAACTTGGAAGTGATTAGTCAATTTTGGGTCATGTCAAATCAACCAAATTTCAGAAACTTTCCTGGCTAAAATTTTTGTTAATATTTTTTTCAAAAGAAAGAAGTGATAAAAGAGGAAATATTAAATCTCATGGATCAATATTTATGGAGTAATTCATTCTTTTTAGCACCCCATATTGACAGAAAAACACAGAATTGTTGACATTTTTGCAGATTTATTAAAAAAGAAAAACTGAAATATCACATGGTCCTAAGTATTCAGACCCTTTGCTGTGACACTCATATATTTAACTCAGGTGCTGTCCATTTCTTCTGATCGTCCTTGAGATGGTTCTTTACCTTCATTTGAGTCCAGCTGTGTTTGATTATACTGATTGGACTTGATTAGGAAAGCCACACACCTGTCTATATAAGACCTTACAGCTCACAGTGCATGTCAGAGCAAACGAAAATCATGAGGTCAAAGGAACTGCCTTAAGAGCTCAGAGACAGAATTGTGGCAAGGCACAGATCTGGCCAAGGTTACAAAAACATTTCTGCTGCACTTAAGGTTCCTAAGAGCACAGTGGCCTCCATAATCCTTAAATGGAAGACGTTTGGGACGACCAGAACCCTTCCTAGAGCTGGCCGTCTGGCCGAACTGAGCTATCGGGGGAGAAGAGCCTTGGTGAGAGAGGTAAAGAAGAACCCAAAGATCACTGTGGCTGAGCTCCAGAGATGCAGTCGGGAGATGGGAGAAAGTTGTAGAAAGTCAACCATCACTGCAGCCCTCCACCAGTCGGGGCTTTATGGCAGAGTGGCCCAACGGAAGCCTCTCCTCAGTGCAAGACACATGAAAGCCCTCATAGAGTTTGCTAAAAAAACACCTGAAGGACTCCGAGATGGTGAGAAATAAGATTCTCTGGTCTGATGAGACCAAGATAGAACTTTTTGGCCTTAATTCTAAGCAGTATGTGTGGAGAAAACCAGGCACTGCTCATCACCTGTCCAATACAGTCCCAACACTGAAGCATGGTGGTGGCAGCATCGTGCTGTGGGGGTGTTTTTCAGCTGCAGGGACAGGACGACTGGTTGCAATCGAGGGAAAGATGAATGTGGCCAAGTACAGGGATATCCTGGACGAAAACCTTCTCCAGAGTGCTCAGGACCTCCGACTGGGCCGAAGATTTACCTTCCAACAAGACAATGACCCTAAACACACAGCTAAAATAACGAAGGAGTGGCTTCACAACAACTCCGTGACTGTTCTTGAATGGCCCAGCCAGAGCCCTGACTTAAACCCAATTGAGCATCTCTGGAGAGACCTAAAAATGGCTGTCCACCAACGTTTACCATCCAACCTGACAGAACTAGAGAGGATCTGCAAGGAGGAATGGCAGAGGATCCCCAAATCCAGGTGTGAAAAACTTGTTGCATCTTTCCCAAAAAGACTCATGGCTGTATTAGATCAAAAGGGTGCTTCTACTAATCTACTAAATTGAAGATGCATTCAAAGGGTCTGAATACTTAGGACCATGTGATATTTCAGTTTTTCTTTTTTAATAAATCTGCAAAAATGTCAACAATTCTGTGTGTTTTCTGTCAATATGGGGTGCTGTGTGTACATTAATAAGGAAAAAAATGAACTTAAATGATTTTAGTAAATGGCTGCAATATAACAAAGAGTGAAAAATTTAAGGGGGCCTGAATACTTTCCGTAGCCACTGTATATATGTGTGTGTGTACAACCCCATTTCCAGAAAAGTTGGGACATTAAGTTAAACTGTTTTGAAACGATCAAAAGGTAATAGGTGATGGTATCATGATTGGGTATAAAAGGATCATCCACCAAAGGCTCAGTCTTTGCAAGCAAAGATGGCTCATGGCTCACCACTTTGTGCCAAATGTCACAAGAGAATTGTCTAACAACTCAAAAATCACATTTCTAATTGCAAGATTGCAAAGAATTTAGGTCTTTCACCATCTACAATATGTAATATTGTGAAAAGATTCAGGGAATCCAGAGAAATCTCAGGCCGTGTAGCGCAAGGCAGGAAACCTCTGTTGAATGTGCGTGACCTTTGATCACTCAAGATGACACTGCATGAGGAATCATGCTACTGTGTTAAATATAGCCAGGGGCTCAGGAGTACTTTGGAAATTCATTCTCACTTAACAGTCTGCTGCTGCATCAAGAAATGCAACATGAATCTCTGTTATGCAAGGAGAAAGCTATACATCAGTTCTATGCAGAGATAGCGCAGAGATCTCTGGGCCCGAGCTCATCTCAGATGGTCCAAAAGACAGTGGAAAACGTGCGCTGTGGTCCACGTTTCAGCTCGTTCTGGGAAAAACTGACAATGAGTTCTCAGTCCCAAAGACAAAAGGGACCATCAGTGACAGGTGCAAAAGCAAACATCTGTCATGGTATGGAGGTGCATCAGTGCAAATGGCATGGACATATATTGCCATCAAGATTACATCTTTCCTGGGAAACAAGACAATGCCAAGCTTCATTCTGCATATCCTACAACAGAGTGGTTTCTTAGACACTCTACACCATAGAAAAGATGTGCTTAAATGGCCTGCCTTCAGTCTAGATCGGTCTCTTATTGAAAATGTATGGCACATCATGAAAAGGAGAATTAGACAATGATGACCATGGATAGCTGAGCAGCTGTCTTATTTCAGGCAAGATTGGGCAAAAATTCCTCTTTGCAAAACTGCAACAATTAGTATCCTCAATGATTAAAAAGTGTAATTAAAATGAAAGGTGATGTGACACAGTGGTAAACATGCCTCTGTCCCAACTTTTTTGGAGTGTGCTGTAGCCATCAAAATAAAAATTTGTTTATATTTACAAAATACAATTACGTTGGTCAGTACAAAACAGAAATCTTTTCTTTGTACTTTTGTCAGTTAAAGGTTAAAGTGAATTAACGAATAACTGATTATTGATTTAACTGCATTTTACAAAATGTCCCAACTTTTCTGGAAATGGGGGTTGTGTATATATATTTGAATACATATACATGCATGTATATATCCAACCAACGCCTGACTCATACAGTATGCATACATCCCCATAATTAAAAATAGTGCATATAATTATAATATACCTGATATTTTAATTGTTGGTCGATAATACTACCCCCCACTCAAACACTGGCTTATTTATGCCATTTTTATATACCATTTATATCCACTTATTTATACCATTTTTTGCCTTCATATCTTCATACAGCTCCAGTTTGCTGAGCATTTCTTCTCTCTCCTCTTGCAATTCAGTAATGCGACCATGTAGGGAAGTGATGTCAGGGGACATATCAAGACATATTCCAGACTGAAGTCAAAAACAGAAAGAAGTCAATTAAATTTAGCTGAATATTTACAAGCAAATCTGAGGAAAAATGCAATATACTTTCTTACCTGAACTTTTTTGAGTTCCTGCTCAAGCTGCCTGATCCGAGACTTGGACCATGCTTTCATCTTTAAGAACTTTGTCTCCGCTTTACTGACCTCAGATTCTTTCAGTTTCACTTGGGCTGAATTGGACAAAAAAGAACAAAGAAATATAAAAACAAAACCACTGAGAAGAAAAGGCACTAAGTTTCAACAATGCAGTGACAGGACACAGCAATCCTAAAATCGGCAAGCAAAATAAAATTAGAAAAGTAACTAGCCAGGTAGTGCATGTTTGAGTATGTTTATTGGATTCATCCAATAAGGTTAGAAAAAAAATTGCCTAATTAAAAGGTGAAAAAATAAATAAATTTCAGGGGCAAATAATGCCTCACAGTGGAAGAGTTCATTTCTGTCACTGCTGTTAATTGACCACAGCACAGAATACAAAAATATTTGTCAGTCAGCTGTCCACAACAGGCCTAAACCAGCCAAGATACCAGCACAAAAACACACTTATTGTCAAATTTTAGTTATTATCGACAAAATCACTATTGTCACTATCACACACCCTTATTGGTGTTTATTGGTGTTTAAATGACATTTGAAATGCCAAGTCACTGTGATAGGACAGGGGTTTAACCTCACACTGAGGTCATTTGACAAACAAAGATAAACTGCAGATGACATTCTGTAAGTATGTGGCATAGTTGACTACCTTGCAACTCTGTGACTCTCTGAGCTGTGATGCAGGTGGACTGGTTTGCTGATGCATCTGCAGGTAGTGATATAGAGCGCTGAAGAGTCTCAAGCTGTCTGCGTAAGGCCTGCTCCTTCTCTGACAACTTAGCCTCGTGTTTATCAGCAGTCTTTAGGAGCTCAGCCTCATGTTTCTCCATTAGATCTCTGAGCCGAGCCCGAGTAATGTGACGCTCTGCCTCCATCTTTGACTGAAAGTTTTCTCTCTCGCTCCGCAAGTGTTGCATTTGTTCTGTCAGCTCCTACCAAAAAAACAAAACAAAAACAAATGGAATCAGATAAATGTGAGCACCAAAGAGTTAAAAGTGTAGACGACTGACTATTTAATTTCCTTATGTGTGCACAAAACATACAGACAGTGATCATCGAGGAAGCTACAGATTATAGTAAAATTACAGTCACATCAGACTCCTGCTAACACGCATACTGCTGCAGTCCTAACACACGCCCATTAAAACAGACATGAATCCTGACTAAATGTTAAATAATAATAATAAAAAATTACATAAAATTTCAATACATTCAATACATCTGTTTTTTTCTAGAGACTGCAGGGCTCAACTAGTGGTCCAGTCGGGCTAGTGGTTCAAATTTTTATTTGTCCTGCCAAAATTTTCACTAGCCCCACAATAAAAAAAGAAAGTAAAAAAAGAAAAGAAAATGGGCCTATAAAATAAGCCTAGTTGTTTTTAATACATGTAACTTTAATAAATAAGGTTATGACACCAAAAGCTACTAGATTAACTCACTTAAATTTTAAATATTGTAAATTGTAAACAGTAAATAATAAAATAGGAACAAATAATCAAATAGCAAGTAATAGCACAAATAAATACAACAGAACAAACATATAAATAAAATAAACTGTGCTTTTCAGGTTTTTTATGTAGGCTTAAACAGGAGATTTTCAGGTATAGTAATTGTAATCTAATGTATAACTATATAACTATAAAAGTTATAAAAGTTAATCAGTCAACAGCAGTTACAGATGCACAAATAATGTTTTGAAATGTTGAAAGTATAAAATGTTACATATTGTTATTTGAAATGTATAAAATAAAATGATACTTTAAATCATTCATATGGCTGATTCATTCAGGAATGTGTTGCTCAGAGATGCAAAACAATGCTGCGGACTTTGGAACTATTATCATAGAGCGAAATAGAGCGAAACAGGCGATTTGGTGTCTAAAATGTAAGTCACTTAATATCAACTGCTTGTTTATTAAACTGTTACATTGTATAAAATAAATATCACATTTGTAATTATGCTTATATTTGGAGAAAAATGGCGTTCTTTGTGTAATATTGGTTAACTATATTATATAAATATAAAAGACGTACAAGGGCATTTTTGCCCCTTATCTTGAATTAAGGGAGCATTGTAAATTTTAATAGACTAAATCACACAGTGAAAGCGTACACTCTAAATATGCACGTGCACTAGTCTAACCTATAGACTACGTCACGTAGTGTATGCGTGCACTCGATGGGTGTGTTTTTTTTTGGATTTGTAAATCTGGAATGATTACATTTTTTAATTTAAATGGGTCATGTAATTGAAAATCAAAATGTCCTTGATATTTACACATATATGAGGTTGAAGAAAATTAAAGAAACTATTAAAGAATCTGCACTCTTCACTGTATAAATTGAATAAAGACTAATCCTTATTATAGTTACAAAACGTTCATATGTCCATATTTCGTCATTTTTTAATTTTTACTTGAATGAAACGCAGGCCAACAAATACACAGAAATGAAGTGCCAACACTTGTTTACAATGCAGAAGGCACATAAAAATGAAGGGATGACACCACAATACATCCACAATGTTTTTTTTTTTGTTTGTTATAATAATGATTTTAATGTCTAAACAAAATCTAAAAAAATTTAAAAACTTGTGAAAATATATGCATACCTATGTGGAAATGGCAAATGAGCCATTGAGTAATTCTCTGGAGCCATCTAGTGACTGTAGTTGAAATTTCATGTTATTTTAATTTTTGTGTTTTCCAGTAGATGGCAGCAATCTTCCATTAAACCATGGCACATTGTCCATGTTATCTCCATGAATTAAAAGTTAGAAATGTGGGTCTTTTTTTAAAGTGAATTTTACATTGTTATTTTATAAACAATAAACATTATAACCTGTAAGTAGATGAAAATACACTTACTGCCTCAGATGCGCCCGAGAAAAAAAAAACAAAAACATGTATGTCCAAAATTGTCTGAAATTCGCTGGTCAAAAGACCTAACTTTGAACTTAATTTTGGTAAAAGAATAATAATATAATGTATAATGTAATTAATAATATAATGAACCATGCAAGCATGTGGCCATATATAAATCCACAATATCAACAGTGTTTAATTATAAAAAATATAATATAATAAAAAAAAGTTTTTATTTCTACATTTCCTAAAATGTAGCATTTTGGACATACAAGGTTTCCACCCAAAAGCGACAAAAAATATTTAGTCAAGAGCAGAGAGTTATTTTCTCTTTGTCTTCTGTTGTTTGATTAACCTTAAAATTGCAGACATCAACAGTGCTGTCACTTTAAGATGAATGCACAGATACAATATACCGATACTGTACACATGCATTCACATCAAAACACACGTCACACATACTGTGTGGATATGATACAGTAAAGTTCGCCAATCACAGCATTGGGCATTTACATGCATTTCTGAAAGAGATAATGGCCCATGAAACTGAAAGTGTTTTTGACAGAGAGTGAAATTGAGACTGAAAATAGAAATATATGAACTTCATAAGCTAACCTCCAGAAACAAAGATTTGAAAATGCACTCCATGAGCCCTTTAAATGGTATTGAATGAGTATAATGTGAATCATTTATTCAGATTTATTGCATTGAATTTTATTTTCAAGTATGGATGTAACATTATAATTTATAATTATTATTATTATTCAATTAATATAATAATGAAGATACTACTACTACTAATTATTATTATTATTATTATGAATAGTACTATTTTTGTTGTAGTAGTAGTAATAGTAGGAGTAGTGTAAACATACAGGAGACATGCCTGCACATGAATACAGTGAGCATCCGATAAGTGTAGTTATTCTTTGACCATGTATATTTTCTCGTTTGAAACCATAACATGCAGTTGTATGCAGCTTTTAACAGTACGCCATGCACACAAGGGTCTAGAGTAAAACTACACTGGTATGTTGGTTTATATTTAATTTATGTGGTTGTGTGTACGTTGAGAAGACATTTTAATGAAGTGCCACATCATGTCACGTGACACCTACTCCCTGAACAAAGTACAATGGGCAATATTGTCAGCATCCAGCTGACAGACATTTTTTAGGGTAACTGCACTAGCCAAGCAGATGCCATCGAAAATAATGGCGATTGGGGCTATAATTCACATTGTGCAAGTTAAGCTTTTATTGTTTATACATTGTGAAAGTGCTATGTAAGTTAAACATTAAAAGTCCAAGAACACGCAAAGCAATAAAAATTACATAAAAGTTCGGAACTAAGCCAAGTTTAATTTTATTTCCTCCCAAAGATGTTTTGTCTTATATCCTGCTCTGTGCTTTGAGGGGGGCTGGACAAAACAAGCAGGACAGAGCCCTTCTTAAAAACACGTTTATTATAAAAGAGATGTAATAAAGCAATTGTATGTCTGAAAAGCATCTTTCAATAAATTAAAAAAAATGGGCATCACCCCACTGAACCATTGAAAATATTTTTCAGAAATAAAAGTTACCTTGACTTGTTCATCTTTATTGCCGAGTGCTGCATCCTTCTCCCTGATCAAATCTTTTAAATGAGCTACAAGTTCCTGCATCTGCGTCAGCTGCTCAGTGATCTCAGAAAATCTTATATCGGTGCCTGTATCCACCGATGGGGAGCCAGGAGCCTGAGACAAGAAAAGGATCTATTAATGATGATGAACATGTATGTAATGGATAATATACACTCAGAAGTTTATTATCATATATCATCCAGGGTGATCAGGACCCCACAGTGAAAGTTGCGTGTTTGGGGTCTTGTATTACCCTGAAGGGGTTTATTTCGAATGACTTGATGACTTGATTATTACATGGCATCTCACCAAATAAATAAATGTGTTGATGTGACATATTTAGAATTATTTCTGAATAAAAGACACAGTTGACTCCTAGACATTCCCACACTAAACATATAAGGCTGATTTCCAAGGAAGACGGAATTAAATGCATCATAAAAAAATAATCTGCATTATGATATATTTGAACAAAAGCATGTTTAATACTCACTCCATGAGCAGAGCTGGACTCATCTGCCGAAAACCACTTCAGCATTGTTTACACAACCTATGGCCTTGGACAGAAGAATTAAAAAAAAAAAAAAAAAAAAAAAAAAAAGAAGTAAAGCAAATCTACACAAAACTCATTTTACAGTCATCCTACTGGAGGGTTTTTCAAATCCAGTCCCGGAGTCCACTGCCCTGTATTAAAATAAAATAATTTATATGCGTAAATGTTATATTCTAAAACTATAAATGTTTATATAATTATGAAATTATTATATGCAAATAAATAAATAAATTATTCTTATGCATTTATTTAAAATGTGTATTATAATCCCGGAGAGCATTAGCCTATACAGGTGCATTATATACGGGGGGGGGGGGGGGGGGGTGGAGGATGGGGTGGAGATAATATAGATAATAATATCTAAACATTCATTCATAATGTTTAGATATTATAAATTAATACCTAAACAAGCAACGCTAACCATCATTAACAATCACAATCTAGTCAAATGATAAAAAGAAAAAAGAAAAATAACAATTACAACATCAAGTAACAATTCGCATCTCTTTATACACATCATGTGGTGGCAGAAATCTGATACTAATCGCTTAAAACTGAAAACGTGACTTACAGCAACTATGAATATTTAAAAATTAAATGAAACGAAACGCCAGTTTACACAATCTTTACTCAATCTTACCTGCCTCCCAATAACAAGGAATTATATCCCGTCACAATTCGAACACAGTGCATGACAATATGTTCACTCGTACATGTTAAACATGCCAAATATATATATGTGTTGTATTTAAAAGCGGCGATCCAGCAACTTTATTTTTTATCAGGTTAATCAATGTGTTATACACTCATCTCTTGCTAATGCGCTATGTTCTTCTTCTTGTTTAATGGCCGCTCACTGCTTAGGAGCATTACCGCCACCTACTGTACAATGTACCTGGTCACCAGCTATATGAGTTATGCAGTGAGTTCAGTTGCTTCACTCAGTGACTAATGACTATACTACTGATACCAGTCTTTGAATTATTTAATCTTCAGTAAATTCATTAAAAAAAAGTGGTAACACTTTACAGTAAGGTTCATTAGTTAACATTAGTTCATTAGTTAACATGAACTAATAATGAACTGTACTTATACAGCATTTATTAATCTGTGTTAATGTTAATTTCAACATTTACTAATACATTAATACAATCTTGTTAACATTAGTTAATGCACTCTGAACTAACATGAACAAACAATGAACAACTGTATTTTCATTAACTAACATTAACGAAGATTAGTAAATACAGTAACAAATGCATTGCTCATGGTTAGTTCATGTTAGTTAATACATTAACTAATGCTTAACTAATGAACCTTATAGCAAAGTGTTACCAAAAAAGTTAAAAATACTAGAGTAAATTAATTTGACATAATTCAACTAAACTGATTTAAATTAAAACAAAATAAATTTAAATTGTGAGTAAAAACTTTCTTCAAATTACATTAAGGGTAATGCATTAATTTCAATGAGTTATACAGAAAACATGATACTGCTAATTTTTAAATACTTGAAATATCTCATTACTTCAAAATAAGAAATATTACTACAATTATTAAAGGGTTAGTTCACCCAAAAATGAAAATTCTGTCATAAATTACTCACCCTCATGTCGTTCCACACCCGTAAGACCTTCATTCATCTTCGGAACACAAATTAAGATATTTTTGATCAAATCTGATGGCTCAGTGAGGTCTGCATTGACAGCAAGTTAATTTACACTTTCAAATGCCCAGAAAGCTACTAAAAACATATTTAAAACAGTTTGTGTGACTACAGTGGTTCAACCTTAATGTTATGAAGCGACGTTAATACTTTTTTTTATATGCCAAAAAATAAAAATAACGACTTTATTCAACAATATGTAGTGATGGGCGATTTCAAAACACTGCTTCATGAAGCTTCGAAGCTTTACGAATGTTTTGTTTCGAATCAGTGGTCCTGACAAACTGGTCTGCCCCAAATAGCTGCTTTTCAACTGTCTGGCCTGTGCAACAACGTGCTGGGCAAGGCCAATAGTCAAATTTTTCAAAAGCACTGGTTCCAGAAGTATTTTCTCCATTAATTTCTCCTATAGGGATTTAAAAAAAAAAAAAAAAAAAAGTCTTTGTTAAAGCATTAGGCCATGAACCAAGCCAATCAGCAACGAGGTGAATCAAAATCACCCCTTTTATCGAGAATGCTTCAAGAAGTGACTCGTCAGTCTCGTACGCAGTTGACGCAGTGAATGCAGTTCAGAGCTTCCATGTTTACGTCCGAACACCGGCTTAGTATTGGCCGCCCGGCTCCTGCGTCAGGATCACATGCAATACTGAGCCGGCGTTCTGACATAGAACCTGCAGTCCTGAATGTAAACTGCATAAGAGAATGACACTGATCAGATATTTTTGTTTTGTTTTTGTGCACAAAAATTATTCTTGTCGCTTCATAAAATTAAGGTTGAACCACTGCAGTCACATGGACAATTTTAACAATGTATTTAGTACCTTTCTTGAAAGTGGTGGCTAAATTGCTGTCTATGGACGATATTGGATTTCATCAAAAATATCTTAATTTGTGTTCCGAAGATGAACGAAGGTTTTACGGGTATGGAATGACATGAGGGTGAATAATTAATGACAGAATTTTCATTTTTGGGTAAATTCTGGTATTATTGCAGCTGAAGTAGTTGGATTGTTCGCCCGCTAATAGGGAACGTGAGCTGAAGTAGTACTAAAATAATAATGCAACAGCTGCGGTAGTACTGCAATACAGAATACAACTAAAGTACAATTACATTCTTAAGAATCTCCTGTGATGCTTCCCTGTGCTCCAACAATCTCCTGTGATGCTTCCCTGTGCTCCAGCGATCTACTTTGATGCTTCCCTGTGCTCCAGCGATCTCCTGTGATGCTTCCCTGTGCTCCAACTGTGATGCTTCCCTGTGCTCCAGCGATCTCCTGTAATGCTTTCCTGTGCTCCAGCGATCTCCTGTAATGCTTTCCTGTGCTCCAGCGATCTCCTGTGATGCTTCCCTGTGCTCCAACTGTGATGCTTCCCTGTGCTCCAGCGTTCTCCTGTGATACTGCTCTGATCTTCCACAATCTCCTATTCAGGTAACCTGCGCTCAAACACTCACCCGTTCAGAGGTTTGTTTGTGATGGGACACTGATCAGTATGACTCATATGGGCTTGTAATTTTGCCCTTACCAAATACATATGAACTAGATCAGATTTATTGTGACCTTATCTCAGTGTAACTGAGGAGAAAATTAATGCTTTGGGAAAATTACTTTTATGGTTGAATCCTTAGAATAAATTTAGTAAAATTTCATTGTGTATGTTTACCCTTAATGAACTGTAAGAACTCCATGTAAATGTACACACACACACACACACACACACCATTTGCATATTTTATGCATTGATTATATTGTTGCCACTTCATTTTTGTGTTCTTGTGTTCTGTGTTGTGGTTGATTTAGTGATTTTATTTGACAAATTTAATTGTCAGCAAGTGTACAAAATGTCATTTACATTATTTTTTTAATTAATTTTTTTAACTAGCATATGGGTTAATGTTGCTTGGTAGTGGTCCACAGCTAGCAGGTAGTGGTTTACTGTTACCACAGCTGCAGTAATGTAGTATAAGTGATATGTTTATACAGGCATTTCAGTATCAATGAACTGCAGTTATACTGTATTTATACTTCATTATATTGCAAACCTTCAGTTGTACTTCATTTTACTGCAGCTGTACATATAGGTACTGCAGTTTTACTGCTGTTGAACTTCAATGTACTGTGATTATACTTCATTATACTGCAAATCTATGGTTGTGCTTAATTATACTGCAGTTATACTACTTTGTACTGCAGTTTTACTGCAGTTGTACTTCAATATACTGCAGTTCATTTTTGTAAGGGAACAACAGCAGTATCTGTAAAAATATGGTGGACTTGCTGTCGCATTCACACTCGCTGTGAGAATGCAGAAAGCGGAGTGATTCAAACTGTGAAACGGTGTTAACAAATTGGGCCCCCCTTGAAATCGGGTAACCCCAAAGCGAACCCACTGGTTCAAATGGCTTTTAATAGCCTGATTACAACCGTCATGATACTGGTAGAATATTGCATGGCTGGAAAGACCTCCCAGCCAATCAGATTCGAGAACCAGAACGAACTGTTGTATAATTAAATTCAGTTGATTCGCTTGCATTGATATAGTCAGATTCTTCTCAAACTTTTTCTGCAGCAGCAGTGTTTATTCTTGCCTTGTGAATGCATTTAAATTCATGATATTTTTCATAACTAACTCTTAATATTCAAAAGAGAAGTGAATTGTGCCGGCTCTCTCACAAGAACTCTGAATTAAACTGACATTCTCTATGTTCCATGTGATTGGCTGTTTGCTGCATGTCACACTTTCAGGTGTACGCCCTCTAGAGTTAATCACAAACTATATATTAAACCCTGAGTTAACAGAGAATGTTTATTCTGAGCGTTGTGAGCCCACTAAACCTGAGGCCCATTTCAGAAAGGAGGTTTAGTGAAAACTTTGAGTTTGTTAACCCTGAAATGAGCGGAACTTTTTCAGAATCGGAGGGATCTCAAAGCCGAGAAAGCGGGGTAAGTCAAGCCCATTTCTGAAAGAGAGGTAACTTATACTTAAAGTCAGTTACCATGGTAACTTCTGTGAACTTAACCTGGTCAGGAGCAGGTTTTCTTTGGTAAACCCAGAATTTCTTTTAGTCTCCTCCCCCCTTTTAAAGCATAAGTGGTGTTTAAATGCCTAGTTCATTCATTCACACTGCATTTGATAAATGACGTTCACTTAAAAACATCTTACTGTGACCTCTGGAAGTAATTTCCCATCATCGTACTTTCTTAAAATGAAACGGATTACTGTATGGAATGGTAGTCCGAGCTGTAACCACCACTACACCTGTTAAATAAACACAAATTATTCAATTTATTTGGTCATCTTTATTTCCTACAAATAGGCCTACAAAAGAAAGTTATTTTTTTCCTGCTGGATTTTAATATTCTTCCATTACTTGGTATTGTGGCCATCTCCTCTTCATCTGTCAGTGGTGGTGCAGGTCCTCCTCCCATGTTGCAAGCCTCTGCCTTCTTGTTGTTGGCTGAGTAGAATTCAAATGTTAATTTCATTACCCTAATTAAACAAATGTAACATATTGGATTAGAAAACGTTTAATTATGTGAAAAGAGCATTAGACTATGTGGAAAAAGCTGAACTGAAATAGACACTGAATGATATTTATTTAATGTGTAACATGTTTGTAAAGTATTGTAGCCTACACCCATTAACCTTTTTATGCTTAAAGCCTGATTGAATAATGTTTTTTATACTTAATTTTTAGCTGCTGCACATTCTTCTTCTTCTTTTTCTTTTTCTTTTTTTTTTTTTTACCTGTGAGATACCATGAAAATGAATATTAGTTCAATAACTTACCATTCTGCCAGTTTTCACCTCTGGTATTATAACAGTGATTAAGAATTACATATTACAATACTTACATATTGACTACAGATTTTGGAGCTCCATTGATCAACATACTCAGAGTTGATTGAACTAACTTAATTAAGCTGTTCTGAAACCGAAAACTCAGAGTTTCCCATCTCAAGGAAGAAGTCAACTCAGAGTTCAAGTTTTAACTTAGAGTTGGTTGAACCTCCTTATTGAAATGGGCCCCTGATCTAAACCAGGTTGGATTTGAATAAATTTGTCAACTCTAAACCTACTCTTAAACTCAAGAGTTTGTTTAACTAGCTTTATGCAACTGGCCCATGGTGTTGTCCTCTGTGAATGTATCATGTGCCTTGTTTTCAGTTCTGTTTCTGCCTGCCTTTCGCCATGTTTGGATGCACTCTGTTTTTTGCCTTTGCCTGGATTTACTTTTGGTATTTTGTTAATAAACTTTTAGAACTGCATTTGGATCTCTCCATCTTTCTGAATCAGCCTACGTTACACTTTGTCGTTGATTTTTTATGTTATTTTACATCTGGCATTTAAAACAGTTTAAAAAACACATTTATGTACGGTGGCCGAGAGAGCTCAGTGCGCGGCAAATGAAGAAAACACATGCAAATAGAAAAAACACCAGCAAATAAAGAAAACATCTTTACTTTTGTGAACATGTGAACTTTTGCAGCGCGTTTCTGTATTTGCATGTGTTGTGAACTTTTGCAGCGCATGTGTTGTCAAACTGATGAAGATGTTTTCTTTATTTGCTGGTGTTTTTTCTATTTGCATGTGTTTTCTTCAGTTGCAGCGCGTTGAGCTCTCTCGGCCACCGTATTTATGTGTCATAAGAAGCCAAATCAAATAAGATCAGGTGGTGTTGATTACTTATGATGATAACATTACAAAGTTGCCTAATTCACTGATCTCATCAATCTTATCACAGATCATAAGTGTTTTGTGTAATTAAAACATCAACTCTGTGAATTTTTAATGCAAGACATTAAAGGGATAGTTCACCCAAAAATGTTAATTCTGTCATCATTTACTCACTCTCAAGTTGTTCCAAACCTGTATGAATTTCTTTCTTCTGCTGAACACAAAATAAGATATTTTGAAGATTATGGGTAACCAAATGGTTGATGGACCCCATTGTCTTCCATAGTATGGAAAAAATACTATGGAAGTCAATGGGGACCATGAACTGTTTGGTCACCGACATTTTTCAGAATATCTTCTTTTGTGTTCAGCAGACGAAAGAAACTCATAAACTTGAAGTTGGAACAACTTGAGAGCAAGTAAATTATGAGAGAATTTTCATTTTTGGGTGAACCATAAGCACCCTTCTAAAATTACAAATGGGTCATTCTATGGTAGCGTGGACTTCAACTCCACACAAAGGTATATTGTGAATTCACAAGACCATAAATGCATATGAAATGTGCCATTTTGGACTGGACCACACAGAAATCAACAATCAGCATACAGTGTATCTCAACAATGGTGACAATCAGCATATTCAGATAAACAGATCAACTCTGAACATCACAAAACAAGCTATTAAGAGGTCACATAAAAACAACAGCAAAAATAAAAGCACATAAAGAAAATGTAATATTTCATGTATAATCATGTATAATTATTTCATGCTGCATTGCATGCTGGTAGCCATGGAACAGTTTTGTACTATGGCGACATGTATTGCAACATGAAGCTTTGTTGTCACAGTTGTTGAGATTCATTTGCTGAATGTTGATGTTTGTGTGTGTCTAAATTATACAGGTGTTGAAACATTTTGTGCAAAACTGTACACAACTTTTTTTCAATTCCTTAAGAATATGGTTGTCAAAACACTGAATCTCAAGATGTAAGCTCTGTAGATTACTGTAATTAATAATATTAAATTAATACTATGTCATCCTTACAAGCAGAGACTGATTCTAAATGAAAGCTGTGAATCAAGCAGCGCTATGTGATGGTTATGTCATCAACAATGGGTCTTTTTCACAGACTGTCATAAATTATAAATCTAGCAAAGTTTTCTACATATTTTCATTAAAAAAAAAAAAAAAAAAAAACCTTTAATGTACATTTTAAAACTATTTAGCACTATTTGTTTTGGTCCTCCCTTTCATTGATTTTGTTTCATAAATGCTTACATTTTATAACGGGAGCTTGACCAAAATCATTTTTTAAATGTTTTACATATCTCTAGCATGATTACACAAGACGTTATTGTAAAAACTGTGGCCAAAATCAAATCTAGTGCTTGTTTAGGAGTAGGGGTCAGGTTAGGCTGGAGAAAAAATCATAAACCTGATATAAAAACTATAGATGTCTATGAGATCACATAGTTATTAAAAATTACCCCATTAATATAGTAAAACCTGTTGAACTGCAACTAGTGAGCAAGACTTAAAAAAGACTTAGGTCTATGAATCGGCCAAATCATAGGCTATTTAAATCTAGTGTTTTGCACAGGTCTCGGGTTATGTTTGATGGTAGTGGTCGTGTTAGGCGATATAAAATATCATTAACCTAATAGTAAAACAATGGAAGTCTATGAGATGTCCTAACTATATAGTGAAACAAACATAAATGTGTTTGTGTGTGCGTGTGTGTGACACTGAGTGAGTGAGAGAGATGGCGCTGTGTTCAGTTCAGTCGTCTCACAGTCACAGTGTGAGGAAACTTCGCCAGACAACTTCAATAAGACTTTTTACTCTCTAACAGCACACGGATTACACCGCCTCATAAGGATGTGACTCTAGACGACGGCTTAAATGTGCTTTTCTGGATTGTTACACTGACACACAAATCAGGAATCGGCGGACCAAGCGAGTTTGCGGAGTGAACGAGTTTTTTCCGTGGGATCAATGGCGCTACATTTGTGAGAAAACGCACAAAGAATGTTAGTGGATTTGAAATCACGCTGCTTGTGATTCTGAAGTTCTGTTGCGCATGGAACTATGAACGATCCGGAGCTCACGCCGACCTCCAAGGCGCTACAGCGAATGGCTTCGTCTTTGCCCGGGGAGGAGAGCGCTCTGTCCGGCAGCGTGTGCATCCCCGAGCGCAACGGGATTTTCTTCATCCACTGCTTTATCTGTGGAAGCGGAGTGACCCCGGGAAAAGAGCTGAGCTTGCAGGTAAAATACCAACGAGAAAAGGATAGCCCATTTTTCCCTTTCCTGCAAGGCCAGGACCCGGCTCCTGGCGCGCCGGAGATCAGTCCGGATGGGGACGCTCTGGTGTGTGCCGTGTGCCACTGCTTCCTGCGCGAACAGTGGAACTCATTCGAGCGCAACAGGACGCCCATCGAGAAGCGCATGTACTGGCTCAAGAGACCATACCAGTGCGATTTACGGAACATTACTTACGATCTTGAGCGGAGAATGAGCGTTAGTAATTATGACGCCAATGAGTCGGACATTTCCTCATTCTCTGATAATGACTTGTCCGAGCAGGACTTGGACCTGTCAGCGTGTGTGATGAATAGCAATAATGCCTCAAGTTTCCGTGCGTCTAATAAAGCGTCAAGAGAAGGCAGTAGAAAGAGCGCAATGAGTGTTAAGAGCAGTCCTGAGTCAGCGCGATATCCGACCAGAGTTTACACAGCTCAGGACGTACCTAAATCAGATCGGCGTGCGACTAAAATCGTCAATCACATATCGCACTCATCGGTGTCCATGGCAGTCCAACAGTATGACAGTCTATCTGTGCGCACACCCCTGCAGGATAACGGCATAATTACGTGCAATAAGCAGTGGATACATGCGTCCACCGGTGATTTGGACGCGTCTGACAGCTGCGAGATCAACATCACCAGCGATGATGAGAGAGAGCGCGCAGCATCATCGCACTTTGATGTAGAGAGGAGTCAAGCTGCCAAATGTCACTCCAGTCTTTCTGCTGACGAATGCGTCTGTTATATTTGTGGAAGCAAGCTTTCAGCAGGAGGCCGCTTCAGAGTGTTTGTGCAGAAGCAGGAGAGAGCGTCCGGTGAACCATTCTTTCCTTTTCTGTGGCTTCACACCCCTCCACCCGGTGCTGTGCCACTCAACCTGGGTGGATATACTCTGGTTTGTACCACTTGCCACTCCTCCCTCATGCAGCAGTGGCGAGGGTTCGAGCTAGCAGATGTGCCTGTTCTCCAGCGACTCTATGTAGTGCCCCTCAACACTGGTGCTGCAACCCCTCTTTCTCCACCTGCCATGAATGAATGTGTGGATGGATTACCAAAAATCCACCCACTCCCCTCCATGCCACAGAACCACAGGGAGGCCTGCTACCTGTGTGGGCAGGACTGTGGTCGAGAGGTCAGGACGGCATACACCCATGTTGGTGCAAGTAAAGCCCGCAGTGCAATGTATTTTCCATTCATAAACCTGCTACCATGCCCTCCTAATGCTCAGAGTGTGCGGAATGGACAGGTACACTGCTGTGTCACATGTCACAGAATCTTGGAGGGGGTCTGGGCAGAGTACTGCCTCTGTCTAAGCGAGGAGCTCATTACTTCCGTCAGCACGTTCCTTGAGAGATACCACCTGGCCATGGGAAGAGGAGGAGTCTTGGTATCCCCCCCCAGAGGACCTCTGTTGACCCCTTCTCAGACTGCCATAACAACCTCAAGCCACACCTCCATCTGTTACTTGTGTGGGGAGGAACTCTCTGGAGGAACAGAGTATCAGCTTCACGTTAACCCTCCGGGGCGTTGTGGAGAGCGAGAACCCTTTTTTCCTTTTCTAACTATCCACCCTCCCGCTCCCCGTGCCCGCCCTGCTGATGCCACGGGCCTTGTGTCTGCCTGTGCACTGTGCTACCATGACCTGCTGGGCCAGTGGACCCAACATGAGAGTCAGGGCTCAGGATCAGGCCCGTCCAGCAGCCCCTGGGCACGCCAGTATAACTGCAACACGTTCATATGCTTCTTCTGCAGAAAAGAGAAGAAGAGACCTCTTGGGCTGAAAGCGGTGTGTGTTGAACGCTTGCCTGTGTTCCTCTATGCTCCAAGGGTCAGCCAGACCCTGGTAATTGACAATGGCAAGCAGTTAACAATCGGCTCCTGTGTGGAATGTAAGTCCATGGTTCTGGCTGGACAGAACATGAAGCCGGTCGGTGGAATTGCACAGCACAAGGTAAGAATGTTGTGGGCCAGACTGCTTTCCATCATTATCATAATCGGAGTCTTTCATAGTCCAGTTGGTTGCAAACATTTTTACATGTTTAAAAAAATCATTAGAACCTCAGATTACTTTTTTTTTTTTTTTTCTAGCAACCACTAGATGGTCTTTCAGAGTCTTCTGGGGCCTCAGTTAGCACAGTTTATTAGGCAGCTTGGCTGGAGCTGTTTCTGGGCCAGCATGCAAAAGTTCATCTGATGCACTGATGAGTGAGTGAGCCAAGTGTTGAAACTAAAGTTTTATGGCAGACTGCTGTTCTTTCTAGTGAGTGGGGCAGCCATAGCAGGCAGGGGGTAGATAAAGTATGGAGCCTGTTGCATTAAAGAAATAAACATTTTGCAGACAGTCTAGTAGTTTTAAGCTCTGTTTAAAAAAAACATCTTCACAGAGGCCAAATCAAGCTATTGTTGGTCTCCTGGTGTGAGCATGTAGTTATTGTATGCAAGTGTGTGATGTTCTGTCTTTCTGAAACAGACTCAAAAAGAAAAGCACCTATACCATGAGAGATATTATATTGTGACAATTTGTTGTGAGGGTTTTTAGTCTGTAAATAGCTGTATTCACATATTGTCTATAAATCTTGATATGAAGGTAGATGTTAGTTTTGTGTTTTGACCAAAAGTATTTCTTCTTCTTTTGTGTCTCTCTCTCCCTCCGTGTGAATAACCATAAAAAAAAAACATATGATATTTGTTATATAACCATACACCGTAAAAAAATTTTTTTTCTTTTGTCAAATCAACTTGAATGAATGTGGTTCAGTTTCTGTTTATTAAATCAATCGCCTTCATTGTATTAACTCAAATTTTTTATTTAAATGAACTCAAAATTTTAAGGCAACCAGGTAACTTACTTTTTTAAGTTAAACCAAAAATTATTTTTTACAGTGTACTTTTAACAGGTTAGACAATGGTAACTACAGGTAAAACCAAGCATGGCTCCTCACCACCATGGCCATGGTAATTATGGCTATAACTTAAATTAGTTTTTAAATTAGTTAAAAAAGTTAAAAAAGCTGGAAAATAGTCTGTGCTGCATGGTTCAAATAGGTAGCGCAGTTTTGTTCCACTTTTTGAACGTTTGATGTACAGAAATTGCGCATAGCGTAATCATACAGAGTTGACCAACTTTGTAAAGGGACCAGAGTTACTGTTTAACAAAATGTAGTCACAAAAAAGTTCGCGAAATGGACCATTTAGTCACAGTCTGCAGGTGTGCTAGGCTGCTTGTTGTAGTCAAGACCACCTAAACCGAGACCAAGTCGAGACCAAGACTTTGGGGGGTTGAGACCAGGGCAAGACCGAGTCAAGACCAAGACCAGTCTAGCAATCCTCAAATTCATCTGAAAGATCCACATTTACTGCCTGAGAAATGTCTTATTTTTAATCAATAATTACAATTAGAATAATAAGACATATTATATAGAGCTGTTACCAATCAATTGAAATCACTAACATCAAAATCCATCTTTACACTGCAGAGGTGGAACAGAAGTTGGATCTGAATTGGTACAATTACAAATGCATAAATAATGTTGAGATGAATGTTTTAAAAATAACATTTTGTTTATCGGACATTTGTAAAAAAAAAAAAAAAAAAAAAAAAAAAAAAATATATATATATATATATCAATCACATTTGCAATTGTGCTCATATTTGTGAAAACAGCCCTCTTTCTTGTGATATTGCTTAATTATATCATATGTTATAATATAAATATCAAGATCTTATACAAGTACTTTTTTTGCAATCATATCTTGAATTTAGTGGGCATTTGTATTAATTTTGGTGACATTTTTGACACAATCCCTTGTTGATTTTTGACCCGGCACAACAGTAACAAAATAAATGAAATTAGAAATAAGTTATTGATTGCATTTGAAGCAGAAAGTTTTATATCCAATCAAATTAATGATGTTAACAAAGAAATCAGTCAATGCATCGGCAATTTAGCGATATCCCCGCAGTTGTGGTCTTGACCGGTCTTGAAATAAAATCCCGAGTCCTTTTAGTCTGGGATCAAGACAAGACCGAGACCAAATGCGGTCGAGACCAAAGCAAGACTAAGACCTTCAAAAAATGGTCTTAAGACCAGTCTTGGTCTTGAGTGTAGTGGTGTAGTGTAAACAGCCCCTTAATGAATGAATGACAACTAACCTCAAATGATTAAGGTTTAGTGTTGTCAAAAGTACTGACCACGATACCAAGTCGGTACTGAAATTAAAAAAATTCCTTTAAAAAAACGCTTTGAGCGCTGTTGGGAGGATTCGTAAACACCTCTGATTGGCTTTTGTGTGCACACACTCATCAGATATGTCTGTGATTAGCTACAATTATCAATGCACGGAAGTGTCTATTTTGAAAGCAGGCATCTATAGGCATGTGACGGTATCAAAATTTCATGTTGCGATAACTGCTAAAGCTTTTATCACGGTATACGCTATTATCACGGTATTGAAATAAGTTGCAAAAAAGTTTGTAATATAACAGGTTTAATAACTTTTTTTCTTGTAACAAAAATAACTCTGACCATATAAATACAATAAAGTAATACAAAAAAAATTAAGTGGAAAAGAATTATAAAGAACAATAGGTATCACTTTACAATAAGGTCCCAGTTAGCGTTAGTTAATGCATTAACAATGAGCAATAGCTTAATTTGTTACAGAAGTTTTTAAAAATACGACTTTTCATTTTAGATCGGGTCCATTAAATAATACAGTTACAACTTTTGATTTTAATAAAGTGTTATTAAATGTTGAAATTAAGAGTAATAAATGCTTTAGAAGTATTTTTCATTGTCAGTTTGTTATTTAATGAATTAACATGGTAAATAATGGAGCCTTATTGACTGAACAATAAAGAATCAGAACATATTAAAACAATATCTAGGGCATGTTAAATTAAAATGTAAAAATGTTTAAGTTTGAAAATAAAAAGCCTTAAGTCTTTAAGTATTTGGTGCTGCGATGAACACAATAGCAGATACAAAAATCTGAATGGCTGTTTATAACTTTTATATTGTAGTAGCTGTAGTGCAGCTGCTTTGTTTACAGAGGTTACCAGGGTAACCACTGCATTTGTGCTGTTGCATCAGCACCATTTGCTGTCAGAGTGTGAAAGTGCTTTTTTATTCAGCATGTCTCCTTTACTAGTTCTGCCATGTGCTGCTCATGCAGGTTGGGTTTGGGTTTTAAACGGTTGATGGGTAAAGTACTCTTAAAATGCATTCTAAAAATCTGAAAAATTCGTAATAAATTGTATTCACGGTATTCACGAAGTGCCCACGATAACAATATCGTGCATATTCATTATCGTGATATATCGTATTATCGTAAACCGGCACATGTCTAGGTGTCTTATCTATCAGCGGACCGATCTGCTGATAGATCCCTGCTTTCAAACACTCCCATGTGTATCTATCTAAGTGCTCGGTGAAAAGCATCATTGATGTCTATTTACAACATGTTTTTTAAGCGTTGATCATTGTAGGCAATCACAGACATATCTGATGAGCGCGTGAATACAAAGGCCAATCAGAGGTGTTTACGAATCCGCTCAACAGTGCTCAAAGCGTCACATTTTTAAAAATCTTAGTACCGACTTGGTATCGCTATTGACCATTAAGGTTAATGATCAAACAACCAGTTAGTATCATCTAAAAAAACTTTAGATGAACGTTCAACTAAAACATTCCAGAAAAAAAGTGATACAAACAATGTATAATTAACATCTTTAAGCTAACCTTTTGAAAACATTATTAAAGACCAGATAAATTTGAACAAGCGTTCTATTAACATTACTGGAAGAACGTTTGTTTGAGAGAACCTTATGAGAATGTTAGCTAAAATTCTGAGAACGTCCCCTGTTAGCTGGGGTGAGATCACCTCAGCTCAAAAGAGTGACTCATTCATGAATGAGGGATAACTACTACTCTGATTGTAAAAAAAATGAAAAGACAATTTGAAACACAGCATGATTGTTGAAATACTGTGAGAGAAAATGTTTAAACATCAAAGTCTTTGCCTGGGTCAGTTTGTAGACATATACTAAAATTTAATATAGGAACTTCTGTTTACAAATGCAAGAAATAAAGGCAATCTGGTTTGTAGTAAGTGAATATAGTAATGCTGTTTTGTTTTATTGTGTTCTTTTATTTGCAGTTCAGTTATTCTGCAGTTTTTTCTGTTCATATTGTTCCAAAGTGATTATTCTGCTTGTTAACTGGAGGTGTCCAGTGGTGTTCATTCAACACTGAGGATTTTGCTGTGCATCACGTCAAGTTCTCCACGTTCCCAAAGTTTTTGAGGAGTGTTGAGTTGTTAATAGAAATTAAGCTGAAAGAACATTTCAGGACATCATACTAACCTTTCAATTAAGGAAACTGGACATTTGTATGTTCTTGGAATTGTTACAAATCAGTGTTCCTAGAATAGAAAATTAAGTTGAAAGAATATTTCAGGAGCATCTATGAAATTTCAGGAGCACCATACTATCCTTAAAAAATGTTCCACTAATATTACGAAAACTGGACATTCTTTGTGTGGCACGACTGATACTGAAAAAATGCTTCATTTGTTAACTTGTCACCCACACGCACACATGAAGCGAATTTCATCATCAGCTATGTCTGCCAAAATGAATAGATGTTTGCATTGACTATGCGCATGCAGAAAAAAATGATGTAGCCTCTCGCACATTTGCGTGCCTAAACTTGGCGACTGTGCATGCGTAGAATTGATTGCTAATTGGTGAATCCTCTAGGTGGCAACACTCACAGTTGGGCTGTTTCTTTAAGAACTACTCAAAGAGAAAGATGTAAAAGGACAATAAAAACAACAGAAGATACCGTAAAGTTGGAAAATAAAAAAATGTATGTGCCAAGTGACGAAAAAGTGAGGCATATTTAGTGGCTGTGAACAGGCTTAGGGTATGCGAGGCACTACAAAAAGGTATATGGCTATATGCCAAACAATTTGGTTACCATTAACCATAAAAAAAGTGACATTTCTCAAAATATCTTCTTTGATCCACAGAAGAAAGAAAATCAAACAGGTTGAAAAAATGACATGAAAAAATTGTGACTGAAGGCACTTAATGTTATCACCTTCTACAAGCACTACAGACTTGTTTGGTGTTTTTTCTTTTTTTCAGTTTCATTCTTTTATTGAATATTACTCAAATTCCTTTACCGAAAAAGACACTGTCATCATGCACATGAACTGACATATTTCCTTGCTGGAACTAGTTGTTTCTAGCAACAACTTCCTGTTTCATGGCGAAATATCAAATTTTGTCAGGTCACCACGGACATGCACTTCAACGAAAATTCAAGATCTTCGCAATTTAACATCACAAAGGCCTTCAGACTAGACTGACCAAATATGATGTTGATCTGAGTTTTTTAAAGTACGTCTGGAAATGGCAAAAACTGCAAAAATTTTGCAGAGAAAATTCAAAATATCTCAATTCCTGTTGGGTTTTCAGATTTTGCACCCAAGGACTTTTTTGTAAGTATTAGGCTGTTACATGTGTCTAACAAATTTCATACCTGTATGTGAAACGTAGTGCGAAGGGCGTTTAATTAAAATTTTAAAGGTGGAGCTATCGAGCCATTTTGCCACACCTAATTCTGAAACCCATATCAGGCGTAAATTTTCACCACTTCTGACAGTATTTTTGAGCATGTTTAGGCCCTCAAAAATGCGATTTGTTTCAGAGAAGAAGAATAATTGACTGAGCAATTACAATAGGGTCTGAGCACCATTTTCTAAAGTAAAACTGTCTAACAGTGAGACCAGTGGGATAATGTTTCTGAGGGAGACAGCATCTCTTTTGCCTTTTGTGAGCTTGTTGAGTTCTAATAGTTCTAATAGCTCCTGTAATGTGGAGTTTTATATCAAGAAATACAACACCTCCATTGCTCTTGGCCCATAACTCTAGTCTATGTGAAAAGTCTACCTGTCATGATTGAAGAAAGACCATAAAGCAGCATAAATGGGCAAACTAATGAATTAGTGTAACAGTGGTTTTAAATCCTGGTCCTGGGGACCCACCACTCTGCAAATTTTGTATGTCTCTCTTAACTGACACACTAGGTGCTTCTCAGAAGGAAAGCTGTATCCTAGTGAGGCTGTGTGCTTCCTAGTCCATTCCTTCTAATTCTTATAGGCTAGAGTCCTTCTCAGCATTAAACGTCTAGAGACGGTCTAGAAAGTAAGCATGGCTATGTCACACATGTTTCTGGCCCACGGTCATCATGGCATTAAAATGTATATATTCATGATGATTCATCCTTCAGAATTAGCTGAATGAAGGACGTGAAAGGAAAGCTGCCTTCCAAGGACCCTTCAAATTGAGATGGCCTTCAGCAGTAATTGATGATGGTAGTTGAGATATGCAGCCTTCCATTTGAGAAGCACTCACTCATGGAGTTCTCACCTAATGAGCTGATGATCTGAATCAGGTGTGTTAAATAAGGGAGACAAAGGGTGTGTCTCAATCAGCTCAGGATTGAAAATCACATGCTGCATTTACACTGCAAGTCTTAATGCACAGATCCGATCTTTTGACTATATTTTGACTTTAGATGCGACTGGTATCCGATATCTGAGTTTACATTAATTCCCGCCCAAAATGATTGCTTTGCATGCACATGGTAGACCCTCGGGCTATGAATGGCCGTGCTATTAAAATTATTTATATATTTCACGTCAGGTGGCCATGATTACCTGCCAGAATGGATAAGTTAACAGCTGTCGGTGTCATGATGTTTTGCAGCGCAAATTCTGACTGAACGAATATAGACTGGAAAATAAAGGTAATTTGCGTTTGTTATTTTATTTACAGTCATTAAATCTAGAATTCTGAAGGGAAATAAAGTAGCAGGTAAGATTACATTTATTTGAATGATAAAGAGAGAGAGAGCGAAGGAGAGAGCGCACACGAGAGAGTAGCCTACCCAGTGAAGCTTTTGGTTTTTTAAAATAAAAAATAAAAAAAAAACACACGGCGGTCTCTTTTAAATGAACCGAGCAGAGGTTGAAATTCAGCAGCTGAATGTATGTGTGTGTGCGTGCGTGCGCACAATTTCTTTCAAGGAAAAAAAAGACATATAAAGTTTCTACTTCAATAATAAAGCTGCAAATTTTTAGTGCGAGTGCATACAGACACGTCTGCTTCATAATACAACATAAAAGCTACCTTTTAGTAAGCAAACGTGTCACCCTTGCCTTGTGGTGGCTTGGAATTCCAGTGGGAATCGGATATGCATGTTTAGACGTAGGTTGCATGTCCAGAGATCGGATTTGAAACCACATTTGGAAGTGGCTCAGATAGGATGTGAAAAAATCGGATCTCATGCGGATTTTTGTGTTTACACGTGTGCAACTAATTCCGATCTGTGTCGGATGTGAGCAAAAAAAAAAAAAAAAAAATTTTTTTGTGCCAGTGTAAACGCAGCCACAGACATAGTACTTGAAGTCTTTTTTACTTTCACTTGGTCCTGATGCAGACCAATGCACAACTCGGGGCAGCCCCGGGGTGTTTATACTTGACATACTCTGTAGTTGCACTATTTTAGAATGGCAATGCAAAGGAAATATCAGATAAATCTGCAAGAAACAGCAGCAGCAAAGAAAAAAAACCCTTATATTTACATTGCAGATATAATAGTTCATGTTTAAAACAAGGTGGAAACACTGCTTTTGGCTACTTCATTCTGCGCTCATGGGAGTCTATTCCAAGATTTTACATACCCAATGTTATTAAGATATTTAGGTAGTCATTAGAAGGGCAGTGATGTGTCAGAACTTGTAAGTATTACAGAGACAGCTCTATAAACATGATTTAAGGAAACATTAAGGAAAACATGAGGGCTTGTATGATAAAAGTTTAAAAACTCTGCTCTCTTTCGTCACATCATTGTCACTCTATAACATTGTCTTTATTTTTCATATTGCCTGTGCATAATTTTGCTGGCTTCCGCAGCAGATCACAGTATAAATAAATGTGTAATTACTCACTTTAATGTCCTCTGTGTGTACTTCCATATGACAGTGTGCTGTGTGTGTTGCCAAGTCCGCAATTTTCCCACAGAATTGGGTTACTTTTTCACTGTTGGCGCGGGTTGTTTTGCAACTCCGTGGGTTGAAGCGACCACACTTACGTGATATTTAACCCCCGAAACGTGATTTGTACCGGGATAGCCCACGGAATGCGATTAAGCTAATTTTTGGACTGGTTCTGAGAAGAAATTTAGTGGATTTTGTGGTAAAAACCTGGCAATGCCGTTTGCATTGTTCTTTTGCGCATGCAGGTCAGTTTAGAACCTGTTGGAAATGTGGACTGGAAATGTGAACAGCTATACAAAAAAATCAGATATGAGCAAAAATTGAGCATTAAGGCTCGCAGTGTGAATGTAGCCTAAATGTAGCTCATAATCGTAGTAACCATAATCACATTAAACTAGGTGGCGTACGCCAATTTTATAAACAGGCATGTAAACATCTTAATCGCATTATTACCACTCTGACCAAAGTGTGCATGTGCTCGGACGTACACAGATGCCGTGTGTTGTTCAATAATAATCAAATAATCGCATTATTGGTGCACATGTAAACATAGTCATTGTAAATTGAATTGCCTTCTCTGACAATACAAAGGCTATATTATTGGTACGTCTTTATTTCTAAAGCATTAATTGGTTTATACCTGTACTATAACCTATGTCTGGTGGTATATTGTGTGCCTTAGTCCCTAGAACAATGATAGAGCTTGTTAGGAAAGCTTTTTTTGATTTGCAGCTTCTTTTTTTCTTGAAATATTTTTTTCAAAAATACATGAAATCACTTGTATCTTAAGGACTTAGCAATGAGTATCTTTGAAACTTAGCAACTTTGGCCAATGTCATTGTTTTAACATTTAATTTTGTAAGTTATTTTATGTTGTGGACTTAATGTCTTACTTTTTTAAACGACTTAATGTCGTTTCTTTTTTAAAAGAGTATTTCTTTTCAAGTTTACCTGGCAAAATAAAGGCATAATAATCTGTAGTCAAAAACTGTTCCTGGAGACCTCTTACCACTGTACATTTTGGATCTTTCTCATCTAACTCACCAGATTCAACTCATCAGCTTGTTAGTAGAGACTGCAAGACCCGAGGTGGGTGTAACTGATAAGGGAGACATAAAAAATGTACAGTGTTGAGTGGTCTTCTGGAAAAGGTTTGAGAAACACTGATGAGTCTAGACTGCTGGGCAGCCTTATAGACTTTATGCGCCAGAGAAACAAGCGTGCAGCCATCTTTAGAATTTTGTGTTTGAACTTCCGTTTTTGCGGTAGCTCTGTATATTTTTATGGCATCGCTGGTGAAGAGTAATTTTTTTTTTAACCTTTATTTATATAGCACTTTTTACAATGCAGATTGTGTCAAATCAGCTTGCTGATAACTGGCAAATAATTTTGGCTGCATAGCAGCTCTATAAGAAAATGTTGTCATTGTCCAGCTTAAGTAAATTCAGTATTGATTCATTCCTTTGTAAAAATCAATAGTTATTAATTTATTTAATTCATCTATACATCGGCTCTGGAGAAAATGGTGATGTCATCGTCCAGCTCAGATCAGTTTGCATACAATGGCGTCAATGCAGGCAGATTAAAAACATTGTTGAATATCAAGTGTCCCCAACTAAGCAAGCCAAAAGGCGACAGCAGCAAGGAACCCAAACTCCAACAGTTGACAAAATGGAGAAAAAAACCTTGGGAGAAACCAGGCTCAGTCGGGGGGCCGGTTCTCCTCTAGCCAACAATGAACAGTGCATGATTATGATTCAGGCAGTGTTACAGGTCATAAGTCAGATTGGGATCACAACAGTCAAAATATTGAATCCAGTTCTATCTACTTTGGATTCATCACACCGGTATGGAAACGGTTTGTTGGGGATCTGGGGAGTAATTACCTGGTGAAGTGTATTTATTTACTGTAGTGTTAAGGAAAGTTATCATGAGCATTTAATGTTTGAAGCGAATGTTATAACAAATGCCAGTAGACTGGGAAGATTTCAAAACGAGTGGTTCATTCATAAATCTGTAAGATCTTACCTTCATGCTGTGGAAATACAAACCGGAAGACAGAACACAATGAGTGCAGTGCTGAAAAGGGGAGGGGCTACATAAGGCTGGCAAGGCAAGTTAATTTATGTAGCATACACAATGGTAATGGTGAAAAAAAAAAAGAATCATAAAAAAAATTCAGAAAATAATCACAACAAGTGCATAGAAAAAAGAATTAAAAGAATAAAAAGAGGACAGATAAAATAAGGTGGAATCAGTCGGACATTCAGTAAATGGACAGTTAAACTGATGTGTTTTGGGTCTAGATTTGAATGTGGCTACTGTTGTAGCACATCTGATTTCTTCTGGAAGCTGGTTCCAGCTACGGGTGGCATAACCCTTGGTATTTCTAACTGACTTGATCCTAATGATCTGAGTGACCTGTTAAATTTATATTCATTGAGCATATCTGCAATGTACTGAGGTCCTAGGCCATTGACTGATTTAAAAACAAGTAATAAGTTGGCTTCTAAATGTAACTGGAAGCCAGTGTAAAGAGTTTCTAGTTCTGCTCCGTATCCTGGCAGCAGCATTCTGTATGAGCTGCAGCTGTCTTATGGTCTTTTGGGGAAGGCCAGTGAGGAGTCCATTACAATAATCCACCTTGCTGGTGGTAAAAGCATGAAAAAGTTTCTCCAAGTCTTGACTAGAAACAAAGCATGTAATTCTTGGTGCAACAAGTGGTACAAGAACTGAGCCTTGTGGGACTCTGCATGTCATGTCAATAAGGACTGTAGCATGCACATACATATATACACTGATATACTAGTTTGCAGAATGGGATGGGCATACTGTTCTCTGCTCTTCAACCATATCCTTTGGAAATCTGTCATTTGTTTTTCTGTCTTTTTCTGTTTAAAGCAATGGCACATTGCATACACTTTTAGCACAAATGCTCATACAGTTGTTGCTAGCTCACCAGGCAGTACAGTCATTTTGGCTACTAACTGCTTTGATGCAATTTTGATGCAATGGCTCACCTTCCGATAAGTGTCCAAACTTGACATGTGTGGCCAAAACTTTCCAGATAGCCTTTCAAAATTTTCCAGATAGCCTCAACATGAACTTGAATCATTAAGTGATATGTGAGCTTGTTATTAATGAGCACACAGCTCTCTTTGTTGACAACCATTATCATTGTTTTATGTTGAGCTGAGTGTTTTCTGTGGCTGTTATCACTCACTGGTGGAAAGCAATGCGTAATCTTCTCTCATGCACAGTCTGAGTTAGATGAATAGAACCCAGAAAACCCTCATATTCACTTGCCAATGAATTGATCAGTTTATCAATTTACCTGCAGAATTTCTGGCTAGAAGTAGCAGATGAAGGATAAACTTCAATATGGCACTTAAGAAGCTAGAAGGATTGCTACCTCAATCACTTGCTGTTTGTGTTGAATATATTGTGTTGATATGTAATACACATGTTAATTTGAGTAGAGAGTATTGTTGCATTCAAAATCGAACTATAAACAGTGAAGCTGCAGGTGCATAGAGCTAGTGCTGGGCGGTTTGACCAAAAATCTCTATCACGTTTTTTTTTTTTTTTTAAGATTCTGGCGGTTTCACGGTATGTCACAGTTTTTTGCACTGGACCTTTATTTTGGCATATTTTACTGTCAGGAGTACAGGAATATATTATATAAACATTGTAAGGACAATTAAAAATTAATTGTAATCAAATCAGTTCATCATAAAGCTAACAAGTTTAAAATGTAATCAAATAATTTAATTATTTAATTAAATTAATAATATTAATAAGTAGGCTACATTTTTACTGTGCAATGTCTGTCATTTCAATGAAGACTTTTTGAGTTTGTGTTTTAATAAACGGTGTTTATTATTATTATTATTATTATTATTATCTCTATTTATTAAAGTATACTCAATTGTACAATTCGGTTATTTCATCTTTTATTTTGACAGGGTCGTGAAGACCTTTGACTTCCTGTGCATATGATACGACAAATGTCGATAGTTTTATCAAATTAAACGGTGAAATGTTCATAAAGTGACTCTAAGAGCAGCTGCAGAATAAGTTTGTGTATGGTGAGTGAGACAGCAGACACTGAAATCATCGTGAGCGTCACGTGTGCTTCAGTATGTGTAGTAGTAGACGAAAATGCGGTGCTCATTCATACAAACTTCAAATTTCAATAGCAGTCTTTTTTAGCTTTAATATTCACAGACACTAGTCCGTATTGATATCTGATTCATTGTACAGCTTTATACAGTAAGGACATTTGTGACTGGATTCTGTGATTTCATCTGTTTTCTGCATCGCGGAAATCATATGGCTCTACATGGTATTTGCAGTATTAAAGAAAGATCGTTTTGTGAGTGATTTATTGTTGTGTTATAAAGTTGTTTCTATTAGTGTAAGAAGGGTATGTAGTTAATAGAAGTCCGCTCTCTATACGCTCTACATAGCGCTTTATGGCCATTGAATAGAGACTGTTTCAGCTACACACCGATATGGCAGTTTTTGAAAAATACACATCTTGAAATTGAAACCGGTATACCATATGAACCAGTATACCGCCCAGCACTACATAGAGCCCAAAAATTACTGTGTCAATCCCAAAAGTTGCTGTCCACACACAGAATAAAGATCCAGGCACAGTGAAAAGGTGAATGACAAAGCGAAAACCAAATCAGAGCTTTTTTCTGACACCCTCTACCTTACAGAGGATTTATGTATGATTATTTGTGCAGCCGCAGCAGTATGTTTTACAGGCCTTTAGCATATTGCTGTTTGTTGATTGCTCCATGATCATTCCATCAATGTTTCTATGTTTTCTCCAATGAATTTCCTATTTTGTGTAGTCAGTAGTCAGTACAGTATTCAAATGGCAAAGGTCACCTATAGTCAGAAGGCAGTTTTGCAAGAAAAAAAAAAAAAAAAACAGATGGAGAATCTGTGGTTATCTGAACTGTGAGAGATTTTGGAGTTGTGGTAGTATGGTAGTGATTATGGTTGAGCAGGTGTTAGAGTGCTGGATATAATGTCAGGGTGAACATCTGTGTGTATGAGAGGGAGAGAGAGAGCACGTGTAAAAGTCTACGATGGAGAGGACCATTTCAAAGATAGCAGCTTGTAAACAGTGTCCCAAGCCAAAATTATAAGCGAGACTGAGAGAGAGATTCAATCTACTTTCTTTAGCGTAGAATTTATAGAGCATCTTTTAATAATCACACATCATATTGGATTTCACATCACATGCTATTAGATCCTGCTGTCAGATGTGTGAGAATAATTCACACCAGCAGGCATCTGAACTTAGAAGACGACTTTTCAGAGACATACCGTCATTGAGCATCTGTCTCATTCAGTTTTTTCGGTGTGGTTGGCACTGGTTGTAACCGGTTGCCGGCAATTGCTGGCTTTTTGGCTGATTGAGCTGGTTGAATCAGCGTCGAGCAGTCAGTGAGAGAGATCACTCTAATTGGTCATTCTGTTTAGCAAACCAGTGCATAAGAAGAAAAATGAAAATGATAAAAGCAAACATATGAAGAAGTCGAGAGGACACACACAGTCTGAGCATTCTAATACACAGATATTTTCATAACGATATGGCCGTCTGGAATAAAGAAAGTTAAGACCAACTGATCAACATGATTTATATTCAAAATGATAACCAAGAGCTGCTTTGATTACAGTTTGTATATCTGCAATTCTAGTGTCTGTTTTCATTTTGAATATCAAATGTTTGACTATTGCCACCTGCTTGTATAGACAGTTATTTCCTCCCACGCAGACGCAGAAAGTATGCGCTAGTTGGCCATTAGTTGTAGTCTTTACAGAGTGTTCAAGGGCAACTTTTTGGCCCAGCGCAGGCTATGCAACACATTCGGGTTTAGTCGGCGGTAGTTCTTTGATGATTTGGAGTGGCAAGAAGCAGCAAAAAAGTAGCAGACAAAGAAGCAGCATATAAGTGGTTGGTCTGTGGCAACACTGTGTGCACATGTGCAGCCCGTTCACATCTATAGCCTAGTTTATACTTGTCACGTCCGCACAAGCACCAAGGTGTGCACGACAAAAATGCAGTGTGGGCGGTTGTGCATGTTGAGTGCACGAGACCCCTTTTTGCATGCCGGTGTGCAGGATATTTTTTGTAACTGCATGCGGTTCCGCTTCTATACAGGACTTCGAGGCAATTCTGGCCGAGCAGGTACATTACTGGCACCCAGTTTGTGCTTGTCTAAATTAATTGCTTACATTTACAAAATGAGCCTAATAGCAGTAATAAGCCTTCTTAATGAAAATAAGGGTCCATATTGGTTCTTTTGTAGCATGGGTTTGGTGAAGTGTAACATTGTCACGTGTATACTTTAAACCATCAGGAAGCAGCAGTAAGGAGAAGTAGAGTCAACCCCAATCTCTTTAAGCAATAGTCCAACAGCGAGCACGTCAAGTATACACACCTCGTCCGTTTGGAGAGGAGTGCGCGCAGTCAGCGGAGGCTTGCGGTGCAGAGCCCGGCAACATATAAACAAGCCTTATGTCAGCTACTGTTCAGTGAATGGAATGTACTGCTCCTCTCAGCCACTCACTGAACAAAGTAGACACAGAGAGAGGTGTGACTGCAGCAGGAAAGCAAGACCTTGCGCTCGCAGAACAGTACTAAAGACATTTGGAAAGGTTTGTCCAAAAAGTCGCTAGATTTTAATTGCTAAGTTGGCAACACTGTGGTAAACACCTTCGTACTGCATTGGTCTCCACCTTCTTTGATGTGGAAATCTTCTACATCCACATCGCTATGGTCAGATGCTTTCATAAGCTGTTTACTCACACGGTCCTTTTTGTTGTGTTTATTTTGTTACTGAGAGGAAAGCACACAGCACATACTTACATATTTATTTATTTGCCACACTCAGTAGTGTGGGCATCATCGGGATGTTCACTAAGAGTATACCGGTCACGTATTTCAAACTTCTTTCAAACTAAGCGAAGAATGAAAAAGAACTTTGCTGTGACAGGGCTCCAGACTGCGCCTAAAACGGTCGCATTTGCGACTAAAAATATTAATTTGCGAGTGATATTTTTGCAAATTCACACGTTATGACTGCAAAATTTGCATGTTATTTGCGTGTTCCGTAAACAGTAGCCTATCATATAATTTGCTGTGTTGACGTAATTAAACGAGATGCTGCGTGTGAAAGTTTCACTGAGTTAGAGCTGCGAAATATGAACAGGTAGGGAGAAATTTCACACACCAAACAGACGCCAAAGAACTAGAGCTGATGAAAGCCGTCTGTGTTGTTGCCTCGCGTCGCCTGCGTCGGTGCAAAACAGCTGCATTTGAACACACCGTTCTGCTCCTGCGTTAAGGAGACAACTGCCTATTTCTTTATATAAATTCGTCTATATTCGTCATTAAAAAGGGGAACTGAGATTGCAGATACACACACAATGCAGCGTGTGCTTACCGTTTGAATATCAATCATGCTGATCACTTTCATTATTCCACTCCGCTTATGCTCATCAGATCAATTTAAGGTCATTAAAAGTCTTCAGTGCCTTAAACAGTATAACAAGAGTATAAACGATCATTTAATGTGGATGGAAAAACAAATCGCGATACTCCCTAATGTGATTATTAACTTTAATTTCGTTAAATAAATGTGAGCGCTGCATGTCTTAAAGTCAACAGATGGCGCTGTTGCGCGTTCTTCAGAGCAGCTCGCATTCAATGATTAGCGCACATTTGTCAACCGATTGCTTATGAACTAATGCTGATCAATTATCACAAAGTTTACTTTATATTATTTATATTATATTGTTGTAAACAGTTGTAGTAACATAATATTTTAATTCTTATCTGAACTTGAATGAGCAGCAAAAGTAAAGCACAGACATTTCAAAATAAGAGTCCCGCTGTATTTCAAAGTAATCAAAGTCAGGTAGTATTTATATCAATTGCCCCTGTTTTTTGTTTGGTTACACAAACCAAATTTAATATATTTATATATTTATTTCCATATTTTTATATTTATTTTCATTTGATTTAAAATAAACTGTTGTAGCTTCAGGAAGGAAGGACTAAGAACACATTTGACACATATTATTCAATATAAAGATTTTACTAGCATCAGAAACCATTAAAAACTAGCACTAAAACCATTAAAAACATTTTTTATTGCTTGAAATAAATGTTAATACTAAAATAAAAATCTATACAAACTAAACAGACATGTTTAAGAACAAAAAATAAAACTAAAAACAAAAAAACAAAAAAAATTAAAACTTAAAGCAGAAAATATAAAAATCTAATCAGATTCAAAATATTATCAAAAACTATAATAGTATTAAGTGAAAATAGTGACATTCGTTTCCCAGAAAAGTCACAAGATGAAAAAGGTGAAACTGTAAAGGGGAGATATATAAACACAACAGGATGACTAAAAGTTTTTCCCCCTATAGGAGCCAATGGCTCCTCAGTGAATTTTTTTGTCTGGAGCCCTGCGTGGGTATATCGGCCTTTAAATGGCCAACAAGGTGTGAAAAAGTTGTTTTTGGCTTTAGCCAGCAGGTTAGGTAAGGCGCAAAGGGGTTGGCCTTTATACAACACAGATTTTTAAGCTTCACAAGATTAGATTTTTGGTACAAGGGAAAACTACTACTTGTTTTATAATTGGCCAATTGGGCGTGCTAATCGGCCAATGTTGATAATCTCAAAATGGCCAAATATTGGCAAATATTCTGGTATTTATGAATAGTCTTAACTGGCAAGTGTAAAGAACTGTTGCAGTCCAGAAAGGACAACCCTTTACAATCACATATGCAGCTAAATTTTCATGCTGGGCGACTAAGCTTATATTTACACAACAATGATGTACTAAAAACGGAAACGTTTTTCCTTTGCATTTTACGCGTACACATGACAATGTCGTCAAAACGATCCAGTTCACACAGATCTGCAAAAACAACTAAAAATACTATATTATGCATGCCAGGCCAGTAGTTGGTGATGACACTTTGGAAAGAAACACTACGCACCTATAGACTGAACACATAATACACATGCACACGCCGTCACAGTTTTTACAAATAGAATATATAATATGCATTTTTAAATTTTTCATTTTGGCCCCCAAAACACTGTTGTTGTGTAAATGAAAAAAAAAAAAAAAAAAAAAAACGCATAAAAAGTTTTCCATTTTTAGTCGAAAATACTGTTGTGTAACCCACCCACCCACCCACCCTCAATAATGTCTGTCATTAGTTGTTGGCTAATAAACTGTTTGATTTCACTCGCTACTGTTTGAGTTAGAGTCTAAGTCTAAGCTTGGCACAGATATATTTTCATTCGTCTTCACTCGTCTTTAACACTCTGACTGAATGCTTAAGAGAGTTTCTTCATCTTTAAAGTGCAATTGATCTCAATGGCAGCTTATTTGACGCACTGTAAACTGTAGTGTAAAGGTGCCTGACTTGTCGCCGCTCAGCTGAGAGCACTCTGTGTTGCAAACAGAGAGAGAGAGTGTCTTACATACCATGTAGAATTGTTGTGCTATATGTACATTATATTTTTTGTTGTATTTTCCTGTTAAAACAGTTAATTTGAAATTATTCAGCCTTTAAGAATAAGCAGAAGCCACTGCCAGTTTCTTCAGTAGTGGATGAAACTAATGCTCAATCGCTCACCTATTACCATCCCTGTTTTGATTTCAGCAAATCAATTTGAGCGAACTCAGACAACATGATTAATATTCATTAACCCAGCAGCTCATCAGACCTTGGCGTGTTTTATATTATTATTAGTAGTAGAATTAGTAGTTGTGTTATTATGTTATCAGTATTATTTTTATTTTCATTTATTTATTTATTTTTATACAGAAACACTAAATGACCAATATCTCTAAGTTCCACCAGCACTAATTTTCTGTTAAAATGACAAATATGTATTCTTACATTTTTATTCATACATGGTTACCACGTTTTAGTTCTAATTACTTAAGTTCTATCATAAAAAAATGCTTGATTGACTGATGTTAAAAGTGAAGTTGTTTTGATTTCAGACCATATCACTTATGAATGTATCTTAATGTAAAAGGCTGTGTTATTTTACGAAGCTGATTTATATCAGTGGTTTGTAAAACACTTTGAATTGTGGCCCACCCAATAAATAGTTGGTCATTTTCCAAAAAAGATGTATGAAATAATGTAATAAGTGATAATAATAAATGTCTTATCACACTAAAACTTTATTTATTTAGTTAAAAGAATGATTAAATGCAGTTTTCCATGGTCAATTGCAGGCGGTTTCGTAGTTTCCCTTCTCCCTATAGGTGCATTTCACATGCTTGTCAAAATGAAAAGTTTGATTTGTCAGTTCCAGGATGTAATGTTAAGATTTGCGTGTTTGTGGAATGTGGAGTTGAATTTGAAAATTGTGAAGCAAATATCACTCAGTAGATACTTTAAAAGCCTAATTTGGATATATATTTGGATGTACTGTTGAACAGTGGTGAACCAGCGACAGGGTCATGGGCGGCCAAGGCTCATTAATGCACGTGGGGAGCGAAGGCTGGCCTGTGTGGTCCGATCCAACAGACGAGCTACTGTAGCTCAAATTGCTCAAGAAGTTAATGCTGGTTCTGATAGAAAGGTGTCAGAATACACAGTGCATCGCAGTTTGTTGCGTATGGGGCAGCATAGCCGCAGACCAGTCAGGGTGCCCATGCTGACCCCTGAGCAATGGAAGAAGGTGGCCTGGTCTGATGAATCACATTTTCTTTTACATCACGTGGATGGCCGGGTGTGTGTGCATATAATAATGTGAATGTTTATCAGAAAGAAGAAAGTCATATATACCTAGGATGGCTTGAGCATAAGTAAAGCTTGGGGTAATTTTCATTTTAAAGTGAACTAATCCTTTAATAGTGTGAAATTTTCTTTTTAACCAACACTTTTCTCTTCCTCTGGGTCTGGGTCCTGCCTGTGGGTCTGTGAGATGAGATAAAAAGCAGAATTGCTGTTTGTCTCTGGGTATGTCTAAAATAGCGCTGGTGTAATGGGAGCTGTATCAGGACCTGCTGCTGGAGTGACAAACTTTGTCTATGTTTAGATCTGAGCTCTAGGCTAATATTATCAGAAACACATCATACCAACGTAAGACAGCATCACTGAGTCCTAGCAGAAATAGCTTTAGTCTGTTATGCAGCAGGGCTAATATTGCTATCCAGATGACAACAGACACACATATATCCATTTGGCAGCACAATTTTAAAATTTACTACAAAACATAAAGCATCACAACTTTAGATCTGAGAAAAGTTTGCATAACCCCATAGACTATTGCAAGTACTGTAGTGTTTCTGCTGAGTAATTGAGTGGCGGCTCTATACAATTAATGACTTGAAATTCAATCACAAAAGCACTCTTATGTGGCACAAGCTGATTGGTTCTTGATACTGTATGTAATGCCAGCAATCTCCTATCATGTTACATGCATGTCTACATATGTCTTCTACTTGTAAACTGTCAGCCTATGTACTTTTTCTGTTAGCCAGTAGGTATTGATGTGTAATCTGCCGTTTGTTAAAAAATTGCAATTCCTAAATGACAACGATTCGCCTGTGTCTATTAAACCATTGGCAAAATCACAAATTACGTGTTATTTTGTTTAGTCTGTTCAGAATCGTGGGAGAATCATATGAAAGCTTGTTTCCGCCACAGAATAAATTTTTTTGAAAGATAATTGACCCTTCGCAAAGACCCGCCCCCCTCGCAAGCCATGGTGCTGTCACACAGAGTGAAAAATACATTGCGGAGCAAAGAGGACACTGACAACACGTCAACAGACAAGACAGAGCAGGTTACTTATGATATTAAACAAAGTCCCAGCTTTCAAATGATGTAAAATTTAACAGATTTGAACAATAAAAACCGTGTTGTGGCTCTTTAATGTGTTGTGACAGATTGCTATAGTGCCTCAGCTCAAGCAGCTCGTGAACCGATCATCTCTTCCTACTAGTTAATTTATAGCATCAAATAAACATGAATGAACATGAGAAGGAATGTTGTTTCAAACGCAGAAATACGTCAGTATGCACCATTTTCAAGTTCAAGTCCACTGAGGTTAATCTTCTAACTCCCGACTGCTTTGTCGGACAAAATGGCGGATTCGGTGTTATGATTGGTTAGATCGCTTGTCAATCAAACTCTTAGCGAAGGGTCAATTGTGACTTTTTATCTCACAGTTCTGACTTTTTGTCTCACAATTGCGAGTTTATATATCATAATTCTGACTTTTCTTCTTGGAATTCTGACCTTTTTTCTCACAATTGCTAGTTTATATCTTGCAATTCTAACTTCTTTTCTCAGAATTATGAGATATAAACTCGCAATTGCAAGGAAAAAAAGACTGACTTTATTTTTCAGAATTTAACCCTCTACAGTAAATCAGTCGCATATGCGACCAAATTTCACATCACCTGTAATTGACTTGGAGCACCCTTAAGGGTGCTCTGATCAGGATTTTTGGAGCCGATCATCGATCACAGGAAGCATCTGCCGATACGATCACCGGTACCAATCTATTTGAAGCCTTCTTTTTATCATGTAGAATTATTTATAGGGCCCTATGCTCCAATCAGGATTTTTACAGACATTCATTGAGGGCCTGAATTTGTAGGGGGATTTTTTAATTTGAGGGGGGAGGGGGCCTTTTTTTTTTTTTTTTAGAATTTAAAAAAAAAAAAAGTATATAATTATCTCACCTAAATGTTTGATGCAGTGCAGTGCATACTGTTACAATAACACTGGGGTATTAAGCACACAAACGAGGAGATAGAGCTAATAGTCTTTACTAGAAAATCCGATAGGAGAATACAGGAACATACACCAGCATAACCATGAACACAAACGTCCAAACGATACCCAACAACACAATCCACAGAAACAGAAACTTAAATACACAGATGATTGAACTCAAACGACGAACAGCTGAGATGAATGTGATTAATGTCCATGGTGACAGATTGTGGCGGGAAACTAGAACAAAGGAACACGTGACAGATGATAACAACAAACAGAAAGTCCATGTGACTGTAACACATACAGCATAAGCCTGATTTCAAATTCTGAATTGAATTCACAAAAAGAGTCAGTAATAAATTAAGAACAAATAAACAAGCACAAATTAACAGAATAAAGATACAAATAAAATAAACAAGTAAACAACTTTAAAACTAAACTAAAATAAAAAATAAACAACTTTAAGTATTTTAACGGTAGTATTGAGGTAAGAAATACTAAAGAAATTTAATAAGGAATCAAATGTAAAATAATACTGGATCATCTTTCCTGAATAAATTAAATACAGATTAATCTTTACAATAAAGTTTACAAAAGTTAGTCATTGAAGAGTGTTAATCAAACAACATAAGACAAAAAAAAAAAAAAAAAAATCAGAGACAGCAGCAGGATTATTAGGCTGCTGTCACTTTAAGACAGAATGCATGGAATGGATCCAATATTACACATGCAGTTACACAACTGTTTACGTTCCTTTACGACAAAGCGAACTGTATTTGTGTGCATACTCGTCAAGATGGTAATTTTGTACATACATTTGTGTGTATTTGATCATTTAAGTGCAATATGGTACTCACAAGCTGTTTGTGAGGCTTTATGTGTGCGCATTTGAGCGCTCCGTTTCAGGAGAGACTACGAGTGCTAAGTGGTTTAAACACTGGCAAGACTTAAAAAGAAATGCAGATTATAAACTTTAGTGACAATACGACACTGCCTCAATTTGTGTCAACTTGCAGCTTACTTATAGTGCAGATGCGATGTGCTGATGTGAAGCCATTTGCTCGTTTTGATTGGGAAAGAGAGTGTGCGGTGATTCACTCACGCTGTTTGTGAAATTACGTCTCTCACAGAGTGTTTTCAAATTACTTTGTAAGTTATTTAACAAAAGAAATATTAATTGTACCTTACCTTTAGCATTATTTTACCCGCGCTGGACAGAGATTGAGGTGGTGCTGCTGCATGTCATGCCAAACTCTCACAGCAGGCATGCGTCTTTATGCCTCATCAGCATGAGAATGGTTTATAAGATCGGCCTTTATAGAAACCGCCGATCAAATCTCCCAAATCGATTATTGGTCCATAGCGATCGGTAGCTGATCAATCGGAGCACTCCTACTGCTGAGTTTTACGCACCGTGGCTTGGCTGAGAGCGCCCTCTGTCACTTTCTCTCACACACACGCACTCACAGTGAGAGAAAGAGAGAGTACATGCAGGGCTCATTGACAGAACTGTCACTGTTTCTATCAGACCAGTGCTGTGTCTTAATGAAAGTTTATCATTTGCATGTGTTTTTATGCCTTGCAAATTTAAACATTCAAGCACAAGAACACCCAAAAGATAACTCGTGCCCAGAAAGCTGTGTCTGACAGCACACGAATACTGAATTGAGCTCTCTTTCACAAACAAAGCTAATCAATGCATTAGCTCTTAAAGTGACAGCAGCCTAATATTCCTGCTGCTGTCTGGGTTTTGTAATGTTAATCAAACAACAGACTCGCTGCAAAAATCACTCTGCTTTTGTAACTTTAATAAGGATGAATCTATATTTAATTACACAGTGAATATTATGCAGTTCTATTTTACATTTGATTAATTGATTCATTTTCTTTACCTAATCTACAAATAACTTCTGTTAGATCTACCTGAAAAAACCTGAAAAGCACTGTTTATTTAATTGGCATATTTTCTATTGCGTTTATTACTTTATATAACACAATTCTGACTTTATAACTTGCAATTGTGAGTTTATATCATGCAATTCTGAGAAAAAAACTAAAAATTGCAAGATGTAAATTCGCAATTGCAAGAAAAAAAGTCAGAATTGAGATTTTGAGATAAAAAGTTGCAGTTACCTTTATTTATTCAGTGGTGGAAACAACTAAATTAAATTGGGATCTCTCTTTGAAACAAACAAACAAAAAAAAGTAATTCTCACTCGTGTTACTATTTCTGTATCACAAGATATGAAGGTATTTGTAACAGATGAGAGGTCATATGAGTTCAAGGATCACACAAGTGGAGGTCAATGTGGCAACATTGTACTTTAACCCTCTTTAAGGAAGCCCATTTTGAATAAAGCAATAGATTTCTTTGGAAGCTGCCTATCAGTGACAGTATGCCTCTGACTATCCAAAACCTCTTAAATTCGTGTTCCAGGAAATATTTCTTTATTATAATCTGCTTGAATCTGCTTGAAGTTCACATGTCCACATTCTCAAGCTTGGAAATTAAGGGCTCAAAAGTCCTTGGATAAGTATTCATTAACATCAGCAAACCAGAGTTTTAATTCCTCTCTAAGTTAATTCATGTAACAGGGGAAAACTCTTTGCATAAATACGCACACACAGTGCTGCTAGTGTGTTTCAGTAGCTGTGGAAATTACTGTAACTGCCCTTGTGTCATTTTTCCAGGCCTGTACACTTGAAGGCAAAATCAGTGAGTGTGTCTGTGCACTGCATGTTGTTTGACTCTGTCCAGCTGCTTATTGGTTTTTATTATAAAGCTTGAATATGTCAACTAGATATGCAGTTTTAATACAGAATGTCACTCTGATTATAATGTGTCAGAAAAGATTTTTTTTATAAGAAACACACAAGCACTTGGCCAAGCAACAGGCAGCACCTCTGTGAACTGCAGTAAAGTTTGGTGCACTTTATAATCATACACATGGGCAAAGAGTGATTAATATACTGCACATAAATGATGAGCACAGACCTCCCTGCCACTGCAGTGATTTCATACAGTGGAACTGGTTTTGGCAATCTTTTTGCCATTTTATCAATTCTGTCTTTAAAAAACTTATTCCACAGCTTGCAGTCTATACAGTCTCTCCAATATTTAAAGTATTTCAAGTTGTTTTTATTTATTGAACGATTAGTGGAACATGTTTAAAGGGTTACACTTTACAGTAAGGTTCATTAGTTAAACATTAGTTAATGTACTAACTAACATGAGCAATACATTAGTTACTATATTTACTAATCTTCATTAATGTTAGTTAATGAAAATACAGTTGTTCATTGTTTGTTCATGTTAGTTCACTGTGCATTAACTAATGTTAAGATTTTAATAATGTATTAGCAAATGATAAAATTAATAGATTAATTAAAGATTAATAAATGCTGTATAAGTGCAGTTCATTATTAGTTCATGATAACTAATGTAGTTAACTAATGTTAATTAATTAACCTTATTGTAAAGTGTTAGCGTTTTATGAATCTAAATTTGACCACTTGCTTATGAGGTTTCATGGACATTCAACTCTTTGAACTACAGACGTGATTAGATGTTTCCATAAAACATTCAGTAAATATTCACACTTTTGCCATGATTGAGAAATACAATTTATCATCAATATTGTTTCATCTCTATATGCAGAGTGGTTTGGTTGGATTTATGTTTTTTAAAAGTTACTTCATGTGTCCTTGTCCAACCATAAAGTGAATTGAGAAAAAAAAAATCAACTTAAACCAACTTAAATTTTCAGACCACATTCAGACTGTTTGTTATGGAAGCCCGTTTCCACCACTAAATAATAAAAACAAAAACAGTAATTGTGACTTTTTATATCTTACAATATATCTCACAATTCTGACTTTTTTTCTCACAATTGCAAGTTATAAAGTCAGAATTGCGAGATATAAACTCGCAATTGCGTGATATAAAGTCACAATTCTGAGATATAAACTCGCAATTGTGGAAAAAAAGTCAGAATTGCGAGAAAAAAGTTTCACACAATTGAGTTTATATCTCACAATTGTGAGGAAAAAAAGTCAGAATTGCGAGAAAAAAAGTATGAATTGTGACTTTATATCACAAGTTTATATATCAGAATTCTGACCTTTTTTCTTTCAATTGCAAGTTATAAAGTCAGAATTCTGAAATAAAAAGTCGCAATAACTATTTTTATTTTTTTTGTTTAGTGGCGGAAACGGGCTTTCATAGTTTGTGGCTAATTCAATGTAACTATAAAATATTTACTGTTATAATTTCATTGTGATTGTAAATATATATATTTTTTTAAAATAAGAAACATTCTGTAATACTATTGTGCTGTAAAATAAATAAGAAAATTATTTTATTTGTCTATCTTTTTTAAACAGCCTTTATTTTGACGGGATGCTGGAGAATAAATAAATAAATGCGCCATCTGGTTTCACAGGGCACTGTATGTTCATTAACAAGCGTACAGCTCAGCGTCTCAGAGCCGTTTTATTCACAGTAAATGAACAAAGCCGTTCTGAGACTCTGAAACACTGTATTATGAACTACACGTGTAAATAATGCGCTTCACTCTGAAACCACTATTACATATATTTACTTATTTACTAAATCACAGCCTGCGTGATTTAACAATTGCACTAAGCCATATCATGATAATGCTTTTATTTTGATATAATGTGCAGCCATAATGTACAGCATAGTTTTTTGCTACCAATAATGAAAGCAGGTCAAGTTGCTAAATAGTGAATAGGTGTTGATTTGTAAATGTGGGTGGTCATATGAACCATGAACATTTCTGAATGAGTCTGGTTTTTTTTTTTTTTTTTTTTTTGCAGTGCAGTTTTAATAAATGGTGTGTTGAAATTAAGATGTGTTCTGTGTCATTTTGCCATTCTTTGATGAAGAAACTTGACTGGTTCCGCTTGGCCTCTAAACACAGAACCTACCCTGCCTGACCAGGCTCTAAGATTTTTTTGTCCCAGCTCCAGTTGTAATTGTGTGAAACCCCCACTGAACATGCCAGTGGCAGCACGCCCGGAAAATCTCTGTATTCTATGTCCCATTCTTGCTGAATGAAAGATGTACCCTGTGAAAAACACAGTTTCTTTCATTGCACAACAAATGGAGAACTGAGTTGTCTCATTTAAGTATTTAAGTAGTCTCTGATTTTTCAGCTAAGAGAGAAATAAAAATAGACAGTAAATTGTTGACACATAGTAAGAGTATAGAGCTGTAAAATATATAGCATAGCTCGTATAATTTGCTCAAAGAATTTCTCTTCTGAAACTCTAGTCTAGAGTAGACATGAGATTACTGGGGTCTTTTTAGAAACATCTTTAAAGCAGGCGATTTAAATGTAAGTCTTCATCTGCTCTCCATTTCAGTCTAGGAGAAACAATTAAGTTACAACAGATAACTTATTTGTGATTTTTTTTTTTTTTTTTTTTGCTATAGTGTTCTCACAGGGAAAGGCTAGCGATTGAAGTCATTGTTTATTTTTATTCTTCCTCTCTCTCTGAAATTAGAGGGTTTTTCCATCTTTACTGCTTCTCTGGTTGTGTTTGTGTGATGGCTCATTCCAGTATCTCTCACCTTTGCTGAATCAGTCACGCAGTTCTGTTCATTCAGCACACAGTGTAACATAACTGTTTAAAGTTTTGCCCCTGTGTGCAGGACAATATACAATACATCTAAAAATAATTTAAACTATTAATAAATAGTACAATTATCTGAAATTTAGAAATTTCTGTTAAGATGATGTTGGTAATAATGTTGCATTTTTGCAAGCCACAGATAATCTCATTTAGTAATTTTACCAGGTCACATTCCAAGTCATGATCCATGTGTTCAACAAGGCCACAGGTTACCCATGTCTTCACTGAAGAAAAAAATAAAATAAATAAATACTACCGAATAATAGGAAAAATATTTGGCAGACTCATTCACTCATGTTTGCTGGATAACAGGTGAGGTAGGGGATAGCATGATATCATACATAAACCTCTAAAATCACTACGCTGTAATAAGTGTGTGAAGTGAATGAGTGTAAACTCTATGAATAAAATAAATCAAATAAACATGTTGCCGTCTCTGCGTGTCTCTCAGAAATCAGATCTTGCTAAGAGTAATCAACTAAAATACTATATCATACACATTTCTACTAATAGAAATATCTATTTGAGTAATTTTAAACCTTTTATGATATGATACACGAATGAATGTAAACTCTATGAATGTAATAAGTGCAGTGTGATGACAAATAGCCGTGTTGCCATCTCTGTACGTCTCTTAAAAAGCAGAGCTTTGTCAAGAGTAGGTCTAATATCAACTAAGATACTGAATCATATATATATATGTATATATATATACCACTGAATATTTTATTTCAACTTCTATGTTTTCTAATCAGCTATTTTACATAGAGTTTAAATCTCTTATCTGAGGCAAAACTATCTACTGGCGTTATGTATTTGTTTAAAGAATGAAACGTGATCGTTCTGAAAAAATTCCAGTTTAATCCTGTGGGACTATCTGCTATTGGTCACACTTTAGTTTAGGATCCAATTCTCACTGTTAACCAACTATTAACTATGACTTTTGCCTCAATAAACTATTAATAGTTAGTAAGGTAGTTGTTAAGTTTAGATATTGGATAGAATTAAGGGATGTAGAATATGGTCATGCAGAATAAGGCGTGCTTTATAAGTACTAATAAACAGCCAATATTCTAGTAATATGCATGCTAATAAGCAACTAGTTAATAGTGAGAATTGGAATCTAAATTAAAGTATTACAACGCAATTTCTCTTTGATAGTGAAAATGATTGTTCCATCAATGCATTGAGAACATTCCAACAACAAAGGTGTCACATCTGTCATATTGGTTTTCAGTTCTCTTTTAATTCAAAAGATTTTGGCTGTACTGCTGTGATTTTAGTTTTAATGTGATTTCAGTTCTGTAAATGCATAGAAAATAAAATATTATAATCCAAAAGGTTGATCCTAAAATCGAGTCTGACATGCATTGAATTTTCTACACTACAGGTAAGACTCAGCTCAGAGATTACAGTGTGTGCATGAGTGAATCAGTGTGCTATTAAGAGCGTTGGGGGGCGAGGAGTCATGAATAAGGGATCAAATAGTCTTAGGATCTCTGGAATTCTTTCCAATTGATTGGATGGGGTATTCGCATCATATGTGACACAAATGTCCTCAGAGTTGCATGAGTAAAAGCACACATTTAATTTCTATGTGCAAATAACTTAAACTAAAAACATAAAAAGCATGTAAACACATAATATCCATGTTATATATATATATATATATATATAATGTGGGCCATTCTACAGAATTGGTGCAAAGTCAGAGTTGGAAACATCTTTTTCCACAAATTTTGTAGGTATGCAAATTGTATAATATCCATGGAAAACACTTCTTGTAATTGTGCAGTTAATTCTTATATTGTATTTTCAGAAAGTTTTGGAATAATTTTCCTCCCCAAATTTGTCACTACCAAAACAAATAAATTATTTAATAAGAAGGGTTATATTGACCTATTAACATTTATATCTACCTCGTAAATATAGTTTTTGCTATTTGTTATAAAAGTTCAGGTAAATCAATAACAATTACGATTTTAACACTATTTTAATTGTAATTTATGAGATTTGTTGTATTTTCTTTGTAAAAGGCATAAAGTTTATCATACGGATTTCAAAGTAAAGAATTCATTAGTTTGAATATACATTGAACCAAACATTATCATAACTTAGTTGATAATTCAATATACTTCATTTTTGACAAAACATCCCATGTGTAATGCGCTGTATATAAAAAAATAAAAAAAAATAAAAAAACCACACAATGAAGCTGATAATACTCAGATAAGAAGTCTTTACTTGATAATCCAACGGGAGAATACAGAATCCAGGCAGGAACACAACACAAGTAGATACATACGAGACCCGACAAAGACAAACCAACTGAACTGAACTAATATACACAGACGAATTAACTAAAATGACTAACAGCTGTGATCAAGGAGATTGGCGTCCATGGTGACAGATTGTGGTGGGAAACTAGAACAAAGGAGCACATGTGACAGATGAAAACAAACAAACTGAAAGTTCATGTGGTGTGAGGGGGTGACATAACGCCCCCTCCGGGGAGGCGCATCCTCGCTCCGTAGAGAGGAGGTGATGAGGACGAAGAGATGAAGAAATGGGCAGATGATGTAGGAGGCGGTTCAGGAGGTGGACAGCCAACCAGGAGGAGGTGGAACACAAGAGTCCAGGGTGGAGAAGATGGTGGAGTGAGACGAGGTGGAGCCTTGAGCAGAGGAAGATGTAGACCTATCCAGGCCACAGCCAAGACTGCGCCCCATGGTGGCATTGCAGGAGGGAGGAGCCATGGTGACGTAGTCACTGACGCCACCATGGGGACAACCAGAGGCGACGATGACATGGATGGTGGAGCCCACCACGCAGCCGGAGAGCCGATGACGTGAAGGTTCCCTGATGGCCTAGGCGACTGCGACGGAGCCGCAGCGACGACCCCCCGAGGTGGAAGCAGGGATCCAGACTAGTTCTGTAGTCTGTAGCGCTAGTTGTATATAAAACACACAGCAGAGAAGATAATACTCAGATAAGTCTTTACTTGATAATCCAACGGGAGAATACAGAATCCAGGCAGGAACACAACACAAGTAGATGCATACAAGACCCAACAAAGACACACCAACTGAACTGAAGTAACATACACACACAGACGAATGAACTAAAATGACTAACAGCTGTGATGAAGGAGATTGGTGTCCATGGTGACAGATTGTGGCGGGAAACTAGAACAAAGGAGCACATGTGACAGATGAAAACAAACAAACTGAAAGTTCATGTGGTGTGAGGGTGTGACACCACGTTTCGGTTGTGACTGCACATTTTCGGTAGTGACAGGAATGTCTTGTTAGCCACCACATCACAATACAGAATTTTAACTCACATACTAAAACACTACTAAAACAATAAAATGCTAATGATTTGCATAACTGTACTAAAATGTTTATTTCCCCCAAATAAATGATTATGTTTTTCCTTTTTTCACTGCCAAAACAATGATGACTGTTTTGGCACTGACAATTTTAGATATTTTTGAGCCTAGCTCAAAGATGCTATTCAGCACATGGTTACCTTGCACAGTTCTGAACAGTTGTACACATATATAAGCCAATGGACTAAGACATATACTGTTTCCGTAGTGACATGAAAATGCAGGACATATTTTTTTAACAAAGTTTCATGATTCAAAATATAAAATAAAAAATCAATTGCTAAAATTATTTCAACATTATTTCCACAAGTTGAAGTTAGGGTTCGAGACAGCCAACTCCCAATTGAAAGTACCCAATAAATTATGATTTTATATATGGTTATGTAAGGTCATAAATGGCTTCAGCATAAACCAATCGACACAGCTAGATTTACCCCACTTACCTCACCACCCGGCATGTAAACACATTAACTTGCATTCTGTCGGCTTAGAAAGAAATAAATATATTGCAAACTCAGACTTTCTTGACCCAAGAAATTATAAAAATGTTTTCTCATCTTATGCCTAAGTATGGTACAATCAAAATTCCGACTCTGTAACTGTTTGAGAGCATAATAAATAAGTCATAATAAATGTAAGTTTCCTGCTCTTTATTTTTTAATGCTTTATTGAACATCACAATTGATATAACAAATGGAATACTTTGAGTCTGAATACACGAATGATTATGTCTTGACGTCACTACCAGAAAATAATCCGATTTATTAATAAAGTCCTGTAAACGTGGTTTACTTGTGTTGCCAGGTTATTGGTTTGCATGTAAGCCGGGACAACAGGTTATTTTAATAAGCTGATTTTTGGGAGTTATCAACGTATCCGCGTGTATGTAAATGTGCTCAGTGTTTTTATGTTCCTTAAAATGGGAAATATTAACATTGATCCCTATGAAAACTTGCAGTAATTACATAATAAAAAAAGAAAACTTTAAGGGTTAGTTCACCAAAAAATGAAAATACTCACCCTCATGTCGTTTGACACCTGTAAGACCTTCGTTGATCAAATCCGATGGCTTAGTTAGGCCTCCATTGCCAGCAGCATAATTAACACTTTCAGATGCCTGGAAAGCTACTAAAGTCATATTTAAAACAGTTCATGTGACTACAGTGGTTCAACCTTAATGTTATGAAGTAACTAGAATACTTTTTGTGTGCCAAAAAACAAAACAAAATAACAATTTCATTCAACAATATCTGGTGATGGGCTTCATGAAGCTTTGAAGCTTTACAAATCTTTTGTTTCGAATCAGTGGTTTGGAGTGTGTATCAAACTGCCAAAGTCACGTGATTTCAGTAAACAAGGCTTCGTTACATCATAAGTATTTCAAAATTTCAATGGTGTACCACTGGGGGGCGTGACTTTGGCAGTTTGAAAAAAAAAAAAATGCTGTAGATTTGGACTCAGGTCTCATTTTATCAGGTCTGACTTGGGTCGGTTTTATGAAACTGCAATAAACTGTAATCATCCTTAATGCTTGGAACAAGAATGGTTATTAGTCAATAATAATAAGTGTGTGAGCAAATGAAAAAAAAAAATGCATGATACAAAATACTTTCAAGGAGTATCAAAACAATACATTCCAACACACTCTCTCTCTCACTCTCTCTCTCCCGCTTCGCTTCTCTTCTCTCTGGGAGGGATTAGAGTGGCCACATGTTGGCCGGCGGAGGTTTGCTGTGGCTCCAGGCAGGCGCGCGGGCGCTGTTGCTCATGGTAACTCGATCGCTGGCGGCCGTGAAGCTGTTTGATTTATTCCCCAGCTCCAGCAGATGGCTGCAACAGAAGTTTGTTTAAGTTCACTTCATAGCCGGGCTGGCTGCCAGGACAGAGTCTCGCACACACAAGAGGAGGAAGAGGGGGCTGGAAGCTGAACACATGCCAGAAGAATGTTCAGTGACTCCGGGTGTCTAACCACACCACTTACCCCCTTCCAACCTCACACACACACACACACACACACACTAAACCACACATTTCTCAGACCTGCACATTTTTCACAAATACTGCAACACATGTATCTCCCTCAAAACCGATACAGATACACAATCCCACACATCTTCCATTGAATTGATTTCCACTCTGTCGCAAACACATTCCGCTCAAACAACTGTGAAACACACACACACACCTCATCTACTTTGATTAGGACGTGAAGATGCTTAAGGTGTCTGCCCAAATGGGAAACTGCTGAATGGAACCATATGGCCATTTCTTTATTCTGCAGCTCATTTAAAGTCATTATACATAGAGAGAAATATCTGATTTACTCTGATCTCACAATGCAGTTACTTATTTTACTATTGAAATCAAAACTCTTGTGCACTTTTTTTTTTTTTTTTCTTATCGTAACTTATCTGTAGAAAAAAATATTTTGAAAATTCTAGTGGTGCTCTCCTGGAAACTATTTTTCCCCCGTTTTCTGGCTGTTTTATTATCCACAAAGCAAATTATATTACAAAGAAAAGAGTTATGCTTTACAGTTCTTAAAGTATTGAAAAACAAACAATAAGAAAATCCTGATGGTTTAATAATTGCATCTTACCCAGCATTATTTCCAAGTAAATATTTTATTTCACTCAGAAATACAACAGATTCCAAATGTTGAATGACATTTGTTTATAATTAGATGGTTCTGCTTCTTTTTGAAGGGGAAACCTGCAGTGATTAACAGGTGAACTTGGGCTGAGTCTCTTACTGTTTGAAACATATTTGAGTGCTAGCATTGCATATTTACACCAGTGCATGTTCAAGGAAATATATTTTGGGTCTGATAATAGGAAACAGATTGTGGCAGGGGGTGATTGTGTTCTGAAGAGAAGTGTGAATAATACGAGCCAAAAGCATGACCAGATGCACTCAAGAATATAACCTACACTATGTGTGCAGTTCATTATTTTCTGTGTCTGTTGGTGTCTTGCAGTGAGTTGATCTTCGTCAAAGCCTCAGAGGAAGAGTTTGAACTTAGAAAGATGATACAGGACTGTTAACTGAAAAAATATTTTAGAAATATCTTCCCTTCTATGCTTTTCTTTTTCAATATGACCAATATATTTTTTTAATTCATGATAACAATATATATCACTATATATATAAGGTTGTTACAATACCAAACTGTTATAATTCTCAATACCAAAATAAAAACAAAGAAACAAATTACAATAGAGCAAAAGATGCAAATAAAATGTGCTCTTTGTTTTTTCATCAGGGGCATTTCCTCCAAGGAGGCAAGGGAGGCAGTGCCTCCTCAAAAAATTAGGATAAGAAAATAATCTATATTACAAAAATAAAACAACGCAAATATTACAAAATGTGACAGTAAAAAGTGTACAAGTCACTCGTTTTTCTAAAGGAACACTGTCCAACAGCGACACCCGCAGGTAAAGTTACTGTGGGAGTCCACGTCTCTCGGCGCCTCCCTTGAGCTCATAGAGAATGAACAGAGGCCCTAAAGCATGTGGTGGGTTTTGTGTGGGGTAATAGAGAATGAATGGGGGAAAGTCACGTGAGAGGAGGCAGTGATTGGATATAATCAGTTTTAATTAAAAAGTAAGTAAACAGCTCACCCACTTAGATATCACCTCTTTATGTCACGTCAAAATCAAACGTGAAAAACCTGAAAACCTGGTGGAATGACCTGCCACGCTCTATCCGAACAGCTGAGTCTTTAGCCATTTTCAAAAACCTGCTAAAGACATATCTTTTTCGTCAACACATGACCCAGTAATATAGCACTTTTTATTTATATTTTACTCTTTCTTTTTTAACTTTCTATTCTTTCTCCATCTATTTGTGTATATATTAAAAAAAAAAAAAAAAAAAACCTTGCTACGAGCACTTTACTGATGAAACTGTGACTTGACATGGCACTTACGTACTGTTTTGGATTGTACTCATGTTGATTCGACTGCTTCTACTTCTCTCATTTGTAAGTCGCTTTGGAGAAAAGCGTCAGCTAAATGACTAAATGTAAATGTAATTTTTAACTAGGCACAATATCTCTTCTGATATGAAAGTAAATTCGGTTTTATCTTTACAAAAAATCCTTTCACAAGGCATTCAAATGAAGAAAAAAATAGTGATCATGGACCTTGGATGGAGTTGGCTAGCTGGATGCGATGTCCACCAGTCATGCCTTTTATTGTTTTTCCTGTTCAAAGTCCTGTCACTGAAGCGTTGTGGGCAACAACAACAAGGAAAGGAAAATGAAACAATGCAGTTTAACTTGAGGTGATCACAAGCATAATGGCATGTGTAGATGATATAGTTATACAATGGACATGCCTTTCCAAATAAAATATGATGAAAATAAGTGTCTCTTTATGGAATTTTTATTATATGTACTATATTAAAATATATATAGTCTTCAGTTGGACATGTACATTCAGTCATGTCTGGCAACTTGACAAATATGTTGTCAATATCATTAAAATTAAGATAAAAAATGTATGGTCTATAATTATTTTTGAGATCACAGTTTTTGCAAACTTATTAAACTTTATGAAACTATAATGAATTGAACAATTTTCATAGTCTTTAAACTGAGATCTTAAAGGGGACATAGCACACAGAGTTTCTGCCAATCTTATGTTAATCTTGAGTACCTATAGAGTAGAATTGCATCCTTCATATCTCAGAAGAGTTCTTAGTTTTATCAGATTTATAAAAGACAGATACAGCTGTACCGCTTCTTTCCGAAAACAGTTCAACTCCTGCAGGCATGCTGTGGGCAGAGCTAAAGAGTCACGAGCAATACATCATCATATTATCCCTGGATAACTTTTGATTCACTATACATTCATGTCTACATTATATGCACTTACACGCCGACTGCCAACACAACACAGACATTTGATGCAGTTTTACCACCTGCGGTTCCGGTCATGAGTCAGATCCAGCGTCAAACTGGGCCTTGTTTATAAAACATTCATCACCAAAATGTCAGGAACAAACAAACAGACTTGCACAGCTCCGTTGCTGCCCCGGAAAAACAAACTGCATCCACTGTCCCCTTAACACTGGGTTCTTTGGAAAGTTTATCTTGCCATCACAACCAAAAACACACTTTATTGTTGATTTCAAAGTCTAAAAACAAAATGACATATCTTTCCAGTGTAGCACTGCCGACGACTTCCGTAACCCGAACGAAGCACACGTTGCTATCTGTTTAAACTAAATTCATTTAAGCCGTGCCAATTTAAACATTCAAGAGCATGACGAGAAAGAGAATTCTCTCGTGCGCGTGATGTGAGAACATTTGTGTGTGCGCTTATACAAAGCACGCAGACGGAAAGCCGCATCTTAGATTTTTTAGATTGAGTTCTTATTCAGGTCTTGCACTCGAACGGACAAATTAATACAAATATTGTCAACATGCCCATCTTGGCGGGTATTCTAGCAAACATAGTGGGTTATGTCTTAAGTGAACGTAAACAGTCAAGAAAGTCAGTATCAGTATTTTGGATCTGTGCATTATGTCTTAAAGTGACAGCAGTCTAATATTCCCACTGTCTGTGTTTTTAATGTTAATCAAACAAAAGACAAGGAAATCACTCGCTGCTCTTAACTGAATGGCTTTTGTAACTTTAATAATGATTAATCTTTATTTAATTTCTACAGTGATATGCAATGTTATTTTACATTTGATTACTTTATTCAATTTCTGTACCTAAATAACCTGAAAAGCACTGTTTATTTTATTTGTATCTTTGCTGTATTGTATTTATTTGTGCCGTTGCATGTAGTTTGATTATTTTTGTTCTTATTTTCTTTATTTTTATTTGACAGTAGTCCTTTTTCCTCTGAACATAGCACATACTGAACCGAAACAAAACTGTGACCCTAAAACCGTGATACAAACCGAACCGTGAGTAATTTGAACCGTTACACCCCTGGTTTCCACTGTCGGGTCAAAAGCAAGCGTGCTAGTGTGTGCCAGAGCCATGTTGTGTTTTCACTGTCACTTCCAGGGCTTGATCGGGCCTCTTCAGGGCTTGGTCCAAAGCGGGCCAACTGGGGCTTGAAGAGTGGTCATGAACAAAGGTGAAGTTTATCTGAGTCAGGAGAGGGCCAACACCTCTGCTCATTTTAAATCTGAGCAACGGTCTAGGAGGAGTTTGAAAAAATAGGTTTTTAAAGAAAAACAATATGGCGGACAGGAAATTCAGCTGACTATGGCAAATTTGGTATATATGGACTCAAGGAATCTACTGAGACCATTACAATACATTAATATTGTCAAAAAATTATTAGCTTTTTTTGTAAATTTTGTTATAACTTTTGACCACAAGGTGGCACTGCCCCAGAACTTTTACGTACTGTCAGGGCATGGTGCCAAAGACCCATACCAAGTTTTGTAACGATACGCTAATGTGTTTATAAAATACAGCATTTTAGCACAAAATTCAAAATTTGTTTGTACGTTTTTCGAAAAGGGTTTGAAAAATTGACTTAAATTCCTGGTCTGAAGATGATCTGGTTAAATTTTCATGAAAATCGGAGCAACGGCCTGGGAGGAGTTCGAAAAAGTAGGTTTTTCAGAAAATTAAAAATGGTGGAAAAATTTTCATGACTGAAAATGATGTCATAGGGTGCAATCGAGGGAAAAATCAGAGGAAAAAATAATTTTGTTTCTAGCCCTAACGATTCAAAAGTTATTAACAAACATGAGTGCAACTTTGGACAGCTGGTGGCGCTAGAGGAATTGAGTTAAAGACTCCAAATTTGCTATGGACACAGTTCAGACTGTCCTGTAACTGTGTGCCAAATTTCACAACTTTCCCATAAGCAGTTCTATGGGCGGCTATAGATTTCCAGAGCGGAAACGGAAGAATAATAATAAGAACGCCAAGGATTACAATAGATGCCTACGCACCTTCGGTGCTTGGCCCCTAAAAAGACAGTTTAAATCCCTACATTATAAATGAAGATAATAAAAATAATAAAGAAAAACACCAACTCAGTGTTAACAGATAAGAGGAATATACTGCAGGAACACACACACATTCACTCTGGATACAGTGACCTGATACTGTAATTTCTTTATCCTGTAAATGTAAGTAAAGTCTTACATTTATATTCAGTTACACACAGTTATCCCCTTATGGTTATCACTCTCAAAATACTTGAATTACATGTTGCCTTTTAAACCTAAATTTAATGCCCAACAACAGATATTCTCGTCGCTTCATAAAATTAAGGTTGAACTACTGCAGTCACGTGAACTATTTTAACAATGTCTTTAGTACTGTTACAGATTAGCTGTGTAGGAACACACACGACGAGGAATATAAGTTCAAGAGTCAGACTTTACTAGGCAATCCAATGGAACATACAGGAACAAAGGTTACACACTAACAACGCAAGATAACGGACAACAGTAGTGAGGAAGGTGACTGTTTATAAAGGGAGTGCTGATGAGGGATAATGACGGTGAGTAACTTCAGGTGCGGGTGATGACATGCAGGTGCAGGACAGAAGGGATGCTGGGAAATGTAGTGCTGGAACTGGTGACTGTGACAGTACCTCCCCCCTCCGGCAAGGCGCGTCCTCGCGCTGAAAAGGAATATCCAAAGGGGAGGGCTGGAGGGGGTCGGTGAAGCTGGAGGATGAGCCGGATGGAGGCCCAGTCCCCAACCAGGATGATGGACATCGGCGGCGACGCTGAAGGGAGAAGCCATGGTGGCGAAGATCTCATCGCCACCTTGGGGATGAGCGAAGGAGGCCGCGTCGATGGAGGAGGAACCCACGGCGCAGATGGAAGGCAGATGGAGCGGTTCGATGCCGAAGACCCAGGCAACCGCGACAGAGCCACAGCGACGACCATCCGAGGAGGATGCAGGGATCCTGAGGGCTGAGGTGTAGCTGGAGTGACCGAGGGCGGCGGCTGAGCCTGAGGGAGGGCGGCCTGCAGGTCCGTTGTGTAGGCGATGTGATGTCCGACCCAGGTGAAGCCGACGTTCCGAGGCAGCTCCACAAAGCTGATGGCTCGAAGGTCCCAGCAGACGATGAGGGAGGGGCATAGGTGAAGGAGTCAGGGTGACGGGTCGAAGAGGAGAGACGAGGACAGATGCTGGAGGCGGAGCCACGAGATCCTTACGCCCCGGAGGAGATGGCTCACAATAGTCCCGCGATGTAACCACATCACTGAGAGGAGGTGATGGTGGTGTAGCGGGACTGATGGGGGACAACTCGGGCAGGACAGCAGACTTGGTTGGGGTCAGGGAAGAAGGCTGAGATGGAGAGTCGATCAATACTTCCAGGAGAGGATGTGGGAGAGGGAGGGATTAATGAGTCCAGTATAGAGTGGTCAAATAGCTGGGGAGTAGAATTGTTGTCAGCAAACTCACTCTCAGTGACGGGCGGGTGGGTGGGGCTTCAGGTGCGGATGATGATGATGACGTGCAGGTGCAGGACAGAAGGGATGCTGGGAAATGTAGTGCTGGAACTGGTGACTGTGACAAGTACCTGACTCCTCAATAGACAGCAATTTAATTGCCACTGTCAAGGTCCAGAAAGGTACTAAAGACATCATTAAAATAGTCAATGTGTCTTCGGTGGTTCAACCTTAATTTTATGAAGTGATGAGAATACTTTTTGTGCGCAAAAACAAAACAAAAATAACAACTTTATTCAACAATCTCTTTTCTTCCCTGTCCGTATCCTTACACAGTTGATGCATAAAGTGAATAAAGTCATTATTTTTGTTTTTTTTTTGCATACAAAAAGTATTCTCATCATCAAGAGTCAACGAGGGAGAAACATGGAAGTGCAGATCACTCGTTTCTCTATATGTTCAAGTAAATAAATGGGAGTGGGAATTCCCACATTATGAACGTGGCACTTGCACGAGATATTAACATTGTAAGCAATACCCACAACCTTGTGTCAGATTTCAGGCATTGTGTATATACAGATCATCTAGTAAGCAGAAATCCTAAATTTAAAAAAATAAAATGACATGTTTCTTCAAATTAGAGGAAGAATTGAATGCTGATATCTTGATTGAATTAATGACTGAAGGATATACTTCCAAAGCCGCCATGATTAACAGCTGTTGGCGCCATCTACTGCTGTGGTTAAATTTTTCTATGCATTTAATTTGATTTGATGGGAGTCACAAGACCTATTGCTCTCTCCCTAGCCAATCAAGTTAATGCATAAAAATAAAATTAAACAAGCATGTAACGACCACGAACAGAGGGAAAATAGCAGAGTGAAAGTACAGTTACCTCACTTAAAAAGTCCTCAAGTAAAATTAAAGGTACACAATTTTTAAACTACTTAAAAAAAAAGGTAAATTTATGATAAAACCTTACAGTAATGTAAGTATTTGTAATTGATTGCTTTACACCCCTGATCTGCTCCTATTAGATTAATCAGAGTCAAATACAAAAAGACTTGCTTGAGTAGGAAATACTTCTTAGCAAACTTTTAGTCACAATGGTGTTGACTTGTATTGCAAACTTTGTCATAATGGCGTCAACTTATATTGTTTCTGGGTGCAAGACTTCAAAGAATGAATGTTTAGTGTGAGTTATTTTTGGTTTCCAGTGAAGAATCCAGAGCATTGTAGGCAGTGACTAAAGGCTGCAAAGAATCATAAATTTGGAGAGAACACCACTACAGAAAATCTGAAAAACCTCCATGTCTCCATTTCAAACCAGATGACTATGAAGGGGTTTAGGTGGGAAAAATACTGAAAGAAAATGCTGTTCCATCAGTTAATTAGGAAGAAAAGGAACAGGAAACAACGTCTGCTCAGCCCCCTGAAGCAAAACGCTGTCAGGTAAGAAGGTTGTTGCCATAGTATTTTTACTATAATGCTGTTTAAAGAGTAGACAAAGTATGATACAAAAAAAAAAAAAAAAAAAAGGATGTACCTCAATCATGTGATTATCAAGTCCATTTTGTGGCTTAATGTGCTCTTTTTATCAAGCATGACCTGCAGTTTAACAACAGTATAGACTGCATTTTGTGATAGTCACGTTAACTACAATACAAACCAGTATGAACAGTATATACATTTTGTACTGAAGAACAACATTTTTTGTACTTTTTTTTAAACTAGTATACTGGCCACCCCTAATCAGAAGTGATGTGTTTGTAGCTCTAGGGAAAGTACAAAGGAAAAGCAGTAGTCTGATTTATGAGTGTCTCAGAGAGCTAGGGTTAGCAGTGGGGGCATGTAGACCAGTTTCCTTCCAGGGGAAATAGCCCCCACCCCCAACATGCATCACAGCTAGTGCTCATTCACCAGGTCAGGTTCATGTTCCATACCAAACATTCTGGCTGATTTGGTAAATACCAAATCATGTATCTTATTTAAAGGGTAGTGAATTTTTTTTTTTTGTTGACATCACATAATATACATTATTGTAAAATCTGAATTGTGATTGGTTCTAAGAGCTGCGACGTTTGCTAAAATATCATTTGATTATTCACATTATTCATAAAACGTAATCCAGTTGCTGTACTGGCTGAAACGAAGCAGCAGAATACTCAAAAACTCATATTTTCTGCATGGAACACTATATGGTAAATTCAAAATCACTTCACTCACAGAGTGAATCTGGACCAGAGTGAGTGAGTCTAGAGCCTTTTTTTCAAATCCGAAGTGTGAATGACAAGTGCAAAAATAGGGGGGGTATCATGACCAGGTTGCCCCACCCCTAATGCATGGTCCAAACACCAAACTAAAAAGCAGGGTCAGTGCTACAGGCAGTGGGAGGTAGGAGTAGGGTGAAAATTGATTAGATTTTTTTATTAGATTTTCACTTTGTACTTTGTCTCACGAAAACCAATGAGGTCTGTTCTAGCGCGTCACATGCAAGTTCAAGCTTCGGTGTTTAGCATACTTGATGCACACTTTTGTAACGAATCATTTGAAAGTCATTTATGTTTATTTTTATCTGCCGTCAGACTATCTGAGACATTGTTGCTATGGGTTGCTTCTTGCTTTGGACAAGTTTCATGATTACCCGTAAACTCTGTGACTGTGATGTCAAACATTCAGTTTAAAAATTACATTTAAACACTGCAGCATCTTCATCTGCTGTATGAGGAGAAACACTTTAGTTTCACTATCTGTCCAATTTGACTTCTTTTTTTCTTTCTTTTTACAGGAGTAGTCACAACATGAGAGAAATTGTGTGATCTCCATCAAAACAAAAGTGCATGCTGACCTTGTACATGCACTGGTAATATTTTGGCTTTGTTCACACATCCATCAAACAGTAATTTACTGGTAATGTTGCAACAAGTCATCCTAGCAAACTGCCAGAATGGACAGCCATTTTGCATTTACATTCATTTAAAGAAGACAGTATACATTTTCTGGTCTATTATTGTTATTCCTGGTTTAGAACAGTCAAATACATTGGTTGCTGTCTTCTCATTCATCTCTGGTATTTCCTCCACCTCCTGTGTTTCCCAATGTCTCTGGGGCATCGTTATCAGACACAGGTGGTCGCTGGTGTACATCTAGAGATTTAGGGTTTCCGTTTTTTACAATGTTGTTGATTGTGCCACTGTAAAGTGGTAAAGTTGTCTCTCTGTTGGGTCTGAGCACCTAATGTAAATATATGTGTAAATATTTCCTTTTCAATTATTTAACCACTTTTGTAAACAAACCTTCCCGTGGGAACTGGCCAATTTTGTGTCCAGAAGCTTATGAAATTCTCACCACACTTGACAAACAATTAGATGATGGTATCATAAATCGTCAAATTGACACATTACAGTTATATAAAAACTGACCCTACCATGCACTCATTTTTAACTGTACTGTGTTATGTACATATCTCATAACTGAAATGTGTCGTTCCTTTAAGTAAAAATACAGTTTGATTAAACAATGGCAGGTCAGAATTCTGCTTGTTGTTGTTCGCTTACTGTGCCCTGTGCAGTTTACTGGAGGATTCTCCATATTGGTGCTTTTTTGTATTGATGTTGCGCTACTGGTGGCACCAAATGGAACAGCAAAAATTATGACTCTTTTCCAATCAGACTTCCTTAACAATCTTACCACCCTTTCCGCTCTGCCGCCTGTCTGCTATTTATTAATATAGTCTCGCCCGAAACTCAATTGGTTGAGCCAAAATTTAACATGTTGCAGCACTCAAACAAACAAAGCAATGTTTTGAAAGTGCCATAAATTCAGAGAAAGAGAGAGAGTGAAGGAAATTAATTGTCTTTTATTATGAATGGGCCAGCTGTCAGGACAGGATGTGTTAGGGTGTCTGCTGTGAATGACAGAAATAAATTTTTGCTTTTCTGCTTTTTGCTGTTTTTAGTGTGTCTACACTGTGATGGACCTTATAAAATAAAAAATAAAAATAATAATGCCAGCCATGGCGCCCACCTATAATTTGGTAACATTTTGATTTGTCAAGGCATAATTATTGCATGATTAAAGATAACTTAATGGAGCATAATCTCTCAAACAGTTTAATAACACTGGGATCTTGAAATGTGCCAGATCTCCAGTGGTTCTTCTGTTTGTGTTGTTCTCTCTACCCATGATTGGTCCATTGCCTCTTTTTTTTTTTTTTTTATTATTTTTGCAGAATCAAGACTGAAGTCCATGTACAGACATTTGAGCCCATTGATCCAGTGAACGGACAGAAAAAATGAGGGTTGAGAATAATTGAGGAAAATAGCTACATATTATTCCCCCCCAATTTATGCTTATTCTCTCTGTTTTCTTCTTTTTCTGTCCCCCTTCTTTCGTATGCTTTTTTTCCCCCTGTGTGTAAAAAGGAAGTATCTAATAAAAAGCTGCTCGTGTAAAGAGATGACTGAAGCTCTCTCTGCCTCATTCAGAGTGCAGGAAGCCGAGCCGGAGACTGTGCCAAGCCTGAGCTGAATTCCTGCCAAGAATCGACTTGTTTGCTCGTCTTGCTGGAGCCAGAGGCTGACCTTATTAGCTGGGAGGGCAGCCGTCTTATTAAAACACATCTGGCGCAGAGGGAGCCTAAATAGTCCTCATATTGTCTTCCTGCGGCTCCTGACCTTGCGTTACCTAGCAGGAATGCTGACGAGGGCTTCACGCATCTGTTGAGAGTTTCTTGCCCCCTCACTCGCTCTGTCTTTCCTCTCTTCTCCTCTCTCTGTGCTGGCTGTCTTAACTGGCGCCTGTACGGTAGCTCTGTGGGACCTGTTTTTCTTCCTCTCCACCAACCCCCCGTCCCACCACTCCCCCAGCTCTACCCTCTCTTCCACCTCCCTCTTTTCCAGTTTGCTGTGTTGATACAATTATCCTTGTGTAGATGTTTTATTAGCGCCAGTTGCCTGGTACAGCTTTGCTTGTTATTTTTAGCTGTGAATGCTGGCACTGCCCGTCCATGTTTTTTGGACATGATACCATATTTTTACCATGTTTTTGGCTGTGATACTAGGATAATACCATGTTGGTTTGGGCCTGGTACTATGGGAGTGCTATGTTTTTGGACATGTGGTAAAGTTTTTGTCCATTCTAACATGTGGACATTGTCTGCATTCTGTAACATGCAGTACTGTCACTGTAGTTTTCTGTAAGGGTTGGACTGTTGAAATGAATGACAGTCTCATTTGTGATCTTGCAGCAGTTATTGCCGGGCCCCTCTTCTGCGATCCAGATAAGATTTCTGTTACAGTGGCTCACTTTAAAACCAAGTCGTGCAGTATTCAGTAACACAAGGAAAGTAAAGAATAGTAAAACATGAAATTAGCTGCACTGTGGGGACTCACCCTCATGTCGTTTCACACCCGTAAGACCTTTGTTCATCTTCGGAACACAAATGAACATGTTTTTGATAAAATCCGATGGCTCAGTGAGGCCTCCATTGCCGGCAATTATAATAATTAACACTTTCAGATGGCCAGAAAGGTACTAAAGACATATTTAAAACAGTTTCATGTGACTACAGTGGTTCAACAGTGGTTCTCATCGCTTTTAATGTTATGAAGCGACGAAAATACTTTTTGTGCGCCAAAAAAACAAAATAACGACTTTATTCAACAATATCTAGTGATGGGCGATTTTAAAACACTGCTTCATTAAGCTTCGAAGCTTTACGATTCTTTTGTTTTGAATCACTGGTTCGGAGCGTGTATCAAACTGCCAAAGTCACGCCCCCCAGTGGTGAACCATTGAAATTTCGAAACACTTAAGATGTAACGAAGCCTCGTCTACTGAAATCACGTGACTTTGGCGCTCCGAACCACTGATTCAAAACAAAAGATTCGTAAAGCTTCATATGTGTGTATTACTGTTGTTGAATAGATCTGTGGGGTCAGTGACTGAGTGAGTGTACTCCTTGAAGATTCCTCACATTCCTTCACTTCCAGTGTCACTACAAATAGCTGAACTGACACACTTAAAAACTGTGTGCGTGTATTTAGTGTATGTAAAGTCTCTTTCGCTCTTTCTTATATATATATATATATATATATATATACATATATATTGCACAAATACACAATAATATTTAAAGATTCCTTTTGCCTCATGTGAAGCTGTCTGTTTGTGTGTGGCAGCTGTTCTGAGAGAAGCCCCTCAGGCGGCCACACATGGCTCTAATTAGCATGCTGTGACTCAAGCTCTCCTCACCACACACGCTCTCACTACCCACAGCCCCCTGCCCTCCAGTTGAGCAGCGTCACTGTGGCGGCAACAGCGATTTTAAGACCTTGTCAGGATTTCAACCACTCTGCAGTGTGCTGTGCACTCACACACTTCTTTCTCATCCTCTTTTTTTTTTTTTTACAATGAAAACGGTATTATGTTAGCGGTAGATGGCTGAATGTTTGTGTATCTCTCCTATATATTATATCTCTTATGTCAGTAATGACCTGACGTACAGTATATATTAAGTGCAGTGCATTGCGATATGTGCAAAGTCAGTGGAAATAAAGTGCACAGACCATTTGGGTCTTCTATTATGCTACACATTATGCCATCTTTTTAATAGCTTTATTGTTTATAGGTCTGCATTGTTGTTCTACAAGTTTACAACCCAAAAAATAATAGGTGATGTCAACTACAGGAGAAATGCATAAGTGGAAGACATTTACTGTATATCTTTGTATACATCACTGGAGAAAAAGCAATATTGACAAAAAGACCCTTTATTGTTGAAACTAAATTTGATAAACATTTTGTGGAATTTATGTTTAAAATCGATCATGTTATTATACTTATATGGATCTATCTGTCAGTTATATTATTCTTATATGGATGAATATATTATGGATGTTTTTGGATCGGTAGATTAATTTATGTCTTATTAATTTACTCTCTGTGTATAATCAACCACCACTTTCATCATAAACTTTCAGTAGTCAGGCTCTATTACATTCATTCCCAAAGGATGGGGAAACTAATTTAAAACCATTTTTGCAAAAGATGTGATTACATAAACATTTGAATGGTTTTTCACAGAGTTTTTAGAGTTATAAATTAAATAATTAGCCTTAAACAAATAGTTTACTCTGAAATAAAACATTTCTCATCATTTACTCACCTTCATGCCACCCCAGACTTTTTTTTACAAAAAAAAAAAAAAAAATCAGCTCTGAAGGCCAATGCAATCAAATGATGAGCACAACTTTAAAGTTCTGAAAGAACAAATAGGCAGCGTTAAAATAATCCATTGCTTGTAATCCAAATGCTTGTAGGTGGTGTCAACTACAGGAGAAATACATAAATGGAAGACATTTGTTTTCATCTTTGTATACATTGCTGGAGAGGAGGCAAAAAGAACTTTATAAACATTTTGTGGAATTCTTGTTTAAATGAATTGAATTATGAATTATATTATTTTTGTCAAATCAATAAACAAACAAATAAGCTTCTGTATGTAATCAGACTTCTTTACAAGCTTCAGCAATCAGCTTCATTTATTCTCAAAAGATGTGAAAACAAATTTAAAACAAATTTTGAAAGATGTGTTCACATAAATGTTTTAATCATTTTTCAGGTTTTTTTTTTTTTTTTTTAATTATAAATGCAGTCCAGTAACTGGGTTTCACAATTTCTTCCATCATTTACTCACCTTGCCACCCCAGATGTGTATGATTTTTTTTCTCCAGAACACAAACAAAGATTTTTTTCTTTCTTTTTTTCCTCAGCTCTGTAGGCCCATACAATGCAAATGATAGGTTCACTCATGATATCATTAAAATATAATATGATTCTGGGTGGTTACCATATTCATATTAACACACACAGTTTATATTACTATGCCATATTACCACAACACCATTCATATATTTTTTTTTTCAATTTAGTATTTGAATGGAAGATTAAACCATATCCAATAGGTGGCAGCAGCGCTCTATTGAGACTGACTGCTTCTTGTAGAGTCTATAGCAGTGGTTTTCAATCCTGGTCCTGGGGACCCACCGCTCTGCACATTTTGTATGTGTCCCTTATTAAACACACCTGATTCAGATCATCAGCTTGTTAGGAGAGAGATCCATGAACTGAGTGGTGGGTCCCCAGGACTGGTCTAAAATGGAGCCCCCACAATTAAGCTAAATCTATTACGACTGTCACAATTAAAGTGAAGCTCAAAAATTAATGAAAAGTATTGTTTACGGAATTACATTTAGATTTGCTCATGTTGCATCCAAGATTTGTTTTAACATTTAGTTTTTTTCAGAAACAGAATGCTTTTATTGCTGTCATTGCACACATTATACAACAAAATTAGAGTGCAAAACCCAAGGTGCTTTGCAAAAATCATTATTATAGATGTAACAGAAATATTGTATAAGTAAATAAGTAAATAATTCAATATGAGTAAATATTGCACTCAGTCCAGTCAAATAACAGACAGGAGACCTCCAAAGTGAAAGGAGACGGTACCCGGCGAACATTTAACGTAACTTTAATAATCAAAATAAACAACTTTTATGCTTCCAAGCTCCTCCGTGAGATACGAGACCGGTGTTCGGGCAGGTGACTCTAACAATCACACCACCGGCCTCGTTCTCATGGCCCTCAGCCTCATCCTGCTTGCCTCGCAGGCCGGCGGGTACTCCAAGACTGCACTCTACTAAAGAGACTGCACTCTACTGCACAGGACCCATCACAGTGGCCGCAGCACCTGGGGGTAAGGACAGACGAGGTGAGAGAAAAGGAGACGGAAGCATCAGGAGCAACAGAGATGAGAGAGAGGGAGAGAGGAAAAAAAAAATTCTTGGTCCAGTTCCCAGACACATGTGCCATGTGATGGTACTGGACGCTCCTCGGTGGACGGCTTGATCCTCGTCCGCCTCCACGCATTACATAATCAAGTTGGAAAGGTCACGCGAAACGCCGAGCAAGTGTTTATAAAGCAAACATGCAAAAACTAAGCCAAATAACCTTTACAAAATAAAATGTAAAACAACGATGTCGGACGATTTTGAAGTTGGAGAAAAAAATGAGAGTTTTTCACCCTACCGCGGTACTTCCACCTACCTTTCCAAAGTGATTTGAGCATTTGTGGTTAAAAAGTATATAAATGTGTTTTTTTTTTTGTTTTTTTTTAGAAAATGGCTGATTGTTTTCCTCATCTGGGATCGTGTAGAACCCTTTGAAGCTGCACTGAAACTGCAATTTGGACCTTCAACACGTTGGTAGCCGTTAAAGTCCACTAGATGGAGAAAAATCCTGGAATTTTTTTCTCAAAAATCATAATTTCTTTTCGACTGAAGAAAGAAAGAAAAAATGCAGTCTACTGCTAAACTGCAGCACGTGCTAGATAATAAAAAAGAGTAATTAAAACTGCATTAAGTCACGAAAGAGATACTGTTCTCCAAGTGGCTTTCTGTGTGCGCACTCCAAGACGGAGTGGAATACAGGCAAGCAAGGTGAAATGTTGGGAAATAATTCACATGTGTAACAGTATATTGGATCCATGCATTCGATCTTAAAGTGACAGCAGCCTAATATACCTGCTGCTGTTTGTGTTCTTAAAGGGTTAGTACATCCAAAAATGAAAATTCCAATCCTGTAAGACTTTCGTTAGTAAGATATTTTTAATAAAATCTGAGCTCTTTCTGTCCCTCCATTGACAGCTATGCAACTACCACTTTGACACTTTGACATGAGGGTAAATGACCAATGACAGAATTTTCATTTTTGGGTGAATTAAACCAAAAATTATTTTAAAGACAAAGGGTAAAATTACTCAGTGCTCTTTAGTAGATTTAGTAGGATTATTATATATTTAATTTATACAGTGAAGACTATGCAGTGTTGTTTTACATTCTGTTGATAAAGACAGTAAACAATAAAGATTGTTTTACATTATATGGTCATAAATTTTACCAAAATTTATTTTGGTATTGGCCGATACTGCTTTCAGTGATTGTGATCGGCCCAAAAAATTCTGATCGGAGCACCCTTAATTCTGATATAGGCCAGGGGTGTCCAAACTCAGTCCTGGAGGGCCACTGTCCTGCAGAGTTTAGCTCCAACTTGCCATCACAGGGCTAACACACACAGACATACACACTCTCAATCTAGCAGCAAAGGACAATTTATTGTCTCAAATTCACCAGTGCTACATGTCTTTGGATTACGGAATGCACCCGGAGAACATTCGAAATCCACACAGGATGTCCTCCTAGCTCAGTCAGGACCTTCTTGCTGTGAGACAAAAGTGCTGCCCATTGAGCAACCATGCTGCTGTAAAACAGGTTTGAGGAGATAAAACCAGATAATCCTCTTCTCACAGCCTGATCCAAAGGACTGAGTGTTTTCCTGCTGCTGATGGTGTGTGTGTGCGTGTGTGTGTGTGTGTGTGTGTGTGTGTGTGTGCGCGTAAAGTTGTTGTTATATCCAGTATTTCCATATGACATTTCAAATCTTTCACTTACTGAACACCCAGCATGTCTTTTGATGGTGATGGCGTTGTTCACTGTAATCTCTTCACAGAAATGACAGCACAGATGTTTCTCATTCTAAAAACCCCATTCACCACTAACAGGAAGCATGACAATGATGACAACCATTGTGACAGAGAGTGATAGTAATCATTGTAACTCTTCTGATCTCTTATCGAGCTGTTACACATTTAGTCTGTACGATGACTCTATGAGGAATTGCTATTACACCACAGTCATTAAGAACTTATAATGTTATTAACTGGAGTCACTCTGAACACTTGGGGCTGTGTTTCGCTTTCAATTAAAAACTCTTCAGTGGGTGAAGATTGGGGTAGAAATATTGATTGAAGTAACTGTGAGCTTTGTCAGAAATGTCTCAGACCCTAACTGTGTTAGTTTCGGAGTCATCCCTAAGGGTCTGTGTTCCCCAGATTTTTATATGGCCCATAATAAACACGACAAAGGGTCCTGTGTTCCTAGGGTTAGGGTAACATATGAACAAAATTGTGTTTACAAGTTCCCAGACTGCTATAATGAGCACAGACAAAGAAAAAATTTAGGATAAGAAAAACTGAACATGCTTTGTCCAGTGTGGCATGTGGGGATAGCGTGTCTTGACCGGTAAAATCGGTATAGACAGTCACGGCAGCTTTTCATGTTCTTTGGAGTCCACTTAAAAGGCTTGCCCATTTCCAAGCATTGATTCTCTCACTGGGTGGTCGAGTAAATGGTTGCAATGCTGTATTTTGGGTGATGTGTGTTTCAGTGAGATATAATTTATTTTCAGCAAGCAGCTCCTTCTCTGCTTGTAACTAAGCATCTATTCCCTGCATTTTCTTAAGCTTTGTTATGACAAGCTAACACATCAAGGTGATATCCAACATTTTTGGAAGCTTACCTTACAGCATTCTCACCATGTCAGGATTCAAGAGAGAGCTTAACATAGCAACATGAAAAATGTGTCTCTCTCAAGCCCTCGTTTCTCTCACTAAGTAGACCTTGCTGGTTAGGGGATATCATGGATGCGGAGTACCCCTAATTTACATCTATTAGTCTGGGAGGAGATTTTGTAACATGACAGATCTTTTTTTTTTTCAAACCACACGAAGCATATTTCACAGTTGCAGACAGAATATGGCTCTCGTCATTGTGTATGAGTGGCTGCTCAGCACTGCACGTTTTAGATGTCTCCCTAATCAAAACTCTGCTGTTTAGTAAAGACTCCAAGACTTAAAATGGATATGTCATATAAGGGAGTATAGGGAGACATAAAAATGTGCAGTGTTTGAACACAGAACACAGCAACAAACTGGCTTTCTGTCACCACGTAGTTTGCAAATGCTGCAATTAGGGATGCACAATATGATTTTTTTTGGGCCGGTACCGATACAGTTTAAAACAGTTCATGTGAGTTCAGTGGTTCAATCTTAATATTATAAAGTGACAAGAAAACTTTTTGTGTGCCAAAAAAAACCCCCAAAATAGTGTATTTTCAATGATATCTATTGATGGCCGATTTCAAAACACTGCTTCAAATCTTTTGTTTCGAATCAGTGATTCGGATCGCATGTCAAAATGCCAAACTGCTGAAATCATGTGACTTTGGCGCTCTGAATCACTGAATATTTTAATTTTTGGGTGAACTAACCCTTTAAAACATACTAGCTAGTTTATTGCTGAATCATCACATAATGTCTATTGAACATGTCCATTTAACATTCAGCAGGTAAATAGATCAAGAACAGAACAAAGATGCATTTGAAATAAACAGAGTTTTTTTTAGGTGGGTCTAACAGTAGTTTTCAGGTACAGAAATACAGTAATCAAATGTAAAATGTATTATTTATTGATGTATATACAAAATATACATTAATTCTTATTAAAGTTACAAAAGTTATTTAGTCAAGAGTAGTGAACATTTTGTTTCATTAACATCAAACAATATATTTTCATCAAACAATATAATATTAGGCTGCTGTCACTTTAAGAGCTGCACGGATCCAATATACTGGTACACAAGTGTTTTATTTCTAAACTGTTTATGTTCATTTAAGACATAACTATGTTTACAAGGATACTTGCCAAGATGTAATTTTGAGTGAATTTGTAGAAGTGAAAGATAACTCAATTCAGTATTTGCGCGGTGTCTAAAATGCGGCTTTCTGGGCGGGCACTTTGAATGATCTGGGTAGTGATGGTCAATAGTCACAAGCATTGTTCACGCTGGCCCCCAGCCTGTCTTTATTGTCGAGCCCTGCTGTATTTTTTACAGATTTCATTTTGTTTTAGCGAGTGTTTAATTATTTTACCCAGAGAAAAACGTTGGATTATGCAACAGACATTATACAACTCAGTGCCTTCACACAGTTAATTAATAAACCATCAGCTTGTTATATCTGCCTTTTTCATGCTATAGCCGATATGCTGATGGTTTTAAATTGATAAAAAATCGGCTGATACATTGGTGCATGTTTGTTAACATTGGGACTGGTCTATTATCTCCAACAACAAAGCTTTTGAAAATTATATTATATCATCAGAACTGGGAAGTAGGATCATCCCGACAGAACATGAAGCAGCATTAAAGATACATAAGATACAGTGTGACCAAACATTTTAACCACTCAAATATCTGATCTTGGGGACTGTGTGTGTGATCATAAATGGATCTCATCACACCTGATATCCTCTGCAGCAGCTGGTGTTCGGACTAGGAGCATGTTGCTAGGAGACATGCTTCCAGGAAGACAGGAGTACTGGATGCTTTTCAAACCTCTCACCGTGAGCTACACACAGCACACCACAGGAACATTTGAGAAAAAACAAACACACACAGAGCATATGGTTAGTGTAGCGATCAGTGGAGGTGTTGAAGTAATGGAGACTTTGATTGCTGCTGTTTGTTTCTGCTTTCTACATGTTTTTTCTTTTATTGCTCTGTTCACATTCTTATCTTGCTCATTAGGAATATGCCATATGACAGATGAAATTAATGTTTTTATTATATAGTTTTTTTATATCACATCCCCCTTGTGAAAAAGAAGTGCACTTAATTTAACCTTTTCTTTAAACACTTTTTCAAAAGTGCACTTCCAAAATAATTCCAAAAAAATAGTTTTACTACATTTCAAATCAGTATGTTTTAAGAATCTTTTGTTGTGCTTTAAAAAAGCACACTTTTTTTTAATTTGTTAACTAACATACTAAAGCACATGTACTTGATTATAATTTTAACTGTAGTGTTTGTTGATATTACGTTTGAAATTTATATATTTCAAATGTACTAAATTGCAACCTCATTGTCACAGATTTGTAATTACAAATGTATTTGCAATTAACATACAATTAAATGTTATTATATTACATTTGGTTCACATTTTAAAGTATAAATTCTTTTAAATTATATTCTGTAATTAGTATTCTTTTTAAATATGTATTCTTTTGAAGTATATTATGTAATACTTTTTAAAACTATGCTAAAGTGCATTTCTTTTTCACAAGGGAATAATTTTAGAAGAATTTTTATATACACAATGATAGTTTAAAATGCTTTTGATTCACAAATATTCATAAAAGGGAGACTTGGGCCCACAGGGTTTGATGGTTGTGGCACCCGCCTTTTTTATCTGGGGGCTTGCAGCAATAGAATGGAAGAGCTTGGTTTCAACATGGTTTCAACTAGTTCCTCTATTGTGTCTGCATGGTGCTACTGTTGTCCTTGTGGGATGTCAACCATCTAGATGCTGATGTGAAGTCCTGTGGCCATTGAGACTCTGACCAGGTGTACAGCCGTGGCCAAAAGTTTTCTGCTTCAGTATTTGTAGATTATATTTCAAGTTTTTATGGTTTTTATTGAAAACAATGATAAGCATTTCATAGGTTTTAAAGGCTTTATTGGCAAAAACATTCAATATATTAAAGCTGCAAGCAGCGATGAAAGGGCCCTCGCACCCAGGGCCACCGCCACCTGGTGGCCTTAGGAAAACAGTGAATAGTGGGTGACATGCATGTAAGCGAGTAAATATAGGAGAAATATGGCAAAGTCATTTCGACGTGCCACACTTCCTGCCTCCAACAGGTGGCACTTTGACTATAACTGAATTTTGCCATGTAGATGTCTTCTGGCCAGTACTATTAGCAAACGTGAAGTTTGGAGAAAATCGGACGTATGCCTGAGTTACAATAATTTCCTGTTTCGTGGCGTTACTTTGTTTTGTTTGGTACTTCATGGCATATACAAATGTTTCTGGAGCAGGTGGCGCTATGACTAACTGAATATTGGCATATAGATGTCTTTAGGACAGGACTCTTATCACACATGTGAAGTTTGGGGCAGATCGGACATTGTATGCCCAAGTTACAACAGCTTCCTGTTTCATGGCGAAACATTGGATTTTGTCAGGCTGCCACGGACACGCCCTTCAGTGAAAACTCAAGATCTTCGCAATTTAACGTTGTAAAGGCCTTTAGATTAGACTGACCAAATATGATGTTGATCTGATTAAAGCTCTAGGAGGAGTTCGTTAAAGTACAACGTCTGGAAATGGCAAAAACTGCAAAAAATTTGCAGAGAAAATTAAAAATATCTCACTTCCTGTTGGGTTTTCAGATTTTGCACCCAGGGACTTTTTTGTAGCTATTGGGCTGTTTCTGCCTATTGTTACATGTGTCTACCGAATTTCATACTTGTCCGTGAAACATAGCCTAAAGGGTGCCTAATTGAAATTTTGTAGGTGGCACTATCAAGCCATTTTGCCACACCTAATTCTGAAACCCATATCAGACGTAAAAAAAATTCCACCACCTTTCCACTTAATTTACAGTGTTAACCCTTCTTCATAATCTCTGCAATTCGTTCTGGCATGCTGGATATCAGCTTCTGGGCCGAATCCTGACTGATGGTGATCCATTCCTGCCTTATTAGTGTTCAGAGTTGATCACTCACCTTTTGAGGATTGACGGGTTCTCTATGGGTTTAAGATCTGAGGAGTTGCCAGGCCATGGATCTTAAATTTCAATGTTGTGATCTCAGAGCCACATCATTCTCAATCTTGCCTTGTGACATGGAGCTCCATATTAGAAAAAAAAAATTGCTCCTGGATCGTTGGGAGAAGGTGCTCTTGCCCGTTTTGATACCATCCTTTATTCTTGGCAGTGTTTTTGGGCTTGTGAGAGAGCCTACTCCCTTGGATGAAAAGCAACCCAACACATGAATGATCTCAGGATGCTTCACTGTTGGCACGACACAGGACTCATGGTAGCGTTCATCTTTTCTTTTCCTGATAATCAAATTTACAGATGTCCCAAACCATCAAAAGGGGGCACTCTGGAAGCCTTCTTCACTGCAGTTGAACCTCTCTCCTTGGGTGCAGTTTTCTTTGTAGCAATCTCCTTGCATGTGAGGCCATTTTGATGGTCTTTATTTTTAGGTAATCATTGCTAACACAAGAACACAATAGTTGGAAGCACTTCTTCCCTGCTTTTATAGCAATCAATCTGCTCTTATAATCCATTTAGAATGATAGAGTGATTTCACCTCACTATTATTGTTCAGACTTTTCCATATGCTTATGATATGATAAATGAAATTAGCTGGTCATTTTGTGCCAGGGCCAAAAAACTGTGAAATTTGGGTTTTTGTGATCAAATTAATTTCTTTTTGAACATCACAACAACTAAAGCAGCAAACTTTGCAAAACAAAATTTATGTCACTGCTGTATGTGTGCTATTCTGATTAACTGGATTCAATTTTAAAAGCTTTTTTTTTTTAATTTGTAAAACTATATTGTACTATATTATTGTGTATATTTTCAAAGTAAAAGAAAGATTTTTGTAGTATATTTTACAAGAAAATACTATTTCATTCTTTCAACTTTTCAGGCTTAATTTAATGTATTACTTGGCAATTCTTTCAAACATTATCAAAAATTGCTAGTAAATTTTTACAAACAATTAGTATAAATAAATTTAAGTTAATTTTATTTGAGTTTTTGTTTACTTGAAGAATTTGTAAACTAACCCTAATCCCTGTGAACTGTGCTTCAGGTTAGAGTTAGAGATATACAGTGGGACTTTATTGCATTGAGGTATGTCACTGCTAACAGCTGATTATCAGGCTGTCTGAATATCAGTAGCCTCCGAAAGGCAGGTGGCAGTATTGAGCCATATTGTTTTCTGTCAGTACATGTTATATTTCTTTCTTTATAGAATTAGGGAGCATTTATTTGCATTCTATGTGCTTTTTAGCTAAGGCAAGCACTGTCTGTCCATCTGTCTCTAAACAGTTGCCCTCTGTTTAGAGTCTGGTAAAGCCTGCCAGTGCCGTCATGACTGACCCCAGGGCAGACAGGTCTTTTCTGTTATTTATTTATTTTTTTTCTTTTAATGGCAAAACAGTGATGTTGAGTTGAGTCACTAATGTAAATGAATGAAAAACTCACCATTCAATTTCTCTCTCAAGCTGCTCCTTCTCATGTAAAACGCTTTGAAAAATCAGCACCCTTTAACTGTCCACTGTCTGTATTCTCTGTCACTGTCAGATAATTTTAACTTCTTTAATTTACAATTTTAGGCCGACAAACACACCAATTACACAATAACACAGACAAAAGAACACACACACAAATCCTGGCCTGTCAGTGTTGCCCATTGTGTGGCTGTGAGTGTTTTCTCACAGCGTAACTGCCAACAGATGGTCAGCTCTCTCTCTCTCTATGTGTGTGTGTGTGTGTGTGTGTGTTTTGTGGTCTTCCCTGAGGGATGTAAGGTTCTTATCTCACACAGAACATATGCAGCATATATGTCTGTAGTTACCCAACAGTTTAAACAGGAAGGAAAGTAAGACAGATGACAAAAGGTGGCAGAATTAAAGGTTTGTTTTGGCATTTTCCATGAATAGGATACACTATAGTGTCCTGATACTTTTATATGCATTACAGACACAAATCCAAAATTGTTTTTGTTATGATAATTATTAAATATGTTAAGTAAACCATTACTTAACCCTAACACATCAAGTGTCTGTACTTTTATTAATACTACAAACTTAATCTGCAACTTGCTCGGAACGCCTTTTTTAATAAATGTTTATTTTATGTTGAAGTTTTTTTTGAAATATTGTTTATTGCTAAAACAACAGATTTAAACTATGCACTCAGATAAAGTGTTTATCTGGTGCTGTGCCTTTCTGACACTTCAATATTCTGTATTCCCAAAATCATACATTCAATAAGAGACTTTAAGCCGATGACGGGTGACAATGTCTGTTTTCATTGTTTTGTCTCATTTGCTGCCTGTCAGTAGGTTTAAAGGGGAAGTGACATAAGAGACCATCAAAATCACACCAAACCAACTATGTGTGTATAAATGACATTGTATTATATTGTGTATAAATTACAGTGCATTACTAAAATCTGTTCTGATGTTTAACCCTGACACACAACAGGATGAGTTGAACTAACCACAGTCTGTGCTTCATCACACACTGATCGTTTCTCATTGCTGAAAAGCCACACTCAAAAATGTTGGTTAACATAACATGCAGTTGATACATACACTGTAAAAAACTAACGGAAAAAGTACTGGCAGCACATTACCTGGACATTATCCAGTAATTTTATGGACATTTCCGTTAACCCTTAACTCATTAACTCAATGAAGTGCAAAATTCTGAATCCAGGTAATTCACCTTTAAAAATCAAAACGGAAAATTCTGTTAAATTAATACAGTACATTGTGCCCTATTTTTACTGTTTTTTTTTTTTGTTTGTTTTTTGTGTATACACAAGCTAAGCGTAACATCTTATCTGAGATTTTTGGATTAGTTCTGGTCTGCCCATGAATAGCATATGATAAATGGGTAAAAATGTTCCTGCAAGCATTTGTTTTCTTCTTTTTTTACTTGTGTGTACCCATTTTTTTTTTTATTGCAATCACTGATTGTTTACAGTTTGATAGAACCGTAAACATTAAACTGTAAGATAACATTACTGTTAATGAATGAATTCCCATACTTCTATTTGTGTTGTGTAATAGTTTTGATGACTAACAATAACAATAAAGCAGATCAAAGTGTCATCAGTACAATCAGTAATGCAATGTGTCCCATCATAAAATCTCTTAAAACTAGCTCTGTTTTCCACTTCTGGTGAAATAAAGGAACAGCAAGGTTGACCATGTCTTTGCTGTTGCAACCCCAAGCCCAAGAGTGAGTTGATTTGGGTACTGAATCGTTACTTCATATATGAGTATGTAGAACCTTAATAGAGTGGTGCAGGGATGACATCAAAACCTGGAAGACTATTTCACCACTGGTTCCCTGGGGATTTTCCTGTGTTTTTATAATGAGGGTTTTCAATTTATGAGTAAAATAAGGTCTGTGGTAAAAACATACGTTGACGATACTTGTTAACATAAATTACACACACCCATATCAGTGACGCAAATTTTGAAGCTGTAAAGTTTATTTAAAAAAATTTATGTTTCTAATAAGTAACTTGATCCAAACGTTTGGGGTGTGAGTGTATGTAATTTACATTGTAGAAAATATCCAAGTATCATCAACTTATGTTTACCACCAGGGGTGAGTTTAGTATTTTGGGGGCCCTAAGCAAAGTTAGAACGTGAGGCCCCCCATGCCCCAACATTGCATTTTACTTTGAATTGCACATCAGAAGTCATCTATAGTCATCTATATTAGCTATAATCAATTAACACTATTGGTTTTAGGTTGAGCAAAAGTCTTCTTAAAAAAGTGAAACATTTAAAAATCAAACATACTGTTCCTTTTTGCAAAACATTTTGTTACAGCTGAATGAACGAAAATCAGCAGCCTAAAAAACACTTATTTGTCTGTTCAAGCGAAAGAGAACTGTGAAAGAGTGCATCTTCTTGCGCTTGAATATTTTAAAAATACATTCAAATCACACACAGGAATCGATAAGCAGAAAATAAATTTTTATTTAAGTATGTAGTATTAAGTTAAGTATTAAATTAAAAGGGTGATATAAGTTTAGCCCAAAATTACCCCACAGATAATTTTTTTGTAGCATGTTATTGTCACTTTTTGTTATTGTCAACTTATGTTGGCATCTTGCTTTTATGACATGCTACTGCATTTGTGTTATGTACTGTATTGCAATAACATGGCCTCACCCCTTTTGTTGCGTGTTCTTGGGGGCAGGGTTTATGTAAATTTTAGGGTTAGTGATGTCACCAACCCGGGAAGAAGCTCGTTGTAGTCCCTACCAGCCGTTTGCTGTAGTCCTTAAAGAGAGAATTCTTTAAAAGAAAATATCTCCCTTTGCTTTGAACTTTGAGCGTCGTAACTTTGCAGATGTTGTTTGTGCTCTAACAGCAACATTACACACTAATGTTAAAAAAGTGAAATCATAATGAACCACCCCTTTAAGTATCCAATTCCTGACCTTAAGTATCCGATTCCAGAATTGTAATTGAATTTTCGATTCATAAACCAGTCTTGCGCCTTATCAGATTTTTCATTTTGATCTAAACAAATTGTAAGCTTTGGGTTACAGTAACTTTCATATTGGTTTCTTCTCTTTTGTTTTTCTTTATTTTTTGAATGCCACTGTTGTGGTTGTTATCCAGTCTTTCATTGTTGTCGTAATACTGTTGTGAAATCATACTTGATTTCAAGTGTGCATGCCTCTCTGGTGTACTGTATTCTGTGCTGCTGAAGTTTCAGTGAGTGAAAAGTAGAATCTGCCAAATCGCTGTTTGTGTGTCTTCTCCTGAACGTAACAGCCACGTGGATATGGATGTTCTTTCTTCTGGAATATCAGTGTCTTCATTTTTCTCTTTCTGCCTTTTGATATGTTCCTCTATATTAAATGTGTCAGAGAAACAGCGGGATGTTAATAATAGAGAAACAGTTCTTGTCAAGTCAAGTCAAGTCACCATTATTTATATAGCGCTTTTTACAATGTAGATTGTGTCAAAGCAGCTTTACAGTGATAACTGGTACATTATTTTGGCTGCACAGCAGCTCGTAAGGAATAGTGTCAATGCAGGCAGATCAAAGCACTGTTGAATATCAAATGTCAATTGTCAAGTGTCCCCAACTAAGCAAGCCAAAGGCGACAGCGGCAAGGAACCCAAACTCCAACAGGTGACATCAGGTGGCAAACAGGTGTTAAAATGGAGAAAAAAACCTTGGGAGAAACCAGGCTTAGTCGGGGGGCCAGTTCTCCTCTGGCGAACAGTGCTTTGTTACGACTCAGGCTGCTATCATAAGTCAGATATGATCGCAACATTCAAAGTGTTTAATTCAGTTCCATCCAGTTGAGGATCATATTCATCACACCGGTATGGACGGTCTTGTCTGTGGTGTGGCTATTGGCAACAGAGAGATGCATGCTGGGAAGGCAACTGAACACAGTGGTTTGAGCTCTGTGGTTACTCAAATAAATTCAACTGAAAATAAATATTGTATAAAACATATGAAATAAGCATTGTATGTAGTATGTCTGAGGTCATCGAGTTATATAAAATATCAGTCATATGAAATTTTATCAGACTTTAGTGGCCATACTTTATTGTAATGTGTCCTTGTTATACAGTGTAATTACCTGAGGTGAAAAGTACCTAATTACAAATACTTGCGTTACAGTAGGCTACTTAAGTACATTTTTCCATTTTTTTTTTTTTTTTTTTATATATACTTTCTTGAGTACAATGAAATTCTGGTACTTTTACTTGAGTTGAATAAAAATATTTAACTTCGCTACATTTATTTTTCACCAAAAATACAAAGTACTTTGACAAAGGTGCGATGGGCGAGCTAGCATTTTGACGTACACCTCTCCGCTTCAGCCAATAACAGGCAGGGCTGACTCGGGTGATGAACCAATCAAAACTTCCAGTTCAGCTGGGGGGCGGGGCGTTCAAACCGCGCTTTGACGTTCAATCACTGACACTCGCGTTTTGAATCAGTAGTATCGCTAACGTTTCAATATTTTAGAGTGAGTTATGCTCATATTCTGGTTTTAAATTTGCCGCACCTAATATGGTTCATACCATTGATATTACCAGAGCACTGAGCAGTTGAAGTAAATACTAGTAAACACGGCTCATACACGGATGCAGTTAAAGCATGGACGGAGCAAGAACAATGCAAGTTCTTGAAAGAAACATCCTCTCACTTTCAAATGTTTTTTTTCTTAACGTTTTATCTTAACACGTATATTTGTATGAGCATAAAAATTGATACATAAACAAATTTAACAGACATCAGACATTTGATGAAGAGAAGTGGAATAATGAGTCCCTGAACAAGGGGGTGGATATATATATCTGTGGTGCTTCAGGTATAAAAAATGCAGTTATGTTGAATGGGTTTATTGCTAATAAGCGAGACACTCGCGTTCTCTCTCAGTGTTAGTTTACTCAGTTTCTTACTCGTGACACATAGCAACACAACGAAAAGTATTTCTAATATGTTGGACCTTTTATTGAGAGTAGCCTACATTTACCTGTTAAGACGTGCCTTCCCAAGCAACCGTAAATTGTGTGATGTTTGAGTCAAGGGAGGCGCGACATGCGAAAGGTGCGTTTGCAAATATGCTGTAATTATGTAAGCCCGCTAGGTGCCGCTATTGTCACAGAAACGACATACTTCACCTTTAAACATATCAATTTAGGACATCGATTTAAATCAGACACAGCAAAACACTACGACGTCAATTTAAATGTATGCCAGAAGTACTTTTTAAATAAATAATTACAAATATGTATAAAATAATTTGTATTAGCAGCCTATTATAAATATAAAGTAAAATGTAATTATAATAAATATAAGTAGGCTATAATAAATAAAAATATCTATTCTTTAAAAAAAAAAATAAGTTATGCAAATTGATGACTTTAATAAACGCACAGACTATCGATTAACATCCTCTGATAGTTGGACTGTCTTAATTTATACATTTTCGTGAAAAATAAATTTTCCTATGGAGAAAATGAAATACTATGAAAATAGTTTTAGTTATGATTTCCCCCCATCTGATTTAGTCTAGTTAGTTTTGTATCAAATACAATGTGATTTGCGTCAATCGAGATCTGGCAGCAACAGCTCATTTTTCCTCTTGGGACAGTGATCTGCTCACAGCTTATCCTGCCCATGAAATCCCCCATAGGCCAGCAAACCAATGAGAACGCGGGACAATGATGACGTCCCATAACAAAACAGTGAAGGCGCAAAAGCTGCTGTAGATCAGCTTACCCGGAAGTCTCTCTGTAACTGGCAGATTTAAAGAAAATTACTGTCGTTTGGCAAATAAATAAATTACGGATAGTTACATATACACATTACCAACATTTTATCATGTAGGCTTTATAGTACACCTCAAACAAAAGATTTAAAAGTCATTTATAGTGTTAATATTAATTGCCGAATCCACAAATAGCTTGGGTATGCAGAGCATTCGCAGCTTATATATTTATACATTTATATACACACACATATTTATACATACATATATATATATATATATATATATATATATATATATATTTGAGTATATTTTAGAGCATAACAACTAAACTTTAAAAAAACAAAACATCAGGGGAATAACTTTCGGTTCCAGAAGCTGGGGTATATTTGGGAAGATTTGTCAGGAAATAGGTGGAAGACCCAAGAGTGCAGGCAGTTCATTATGTTTATTGATTAAAAAAATTAATTAATTAATTAATAATAATATAATAATAAGCAAACTAAGGCAGTCCAGCAGGACACTTCCTTGACAAGGATTGGATTGGAGAATGTGGCAGACAGTGAAGCAGGGTTGGAAGCCACACTACAGTAATGCAACAAATGCAGAGGGCAGAGGTGAGCACAAAGACCAACAGACAGGCATGCATCCAAAACCAGTCAGACAGTCCAGGCCAGAGAGAGAAAGGTGCTGCATGAACAGGTAAACTGAGCAAAGATCAAGATAGAGCAGAACAGAACCTATGACTAGTCTAGACTGAAACTGACTAGAGTTACTAGTGTGGATAGACATTAGAAAATAATCTGACAAAATAGAGAAACAGGAGACTAAAAAGCAGAACAAATTGGAGAAAAGGAGAGACAGTCATGCAGCAAATAAGCAGCCAAGCTGACTGCAGACTGCAATCAGATGGGCATGACTACATAGAGAGAAACCAAAAATGAGAGCAGAGAGAGAGAGAGAGAGAGAGAGATCAAACCCAGTTCCTGACAATTGAACTGTTGAACAACAGCTGAAAAAAATATATATTTGCAAAAAACAGAGACAAACATCAGTAGACAAAAACTCCATAAAATAGTTTTAACATTTTTGAAAAACAGTTCATAAAACAGTTTTGAAAACTACAGCCCGGTTTCACGGACAGGGCTTAGCCTAAACCAGGATTAGGCCTTAGTTCAATTAGGACATTTAAGTAGCTTTTATAAACTTTCACTGGAAAAAACATAACTGGTTTGCATCTTGAGACAAAACAATGGCACCAACATATTTTAAGATATGCCAGTACAAGTTGCTTTCAGTTAAAACAGCTCAAACATGCATTTTAGTCTAGGACTAGCTTAAGCCTTGTCTGTGGAACTGGGGGTACATGTGATCTAGGAATGTTATGCAGTGCATACCTTTCCTCACAGCCTCATTTTCACCCATGCAAAATTCAATATGGTGTCTACCCTGACTGAGGTTTAATGCCTGGCAAGCTGCTGGGCTCATAAATATTAATCACATTGTCTGCATTTACCTGAACTGATTGAAATCATGCTGAAATCAACATGCAGACTGTGATTGGTGAGTGCTAGCCATTGAAATTGCTGCTTGTGCATTAGCTTTACCCATTGTCGAAGGCTTCTGTTTAGTCTCAAAGGCTGTATTTTACATGAACAGCTAAAACAACGAATAATACCAAATGATCTCTGTCATTTTTACAAATTTACATCTAGCATTTTGCATGGTACTGTATGTAAGCCTTTCTTACTTTCTCTTTCTGTGTATACTTTGTTTTCCACATTCCGCTCTGTCTCACGAGCATGGATGGACGTGTTCTGTGCGCACATCTAGTAGACTCTTCTATGAACGTACAATCACTCTCACATGCACTGTTGTCTATGCACAAGTCTGCTTGAAAATCTGCAAAAATCAGGCAGCAAGTGGACGGTGTGTGCAGATTGTGCTGATGATGAAATGTTGAATACTTTGGGCTTAAGGGCATCCACAGGGAGTGCATCAGAGAGCACTCTGAATCTATTGATATCAGTGGTGCATTGTAAGGATTAACAAGGAAAATACAAACATCAAATTGTGTGATCAAATTCAATGTATTTTCATGATTTTTTAATCTTAACAATTTACTAGCCAGTAGCCAATGACAGACATTTTTAGTTGTTTAGCACAAAATGTGGTTGCATATGCAAGTTTTGCATTGTAGCGGGTTGACAAGTCAAAATGCTGCCATATTGGCCACCGCAAAAATTGTTGAGTGCAACTTTAAACAACTACAGTATCAACCCATCTCATCCACAGCATAAATACTAATAAAATGATTTCAGTTACTGTATAAAATGGGCTCTACAAAGGGGTCTACTAAAATGTAAGAAATGGCCTAATAATAGGTCTGCATTAATTTTTATTATTATAATTTTTTTAAAAGAAAGGCACAGTGAACACTGCACATGTTGGTATATGGTTTCTGCTTAGTTGGCTGAAGGGTTTAAGTGATAGAAACAACAGGTTTTGCTTAGCTGGAGCAAAAATTAGAGGGAGGTTTGGGTGTGACAGACAGAAGTGTGTTTGCTGTGGTTGGTGGTATTTGTTAGGAGGTGTAGTGTGAAATAACTGCCACTGAATCATCATCACCTCCCCTTAAATAAATAGCCTGAAGCTGAACGCATGTCCTCATGACCTGATCCACACACACACACACACACACAAACTTTAGATTTCCAGGTTTTATAGGGACTTTCCATAGAAAATGACTTTTATACTGTACAAACTGCATATTATGTTCCCTAACCTTAAAACCCGCCCATCACAGAAAACTTTCTGCAAATTTACATTTCTGCACTTACATTTAACAAAAACAAACAAACAAACAAAAAACATCATGGTCATGAGCTGTTTTCCTCATGGGGGCTAAGGACAAAGATTTCGGATATTGTCATCGTTGTTATGTCCCCGTAACGTGGGGTTTACCATGATTAAATTTCACAATGCAAAACTGAGATGCGTTGAACTTGCTTCTCCTGTTTCTGTTGTTCTATAGCAAAAAAAAACAGTTGAAGAAAAGGTGTGCTGCATGTTGCACTATCTATTGTACATTGAATTGGCTTTTTGGTTACGCTTTATATTTTGTGTGGATAACTTCTGCAACTTCTATATATATATATATATATATATATATATATATATGGTCACCGCGATTTTGCCAAGTAACACATGTTCCTGGAACATATTTCAACCACATTCCTGTCTGCAATAGGTAGTCCTAACCCTATCCATACCATACACCTAAACCTAATCCTATCTCTAAAATCGGAGGGAAATGATAGATGAATAACACCGATGTAGAAGCACCTAACCCTGGTTGTAAGCCTACATTTAACATAGACTGTGTAAACTTGTCCCTCAAATTGGTTGATTGAATTTTCAGGATCAAAAAATATATACACACACACAAATACTTAAGAATCTATTATTGGATCATTATTACAGTAATTATTATGTTTCTAGCATGTTATATGTTTGGCAACGGTTGTTTTAACCCTTAAAGATGGAGTGTGTAGCTTTTTTAGATTAGCTTTTTTAGACTGGTTTTGTAGATTTTTTAAACAACCATGTAGGAAGACACATCATGGCCATATTCCAGGATGACAATGTCAAGATTCACCAGGGTTAAAATTGTGAAAGAATGGCTCAGAGAGCATGAAGAATCATTTTCACACATGAATTGGACCTCATGAATGAGTCCAGACCTTAATTTCATTGAAAGTCATTGGGATGTGCTAGAGTAGACTTTACAGAGTGCTCACCTCTTGCATTGTCAGTACAAGATCTTGACCCAAAATTGACACATCTTGATGGAAATAACATCACAACATTTATTTCCATCGAGAGGTGCATCATTTTTTGGTCAAGATATTGTATTGACAATGCAAGAGGTGAGCACTCTGTAAAGTCTCCTCCAGCACATCCCAAAAACTTACACTGAGGTTAAGGTCAGTGCCAATTCATGTGTGAAAATGATTCTTCATGCTCCCTCTCAACAATTCTTTCACAATTTGAGCCTAATGAATCTTGACATTGTCATCCTGAAATATGTCCATGATGTGTCTTAATACATGGTTGTTTAAGAAATGAAAAGCTACACACTCCATCTTTTAGGGTTAAAAGATCCGTTGCCAAACATATAACATGCTAGAAAAATAATAATCACTGTAATAATAATCCATCCACAGACTCTTAAGTATTTGCCAAATAAAATCCAAACAGTGACTTTTTTTTTTTTTTGGCCAGGCAGTATATATATATATATATATATATGTGTGTGTGTGTGTGTGATGTGATCTACGAAAACCTGGTGAAATTTTACCTATTACATAAAGAAAAAATGTTACCTATTCCCTAGTCCCCAGCCTTAGATGTCACGCCCACGGACCATTGGCTGAACGTCTGATGCATATGGCACACTTATCTGGAAACACTTATCTGGAAACACAGTCATCTGGTTGGTTGAATTATACAGGATGTCCAGGAGACTGTGTCTCACAGTCTTTAACAGTCTGCCTGGAAACAAATGCTGTGACGCTAACCCCCCTCGTGGAAGAAGAACGCGGTCGTGTTTACAAGCGCTTACCAGGATCAACTAAACGCTGAATTTTCAAAAGTATGTGAAGTTCATGGCTCCATTGTTGCAGTAAACTTGCACAACATTCTTAAATTAATCATTTATAGATGCACGCCGGTCTGTTTTTGCAGGGACATTACATTTTCACACCCCTAAACATGACGCGGAACAAAACAAACTGTGATTGGTTGCGTTACATGTCAGTCAAAAGTCCTCTTGGGCGGTCCTTGGCCATTGAAAGCTGCGATAGAGTCCAGAATTTCTGCCATCAGTCTGAAGGTCTAGCTACGCAAGACTACCTATTACCATATGAAAGCTGATTTCAAGCCCTTTCCAAATCTGTTTTTATTTCTTTCTTTCATAGCTTGTCTGTAACAAAAGGTATGGTTATCTGAAGTCGGCTGATCGCTATGATTTTCAGGAACGGAATTTTGCAGTAACCATCTCTAAATGGATGTAATTCAAGAATGCTTTGGAATATAGACCTAAGTTGGTCTTGTTTTAAAGAAGACACCTGGCAGATTGTTGTAGAAGTAAAATTGACTGAAACTGAAAAACAACCCCACACCATAATCCCCCTCCACCAAACTTTACACTTGGCACAATGCAGTCAGGCAAGTACCGTTCTCCTGGCAACTGCCAAGCCCAGACTCGTCCATCGGATTGCCAGACAGAGAAGCGTGATTCGTCACTCCAGAGAACATGTCTCCACTGCTCTAGAGTCCAGTGGCAACGTGCTTTACACCACTGCATCCAATGCTTTGCATTGCACTTGGTGATGTAAGGCTTGGATGCAGCTGCTCGGCCATGGAAACCCATTCCATGAAGCTCTCTACGCACTGTTCTTGAGCTAATCTGAAGGCCACATGAAGTTTGGAGGTCTGTAGCTACTGATTCTGCAGAACTTCTGCGCACTGTGCGCCCCAGCATGCGCTGACCCCGCTCTGTGATTTTACGTGGCCTACCACTTCATGGCTGAGTTGCTGTTGTTTCCAATTGCTTCCACTTTATGATACCACTAACAGTTGACCATGGCTCCAGTTCCAGTTTGCTTGTCCGAAAACAGGCTCTGACTCCAGAACGCGAACCGTATTAGTGAGATATGAGAGATCAGGTGTAAGGGCAACGGATTAGTGCAAGCACACCATGGGTGTCGCTGTCTTTATTTTATACCCTGTAAAAATCTATCTTCATTTTTTCAGTGTATTAGTAAATTTGCATCTCAGACCAGGAGGATCTATTGAAGGTTTTTGTCCAGGGCTGGACTCATCATTATCATGGTTATATGGTTTAATATTTGTCTCATCTACCAGAAGCTTCTGCTAAACCTCATACTTCTCTCTGATTGTCTCTCCCATTTCTTGTCTTTTAGCATCTTACCTTCCTTTCATGGTCAAACAACGTCTCATCAGCGCCCACAAACTGGTGTTGTTCAATATTTCCTCTTCCTCTGTCTCTCTTGTTCGTATGGATCTAGGAGAATACTGTCACATATCTGGTCTCTGTCACTTGAAAGATGAGACTTTCATTGTTCTCCAGAATTTAAAGTAAAGACTGCTGCTAAAAACAGTGGAGTGGCTGACAGGGCCAATTAGTCTGACAGTGTGTAGTCAGCATGTGGAGTTGTTTCATCATGTGTGGCTATCAACACAATGTTTGAGAATTTATATAGCAGTCTTACATAATTAGACAGTAATTAGATTAGAGGCATGTTGAACATGTGCATCATGGCATTGACCTTTACTTACTGTACGTGCAGGCCCATATGGAATCTGCTGAAATGTATGAAATATTGGGAAAAATTTTTATTGACTTTAACAAGGTATAATGTGTTAAATAGAGCTGACAGTATTTTACTTTTTTTGCAGCTAAAATTATCAACTTAAATAATTAATAAATGAGCCAAAATAATTTTATAAATGAGCACATGCACATGTTAATGTAAATCCTGGCATTTCAGAAGGATGGAAAACAAAAACTCATATTTTAAATTGGGGAGTTAGCATTGAGGAATGAAACTTGAACTATTGTAATTATTTATTTGGATGTAAAACTTTTTTTTTTTTTAAGTTGTACATAAAACAAAGATTCTTGAAGTACGTTTTACAAGAAAATACTATTTTAGTCTTTCTACTTCAAGATTTCACTTTTAATTCAATGTGTTACATGCAATTTCTTGGTTATAATTTGTGAATTTTTTCTAGCACTTTCTGAGTAAAAATGGTTTTAAAGTTAATCCTACACCAAATCATTTTCAGTGCACCAAAAAGGGGGGGACAACATGTAGGTCAGAAACAGGATTAAAATTTTCATGAAAAAATGACTGTGAGCAAGAAACATTGATTAATATTATAAGTGCTACAGAGGTTTAGACTTGGCCTTTTAAAAAGAAATACTGTGTTTCTTTGAAGATCTCAAGTGTTAATTCAAAATGTTCATTGCAGGGTTTGTTGGTGGAGGAGACAGCCAGCAGCAGTAAGGATGCAGGGACCAGACCATCAATAGTCACTGTGGCAGAGGTGGCAGAGCAAGACCACACTACATCATTCAAACCCAGAATGACCTCTGTCACCTCGCCCCTGTGCAGCCTGAAAGTGGAAAAAGCAGATAGCTCAGTGACCAGTGAGTATTCAAGTGTCCAAACTTTTCTTTCCTGAGTCTTTCTCTCATATTTGATGACTCATTTCATATTTAATGACTCATTTCAAGATATAGATGTGGTGGAGGCTGTGGTGGTGAAGAAAAAAATGTTTTCTATTGTTTGCTTGTGTATGCTTGTTTCTTGCCTCTTTATCTCTTTGACTCCGCCACGGAGTCAGGTATGTGCCAAAGCTTGCTGGGTCTTTCAGTGGAGGATGTGATGTGTGATGCTGGCAGAGGGGGAACAAATTGTTTGCAAAAATCTAACATAAGCATTGAGGATGAGTAAAGCAGTGTTAGTTTTCTTTTAAGATGAACAATTAGTTTTCATGTTTTTGAAGGAAACAACACTATATCTCATTTCAGGTCTGGGATGAAGGTAAGTTTTTCATGGTTTATGCTACAACAGGAAGTAAAGCTTAAAGTCCCCGTGAACCGGAAGTTCCAAACAACAAAAAAGTTCTCCAGTGTTGTGACGTATTTCCAAGTGAAACGGAATATTGAATAGAGGGTTTTACTTTAGCGCTCCTCCTCTCCATCTCTCGCTCATAGCAAACTAACGGTTGGAGGGGAGTGGTTTAAGCGTTTTCAACCCAAGCAGTCAAACTGACGTCATCAGAGAAGGAACGCCATTCCAGACCGGAAGTAACTTTTCAGATTTTGATGAAACAATGTTGATAAACAAACATTTTTTTTTCTTTTTTTCTGTGTATTAACAGCACAAATTAATTATTCACCACAAGACTAGTAATATGTGCTAACAAAGTAAATAGGGTCAATTTTGATTTCATGACGACTTTAAGGATCTGGTGAACCATGATAAGTTAAGTTTTTATATATTCTCCACAGACTTCATTCTCCACTCCACAGACAAATAAAAAGTCCATTTTTATTTGTGCAACACTTATCACAAAAAACCTTGTTTCAAAGCAGCTTTACAGAAATTCCTGATGTTTTTAATACCTTAATGCCTAATTGTCCACAGAGAAGCACATTTAGCGGAAGTATGTTGTACACTGCTAAGAAATTACAGGAAAGTGATAACATAATGATGTTATCAAAAATTGTTTATGCTTATGATCTTGAAAGCATTATGCAGGAAAACTCACTTAGAGGTTTCTGGGAACTCTGAGTCATGGATACTTGAGAAATGCCTAAAAAAGTTTTGTACAATGTACGTGTTAAAACTGTTTTATGAGGAAGCACTGAAAGAACGATGACAGATGAGGCAGGCATGGTAGTTTGAATAGAATTTTACCCTTTTTTCACATCAGTCTACACTCTATAATGAAAAAGCAAAAATACATTTGTGATAAATTTTATACTTTCAAATATAGTCTATTACTGTTTTTGACTATAGATGCAGAAAGAGGTGTACATCACATAACACATCCTGCGTTGATAATCATGAAATCCTATGATATGCCCTCAGAACACTTTAAAAATATGACATGAGTCATATGGGATCATTCTATGATACTTGCATCTTTTTGTTAAAGCTTGAAGCTGCAGTAAGCAGGATATATATATATATATATATATATATATATATATATATATATTTTTTTTTTTTTTTTTAATGTCTCATTTTGTGTTCTGAAAAAGAAAGAACAACACAAAGGTGAGTAAATAATGACTGAATTAAATTTTTGGGCAAACTAACCTTTTAAGGTAGTAAAATATAGTAAAAATATAGGCCTACTACCAGATATGGCTCACTGAATGTCATTATAGGACAGAAGAATAGAGCAATTAGCAAACAGCTGTGCTGCTCTTGTGAATTTACTTGCTAGCTTTCAAGTGGCGTTAATTTTCTAGCTAACCTTACTTTTGCTAGCTAAGGCTACATCTGCACTAATCTGGATGCATTTGAAAATAGATCTTTTTCTCTACATTTTGGCCTTGCGTCCACACTGAGACTGCATTTTTGTCCTGCGAAAACTTTTAAAGACTCTATCCCAAGGGTATAAATCTGAAAATGGCATATATACCGTATGTTCCTGCTATGTGCTATTCACATTTCGCATTTCCTGTCCTGTGGTAATTGCGTTTTAGATCATATAATGAGTGGCGATTGAGTACAACCTAGAATGAACCAGTGAGTTACGAGATATTTTGCTAACAAAGTAATCGTTCTAGCAGAATGGCGTAAGAACTTTATTATGTCTTGTCTCTCTGTATTATCTCAGTGGGCTTTTATTTAAGTGTCTTTCAACGTTTTTTCAGTGTAGACAGGTAATTATTGGAAAACATTGAAAACGTTGGATGGAGAGTGTTTTGGAATGAAAATGCCATTTTCAAATGTATCCAGATTAGTGTAGACGTAGCCTAACTTAGATAATTTTTTAGGCTTGCCATGGAGTACAGTAATACTAGTTAAACTCTGTATGAGGGATGATACCAGTATAAAATTTTATACCAGTTTAAAAGTGAAAAGTTATGAATGAATCTCTCTAGACAACAACAGTTCCTACACCAATATCATAATCAATAACTTTAAACAATGTGTAGTTGCCTAAAGGGCATCTTATGCTGTAAAATGGCCACCTTGGTAACAAACAATTCCTGCTTGTAATAGAGAGTGAAAATAGCCCTTATTTTAGACTATCACTAAATTTAAATTTTGAGAATAAAATCAGCAACAGTTTGACTATATATTTTATATGTTGTTTTAACTGTGTTACAGGTAATGTCAAATTACTTGTATTTTAAATATATTTTGTATTTTATCTTGATCAATTTGATGAAATATTTGTGCTTTTCTGGCTCCTCTGGTGCTTAAGTGTCCTAAGGGTGAACCAGTCAGAGCAGAGATAAACTGATCAAATGTGTTCATACAGAAATATCGCTTCTCATCACATTTATGCATAATCTGTCTCTTTCTCTAGTTGTCTTTCTCTGTTCATTTGCTTTTGCCTCCAGCTCTTCTTTGTCCATCTGTTCTGTCATTGTCTTGTTTGAGTATTGGGGCTGACACATTCTGGAATTTAGTTGGTTGAGATTCTGCCCTCTGTGGGTCGGCAGGAAATTGTGCCACCAACTCCCCCGGAGCATCTATACCCTTGTCCACTCTCAACAATACATGAAGAGCATGTTTTATTTAAATCTAACATTTTAGCAGCTTCTGTTAAACAGCCTGTGAGTTCCATGTGTGTTCTTGTGTGTGGTTGAGATGTGTTTCATGTAGTGTGTCTCAGTCTAACATCCTAAATGTTGACCCATTTCTCTGAACACTCACATTGTAAGAAAAATTATTAGTAAAAAAATGGATAATGTCCTTGCAGAAAATTAATTTTGTTAAGTTTACAAACAATTCTTTCAACCTACAAAACACAATGCAATGCGTAATTCAAAATACAGGTAAAACGCCTGTGAAAATCAATACAGAAAATTCCTTCATATTAAAGGGTTAGTTCACCCAAAAATGAAAACTCTGTCATTAATTACTCACCCTCACATCGTTCCACACCCGTAAGAACTTCATCTTCAGAACACAAATTAAGATATTTTTGATAAAATCTGATGGCTCAGTGAGGCCTCCATTGACAGCAAGTTAATTTACACTTTCAAATGCCCAGAAAGGTACTAAAGACAGTACATGTGACTACAGTGGTTCAACCTTAATGTTATGAAGTGACGGTAATACTTTTTGTGCGCAAAAAACAAAAACAAAATAACGACTTTATTCAACAATATCTAGTGATGGGCGACACTGCTTCATGAAGCTTCAAAGCTTTACGAATCTTTTGTTTCGAATCAGTGGTTCGGAACGTGTATCAAACTGCCAAAGTCACGTGAACCATTGAAATTTCGAAACACTTATGACGTAACAAAGCCTTGTTTACTGAAATCACGTGACTTTCAAGCTCCGAACCACTGATTTGAAACAAAAGATTCGTAAAGCTTCGAAGCTTCATGAAGCAGTGTTTTGAAATCACCCATCACTAGATATTGTTAAATAAAGTCGTTATTTTGTTTGTTTGTTTGTTTTTTGGCTCACAAAAAGTATTCTCGTCGCTTTATAATAATGTTGAACCACTGTAGTCACATAAACTGTTTTAAATACGTTTTTACTACCTTTCTAGGTGTTTGAAAGTGAAAATTAACTTGCTGTCAATGTAGGCCTCACTGAGCCATCGGATTTTATCAAAAATATCTTAATTTGTGTTCTGAAGATGAATGAAGGTCTTACGGGTGTGGAACAACATGAGGGTGAGTAATTAATGACAGAATTTTTATTTTTGGGTGAACTAACCCTTTAATATGGCACATTGGACCATATTTTTGTGGACTTAAGGCCAGATCTACTAACAGCATGCACTAGCACAAACGCTCTTTTGACGTTAAAAATCTGGGCAGAGTTTCTTTTAAATGTAATGCATTACAGTGTTGTGTTACTCCCTAAAAAATAACTAATTGCATTACTTCTCATCTGGGCTGGGCTTGCTTGTTTGTTTAAAAAAAAAAAAAAAAAAAAATCTGTTTTTAAAGGCACTTTTACACCAAAAGTGAAATGAATAAGCCTCAGGCTGAAGGAAATGCAAATTCACGCCTGTACAGTAGAGGGCGGCAAAGACATTTGTTAATAAAGTTAGATTAAATATAAAGTATATTTCTGTAATTTGTTATTTTTTAATTTATCTTGAGGAATACTGAATGTTTTTGTGCAAGTGAGATAAGTAAATGCAAGCTCACAGTTAGTCTAGAACTACAATAAGCATCATGTTTACACAACACCACTGCACCGTACTCCTGATTTCTCTCAACATAGAGACAGAAAGAGGTGTCAGTCAATAAATTAATGGGAAAACAAAGTAACTTGCATTACTTATTTGAAAAAGTAAGATATTTAGCAAGATACAAGTAAGATACTAAGCAAGGTATTTTCTTGTAAATTTAAATGTAATGCATTACTAATTACTTGAAAAAAGTAATCTGAATATGTTCTGTAACTTATTTTACTTGTAATGCGCTACCCCCAACACTGGTCAGGATTATTGAAGACACACAGAGAAAAATTTGTGATGAAAAGGAGTGGACACAATTATTTTTGCAGCTGACCTTGTTGCATATGCATTTGTAGTTTACCTTTCAGAATCAAAATTTATGGAAGGAGAGTATTTCAATAAATTATAAAAATAATTAGTTATTTACTAATGTTTGCAGTAGTCAATTAACTGGTATTTGTGCTATTATTTTATGCCCAAAAAAGGATGTCTTAACCATTTGACATGTCGGTTCCTTGGGGACCGATATAAACACCAGCATGGGGGGCTGGAGTATGACACTCAGAAGGCTGCCGAGTCTTGGACTGCGTGGTGCCCTTTGACCTGATCATGGCCAACACTTGTACCTGATCGCACCACCCAAATTGACTGCTGGCTATTAAGAAGATTAAGCTAGTTACTATCGATGAGCAAGGATCACTGGGCCGGCTAAGGACTGCTGGTGGTGGAATGAAGAAGTGCAGCGAATCTTCAAGAAGAAGGCAGCAGCGTTTTTTTTTTCTTCTTTTCACTTTGGATGCTATCAGCATAACAATTTTAGTTAAACACTAAATTGAAAATGTACGTTAATTTGACAATGCCTGTGCCCATTTGGTACTTCCCCATTTGCTTTAATGAAAGTTGGCATGGACAAAACCTGATGATCTACGTTAAGCGAAGCAAGAACATCTGACATTCTGTAAAAAGTTCACATGCTCAGTGTCACTAATTTACTTACATTTGATTAGTGATGCAAAAACAATCTTAAAGATTAAGTTCTTCATTTTGCTTTCCTTTTTCTTTTTCTAAATCTTAAAACTTTGTTTCTAGGTTTAAATAGACAGTATTCTCTTTGTATGCTTAGGCACAAAATGTGTGCTTGACATTTTCCTTTCAGTAAAGGCAAATCAATAGATCAGTAACATGCTATTTTTAGATTATGACGCTATTACCCCACCAAAGAGATATTACAAGGAAACTTGCTTTATGCAGAGTCTCATTTGATCAAGTTTAAACATCCGGAAGTGTGTGGTTACACTGCTGTATGTGTATGTGTGTTTGTTTAAACAGAAAGCAAATAACTGGTCAAAACCCTCATCTGATGATCTGATGATTATGTACTGTACTTTACACATACACATGACTCAGACAGAGGGGTCCAGAAATGTGGATAATGGGTTTTAGGAGGTTGATGTCTGGTATAAAGGCTCTGGAACAGATCATGTGCTTTGCAGCTCATGCTGCAGTTTGAAAGCATACTGCTGGAGATGAGGAGGCCAGTTTCACACAGGAAGTAGAGAGGGAGGGGGAAGAATGAGTGTGTGTCTAAGATGTGTTTGACCACAGTCCTGTGAATCAGCACACACACACAAACTGTCCTATTGTGTCAGATCTGATCGTACTGGCTTTGACCACAGACTGAAGGTGTTTTCTAAGCAAATTATATTATAGTGACACAAACAACATATAGAACATAACATTGCTGCTTTCATTGGATACACCCAGTGAAAAGAAAAGACAACCTAGAAGACCTATGTTAAACAGGCCCACAGGTAGAAACATCCTGAAGGAGAGACACATGACGGACAGGAAGTGCCAACTCTATGGTAAGACTCTATCTGGCCAAATTCTTTTACAGTCCTCTAGAATTTTATTAGCAGGGAAAATGCAGTATGTTTGACATGTGTTATGTACTGTATTTAACTGGTTGCCATTCTATAAAAGGCAACAATCTGGCAGGTAAGCAGCAGGCAAACACTTCATTTTGAGAATGATAACTTTAACTAAAGCTGCCATTTCAAATGCACTTTGTTCAAGAGTTTCTATGTGTGTGTGCCTATTTAAAGGGGTCATATGATGCTATTTTAAAAGTTCATTATTTTGTTCAATGGGTGTGATAGAATAAGCGAACATGCTTTAAAATAAATAAATAAATAAATAAAATTTTCACATACTCATGCACATTATTGCAGTATTCCTAGTCTGTCTGAAAAGCTCTGATTTCTACAAAGCCCTCCTTCCAAAGAGTGCTTTGATTGGCCAGCTGACCCAGAGTGTTGTGATTGGCCAAAAACCTCAAGCGTGTGTTGGAAAAGTAACGCCCCTACCATAATCATATGCCTTTGTTTGGGCATTATGCTAGTGTGCAACATTGTGTCATTCCCAGAAGAAAAATCTGGACTTCGATTGAGCCATTTTAGCAGTGTTGGGTAGTAGACACTACTATCTACATTTTTCAGTAGCTTGACATTAGCTCAGTTGCTTTTAAAACAGTGTAGCTTTTCTAGTAGCTAACTACATTTTCCAGCAAGTAGCGGTGTAGCGTGACCAAAAGCTACATTATGTATAGATTTACATTGTGATGACCCGATGGCACTTTGACAGTCCATTGATTATTGTGTGTATCTTAGTTTGGATAATGCTATTGTAAAAAAAAAAAAAAAAGTGTAGCTGTAATGAGGAGTCAGCCGAGTTAGGATCCATGTGCGGTTTTATTTTTAAAAGGATAATGCAGCAGTACAAACAGGCAGTGGTGAATCACCAGCAAACGTAACATCTAAGGCCAGACAAATATGTAGTAAAAAACACAGGCACAGAGTCGAGGCAGGCAGCAAAAACCAAAACAGGGAAAACAGTCAGAGGTCAAAACACTGGCAAGGCAGAACAATGAATGCTTAGTAATGTCTGCTGGGGCAAAACAAGACTTCACAATGAGTGAAAGTAAGTGTGCTTCTGAAATAGTATAGGTAATGAGGTGCAGGTGGAAGGTCAATACTCAGGTGAGGTTGAATTCGTGACAGTAGCTAGCTAGTTTTTGATAGTAACTTGTAGTGCAGCTAACTACTCTTTCAGAAGGGTAGCTTGACTGTATCTTAACTACCTTAACTTATGAGTAGCTTGTATCTTGTCAAACTACAGAGAGTAGCTTCCCCAACACTGCATTTTAGGCAGGTCTGGAGCAGTTTTCTCTGTTAAGGCCCAGATATATTGGTGTCACGTCATTTCAAACAAAATCAGGCCAAAACGAAGTTTTTGTATTCGTTTCAGGAGTTCAAAACCGTTTCTGAAAAAGTTAGCTCTAGCTGGTAAACACCATCGAAGTGGCGATTACATAATAGGCTCCGCCTGCTTTGACATGGAACTCTCCTCCGGTTCATTTCTTCTGTTCAGTCCCTCAAGGTCAGAGACCTGAGAACACATTTTGCATCATCCTGACAGACTGCGTTAAATTTCAAACTTTACTGAATGAGCGCTGGCATGCATGCGCATCAAACAGATGGGACGCATGAGAGGGAGACCATTAAAATTCAGTACAAAAATATTCATTTTGCTGACATATCTGTTGTTGGACATTAAATTTAGATTTAAAAGTCAACATGTAATTCGAGTATTTTATGAGAATGATAACTGTAAAGGGCGTGCAATTGAATATATGAATGTGTGTAATTGAATATATAAATGTGAGACATTTATTACATTTACAGGATAAAGAATGACAGTAATAGGTTACTGAGTGAATGTGTGTGTTTTTGTTTTCCTTTATTATCTTTATTATTATCTTCATTATTGATATAGGGATTTTAACTTTTAGTCTTTTTGCTTTATTGTTCTTTTGCATATAGCATAGTTTATATTCACTATAAATGTTTTCATAGCATTCAGTTGGCACGCTTGTTTGAAAGACAGCATCAGGCAGGATGTGGATTAGTGTGTTTTGTCAATAAAATAAAATAAAAAGAAAATTGTGCTTTTTATCAGATAATCGAATAATCAAAGAAATAATCAGCCAACTAATATATTGTCAAAATAATCATTAGTTGAAGCCCTACTAACAAAGCATGGGCAGCAACAGTATACCACTGCTAAGGTATTTTGAACTTCTTTTTACCTTAAAGCGAAGAGCGAGAAAGAGCTTCATTGTGAGTATATTTAGATAGAATATCCCTTTGTGGGGGAATATGAGCTTTATAACTTTGCAGATCTTATATACACAAACTGATAAATTACACACAAAAGGAAAAGGAAAACATTAAAAAGCATCATATGACCCCAAATTTGTACTCAGAAGTGAGCTAAATATGACAAAACAAATTTGCAAAAATGCTATAAAAATTTTAATTGTAAAATACTCAAAAGTAATTAATACATATTTTATATACATTTAATTTAAATATTGCTCATCTCTCTGTGTATGTGTATGATTTCACTGCTATGTGGCTTTGCTCAAAGTAATATTAAACTACAGAGGCAGCCATCATAATCAACAGTCAGCATGAGAGTGGGTGTAAAATTCTTTTTAATGTTTATTTGAGACCACTGAAATGGAAGAACCTACTCATAAACAACACAAACTCGACCAAGTGGTTACTGAGAGGTGCTTTACTTTAGAGCTTCAATATGTGAAATATTAGCACAGCACTAATGATAGAAAATATGTACAGTGGCCTGTTGCACAAAGCTTCAGTGACTACCCAGGTTTGAGTTCAGTTTTAAGGGTGTTCGTCCTGTTAACTTACATTTACAATAGCTAACCTGCTCCAGAGCAACATTCACTGCAGCAGTTTCTTTTGAAAAATCCAGCATTTCTGATGTGGTCCAGAAATAATATTTTGCATGTTAGGACCTGCATGGAAAACTGGTTGCTGGTTTTCTTGTCCCCAGCATGGGAAGTGGGAGTGCTGATGGACCAGCTAGATCCATAATAAGTTCTCAAATATACTTAACTTTTTACGCACACTAGGGTCTGCGTACAGTGTGTTGCAGATTTTGTCATCAGCACAGTACGAGCATACTGTATGCGCTATCCGTGATATAACAAAAAATATACTGATGTGCCCTGATGTACTGATCAGGTCACACATGTGCATTAAATTTTTTTGCACTAATTAGTTTGTCCACAAGGTGGGAACAATGCCCAAGGTCCTTTGATTCACAAGGGAAACAAAGAAAAAAGGGAGAGTCAGTCAAATGCAGGCAAGCTACAACAACAATGGATGGCTACGTGAATGGGGGGATATGGGGGATTGTATATCCGCTATCAATATGCGCGGTATTGAACTAGTTTCAAATTCGTGATCACACATACTGCCGCTCCTATAGGGCATATTTTACAAGATAAAATATTTGTCAATGGCGTTCAGGATCTGTTGTGCACTTAATCCTCCGCTATGGTCTTGTCAGTCATCTCTCCTTACTCGTCACGTGATAAGTCACTGACTCCTGCACTGTGCTGTGACTTTGCAGCTCATGCTGTATGAAACAGAGAAGACGCTTTCAGTTTTTAATTGTAGTGTCCGTTGTCTGACTAAATGTTCTTATGTTTTAAAAAAGCAAAACGACAGGGACAGTGTTGCGGTGGGCAAGTAATGTAATTGGTGTTTGGCTAAACACAGTGTAATACTGGTAACACTGACTACTGCAGCAAGCCAAATGCGCATGCGTCGACCACCTGCATACACATCAAAGTATGGAGTATATTTTGAAAGGCAATGCGTACAACTTTATGCATAAAAAAAAAGGAAAAAAAAGTGTACTTTGGGCTTTAGTCTTTAGATAAATGAATCTCAGTTTTGAGTTTTAGAGTTTTGTCAGTTCTAACCCTACTCTCAACCTCAGAGCTTTGTGCAGAAGGCCACAGGTCTATTCACACTTACAAATAATCAGACAGAGTAAAAGAATGCGTATTTGGCATGCTGTCCGAGGAGAAGACTCCGAGCTCAGCATTTGGCCCAAACCCAGAGTACTCTGCCCGTATCTTTGGTTAGGATAGTAACAGGATAGGATAGGATAGGTGAGTGTGAGGAGACAGGGTGGTGGAGGGATGCAGAAAAAACTGTTGAGGAACATTGGTGAGTCAGTTACATATTTACAGGCCTCCTCTCATGCTGATTGGGTAGATCGTTTGAACGTTGCTCCTCCCGAACTTTGTTAATAAAACATCATTATAATCACAGAGTTCAAACTAAGGCCATAACCATGTCTTGAACTTGGATTATTAATTGATTAATAGGAATTTAAGGAATAAAAAAAATAAATAAATAAGAACGATAAAAGAGATTGTCTAATTGTAGTTGTGAAGTAATAAACTATCTGCAAATAATATTAAATTATGTTTACATGAGGTTTACATCAATATTTAAAGGTGAGTTTACATGATTATGTGAAAATCGTAGGTTTGCAAGAGATTAGTACTTTTCGCTGCAAACGTTTCTCTGCACATGTGTGTGATAAAAATTCTGCTGGAGTTGTGGGTACTCTTTGAGTCTCTTGGCAGTGCCTTGGCTGGTAGAATGCCAAATGACGGCCCTTTTTTTCCACAGCTCATCTGAAGCAGAGTTATGGAATACGGTTAACTGAAGAGGAGAGGGAAAGAGTGTGCGGATTGGGGTACGCCATGGCCGGAGGATAGAGGAATTAAGCTGGAGACAGTGGCTTGGGCCAAACTCCAGTGTTATTAGTTTCTCCAAGGCTGTGTATGTGTGTGTTTCAGAATTTGATACAAACTGTGTAAGCAGAACTATTGAGCCACACGTCTGCTTTGTGGCAGCTCAGTGGCTTCTAAAGGGACCATGTTTGGACTCAATCTACTCATCGCCATATGTTGATTGGATCTTGGCCATTGGTAACAAAATCCAGTCAGTGATGCTGGATATGAGTGAGAACATTTCAATTGGCCTTATTTTCTTTCACTGTGAGTTGGCATGTGATTTTTATGGAGGTGTTTTAAGCAAGTGAAGATGAAAGAATTGCTCAGTGGGGGTGCTTCCAAAGGAGCCACAGCAATTTGGGGAAAGGGGTTGATTTTTCAAAGTTTGTATGATTTCTGGAGAATTTTGTGGTTTTTCTCTCTGCAGCCAACAGTAATTTGTTTTGGCAAAGAGAGAGAGATTGTAGTTTAAGTAGTGAAGTAGTATATAATCATTGAGAAACATCTAACCATACATCGTTATCATATTGCTGACTGGACAGATTAAGCCATAAGCCTTTCTTTAGAACGATGGATCTATCCATCTCTCTCTGTGTCTGTCTTTCTTGTATGTCTCTCCATTTGTCTTTATTTTTAGAGACCAACATGCCTGTGATTTTCACTGAACACCGCAAACCTTTAAAGTGTTACTAACCTTTGGCACACTCAGCTGCCATCATATTTATGGTAGAGTTTTCAGAATTTGATTATTAGGGCCGATGACCTTTTTTAAAGCACTAAGGGCCCTATCATACTCCTGGCGCAATTGCATATTTTGAGGCAACTGAAATTAAACCAGTTAAAAACTGGTCTAAAGTCACTGGCGCAATATTTTTTTGCACAACAATGACATTTGATTTCCAGGCTTATAAAACTCGTGTAACTTCAAGCCATGAAAGATATGCTTAGCTCACTACAATAGTGGTAATTGATGGAAATTCATTATCCTGTTTTGTACCTATTTTAGACCCAGTCTTTATATTTGTATAAGGCAGAGCCGCCAGACAGCTGACAACCTAGCCAGTTCATGATTCTCTCCTCTTTGAGTTCTGTTAAGTAGCTTTGCTTGTATTATTCCTAGTGGGAATTTTAAAAGCATGTCTTCCTCATCCTCTTGGCATGTGCCCTGTATCTCCCCTGCCTTTACACATACTCCACACACACATTTATACACACTCTCTTTGTGGGTCAGAGATGCTGGTTTCCTTGCCAACAGCATCTTTTATTACACAGTTAAAAGGTACAGTGGGGGGGCTACACACCCCTCCCCCCACACATCAGTTTTGCAGCTATTTATTCTGACATACAGACAAAAAAAAGAAGAAAAAAAAGTAGCTGTGGCAGAGGTATGCTGCAGTCTGACAGGAATGCTCTCTTTATCTTTTCAAACATGTGTTTCAGGTATTCCCTACATTATGGGAAATACAAAATCCCCACAAGGATAGGTTTCCACATGAGGTCCCCAGCTTATAAATCATACTAAATTATGGTGTTTTTGCATTTAGTGGTAGGGTTAGGGGATAGAATATACAGTTTGTATAGTATAAAATTGTGTCTATTGAAAATTCCCATAAAGCATGGAAACCCAACATTTGTGTGTGTGTGTGTGTGTGTGTGTGAGAGAGAGAGAGAGAGAGAGAAGCACATCAATGATTGGTCAATTCCTCCTTCTTTTTGTGAAAGGCATAGATGTATTGTGCTGTTAGCAAGAGACAATCTCTTTCTGCACCTAATATTGAAATTTGTATTATTTATTTATTTTAAGGGCAAATTATTTCAAATTTTGGGTAGAATTTCCTCATAATTGAAATGGGGTGAGGAAGTGTTGCTCTATTTCTATATCTCCTGGGCTACAGTATGGACAGATCCAGCTCTCTTTAGGCAGCCAGTTCTGTTGGTATCTGTCCGTGTCTATAGTCAGTGTTACTATACCTCATCATGGTTCTTCTTAATTTAGTCTTTCACTATAGACATTCCACTGTTGAAATTCCTAAGGCAACATCACATGTATCCTTCCTAAGAGAAGGCAATTCCAGGATGAATTGCAACTTTTGGATGAAAAAAAAATTAAAAAATAGAAGATTATCTTTGATTTTAGATAGGTATCACACATTTATTTTTTTCTCATTAAAGTATATTTTACAGACATATCTTTCTATGGCAAATACGCATATATTCAAAATGTAAAGCTACTCCAAGAATTGCATCCTAATTAATTCCATTAGGTGCTTCTGCTCTTATTTTGGGTGGGGTTTATGTGATCAAGAGTCTAAGAAAAAAAATCAGGCAGCTCTTTATTTTGACAGCCCTCTGCTCTTCTTAATCAGTGTGTAACAGACCTCTGACAGACCTCTCATCAAAAACTCTCCCAACCATAATCGAGTTGTTCCCAGTGAGACGCCAGGGTCAAACCCATGTATGAACTACACAACTTCAGACAGCTTGCTAAATGAACAATACTGTACAATAGCAGAGATACAACCGGAAAACCATGAACAGCAATATTAATATAATTTCTCTAGTTGATATGTATAAATCTCTTAAGGCGTCACTTTAAGGAATAGGCATTATGACCCTCTGTCTAAGTGCAGTTCTACATGCATTGAAGACTTTGGTATATTAATGTAATTTGTTTACTTTTCCCTGGTCACTAAAATTGTCAGTAAGTTCCCCTGGCACTGGTGCCCTGCAGAACATCATCGGCATTAGGAGTGACGTGGTCTGGCCGTGACTCTCTCTCCCTAAGGGTCTGCCGGCTCCAGCCTGGCTAATGGGGACCAGCTGGAAGAGCAAGATTACGCACAGCACTAGCAGCTCGTTCTCTCTGTCACACCTCTCTCTCTTTTCTTTCTTCAGTTTCAGTCCTCAATCTACTGCGCTACCTCCATTCAGCTCATGGACTTCAGCACCTTTAATTTTAACGGAACAAGACTGTACAATTGCGACAGTACAAACCTGTAAATTGGTTAATGGTTCCCTTTACTCTATAAGGTGAAAAACTTGTTTTCTTATCAGTTATATACATTATTTTACTAACGTGTGTTACCATGATAGTGTTTTGTGTTCGTGTGTATGACAGTGCACCTTCTAGGTGTGGGACGGTTCAGATTTCTCACGGTTCGGTTTGTATCACGGATTTAGTGTCACGGTTTCGGTACAGTTCAGTATGTCCTATGTTCAGTAAAAAATAGGACAATTGTCAAATAAAGATAAAGAAAATAAAAGCAAATAATCTAACTACAAGAAACAGCACAAATAAATACATGAGAGCTAAGATACAAATAAAATAAACAATGCTTTACAGGTTTTTCAGGTATCTAACAGCTTTCAGGTACAGAAATTGAATAAAGTAATCAAATATAAAATAACACTGCATAAACTTCTTTGAATAGTTAAATAAAGATAAAACATTATTGAAGTTACAAAAGCTATTCAGTCAAGAGTGATTTCTTCGTCTTTTGTTGTTTGATTAACATTAAAAACAGAGCAGGAATGTGTACGCGCTTCAGATAAGTACACACACACAAATTTCCTCACAGCGTGCGCAAGTTTTCTTTTGCGTCTTATGGATGAATGTTTAAATTGGCAAGGTTTAAATGAGTTTAGTTTAAACACAGATAGCAACCTGAGATGTTCAGACTGAAACATGCATTCGCCGAATCTGTCTGTCTGTTTTGCACATTGTTTTCAACAAACCATATTATAGATGGGTCGTCAGATTTGGGATGAACCACGGTGCAAGCATGTGCCGAACCGTGGGTGGAGAACCAAACGGTTCAATATTTTACAGCGAACCATCCCACCCCTAGCACCACCTCAGATGGTGGAAAATCTAGGTGTAATGAAATACAAAGTTCTGTCATGAAACTCTAGATGGCGCAGGCTGCCAGGTCCTTTGCTCAATCTGCTTGCAATCACATTATTTACTATAGGGCAAAGCTGTTCCTGCTGTATCATTAGCAAATTAACTTGCTGCTCAACCTTCAAAAGCTGGTCAGCATTTTCTGTAGCAGTTGAAGCATGCTTTCAGAAACCCTCTACACCACAGATCTGCTACAAGTAATTCATGTATGCTATTTTGTACAGCAGCAGCATGTCTTACTTGCTCACAGTATTGGCAGTAGCAAGTCCCATACTTGCTCTGCTGCAGCAATAACAGCAGCAGCATAGCAGATCTATTTCACTAAGTCCAAACATATCAACATTGTCATATCTATTACCATGCCAAACACAAGTAGTCATGACAGAACTTTGATTCATCATGTGGCTTTCACTTTACCACCTTTAAGGTAGTTGTTAGTATATTATAAAGGTAAAAAGATGATTTTAGTAATGTGAAATATTAATATTATTTCAGTTAATTAAATATACAGATTTTATTGTAAATGTAAGGTCAATTTGTAAAACTTATAATGTTTATAGTAAAGTTCTGGCAACAACAGCTGTCTTTTTTAATTTCACCTATTTTTTTTTTCATACAAATCACACAGTACACGTTGATACAAATCACATTGTATGAAACTGCACATTTGTAAAATTGTTCTGTTTTCTTGTGTGATTGGCTAGACCCATCTATCTCTTATTTATCCCACTCTGACTCAATGCCCTTCTAGACATTAAGCTATAAAAATGCTCTTTGTTTAGTTCATCAAGTTTGATGCTATCAGGTTAGCAGTGGTGTAATGTTTACCACTGAGTTATTACCTCTCCCATGCTCTCCCTCTCCCATCTTCACATGTCCCAATCAGAATTGTCATGATGATGACATCATCTTTTTTTTCTTCTTTTAATTAGTTGGGGTTCAGTTGCTGTGGTGATGTAACTGTTCTGTTTAAATAATTACAGCTAGTTTTTGAGTAATTAACCTGAGAGAGAGAGGTGCTGATAATAATAATACTTTTCATTTTTATCAACTGATTTGAAATGAATTCCCTTTATGCCCTCATATGGAGAGGCAGAGGAGGGAGTCATACAGAGAAGATTATGGTGTGTGTTTTTTTGCTTTGTTTTGTTTTTGTCCTAAACTACCCTCTTGTTTCTCCTTCAATATTTTTCTGAGCTCTTATTGAGGAGGTTTACAAGCAGTTTGTCAAACATATTTGTTGTAAACAATGTTAAGTACAAGCTAGATATGTAGACAAACTAGAGCAGAATTTAAGAAATTTAAGAAAAGAAGAAGAAGGGAATTAACAAGATTTTTTTTTTTTTTTTTAAATTGGACATAGGAAGTCAGGGCCTGAATTTCATTTTGAAAAATATGAGGGAATTCCCCCCTTAGGTGATTCTTATGGGGGGGGGATTTTTTTAATTTGAGGGGGGAGTGTAATATATATATATATATATATATATATATATATATATATATTACTCACCGTCTCTCGGAGAGCGTGCAAATTCTGAATGGGTTGAAATGGGAAGTCCGATGATGCAACTCTGGCCCCAATGGTCAAGTGAGAGTTCTGTTCCGAAACACGAGCGAAGGTCCTGTATCACAGTGTGCTGCTCGCTTGCAAAGACGCGATGCGATTATGTGAAGCTATTTACGCATTTTGAAAGAGAGAGAATAACTTGTTGCTATTTGTGAAATAATGTCTGAAAGAACGAATCACTGATCAAATTACTGTTCTGATCATCTGTGATTAATTTCCTCATTCACCAGATGCACAAGTTATAGCTAGTGAATAAATGTTTGTGGGAATTTCCTGCATTATAAGCACAAAACTTGCGGGAATGAGTCAAAACATGCACAATACCCGCAATCCCATGCTGAAATTCAAGCCCTGGAAGTGCCTTTTTATGATTGTGTATTAGCAGTGTTTGCAGAAGTGGTGGTCTTGAAAGCTGTTTCTTGAAAGTTGAATGACAACTTCGGGTGGAGTTTGGAAGCTTGTTCTGCCACTGAGGAACAGAAAGAATGAAGTTTCTGGAAAACTTTACAAAGCGACATTGTGAAGAAACTACCAGAAGCTGCTCGTTTGCTAACTATAAATTGCAGGAGGGAACATATACTTTTGTGATGGATCTGTCCAGGATTTTTTCCCTGCCTATAGCCCGAGTAGCTGGGATAGGTTCTTGAATTTAATGCTGATGGAGTGAGACCAAGAGAGACCTATTTGGCTGATTGAAGACCAGACCCACTGCCATATTCTAGATCATCTGAATTATCTGTCTTAGTCACGTTGGCTTGAAGGCTGAGAAAAACAGAACACTGCAGTATTCAAGTCCATTTAGACTATATTATCCCAAGTTAAATTTGATTTTAGAATTGTGATTGTTAAAAAAAAGTCTATACATTTGAGTTTGTTCTGTTATAATTTTTTTGTGCCATGTTTTTTTGTACCATTAAACATAAGCTGCGTTTTCACCGCAATAACTTTCCCCAGGAACTAGGGTCTTTGGGGTGGTACTCTGTATATTTCGACTGCAGGGACCAGGGTCTAAATTAACTTCTGGGTAACCCCCCCCCCCCCCCCCCCCCAGAAAGTCCCTGCTTGTGAGGTATTACTTTTTCAAAGTTTAGGAACTTTTAGGTGTGGGACTTGGGTGCTTGGTTTAGTTCATGGAGCATTTTGATTGGTTGACTCCATGCAGCATTTCATTTCAACCACCATTTTTAAAAGTCCGTTGCAGTGCATGCAGTAAGAGCTGTTTGCTATTTGAATCAACAATGGAGTTTAAAAAATACAAAAGATGTACCGATAATGAGGTTCTCTCTGAGCTGATGGGAAAAGGGAAACAAATGGGTTCAGAAAGAGGCAGATTCGATCTCAGGTCGATAACAGCTAAAAATAACGTCACCCACCTTACTTTCCACACACCTGCTTCTATAATTAGATGGGTTTCTTTTGTATTTTTGCCTGGCTTAATCAGACAATGGTGGGCGGAATTAGTGTATATATAGCCCCTGTCAACAAGGCTATTTGCACCTGGTATAAATAGACACTCTGGTTTTGAAAGTTGCTTGAACATTAGTTTAAATAATAAACTTAACTTAACTTTAGGGAAGCTATTTTACCCCAAAGATGACTTACTATAAACTTTACAAGATACTATGTAAAACATACTGAATGCTGGAGTACAACCTCAAAGAAGGCAATATACATGAAAAAAGTTGCCTGGCTACTCTATACACAAATACAAGCCAAGAATACTTACAATGCGCAATTAAATTTTTCTTAAGTATATTTCGGACAAAATATTAAGTTCAAATATAGGCCAAATATACTTTTCTCTATACTTGAAAGTATTAGCCAAGTACACATAAGTATAATTTTAAGTATATCTCCAATAAGTAAATAAAAAGTAGGCTGAAAGTATACTCTTTTATTTTTAGTTTTAAAAAAGTATACTAAGAGCACACTTGAATAATTTTTTTTTTAAGGGTGAGCCCTCTATCATGGACAGCAAGCCAAGTATATTTTCCTTTATCTCACTAAAGGATTGTATAAATCTGATATCATGAAATATTAACAGTGTATGACGTTAAAATTTAAAATAATTCCTTCAGCATTTCATGTATTTCACAACTCTCTAGACATGCCATAACCAGACGTCTGATCCTAGTTAAGTTGTTGATCTCATCACTTTAATAAACTATTGATCTCCTTAGTGTGTGTGTGTGTGTGTGTGTGTTAGGGATGGGCATTTTTCCAAAATATTGTATTCGAATATTTGGCCTTGTAAAAAACGAATATTCGTCTATTTAAATGACGTTACGAGAAAAACGTTTTTTTTTTTTAATTCATCAAGATTTTGTAACTATTTCTGAACAAGCTTACGATTAGGCAATATACACAACAAGCTTATGTTATATCTTAAGGTTTTCTTTTAGTTCAAAGCATTAAACTGTTACAGTCACATGGACTTTCTGTTTGTTGTTATCATCTGTCACGTGTTCCTTTGTTCTAGTTTCCTGCCACATCTGTTACCATGGACACTAATCACATTCATCACAGCTGTTTGTCATTTGAGTTCATTCTTCAGTGTATTTAAGTTCCAGTTTCTGTTTAGTATGTTGTCGGGTATCGTTTGCGTTTGGACGTTTGTATCTATCCTGGTGTATGTTCCTGTATTTTCCAGTTGGATTTTCAAGTAAAGACTTATTTCGCTCTATCTCCTCGTTTGTGTGCTTAATACACCAGTAAGATATTGTAACATAAACAATATGTGCAAACAAAAAATATAAGGAACAAAAGCATTTAAGCTGAAGCAGCGTGAACGGGAAAACGCTTATGCTGCAGCGGCAGTTATCGTACAGAACGTACATAATACACTCGAGTCAGTATATGGTTATCGTGTTCATATTGTTTTACATGTTCATGTTGAGAAAAACAATAATATCCACATGCTCAGGTGAGATAAACGAGCTGCGCTGACAGACGTTGCAGAAGACACAAGATAACAGTGTGCTAAGCTAAGTTTCTAACCGCAGCACTTTGTGTTTTCGTAAATATGTCTCCCTCGACGAAACCTAAAGGAAGCATATGTCTCGAGATCATTTTGCTATCAGATAAGTTATCTTCTCTGCTCACTTGGGGGACAGCTGCATTTACCTGTCGTGAATGCAGTGATGGACAGCTGTCTTTCCTCATTCGACGATAGTTTTGATTTTGTGCTTTCTCATTATGGTGGTGATATTATGATAACTCAGTTTCATTAATTCATTTGGTCAAAAGTAATTCCATTTTGTAAGATAATTCCAAACTTGTTAAGCACGCTTCACAGCGCCACCCAGTGCATTTAGTTATAACTGCGAGTTTTAGTGCTTAGGATCACTGCAATTACGGCCAATATAATAAAATTCGAATAGTATTTTTATTTTTCGAATATTAATTACAGATTGAATATTCGATTATTTGTGCACACCCCTAGTGTGTGTGTGGTGTTTATCGTTTCACTAGATACGACCCTTATTGAGGAATAAGGATCTAGTGAAATGATCGGTCCTTTACAAAAATAAAAATTAAATACTTTTTAACCACAAATGCTCATCTTGCACTAGCATGCGCCACACATTACGTAATCACATTGGAAAAGTCACACGTGACGTAGGTGGAAGTACTGAGCATGTGCTTACAAAGCCAACATGCAAAGACTAAGTCAAACGGCGTTTACCAAAATAAAGAAGTTTTCCGCCCTACCGTGGTACTTCCGCCTACACCACGCGTGACCTTGAACCTTCAACCCGTTGGTAGCCTTTGAAGTCCACTATATAGAGAAAAATCCTGGAATGTTTTCCTCAAAAACCATAATTTATTTTTGACTCAAGAAAGAAAGACAAACATCTTGGATGACATGGGGGTGAGTAAATTATCAGGAAATTTTAATTCTGAAGTGAACTAATCCTTTAATGTTTCATGGAGGTTTGCTCTGAGCTCCCATGGCCCCCATAGCTCGGCACCGATGGTCTGACAGTATTATTGTCAGCTTGGTGATGTCACAGAAGATGGCCTGCATTTACTGCAAAGAGGCCAACAATTTCTTCTCCTCGCCTGTTTTCTGTGCATCAGAGCTCTGACATTTCATTTATATTCCTCACAGAGGAAATAAATGACAAAAACATGCTCTGCGACTCTCTTCACCTTCAACTATTATTTTGCTTATGGGGTATTACCAGGGTCAGTGTAAACACACTTTTTAGAACTGAAGTAATCCATGTTCCAGGAGATATCAAAGTGAACACACACACATGTAAACAGTGTGAAGAATGAGGAGAAGCCCAAATCATATGGGAATAAGATGAGAAAGATAAAATAGCATTCTCACACTTATATTTACAATAACTGCAGTTAAACCACTAGTTTTGATGAATTAATGAATGTACTAAACTCTTAGATCTGAATGTGAATATTCAAAGATTCTGATTTGCATAATTGTGAGAGATTGCAAGAGTCATCACTTGATCTCTAAATTAGAGCACATTTGAATGCTCTCTGTTCACTTAAAGAGGCTATATGTAATAATTTTCATGTATTAATAGTTATTTTATTGCCAATGTGATAACAGCTTGTAATGAAACTTACAATAAAAAAAAACAAGAGCTTCCCTGCCTGATTTTTATATGAAGGACTCGGGACGTTTTTGCTGAGAAAATCAAAAGGATGTGACGTTTGTGCATGTTCCCGAGAGCCTCTTTTCCGTTCACATGAAATGAATGCTATTCATGATAATGCCGAAAGAGCCATTCTGTACTGTAATGTCAATCACTGTGTCCCAATTCTCATACTTAATTCAAACTATAGTCTCACATAGCCAGTCTATAGTCTCAAATATACTTTATAATCCAACTATCATAACAGTATAATTTTAATACCTCATCTGTCTACATGATGCCAGTGAATTGCAGAGCTGACATATCCACATTGCTATGATCAGATGCTTTCTTAACTGCTGTTTTCTCGATGCTGTCATTTTTGTTGTTTATTTTGTTTTTGAGAGGAAAGTGTGCAGCACATATATATTCATCTAAACGTCACTCTCAGCAGCTTGGATGTCATCTGAATGTTTGTTAACAGTATATCGGCAAAAGTATTTCCAACTTCTTTTTACTACTAAGTGAAGGACGAAAATGAACTTCGCTGTGAGTATATCAGGGCCTTGAAGCACATTCAGTCTTGTGTGTGTGTGTGTGCGCGTGCGCACATTGTTGTGATTTATGAGGACACAAATTTGTATAATGACATGGATATTACACTGGTATTACGATGTAAACATGTTTTATGAGGACAATTCATGAGTCCTCATATTTAAAATAGCTTTAAAAACATACTAAACAATGTTTTATTAAAAATGTAAAAATGCTGAATGTTTCTGTGATGGGTAGGTTTAGATGGTAGGGGTGGTGTAGGGGGATGGAATGTACAGTGTGTGTGTGTGTGTGTGTGTGTGTGTGTGTGTGTTTGAAAGCATAAGAGATGATTTAATGATATTATAGCATCATCCTGTGCTCTGTCTCTGGTTATTGTTGCATGTCACCATGGAGATCAAAACAGATTCTGTCCGGATCTCATTATGGAGAGAGGACTGACAGGAAATGTACTGTCTGAGCTGTGGAAGTCACATAAGGAAAAAAACCCTTACATTTTACCAACATGAGATCAAATTGTAACCACTGACCCCTAAATAAGGGCCCAATTCATATGTTAAATTCAAAATATTTAACCAAAATCAATGCACATTTAATTTTATGCATTTAACAATTTATCCAAAGCGACTTACAAAAGAGAAACAAAAGAAATTTGTCAAAGGGCCAACATTATTCGTAATAAACAAAAACAGGTTTATTAGACAACAAGATTAGAAGGCATGCTAGAGGAGAAATGCAGAGACAAAATTAAAGTGTGTGTGTGTGTGTGTGAGAGAGAGAGAGAGAGACAGTGTGTAAGTGCATTGTTTTAAGGGTGTGTGGTGGTTAAGTGCTTGCTGCAGAGGGGTGTCATTAGCTGCTTCTTTTCTAAGGGAAATAATTTTTAATCTTCATAATCTTTCATCAGAATGTTATCACTTGCTTTACCTTGAAACAACTTTCCTGTTTGGCTGACATCAATGCCTTCCTATTTTACAGACTCTCCCCTGTCATATGGAGACTGCTTTTCACTGTACAAATTAAATCCTAATGATTTAAATGATCTAAAATGCTGCATTTTTAAAAACTGAAACATCATAGAAATAAAATGGGTTGTGAGCACTGTTAAAAGTTCAACTAAATGATTTGTATTGTGAAAAGTGTCATATAAATACACTTGAATTGAATGAACTGAATTTGTTGTAGGCAAACATGTTTGGTATTTGGACTCTGGAGGCTCATTGTTAGATTGGTGCTGTGATGATGGCTCTATAAAAACATCCCATCCCATTCTTGTGCTTTTCATTTTTTTAATACTCAATGTTCATCTCTCCTTTTTTGTTTTTTGTTCTTGTTTTGGATATTTGCCATCACTTCTGTCTGCCAGACTAATAAATGCTAATGTTAATAATTTATCAACCAGTTCAAAGTTGTGCTCTTAATGGGTTAAGTGGCTGGTTTCAGGAGTGGCACACGTTACCTCCCGCACATGAATAAAAGATGAAGCTCACAGCTGTGGAGCAGGCAGCCTGTCGAGGGCTTTTCCTGCTTATTTACTTTCTTTCGTTCACAATAACACTTCATCTTAGCCTGACACAACAAAAGAGTTGGTTAGTTGATATTATTTCCCTCTAAATGTCCTTCCGGTAAGACATAAGTGTTTAGAGGATTGTATGGATGTAGCTGTAAGCTGTTCTAATGCAGTATTTCTGAACACACACACACACACACACACACACACACACACACTGTCAGATAAAGACTAGGATTGCCGGCTATGTTTCAATGAAGCGATGAGCTCATATGTCTCATTGATGTCAAGAGCATTTGTCAAATACTTGCTCCAGTGCACATCCATTGTGCAGTTTCCTTGTACAGTATACAACTGGGAAGACAAATAAAAAAGCATCACATAACAATCATCAAAAAACATACTATAAAGCTGAGCTCAGTAATTTTAGTTGATTTTAGTTCATACTCAATGAAACAACAGTGATCTTGGACTTTAAGCTGACATCTGTCACAGATGCATTTATCACCATGTCGCTAGAGGGTAGAAAGGTAGGACTAATTCCTAGGGGCCAAGATCCTGAGGGGACCCACAAAGATCCCTCTTAACTCTTTCCCCGCAAGCATTTTTTTTTTTTTTTTTAAGTTGCCAGCCAGCAGCAGCATTTTTGATCATTTTCACAAAAATGTCATGGCCACCATAATATTTTGTTGTAATATCTAAACATGCAATATATCAGCATAAAGAACAGACTTTAAAACAACAACAACAACAAAACCTTTTTTTATTCTAGCTTAATGCATTATTTTTTATCAACACTTGAATGTGGGCAAGTTTAATATAAAAAGCAACATTTCAGCAGACCTAAGAGGGTTATTTTGTCGTGACCTCTGACTTGTGCAGTTGTCCAAGGTCAAAGGGCACCAAAGATCATGTCAGCAGGTGCACAAGAGCTAATCTCTAAAACAGAATACTTGTGATACAGGGGAAAAGAATAAAAAGCATTCAGCATAGAGATGACTCAAAAAACAAAACAAAACACGTCATGCTATGTTTGACTGTTCAAAGACATTAAATTGAAAGTTTACAAAAAGATCAGGCAAAACAAGTACATTCAAAGAAGTACAAGAAAAAAAGAGAAAAAGAAAGAAAGAAATAGTACCATAGTAACATAAAATTCTTTAATTGTGTATGGTAGTGGAAGATTACCATATTCATGTACCATGTTGCTTACAAGGATGGCAATACCAGAAATCTTTGACCTTGTTGGGACATTGGTCCCTGTTGAAGAAAACAGCTTATAAATCAGCCTGGTCTCATTGTGCTGAAACGTATAATATTGACATATATAAAACATAAAAATACTTATATTTACGGATCTTTCATGTCATAAAGATATATGTATAATTTCCCTTTTATCGTTTTGTAGATAAATGTAAGATCCCTAAACCCTATCCCAAACCTAAACATACCCATTTTATACAGAATGTCAATGGAATAAAACATAATGGAGAAATGTGTAGGAAAATGATCATTTTAGTAAAACTATAACATTAAAACAGTATTTTGAGCCACTAATCCTACACCTACCCATAACCATTTCTTAAAACTATACTCTTATAAATAAAAGAATATCAGACAAACAAGTGTAATCACAATAATTGATTTATTGCAAAAATGTCAAAAGTAGTTCAAATGATAACAAGTTGCAGACGCAGTCCTCTCTGGTGGTAATTGTTTTTTTATAGAGTACAGAGCAGGATTGAATTTATTAATCCATGAAAATATGAATCCGGCTTCTCTCCGTGAAGGCGTGCACTCATTTCAAATGTCAATCCACTGAAACACGGCATGTCGCAATCTGTGACAAAGCAAGTGAGAACCAATGAGCGATATCAGTGCCGTAAACCATGTCGTAACGCTTCTTGAGGACGCAGCTTTCAAATTTGAATCACAACAAGCGCGGGCTTTGACTGTGATGGTCGCTGCTGAGAATGAAGACAAATATCGCTGGATAAAGGGCTAAATTTGGATTTGTTCCTTACAAACATATGGATTCTAAATATTTGGATATATTACTGCGAACAAATAAAATGAATGTGATTTGTGAATTTATGTTGTGCTTTGATATATCTTATGGTTGTATTGTCAGTCACTGCATAGGAGAAAACGGCTTCTGTGTCGCACAGTAAACAAACGAAATATTACAAAATGGTTAAACAATTACAGAAATTACAGATACAGAAAAGTGTAGTCTTGTTTAACATTATGTAATCCTTCGAAACGAGTTTGCAGCACAAGTCACGAACAGAAATGAATTTTCATATTAAGTAGTTGAGTAAACTGCATTCAATAAATTCGACTAAAACATGTATTGATATGACAATTGAATACAACAGATTTAAAACATTAATGCCACGATTTTAATATTAATTAATTTTATTGCTGTTAATACGTTTTTTACGTTTTAGTGCTATAAATACGTCAATATTGTACATTTTTGTGTGTATGAAAACAAGTAAAGGTAGAACCACACTTTACGTAAAAAATACATATGTATTCTCATGAGATCACGTTGCATAAATCATACTAAATTATGTTTTTTGAAAAACGTTTAGGGGTAGGTTTAGGCTTTGAGAATAGAATATACAGTTTGTAGAGTATGGAAAGTCCCCATAAAACGTGTGTGTGCATGTGTGCTGTTCATGTGTTGCATGAATGTTTGATAGGAAGGTGGTGGAGAGTGCGTGACACACCCTCTCGTCTCTCCTGCTGTTCTCTTTCAGTTATTCATGACTCCCTTTCTCAGTAGTCTTTCCATCCTTCAGCCTAATAGTAGAACTTTCACTGCCACAGACATCAGATCAGTGAGACAGGTTTCTGTGTGTCAGAGGCAAGGGAGGAGACACTTTAAGCAGGAAGTAATTAACAGTGTCAAGCATCACGATTACTACTGCTCACATGTAGGGACAGTTACTTTTTTTTCAGTGATCTGACTTCCAGTTTTTACTGGATAGTGTGGAAGAATCCAGTAGAGGTAAAATAAAGGAAGGACCCGAGTCAGACCAGAATTAGGGGTCGACCGATACTTGTTTTTCATTGCCGATACAGATTATTACAGATCAAGTAGACCGATAACTAATATTTTGAACCAATATATGTCTGGTGTAAAAATTAAAATTAATGTCAAAATTAAGAGTAACAGTAATTATAAATAAACAAATTACAAGGAGTAGCATAAATAAAATTAGAATAAAGATACAAATTAACCAGTGCAGTGTAATTTTTAGGTAGGTCTAATAGTAGTATTCAGATAAGAAATACCACAGAAATTGAATAATCCAATATAAAATAACTCTACATAGCTGTAACTGTATAAATTAAATATAGATTAATCCTTATTAAAGATCTTCTTTTGTTGTTTGATTGTCATTAATGATAGACAGCCAATTGTAGACAGTAGCAGGTTTAAAGGCTGCTGTCTCTTTAAGACCTATAGCAATATACTGGTACACACACTGTTCACATTCACTGAAGACAACTGACTGTGCTTATGTGTATACTCGCCAAGACGGCATTGTAACATAACTGTGTGTGTATCTGAACTGTTATGTGTAATAAGTCGCGAAAAATAACTAAATCTGACACTTGTTGCGAGCAGTTTGAGAGGTGGCTGTGTCCTGTGTGCGCATAGATTGACTGAGAGCGCAAGCGTGCATGTACTTTATGCTATGCATACTTAAAATGATGTGCAAGTGCTAATTCTAATGTGTCTGAAACACATGCTAAAGTATTGTATTGCAGCATGAAGCTCGCTTGCAGAATAAACTCAATGTGGATACTATGGATGTGAAGCCATTTGCGCATTTTGAGAGAGAGGGGGAAAAAAAACTGAAAAAAAAAAATTATGGTGCGTTAAATTATTGCAATTGTTTAATTGCGTTAAATATTTTGAATGTGTTAAACTAAAAAATAAGAATTAACTGCAAAATGAATGCATAATTTTGACAACCCCAATATATATATATATATATATATGAATATGAAGGGGTGTGATAGTGTTTCTTTACACTATGTTTATCTTGACCAAGAGAATGACAGAGGAAGTGAGGAAGTGTATGTGCTAAATGGCTGTCATAAGCTGTAATACAGACTGTCAAAACAGAATCAGACACTGTGAAGGAGAGAGACAAAGATGAGGAAAATGAGAGAAAGCCTGATGGAGAGGAAGACAAAGCAACATAAAATAAAACAGGAATACCAAATTTAAATTTGACTAAACTGAAAGAGTTGTAAGTGTTGTAAGTTATTATGTATTATGTCAAGTGCAACCATGAAGAGCGCTGTGCTGTATTTGTGTTTGTCTTGTAGTGGAAACCTTTCCAGGCTGAAAAGACCGGGTACAGCGGCCGGTCAGATAGCAGGACGTGATTTAATCAGATGAACCTCGTCTTGGATCCACTCTTGGTTTCATGATCACTCAGTGTCACGTCACCCACATCTGACAGATGCTTGTAGTCCTGATAGCGACCGCCTTCAGACCACAGACATCCAGCAGCCTCTGTGACGGCTTCATCATGCGCACGCGCACATACACACTTCTCCCAGCGGTCTTTGTTGCAAGCATCTGCTTCTCCTGGTGATTAATTGCAATTAGCAGTGGAGTTGAAAGCCCGTGGAAGAATGCAGCACGCAGCAGACACTTTCTGATTAATGAGGGACAGCGGCTGTCAGAGGGCTACCACAGCCTGTGTAGTAGTGTGTGTGTTTACGGCTTCATATTTAAAAGGTTTATTCTCCTTTTAGCATGTCAGTATGAGTCTCCACAGGAAAAAACGTGACAAAATAAGAGAGAGAGGGGGGGGAGAGTGCAGGCTCAGGGGGCTGATTAAATTTGGAAAGTAAAATTGCTAATTGACCTTTATTAATCAGAGCAGAGCAGTGTGTGTTTGTCTAATACTCTAGCAGGGGGTCATGGGGCACATCTCAGAGTTGTTCATTTTTCTGAACTCAAATCAAGGGGTCTCTTCTGTGTAAATTTGAGCTAATGGTAAAACAACAGAGCACAGGTCAATACAAGAATGGCGCTGCCTGTAAATTTGAACTAATTTCTGAGATGAGCATACTGCTGATTAAAACGAATGAATGTGAAAGAGATAAAAATGGGTCATATTCAAAATACGAACAAATTCACTAACGAGTACATGCAGCCCTTGGTGCTAAAGGTCCTCTAAATTTTTATTTTAATACACCATGACTTAATTCACTTTCTAGAATAGTGACTAAGCCTATCCTTATTTTTGGGATTTGGCTTTTGGAAGATAAAGACAGCCTACACTGGACTGTGTCAGTGAACGACGCACTGGTATTTGACAAAACTTTTTTTTTCCTTTTTTTTTTGTTGCATGTAATTCACATGGTCTGTGTTTTGATGTCTTTAATTTTTCTGAAAACACCCCATATTTACCATCATTGGCTAGCTCACCAGCTTGTGTTTGCTAAAAGTATACCTAGCTAACATTTTCTTGATTTGTCTCGGTTTAAAAAGCTTAAAGGGTTAGTTCACCCAAAAATGAAAATTATGTCATTTATTACTCACCCTCATGTCATTCCACACCTATTAGACCGTTCATCTTCGGAACACAAATTAAGATATGTTTTGATAAAATCCAATGGCTCAATGATGCTTGCATTGCCAGCAAGATCATTTCCTTTTCAATGCCCAGAAAGGTACTAAAAACATATTTAAAACAGTTCATGTGAGTACAGTGGTTCAACCTTATTATAAAGCGACAAGAATACGTTTTGTGCGCCATGAAGCTTCAAAGCTTTACGAATCTTTTGTTTTGAATCAGTGGTTCAGAGCACGTATCAAACTGCCAAAGTCACGTGAACTATTGAAATTTCAAAACACTTATGACATAAAGCCTCGTTTACTGAAATCACATGATTTTGGCGCTCTGAACCACTGATTCGAAACAAAAGATTCGTAAAGCTTCAAAGCTTCATGAAGCAGTGTTTTGAAATCGCCCATCACTACAGGGTGATGATAGATATTGTTGAATAAAGTCGTTATTTATTTATTTATTTTTTTGTTTTGTTTTGTTTATTGAGTATTCTCGTCACTTTATAATATTAAGGTTGAACCACTGTACTCACATGAACTGTTTTAAATGTTTTTAGTACCTTTCTGGGCATTGAAAGAGGAAATGATCTTGCTGGCAATGCAGACCTCACTGAGCCATCGGATTTCATCAAAAATATCTTAATTTGTGTTCCGAAGATGAACGAAGGTCTTACGGGTGTGGAACGACATGAGGGTGAGTAATAAATGACATAATTTTCATTTTCTAACCCTGTAATGCACAAATGGCACATCATCAGCTTTATAGGAGAAGTACAATTGAGTCAGTATGTTTCTTTTAAAATATTTGTGAAATAACATTGAATATTTGAATATCATTTGCTTATGTACTCGAGAGAAGATGTTTCAGTGTGTGAGTTTTTACTCAGTTTTTTTGTATTTCAAACCCCCATTCTCCCAGCTAAATGCTGACACTCTCAAACATGATGTCCACCCTTTGTTTTGTTTTTGTCTATCATTTTGCACTGTAGAAACGTATTAAGTTTCTGTAGTAAGTGATATATGTAGTCACATAAGCAAAAACCCTCCCCTCGATATTTGATCAAAAAACAAGTGGTCACGATGCATTTGAGACTCATAAAAGCTCCTGGTGCACATAGCGATATGTCTTGTTTGACTTCTGTTGATCAAATCACTTGGTAAATGTGATTTGCAGGTGTATAAAGGTCTGAATGTTTTCTCACTGAGTGCAGAACCCTGTGTAACCTGCAGGAGGTGCTACACAAAGTACATCCATCAGTTACTTGCTCAAACACCATCCACCACTGTCTCAATATAAAGAAGGATTAATATCAAACAAATACAATCTTTAAAGGCAGAACCTTACTTTGGGGACATCCAGGGACTTATTTAACTGAAAAACTGAAAAAAATAAATAATTGATAAAATATTACTTAAATTAATATATTTTTTAAAGATTTGATTTTAAGTTGGGGTTTTAGTAATTTTATTAGCTTTAAGTGAAGACTTTCTCTTTTTGAAGAAATCACCAAAAACATACCTAAAGCAGTCCAAAGAGTCTATGTACGTAAATCACAATAATCCAAATAGGTGAAAAGCTGTGAAAAAGGCCTTCGCAGTATAAATATTTTATTAGTATAGAAAAACTTTTCACCTATAAGAATCTTTTGCATAAAAATGAAAAATTGTCATTAAAATAATGCCACAATGTGAAAACAAAAAACCTTGAAATAGGCTCAAAAGTACTTGCATGTTTCTTTCTTTTGTTTTTAGGATTTGAAATATAACCTAAGCATGTTCTTGACTGGGTTCATGACATTCCCCTTTATATTAAAGCAATGTGTCAGCTTTGTGGTGCTATAAAGCTGACCTGATGTCAGACGTTGCGTCTGGGAGCCCAAAGACTTAGATAAAAAGAAAACATTGAGAAATAAGTGTCTTTTGCCATCCTGATATATTACAGACAGTAATGTGCTAAATGACATATATACTGCCTGAACTGTGTGTAATACTGCATCTTGTGTTTTTTGTCCCTCAGTGCAGTATTTGGTGTTTACAGCTCAGTGAAGGTTTGAGTGTTGGGGGATGGGAGGTGAAGCTGACCTTTACCCTCTCTCTGAATGTAGACAACACTTATTAGCTGGGCGGCAGTCTCTGCTGATTTATCATTGCGACACCACTCTGTGGGTTGTGAGGTTGAGTCAGAGGTCAGGGAAGTAAAGCAGGTTTAAAGGACTCACTGGGTCAGGTTAAGGGTCAGTCAGATTAGCGTGTGTTTGTGCAGAGATGGGTAGCGTAGAGAGAAACACACAGGTTAAAGGTTCCTCTTTTTTATAAGGACCTTCGCTGACCTTCCCCCATTTTGTATGTGTCACGACTGACATACGGAGAAAGAAAGAAAGAAAGAAAGAGAAAGAAAGAAAGAAAGAAAGAAAGAAAGAAAGAAAATGAGTCCACTAGGGGGCAGCAGTTGACATGCAGGAACAGACTGCTACAAATGGATCTGCTGCCAAAGTGGTGCATGTGTATGCATGAGCAGTCTCGTAACAGTTTTAGTGCTGAAGACTTCAGTACAAGCATTTAAGGGACAGATTACCTGGCGGTACAGTGATGGTATCAGATGCTTCCATAGTATTACCATGTCCAAAAACCTGCATTCAAATTTTTTAACAAACATCTATAAGCAATAGTTGTCTCCTTCAATACATGCACCTTTCAAAACATAGGTTGAATATTTCCTAGTGAGCAGACATAGTTATGACTGTTTATTTGAATTTGTTGTCACGACACTTAATTTGGAAGAAATGAAAACATAAATTAAGTTGTTACATACATTAAACAATAACAAATATATAAATAAATACAAGAAAATATAAGCTGGCATTAAAAAAGTTAAACAAAACAACAAAGTTGTGCTTTCCCTGTTGTGCTTTAAAACAATTTGTCTCCATATATCTGGATCCTCAGGAACTCTGAAAATATTCCTCAATCAGCTTCTTTTTTTCAAGTAATCAGAAATCAAGCTGTTGTTCTGGCTGTCAGTGGCCATTGGATGCTCAGATGGTGTTTAAAACAGCATCATACGGATCCAAACTTCCTCTCAGTACTGGGTTTCTGCTGGTTACTCGTTTAGGTCTGTCAATGTTGTTCAATTAGATAAACATTGTATATCTGTTGGAAGCAGTGGCAGAAATGTAGTAGAAACTTGCCCTTTTGTTTATTTTTTTTCCCTTCCTACTGTTTATTTATTTATTTTAGAATAGTTAGGTTAAATTGATTGTTGGCTGCTTCATCTTTCAACAAAACGTTTCTTTGCAAACTCTCCATAGAGAGTTTGGACAGGATGTAAAATTGTCAGAGGGAATAGAGGTAAGAGGGAGCAGTGCCCATGGCTGATATGTACATAAACATCAATGTCTGAAGTGAAGGTAAAGAGAGATGTAATGTGGGCTCTCTTGGACTCATTAAAGGGTTGTGCTGCTGCGTTCTATATCAGGTCTGATTGCAAATGCTGGAAGTCCAGTCAGAAGAGCAATACGGTGGTGTAGTCTAGAAGTTACAACGCTTGGACAACAAGTTCTGCTGCATGCTCAGTTAGGAGGGGCCTGATCTTCCTGATGCTATGCAGTGCAAACCTTCATGACTGTGCTGTCTTTGCAGTGTAGTCTTTGTAGCTCATTTGGCCATTAAAGTTTACCCCAAAGTTTCTACATGATCTGGCTGAAAGAATTTTTGAAGATCCAAAATGGCATGTGAAATTGTGTTGTACTTTTGGAGTGGCTGGGAAGACAAGAAGTTTCATCTTTGCTAGGTTGAGTTGGAGGTGGAGTATATTCATGTTTGCAGAGATGTCTGCCAGGCAGGCCGAGGTACCATGGGGATCGCCTGGTTAAAATGAGTATAGCTGCGTGTTGGCGTAACATGGTAAGAGAAACCATGTGCCTGTACAATATGTCCCAGCAATATATACGAAGAATTGGACAGAACTTAGCACTGCCTTTGAGGTACCCCTGTGACTAGATGATATGCTCTAGACACCTCTCTAATCCTTGAAAAACGTACCTGTAAGTTTTAAACCAGCGACGTGGAGTTCATGCGACAAAGGTTGGACAAGAGCATCTGGTGGTAAATAGTGTTAAAAGCTGTAGATAGATATCTAGCAGAATGAGAACTGATTTCGCATGTCACAGGGCTTCGGTGACTGATAACAAGGCAGTCTCTGTAGAGTGGACAATTTTGAATCCTGATTGATTTTTTACAATAGTTTGCTCTGTGAAAGGTAACACAATACCTGGCTGAGGCAGTTCTGCACTACGGTTTAAACACAATACATATAACTAGCAAAGAACTTCTTCCTGGTGGCAGATAATACTTTAAACAATAGAAAGAAACGTAATAAGTAATAAAAAGAGCAGTAGAAATCAGTCCTCAGTCAAAGCCCAAAGATTCTTCAAAATATTCCTATTGTGTTTTACTGAAAAGATAACAGGTTTAAAATAAGAATAACATGAAGGTAAGAAAGTGATGACAGAGTTTTCTTTTTTTTAGTGAAACAAAAAAAGGTCAGTGTGAGCTCTATTGATAGATTTCCCTCTCTCTTCCTTTCTTCTTCCAGATGCACTCCTTATATGGTCTATTTTTGTGTTTATGGGTGGCAGCCACAGCAAACTTAATACAGAGAAAATTGGAGTGGAGACGAGCAAAAATGTCTTTGACCTTTCACACATGCACACACGCACGCACTCACGCACGCACACACACGCGCGCACACGCACACACACACGTACGCGTACACACACACACGCACACACACGTACACACAATGGCAGCAGCGCACACATTGTAAAGCATGCATTTAGACTTTGCAGAAACTACTGCTCCACTGCACCCTGAGTGTGTGAATGGCAGCAGATGCCTCTCTAGGCATTAAGCCCAGGAATGTGACCGCTGGAGTGGGTAATGGCTGACCTCTGACCCCACTCGGCTGTGCGGATCTTTCTCTATGATGACAGGGTCATTTCTCACTCTCACAGCCATAAAACACACACTCACTGGAGGTGTCTGCTGCTATTTTACATTAAATAGAACACCATAGAGTGTGTGCGCTCTTTTAATATCTCTCTTTATTTTTGTAATTCTAGTTGATTTGCCCAGCATTCCTTTTCACTACTTTACAGTGTAGCGTTTCAAAACCTACTCCCTCCTATGAAGTTTCCATAATAGAATAATTCCAATAATATATAATAAAATATTTAGCAAATATTAAGACATAATAAATGCTTTATGGATATGGTGATCATCATGGATAAGGTGACTAGATCAGTAAAAAAAAAAATTCAAGATTGAATCGAGAAAAATGGTCACTCAAAAAAAAAAAAAAAATGTATAAATAATTTGAAAATATTTAAATTAGGGCTGTCAATGTTAATGCGTTAATGCATGCAATTAATTCAAAATCCTTAACATGTAAAAATGATTAAACACAAATAAATTAATGAAGCACGCAATACTTAGATCATTTGGGAGTTGGTAGTCCATTACACTGAGCATCTATAATGTCACAAGCACCTGTAACCCTGGTAGGCCCTTTAACCTGATTTTGCTTTTCTGTTTGTGATCAAATCATTTTAAGCCACTAAACTCTGGGAAAGTTTTTATTATCCTGTAAGTGAATGCATTCAAACAATCAGTCAACCAAAACAGCACTAAATGTAAAGAAAACCAGGTTTATTACATCTGAGACGGCAGGGAGTACAGTGACTCGTGGCCAGTTTCCAGTAAATTATTCATTCTGGTATGTGGTTAATTTTTAAACACAAGCTTTGTCATATTCTGTCATTGTTTCTAAAGAAATACATTGTTTCTGTGAAATACAGACTGAACGGAAAGTCAAAACATCCCACCTGTTACACCTACCAGCTGGAGTGCCCAGGATAACCACCAGTGGGCACTCCTGTCCCCTGTATTGCTTTCCCATCATGAACTACACTTCCCATGACCCATTGCCTAGACTCATCATGGTCTCCTTACTTCCACCTGTTTGTCATTTACTTGTTTATGTTTACCTTTTATAAGCTCTGTGTTCTCACTCAATCATTGCAAAGTCTTGTATGTGTTACACTGCATTTCTGAGCACTTCTCTCTGGTTTCCTGGTTTCCTTTGTTTTGATCATCTGCCTGTTTTTTTTTTTTTTTTATCCTGGTGTTTCCCTGTGCTTTCTACCATGTTGTTTGGATTGTTTCCCTGTGTTTATGACCTATTGCCTGTTTTTTGGATTATGTCTTTGGATTACCCTAGTGATGGTAAAATGAAGCTTTGTGAAGCATAGAGGCTTTATTGTGAAATGGTTCATTACTCAAAGCTTTTCAACACCGTGCACACTAACGACATCTTGTGATCAAAAGGTGGAAAAGCCGCTTTTGTGTCCCATACGACCCAACCATTTTTTGAACGTTTCATATAATAAATCAGTTATGAAAAACATGAAGGCAGTAAAAATAATTACCATATATAAATACTCTTTTTACATGTCATGGTTACACAATGTATGAATAAATTAGTCTATGAATGAATTTATGAAAGAATTAATAAATGGGATGAATTATTTAAATGTTTTTATATGGAAAGGATGAACATTTTGATAGTAAATTCTTTGGTATTCTTACCACCGGGAAAGAATGAGTTTGGACTAAAATGAGTTGGTGATAACAGAATCTTCAGTTTAAAGCAAATGATTTGTGGAGTGGAGAAATTTGTTTGGACAGACTATATTTCATAATTTAAATGTGTGATTTCTATAGTGCAGTATATTAGGCAAAACACTTTTACTAATCGTGTAATTTAATAATTGTGTTTTTGGAAGTTGCATTCGATATTCACTTGGCCCAAAATCTCTAAAGGATTTACTATAAAACACTGTGTGCGAGTGTGAGTGAGTGAATAAATGAATGGATGGATGAATGATTTCAACATAATTTAAAAAGTACTACAAAACTCAGTCACTAAATATCAGATTCAAAAAGTTTATTTATTTCCATTGTGCATCAGAGTGAAATGCATCTGCATTATTCTGCTTGTCAGCATCTCACACACATAACATACACTGTAAAAAATGAGGTAATCTATTGGAAAAGCATGAGCATTTAATTTTAGCTCAATCTTTTGACTTCTGACCAGACCACCTGCTCTCTGCAATACAGGTGAAGCCTTAGGCACACAGAGGTCAAAGATCAGCCACAAATCTGCATAGTCCCAAAGACACTCATAAACCAGCTGACCCTTGGCCTTCCTGTCTGTCTGTCGCTCTCTGTCTGTCTCCTGATTTCATAATTCTCTTATTTTGAACCCGCTACATGTGAGCAATTACAGGCTTGTCTTTGCTTTTTGTAAATCCTCGTCACACGCGCACATCTTCAAACTCACGCTTGATCTTTATGAGTATGTCTTTATCTTTGACTCTGGGTTGGTATAGCTTCCCTTACAAATAAGAAATGTATTCAAGTGTGCTATTAGTATACTTTTAAACTAAAAATAGACTTTCAGTCTACTTTTTTTTTTTTTTTTTACTAATCAGAGATATACAGCGATATACTAAAATTAAGTATCTAAGTATATTTGGTCTAAGTATATACTGTACTTTTTTTAGTAAATTGTAAATATCTTGTAGTTGTACATGTTTTTACTATCGTACCAAATCACATTAAAGTTTTTAGTAACATGTCAGCTTTGGGGTGGAATAGCTTATCTTACAAAGTTAAATGTAAAGTATGCTTTATGTAGTACGTATACTAATATCAATGCACTAGTAGTGTACTTGTATATGTACTTTTACAGTACTTCTTGAAAGTTGGCCTACTTCTCAGGTAAAATATATAAAAATATACTTTGTTTAAACAAAGCCCAAAGTGAACTATACTGTTCTTTTGCACTGTATACTGTTAGTTACGTGTATACTTCTAATCCATTTAAACCGTAGTACATGAAAATGAAACTAAACAAACAAATAACTGAGTTTTTAACAAGTAACAAGTTTTCTTTATAGTTTACTATTTATATTTTTATATTTTATATGCCCTTTAAGTATGCACAGAAGAAAAATTAAGTATGTGTTCAGTAAAACTATCCATAAGCTAATGATATTCACAGACATTTTCCTAAAAAAAAAAATGTAAATGTAAATTCATTAACAGCTCATTAACAATGCTTACAAATATAATATTAATAAACTTTCCATTACTGTATGTAGGGTTTTTCCCACATTAAAAAATTTTTGGCGGTCGCCAAAACAAATTTTTGTCCCGCCAAAGCCTTATTTGATCAGTTATAGAGTACATCAGAGATGACGTGTTTTTGTAGGCCAACCCGGAAGTTAGCGGCGCATGGGTTTCCTCGATCAAAAGCCTATGCATTTTTCCCATAGACTTTTGAAAAATTGCAAAAAATAAGCTGTGTTTAACAAAGAGTTATGACACATACACATGTTTTGTCTATCAAGATAATCTTTACAAGTTAACACAAAATTTATACATTTTGAAGCCTAAATAAAGTCGTCAGATATAAAAAACTAACAGTAGGCTATAAACGGACTAAAAGTCGCGGATCAAGGTCACCACCATCAAGCTTCCTTTATATAAACAACTTTATTTAAAAAACATGCTCGCTGATTATGATCTGCACTATGTATCAATACTTATCTACTTTTTAATAAGAAATTCTGTCCAGATTTCCTGTTTGTCATGATGACGTCTAAAGTCCCTGCCAAAGGAAGTAGTCCCTTTTAGCAACTTGTTAGCAACCGCCATTTTTAAGACACAATAAAGGTTTAAAAAATCACAAGCGGGTTATAACCGGTGTGTTTTATGTCATAGATCAAAACATGAAAATATTTAGAGGCTTTGTTAACCACAGACCTTATTTAAAAAAACCCATAGACTTTAGAGCGACAGAACCGGAAGTCCTAAAATGCTAACTTGCTTCCAGGTTTTGTCTGAATTTGTCAGAATCGGTGTATAAGTATAACAAATCATTTACTCGGAACAACTCTGAAATGAGAACGTGAACATAAGTGTGCTTACCCCAAGAGTGGTTAGTAAGATTTAGCCTTAATTATCCACAGTATTTTCAGGTTATTTCTATGACAATGTGTAGTAAATTAGGCCTACCTATAAAATCAGTTAGTTTAGACTGGAGTGAGGTGAAACCAAAACAAAGCTAGGTGCATTCAATTGTATATGGTAGAAACTTAGATTATTAGTTAAATTAACTTTTTAATGCTACTTTTTAAATACTGGTTATTAATTATTATTATTATTATTATTATATTTACCAAAATAATTTTCAGGTCTAGCAAAGAAGCATCTTCTCTTACAAAGCTATGAAATCAGATTATTTTTTGCAAAGAAGGCAAGAAAGGACTTCAGTAAGAGTGGTGAGTACTTTATTGTCAGTACTGGGCTTACAGATCACGTGGGTAGGGTACTTTTTACTGTTTGTGTGGATGACCGTGGATGACCGTGGATGACCATGTCTGACAGCCACCCCCGAAGACCATTTTTGACCCATGAAAAACCCTGTGTATGTGTGATGGGAGTGTTGCCTATAGTAACCAACTATTCTTTATCCTTTGTATGATATGTTAATGAATTTATTGACATAAGACATTGATTTAAAAAACATTTTATGCAAAATGTTGTCTGTTAGGCTTTCATATATTTTTATTGAACACATTATCCAAATCGGGTGGCAAACTGGCTCAATGGGTAGCCCTGTCTTCTCACAGCAAGAAAGTCCCTGGTTTGAGTCCTGGCTGAGTCAGGAAATCTTTATTTGTGGAGTCTTCATATGCTCCCCATGTTGGCGTGGGTTTCCTCCAGGTGCTCTGCTTCCCCATAAGACATGGATTCCAGGTCAATTGGAGATGCTAAATGGTCTATATACCTGCATATTGGATGTGTGTGAGCCCTGTGATGGAATGGCCATCCAGGGGTGTATCCTGTCAATTATGAAATGAGTTCAATTCAGCTATAAAGTAGCTCTGCAGAAAACAGTAATGTCATCATCTAGCTCAGTTTAGTTCAAGTTTTCTCTCATCCAATTTTGTCAGTGCAGTCAAATCAATACTATTGTTGAATATTAAGTGTAACCATCTAAGCAAGCCAAAGGCGACAGTTTTTATTTAAAACTAATGCTTTCCAAAAATGATTTTGGACAAATGCGGATTTGAACTTAGTTTGGTCGTGGTCAAAGCTAACACCACCCGCCTCTCCATGCAGTAACGAAGCGCCAAGCAAGTTTTCGTTTGGCTCCATGTGCAGAACTTTTATTAAAAAGATAATCACTAACGAGTTCTGAAATGACTGGTATTCTGGAGCCGGACAACGACGGCAATCTGAAAGAGCAAGAGTGAGTAGATTGCTGAGCAAAACACATGAATAATCTGTTGTCATCTGAGATACAGTACATGGCGGAATTGATGGAACAGCTTATAAAGAGCAGTGAGGAGAGAGGCAAATACACTTCAGTGGTTCAACAGAATTGTCTGTGTGGGGCAAGCTGTCCATTTTCTGACCAGCCGGTCAGGGACAGGTCAGACGACTTAAGGGTCAGTTACAACTTAATAACTAAATTTTTTTCTAAAAAACCTATTGGGACACTATTGTGCCTTCAAGGTCGCGGACCCCAAACTTTTTCACGGCTAGGTGAGACATGCTGAGAAAGGCTACTTCTAAACCTTGAAATCTCCTAATGGAAGTCCTGAAAGAATAGCAGTGACCTGCAAAGCAGAAGTGTGTTACAGCTGGCCAAGGAACGCTCAACTAATTTAGATTGCTTCACATTGAGCTTAATCAACCCAGTCCAGCTTCAGCTTCTCGACAACAGCACACTAAAACAACATCTGACAGCTCAGTAAAAGCAACTTGGGGGAAGGGTGTCAGCCTATCCACTGCCAAACTCCTTGCAGCTGTATATAAAATGTCCCCAAGCCTGAAAAAGACTCTGTCTGCTCACTCATAGCCTTGAGCTTAACATCGGATCCCTAGAACAGAGCTATAGCAATTTAGAATCAGAACTAGAATGGACGATTTACCTATTTTCCTTGAAAAGAAGGCAAAGCACTCTTACCTTGAAGTTATCACAGGTTCCATCAAGTGTGGCTTGCACAAGCTGCATGGCCAAGCACTTAACACACCTTTCATGTGAGTTCTTGCTCGACAAACCAACCGAGGGAGGGGCCATACAGTGATCGCAATCAAGGATATGCTGCCAGGGGGCTTTTTGTGGTGCCCCTGGCTATTCCATAAAAAAGCTTACAGCATCTTTAACATTGTGAGAACTTTTATCAAATACTAATAAAAACATTAGGATGTTCCATTTACATAACCTTTACATAACATTAGCTTTGGAACGTTTCCTATTAGTTGCAGTCTAGTTTCCTGTGTGTCAGGAGACAGGGGAAGTGGGGGGTATTGAGTATTGACTCTGATGTGTTATTTAAAGAGCGCCCTGTAACCCTATGCAGGGCGAATGAGATGCTTTAGACGACCCTCCGAGAGCACTCTGTGGTGAGGGGTCGAGGGCAGGGGTCTTTATGATGAATGGATAGGGGGAGCGAACCGATCGGGCAGGAATCCAGAGACTCAAGTTGTAGTCAGGGAGGTTGTTATAGCTGGCAGAGCACACCGCTGAAGAATTCAGCATGAAAGAGAGAATTGGAGGAGATACACTTATAGATAATAAAAGAAAGAGAGAGGAGGGGAGAGTGAACAAAGAGAGAGAGAGAGAGAGAGAATGAATGTGGGGGAGGAGATGTGTGTGCCGCTGCTAGCTGAACAAGGAACCAATTAGATGATATGCTCAAGCGAGCTGCAGGCAAAGCACTCGAACCGCCACACGGCTGCAGTAATTAGTGACCACCGGTCAAAGGTCAAACGCAACTGTACTGTACATAAGGATTGGGAGGAGACACACATTATTGAGGAGTGCAGTACACACACACACACACATCAAACACTGAGGCGCTGTTGATGTTGTAACAGTTATCTGTTCAGTATTGTGTGTTTGTGTGTGGCTAGTAAAACATACTAAGTAATGTCTTAATGAAAAATTAAAGTGCGTAAAGCTTTGTGTCCAGGTTAAGTTTAGGGGTAGAGAAAAAGTAAAACAATAAAAACAGAAGATTTTAATAGGAAGCCACCACCATAAAAGAAGAACTGTCTCTGTGTTAGATGATTTATTTGTATAGCTATAAACTCTATCTCCAGCTATTTGTAACCTTAATTCTGATGAAATGTGACAGGATGTGCAAGGAATGAGATGAAGACACTGCTGAGAGAGCAAGTTCAAAAGAGCAATCATGTGGAAAGAACAGTTTGACAGACTGAAACAGAGGCAGATGAAGATAGTGTGTGTGTTTTTGTGTGTGTGTGCAGTCTACATGTTGTACATGTTGAGTTTTTAACACAGAAGTGTCTTTTTAAAAAGTACTTTTATGATGCTTTGTATACAACCTTACCAAAGCATCATGACACACTCAAAACACATGACACATATCAAAATACATGATAAAAAAAAAAAAAAAATGACCAAAAAAAAAATTAAAAAAAGGGATTTCAGCTGTTAATAAAGCAGATAAAAATCAAGATAAAACAAAACAACAAGTTCTATATTTTGTTTCAAAGCTTATTAGGAGAAAGTGAAGGATAAAGTGTGACGCTTCCATTGGATGTCATGTTTAGCCGCGTTTCCACCTAAATTACCTGGAATAATTTGTCCCAGGAGATTTTTTTCCCCCAGACCTATTGCTAGCTGTGTTTCCATAGCGGTCTTAAGTACTGTGAAGATAGTCCGGTGACGTAGGACTGTGCACGACTTTCCAGTTCCCGCTGGATTTCGTCCTCCGCATATAGGCTAAATAAAGCCTGAACCTCATTGTCGGTCCATCGGTCATATTTTTTAAACTCCATTGTTGATTCGAATAGCAAACATCTCTTACTGCACGCACCGCAACAGACTTTAAAAAACGATGGTTGAAATAAAATGCTTCGTGGAGTCAACCAATCAAAATGCTGCGTGAACTCAACCAATCAGCATGTTCAGCGCCCAAGTCCCACCCCCGAAAGTTCCGGAACCTTAAAAAAAAAAGGAACTTTCCGGAACTTTAAAAAAACCTAGTGAGCAGGTACTTTCAGAGGGGGAATTTTTTACCACAGCATTTGACAGCCCCAGAGATCTCTGCCTTCTTCTGTTTCAGTACCCAAATGTCTAAATATGGACTGTTTTTGATTTGGTTGATTGTGATTTGGTTTAATTCAGCAGTGCTGGTCTGAAACTAAAGATTGTTGGTGTAAGAGGGGGCTGCTTTTAAGGCTCTGGGCTCAGCTCTTAGGTTTTACGGGCTTTTCTTTTTAGTATGTTAGGAGAGCTTTATTTCAGATATGGGCCCCAAAAATGAAAATGATGTTATCATTTACTCACTGCCATGTCATTCCAAACCTATATGAAATTTTTTCTTGCATTGAACACGAAAGGAGCAATCTACAGAAATAACAATGTCTGGTTTTAAGATCCTTATTCATCAGATTACTCATGATCCTCAAGGCTCCGTGTGTGTGTTTACCTGCTGTGAGTGTAATGGCATCCTTTAACAGGTCTGTTCTGTCTTTTTATTTTTAATGCGCGTTGGAGTGCCGTCAGCCAGGATATTGAGTCTCGTATCTGAGCTGACATATGGTACCATGGCTGTGTGCATTCCGCAAACATTTCATCTGTTGACAAATGCCGCATGTTTTTTTTTAAGGCACCACGTGTGCGTTTGCACATATGTGCGTGCGTCAGAATGAACTGCACATCGCTGGGTGTTGTGAACATGTTGTGGGAGTGTCAGTGTTTGTGTGTGCTTGTATGTGTGTGAGCGTGTTTGGTACCGCATATGTGTGAGAGCGTCCCACTGCTTGGAAAGTCAGCTGCACGGTTTGCCAGCTGGCACCGTGCCCCATTGGCAGGCCGCTCGCTTAGAACAGCGCGCCCGTCTTGATCAGGCCACCTGTCTTTGCTGTGAAGGCGTGTGGCAGAGCTCACTGAGGAGAGAGAGGAGGACGAATCTGCTAAAGCAGCCCAAGAACAAAGAGCTGGCACTGGGCACTGCCCTCCACAGCAGGACGAGACCCTCTCACAGGAGATCAGTGCTGGTTCAGAGAGGAAACACTGCTGTGTTTTAACTAGAACTAGAGATTTCTTATGAATGAGTCTCAACATGTTGTTGTTGTTGTCTGCCTGAAAGCAAACACCTATTCTTCATTTACTCAACAAGATGCATTTCTTCATTCATTTTCATTGTTCCCTGTATGGTATGCCCCCATGATTTCTTTATTATGACCACATGATTTCTTTTTCTATTTAAGTCACATCAGTTCTAGTACACTATCAGACACAGAATGTGTTAGTATATGCCCAAATTGTGTGTGTCTAATGGGGATTTGTGTGTTAGGAAGGGTTGATGACTGCCTTTGTAATAAAGGGGGGAAAAAAGTCAAAGCATGTAGTTCTTGTCAGCTCGTCATTGTGTTAACAAGCACCTGCTCAATTATTCAGCGCTGCGTGTGTCTCTCTAGAGTGAGTCCGATTCAATAATGGAGGAGCCTGTCTCTGACCAACAACACATGTCATTCACATAAGCAGAGGAAATTAGATTTGGGTCAGTGCTCAGTTAGAGTGGATGTGAAAAAGTACAGATCGCATAGATGGGGAACAAGAAACGTTCCTAACCACGTTACTAACCACATACAGTAAAGCTTATGAATTATTGATATTTATGGTTTGTTGATATTGTGTGATGATATCAGTAGCAACAAATCTCTTTGAAGCATAGTCATTTCTGGATTTCATTAAAAAAAAACATTGATTGCTATTATAATGAAAAATAACAAAATTTGACTGAAGATTGAAATGAAAGCAATAAGGTACAATTGGCTGTTTTATATTGGGAATATAGTCATTATTCACCATACAGCATGGCAATGAGTGCATATTATATATTGAACCATAAGGACAATAGTATAATATGTATTGTAATAGTATAATAATAATAAAATAAAATATACAAGACACTGATTTTCATCAAAATATTTTCATAGTTTTAGTCCATGTTTTAGTCCAAAGAGTTCACAGCTGATTTAAAAACTATTGGCTATTAAAAATCCCTTTGATGTCCCCTGCCTCAACCTTCTATTTCAGTGGTAAATATGTCAACACACTAAAGAAAACTGCACTCGTTCAGCCATTTAATATTTTTCTTTAAAATAATAATTATTAATAACCATTAAAATGACCATTTACATAGGTTATACATATGAATACATTATAAATTTGATTTTAATTCCACAGGAGAAGAGTGAAGGAAAGAAATAAACGCAGGAGCATGTGCGTTCCTCTTGTTGACATGGGTATGTGTGCTTCTGGAGGTCAGAGGTGACAGAATATTAAAGACTGTTTCTGTCTAATTATGTTGGCTGGGTTTCATAGTTTTTATAGGTTTAAGGCTGACCTGTAACCTCCTCCTGACCGCAGAGTCAGTCTTCTAAACCTCTTAACCTCATACCACCCAAACACACTGACCTGAAGACTGCAGCACTTTAAAGTGTTAGAAGATTGAAGTATTGATGTATGAGGCTCCTGTTTTATCTTCTTGCTGTCTTGAAATGCCAGGAAATTTGAAACAGGATATCACTGATTAAAAAAAAGTTGAACAATTTGAAAGTTTTTATTGTTTTTTTTTTTCAATTTTAGTTTCAATTTGTCATTGCAATTTAGATAAGTTAATTATCAAATAATGATTTGTAATTTTTGTTCAGGTTTTTTTTTTTTTCTCTCTCTCTACATGGGAAGAAGAGTGTCTCTGGGCCATATATAGTGTTATCAGCATCTAGTGGCATTTTCATGTTCCATGAAACTTGAATAAACTTTCGATATATATAATAAACCACACTGTCAGAAACAAAAAAAATAGAAACTTCATGGCTATTAAAAAAAAAAAAATTAGGGAATGATTTCATTGATAGAGACATGATTTATTTAAAGGATAATAACATTGGGCAGGACTTTGGGAATTAGGAATCCATTAGAAATTGATTGGATCTGTCTCTGTGTGACAGATTGTTGAAGAGACAGATTTTAAAAATAAGAGGGATTGACAATGGCAGCCAAAAGTCTTTTTAGATTAATACATGCTCATGGTCTTATTTCTCACAATAAGACAAGAATTATATATTAAGAGGGTCAATTTGATTTCATGTTGACTTTCTTTGTTTTTGTGATCCCCTCTAACGCAAGCCTCTGTGTGTGCAGATGAGAGACAGATTGTGTTGTGTTTCTCAGCATGCTGTAGAGATTTGTGACAGCTACAGACACACACTGTGCTTTGAGTCTGTGCTGTTGTGGGGATAGAGGAAGTGTCTGTGAGCAAGCGTAAACCTGCGAACACAGCCGCGGATCAGACGTCTCACCGCTCCGACTCCACAATAAGAGAGCTTGTGCTTTTATTCTGCTGAAATCCAATTATAGCAGCTCTGCCTCTGTGTTCTCATTCCTCATTGTCCATGCCCCCTAAATGCAGAACGCAGCGCTGGATCCAGATAACTCAAATGAGCGGGATCTGTTAGCAGTGAGCTGCCAGTGTTTAGCGCACTGTACATGAACTCAATAGAGTTCTCATGGGATTCCATGTATACCTAGACCTTATAAGTTCTTGAATATGTTTTGTAGTAGAGGAGCTATGCTGCAGCATGTTCATGTAAAGAGCCTTTACGTGAACAAGCAGCGATTTCTAGCAGCTCAGACTGTAAAATGATACTTGTGTGTTTTTCAACCTAGATACCTCTGCACAAAATACTATCATGTTTACATTTTTTTTTTTTTTTTTTTTTTTTTTGGACATGTAGCAGGGTAGTGCCATGGTAGTCATTAAAATATTTTGGAATACCATGTAAATACCAAACTATATCAATATGGTAATTATTCAGTACCATGGTATATACAGTATATCAAAGTATTATGGTGTTTACTATCTGTTGCATCATTGTACTACTGTATATGGATCCACCAGCCAATTGACAGCAGCTGTACTAACGAAGTAATGGATGCTGACACATTCTTCTCTCTTACTATTAATGGTTTCAGCCATTTCACTGGCTTGCACCACTAATGCTCTCTCTCCAAATCCCTGCCCTCCATAGACATGTCAGCCAACCCAGTGTTAGCAAATGACTGACAGTTAAAGAGCTTTTGGCCAAAAAAAGGTGGGTCAGCACGCTAAATGTTCTGGTGCTGGTACTGTCATATAGACAAGTGTGATTTATCATGACATGATTTCAATGATAGTGAGGACATTTTATGCCTGCTGATCCTAATTTAAAAAAAAGAAAAGAAAAAACGAGTTCAGTCGTGTTTTGAAGGTAAGCTCTTGTGCCCTTGCAGATCTTCAGTTACCTGGATGGTGGAGCTCCATGCTCCCCCTCATTAGAATATAATATTCAAGAAACATTTTACCCAGGAACAAACTATCTGAGAACGTTCTCTGTCTGTCTTTCTATTTGAAGGTTGAAACTGCAGCAGAAAATAGGTCTGTGTGAGAGATGTAATGAGATGGAGTGTGTGTGTGTGTGTGTGTGTGTGTAGTCTGTGAGGCCCCTCTCTCAGTCGGTGCTGTCAAATGGAAGTAGATTTAGGATCTGACAGATCTTGGGGGAGGTGATGGGGTCACAGCGCAGTAGCCTCTGTCTCTCTGTGTACATTCTCATGCTGCTTTTGTCCTCTCGACCTTCTCAGCGTTCACTCGCCCCCTCCATTTAACACCACACATCCATCAACACCCGCCTCCCTGGAGATCACCGTGGCAACCCTTTACATGGCAAGGGCAGAGGGCCCCTGGGGGATGCTTTCTGGCGCCATGACAACAAGGGCTTCCTTGAGTCAGCCCGCTTATTCGTATGATTTGGGTGGTGTAAAAGCAACAATCCTGACGAGGAAAAATTGTCTGTACTGGGCTTAGGATTTTACACCAGTTAAAAACAACACAGTTCTTGACCTTCTATGTTAAACACGGTCCTTCTTGGACAGGACTGCAAAAAATGAAGACAGCACCATAGCATACTACGGTTTCGAATGTTATTTCTTGCATAATGCATACTATATACAGTGTGTGTGTGTGTGTGTGTGTGTGTATATTACACACTGTATTTTTAAATATTTAAACACTGTGTTTATATATGGCTTTATATATGGTCAGACACTTGCATGTCATTATACTTATAACATTTAACCAAAATCAAGCTCAAATGGAGTTACAAGGTTTTTAAACAGTGAATTTTGGAGAATTTTGGACATACAATATGTGTTTTGTCCATCATTAGAACGGCCATATCACATTGCTTTCATGAACATCGCTCATTTTTTTCTGTCATTTGGCCAAAATCTCATACAATAGAAGAAGTGCTACGCACAGGCTATTTAAGACAGTATTGGCTATGACTCAATGACAAACGCTAGACTAAGACACTCATCTCCGCTCCTCAAATGCATAAAACATTAGCTTTTACTTATATAGTGTTTTTTGAGAAACACTGTACTTGCATTGCAAACAAGCAAAGATGTTTTAAAATGTATGCAGCACTTTTTTCAAGATTGAGGCAGGGTGGAGTTATGTGTTTTACCGACAGTTTAAGGGTCCAATGAAGTTTGGAGGTTTAGTCACATGCTCACAGACAGATATAAAGGGTGACAAATAGTAATGATTGATGAAAAAATGAAGAGGTTTATGTTGTTGTTATGCTATTATTGCATATTGTCTTATACACTGTAAAATGAAAAGTTACACTTTTATAGTGTAATGCACTACAAGGTACACATAGTATCTGCCAAGTATAAATATCATCTAATTCTATTTAGACCTAGTAAAAATAAGATACCTTTTGCTGTTTACATGTTACATGTTAGTTTTAAAATATTTTTAATTGCCATGAAAATAATGTCACAGTGCAAAAAATCTTAATGGTCCTAAAATAGGTGTATTTTCTTTAAGCAAAATATTTTTTCTTACATAGGCCTATATTTCACCCCCAACATGTTTTTGATGGGATTTGTGAGATTCACTCACACAGTATGTACGTCACAGTATGCAGTAAGCAGTGTCTTTCTTGTCTTTAAATGACAGAAAGCCTGTAGTTTAACAACAACTGCTTTCTCTGTCTGTTCTGTAATTACACATCTCTTCAGAGTGTGAGTGTGTGACCCTCACAGTGTCTCTGCCATCAGACGCACCATATGATACAGTGCAGTCGCTGCCCCTGAGACCGCCCTGCTAATTAGCTGACACCCCTCGCCCAAAACCCTTGCCCACCCACTGCTCTCAGTACCACTCTTGAGTGCTCACCCTTTGCCTCAAACACTCATGCTCTGCCTATTTACTCTCACTGAAAACAAGTCTATGATTCCTTTAATGCTTCCAAGCTTCCTGAATGTACTTTTAAGCAGCTGTCAGTAGGATTATTGTGGATCTAGTCATTCAGGTGTAGCCTTAGCAAGCGAAGACACCCAACAAAGAGCTCAGATTACCAAGACCAGCCCAGTGAAGTGTATGCTTTTAGTGCATTGTAAAAGTACTGGTTCTGGAGTCCTACAGCACTGCACGTTGACCACATTCACACAGCAGCAGAATACGGTTGTCTAACCAAACTAACACCCATAAATCAAAACCATATTTTCAACGAAACCCAGCTGTTATTAAGTAAATGTGGGTCAATTCCAAACACAGAGGCTGCATCCGAAAACCTAGGCAGCTATCTTGTTTCCTCGCTGCCTTATCAGGCAATGACTTGTAAGGCAGCGTTTGTAGCATGAGCTTTAGTGAGAATAAATATTTAATTACTACAGTAGTAATTTCTCGCTAGAAATTACATCAAGAGGAAAATGTTGGTCAAAAACGTACATTTACTCACAAACTGACCAGCAACTTTCAGACGCCATCTTTAATTTTCTAGCTCGACTGTCACAGAATGGAACGCACAGGATTGTGGGATATCAAAGACAGCAAAGGATACATCTATGCTGCCTTCAAAAATCGATCAGATGAAGGTATTTCAGGAAACAGGAAGTAAAGCTAACATTGGATTCGGACGTGCCTTGATGCTTTCCTACCTTGAAATGTGTCCTCCGAAGGCAGCATTTTCCAGTTTTTCAGACACAGCCATAGAGTGTGGCCATAGCCACAGTGTGTCGCCCTTATTTAACATACCTGGTTCAGATCCTCAGCTTATTAGTAGAAAGCTACATGAACTGAACTGAATGGGTCAGATGAGACGGTTCTCAAGCTCAACTCATCAAAACAGTCAATATTCAATAAAAACTTTCAAACCTTTTTCAGTGTATGAAGTAGTTGCGTTTTGCCCCATAGGACAATATAGCTCTACTAAAAGTCATTATACTCCAGTTACACAGTACAGTACAGTACAGTGTTGTGTCAGAATGTTTCTCCATTTATCATCTCATTCAAAGCTCTCTGCTCATCTCTTCTGTGGACTGTGAAAATAAATTTATTCTGCTTTCCTCTCCAATCTCCTCTACTAAGATAACTGCAGGGAGAGCCGTTCAGCCCTCTGCCCTGTTAATTAGCCCTGTAATTACAATGTGATCAGTGCAGCACAACTCGAGTGTGTAATGGTGTGCTGCTTAAGTCTAGTTACTGTTCTCCTGTTATGTGATTGAAATTGTTTAGTGAAATTTAAAGGAATATTTCACCCAAAAACTAGAATTATCATAACATATTTACTCCACCGTAACTTTTAAATATCACTTGCACATATTCAAGCTTCAAACTAAGCTGCAAGTGATCGATGACATGGGAAGACACGTTAAGCATGGGTCTGTTCCTTAGACAAAGCCATCATATGAGTTTAGAAGACTTGAAATATAGTTCATTTTTTTTGGTAGCTTTTCCACTCACTGTCCACTTTTGTTTTATGGAAAACAGCATCTGCATTCTCTTGCTGATATAAATAGGGAAAATACTCTGAGTTGTGATTGAACTCTAAACTAAAGGTGATAAGAGACATGTTGCAAAATAATAAAATGAAAAATATATATATTTGATTTGCCACCGTTTGATGTTTGATTTGCCACTGTGCTGCACTCATTTTATTCATAGAGTTTACACTCATTCGTGTATTATATCGTACAAGGTTTAAAACGTGTAAATAGACCTATCAAATACTAGAAAACGTGTATGATGTATTACTCCTGGCAGGCTCTGATTTCTGGGAGACGTGCAGAGGCGACTATTGATTTGCGAACATCATGCTTATTTCATTCATTGAGTTTACACTCATTCACTTCATACATTCATTATTGCGTAGTGATAATATAGCAATAATATTGTGCTGCCCCCTGGCTCACCTGTTATCCAGCAAACATGAGCCAAATCCGTACATCACAGGGCAAATCACAGTCTAAAAGCGCAGTTTTCTGTCGCAACTCAATTTGGACAAAATGTGCACAGTAGTATAGCCCCGCTTTCTCTCTATCTGTTTTTTTTCTAATCCTTCTCCATATTTCTTTCCCTCTCTTTGCCCAGCCTCTTTACCTAGTCCACTGCTTCCATTGGGAAGTGTGATTTGTCAGGGTAGCAGCCTAGTGTTTGAAACCAATTAAGCCTTTACAAACGAGTATTAATCATCAGGGCCAAGGCCGATCAAAGGCAGGCCTCCCACATCCGGAGGTATAGATTTCCATTCGCTGGAGGGAGAGAGGCCAGTGTGTGTCTCTCTGCGGGCAGATCACCTCCTGTTCCAGCAGCAGATAATTTGTTTTCAATGGGTCTGGATCAATGGGCTTGACTGTTCTAGGAACAGAAGGGACACTGCACTGGTAATTGTATGGAGTAAATTGCAGTATTTGTGAAAAGCCAAACAGGTGACGTCAGACAGCCCAAGCAAAAAGACCCCAACTGACTTCCGTTTGAGTGTATCGTTCCATTAAATTGAAGTTGTGATGCATGTCCTATTGGCTTGATTTTAAAAGGTCAAGTCTTGCTGTATTAAAGCGCTCTATTTTTCGGCTTGTAAATGAGAGACTGTACTGTGATCACCATACAAATCACCAGTACATCACAGCCGTCTCTCTACATCTGTAGCCATGACAACACCACCAGCAGATGACAGTGAGCCTCTCTCCTCTCCCTATCTGTCTGTTTGCCTCATCATCTGAGTTAAAGGCTCTGTTAAAGTTGGGATGGGCAGCCGTCACCTCTAATTTGCCGATTAATCTGTAACAAGCAGGCAAACTGATCCCTGAGGAGCTACAATCTACACACTGCTCCTCTGACTTACATCTGTCCTGCTGCTACGCTGTAACCCTTTACACCTAAATCAGCTGCAACTGACCTGACAGCATTCATGTATTTTTTGCCTTTTGAAATTCTTTATTGCTAATAAATCTCTTCTCTGTTCCAAAATCTAGTGAGCTGCCTACCTAGACAGGCATCATAGGCAAATATATGTGGTAGCGTCACATGTATCCTTTGTGGATAAGGATACCAGATAAATACCAGAATGCACTGCGACAAGCTCTGTGTTCGGTAATCTTAGATGAAAGACTGAAAAAAAAAAAATTATATATATAATATATATATATATATATATATATTAAAACGGTTATCACATAATAAAAATATTAAGGACATTTCATCAAAATGTTAAACAAATGTATTAAGTAGAATCCTTTTCGCATCAGTGCCGATCCATTTCTTAATTTGTGTCCTTCAGTCAGGCTGTTGACCGGAACAAATGCGACTGGCAGTGCTCAATGACCCTGCTCACTTGAAGCTAATGGAGCTTCGTTGACGCTGCCTTAAAATTACAAGCATGCCTCCCCTTGAGAGAGAGCGGTCTCTTTCCTTGTACATGGATACTGGAGTCGACGCTGGTCCAAGGAGGCATCAGACTGGGATTCCACTGAGCCATTTTCCCAGATTGTTTGTGGGAAGCCGAGCTACCAACAGAAGATGCCGACGCCCAGTCACAGCAAGAACAGCAAATTCACCTTTCAGTTGGACATTGAATCCTCTGTTAGACACTTTATTTCCTCTTTTTAATATTTTCTATTCATTTTCTTCAAAAGAGAAATGTTTTCGAGTCTGAAACCACTGTGTCTGTTTTTGCTCACACCACATTTGCCATGGAAAAGTGTGCTGTGGAGTAATACAAATAGTAGCTCTTTGAAGTAGTTTATCATAAATGAACCATGACTATAGACAAATTAGCATTATGAACCAGTATTCGTTTTATAAATACAGTAGTTTAATATTATGTTTACTCACTCTAAGGCTGTATTCGTTAACATGAAATAAGAATTAACCATATTTTTTGCAACAGTACTTCAGTAATTCTTGTAGTTCCAGCGAAAACAAATCTAAATGCTGCACTACAATGACTTAAGAGGGTTTACTGATTATGGGATGGGTTGGGATGGATAACTACGACAGAAGCTTCTTCTACACTGCACCCTCAATGTATTGTTCTGCACAAGGCTAAACATTGGCTAAAAATGTCTTTTATTTTGTCTGCAAGAACAACCCCTCAGCTTGTAGTCCACAACAACCACAAAGAAGTTATTACTTTAAAGACTTCTCTCCTGTTAGATCACACAAGTATCACTCAGCAGACACCAGCATCACAATCAACTTGTTACATGAAGATGAAGTGCGTGTGAGGAAACGGGCTCTCCATCATTTGTCATGTGTCAGAGAGTAAGTGCGTGCTTTGTTTGGCTCCTATCTCTCCGAGATGGATTACCTTCATCAGCACATGTCAGGAGCAGTGAGGGAAATTTATTGAGCACATGACATTAAGCAGCCAACAGGGATGACATCACCACCAAGCAGGAAATCGATGCGACTCCTAGCTTTCGCTGGTCTCTTTAATTGTTATGCAATTTGAGACTTAAAGAGACAGACCATGAACAGGACACAATTCTCATGTGATTTTGCCAAGACATGTCCTGGATAAACATCTATTTTGAACATAGTCCAGGTTGTTCCAGAACTTTTGCTACTTGCTGCTATCACATTCACTGTTCCTCGATGTCACCTCCCACATTACACCACAACTCTTTTTGTTAATTATTAATGTAACTTTTGTCTTTACTTTGCAGAACCTAAACAGCCTGAAGATGTGCACAGAAACAATAAGATGTTTGATTTAAGTAGTCCATCACATGACTACTTGACATGGGTGTAAAGTAAAATATATTTATATAGCACCTGCAGACAGATGTTGTAAAGTGCTTCACAATTAGGGATGCATCGATATGGAAATTTTGGCCAATATGATAAATGATAGTTCTCTGTATTTGGAAGCCAATAACATATATATTGGCTGATAAATCTAAATCTTGATCTGAGCCTGATTACAAAAAAACAAAAAGCAAACAAATACAATGGACAGTTGCTTTTATTTTAAAACTGCAGAAAACTAAGAAACAGCTAGATCTTTCTTTTCCCTAAATCATTTACTAAATGTAGCCTACTTTGAAAATAAATATTGCCATTTATTTTATACTCATCTTTTGCTGATGTTGGTGTTGTGCTGGTATTTTGACGGACTGCTTGTTCTCTGTCAAATGTCTTTCATCTTGCTGCTCTCCTCAAACATCACTATAAAATCAGACTTGCTCTTAAACAGATCCCTGGGTGTGGAGTTTGTGTATTTGTTTCAGTCCTCCAGTATTGGCAGTGAATTCAGATAGTTGTTGCCGGTAGAAATATCAGAGGAAAGCTGCCCCATTTCAATGACATCACCGTCACACATTTGAAACTAGAAGCTAATTGGTAAAATTCTGGAAAGCTACAGTGAAAGCTCCTCCCACTGTAATACCTTCTTTGTTGAACAGAAAAAGCTGCAGTCTCTTCTAGTTGGCATCCAGTTAAGGTCTTGCTATACAAGACTTGGTTGTCTGTATAGAGCAGCACTCTATTGATTTATGTTTCTTTCTTTTTTTTTCCTTCTTCTTCTTTTTTAAGCTCGAACCACTTAAAAGTCAGACTCCATTCAATGAAAATTTTTTGTTTTCTTTTTTTATTTCTGTATTATATTCCCAACACAGCCAAAATTACACCTTCCTGTCTGTTATGATAATGAGCCATTCTCACACCAATCAAGCAGAGAAGATATGAATGAACACACCCCACTGAAATTATCCACATGATCTTGCAGTCAGTATCTAAACACAACATAGTGCATTAAATAAGCATCAGTGTACATGTTGAATAAAGCACTCTCTCTGCCTTCCCAGCATGCTTAATTAATCCAATTGAGCTGCTTAGTGTCTCATCAATAGCCATTGTTTAAAGATGGCTAGGTTATCCAGGCAAATCCCATCCGCAGAAGCCCACTTCATTACCCGATAATACTCACGAAAGAGAACGGAACTGCGCTCATGCAGATTAAGAGAGAAGAGTTTTCTCATATAAGCCTGCAGCTCAAATCTCTCCAATCAGACAAGAGCGCCAGTTCATGGCTGCATTTATTGGATTGGAATGGATTTGATTGGGTGGCTTATAGTTTTAACACGCTGGAAAACGACCGTCATGCTTTCCCTGGCTTTGCATGTGCTAAGCTGGAGTGTGCATGTTTAGTGTGTTAATCTCTCTCTGATCTGGGTGAAACTGAACTTCATGTTAACAGAGAAAAAAGAGGTTTAGAATAAGGAGAGAAAGAGTGATTGGAGCATTTCTGGGCTCCAGAAACATTGCAGGAAAAGTAACATTTTAAACAATATCTCAATGAACACAAAAACAATTTCCAAAATGTTGACAAGACTACGTTTTATATCACATCTTTTTAACTATAACATGAAAGTAAGGTTAATAATATAACTTAGAGAACAACATTTTCACCCAGTTTTACTCAAATTAGGGTAATGCAAAAATGAGTACACCCCACTGAAAGTCTCTGGAGCAAAGCTAAATTTTAGACTACAAATGTCTAATTTAACAAGAATTCAACCACAGGTGAGTCTAATTATTCATTACACAGGTGTCCAGCAGACAGTTGACTATAAAAGGGTGTTAAAACCCCTTCCTATTTCATGCTGTCAGCAATTGCACCACATGGAAGAGAAATGTCACAAGAAAATAATTTCTTTAAACCAGCAAATCTTTACTTATCAGTCAGAATACTGTATCAAAAGTGGTACAAAAATTTAAAACAGGATGGAACTGCAACCGTTTCACAGAGACGTCCAGGTCGTCCACAGAAGTTAACACCTCGACAGGAGCTTCTTCTGATGAGAAGGGTTGAAGAAAATCGGCATGCCATTCCTCTGCACTGTACGCCATATTGCGTCACAGTGCAGAGGAATGGCATGCATGGGTGCCATCCACAAAAGAAGCCTCTCCTAAAGCCCCCAGGCACAAAAAAGCCCGCCTAGAGTTTACCAGGGCCCGTGCTGACAAAGATGAAGACTACTGGGACTCTATACTCTGGAGTGATGAGACCAAGATAAATGTTTTTGGAACTGATGGCTTCAAAACTGTATGGTGTCGCAAAGGTGAGGAATACAAAGAAAAATGCATGGTGCCTACAGTGAAACATGGTGATGGCAGTGTCCTTATGTGGGGCTGCATGAGTGCTGCTGGTGTCAGGGAGCTGCATTTATATTTGCATTTTACAGTATAGCTGCTCTATACTGAAATATAAGATGCTACCATCACTCCGTGCCCTTGGTCGTTGTGCACTTTCCAACATGACAATGATCCTAAACACACATCTAAGGCCACTGTTGGATTTCTGAAAAAGAACAGGGTGAAAGTGATTCAGTGGCCAAGTATGTCTCATGATCTGAACCCAACTGAACACCTATGGGGAAGAGACAAGTTGAGCATCACTCTCTATCCAGCATCCAGTCTCTAAAAGAGGTAATTCTTGAAGAATGGAAAGAGATAGGTGTTGCAAAATGTCGCCATGTCATTCCATGCCTAGAAGACTGTCATTAAAAATCATGAAGGCCATACAAAGTACTAGATGTAGTAGTTTTTGTTGTGGGGTGTACTCATTTTTGCATCACCCTAATTTGAGTAAAACTGAAAAATGTGTAATCTAAGTTATGTTATTAACCTTACTTTCATGTTATAAGTTAAACAGATGTTACATTAAACTTAGTCTTGTCAACATTTTGGAAATTGTTTTTGTGTTCATTGAGATATTGTTTAAAATGTTGTTTTTCAAAGGGGGTGTACTCATTTACGCTGAGCACTGTAAATATTCCACATTTCCACAAACCATTGTAATTTACTACAGTTTATTTATGGTAAATGTTTGTAGGGGTGGGATTTAAAAGTCTTCTATCTTCATTCATGGCACATTTCTCCTGTTTTCCTCATCACTCTTGTTGGGAATGTTGAGGCTGTTTCATCCGATTTAAAACTAGTTTAATCATCGAGTGATTTGTAGTTTGTAAACGAGAGGTGTGGATCGAATTGAAACGCTTTTCACTAGGTGTTGCAACGCTGTTTAATAATGGTGACCGGGAATAAACGCAGCTCCATTAAGCTTCCTTTCCGTTATCCACTGGGCCATGCTGCGTAGTTCAATGTAAACTAGTGAAACACATAAAAACAGAGCTATTTGTTCTGTATTTGTTGTTACTGACCAAGAAACAACTTCAGATGATTCAGTGACAGAGCGGTCCGAACAAATCCAAATCGTTTCAGATCGTTATGCAAGCACATTTGGCCAATTCACGGAACAGAAAGAATCGAGACAAAATAATGATTAATTCATGAATGATAGGTATCGCTGGTTCATTCGACAGAAATACGGAACACACATAAAAACTGCTGAAATATTCGCACGGAAAATGTCGGTTGAAGAAGCGTGTATCGTACGAACAGTGCTGCTCATAGCCGTACAACTGCAGGTACCACTGCGGCCACGTATCTAACCAAATTTAGCCACACCGCCAGGAAAAAAGGAGGAGGGAGGTTGGGGTGCCAGATGAAGATGATTGGCGGGCCGGATGTGGCCCGCGGGCCGCCAGTTGACGAGCCCTGGTATACTGAAAAACAATAATACGATTTTTATACATTTTAAAGGCTTTTATTGGCAAAATCATTCAATTTATGCAAACAGTCAATATTTACAGTGTTGACTTCTTGATAACTTCTGCAGTGCGCTCTGGCATGCTGAATATCAGCTTCTGGGCCAAATCCTGACTGATGGTGATCCAATCCTGCCTTATTAGTGTTCAGAGCTGGTCACAATTTGTGGGCTTCTGCTTGTCCACTCGAGGACTGACCGCAGGTTCTTTATGGGATTAAGCTCTGAGGAGTTGCCTGGCCTTGGCTCTAAAATTTTAATGTAATGATCTCAGAGCCACTTCATTTTCACTCTTGCCTCATATTGGAAAATGCACAGATCATCACCAAGTTACTCCTGGATCATTGGAAGAAGTTGTTCTTGCAGGATGTTTTGATATTCTTTATTCATGGCAGTGTTTTTGAGCAGAATTGCAGTGGGGGAGCCCACTCCCTTGGATGAACAGCAACACCTTACATGAATGGTCTCAGGATGCTACACTGTTGGCATGACAGAGGACTTTAGCTAGAGTTCACCTTTTCTTCTCCAGATAATCGAATTTCCAGATGTCCCAAAAAGTCAGAAGGGGACTTTATCAGAGAAAATAACTTTACACCAGCCTTCTGCTCTCAATTCTGTCCAATGCTTGTACTTCCTTCAGAATTTCAGTCTGTCCTTGATAATTTTCTTGGAGAGAAGTGGCTTCTTTTCTGCCCTTTTTGACAATAGGCCATTGTCCAAAAGTCTTTGCCTCACTGTGCGTGCAGATGCACGAGAAACTCTGCACTGGTGGTGACACAATTCTGTAGCTGACTCCTCAGGAGGAGACGTCCTGGCGCTTACTGGACACTCTGGGACATCCTAAAGTCTTCTTCACTGCAGTTGAACCTCTCTCCTATAAGTTCTTGATGATCCCGTAAATGGTTCTTTCAGGTGCAATATTTTTTGCAACAATTTCCTTGCATGTGAGGCCAATTTGTATCTTTTTCTTGTTTTCTGGTACAAACATGTAAACATTCTTAAAAAATAATTTAGCTCCAAGATATTAAAGGGGTCATGAATTGAGAAATTAACTTTTCCTTGAGCTTTTGATATATGAGGTCATTGTACTATTAAAATATCCTGTAAGTTTCAGAACTGTAAAACTTCATTTTTTTTCTTTTTAGTCTTAGCTTTAGCAATATGGTCAGTCAAATATAACCCTCTTAGTGCAGCTACACTTGTAGACGTGGTTACTTATAGCAGTTGCTGTTGCCCCATTTTTTCGCATTTTTTCTTCAACATAATCCAGTGGTTTGTCTATCAATGCTGGGTGTTTAGTTTCAAGATGTTGTAACAATTTTGAGGGCTTCATCAACTCGTTAGCTAATTTACCTCCACATATTATACACATGGGGTTCAGAGCATGTTAATTGCCAGTAGACACAAAACCGTATTTTAAATTTCAAAATTTTGGTATCAATGGAAAGAGGAGACCATAGGCTTTAAAATTCAAAGTCATACCTTGAATGGTTTTAAAAATATATTGAATTGAATTATGGTCTTTTTCCAATTGAAAACCTGAGAAAATCGCTTTTAAAGTTTTGCCCGTTTTTTGTTGATATCTTTCAAAATCCATTGCATTTAAAGAGATAAACTATTTATTTTACAGCTTAATTTGACCAAAGAAATTTGTGTGTGTATATATATATATATATATATATATATATATATATATATATATATATATATATATACACAGGTGCTGGTCATATAATTAGAATATCATCAAAAAGTTGATTTATTTCACTAATTCCATTCAAAAAGTGAAACTTGTATATTATATTCATTCATTACACACAGACTGATATATTTCAAATGTTTATTTCTTTTAATTTTGATGATTATAACTGACAACTAAGGAAAATCCCAAAATTAGAATATTGTGAAAAGGTTCAATATTGAAGACACCTGGTACCACACTCTAATCAGCTAATTAACTCAAAACACCTGCAAAGGCCTTTAAATGGTCTCTCAGTCTAGTTCTGTAGGCTACACAATCATGGGGAAGACTGCTGACTTGACCGTTGTCCAAAAGACGACCATTGACACCTTGCACAAAGAGGGCAAGACACAAAAGGTCATTGCAAAAGATGCTGGCTGTTCACAGAGCTCTGTGTCCAAGCACCCTGGAGAGGATTGTGAAACAAAACCCTTTCGAAAATGTGGGGGAGATTCACAAAGAGTGGACTGCAGCTGGAGTCAGTGCTTCAAGAACCACTACGGACAGACGTATGCAAGACGTGGGTTTCAGCTGTCGCATTCCTTGTGTCAAGCCACTCTGACAGCATCAGAAGCGTCTCACCTGGGCTAAAGACAAAAAGGACTGGACTGCTGCTGAGTGGTCCAAAGTTATGTTCTCTGATGAAAGTAAATTTTGCATTTCCTTTGGAAATCAGGGTCCCAGAGTCTGGAGGAAGAGAGGAGAGGCACACAATCCATGTTGCTTGAGGTCCAGTGTAAAGTTTCCACAGTCAGTGATGGTTTGGGGTGCCATGTCATCTGCTGGTGTTGGTCCACTGTGTTTTCTGAGGTCCAAGGTCAACGCAGCCGTATACCAGGAAGTTTTAGAGCACTTCATGCTTCCTGCTGCTGACTAACTTTATGGAGATGCAGATTTTATTTTCCAACAGGACTTGGCACCTGCACACAGTGCCAAAGCTACCAGTACCTGGTTTAAGGACCATGGTATCCCTGTTCTTAATTGGCCAGCAAACTCGCCTGACCTTAACCCCATAGAAAATCCATGGGGTATTGTGAAGAGGAAGATGCGATTTGCCAGACCCAACAATGCAGAAGAGCTGAAGGCCACTATCAGAGCAACCTGGGCTCTTATAACACCTGAGCAGTGCCACAGACTGATCAACTCCATGCCACGCCGCATTGCTGCAGTAATTCAGGCAAAAGAAGCCCCAACTAAGTATTGAGTGCTGTACATGCTCATACTTTTCATGTTCATACTTTTCAGTTGGCCAAGATTTCTAAAAATCCTTTCTTTGTACTGGTCTTAAGTAATATTTTAATTTTTTGAGATACTGAATGTGGGATTTTCCTTAGTTGTCAGTTATAATCATCAAAATTAAAAGAAATAAACATTTGAAATATATCAGTCTGTGTGTAATTAATGAATATAATATACAAGTTTTACTTTTTGAATGGAATTAGCGAAATAAATCAACTTTTTGATGATATTCTAATTATAATGACCAGCACCTGTATATATGTATGTGTATATATATATATATATATATATATATATATATATCGGGACTATCCCGAGCGTCGTTCACACTGCACAGTATACTACACTACACAGTATTGAACTATCTTTCTAAGGAGATCTGCTAGCTTGTTTACACAGAGCGCTGCTAGTCTGACAGGAGGATGGCTGGACCAATCGCGTGCCGGTCAGTCGAAACGGGGCTTCCCATTGACAAATGATCAGCGTTTATGTCACTGTTTGTGTATATTTCCATGCTTTTTGATTGGTTTTATACAACGTTTAACACCATATTTGGAAAGCAGAGATAGTGACGTTTCAGGGGATACCTGGAATATAGGGAAATGCTCAGAAGTGACGAGAGGAATTGAGAAAAGCAATTTTCATTTCCAGCGAATTTAGTAAAACTGTCAACTTTAATAGTCATTTAAATACCTTTACTCAGTTATTTGGACTACGAAACTTTTTGAAATTATTTTTGAATGTCTGTTCTTTGAAATTGGCTAAAAAAAAATTAAAAATTGTTTGTTTTTTTTTTCATTGTATTTCCACATTATCTTTTAACTCTTCCATGGCTCGGTACTGGGTCGCGACCCGGTGGTTGGGGACCTCTGCGTTAGAGTGCAGAAATTGAGTTGCAATGACGAGATGACTGCTTTCATGCGCTCAACAACATGTCTGTGATCGGCTACGATGTTTATCACTGCAACCTTTCATGCCACGATCTAAATATAATGCCATAGATCTAAATGTAATGCTATAATCAACACTTTTCACGATTAGTTAACCTTGAGAGCTGTGGTAGTAAGAGAGAGTAATACTTAGCTATCTCATAGGCAAAGACGTTAACCAATCACAGCAGTGGGCATTTACACTGAAGTCTCACAGCAGACACACCCCTTAAATACACACCCCTTGTTCAAATAAGATGGCTAAAATTAGGGTAGGGTAAAAAATGCCTTTTTGACAAATTTTGATGTAAAACGAATACTAACATTATAAGTGCACCCCAGGGGAGAAGAAAAAAAAAAAAAAACAGTTCATGACACTGCATCCCCTAGGGGTCGCTATGGGGGAATGTTTCCGGCATGACTGGTGTCTGAAGCGTGAGTCTAAACATGACAATGAACTTGACACTGGCAGGCGGCACTGGTTAACCACTGGTGCGACTTTGAGTATAAAAGAGCACCTGTAAATTACATCATTCAATTCTTGTCTGAAGGAGACCTGTGCAGGAATACCGGAAGCACAGCAAAGGGACGGAGCATCTCGTTCCCTATTCTCAGGGAACCATGTTTACATGCATAACCTGAGACATTTTAAAACTTTCGAAAGGGAACTTGCTCTGCGTCTCCTAAGGGTCGCTATGAGGAACGGAATACCCACGCTGCTATGCTGAAGGGATAAGTGCCCTAATGGCCAAGCTAAGTCAAAAGACTCAAGGAGGCAACACTCTAATCCAAGGGCAGTGCAGAGTTCAGTCCAGCTGGCCCACGAAGCTCCGCAGAGTAGAGGCCTTAAGAGAATGACTCTTACAATGAGAAGAGACCTAGCAACACTCTTACTGAGGTCAGTAGCCATAGAGGCGCCAAGAGAGCCTAACGACATAACATACTACCCTGCCGCCAAGCCGAGCACTAGGAGCGGAGGCCACAGCATAATGACTCTCTAATCGAGAGGAGGCCTAACAACGCTCCACACTGAGGATATCTTGCAAGAAGGCTCACAGAGAACCTACAACCCACAACTGCTATCCTGGCAGAGCCCTGGAGAGCAGAAGCCTCAATAAAGATAACTCTCTCTCTAGCGAGAGGAGGCCTGATGACACTCGCAGTAGCCAAGGAGGCTCACAGAGAGTCTAACAACTTAGCAAATAATAGCCAAGCTCTAGCAGCGGAGGCCTCAGCATAATGACTCTCTAATCGAGAGGAGTGTGCAGCATAGTGTGCAGCGCCACACCAGCCTGACCTGCTGCCACATATGCTCTGCCATTAAGACGCGAGGTGACGCGCAAAGGTTTAGTAGGCAGAGACTGAGGATGCCTCACCCATCGCGAGATAGCCGGCTAGCGTCTCTTCGATCAGAGGCATCAACGTGTACCCATATTCAACATCAGCATAATTCGCCTGAGTTTGATGGATGAGGGCAGAATATAGCTTTCCCCAAGATCTTCGAACCTTAGTTTGACGATCTGGGAGAAATGGAAGGCTCGTATGAGCTTAATGGTTATGTTCCGACAGGAAACATGCATCGAGGTGGCCGCGAGGGGGCTAGTGCTTTTTGCGTTTCCATGGCAGATCTAATCTTGCTGTGGTGTGTTAGTAAAGAGTTAGCGCTAGTGCTAGCCATATTCCTTAGATTGCCTTGTTATAGACACATGTTCAAACAAACAGGTAACCTGAAGACAAGAAAGAGGATGACGTAATTCACAGGTGCCCTTTTATACTCACGGTCGCACCAATGGTGAAGTCATAGGCTGCCGTCTGCCAATGTCAAGTTCATTGTCGTGTTTAGACTCACGCTTCATACACCAGTCATGCCGGAGGCATTCCCCCATAGCGACCCCTAGGGGATGCAGCACGAGTTCCCTTTTGAAAGTGAAGCCACAAAATGTTTTTACGAAAACTAAAATCAAAAACAAAACCATAACCATATTCACACAATTAACATTAATGAGATCAGTGTTATTAACAAATATGTTACAATTTTTTATTAAATATGCAAATAAGAACATTAGGCAAGAATGAACAATGTTAAACATGGCTTAACAACTTCAAATGCAAAGAGCCCAATATTTTGATAAAATAAGACAGATATTGAGAAAGAATAGCAAATATTTGCATTTGGCCATATAATTCATTCATTCATTTGACATTTGTTGCTTTACAGTTTTTAAAAGTTGAGCTTCTCATTTGCGATGAGTAGCTCTTTCTTTGTGGTGCTGCTGGACTGATAGTGAAAGACCCACAGCAGTGCCAGGGCTGAGACTGGCATCACCACAGCAGGGGGAGGTCTGGAGCCCTGCTCCATCTGCTTCTGCCCAGGCGGTGTGCCCAGAATAGTGCCCTTCATGCACACACTCATATACAGAGCATCTCCCATGTTATGAGCCCATTTTTCTGCCCTGTCTCTTCCTTCTCTTCCTAAAATGGCGTCTTTCTCCCTCCCTGAGTTCAGTCTGTAGTCTCATTTCTGTTCTGTTCATGTCTGTTAATTTATATTGCACATTACTAAGCTGAAATGAAAGTTATAAAACAGATTTTTCCCACTCTTAAAATATGGGATGAGATACACTTGATTTGAAGCCATTGTAAAATAGATGATATACACACCTGCTGCACAGTAGCTTATTTCTATATTAACGCACATATTGTAAAATGCCAGCAGTTGTACTAGTAAAGTATATGATTTGGCTGAGAAAATGTTTATATAAATGTTTATATTAACAGAGGATCATCCTGACCTGAGATAGTTTCTGTAAACACTTGTATAACTAAAATGTTGTTGTCACAATGACACAAAGATGGCTCCCATGGTTAAAGCAAAATAATAGTAAAAATAATAATAATAAAGGATTCCATCAATTTTGTTGCTGCTGGTAAAGCAAACACTGCATAAAGAGTATTCTCTATTTATTTTATATGGAATTTGCAGTTTTTTTGTACTGAAATGTGGGACATTTTTGTTTCCATTATTTTCTATAAAGCAGTAAATTAGTATCTAATGCTTGCAATAGGAGGGCTTCAAATTTAGCCTAAATGAAGCTACTGTATCACTCCCACTAGCCTTTGACCCTGCAAATGTGTGTGTACTGCTATATAATAACAGACAGTAGATTGCTAGACTGTTCTGGGGTCAAGACATATCAGGTCAGTCTTAACTCACAGTTTCAAGGCTGTAAGGTTATGTGACTGAGGTCCAGTTTGAGATCAACAGTGATGTTCTTTTCTTCTGTGTTGGATTTAAACACACACACATGGATGAGCAGATCTGACCGCAAGAGAACAGAGTGTGTTTGACAGCTCATTACTCGCCTGAAAGCCACATAGATCATGGTGTGTTTACCCGTCTCATTGCTTTGTCACTGCGTACAGATCGGCCAGTGAGAGGAGAGAGAGAGAGAGAGAAAGAGTATGAGCCTGGGGCAGATCTGTCAGGCAGCATGATGTATGCATGTGTGTGTTATGGATGAATATCAGTGCTACATTAAAGTTGCTGAAGTATATTTGCTTTAAGTAAATATATTTACATGCCTGTAAATTTGCACGCAGTGTGAAATGTATAAGGCACACCCAGTATACAGTAATGCTTTTTTTATGCTATTTCATCATGACATGTACAGGGGGGAAAAACAATTGAATAGAGGGACTAGAGGAAGTAGTATTTATCTGAAGAGGTGGCACAAGGGGAAAAAAAAGAGACCTAAAACTCTGAGCACTGGTTTTGGGGGAAAAATTTGCAGTATGGATTTAAACATGATAAAATGTTTTAAATTGAACTGAGAGTGCTGCACATAATGGCAGAAGAGCGTCATCATTTACACATTACTTTATACACTTTATAATTTTTTTTTTTTTTTTTTACATGAATTACATTACTTAATGGTAAATAATAATTGTAAGTACTTTTAAAGAATGTATTAATCTTTATTAACAAACTTTAACAAAGGTTAATAAACGCTGTAATATATATACACTACCAGTCAAAAGTTTGGAATCAGTAAGATTTTTAATGTTTTTAAAAGAAGTCTCTTCTACTCACCAAGGCTGCATTTATTTAATTAAAAATACAGTAAAAACAGTAATATTGTGAAATATTATTACAATTTAAAATAACTGTTTTCTGTTTGAATATATTTTATAAAGTAATTTATTCCTGTGATCAAAGCTGAATTTTCAGCATCATCACTCCAGTCACATGATCCTTCAGAAATCATTCTAATATGCTGATCTGCTGCTCAAGAAACATTTATTGTGTACAATTGTACAAAATATTTGTGTACAATATTTTTTTCAGGATTCTTTGATGAATAGAAAGTTCAAAAGAACAGCATTTATTTTAAATATAATCTTTTGTAACATTATAAATGTCTTTACTGTCACTTTTGATTGATTTAATGCAACCTTGCTGAATAAAAGTATTAATTTCTTTAATTTCTTTTCAAAAAAATACAAATAAAAATTCTTACTGACCCCAAACTTTTGAACGGTAGTATATAATGTTACAAAAGCTTTGTATTTTAGATAAATGCTGTTCTTCTGAACTTTCTATTCATCAAGGAATCCTAAAAAAAAAAAAAAACTGTTTTCAACATTGATAATAATCATAAATGTTTCTTGAGCAGCAAATTAGCATATTAGAATGATTTCTGAAGGATCATGTGACACTGAAGACTGGAGTAATGATGCTGAAAATTCAAGAATAAATCACTTTATAAAATATATTCAAACAGAAAACAGTTATTTTGTAGCAGCACACTGTAGCAGTAGACATGTTTAATGCGGAAATATCACTTGGCTGCTGCTAACCAAGCGATGTGTCTCTGTCACAGTGATAACACAAACCCACCTGTGCTAATCTCAGAATCTCAGATCAGATCCAAATGTATCAATGGCACTTCGACTGGATGGATACGGTTGCTAAGAGACGTGAGTTTGGTGGTGGTGCATTGGATCTGGGGCTCTCAATGCTGAAATGTGTAGAGATGGTGAACACACAGATCAAATCTGACAGGACGGATCAGAGGACCGCAATGACTCAGTCTTAGTAAACAGACAACATGACAAGGCCAAAAAAAAAAAAAAAAAGATTTTCAAAATAAAAGACATGTCATGAAAAAACAAAACAAAAAAAAAAAAACACAAGAACATGAAAACATAGAACCAGCAGACAAATATGCAGCAACATGTACATCTCAGTAGTATAACTCTTAAATATGATTCATGTTTCTTAAATATGATACATTACCAGCCTGTAAAGTTGAACTCCTTGAACTCATGACCACCTAAGAAGGTAAACCTGTTATTTTACATGGTTTCTGTGTGAGTATACCAGGAAGTGATGTAACCAAAGATTCTCCTAAGACACTAAAGGCAAAAACATAGTTTTTTCATAAACTGGTCAATTTAGAGATTTTGGGCAATTTGGCTTTTCATAACATGTTTTAAACAAGTGGAAAGAAAATCTCATCTTCTTCAATCTCAATCCACACATCTTTAAAGGTTTTTTTTTTTTTTTTTTTTTCTCTCACTTCAGTAGCATTGCCATACACCAAACTTTATAGTTTTAATTCTATCTATATTCTGAAGGTTTTTGCAGAGGGGTTTGTTTTGTTCATATATCACTTCTCTGGTTTTTATACAACATTTTTTACTGGTGATGTTTTGGCAGTATTTTTGATTTATGGAGTAATACAAAGAGATCCAAAATCCCCTCTGTAAAAACCTTTGACTCTAATATGTCAACAAAAAGTAACAAGAATTTTGAACCATGGCTTAATCCAAAATTCAGATTTCTGTTCTGGAAATGTATGCAAATAAGTGCATATTTCATTAAACCATTTAGCATTTTTAAACATAGCAATTCAGAAAACTTGTAATACAAATAATAATAATAATAATAATGTGTAAATGTAATCAATAAAATGGAATAGTATGGGGATATCTATTAGTTACATTTTCTACCTCATTCACCTGGGGTGTCTTGCCTTAAGCAGGAAACGTCTAAGAAATGCAAATAGAATTCTGCTGGGGGGTAGGATTCTAAAAACATTTGTTTGTTCTAAAAAAAAAAAAAATTGTAGTAAAGGTTTATTCACCATGCTGACCATCTCCTTCATAGACTTCTATTCAAACATAAGGGTCTCTTGTGTCCCTGTCCGGATCCCACCACATTTTTTCAACTTAAAGCCTCCCCCTCATAAGTAGGGTCTGCTGCATGTATCCATAAAACTATATAAGAGCTACTCCACCAGTAGATCAGTAACTCTTAACCAAAAGTTAATTCTACTAAAGCACAAGTCCTACCTTTAATATGCAAAGCACAGGGGGAGTCTTTCTGGAGACGGTAGGCAGAAAAGAGGCAGTTCCCCAGACGCCCCAGCTTTTGTCTAAAGACTCAACTGAGGCAAACAGGGTTAACCCCAGGGAGCAGAAGCCATAAATTACTGTACAGCAATCACCCCAGAGCTCTAAGAGCCACGGCCTTAAAGAAAATAGAAAATCTTGTGATGAGCACTGCGGCACCATCTGCTTGCCCCGAGGTCAGACGTGGGCACATTCCGGGCTCTCTTTGTGTATGAACATTCCTCAGCATTAATAGGTCACAATGGCTGTTTGTTTTATCACAGATCAGTGGAAATGACTGCAATCAACAGGTTCAATAACAATATGTTTTTTAGGTTTGCATGAAATAGACCAAAGCTTGGTGATAGAGCTAAAAAAAAATCAATATATCTTAGCCAAGATATTGTATGAAGTTTCAACTGCTAGTTTTTACAGTGTAATTATACAAATAAGTACTGAGTAATTATTAAATGTACACTGTGTAACTTTTTTTGTTCAAAATTTACAAAATTTATATAATGAGAGAGCATTACGAATCCATCTTCCAAACCATGTTTTTGTCTTGTCCTGAATCACTACAGTATACACCTATAATAAGTGTTTATATTCAGACTATTTTAGACCAAGCGGGACGTCTCCTGCTGCAGAGTAGCTTAGCTTAGTACCTGCTTGACTCGTCATAGACATAAACAGAGAGAAATAGCTCTGGCTGCAGTGTTCTTCTGCAAGACGCATGCAGTTTTGTTTATTAACCACTGGAGAGCCAAAAGTGTACCTTTAATTAACTACCTGTACATTTACTTACTATACTATGGTTAGGGTTTGGTTTAGGGTTAGTTGATTGTAGTTATGCATAATTTGCATAATTTATTACTAATGTATGTACATGTAACATGCAACTACGTCACGTTAAAATAAGTGTTACCAAGTTTTAAATTGATCTGTCAAATTAAAGTTTTGAATTTATTTGTTGACATGGACAGTTTGATCCGATTTGGAGGTAATCAAACTTTTGCTGTTTTTCTATGCCTTAATAGTGTCATGCAATACTGTCAGAGACAAGGAAAAAAAAATCACAAAACTACTTAATGACACATTCTTATAACCCCATAAACAAATAAATGTGACATACTGAAATTTTCAGAACTCAAAACCTCATCTCATCTCCTAAATTAAAATAAACCAAAATGCAAAAAAAGAAAAAAAGAAATCATAATCATTATATCAAAACAGTAAGCTTAATGTGATCACTTATGACCAATCTAATGTACAACAACAATTCAGGATTCACCAAAAAAACGTAATTAATATTGTAAAGGGGGTGGTGTCCACTTTAACGTCCAAAATATTCACATTTTTGCATGCTAGCTCGCTTGCATCTCTTTCTTTTTGAACGTGATTTGTGTCCTCTGTTCCCTCCTGCTTTTCAGCACCGAGGAACAGCTTGGTGGCATGACCTGGGCAGAGTTTTACGCCCAGTGCACCAGTTTCATAATTAGCACCCTCCCTCTGCTGCCTCTGATGGGTAATGACACATTTGCAAATTAATTCTTTGAGCTTGACCACAATTAGCATATGGAGATGGGGCTCCTGCAGCCGGCCCCGAGCACAACTGCTGAGATGAAAGAGAGAGAATGGGGCAGAGGTTAAAGGTCAGCTTGAGTTTATTATGTCTGAGCATAGATAGATCTCTTAACCACATGCTTTGTGTCACATTTGTTGATCTATTTATTTCAGCGGTCTGGCGTCCTTGTGAATTCTTTTGTGCATGTACAAGGGTGAGTAGACAGTTTAGATTTTACGAGGCAGCTGAAGTGCAGGTATTTGTCCTAATAATTCATCTTAGCTTCAGTTACTTGCTAGTGGTAGTATCTTTTGGCCAACATGTGATCGGTTATAGTTGCATTGTAGTTGAGACCAGCTCATTTGAGTCCATTGAAATCTAAGTTGGTTGATTCCGAATCAAAACAGAGACCTGAAGAAGAATTGAACAATTCCGACAACCTCTGCAGAACACACACCGTGTGACCATGAAAATATGTTCCGGTCTTGAGTACTATAACTCTGGCTTATACTGACATATCTTACAAGTCATCTTAAAAAGATGGGATAAATTAAAATTCTTGCATTTGAACTTGAATTAATTTATTGAAATTAATACACAAACTATATACACAAACCATATACCATATTTTCTGGAACATAAGTTGTTGTTTTTTTATCATCTGAAACGTGCTGTGACTTGTTACAACGTGTCGGTAGTTTCAATTTCACTTTAAATTCATTTGTCCCGATTTGGTATTTATAATAAATGTTTGCAATGATTGCCACTATAATTTATGTTTTATACATTTTTTATCCCTGTTCTGTTTTGAATACCATCACATTTAAAGGATTTGTTGTGGAGTGAGGGGAGCTAAAGTACATATTAATAGTGTTTATATGTAAACGTTTTGTTTTATTTATTGATATTTGACATTATTTCCTATTGTAATAAAATGTGATGCGACCTATGTTTTTCTTTCTCAACAATGCAATTTTGCCCCGGTGCAACTTGTAGTCAAGTACAACTTTTTCCATAAAAAGTGATACACAAGAGTGTCTGATGAACATTTGATATAAATGCTTCATAGTCCCTTTCCTGCGGAAGCCCAGAACCACATAGTGAAAAAAAAAAAAAAAATTGTTATTTCAACATAATATATCAAGCTTAATAAAAGATTCACTGTCTTCAGTGGTGCAGCAGTAGCGAGTTGGCTCGCAGTCCTAGCTTTTACCGCGATTGCCGCGGGTTCAAGTACACCTTTTGCCGAGCTCGCCCTTCTCTATTTTCCCATCACATACATTTTCAGTAAAATTAAAATAATATTCTAAAAGTGAAAATAAACTGCCTAATGAGTGTTTAATAATATCAAAAGTATTTATTTATGATATTATTGCATCCTGTTAATGTACAAAATACTGAGGTGCAAATAGTATCTGACAATACAATGTACAGCATTTAATTAGTATTTACACTTCTTGCAAAGAACTGCTACTTTTACAAGGTGTAAATAGAATCTACGTAGTGAACATAGCATATTGTTAAGAAAATGCTATTTTCACTTAGTGTAAATAGCATCTACAGCTATTTGCACTGTAAATTATATTTACAGTGGGCTATGGGCTATATAAATTTAACCTCAATAAAGTTTAGCGATCGCAGTAAAAGCTAGAACTCGCTACTGTTGCGCCACTGAAGATGTTGAATTTTGCGTGTCTTTTATTAAACTTGATATATAATAACAAGTTATGTCGAAATAATGACTTCTTATGTCGAAATTACAACTTATTATTTCGAAATAACGAAAGTTTTCTTCTTCTTTTTTTTTTTTCCACCATGTGGTTCAAGGCTTCCGTACTTTCCCAAATGGCACACTTGATGTGGACTTATGTTCTTCTGGCTGTTGATTGATCATGTCTGTAAAGTTAATGAGAACGTAGAGTGTCCCATATTTCAGTTTTGCATTGGTGCAGCAGTCTATGCAACATTGTCATGTAAGTGACAGAGGGCAGCATTTGGGACATGGCCGCAAGTCCCCCTGTAGTCAGTAATTTAAAAACCCTTAAAACTCATCTTTCATCACCAAAATTACATATATAAACTTTTTTTTTCTTGCCTCATCTATTATACGCATAGACATGAATATGCAAATTAGCCCCTGTCTCCCCTCACTCACATCAGCTCAGAAATCCACTCAGTCAACTTTACTGTAGTAAACGCTGCACAATAGCAAGTGTATATACTGGTTTAATTCAGCCATATATGTTTGAACCAGAAACTGATTCAGAATGTAAAAGTGAATTATACAGGGCCATCTACAAAGTCAGTGTATCAGAATGGTATCAGCTATATTGCTAAATGTACCTGATTTTTTTTTTTTTTATATCAACAGAAAAATATACCAGGTTAACCTGGCTTCTCTTGAGACTCCCCTGCTTCAGATCATAGTTAATGATATGCTAAAGCCTGTCCGCACGTTGACACGATCGGTTATAAGGTTGTGAAACACCGGCGATTTCAGACCTTGTTTTTGAGACTGTCTTTGGTTCACTGCAATGGTGTTGATTTATAAATTTGCACATGGTTTGTCTTAAAGCATATTAAAAACACCACATAGACATAAACAACATTAAAAACTTAATTTTCACCACAGGGGTCTTTAAATCAAAAAGAAGCCTATGCAATGCAGCATAGACACATGAGCAGGAAATGACCAAATGTAGGTTTTAGTGAGCTGGTGTCACTGTATGTTTAGTCTGAAGAGGCAAGGGACCAATCGCTTAATGCACTGAGGAGAGACCATAGAAACATCTGACATCGTTTTCTTCTGTAGCTTCTCATATACACATAAAATCAAACGGGTTCTAGTGGTTTCAGGCAGGTGATCCGAGACAGACTAAGGCATTACTTTTTTTATATGGATGTCACAGGATCTGTGTTGTGTGTGTGCTGTGATCTCCAGTGTCTTTTTAAAGCCTTTCAGTCACCAACTGAATCGTTACACACATGCTGTCTCTGCCTGGATCATTACACATCATTATAAACATCATTTTATTTTCACAAAGAAAACGGTCGTTTTTTCCCAAGATTTTTTATAATCTTATATAATAATTTTCCCAATTATAAAACGGACTGTCCTGTATCTGCCCCCAAATTTGTCCTAGATGCCCAATGTTACTAAGCAAAGTATCATAAACATAAATCATGTTAAACATGTTCTTTTAACATTTGGATTCGGATGAAGTCATTGCTATTATCTTTTTATAAAAAAAAAAAATAAAAAAAAAATAATAATAACGAGTAAATAAATTAAAAAAATAAGTCTAGTGCGTGTCTCTCCTCTGAGTACAGGTTCACAGTTGGACTTGCTATCTCTCCTGCATCTGTCGCTCTCTCCATCTGTCTCTTTCTCTGATTAGTGTTTCTCTGTGTGCATGCCTGTCTCTCCCTCTGTGGCATGTTTCTGTAGGAAGGGGGAGGTAAAGACAGACAGACATTTATCTGTGTGCAGGTATATAGTGAGAGTGAGACAGCCCTCAGGGCACAAGTTGTCTCTTCCCTCCTCTCTGTTCACTCTCCTCTCTTCTGTCTCTATCTCCTTGCCATCACTCTGTTTCTTCATCTTTTGTTTTTTCTGTATCTCTCTCCTGCTGTTATTGTTCTGCTCTGCACCTCCACAGTTAAATCCCCACCCGCTGCACGAGTAAGCGTGACGTGGGGGGTGTTGTCGTTTGGGTCATGACAGGAAAGACATGTTTCAAAGCCAAAAACATGATCCTGAAGGACAGAGAGAGGGCACTTTACTGTCATAACTGTTTTAGATCAATATTTTTGTATTTTATTTGCATATCGTTTACTGTATATATTATCGCATGTAAAACAATCAAACCAGTTAAGTACTTTGATACTGAAACTAAAATTGAGAGACAAGAAGAAAAAGAGAGAAAACAACCAAAAGAAAATCTGTTGTGTTCACGTTCTCTTGCGCTCATCCCGCTGTAACGTCACACCACCATGGAAGTGTGTGTGTGTGCCAGCTGCCGTTTTCACTGTCAGTCCGAGTGTGTGAGGCTCAGATGTTCTGCAGGATAAGATGACACCGTTTAAGGGCAGATCCAGGAGCAGGGGTATGAACAGATGCCCTCAATGCTGAATAATGCCCCTGTGTCACCGCCCTGTTCTCCAACCAATCACATGCCGTTCCAGTGCTATCCCACTATACTGATAATGATGCTCATGGGAGGAACCATCAGCGGGCACAACCACTTCCTTCTCTCCCTCTCTCTCTCTCTCCCCCTCCTCCCCTGTTATCCATGCTATATCCTGAGGGGTTTCTCCTCCTCCTCCTCCTCCTCCTCGTGCTGCTAGAAGACGCTGAATGAGTGCAAGAGGAGAGAGAGACTGAGAAAGGAAGACAGCTCTCTCCACATATCCTCATCCTGGGATGGAGGAAGAGACTCGCCATCGTGGGACAAGCCTCTTGAAGGATTACTTCTATCGCTTTTCAGCATGAAACAATAAAACACAATCACAGTGCTGTTTGCTTTTTTCTTTTTCTTTTTTCTTTTTTCCTTTTTTTTTTCTTTTTTTCTTTTTTTTTTTTGCTGGGTCTATCTTGTTGGTGACCCCCCTATCTGACCCTGCACATACACACTCACACACACAGCTCACCCTCCATCAGCCTGTGAATCGGGGTGATTCAGAGATGACAGGTTGACTAGTGAGGTCTGTTAACCTCAAACCTTTAGCCCGGCTGTGGGTGAGTAGGGGCAGTTCTCACCGCTGGACGGTTCGGTACGTGCCACACCTCCTGACTTCAGCGCCCAGCAACATGACACTGTAACAGAGACCATGTTTGGACTAAAAGCACCTCTTTACTACCTGCCAGGTCAGTTTATTTTAAAATCACATGTGTGTGTGTTCTTCTCAAGTTACTTTATAAAATTACCGAATCAGCAGCACATTTTCAGAAAGTGTGTGATTCTAGTGCGACTGCGATGTGAGGTGTGTGTGCGGGTGCGTGCATGTGGGGAGGTTTCTTTGATCCATCTTATGGCGTTTCTGTTTAACAGCACAAATTAATCATTTAAAATGATCTTGGCTTAACTGAATGATTTTAATTCGGATTAAAATCATTTTACTGCTATGAGTCATTATACTGCTATTACATATTTGCTTGATATTTGCCCAAGTTAATTCCTGACATCACTTGTGAGTGTGTGTTAAGGTCTTAAGGACAGTGTGGGGCAGATCTTCACTGTGCCCTCTGACAGAGGGTCTGCTAAGCTGACACTTACCAAACATGAATAATTCATGAGGCTGTGGGTTTGGGGGCTGGACTATAAATGAGCTCATGATTATTAAGCAAAGACAGATATGTCTGCACAATCCAACAAACAGAACATGACACTCTGTTGTTTTTTTTGTTTTGTTTTGGGGTTTTTTCTGCATGTCTGTGCTAAATGTGAGGAATAAAATGTTGATGTTGTGTGTGGTCCTGGTAAACCCTGTTATGGGGACAAAGAAAGATAGCAATATCTGAAATCCTTGTCCTTGTGGGGACATTTTTTGGTCAACATGAGGAAAACAGCTTATCACACTAAGTGATATTTTTTTTTTTTTTTTATGAAAAATCTAAAAATGCTGAAAGTTTTCTGTGATGGGTAGATTTAGGGTAGGGTGTGTGTGTGTGTGTGTGTGTGTGTACTTGAAGACTAAATATCCTCACAATGTAGTGTGTATTCAAGTCTCTACCCATATCCAGCTGTCCCCGTAATTGAAAAGGTTAAATAAACATACTAACCTTTTTTCTTTTCTTTTTTTCAATAAGGTTAGGGGATTCAGTATAAAAAATAGGGGCTCAGTATAAAAAACATAATGCCTATGTAAAATCCTCATTATGGTGTACCAACATTTATGTGTATATGTGTGTTATCTTTGGTCATATTCAGATATCAGGGTCATCAGCTGCAGTTAACATGTGTGCTTGTAGAGATCTCTCTGAAACACACACACAACCCACAAAAGAGCAAACTCTGCCAGATCGTCTTGTGTACACTCGGCCTTGTGCTCTGTCAAAGTATCACTGTGTGTGTGCGTGTGTGTGTGTGTGTGTGTCACGTACACACATCGCCTGCCTTCCCATCTGAAGCGCTGTTGCCTTGGAGACGGTGTCAGACGCACGGGTTCTTCAATGATTACTTGACAAGAAAAAAGAGGCACATTAAAGGAACAGAGGAGAGAGACAGAGAGCACTGCCTGCAGTACGCTAATTATTACAGAGACTGAGAGAGAGAGGTATCACCAAGCCCACACAGAATTTGCACCTGCAGAACTCAGCAGAAAGCTCAGCAGAACTGGAATGCCTGTCATTCACAAAGTTCCACATTATTTCCATGATAGTGTTTTCAGTTACCAATGAAAATATACTGCTTTAATCTGCTGATTTTCAGAAAAAAAGTCTTGGCCTACTAGGTCTCTTTCAGTTGCCTGAGAGTGGTGCTGGTATCAGGGCAAACAGACTTGCTGTTATCAGACTTTCAATTCAATTCTGTAGTCTCCATTACCCTTGGACCGCATTTTAACGCTCAGTTGTCTTTGGATGTTCTTGTCATTTGCAATTTTTCACATGATTTGATTGTATTTTAATGTGAAATTCCAAGTATTAAAGGTGCAGTAAGCAATTTCTGAGAATCTTTGTTAAACACTGTTGATATTTGAAATCAACCCAAACAAACACACCCCTTCTTTTATTGCTCTGCCCCCAACATGCATGAACACGCAATGCTAGAGTGGATGTCTCTTTATATATATTTAGCAGAAGCAAAGCAAGCTAAAGCTTCGCCAAAAATAAAACAAAGATTACGAACGAATGACAAGAAAGAACAAGTATGTACATAAAGTACACAGGTATAGATAAGCAAGAGTTCGTTGTTAATCGCCAGCAGCACACACCCAAAACCAATGTTACTCAAGTATGGTACAAAAACAATGCAAACTCAGCGTCTGTTTTCAGGCCTTCTCGCTTAGGTCCCTACAGCACTGGAAGTTTTTTTTGTTTTGTTTTTTTATGAATGCAGATCCTTAAGCTCTTGCCTGATCATAACCCTTCTTTCTCCAGTAATATTTTCTCTTTTGTAATGTCTCTCAGCCATCACTTTTTCTTCAAATCTTCTTCTGTCTTCTTGCTCACTCTCCTCCCAGTGTATACATCCCCTACTGCTGATTGGCTACAAGTTTGTTGTGGTGCTCGGTCCGATCCACTTTCAACAGCATTTTTCAAAACTTGCTTACTGTACCTTTAAAGTATCTTAGTTACTCTACATTATCATGACGTTTCATGGTGTAGTGTCATATACCCTTTCCACATTTGAATGCTGGAATACTAAAGTGTGAAGTACTAAATGTGTGAACTGTAATGGAAAATATATAAAACATGCTGTCATTTAAACATGTGATAACATCATTTTATCCACCTTATTTTTAATGTAACAGCGGGTGCAGCCATTTGTAAATTGAATGTGTCTGGCTTCCGGTGTCATTCACTTCCAGTTATTTTTAGCTGTACAAAACAGCTTTCTATGCTGCTTGATATTGCAAACTAGTATTTAGTACCATATTACTTTAATGTATTGTTGTTATTATAACAGACTGGTTTCTAGCGCAAATAGTTTTATCATTTTATCATTTGTAGTTATTTACCTATAGCAACTAATGAATTGGAAGTGTCACACATTCACAGAAAGTAGCAAAATAAGAAGGATAGAATCCTTTTAAGTAGGGATAGTAGGCAACTTTGGTCCTCTGTTATTATTGGGAGATATGAGGGGCCATGGCTCTACCACTGGAGAAAGCGTAACAACTAACTTGGATCACGTGTGCCTTGATAACCAATCACATTACAGCCTTGACATTCAGTCAAGCACTGTTTGTGGATACCATAGAAATATATGATAAGTGCTGTAAACTGATTTGATGTTTTGTGTTGTTTCTGGTTCCAGAACGGGATATGATTTCAAGTTTGTTTTATAGAACAGATAGAACTAAGTATAACACCTCAGTTTTACTCCACAGAAATGGGCTTTGATGGTTCAAGACTTCTTGTCATCCTTCATCTTCATCAACTCTGTCTCTTTTAAACTGTACCGCTCTTCCTCAGGGAAGCACATTCGTGTGTTAGCTTTCTTCAGGTTTGTTTGCCAGAGGGGATTCTAAAGGAGCCAGAGCAACGGGATAGATGGGTTACATGTGGCAGTTACTCACTTAGAAAAAAACAACAAAGACACAATAGGGGGAAAAACAAAAGATATCAAAGTAAGATGTGAAAGAACTGACCCTATGAAAGCCGACTGCTTCTTCCTTGAGCCTTGAGTCCTTAGACAGTCAGAAGCCCATAAATCGGAAGTGATCCCTGTGCTCCACTTTAAACCGGTGACTAAATGTCATTCCCAAGAGGAGCAATTTAAACCCATCTTGAACCTGGTTTCAGTGGCTTAAAGCTGCAAGTATTTAATCTTGTCCTCATGAGCCGTAGAAAAGAGACAATTTGACACTGATAAAATGGAGCACTTTGACATTGCATTGTAACATTCATCTGTTTCACCTCGGTGTAGCTTCCTGGATTAACTGAAGCTTCATGGATTAAATGAAGGCTTTTATCATTAACAATACTGATGAAGACAAGGGCATTTACTTTTATGCGCTATGCTCCTGTTGTTTTCCTATTGATCCTTTATGGGTGGCATCACTTAACGTTCTCTGGGCTCAATTGACTTTCATGTTCCGGTACTGCTAGATTTTGAGTTATGTTACATTATACCAGTCCTACTGATATTTGGTTTTGTGCAATTTAACCTACTGAATGAATACCGTTTTGGAAAATATGTGTTTGTTACTATTACCCAAATATTTACTGTAAACTATTACAACTAACTATTATTTGTTACTGTTACAAACATTTGTACATTTACATAAACCACAAGAATTACAGTCATTTTACCACAGGGAGAGGCAGAGTAAAACCACTGTAATGCATGGCCTCTTGTAGATTATTGCTGTAGATTATTAATATTAGTAGTATTATTGAACATGGGTTTTTTGCGTCATTGCAATTGTCATAACAGTTTTCTGGTTACTAAGCGACACAGAAACTTAGAGCATAATATAAAATTTCTGTTTTTCATCGGATTTAAATGTGACTCATTCAATAAGAATTTAGCATCAGAAATATATGTGCATATTGCATATTATTTTTGCATTTAAATTCAAAATGAAGCACCTTACTGGTCTTCTACTTTGTTGTTAGCTATGATAGCCATGATCAATACATGTTTTTTTCTTTGTGGTTCATGAGCATGTTAACAAGAGAAGATTGCCTTGCAGTCATGTTTTTTCATTGAGTCAATGTGAAGGCTATAAATTGCAAGGAGCTGTGGGGCTGCTTGTATGTCGATGGCGAGTGTACAAACTGATCACGGTTCCTTCAGGGTCATGAACACATGATGGGAAATCTATGGCTATGGATTTACCATGAGAGCAGGTCAGCCGGTCACGTTGTTGATAATTGTTCCCGGTCTCTTCTTCCTCCCCTACTGTTTCTCTTTACTAATAATTGCTTTTCTACATGCATTCACCCAGGAAATGTCCCTCTTTTTTTTCTTACTAACATGCAAACTGTACAATAGGGTTTGTATGACTACTCATTTTTTCAACTAGTCGTCCAGAAAAGTGATCTACTAGTCGGTGAGTCACTGTTTACTTTTTGTAAATGACATGCTGCGCAGCATCAGTGGTCTGACTGCCAGCTGGAAAGTGTGTCCAACACAGCTGAGAAACAAGGCTTGCATATCTTGCAAAAACAGACATGCCACACACACATATATTATCTTCTCTGTGTTTCATGGGTGTCAGTATTTGACTGTGAATACTTGTGAATGTGAATACTTTAAGCGCACTCTGATCATTTTAGAAGCTCATTGTGTGGTGATTTACAACATACTCTGTGAATTCAACACTCTCTAGTTTCACTTTATTTTCACATTCCAATATTTATGTGGCCATTACAGTTGAAGTTTTTGGACAAGGATTTTCCTCCTGTTGATGTCAGCACAACTGAAGTCACAGAGCAAAATTACTAGTTCTAGTACTCAGTAGCCTTCCAAATATGAATGAATACTTAGTTTCATATTGATCCAAACTTTCTTTTTATTTTATTTTTTTATTTTATTATTATTATTATTATTATTATTTTTTTTTTTTTTTTTTGCTGAACCTTTACATAGCTCATGCAATTCAAGATGATCACCATAACCCTGGAATTAGCATCCCAGTAATAATGTTGAAAAACGGGTAGTGCTAGACCACCCAACTCATTAGGCTTCTGCAGGTAGACCTTGGAGATTCTATGTACTCTGTAGCCTCAAATAAAAGACAAAATAACAGAATCTGGCTGTGTAAAAATGAACGAGGCAAATATGTGGGTAGGTTCTTAAAAAAGCTAAACAAAACCAGATGACATTTAAGCATTTCCATTAAAGGCAGCAAAGCAGCAGGGGAATCACACATATATAAAAGTAAATAATCTGCATATATGGAAAGACTACCTTTTTTATGCTTTCTCCATCCTCAATCCTTATCTCCTTATGGTGCATTAAGAATAGTGGTTTTCAGTCCTTATCCTGGGCATCCACAGCACTGCACATTTCTTTCTTGTCTGACATCAGTTCATGGAGCTCTTTACTAATGAGCTGATGATCTAAATCAAATAAGGAGGACATGCATGTGCAGTTCTGTGGGTCCCCAGTGTTCCAGTTAATTTTTTATGCCCTTCCCTTGCTAACTTCCCTCTGTCTCGTGTATCCTGATGCACATCATTGCCTATGTTGCACGAGTGACCACTACTGATGGAACCCTTGCAATGGGTTGAATAAAATGTCCTAAGCCAGGGGTCAGCAACCTATGGCATGCGGCGTGATAATCACAAAAGTGTGCACCTCCGGGTGTGCAAATGGTTTGTCGGATCTGCATGATAATGCAGATTAAAATCTCATACTCATACTCTCATAAAATCTCATCAAAATCTCATATAGCTCTTTAAGGGATAGTTCACCCAAAAATGAAAATTGATTTACTCACCCTCAAGCCATATGACTATCTTCTTTCAGATTAACATAATCAGAGATATATTTAAAATATCTTTGCTCTACCAAGCTTTATAGTGAATGGGGGGCATGTTTTGAAGCCCCCCAAAAAATGCATCCATCCATCATAAATATAATCCATACGGCTCCATGGGCTAATAAATGCCTTCTGAAATGAAGCGATGGGTTTTTCTAAAAAAAAAAAAAACTTTAAAACTTTATTAACTTTATTAACTATAATAACTACCTTCCGGCAGATGGCCTAAAGGTCTTCAGTGGAACGTTGAGCAAGAAGAAGGTGGAAAACATTCTCCTAGGGATGCATGTGGATTTTACAATGATATTAAAGTATAGTGGAAATACTTTCTGTAAAGACATCTTGGAACTTGGTTCGCAGAGGTGTTGAAATTGCATGGCACAAAACACCACCAGAACGTATCTACGGCTGAGCACCTAACAACATGAAGATGGATGGTATTAGCTGCTAATGGTAATTTTTTCTTACCACAGCAGTGATTTTTGTTTGTGTATACTGACTTTATTTTAAAGGATCAAAACCTTAATATCTTTATCTGAAAGCAAAAAACCCTTCTAGCTTTTGTGATACTCACACAGTTCAGATACAGTATAGATACTGTACACTTAATCTTTCCCTAAAAGCTAAACACGCCAGATGAACACCACTTCAGCCTGAGGTTTTCCCTCCCTCATGTTTGACTGTCTGCTTCCAGTTGATGTGTTGTGTTGTCTTCTGTTTTACTGCACATACAGCCATTGTCATTAGAAAAGAAATATTTATTAATATTTAAAGGGAGAAGGAGATGGATAATTCTTGCACTTTCCCACTGTAATTTGAAGCAAATACCAGTAAACAATGTCACTTCCACCCACCATGCTGGGAAGGAAGACTTTGACGTCTTCCTTTTTTTTTTTTTTTTTTTTTTGGGCCATGAAATGCCGACTGTTGAGAATCATTTAAAAGCAGATTGGTTTGAGTGCTAAGCATTTAAAGTATCCCAAAATAGAAACTCTTTTTCTTGCTCCAGCTCTCCCTGTCTCTTCCGCTTCCCACCTCTCCTCTCAAACTTGATGGCTCCTTTATTTTATCTGTTTGTATTCCCTCAGAAGCAGCGTCAGTGGATGGTGGGTTGACATGGGTGCATCTGCCTGCTGTATGGTTGCCCAAGTGTGAGTAAGGAAGCATGTTGTCTTCCATTACATTCTATGCCCCTAGTGAGAAACTGACATGTGAAGTTAGACAGCTGTGGTGTAGAACTCAACTGTAAACACCTCTCTTCCACTTGTCAGTAATGTAAGTTATAAGCTTTGAGACGAAAAAGCTTTCTTTCTTTGCAAAGGCTTAAGCCTGAAGAACACTGCTATTGCTTGTGTTAGCTTGTATCTGTAAACTTGTGCATGCTTGTACTTGTTTGATGGCTTGTTGTCAACCAGAGAACATGCTTCTTGGTATAGACATTTTCACAGCAGTGTTTTGGTATGTCTATAAATGCTGACAGTTGAGTGTTCATATCATCTATTCAACTGTTCAGCTGTATCAATATCATGCCTTTATAAAGTTAGTCTCACTACAGGCATGTCTCTGTTCATCTTTCTCTCCTTCTGTCTGGATAACATATAGCTCCACAAGCTCCCTAATAGGCTGTTTGGTCAGTGAAGGATTGTGGTAATGGGGGTGAAGGCCAAGTTAGCTTACCGTGATTGAGAGGTCAGCTTTGGCTGGAAGAGGATGAGAAGATTACCACTCTCAACATCTGTTTATTACAAGATGGGCCGTATGATAAAACAAATATCACTGTATGTGCATGTGTTATATATAAGTTTAGTAGGGATATAGGGATTTATGGGTAATTGAGAAGCACGGCTATAGGAAGTGTCACACAAGGCAAATGCAGGGAAAGCAAACACAATAAAGTGCACGAAGAGGAAGGGGTCGTGTCAAACGGAGCTCAGAATACCGCAGTGGTTCATCTATTTCTGAATGTTTGTTTGGTCTAGCCTGCTCTGCGGGGCTGGGGAACAAGAGGAGATTGTCTATAAACAAGTAAGAAGAGAGTACGAGAGCAAAGCGGGGGCGAACAATCTGCTTGCAGGCTCGGCTCCAGCACATGGTGGGTGCGCTCAGATGGAAGAGGCAGAGGATGACAGAGCAAGGAGCTCTGTTGGCGGGAGTCTCCATATGGCGACTGTGGCCCGTTAGCCGGTCAGCAGGCCATAGCGCTTCTGGGGTCCAGGGCTGCCCCGCTTGCCTGGTGTGGGCACACAGAACAGAGGAGGACAGCTGGAGTGGGCACGAGGCTCGAGGACAGATTTGGGGGCGGGCGAAAGGTGCCAGCTCTGAGCTCGGTGGGGAGTGGCGGGAGATGGCTGGCAGGCGCAGAACAAGCATATGGAGGGCAGGTTGGTACTTTGACTGGCGCTGTGGCACGCACCTGCAGTGGGTGAGAAGCAGCTCAGAAGCCGCTCCCCCTTCCAGTCAGACCCCGTTTTAGCCCCTCTTTTTTCCCCATAACCCCCTAATTCTGTTCCTGGCCCACCAGTGCAGCTCACAGCCAGAGGGGAGGTGTGCTGTCTCAGCAGGGAGCAATACTCCACCACGCTGACTCGTTCTCATTTACACAATTTCTCCTCCCTCTACATTCTGTTCATTATTTGCACTGTACTCGCACATTGAATTCATCTTAATGTGGATTACTGGTTCTTTACTGTTGATGCAACTGAACTGTTGACACAGTGCTCTAACAACAGACCAGAACACACACTCTCTCTTTTTCTCTTTCTGTCTGTCTGCCTGCCTCTGTAAAGATAATGTACAGTTCTAGAAAACAGCAAGGTCATTTTAGGTGCTGTTCTCCAATTAGCGTTTTCATTATTCCCCCTTGAGTGCTGGACTGAAAGCTGTGAATTAATGAGGTGCATGTTTGTGTGAGCGTTTTTTTAATGCACCAGAGCCATGCAGAGGGTTTAATCATGTCCGCACAGTGGTACTCTACAGAGCAGCAGTCCTCTGTGGTTGTAACAGGAACAAAAAAATTACACTTTTTTCAAACAAACACATAAAACAACATACAAAAAATTTTTTTTTTTAAAAATTAAGTTGAATCTCAGAACTAACAATGAATTAAATAATGGAAACATACAACAGAGGCAGTAATTGGACTGTAATACTTTGGTACTAATGAGCTGTTAATTGCCTTCCGTCCTCCATGCTTCTACTTTATTTTCAAGTTTTTCTCTTAAAAAAGAAGGTTCTGTCATCGTTTGCTAATAGCGTTTCAATTTTTTAATATCCGGGCCACTCTTTTCCATATCATGATTGTGACTGGGGCTATCAAGCACCAGTATGAAATAAACATGCATTGTTATTGTCATTGTCAAATTAATCTAATTTACTAAAAATCCTGACATCAACATCAGCAAGCTTTTTTGCCAAGCTATCACTGCAAATAAGACATTTGTTCTTAATTGACTTGTCTAGTTAAATATAGAGTTAAACAAGTAGCAATGTTTATAAATTAATAGTTTTTTTAATGAACTGGGGTTTCCTGTACAACGGCGTAACTCGCTGCTTAACTACTATAATACACCCGACGTTTTTTAAATTTGAATAAAATGAAAACTAAAAGACTTTCAAATCACATGAGCAACAAATGTTTAAACTGAGAAATTTTATGCACAAAATGAGCTCATTTCAAATTTGATCCCTGCTACAGGTCTCAAAATAGTTGGGACGAGGGCATGTTTATCATGGTGTAGTATCTCCTCTTCTTTTCAAAACCGTTCGAAGATGCCTGGGCATCAAGGTTATGAGTTTCTGGAGTTTTGGTGTTGGAATTTGGTCCTATTCTTGTCTGATATAGGTTTCCAGCTGCTAAAGAGTTCGTGGTCATCTTTAACAGATTTTTCATTTAATGTTGCTCTAAAACCTTTATATACCTTTCAGCATTCATAGTGCCTTCCAAAACATGCAAGCTGCCCATACCGTATGCACTTATGCACCCCCATACCATCAGAGATGCTGGCTTTTGAACTGCCCATCTTTACTTTTGAGAGACTCTGCCTCTGTAAGACATCCCTTTTTTAGCTAATCATGTTACATACCTGATATCAATTAACTTAATTAGTTGCTAGATGTTCTCCCAGCTAAATTTTTTCAAAATATCTTGCTTTTTCAGCCATTTGTTTCCCCGGTGCCAACTTTTTTGAGACCTATAGCAGGCATCAAATTTGAAATGAGCTTATTTTGTGCATAAAATTGTAAAATGTCTCAGTTTAAAAATTTGTTATGTTATCTATGTTCTATTGTGAATAAAATATTGGCTTGTGTGATTTTAAAGTCTTTTAGTTCCCTTTCATGGAAACTTCGAGCTGCGTCGAGACGCATTGGGATCACCTCTGCGGGATTACGTCTTGAAGCACTTGTGAAATCGACTGAGCGTTGGAGGCGGGTGACGTCACAGACCAGGAAACTATAAAGCATAGCGAGAACAAAGAACGGCAGCTTTTCTTGGTCTACAGCAAGCGCTCTGTGTTATCGTGTCTTATTTGGTGTTGTCTGTCAGTTATATATACAGAAAACGATCTCTTCGTCTGAGGACAAGAGTATCTTATTACACCACACACACACACACACACACACACATATATATATATATATATTCACAGACACTATAAATGGCGAGCAAACAGCAGTTTGTCAAGTGTGTTCATCCCTGCCCTCGTTTCATCACGGGTGGGGATACACACGAGATGTGTGTTGTTTGTTTAGGAGTGGAGCATGCCTAGGCAGCTCTCGGGGAATCTTACACTAAGAACACTCCATTCTCGCCGGGCGCTCTTTGATAATAAGGAGGGTGCTTCGGCCAGTGTTTCCCACGGATCAGGTCCCGCTTCTGCCGAGGCAGAGCAGCGGTTTCATTCGTGGGGTTCACAGATGGATCTGACAGAGGGGTTAGAGACAGGCCCAGCCCTTTCTCTGCCCTCACCTGCCAGACCCAGTGTCTCTCCTCTGGTGGCGGAAGCATGCGCTGCGGTTTCTTCACACCAGAGAGAGGCACTGCCGCTTCATCTATCCAGCTCTGAGGAGCTGGATGTTGTGAGCGTTGATGCTGGTAATGAGGACTTGCCATCCTCATCTCCAGCGTATGAGGAGCTGCTGGAGGTTGTGACCAGGGCAGTAGAAAAATTAAATATTGAATGGCCTGCTGAGAGAAGTGAAGTACGCCAAAAGAGCAAGCTTGATGAGCGCTTTCTGCCTGCCCGGTCACAGCCTCAGCGTCGGGGACTGTCGTTCCTTCCCGACCTCCACACCGAGGTGTTGAGGCCATGGAAAAGGCCGGTTCAGTATAGAGTGTTCAGCCCCCAAACTACTACATATTTAAACATCATGGGGCTGAAACAGCACGGTTATGGGGCGATGTCACGGGTTGAAGAGACGCTTGCGAGCTATCTCTCGGCCGAGTCTGCATCGTCCCTCAAATCCCCGACGCTGCCCACCAGACCGCTAAGAACTACATCAGCACTGGTGGACAAAGCTTATACGGCAGCAGAAGAAGAGTGTGTTTCTTCCAGCTCAAACTACCAACTATCTGGGGGTAGTCTGGGATTCCACTACGATGAAAGGGAACATCTTGGGTTACGTATGTAACCCTGGTTCCCTGAATAAGGAACGAGATGCTGCGTCGCCTTGCCATACTCCCTGCATGCCTGTGAATGTCTTGCTTACATACATTAGTACATTATTAGTACATTATGTCTGAATTTTGTGTTTCACATAGAAAAAGTCATACAGGTTTGAAATGGCATGATGATGAATGGGAACAGAATGGGAACTATTACTATCCCTTTAATGAACGAAAGAAAATGTCAGTAGAAGAGAAAAAGAAGGGACTACAATTACTGTAAATTAAGAATATTATGTATTTATAGTTGCTATTAGATTGAATTATTTCAGATTGGGCTGTGTTGAGGTCAAGATAATCCATGACATTAATTAGGCACTGAGAGAGGGTCATTGTGCCTGGCGAGGGCAATTCTCATATCCAGATGGTAGGTAGATGACACCAGAAGAGCTTGCTACATGGATGCCGTTCACCCAAGCCGCTAAGGGATGAAAGGAGCAGGTGCTAGAGACAGGTTCAGCATGCTCACAGGTCCGTGATTGGCTAGGCCACCTGTCTGTCCAAGTCCTGTGTGCCAGGCCCAGTATGAAATGAGCAGCACCCTGCCGGTGCCCCTCAAACAAGCAGATGTTGCTGCGGGACGTACAGCAGCGTGTGAGGGTTCCATGTGTTGGCCGACTGCTCCGCCACAGATGTAAGAAGCCAAAGGCCAGTGGCCCCGTTAAGCCCCTGTCAGGCCAGGTTTGTTCCAACTGATCTAAGCCATGCTGGCTGTTGGTGTCTCCTCTCAAATGTACACAACCATTTAGATCTTAGCCATTATTACAAGAAAATGAAAAGCACATTAAGATGTGTTCAGGTTTGAATGTGCCAGAGTGATATGATCTTGTTAGTTATAGCGTGCTTTATGACCTGAGATGCTGGTTTTTGTGCAGATAGCAGATGTTAATGGCTGTAAGATGGAAAGAGGCTGGCAGTAAAATTTGAGAGTTAATTCCTCCCTCCCGTGTGGACAGACCTCACACCACTCTATTCTTCGGCTCTTACATGCCATCTGTGCACACACACACGCAAACACACATACACACCAAACATCCACAGCATGAGGTTTGCTCTTCCGGCTTTTGTGTGTGTAGGCAGTTATCTCTGATTAGGTTTATGACAGCCGTATCCTTTTAGCGATCACCTCTTGACTTTTCTCCTTTCCATTGGAGCATTTTTCTTTTGTCTCTTGACAGCTCCTCTTCTTTTTCTTCTTTCCTCTAAAATTTTCTCTATTTCATTTGAAGAACACACACTTTACCTTTAGCTGCGTAAAAACATCAGAAGTCATCTGTGACAAACAGTTCTTCAGCCATTTATATCACAAAATGAGACCCTTCCTCAACCTCTGCTTTTTCTGCAGGCCCTAGTCTTTTCAAGGCTACTGTAAAACACCCTTTATCTGCCTAACTGCATCAACACAACAGTTCCCAAGAGGTTGTTCAAAGTCCTGCCACCTGACTGCTGTTTAACCTCTAGGAATTCTCACACATTAAACTTCAGGTTTAACTGCTTAATTTTCTATGGTCTTAATTTAAAAGACTTTGGGATAAGATTATTCTTTTTTTTTTTGTTGTTGCTTAAATATTATTTTAACATAGCCTATTAAAGCTACAATATGTTTTTTTTTTTTTTTTTTAGCCACTAGAGGTCGCCTATTCAAAACAAAGGCGTAGCTTGATGACAGAGTTTGAGCGTGGAATCTTGGTAAATGTCGTCTTCACCTCACAGCCAGTGTAAAAGAATCGGGATGGGACGCGAGCAGAAATCATGTTGATGGATGAGATTATTAACGTTACTGTAGTATGAACCAGAGCAGGGCCGAGTGATGTTGGAGCTGAACGAGGCCCCTGGAGCGATTCCTAATGAGAGACGAACGCGACACATGACTCACGAGCAGCTGAACTTGTATTATGCCGCAGTCGCCGGCGTCGCTTCTTCTGGTCAAGTGTATGAGGTAACACGGTGCATATAAGATATATATAAGATATATATCATATAAGATATGTGTTGAAAATTATATTATAACGTTACTCTGTGTGTTCGCTCAGCAGCTGACGTGAGACACTTGTTGCACACTGCAGTAAGCTAGATCGATAGTAGAATATCATATTAATAAATGCTGGGTGACTTGTGTTGACAAATGGCATGCAATTAATTTTAAAACGTATTGTATGATGGAGAAAATGCTGTATTTCTTAGCTACATGGTAAAAGCATGGTACTCTCGGAAAATCAAGAGAACTAGATTTAAACAATAAAACTAAACGTGTTGAGCTATATAACAATAATTTGTTTTCTGTCTACAAATGTAACCAAACAGTTGTTCCATTGTCTAATAAAACATGTAATATATTAAAGCATCGTTGGTGTTTACATGGTTTCAACAAAATAAAACCAGAAACCAGAGGGTAAAGCAGGTATGACGCCATTGACAAGGCGACTCCCGGATACATCCCAGATCCTTGGTTAAAATCGCAATTTTCTCACGATTTACAAATAGTTGGAAACATTTGGGATATTGTAAGTACTCAACTGAACAAAATATATAACACTGGCCCACTGGTTATTGGATATTTACTGCAAAATTCTTACATATTGTGCCTTTAATAATGACACATTATTCAAACTTCATTCGAATGCTGTTACGGGCATGAGGGGTAGTCACGTGTAGCCAGACCTTCAGACTGACGGCAGAAGGTCTGGACTCTAATCGCAGCTTTCATTGGCCAAGGACCGCCCAAGAGGACGTTTGACTGACATGTAACGCAACCAATCACAGTTCGTTTAGCTCCGCGTCATGTTTAGGGACGTGAAAATGTAAAGTCAATGCAGAGATTGTATATAATGGGGAGATAAGAGGGTCTGTATCTCTTACCATTGGAGAAACCGTAACGGCTCCTCTCAGCCTATCGTGTAATGGCAGTGACATCAGACGCAACATTCCCTAGTCTGCCTTCTCTAAAAAAAATACATTTTTATCAAGCTAAAATCTACATATAGTTCCTAACGAAAGTATTGTTTAGTGTAAAACATGCTTAAGATTAGCAAACAGGCTGTCGATTAATTAAATGATTAGCTATTTCCCCACAAAAACTGTTTAATGAGCATAGTGAAGCCTCTCATCCATTGACATCCTTTCAAAAAATGGCCTCTGGTCTCCTTCCCTGCGTACTGCCAGAGGCAGAGCGTTAGCATTAGCCGTTACACTTTTTTGGCTAAAGGTTGCAGGCTTGCCTTCCAGTGGCTTTGGTCAATGTCCCTACAATAGAGTGGTGCAGGTATGACGTCACTTTATAAGCCAACCCGGAAGTTAGCGGCACACGGGTTCCCTCGATCGAAAGCCTATGTATTTTTCCTATAGACTTTTGGAAAATCGCAAAAAATAAGCTCTGTGTTTAACAAAGGGTTATGATACTTACACGTTTTGTCCATCAAGATAATTTTCACAGATAAACATAACTTTTATGAAGTTTGAAGCCTAAATGCATTCGCCAGAAGTAAAAAGCTAAAGGTAGGCTATAAACGAACTACACCACGGTCGCTCGACTTCAACGTCACCATCGCTAAGCTTCCGACAACTCTTTCAGTTTTTATCTAAAAACATTTTCCCAGCACATTTGAGTTAGAATAGTTTATAAGAGTACAATTGTGAGCATAATGAGGATGTAAAAGCAGACTGAGCTTAACTTCTCAGAGTGATGACGTTTAATGTCCCCGACTGCCTGTGTAGTCCCATTTAGCCACTTGATAGCAACCGCCTTTTTCAAGACACATAACAGCTTATAAAAATCACAAGTGGGATAATACTGATGCATTTTATGTCGTAGAATAAAACGTGAAACTGTTTTGAGCTTGCATTCACCACAGACCAAAATCCCATTCAAAAAACCCTTTGACTTCGGGGCGATGGAACCGGGAGTGCTAAAATGCTAACTCACTTCCACATTCCACAAAGTGATGTCATACCTGCACCACTCTAACAGACAAACATGCATCTAAAATTATTAATTCAAAAACATCGTGCACGTTTACTGCAACAATAGAGTCGCAAACTTCACATACTTTTGAAAATCCAGTGTTTAGTTGATCATGGAAAGCGCTCATTATCACTGTTGTAAACACAACAGCTTTATTCTTCCACAAGAGGGTTTTGTGTCACTGCATTTGTTTCCAGGCGGACCATTAAAGAACGCGACATGTTTGGCACGACGTCAGAGGTTGCGTTCCAGTTAGTTTTTTTATGCCATTCCCTCGCTAACTTACCTCAGTCTCATTGACTCGGATATACGTCATTGCTTACGTTGCATGAGTGCCCACTACTGGCGGAACCTTGCAATGGGCTGAATTGGAACGTCCTAAGCCTTATGAAATTGTTTAATGCAGCAATCTATGCTGTATGTATAGATGTGTGTTTTAAATATAAAAAAATAAATAATATAGAGTTGTTTGTGGTGCGGTAAATTAAATGCGATATGCGGTGACATCACAATCGTGTTGCATTGTGGTATATGGAGCTGCCTGAAGTGTACATATGAAGTAGACTCACTCCCATCGAGTGAGCGAGGGTCTGTCCAAATAACCTTCCCTCTACCACTTCACGAAGTGGAACACACTTCAAAATGGCGGCAGGGATTCCCCCGAGGGGAAGTGCTTAGGGAAGTTTGTGAGTACTTGTCTAAAACTGAAGTGGAACGTAGCCTGAGGCTGAGACTACACAAGGGGCTACAAATGAAAACAGGCACTCATTTATCATTACATAGGCTACTGGTGTAGTCTACAGAAATACAGTCATAAAGTCAAAACTTTATTGGCATGATCGGTCATTTACAGTATTTAAAAAGTATATAGGCTACTTAAGTAACATAATACACAGAAAGGTAAATAGATACTAGGGGGAAATAAAGCAAATACCTAACAATGAATAAAAATATAACCGGTAATGATAATAATATAAAAATATTAAATAAATGAAAAATAAACGATCAGTGAATAGATTTAAAACTGTTGGATGGGATAGATAAAAATGTACACACATAACATTTATTGATATTTGAATGCTGCTGTGCATCATCACACGCAATACAATAGGCAATATGTTAATATAATCATTTCTTAATTCTGCGCTTTTTCTTAATTCGAAATAAATATTATTATAGGTCTATCCATTTCTGATAATTCCAGGTTGCTGTGGTCACGCAGGTTATTTACACATTTAACTCGTGGCAAATAGTTGTCGTTCCCTCAACATAACGAAGTTGTGGCCACAAGAAAAATATGTCATTCCCTCAACATAGGATCTCGAGGCCACAACATAAGGATGTCATTACCTCGACAAAATGATCTTGTTGCTACGACTTATCACGTTTCCACGAGTAAATATGAAGTTCCCACAAATTAATATCTCTTATACTACGGGGCTGTTGAGTGCTTGAATATGATTGGTTGACCACCGTTCTAAGGTGTGCAATTATTTTCAGGGAAAGGCACGGCTAAAGTAGTTCTAGCAGTTCTTGACCACATTGCAGTTCCATATCACTTTGCCAAATGTTTTTATTTCAATAGGTCCTTACAATGACACCAACCAAGCAAATAAATAAAGTAAACAATAGGATAATAGGAAAATGACACATTTTTGTCATGGTTTTTGCCACAAAATGCATTTTATTGTGTCCAGAAAGCGCATACTCTCTCTCTCTCTTTCAAACGTACACATGTACTGTATCGTACAGACACACACTCACAGAGAAATGTTTGGTCAGCGCTGCTCTGACGAATTAATCAGAGTAAAATAGTTTAGCAACTTGAGATACATGACTCACCAGCAAGGTAATAACTGTGCGGTTCTTGAGATAAACTTATAGTTTCGCTAATAATTGACTCCCGAGGAGTAACAGCTTCGCGTTGTGGCTGCATTACCACCTCGGGTGTGCATTATTTTCTAAGAATTTAAAGGCCCGTCGTCAATTATTCCTTACATTGTGAACATGTCCCCTCCCCGTCACCATAGTTATGCCTGTTGATTTCCTATTTTGTAAAATATTTTTTCCTCAACCAATAAGACTTAACTCTTCAATTTCTATACAAAATAACACAGCCATCAAAACAGATTTTAATTTTGCTATAAAGCTATAAACTGTTGTATTACATTTTGACATTAGAATGTGGGGGAAATTAGAACATTTTGGGAATTGAACACTTCAGCATCAGAAATGAATTACACATACTGAAAAATATATATACAAAATAGCTCAATTTTTTATTCTATTTAAATTCATATTTCTGCATTGTGCTTGCTACTGTAACGGTTTGCTGGAGACAAGGAGTGAAACACTAATCACAGCTTTTAAATATGTTAATAATATGCAGGATTAACTGAAGATAACAAGGAGAACATTTCAAAAGCAAAATTATATAGCTTAACTTGCCAATTTAAAGATGGCTGCATTAAAACAAAAACAAAAACTAAAGGTTCATGAATTGAATATATAGAGACTTATGTGCGCTTTAAGTGCAGTCAGAAGTATCGTAATTCGGAGCACATGAACAACCAAGCAAAGTTAACAAGTGGAAAACTCGAAATTCTAGATGATTATAGATGAAGTTAATGAGTTGTGACATTGGAAGAGGAGTGTTGATTTGAAACATGGTGGAAATACTATCTAATAAAATTTATAATATAGACAATATGATATAATATATCTATAATCTGTAAGAGATCAGAGCGGAAAGCAAGACTATAGTAAATGGTGTTAATTTTTTAATAAAATACCTTAATAAACAATATAATCTCAGATTAAGCAAGAATAAGACAATGCAAATAATTAGTGTAATAATTAGTGAGTTTGAAAGTATCGACTTTGGTACCACGTCGGTACTAAAATTGTGTTCACGGCTCATCGGATATGTCTGTGATTGGCTTGATCAACGTTTCAAAAACATGGTAAATAGTCATCAATGATGCTCTTCACCGAGCGCTTACACAGATATACGCGGGAGCATTTGAAAGGCATATCTATCATGGACCAGTCCGCTGATAGACGCCTGCTTTCAAACTCTCCTGCTCCTGCTTTCAAAACGCTTTCTAATTCAAACACTTCCATGTGCTTTCAAACACTCCCATGTAGCCAATCACAGACATACCCAATGAGCATGTCAACACAATGGCCAATCAGAAGTGTTTACGAATCCGCGCAACAGTCTGTACTTTTGACAACTCTAATGTGAACATTATTGCACATAAGAAAGTCTGTAATGTGTGCTCTTAATACAGCACATTAATATTGCACGTGAAAGACCCTAGTGTATTGATGTTATTGCGCATGAAAAAGAGGAAGAATTTGTAAATCGAACACCTTCTGGAAAGAAGCTGTTCTGAGCCTGGTTTTTCTGGTGCGCAGCCTTCTTCCTGAGGGAAGAGGGGTAAACAGTCCCTCTAAGGCAGTGTGGGAGGAATCTTTCATGATACTGACAATCCTGTCCCTGCATCTGCTGGTGTAAATGTCCTCAATTGTTTGAAAAATGCTGCCAGTGATCCTCTGTGCCACGGTGGCACAGCAGTATCCATAACACACAATGACACATGATGTGAGGATACTCTCCACCGCACACCTATAGAAGGATGTGAGGACTGAGAACTAAAATGCTACTTTTGGCAATGTACATCCTGAATTCTCTGTTTACATTCTTGCCCCATATGATGGAATGCATTCAATCACACACACATTAGAATCACATAAAGCTTTAGGTCACACAACCTGGTGATAGTGTCTTTCTTCAGTCATTTCTTGATTCTGGTGCTGATTGGGCTAAGGAGCAGTGTCTGTCTTTATTACTGTTATTCATTAACCTATCTGCTTGTGAAATAATGTTAAACTGCAGTTTGAAAGAGTGAAGAGTCAACTTTACCAAAGCCATAATTAGCACTCAGTCCACCATGAAGTAGGATATTGTGTGCATGCGAGGCATTATGTGTAACATAATTATAGTCTTCTGTTTCTGCTTGTCAGTGATCTGTTTCTCTCCCTTTTACTGCATACCCTTGTATTACTATCAAGGTAGCATATAAGTAAATGTATCTATGTAATAATAATTATATATATATATATATATATATATATATATATATATATATATATATATATATATGTTACATATATAAACTTTTTATATGCTATTTATATGCTACCTTGATAGTAATACAGTGGTATTTTTTATTCATTTTAAATGCCATGTGATATGAACAGTTTAATCAATCTATTATTTTAATAAACACCCCAATTTGTGTAATTTAGTAGTATTAAACTGCAATGGCAAATGAAAGCAGTAAAATGAACATGCATTTCAAAGGAACAGATTTATGCAAATGAGTCAAATTTCTCAACTCTATTCTTGATGAGAAAGTCTAGTCAAGTATCAAGTTTAGACCAGGTTGACATCTTCCTGTGACACACCTGATTTTCCTGCAGTGTCCATCTTTCTCTGTTCTGTCTCTGTCGTTCTTCACTAATGTGTCGTTTCTTGCAGCAGCCTGCAGGTTTTAATGGGGCTGTTGCTAATTTCCAGTAAGAGGACAAGATGGAGTCATGAGATAAGCGGAGAACAGAAGTGACGCTCACATCAACGCCACAAACATAACATCTACACTCTTTCTCACCCCGCTGCTTTCATGGAACCATTTCAGTTCCCTCTTTTAAGGTCGAAATTTACTTGATTTTCTTTATTAATACATATTCCTTTGTCTTATTATGCATGTTATATTACACTAAAATCTTTGTCTTCATCTTTGTCATCATCAATCTTTCATCGAAATGTAACAACTTGCTCTGAATCTGGAATTATTTTCTGCTGATGTCATCAAGGCCAGTAAGCTTGTTTGGTTTGATGGATGTTATTACGCTCCATTCTACATTGTTTACTGGTGAATAATCAGAAATGCCTTACAGAAGCAGATGCCATTTCTTGTCTTTAATATCAGTTTTGGGGGCAAATGAGCAGAAAATACATCAGATTTTATCTGAAACATGTTTAGATAAAACAGTAATGCTGCCAGACTGCACAGCCTGAGGAACAAGCACTAGTGTTCTCCTGGTAAAGTAAGACGTCAGTAATAAAAAACTACATGTCAGGGTCATATGCTGGAGGGTGTGGAGTTAGGAATGTTGAAACCATGATGAATTATGCTTATAGTATGAGGAGACCTCAATACATTAGTGCAGTTTGGCGGCTTAGAGCTGAGGTTCAGCGGACGGGCGGGTGAGAGGGAAGAAAACACTGAGGACAGCATTCCACCGCTGGTTAAACAACGGGTGATGCCAAGAAAAACAGAGAGCGAGAGAGAGACGCATGGTTTTGTTAAGAATGATAAATAACATCAGAGTCGGCAACTAAATGGAAATCAATGTGATTAGTTCATTAGTGAAAGCTTGAACTCATCTGTTTCTCTCTCGTACGGTCTCTTCCTGTCTCTCTGCCCTCTTCCATTAGGAACTTATCAACCACAAGACATCTTTACTACTTTGCCTGGAATAATTCCCTTTTTTTTCTATTACCTCTGCCTGTGTCTCTGGAATTCTTCATCATTCTCCACTTTATATTATGACTCTTCTTCAGTGCCACCTCCTGATTGTGTGCAATTAATATTTATTATACCATTTCCTTCACCAAAATCAGTTGTGATTGCTAATTGATAAGACACGGGGTGTTTTTTTTAAGGCTTCTACTAAAATTTATGTATAGAGAAATGTAATATATATGCTTAAATACTCTTTGTATTATACAAAACAAATTCAATATTTTAGTGAATATAGATAAATGTTGTGCTGTGCTGTTCATGATCAATTTTAATCTACGTACATGAATCTCTGTGTATAGGATTCAGTGGATCAGAAAAGACTACTGAAGTCCTGCTTTCTGTACTATAGATGTTAATAGAGCAATGATTGATGTTCATTGGACAAGTGATTATTACACGTCATATTGGATCCTGACCAAATGCTGTGCTTCACTGGGAGTCTATGAGAGAGAAGCATGAGGAAAGAAGGCATCTGATTGTTCAATGGACAATGAGCTTCAAATCAATGTATTTCTGTCATTTCTGAAAGCCTGGTTTCTCTTTATGATGATTGGGTGAGTCCTTTTAGGGGTGGGACTTAGCAGTAAATAGCCAATAAATTAAATAGGGAAATACATGGTATATTAGGGACCACTCCTTACCCAACAGTCAAATTAAAGTATGCGCATATTAAAATCTGCAACCAATTGCAACAGAATGCGTTTGAAATGAACTCAATTTCTACACATCGGGGTTGAGAGCTAAGGTTCTATAGTATCCACAATGCTAATGACAGGCCGGTAATGATGGGAGCAGACAGTTTTAGGTAGAACTTCAGGTAGAACTTACCATCTGAGTGATTAGACTGTGAGGTGAGAACTCCACACTCGGATAGTTTCCAGGTGCATTTCATATGCTTGTGTTTGTGTCTTAAACATAGACGTCATTTACATGTCCCTGCCACTTTTTGCCATGTCCGAATTTAGGACTCGCTCTAGATGTAAAAAGGTTATATATGGACTAACATGTTATGACTGATTTACAACTGGAAGCATTTAAAAAAAAAAAAAAAGAATTGGAAAAGCAGGAATGAATGTAGGCTAATTGTTAAATAACCATTTAACAAGTTATATAATAATTTATCATTACTGCTTATACAAACATGGAAAGTGCAGTATTTAAAGCATGCCATCGGGCTTGGCAATATGGCCAAAAAAAATCATATTTCTATTTTTGGGCTGAATGGCGATGTATAATCTTAGTATTTTGTATACTTTTCTGATTGAACTAAAGAAAAAAAAAAACGTATTTAATTAAAATTAAAATGTTATTTCACATCCTGCCCAATATTGTCCTACAAACAATGTTCAGATTGAAGGCTATGAAAACAAACATGAATGTAACCGTGTATGCAAAAATGTATGTGCAAAAATAGGGGTCAAATCACATTAGGCCTACATTCCAACATTGTAAAACTACAATCTAAAAACAATGTTTTTAAAGCAGAAGTAAAATACAAACTAAAAATGAAAATAAAGAAAAACAAAAGCACAGACTAATTATTAGGCTATTTTGATTACCCTACAATAGTCTAATAGTACCCTACAATAGTACAATAGTCACAGTTACTGCTATCATAAAAATACACTTAGTTGTAGGTTCGAAATTCTACATATGGCACATTTATGTTCGCCAACAAAAACAAATATTTTTAGCAAAATGTATATTTTAGTCAGAATTATTGCACTCCTATTCTATTGCTCTCCGCCAGTTTGGCGCGCATGTGGGCGACGACACTCGTTCACGGAAGTTTGTGCTTGCAGAAGGCTCGTCCGCTCCTGACTAGGGTTGCAAAGGAGCGGAAAGTTTCCGGTAAATTTCTGGAAACTTTCCGTGGGAACTTAACCTGGGGAATTTTAACAGGACTTAACAGGAATTTATGGGAATTTATGAGATTTTATGGAAATTTTGGGAAATTTATATAAATGTATAATATTTATATAAAATGTATCATATACAAACAAATATAAACATTTTGTTTGGTCATAACATGAAAAAAAATTCGCATTCAATTAATTTTAATTTAGAAAATATGTAAAATAAATATATTTTTATTGCAGCAATTGTTACGTGTTATTTATTTAAGTGTTACATCATTCTAATATGCTGATTTAATACTCAGTTATTATCAATGTTGGAAACAGTTGTGCTGCTTAATATTTTTTTGGAACCTGTAATACTTTTTTCTGGATTCATTGATGAATAAAAAGTTCAAAATAATTTCTATTCAAAATAGAAATATTTTCTAACAATATCACTTTAATATCACTTTTTATCAATTTCACACACAGTTGCTGAATAAAAGTATTAATTTCTTTCAAAAAAAGAAAGAAAAAAATTATCCAACACTGATAATTGAGTATCAAATTAGCATATTAGAATGAAATTTAACCAAAATTATGCTGTAAGATGTTTTTTGTTTTTTTTCAACTACATTTAAGTACCCTGTTATAGGCTGTTTATTCCCATTAATTCCCGTTTATTTCCATATATTCCTATTAATTCCCATATATTCCAGTTAATTTCCATGGAAAGTTTCCAGCTTTGAAAATTCACAGAATTTTGCAACCCTACTCCCGACAGCAAAATGGAAATATTTTCTCGACTTTCTAACATTTACAGGAAAGGAAATTATTTGATGTCACTTCAGCTTAAAGATTATTAATAGAGGTATGTTTGTTTCCACCAGTCGCTGCACAAGTTAAGGTTACGTATAATGACGAAAGCGCAGTAGTGCTAGCCTTCCCGGAACCCATAGCTATTGCATTGCCTGCAGTTCGAAAAAAAAGTCTACAAGGTTGCGTTCCAGTTAGTTTTTTATGCCCTTCCCTCGCTAACTTCCCTCTCGTTGACTCGGATGTATGTCATTGCTTATGTTGCATAAGTGCCCACTACTGGCGGAACCTTTGCAATGGGCTATATGCATGGAGCGTTCTTTAGAACTTCCGCAATAATATAAGCCAGCTCGAAAACTTCCGGTGAGATGTCACTTGCTGGTGTGTTGAGCATCAGTAATGTAATACTTAGTTTGTAATCAGAATATAGTCACTTAAATAGTCAGGCATAGCATTAATTTAGTTATTCAAACGTAAAAAATGTTTGTGGTCATCACATTAAAAATGACATTTGAAGTGCTGGAAAAAATAATGCGTGTGTGTGTCTAATTACAGACAGCATTTTTTAAATGGTCCCAATAGCTTCGTCTTTATTACAATCAATAAAACTGGTTTATTGGCAAATTAGGTAAATGTGATAACTGCATTAAAATATTAATACAACATTAAAAAGTCAACCACTGATGGTTTTGTGTCGATGTACAGTGAGTACAGAATGAACAGCTAACAGTTCACCGGAAATGCCCAAGCTGGCTTAACAACAACCAGGAAGTAACCATGCATATGGTCAATTGACCCTTCGCAAAGACTCACCCTCCTTAGTTACTGTTGCTTTGTCCAACAACCCATGGTACTGTCACGGAACACGCAGTGAAAAATACATCACAGAGCAAAGAGGACACTGACAACACATCAACAGACAAGACAGAGCAGGCTACCAGCTTTCAGATTGTGTATTTTTTAAGAAATAAAAATGCATCAAATAAACATGAGAAGGAATGTTGTTCAAAACGCAGAAAGATGTAAATATACACCAATTTTCAAGTTCAAGTCCACCGAGGTTAATCTTCTAACTCCTGACTGCTTTGTCGGACAAAATGGCGGATTCGGTGTTATGATTGGTTAGATCACTTGTCAATCAAACTCACTGGCTGAATTGGAACGTCCTAAGCCCCTGATTTATTATTTATTTTACGAAATTGTTTAATGCAGCATTCTATATGTATATAGGTGTGTTAGGGTTGTTTTAAAATAATATACTGCATATATCATACAATTGTTTGTGGTGGGGTAAATTAAACGCGATATGCAGTGACGTCACAATCGTGTTGCATTGTGGTATATGGAGCTCCCTGAAGTGTACATAGGAAGCAGACTCGCTCCCTTGATTTTGACCGAAAATCAATCGAAAATTGATTTTGGGTCTGTCCATATAAACTTCCCTCGTCCAGTTCATGAAGTGGAAGGCACTTCAAAATGGCCGCAGGGATTCCCCCAAGGGGAAGTGTCTAAAAGTGGAGTGGAACGCAGCCCGTGAGCATTTCTCGGCCAGAGTGAAATCGACCAAAAAGAGGCGGTACTCTACAGAACGTGACTTGACGCTGATTGGACTATATCCAGAGGCAGAGCAAACAGTCTAGCGTACAGCTAGCAGTGACAGCTAGCGTAACTGTGTGGTTGAATGTGATTGAAAAAATCCGTCCCTTTCCTACTTTTGTGGTGCGTCGCCCTATCGCCCTAATGAAGAAACCACCCCTACTCGTGCTTGGTTTGCTGGATCAATGGTATGTGGTACAGTGATCAATAGAAGGGTTGAGCAGAGAGAAGCAGTGTAATAGTTGGATCAGCCATTCTGACAGACACCACTGCTATGTCTGTTAATAGAGCAGCACCCCTCTCTCTCTCCCTCTGTGTGTGTGTGTGTGTGGTAAGAGCACTAGAGAGGAGATGTTTCTCATTTAAATCACTTAGTTCATCCAGTGTTAATGACAACATAAAATCAACACTGACTCTTTGTTCACTTTCATAATAAAGGTCTCTGCTATTATTGTGAATGATTCATCAGTTATTCTGAAGATAAAAATCTGATTTCCTTAACTTTTGTAACTTCTTAACTTGTTTCTTAACGTAACTTTCAAATAGCTTTTCTGCTAATGTATTAAAGGCCAAATAGGCAGGAAAAAATACTATTAATTAATAACTCACTTTTTACGATCCAGTCAAATTGTCACATTACAGAAGAGTCTATCATTTTTCCATTGTTGAAATACTTTCTCATATCCTAGCCTAATACGCAGATTTAATCTTTAAATAATTAATTTAAATAATTCAGTTTCGTTTCCTCCAAAAGTGTAAACACCCCGACTCTGTGGCACTATCTGCCTTATTTATCTGCCTTAGGACTTTTATTTTTACTTTTATTTTGCCCTGCTGTGTCCATCATCATCATCATCATCATCATCATCCTTTTTGTCCTGTGTTTGTATCAGTTACTGTGGTTTCTGATTAGCCCTTATATGGTTTACTTGTGTCTTATTAATCCTCTAGTGAGCTATGTGTACTCAAGCCCTCTTCAGTCTACACTCTGTTGGTTTTTAGCTGTGTCCTAATTCAGAGTACCATTTTTTGTGTACCAGAAAAAATTCCGGATTGTACTTTTAAATGTAAGTATTGGATTTCAACCTACTCAAGTATCTAACGATACAAATGTTTTAGAAAAGTTCAAATGTTGACTTATATCCACCCAAGATGTGATTTTATAGATATTGTATATTCTTTATTATGTACATAAATTGACCAAGGTGAACATATTTAGACAGGTTGTGAATCCTGTTTTGTTTTCAGACAGTTGAATATAACTTTCAAAAAAGTCCAGTTTAAACATTTCTGCTGCTCGTCAACGGCAGCTGTCACAGTTGCTAGGTGGAAAAAGCAATTCTCCGTAAGCTACACTGTCCCATTTAACAATGCTTGATTTAACCTTTGCAGACAGTGTAGGCATGGCCTTTGAAGGATGCAGCCTCTGAACTGGGTGGCAGCTATTTTCTTAGAGGTAATATTGCTAAGCTGTCTCAGTTTGCTTTTATTTTATGGTTTGCTCCAGTGTTTCATGTATCTGTGTTGTGTTTTCTGAAAGCAATTAGATCCACACTTCTACTAATTCTCTCTTTCCAGCAACTGTGACAGAATAAAACTAACTCCACTGATAGATCTAGCAGCAGTTTCCTTCTACCCTGAGCACATAGTATTTGCCCCCTAGGTGAATGGCCACACACTTGAGGACCATCTAGAAGAGCTTTTGGAATATAGCTGTGGTTGAGTGGGTCTTCATTTACTGTGACAGCTCCCCTGTCCGGTGGTCCCAAAGCTTCCCAGTCCGGTGGTCCCAGCATTCCCCAGTCTGGTGGTCCAAAGCTTCCTAGTCCAGTGTCCCAGAGATCCCCAGTCCGGTGGTCCCAAATCCGGACTCAGCCACATTCACGGAACAGGCTCTTATCGACCTGGATGCCTGGAGTGCACTCCCCACACTCCCACCCCTGAGGTTTCGCCTTCCTCAACAGTCCTGCTTGAATTACTGGACACTCTGATTCCGAACAATTCCCTGGCCCTTCCTCTTTCTCTGGTTCCCCCTGCCTCCAAGCTCCTTCATCTCCACTAGTCCCATGCAGCCTCCTAGCTCCTTCATCTCAGCTGGTTCCATCCAGCTCTATGGCTCTGTTCTGTAGCTCTGCCCCCACCACTAGTTAAGCCCAGCCTCATCCTCCTGATCCGCCGGCTCTCCTTAGCCCTCTGGCTCTACCAGCATAACCACAGCCTCCTGCTATCCTAGATCAACCAAGGTCTTCAGATTGGGGTCCTCTGAGCTTCAACTAATCGGCTTCACCTCAGTGCTCCAAGCCCAGGACTCTACCTCAGTCCTTTGACCCATTGCCTCCACCATGGTCTGTCATCCTTCCGGCTGCACTGGGGTCTCTCATCCTACTCTGTCTGCCTTGGTTCATCGTCACCCTGGTTTTCGCTACAGATTTTCAGCCTGCGGCTGCGCCTGGTCCCTCCTCTTCTTTGGCTCCACCGGGCTCCTCCATCCCTTCTGCACCACTATTGTTCTCGCTCCCTCTGGTTCTACCTCAGTCTTCACAGCTCAAACAGGTGTGAGTTTGATATAGTAATAGAGGTTGAGGCTGATACAGCTGATACAGCTCCCTAATACAGTACATAATAGTCAAACACTTCTGTCTCTGCATGTGTACATTTGAAAAACAAACAGTCCAAACAGGTTTCAAAGACTTGTATTCAAAACAGCTTAATTCAGCATCAAAGACGTCCATATAGCACATTAACATTGACCAATTATTAAAAACGTCCACTGTGAACAACCCTTAATTTGACCATTTATTTAAACATGCCAATTTGATGAGGATCTAGTGGCCGTGATAGCTCAGATTGTGCATGATATTATAAATACAAAGCGTTGTTTACAATGTTTATTTTATTTTACTTAAACTCAACATTTTCTCAACTCACACATTGCGGATCTGCATTAGCTTTCTATACAATTTCAATAATTTAAAGGTAGACCTGGATCATTGTCTGGTTTTAAAGCATTCACTGAACTGTGGTCTTCACTTGCTGCCCACTACACAGACTCTGCCTCTTCCTTCCTCTCTGTCTTTGACACTCTGTCATGACCTTATGATCCTGAGGTCAAACTGTGTGTCATATTGGGTGATGAACGATCCAAATCTCTGGTGAAAGCCTGCTGTGTCCGTATGGGTCTGTAAAAAGCTAAAGCTTGCCTGAGCTGTACTACAGACAATCTGAAGGACTCTGAAAACTGTTTGATATTATGAAGAGAAAGACAAACAGCGAGCCAATTCAGCGTGTGTGTTTGCAAAGGAAGGTCAGCAGGTCTTTGATGTTGAGCAATGCAATGGGAATAGATGGTCTGTGTGTTAGCTGGGAAGCAGCAGAGGCTACAGCCTTCATGTCTTACCTTTACAAACACACACTTAAGTACATAACTAACGTTCTGATGATGTTTCAGCTTGTTGACAAAAACTACACATTTTTATACTCTATATCAAGGCTGTTTTATTCATATAAATAGTGGAATGCAGCAAAGCAATATTTGTATCTCTAGCAATGGCAAAATATTTTTATTTATTTATTTTTTGTTTTTTTTGTATTCGGATAAAATCAAATGTGTGAATGTGACCTGAAACCAGAGCAATTGACCTCATCAACCATATTGCTTTAATAAGAAATTGCTCCTATTGATCAGAAGCTACTAAACCTAACTACAATAGAACCCATACAATAAAGCCATTAAAATCAATATGATACTGTCTACACTAAATGTGATGTGTCGAGTCACAGACAGTAAACAAATGCCTTGTTTATTTCTTTGACATGTCCAGTGTAGACAGTGTAAACTCTGTCTTCAAATCCTGATAGCAATCAATAATAGAAGGGGTCTAAATATTTTTTTTAAATGTACATATATCATATGTCGAAGTCTCGGGACCAAAAAATGTCCAATCATTGCATTCAGTTTTCATATATTCCTCGGTTATTTTGTTCATGTTTAACACTGTTCACTTTCTGGTTTAATTTAATTCTTGGTAGTCTAGTTTCCATATTTCAAACTGTACATTTGTAAACCCGGGGTTAATGCTCAATGAGTTAATTTGCATATATATATATATATATATATATAAATATATATATATATAAATGGATTAACATGGATTGAGACACAGAGCTTATTAAAACACAGTTAAGCTTAATGTGAAAGCCAAGTATGTTAAACAGTATGCCATGGGTGTGGCATCTGTGAAGGATACACACGTGTATGTAGATAGAGCTCTATACAGCATAATTGGATTTTACGACAATAATGAGAACAATTATATATAGGCTACTAGGAGATTGTTACCTTTATGTATAGATATGATGTGAGACTTCAGAAGCAGGGTGGATCAAAGGCCGATATTCTCTTTCTCTTTTTGAGTTCTTCATTAATTCATTTCAGGGGCTACTCACTGCCCACAGTCTTGTCTCCAGTGGGTGATATATTGTAATGAATTTAATAGCAGTGAGATCCTTCAAAAGCGGGTTGAAGCTTAAGCCCTTTATTAAATTAAGAGAAAGCTGCCCCAGGCCAGAGCCAGAGAGAGACATACGGATCTAAATTACAGGATGTGTGGGGAGATTTTGATGCATCAGACCCCAGGCTGAGCTGAACACACTTTACACTGTGGAATATGAAATGTAAATGTGTGTTTTTGGAAAACATCCTCACAGCATCTTTCAGGTCATGAATGTTTAATGTCATAATGAATTAGCCTACTTCACATACATTATGACCTCTCTTTCTTTCCGCTGTGGCTTTTGATGCTGCGTGTTACAGAACATGCTGGCTCGAGGAGTAACAGAATACAAAGACCGTTGTTACGAACGATGATTATTACACAAGAATAGGAACTGTATTCATTTACAATTCAGATTACAGATATGCTTTGTGACAGTGGGGGTTACAAGCAGGATTAAAATGTACAATTATGACCCCAAAAATGGTCCTTTTTGACCCACTTATGCATTTTCAGGTTAAGCAGACAACAAGAGTCCATTTAACACATTTCACCATTTATTCCGCTGATATTTCTCAAATATCAGCACAGAAAATGTGAGAAAAAAGTCTTCAGAATCCATCTGGACCTGGTAATTAGTCATTTGTACTGAATATATTTTTAAAGTAACCCTCTCATTTCTGGATGGTGTGGATGTCTTGCAGGCATGCAGATGATTAAAGCCGTAACATCACACGGCACATTTCTCAGGATTATGTCGTCAGCTGAACCTGCTCTCCTTGGCGACACAAAGGCTAATGGCTTTTCAGAGAGATGAGCAAGCTGACATCTTGTGTTTACATACATATACACTCACACAGAGGATCTGGTGCTCAGGAGAGTGTTCTAATGTTTTGACAAGAGTAAGGGTGTCTCTTAGACATTCCCCTGGCTCAGATCCCAGGGAAGTGCCGGTCAAGTTGCTTGAGAAGTGGGTGGTTCTCTGGAATGTCACAGTGAGAGACAGCCTCACATTTTCTTTCTCTAATCCACTTGCAAAAAGAAAAAAGGTTCTTGGGCATGGCCCCATCAGAAATGAAAAAGCAAAAGCCATAATGTTTAAATCCTTCTGCTAGGTTTTTAATTGTCCTGATACCTTCAGGACACCAAAGGTACACATAGACAAAACCATAAACGTTTTGTCTCCCTTTAATGTAGCCTACATATATTATACATATTGCTATGAATACACCAGTCATAGCAGCAGCTGACAAGCTGATAAACCAAGATCTAAATGTGATTCAAAGCAGGTATCTGCCCTGCTAAAAAAATAAACTTTTAAAAATTTTGCGGTTTATGCTTGTTAGTTCTGATTTAAGGCTGATGGACCCATATAGCCATGCTGTTCACTAGCAAGACTGTGTGAAGACTGCATCTTTGCAAGGAAGCTGATGTAGCTAGTTGAGCATTCTACGGTGCGTGCATAATTATTATGCAAGTTGATATTCTGAATATATATTTTTTCCCAAGCACATTTTACCAATTCCAAACCACATCAATCTTAATAACTACTATTATGTTTGTATTTAATCATTTATAAGTGATATATAATTGTTAATGAAGGCGGGAAGTGAAAAACACCTTATATTCAGGTGTGCATAATATTGAACTTGTGTCTTTGATATGAGGAAATGTGTGTGCTGAAAATGCTGTAATATTACTGACTGTGTCTCTAAGGATGTTATGAACTCTTTATTTTATTGAGAGTCCCTGATGAGGAAGAGGATGTGCTGCCCCCTGCTGCTCATTTCACCGAATCTCACTTGAACTCATATTAATATTCAGTTTCAAAGCAGCTTTACAGGAAGTTATATTGTAACGTATATATTGAGTATATTGTAATATATATTACATTACATTGGTATATATTATAATAAATTGTAATCATATACTTATACACCGTTAAGTGTAATAAGTCTTTTTGGGCTGTTGTTGATATTTCTCCTTTTGTATGAAGAGAATTTAATTCGAAACACTGCCACTTAATGTGGGGTGCGTCCGGCCCCTGAGAGCAGGTGCTCGTTACCCCTCCCCCTTCTCTTCACTATGCTGAAGTATTATCTCATGAATATCAATTTAGTCACGCTGACGTAGCTTAGTAGCATGCGGTCACGCACCCTACTTGATGTAGGAGGATTGGTTACGTCGCTTCCCTGAGGCGGGAAACTCCTCACGTAGGCCTTGCCCACATCAGACAGGAAGCTCCTCCCCTCACCGGCTCCGCTCTGCTCTCCGTCGACGAGTGTGTCAACAATGTACTGCCGAGCGCTGTGATACGATGGATAAACGCGTCTCCTTTCCATTTATAAGACGGAAATAGGATTTTACTTTCTTTACAGGTGAGAGGATTGTATATTTATTTATTTATTATAGAGCTTTAAAAGAATGATAGTGTAAATATTGGCTTTATATAGGGGAGAGAGAGAAGGAACCGTCGCAGTATAAAGAGAGTCAGCGCTCATCGAGAGCGTGCGTGCGTGTGTGTGTGTGCGTGCGTGCGTGTGTGTGTATGTGTGCGTCTGTGTGTGTGTGTGTGTGTGTGTGTATGTGTGTGTGTGTGTATATATATATATATATATATATATATATATATATATATATATATATATATATATATACACATATATTGTGTGCGCGCGCTGGCGCGCGTGTATGTATTGTTTAGTGTGTGTGTGTGTGTGTCTTTGCTTTCATTTTGCGTAAAAATAAACATTTCATCTTCTTAGTAGGGTCTGATTGGATGTATTATTTCTGAATATAAGCATGTGTGTTAGGGCAGCGATTATTAGAGTCATAACCAGGGCTGTGTCTCAACCTAGTCAGCTCCCTATCTAGAGAGCAGCAGTTTAGGACGTCATGAGTCAGCGGCTGATAATGCTACGTTACTATGATATCTCAAAATGTTGCTTTTTAAATCGAGAGTTCAGAGGACTTTGAAACACGGCCATATATTCTGCTTGTTGTTCTTACAGTTATCATATATCATTAACAATAATCTTATTAAGGCTTATTACTCATTCATAACGTGAAGTGGTGTCTAGTGAACCGACTGTTTTTTTGTTGTTGTTTTTTAAGTAAAATGTTATTTTTTACTTTCGATTTGTCTAAATGTGACATATAGTAACCAAAAGTCCATGCACATATTTATTTATAAATGGGATTTTGGCTCATGTGCCATTATCATATCCAGACTGAGAGACAGTCATATAATAATGTACTGAATTTATGCAGAAAATGCGTGTTGGAGATGTGTGTAGTATGACAGAGTTTAGACACTCTTCCATGGTCATACACAGCTGCTTTATTAAGTTTATTCATTTACATATTGTAAGATAACGTAATGTTCCTGAAAAGCAACCTGGTCGCTTAATCTGCTTTCTTTAACATTTTCTTACTGTCTTTTACATAAAGGGGTACCAGAATATTTTCAGCAGTACATAATTGGTAAATATGATTAGTTATTTGTTCATTTGTGGAAAACGGTCTGTTCTGATTTAATTTATTCCATTCTTCTAATGACTAATAAATGTGCTGTGCTGCTCTTAACTTTTTGAACACGGTGACAGTTTGTCGGCAGTAAAAGGCAGCTGTGGATCTTGTAAAAGTAATTAAGCTTGCCGCTGTAATCTCTGGTGTTTACATTCAGGGCCTAAAGAAAAGGGCTGACCCAGTTTTGCATGTCCTCATCACAACCAAATCCTTGAAAAGACTTCCAGTAGAGCGGTCGCTAACACACCCCTTGCGTTTGCATGTGTTTCCATAGCCCTGTGCTGGAGGAGGCAAGACACATTTGCCTTCTCTGAACTCACATTTGACTATCTCCCAAAGCCGTGACCTTACTCTGATGGCAGTAGGAAAGGGCACAGAACAGCATTTCAGTGCAGCTCTCTCAAAGAGATGTTTGCCAGAATTGCAGGCGGGTTTGATTGTAATGAGGTGTTTTCCTGCCAAGGTTTTTTCTTCTTCTTATGGACTACAGATTTTCTGAAATAATTGGGTATTCTCTTTGGGTGCTTGCGTGGGGGTCCTCACGCTTGCCGATGGACACTCTTGTTGAGAAGGATCAACAGGAAGTGGCAGAGCAGCTGTGTCAACATGTCGTATAGCACCTGTCTGCTGTGGGCCGTTGCAGAGGGCAAACCCCCGCTGAAAAGCTCACAGGCACCCCCTGCTGCCCTCTCGAACCCTTGTCCCCTCCCTCTTACTCCTTTATTCATTCAGCGCTTAGCCTTTATCCTCATGGAACCAAACGAGCACTCTCACCCGTATCCTGGGATCTTTGAGCACACTACCCTCCATGTCTGTGCATGTAGCATTTTTTTTTTCAATGGCCGATGCAGTATCTATAAAATGGGATGTCATTAGACGTTCACATATTGACCTTATTTTGTATCACAGAGGTAAGCTATTTTCTGTGAATGTGCAAGACTTCTGAATCATTAGCTGACACAGGTCAGTGCTTCCCACAGGTTTTAAATATACTTGTGGTGGTAGCCAGGTGTAAAATCCTCCTATTACCCACGGCACAAAAATGGTCTACTAAATGTGACAAACAACAGATAAATATTGTTATAAAAATCACACATTTTATTTATTGACATTCATTTGAATTACATAGGCTACTATTACATTTAATTACATACTAATATTATGCATTGTAAATTCTCCTTGCTTGGTCATCAGATTTTACTGATACTTGTAAAATCTATATATTGAATAATATATGTCAAATAATGTTCTTAGACTTTTCTTCTTGTGGGGGAGCATCCCAGACAGAGGCTACAAAAGTTTACTATGAATTTAATGGAAATCAAATTAAATACAATTTATTGTGTAACCAGAATACCAGTAATGCTCATAAAAAAAAAAAAAAAAATAGTGTGTGACTTTTAATTATAAACAAGCCCGAAATACACAGGGACTCTTATTTTGAAATGTCTATACTATTGCAGGCTGATCCTTCTGATGAGAGAGATAAAATATGATCTCTTACAACCGTCTAAAACATATTATAAAGGCCATAAAGTAGACATTGTCATAATTCATTAACTCGAGTTCATTAGCAATCGCTTGGCATAAATGTGCGCTAATCATTGATTGAAAATCACTCTAAAGCGCTGTTGCGCGTTCTACAGGCTTGCACCACCTTGTGCAACGTGCAGCTCTCTTTTTTTTTAATGAAATCATAGTCTTTTGAAGTTTAATGATCAATAGGATGTATCGTGATTTATGTTTTTCCATCCCCAAAATATAAGACATCTTAAAAAGTCTTCAATACATGAAATGGTGTAACAAACGTCTTACTGATCATTTTATGACATTAAATTTAAGAAAACACACCTGGAGGGATTTAGCTTTTTTTGCACACTTGCTCCTAAATACATTTTACAGTTTGCACACAGAAGCGCCCGCACTGTCAAGCCCTGCCTTTGTGAAATATCCACCGCGTCTTTGCAGCGCACGTGGGACTGTCAGCGGGAGTAAACAGTTCTCGCGCATACAGAACGAGCAGGTACGAAACTCGTAGTGCGAGGGGAGGTTATTATCTCGGGTGGATAAAAAGTATAAGAGGATAAAAACAATAAAAGCAAAAATGTGTATCTAAATATACTTGGGTGGCCATTAATATAAAGTCTATGTGTGGGAAGTTCTGCAGGTAAATAATTAGAAGAATTACAAAGTGCAGTATCTGGTAAAATGCTACAAACCAAAGTATTTATGATTATGATGAAAATAATATGATAACAAATACCAGTTTGCAATATCAAGCAGCATAATGGACTGTTTTTGTACAGCTTAAATAACTGGAAATGGATGACACTTCCAACTGTCCAGTCCTAGAGAGTTGGAATTACTTTTCAAACTGACATTCAATTGCAATTACTTTTCATTTCTGACATTTAAACTGTCCAGTTCTGCTCCTGTAGGGCCAGCTTCCAGCCTTCTCCAACACATCTGCCTAGTCATCCTGAAGACTTTGATTAGCTGGTCCAGTTTAATTGGGGTTGGAGGAAGGTGGCCCTCTGGGAACAGGATTGGACACCCCTGGCATATAGCCTAAAATTAAACATAATTTACACAACATTTACTCAAAATGTACTAAAGTGGTTGGAAATGCATAGCATTATTTAACAATGATGTTAAATAGCTAAAATATCATTTTGCATTATTAGATACAATGAAATGCAAGCAGACAAGCTTTCTGTGGAAATGTTGTTTTGTATATTTCACACCTCTTGCTTTGCTGTCTTTTGTTAACCGTGAGGCACTTTCAGTATACTTCTGACAGACTTCCTCTTTTCTTCTTTGTGTTTGCGTTTGATGTTCTGTGATGAGTCTCAACAGATCTCTACAGTAATCGCATGGATTTGATCAGATGCAACGTGGTTTGCTTTCACTCATTCAACCATTAAATGTCAGCTGTTATATGAACAGCCCACATAATAAGAAAACTAGAGGCATAACCATATGCCTTCACCAACACCTGCTTTCATATTCTCTAATGTAAATGAGTAAACACGAGAAGAGAGTTATTGTAACTGAAAGCTTTTTTATATGGTTATGTTTCTAGTTTCACACTGTTCTCCAGTGTTTTCCCCACATGTAGCCTTCACGTTTATATGTGATAGCGCCCTCTGGGGGATGTATTTGACTACAAAATAAGCACACACTTATTTTCTCGTTTTGTGTGGCTGTACCAAACCACATAGTGTAGATATGAATAGAAACCAGCTAAGTGAGCACTTCCTGTGTGCAAGCTGTAGCTACAAGGCAGTCACACAACAGACCACACACGCACAGAAGCAACCGTCAGTTACATATCGTTCAATCTTGTGACGACCTCAGCTCACAGAGAGAGTCTGCTCTGATTTGCCTATCCGCCCTAGTCAAACACAGCCCTGGCCCTGCATATGCAAATGATCAGGCATGCTGGGTAATGTGCAGGGCAGGCGGTGACGGGCGTCCCCGGCTCACAGCTGTTATCTGATGTTATCTTTGACACCAGATCAGCCTCGACATGTTGCAGCATTCAGCGTCCACGACCTGGAAACCAGACCTTTCAACTGTCAGCACCTTCGTATCAGACTCAGCAGCGTCTGTGTCACTAAAACATGCCAGAGAAATCATGTTTTCAAGAGTGAATTTGATAAGGTGCAATGCGACAGTAAACAGGAGTTTAGGAGGATAACATAATACAGCATTTAATTGCTTAATTTGATAGAATATAAAGTTGGAAATAATGTTGCGCGGGACTTGATTTTAAATTGATTGGGTCACAAGTGTTAGGCTGTGAAATTATTTGTTATTACTATTTTTAATACTTATCTCACTGTTTATGTATTTGTTCATAAAGGGCTTACCTACGTTTTTTTTTCAGTCAGAGGTACATAATTTCAACCAAACTGTGTCTGAATGTAAACTGTAAAGCACAGTAAAAGTCTCTAGAGACAAAAAAAAGAGAGAGTTGAAGGATACTTGTTTTTTCAGGGATAACACAAATAAATGAACATTAACATCAATAACTTTCAGTTATTGAAAGTCTCTGCTTTCAAACTTACAAGTCAGAAAAGAAGTTAGGACCGTGAAACTAGACATGACATGGTTTTCGGAAAAGTTGAATAGCCAGATAAAATGCTCATTAAAATCATTGTGTTATTCTGCATGACTGAGGCTTAATTTCATGCGCTCACCAAAATCATTGTGAGTGCTTGATATATATAGCATGAATAGGAAGAGAGTTTGTTTAATTGTGGGTTCTTTTGGTTGTCATAAGTTTTAGGGGGCGCTGGATGGAAAGCTCTGTGGATTTGAGCTGTTGTGTGTGTGACGTCAGCAGTAGAGCAGCGGTTTTGGCCCTAGACGTGAGCGTCGAGAGCACAACAACAGTGTGTGACAGTAGCTGCTGTAATCCCTCTGGTGGCGATAAGACATGGCTAAACAAACGCAGCGTGAGCAGCACTGAAGCCGGAGATAAGACACACACTTGTCCAGACCTTGCCTTATCGGCCCACAGTTCATACGGCATAGTGTGAACACTCTGTGTGTGTTATCCAGGTCTACGGCCGTCTCAATTTGGTGTGTTGGAGGGCTCGAGGTTCATGCGGGTGGGGTGAAACAGTGAGGCAGTTTGGAGGAGTTTAACGTCACCTGATCACTTACAGCTCAGTCCCGGTAACACCCACACTGGTCTACTGTCCTCAGCTGACAGGAAACCCTTAGGGGCAGCAACAGTGGTGGCCTAAAATCCTCTACACCCACACAATACACAAAAAGGCAGCATTCTTCACTCCCCACAGTGCTCACACACTGTTGTTCTGCTATTGCTGTCTTCAATAGGCTGTGTGCATGAGACGCACACACACACACACACACACACACACACACAGGAGAAAGGCTTCATTATGAACCACCTGGAAGTGCCACAGCCAGCTGCCAGATCAGCTGAATGTCATATGGTGTACGTCTGTGTGTTTAAAGCTGCACGGCTGAAGTAGCTCATATATTTTTCTCTCTCCAGCAGTATTTATCAGTCACATATCTGGTGATATATATCTCCAGAAAGCATGAGTGACCTTTCTGAATTGTCACATTGCCCATAATTCAACTCTCATTTTCTTATCATAATGTACTTCTCTCTTATCACAGGTGTAATTTGATAACTGGACAAACTAGCACAGGAGAACTAGTATGTTTTACAGTTTCTGCAATGTATTCATCATAACAAAGTACATAAATAGATCAATGTAGTACAGTATGCATGTTATTGTAGCTTTTGGTCTTTGTATAATAGTCAGCAGGGCGCCCATGGTCTGTCTATCCACCAAGAGGTCCTAGGCCTGAAAAAGAAACCCCTGCATTAGCAGGTCTTTCCTCTGTTTGTAAAAGGTGAAATTGTCATGTGTGGGTCAGTATATGAGCAGCCCACTGCTATGTGCGTGTAACAAAGATGAGTCTGTGTGCAGTTGCAGATAGTGCTCTGTGGAAGAGGAGTGTTGTGTTGATTTTGTAAAGACTGTTTCCCTTTTGAGCGAGTGTGTGTGTGTGTGTGTGTGTGTGTCTGGTTCTGTGTGTCATCTCATCTATTCAGACTGCAGTGATAAAACCAGTCATTCAGGGTCAAGCATGTGTTTGTATGTCTGTTTGTATATCCTCACACACTCTCCCCGAGGGCCATGTTAGTCTGAGTCACGCACACACACGGGTAATTCCAGATGAATGACAGTAGATAGCTCTGTCCTGCAGATCTGGACCGCTTTAATGAGCTGATAGGCAAATCCGTTGCTGGTTAAAGATTAAATGCTCTCCAGGGCAGCACACCTCTTATCTCAGCAGTAGGCCACAGCATAGCGGAGCCACTGGGATTATTGCCTCTGTGTGTGTTTACGCATGGTCAGGTCAGAAGTGGGCAACTCACTCAGCCCTTGTGTGCTTTGTTATGCTGTGGCCTGTGATTGTGTCTAAAAGGCAGCGACTCTGCAGAGTCTTACAGTGAGCAGCCAATCAGGCATCATGAGAATAGATTATTAAACATTAACGTAAGAAAAAATCTTAGTAGACACTTTCATGATTCAGTACAGTTGGAAACAACAAGCATTCAAAAGCTGGTTTGATGCAGTGCTTTTATTGCATTTGCTGTAGATCTTCAGCATCTGATGAATACAGTGAACTGAACAAGATATCCAATCTAAACTAGGGATGCTCCGATCGGGATTTTTGCAGCCAATACCAACTACCAATTACTTGTCATCATGATCGGTACCAATCCTGATCATTCAAGCTTTAAGCTATAAGTGATATGTAAACTCTCTGTTGACTGTCACTGTTAACCCCTTACACCCTCAATCATTAGAAATGCCTTTCACATCTAAGTTGCATACTTAAAAGTAATGGCTTATACTCTACAAAAAAGAAAGGTATCATCAAGTAAATGGTTTCATTTGATTTGATAATTACATAGAATAAATAACAAGTAATAAGATCCTGGCTGATGAGTGGTTGATAATGTTTTTACAGTTTTACATCATGAACTGTGTGTGTTGTTATTTTGAGATGAGTCCCTCTGTTGCCTTCTCTTTTTATCTCTGTGTATCTCTCTGTGAGAAAGCTGTGAGCATCGAAAGGAGGAAAGAGAACTGAGTCATTGTGGCCTGCGGTGATGACTTCTAGTCCTCTGTTTAACCCTTCACGTCCTGCAACTCCCTGCTTTTGTGTTGGCATGTTGAAACTAATGAATTTTTACAACTTAAATGAATTGAGTTTATTCCTGCATCTCTGGGCTTATCGTGGCTAATCGTGAAGGCCTGATCTCACAAATCACCAGTGAAAATTATGGTTAGGCTCTGAAAGAGTCAACATACCTGAAAGTGTATCTTATATTTCTACCATGGCATTTCTGGCATTTCTTGATTCTGGTTTGTTGACACATTTTTTTAAAGGATATTGATTACTTTTGTAAGACTGCCGTGCATGGCTATGAAGTAGTTTCTGGTTTGCTGGTTGTGATACAATTTTTTTTTTTTTTTTTTCAGAATTGTTACAAAGTTTCAGATAAACAAAGTTATTTCTAAACAAGATACTTAATCAGTTGCACAAAATGCGTTCTATACGTTAGAGCGTCTTGGGGACAAAAACTATGTGATAACTGTGATATTCTATAGGTTATTCTATGTTTTTTTTTTTTTTTTTTTTTTACCTTCCTATATGACACAATTTTTCACAACCAGCATGAAGAGGTCCATGCTTTTTTTTTAAATGAAAAGGCTTGTTGTGTTAAAAAGTCTTTCTCTGTGTCAACTGGCCATTAGTGCTTGTTCTCATCTGCCTTGCAGTTTATGTAGAAGGTGGAGCACAGATGTGCCTTTAGACGGAACGAGACACAGATAGGGGAAGGAGATTGTTGCAACAGAAGAGCACGTCTGAACATGCCACCACCTCTGGATCAGTTTTTTCCTCAACACACACAGACAGAGAGAGAGAGAGAAAGACATGGGGCTCCCTCTGTCTCTCTTTCTCTTTTATCTCAGAAGGGCAGAGGAATTATGGGTGGAGAGGAGGGTCATGTGACGTTGCAGCAGCTGCTACACTGAACATTTGACTTGACGAAAAGGGATTGTGTGTGTGTTGCTTTGTTAGATAAGCTCCAAACAGTCTTTGTAAGAGCGACAGTTTGTGAACCGAACAAAGAAATAAACTTGAGACAGACAGGCTATGTGCTTGTGTGTGTGTGATGTTAATGTAAAGGTGTTGTGATTGTTCTCAGACCCAATGTGTTTGTGACTCCCTCCCATTATGCATCTGTGAGCTGGAATGTGAAAACAGTAGCGCTTTACATATGCGCTGTGTGCGATGGATCAGTATGAAGATCAGTGTTTCAGTGCTGCTGCTGCTGTTGTTTTTCATTATTAATTGCTCTGAGCGGTTCGTGTAGAGTGCAGCGGGTGAACAGGTCTTCAGAGAGCTCTTCTGTCTGTCTGTCTGTCACCCGTTTTACTGAAATGGCGGTGGATCTGTGATCGGCTCTAAGCCCTGTAAACCCCCCTTTTTATGATGTTACAATAAGACATTTAATAGCTTTTGATTTTGTCCACATTTTCATTTTTACTCACGAACTTATGGGATAAGCGAATAGGCTTAGGCTATGCATTTATTTATATTATGAAAAGAAAGTTAAAGACTGCATCACTTTTCAGTTTTCATCTTGAACACTTGTCAAGGATCGCGAGTAAACGCGATCGTCCTTTCCTCTTTACTACTTCACAGAATGAAATAAACATGAATGAAAATCAAAAAATATGTTGAAAGATACAGTAGCTTACTGAAATCTGTATCACGTCAGTTCAATCAGTGTTGCAAACAATATCATGTATATACCGCAGAATCATAAACTTATAGTCAGAAGCAAGAAAGATAACAAAATGAACTATTTAAAACAAAACGAACTGGATTAGAAACTTAATTATGTAAGTATAAGTATTATAATATATAATAAAATGGACAAACTGGGTGCGTGTAATCAAACGCATCATTTTCATTTTATTCTGGAGACTAAGCTTGCGCTCCGCTGCCACACTGGAGCGCACTCACCACCAACTGGACAGGGGTGGGAATTACAATTACAAGCAGCATCAGCTTCAGGAATCTGTCAAAATGACGGACGGGCTGCAGATTTTTTTCCGTCACTGCTTAAAAAAATTTCGGTTAACGCGACCTTTGAGATTATATATATATATATATATATATATATATATATATATATATATATTGTCATGCCAACCGTCACAGCCCTACTTGAGCATATGGTGTAGATAGAAGATAGAACAGAGAATTGCTCATTCTTTGAACGTATGCAGAAGATATATATTTGAGTAAATTGCAGCATTTTGCATTCATTTTGCAGTCTTTTTTTGCAGTCAAGTTTTTTTGCAAACTTTTGATTCATTTAATGCAAAATATTTCAGATTTAATTTTACAGTTAATTCCTGTGAAATACATCTGATCGCAGTCAGGTGACCCTAAACCAGTCTAATTAATCAGTACATCAGTGGGAAACGTCTGTCTCTCTCTCTGTGCCACATAATAAACCTAGATATGGTAACCTTCACTTTTCCAGGCCTATGTTCCTCTATTCTTATTCTAGGCTGGTTCTTTGTTTAATAAGTGTAAATGAGGTATAGCATTTTTAATCTGTTGGTGATGTTATTGGTTTTGTATTTTGGTACAGACTCTGTGTACAGAGAGTGTATGTGAATCCTGACCTTGGGCATAACCTTTGACCTCTTCTCCTTCACCTCTGTCCTGCAGCTGTTGAGGACAGCGTTTTTGTGTCAGGCTGTTTACAACCTCCATGAGTCAACCCGTCAGTGTGGGGTCCATGTATTTCCTGTTTATTGCTACTAATATCTCGCTCCATTTCTCCGTCTCTCTCAGGCATGAGCCATGAGCCAAAGTCACCATCGTTAGGCATGATTTCCACTGCGACCCGCACCACGGCGACCGTCAGTCCCCTCACCCCGTCTCCCCTCAACGGTTCTATTGTGCCCAATGGCAGCCCTGCGTCTCAATCCGCCCACTCGGGATTTGCCGCCGCCCTCCGCAAGCTGGCTAAGCAGGCAGAGGAACCCCGAGGTAAGCCGCGACCCCCATGACTTTTTGATCCTTGACCCATGTGTCAGTGCTCCAATGACTTAGATGCACTCTGGGTATTGTATTTATCATATATAACTCTTTATTGCTATGATAATTACCCTTTAGTGGAATTCAAACTGGAATAATTCGAGTTTGCTTCTCCTGCAAGTCCTGGTCATGTTTACAGGGTTTTTCCTGGGTCAAAAATGGTCTTCGGTGGTGGCGACACACACAGTACAAAGTACCCTACCATAGGGGTGTGCGATATATATTGTCTATGATAATATCGTAATTGGTGTTTTAACGATGTGCAATCTGACATTATGAAGTATTATCCGTCACTTTGCAAAAACCAAACCAAAACACACCTAGAGAGTGCATACTCTTTTTAGCCTTTTTGGTTTAGGTTAGACTACTGCGTGTGCGCCTTTAGAGTGCACGCTCTCACTGCGTGATTTACTCTATTAAAAGTTGTTTGAGTATTCAATTTTAAAATAAAACTTTTAGAGTCAGCTGTCCACGGCAGTCCTAAACCTGCCAAATTACCAGCACAATAACACACTCAGTAAAATATTGTCTGATCATCATTATCAACAAATTCACAGAAAATACCGAGATATCATTTTTTTGTGAATATCGCACACCCCTACTCTACCCATGTGAACTGCGAGCCCAGTACTGAGAGTAAATCCAAGAATGCTAAGAAACAGTTTGAAATGTAGTTTGAAACAGTAATGAAATTTTATTCATGAAATAAAAAAACAATTACTGTCAGGACAGATCATAAAACAAAGTGCTTAGAACTATTTTATATTTAAAAATCTGTAAATTTATATGTAAAAGTCACTGAGTGACTGCTTTTAAAAGAGTAATAAAATGAAAAACAGAGTAACAAATTGCACATTACAAGACCAATTACATGACACCGGTCATTTGACATACAGTATTAGATTGTTTTGTTCTGTACATTGCTATGTTTATCACTGTCAGTCGGATTCAATCATTTATTTAAATGCAGTTTTCAATCCAGAAACTTGCAATGTGTAGTTAGCAGCATGAAAAATTTAAATTATATACACAAAGCGAGCAAATATCATTGCCATTGTAATCGCAGAAGCTGTTAATTACAACGCAAAGTACACAAAGCTGCACAATTGCAAAAACTCCCGTTATAATCAATGAACCTGTATATGCTGTGCAATGAATCTTTTATTGACATCGTATTTATATTTTGGTAATAATGAAAGGATTTATGAGCGTGCAGAACTCGCTCGGAACAAAAACTGCTGTTTTGAACAGCAGATTCTGACTAACTTAAGCACCTCTGATTGGCTATTACATTCACGAGCTCAATAGATATGACTGAATGCTGCAAAAATACATTGTAAGTAGAATCATTTGACGCTCTTCACAGAGTGCTTACACAAACACTCACAGGAGTGTTTTAAAGCAGCTGGCTATCAGTGGGTACCGGTGCTGCAGAATGTCAGGTATCGTCTCATTAAATTATCTTTGACGGGACAAAGATATTTTCAGTGCAGGAAAACCCCTGGTTTAGTCACCCACTTGAGCTGAATCACAGTGTATACTGTGACATCATCTCAGCAGGGTCAATAGTTTATGGCTCGGGTCATGATCTGATGCTGTTGACTCTCAAAGGCCCTGTGGAGCCTTTGAGGCAAAAGATCTTTGTTTATTGAGGTGAAAATGTAAATGTTGCTATTTCTAATGCTACACATTAACATGTTTGGAGGAAGTTCTGATTAGGTTTTATGTTAGTTACAAGTAGTTGTTTATGATTGCTGAGCAATGTTGTATATTGAATATGTTTTACAGTGCTTCTCAACCCAGTTCCTGGATGGAGATTTAATGATCTACAACAAAATGTTGCTTTGGATGATACCTTAGCAAAATTTATTACTACAATACTAATTTCTCACTAGAAATTACCTCAGAAGTGGAAAACTTGGCCAAAAAAGAACAGTTACACATAAACTGACCACCAAACACAACTTTTAGACGCCATTTTTATTTTTACTCAGCTGTCACTGAATCAAACACAGGACAGTGGGATATTTTAAGCAGTGAATACATATGTGCTGCCTTAAAAAAATCTATCATATTAGTGCCTCGTTGCCTTCCTACGTTCCTATGCACAATATATCAGCCACAATTTCTGTATTAGATATGTATCGATATATGTTAATTTTTAATGTTATCGTTGTTGCCCCAATAAGAAAATTTGGCCGATATATTTAAGCCAATAAATAATGTATTATTTCCTTCAGCTGAGACACTTCAGATGCGCACTGTTCTCCATGATGGTTTTGAATTGCTTGAAATATGATTAGAATCACTTTGAAAAGGAAAATACAATTAAGTGCAACATGAAGCGCTAGTCTGTCCTATAGGCTACATAAAATTATATAATTTTATGTAGCCTGAGAACACTACTGTAAAAGAATGTTGTGAATTTTTTGTTCGCCCGTGTTTTAGTACGTTGTTACGGGATAAGCACATCCACAACAGAGTGTACTTCATGACTAGCACAGTGCATTCACAGACTTTTGTTTTGTTCAATTTTGTAATATTACGTTTATTTGTGTGTGTGTGTGTGTGTGTCTATATATGTGTATCAAAAACATTGATGCATTACTAGCACTTTTATTTTTCTCAGTTTTTTTTCATCAACAATATAGTTTAATTAAAATAATTTCATTATTGTCTGTGTGTAGGCTATTCCATTTTATTTATGGCACATGCATTTTGATTCTTTATAGGCAAGTACTGTTGTCCGATGAATTGTTTCCATTATTTAGGCATCATTTTATTTCTTTGTAAGACAATAGATCTGTATGATATAGAAAGTTGGCCAATGGAGTGTAAAATTAATTTTAAAAGTTAAGATTTTTTTTTAGTTTTTATTGTCAGGCTCTCCAAAAAGTGGCCCCCGCCACCACTTGGAGAGATGAGTTGACAATCACAGTTCTTTCTCATTTGAATGGGATTACCTGTTGGTTTTAGTGATGGGTTTTAGTGATGATGATCACAGGTTATAAATGCTGTCTACTGAGACCTCCATCTTAACCTGCTGTCTTTGAGAATATTTGTTTTAAATGTTTAAGGAAGTAGCCAGTTTGGACCAGATCCTGCTGCATTACTGTGTGCCCACAGAGAGTGGCGCTTGCTACAGATATGTTAATTGTGCGTGTCTGTGTACAAACGGATGGTGTTTGTGTATGTAGCTTAAGGAAGGTACATACACGCATATACACAAAACATTCTCAACATGGTGTTCGACTGTGTTTGTAGACAGCTTCTCAGCAGGGAAGCAGTCTTTAACAGTCTGCCAGAATCTGTGATATACCACATGCTTCCTGTCTTCTCCTGCCTGTCTCCTAGTGTGAGTGCTCTTTAGCAGACCCAGGAAGAGCTCTCCAGGGAGGTAATGCTTTGGGGTGGATGGCTCCAGCACCCTGCTGTGAAGAATGTCTCCAGTTCTGAACACAACCTCTCTGGACGTTAATGTGATGTACCCTAAGGTGTTGTGTGTAAGACTCTGGATTTACAAGACCTCAGTCAAAGCCTGTCTGTTTTTCCCCCACTTTGTATATTGCCAACTATCTGTGCACTTTCTTACTTGTTCTGTGCGTTATTTGGATTTTGACCATTCACACCTGCTACAGTTGGTCTTTACATTTGACAAAATTAGTGAGATTTATTACAGATTTTTAAAGTTTTAATAGAAACACTTAGACTTGATTGAATAAGGTATAAAAAAAACCCCACCTTTGTTCTCAGAGTTATATCCAGTGACACATTTACTTGCCCCCAAATATCACATGAAAAACAAACTCTGGTTGGTCGCTTTAAGTGTTGAGCAGATTGTCTCTTATGTGAGTGGTTCTTGGTCAGAATAAGCTGCAGTGTTGAGACGTTGTTCTGATACTAAGCAGCACTAGCCCTCAGCTAGCAGTGTTCTATCACCTGTGTTAACTCTGCCCTCTGTTTCTCTTTCTCATTATGTCTGTCTCTGTGGCCCGTCTGTGGGTGGCGTTTAAAAACAGACCGTTGATGCACACTATGATTAGGTCACTCGCACTGTTAAAAACAGCTCTATAAACGCCTCTGCCCAGTGTCTGTTTGATTTGTCTCCAGTTCAGACAGCTGTAGGTAGACTGCAGGAGCTTATAGACTGGTCCAGTTAAATGGGTGATCTGAGTGATGGCAGGTGGAGTGTAGACTGATATCCAATTTCCCAAAACTTTCATTTATTTCAGCTACTTTAGAGGCAAGAGCATGAATATGCAGTTTCCGCAATGAGATGTTCTGTTAAAAAACACCATACTTTCCAGGACAAAACCTGAAAAAAATAATGAATGAATAAATGTGTGAATGAATGTAAAATAAAAATGTATACTACACAAACTAAATGGTAAATAAATACCTAAATAAATAAATAAATTAGTGCTGCACCAAAATATTTTTTTTTACCGAAACACTGATATCAAATTAAAGTTTTCATTTAGCCGAAAACCAAAACTGAAAATAGTTAATTTAATAATCATTTAATTAAATTTATTGAATCAACAAATAAAATAAAAAACTGAGTTGTATACAAACATTTTACATTTTATTTCATTTTTTTATTTCAATTTATTTTTTAATTTGCTAATGTTTTCATTAAATTATTAATAATAATTTATTCCATTTGTTTTAAATACATTTATGTCTGTATTTATGCATTTATGTATTTATTTATTATTTATATATTTATTTATTTATTATGGCTGATGTTGATATCTGACATAGAGAGTAGGGTGGCCGATATATATAAATTTCAGACTATTGTAAAGATAGTAAAAACACATGAATAGTAATTGCTGAAATTAAGTTTATCTTTATTTTACTTAATATTTATTAAATTAAAAATAATTAGAAACTGTAATTTCTGTAAAATAAATAGACATATACTTTAGATGGTAACTTTATTCTGTAATCCTTTTACAGATTTTTTCCCAAATAAAGAAATTGTTTAAAAAAAAAAGAAAAAAATATATAAAAGGGTAGTAAACAGTTTGCATGACCATTATGCACAGAGTACACATATGCATTCTACAAATGCACACCTCAGATCATTTCACAGCTGAATTAAACTAAGTCTGCAAGGTTTGGGAAATTAAATGTTTATTAGATATTGAAAGACTTGTTTAAATGATATGAATGTCATGAATTACAGAATGTTGAAATGTTTATTATAAATGATTTTTTTAATTCATATGCCCTGGTAATCAAAAACATTATCCTCTCCTCCCCCTCGAAACAACGTCTATTCTCTTCATGACGTACGTCTCATTGAAGGGTCTGACTAAATATCCACACTGACTGCAAACAAGCATTCAGATCTGCCTCAATTTAGTTAGCAATGCCCAACTTCCTACGCTTCAACCAATTCCCGAGGATGACATCAAGTCTCGCCTTACTTTTTTTTTTTTCTCATTCCAGAAGCTGTTTGAATATATATATATATATCACAATAGAGAAGAAAGTCTATCACAACTTCAGTTTCATACTGACTTTAAAATCACATCACATTACATTTTAACATTATAAAAACAATACAATCTGAAAACAAAAATAATGCATTTTAAAGCATTGTCAGAGGGCAGGCAAGGGAAGAGGAGTAGAGTATCCCAAATTGCAGCAGTTTTAGTTTATATACAAAAACAAAGACAAAGAAGGCAATCTAGAAGGCAGGAATCAACATAACAACTTCACTAACGTAAGACAACACCAGACAGTGAATAAAACCAAAGACTATACAAAGATATAATTATACCAAGATATAATTATCTCATCCTATATTGTTACTATATTATACAAACATGATATACCGGCCAGCCCTAATTTGCTGAATGTTGACAGTAGATGAGAAAGCATTACAGTGATTGCCTTTCTGTTACTAATAATGTAAGACAACATATTAGACAGAACTGTTAAATAGAGACGTGAAGTTATGAAGACAGAGAATGTGATCACTGTGTGCTCATGCACTGGCTTTCTCAGCGGCGTCAAAATAAAAGTCCCAATTCCGACACATTTGCCAACTAGAAAAGCTCATCAGCCGATGCCAATAATTAAAAAAAGGTGATATATCGGTCGACCACTATTCAAAATTGGATTACAACTGCAAGATATTCATTTATTTCTGAGATGATAATTGGATGCAACCTGATGTCACATGTTTATGGTTGCATACTAGAAACTATTGGGGGGAAAAAATAGTTGCAGTATGCAGTACACTAGTAGTACACAGCCAATCTGTCTCTCTCACAGCAGGTGTGGTGTGTGTGATTAATTAGCTGCTCCATGTGGACTTGGATATTAAAGGGCTCATCCTTTATCCAGCAGAGACAGAGACACAGAAGTGTAGGGGAGGAGTGAGTCTCTAGTTCTGGTTGAGAGGAGAGAGCGGCAGGCGTGGCCCTGGGGGGTAGGGGGTGCCCTGTTTTTTGTAGCCCTCCATCTGGAGAAACAGGCTACATACACACACACAAGCACACTGTCACACTCACAAATGTAAAGGTGGCTCTGTTCCACAAACTGCTAGAAGGCATCATAGCGGCACTCTTGATGTGAAGGCTGTTCCAAAAGTATGCTTCAGATAGGGAAATCCATTTGGATATTGCCTGAGAATAGGGCATCCATTGAAGATGGTTGATAAAGCAAGATAAATATTGAGTTGAAATGTAATTCATTAAATTCTGAAAAGAATAGATAATAGGCCAGTTTAAATATTTAAAAAAAAAAGTTTTAATTTTAAACTTTTTTTATAGAAAATCTTCTCAGGGTTTTTTAGTGGGAGGTTCAAATATCTGCTTAAAGAGGTAGTTCACCCCTAAAATCATTTACATGTTACAAACCTGTAAGCTTTCTTCTATATAACGCAAAAGAAGATATCTTGAAGAACATTGTGGTCCGAAAAACATTGGACCCCACAAAACATTTTTCAAAATGTTGTTTTGTGTTCAACAGAAGTAAGAAATGCATCCAGGTTTGGAGTAAATTATGAATTTTCATTTTGGAGGAAACTATCCCAACTTTACTGTGTTCTAATGAAGATAACAACAATGTCCATAGAAAATGTTCATGTATATTATTCATATGTATATTTATATTTCATAAAATATTATGATGATATATAGAAATTACTATTTGTATGCTGTGTATTTTTATGCTTTCTTATAGTATTGCGTCTCATTTCAAAACTACTGGAATAATTTGTGAGTTACATGTTTCTATCTCATTGAGATGCTGCTTTGGAAAGAACAGAACTGATGTGTGTTTGTTCAGAACGGTCGTGATATCTGCTGTTTCATGGAATGAACCGTGTGAGCGGCGAGCGCACCACAAAACAGTCACGTGTGTGTGTGTGTGTGTGTGTGTTTGTGTGTGTACGGGGTAGCATATGGACTAAGGCGTGTTGAGTTCTGCTCTCACACCAGGTGTGAAATGGGCTGTTTAATTAACTGCTGATGCTGTTCTAACGCAGCCTAAAACGTCAGTGTGTGTGTGGTCAGTGTGAGGCAGAGGTGGGTTAATAGATGAACCCTCAGAGAGCAGAGATGCACATTAATCACACCGACACACACACACATACACACACACACTCTCTCTCTGCAGTGTGAAATCTGTTCATTTCAGTGGCATTCAGAGCGTGACAGGAAGTGTTGGAACCTCTCGGCCATATATGGGCACGGCTTCCTTTGAGAGCAGCTTGCACAGACGCATTGCACTGAATACATTTGAATATCATTAGCATCTTATAAAAGCACACCAGTTTGACTCAGATGGTGTGTGTTTCAATAAGAGGCCCATCTGCCTGTGTGTGTGTGTGTGTGTTTCATTTGAAAGAAATGGCACCAATGAAACCTACTTGAGGGAGACCTGATGTCTGTCTCTCACATACACACACACTCACTCTTGTGATGATGTTTGGTGCAATAATTTAGCGCTAATGCTCTAAAGACACATCAAATATGAATGTGTGTCTGACAGATCCACACTTACAAGAGCTGGAGAAAGAGGAGGTGGATGATGATGTTTGATGGATAAGCGTGTGCCGGATTGAATAAAAGAGAAAAAATCTGTATCGCTGCACATGTGCCTGCAGTCCTGCTTGAATTATTCACACTGTCCTGTGTGTCACACTGGGAGAAACAAACGAGAAGACAGTGAGAAACGGCTGCAGATGAGCAGCTATCAGTGATGACCACAGGCATCACTCCACTCCTGTGTGACAGAGAACTGCTTATATAGCCATCATAGACATCACACTCCTGACAGTGAAGGCCGTTACAAAAGGTAGGTGACTTAACGATGCTGCCTCATTCCTTGCCTCATTTTGGCAAAATTCCAGGCAGAATGGCATTCATCCATTGTGGAGAAGGCAATACCATAATGCACTGCCCTAAGCTCAGTGAAAAAAAAATCTAAGATGGCAGATGAAGCCAGCAATATATCAATAATAAATGTACAATTACGCATTCAATGCTGAAATATAGTAAAAAAAAAAGAAAAAAAGTTTTAAACTGTTTTCAGGCTGTTTTCCAATAAATTTGTGTGTACTATGTATATTTCTGCTTATTAGAGTGTCACGCTATTCCTTTCACGCTGAATGTTTTGGAATCAGTTGTAGGTGGGGTTTTTCATTTGCTTCACGGGTTGCTGTTCATGTAGAGTGCTCCAAATCACTCATTTAAAAGCTTAAGTTGCAGTTTAGGGCTGAACTGTGGACTAGTTGTTTGGTCTCGCATGACATCTTCAAAAAAAAAAAAAAAAAACAATGAATGAAAACCCAGTAGGTTTGCACGGTACTACGGTAGTATCGCTATTTTTATCAAGAAAAGGGGACTACAAATATTTTAAAAATTAGCAGCTCAAACATCACTTTTCAACAACTTTATATCTTTATGTAAGAATGTATATCTGTTCTGTTCTTATCAGTAATTTCAATCATTATAATGTGATTTTAACATTAATTATATGTTTTAATATACATACTGTCCTCCAATCAAAGTCGTAATTGCAGGTAATGGGGGCAAAAAATGCTTCTGTATGAGTTCTTGTTTTTTATTTATAACATGATATAGTTTAACAATGTGGTTATTAGCAGAATAACCAGTTGGTGCCCCTTTTCGTCAGGATGCTTCATGAGGAATGGATACAGCGCGCGTGTGTGTGTGTGTGTGTGTTTGTGTGTTTGTGTGCAGTAATCAGTGTGTTAATTGACTGAACAAGACAGGAGGAGACACTCGGGTCTTTACTGGGACTCAGCTGCTAATTGCTATTGTGGACTCACTTTCTCTCTCTCAATCACTCACACACACACTCTCTCTCTCTCTCTCTCTCTCTCTCTTTCTCTCTCTCTCTCTCTCTCTTTCTCTCTCTCTCTCTCTCTGCTTGCATACATGTTTAATGGTGTGCAGCTGTAATTACTGCAGCAAGCGTCTCCTCACCTCCGCTCACCTTTGCTCCTCCTTTGCTGTTGACAGAAACCTTTGTGGCATCTCTTAAAAGCTTTCTGCAGAGAACACCAGCTCCTAATGGCTTCTCCCAAGACAGGCCTGTTTTACAGACATGTCTTGAGAAATTAAGAACAGGGCTGTGATGACTGAAAACTGGTTCTTATTCAGATTATTATCCGGCTTCATTTTTAAGACAATATGAACCAAACCTTTAAACCTTTACATTTTTCTGCCAATGCAAACACAACAAATTACTCTTATGAGCTACTCAGTTGAGTGCATGAAGTGTTTTTTTTTCTTTTCTTAGTTAATCTGACTCACTTACTGAAGCTTCATTCATTCATTTCATCATGTCCGACTTGAACAAAGAATTGTTACTCTGTTTTACTTAAAGCTTGAGAGATTTAATGTACCATAGTTTCCACACCTTGTAAAATTTGATTGCTGAAAGGAAAAAAAAAATGGTGTTGGTGTATGTCACATTTGATTATTACTTTCAGAAATAATATAAAAAGCTGGTAAATAAATAGAAACATTGTTAAACGTTATAAAAACTGAAAACAAACATGTTGTCATGTTTCATCGTTTCTACAGTTTTATTTTCAAATGATGCACTATACACTATGTACTCCTGCACTATGTACTCATCCATGTAGTGTATGAATTTTACACGTTTATTTTGTCATTAAACATCAGAGTCTGATCCCCCCTCCGCAACATAATTAAAGTTGCGACAGTTGAGTGCATGAAGTGTCCAACATTCCACACTTTTTTTCGTTAATTTAGCGCATCATCCAGGTATTTAAAGTGCTCTTTTTCTTTTTGGAATTTTCTGTGTGAACGCACTATTTGTACTTAAAAACTTCATAGAATAGCGCATAAGTACGCAAATTTAGACGCACCCAAGGACTTTTAGTTTGTCTTTATTACTTCCTGTGTTTCTTTTGTTGTTATGGTTACTAAATATGTTTGCATTGGTTATCATGGCAATTCCAGTTCATTGATTATCTCACTCCTGTTTCCTTTCAGTTCATTATCTTAAGTTGTGACCCAAATGAAGCACTATACACTATGCACTTATACACTATGTACTTATGCACTGTGTACTTATGTTAAAGGTTATTTTGTCATTCAACATCAAAGTCTAATAGCCCCTCCCCCTCCGCGACATAATTAAAGTTGTGACAGTTGACTGCATAAAGTGTCCAACATCCCACACTTCATTTTTTCTGTTTATTTAGTGTATCATCTGGGTATTTAAAGTGCACTTTTATTTTTGGAATTTTCTGTGTGAACGCGCTTGCACTATTCATACTTAAAAACGTCATAGAATAGTGCATAAGTACACAAATTGGAACGCACCGCATTGTACGGTATATTGTCCTCAATTCAGAATAATTTTGACAGCCCTAATATTTTTTTTTTTCAGCTATACTTAAAATATATATATATATATATATATATATATATATATAAACTATATCTATACATATAGTATATCTATAGATATAATATATATAGTTAGACAGTGGAAAGTGCTGTGTAGAGTCATAGTGTACAGTGCTAGTTGATGCTAACTGTCCCCTAACTGTTGTATTCCCCAAAATGCAGAATTAAAAATGAGGCCCTTTTTTTTGCAATGTTTGTGAATAGTTGTTAACTTCTTGTCACTTTTGAATGCCTATCCCTACACTGCACTATAGTACTGCCATGGTACTTTTATGTGAGGGCCATGAAGTTTAATGTGTGTGTGTATGTTGTGTGTGTGTGTTAACTTTCTTGTCAGTGGCTGGTGAATTGAGAGATTTTACTTGCTATACATATTATTTGTTTTTACCTTATTACAAAATTCTGTCAACATTATATATCACTATCTATATAGTTCGTGTGATACATATGGAATATTCCTCACATTAAAGGAATAGTTCACCCAAAATGAACATTCCCAAACCATATGACTTTATATTGGGTGTCTTTAAGTAGTACATAAAAAATCTATACACTAATTATTGTGTACATGCATGTTGTTACATTGCACTTACATTTAAAGTACCTGCATGTAATTTCACCTACCCCATCCTTAAAACACGTACATCTTTAGCTCAGTAGCAGAACAACAGTTAGGTATACAGTAAGTACTTTGTAACAATTGCTTAATTTTGAAATGTAAGTACATGGTAGTTAAAAAGGCTTAATATTAAATTAAACCACTTTCTTCCACGGGACACCATTCACTTTAAGTGATTGAATGGAAAAATATGAAGTTAAAGTGAACGGTGACCGAAGCTATGTTCTGCTTAACATCATCCTTGAGGGTGAGAATATAATGACAACATTTTAATATTTTTTTAGCTGAACTTTTCCTTTAAAATGAGGAATATTCCATATCTTCCACATTTTTGTTTACTTTTTACATTGGCGAGAGTTCGTTGCACGCCCTGCTCACAGCGGACAGACTGAGAGAAAGATGGAGTGATAGGAGAGGTATGCTAATGATGACAGTTTTAGAGAGCGATGATCAAGCACTGGCCTGTGATTGGCTAAATGTCCATGCTGATGAAGACTTCAGGACTAACGACACACTCTCTCTACCCTCTGTTTGTCTTGTTTTTTTTCCCTCATTGTAGCTTATCCTGTCATCTGTCCTCCTTCATAAATACTCCTCCCCATTCACTGTCTCCATATAATTTTTGCCGTAGGCTGTGTGTCTGTCTCTCCACTCCTTCATGAGACGTGTATTTTTATAGTGTGTGTTCTTTCCACTTCAAACTGTACTAGCCAAAAAGAAACTGGTGCGCACAAGTGTCGAGCTGCATTTGTAAGAAGCTGGTGCAGTGTGTGCTTGCAATGTTTCAGTTTGCTTTTATTTACAAGCTACAATCATACACAGAGACAGCATGATATTCATTCTTATCCATCTGTTTAAAGAGACAATACCCTGATGAGTGGCACAAAGTTGACTACTAAATCACTGATGAACTGTTTCTCTCCTCTTTCCTGTCTTTTTAGCAGGATCTTCCATCAGCAGCGAGTCGTCTCCTGTCTCATCTCCGGCCACTAACCACAGCTCCCCAGTCAGTACACCCAAGCGGGGCCCCATGGGTCCAGTTATAGTGCCTCCTGGGGGCCATAGCGTACCCAGTACCCCACCTGTGGTCACTATAGCCCCCACCAAAACTGTCAACGGCCTGTGGAGGAGCGAGAGCCGATCTGTACGAGAGGTAGAGTTAAACATTTACATCAACACAAAAGTTCTGTTCCAGACCCTAGTGAGCTGTCTCACTGTATACATAGACAGTTTTCTAACTGACATGCTAACAGAGTTGTTTCTGAGGTTCTAATCAATCATGTGTACAACACAGTGCTCAAGACACACAATTTATTCCCACAGTTGATTTCAGTGGAACCTTGCATTAGCATTTTCCTTAAAGGGTTAGTTCACCCAAAAATGAATTAACGTAGTAAACACAGTGCAGTGCTTCCGGGTTCTACGTCAGAATGCCGACTCCGTATTGGCCAACGCTATACATGTGAGCTGGCCAATAATGAGTTGGCATTCTGACGTAGAACCTGGAAGTGCTGCACTGTGTTTACTACGTCAACAGCGTAGGAGACTGACAGAAGAAAGTTGTTGAAAAAAGTAGTTATTTTTCTATTTGTTTTTGCACACAAAAAGTATTCTCGTCGCTTCATAACATTAAGGTTGAGCCACTGTAGTCACATGGACTATTTTACCAATATCTTTACTACCTTTCTGGGCCTTGAAAGGTGAAATGACGTTACTGGTTCAGAAACCTCTCGGATTTCATCAAAAATATCTTAATTTGTGTTCTGAAGATGAACGAAGGTCTTATAGGTTTGGAACGACATGAGGGTGAGCACTTAATGACAGAAATTTCATTTTTGGGTGAACTAACCCTTTAAACAAAACCCTTTCTAACAAAGACATATTAAATTTGTTAAAAGTGACAGTAAAGACAAAAAATATTAAATAAATGATTTTGAACTTTATATTCATTAGAGAATCCTTAAAATTTGTATAATGGTTTCCACAAAAATATTAAGCATTCAGCACAGCTGTTTAACCTGTAATAATAATTAGAAATGTTCACCAGAGCACATATTATTATGATTTCTGAAGAATCATGTGGCATGGAAGACTGCTGTAATGGCTACTGAAAATTCAGGTTTCTTTTGTGTCACTTTATAAAAGCAACATGCCAAGAAAAAAAAAAAAAAATTGAATTATGCTTACATTCACAATCATACACACACAGTGCTGGATTTCCATATGGCTTGTAAATCACAGTGTGTCAGAATGTGTGTGACATATGTTCGGGTGACATACAGCCAAACAACAGGACCAGCCCCCCCATCACACACACGCCCTCTGCCCCCCGGTGTTAAACAATGGCCCCACAAAGGCACTAAACATCTGTGTCCTCACCCCCTTCAAGCTCCTGCAGTCAAGTGCAGATCTTGCTTGTAAGAGTATGTGCGCACTCACTTTGATTAAGGATTACAGTCATTCTCTAGTCCCACTTATGTGCTACCTCTGTCCACTGTTACACTCACCCTGAGAAACTGGGCTCCCTTTTCCACTAAAATGGAGCTGGCGTTCAGCCGGGGAATCTGTAATACAGAGTGAGAGAGAGCCTCATCAGCATACTGTTTTAACACTTCTGACATCACTGTTGACAGGAGGGGTTCGACCGCACATTCTGAAGAATTCTAGGTCAGTATAGTTTAGGGTTAGGGGCAGGGGCAGGGGTACTCAGGTCATAGCTCACACACAGTGAAAAAAAGAGCGCTCTGTCTGCTGCTTAACTCTTATTATCACTGAGTGTGTGTGCATGTTGTGTAGCGTGACAGGGCGGGGAGGTGGGAACGGGGTTGGGGGGCGGGGGTTGGTGGCTTAATCCCATAAACTGAGGCTCTATAGATTTCCCCCACTGCCTCAACCTCTGACCCTCTGGTCACATAAGCCTGCAGAGAGCGATATAGTCCTAAATCATAAACTGTCTCCTTGTCCGCTTACTGTAACTTTTTCTCACACATAGTTGTATGAGTTTTACTGAGATGTGTCATGTAAGTGTGGGGTCCTCCCTCTGCTCAGATGGCGTCTCTTCCTGCCTGACTGACTGCCAGACAAAAGCCACGGAGACATAGAGGCAGAGGGGCCAGGCATTAGGTGGCCCCGGACTCCATCACAGCACACTCCTCCTCAATTTTTAATGTGCCTAAGCCGCACCACACACCTGTTGGCCTGTACACACACACACACACACACACACATATTTATAGCTCTATAAAAGAGGACATGTCATAGACTTCTGTTTATTTTACAAGCTAATTATAATGGCTGCAGTGTAACCTGAACCACAGCCCAAAAGAAAATGTTGACATTTTGTTTGTTTAATTCATATATATATATTTTTAACCAGTTAGAATAACCATAAAAATGTGATACTCTATTTAAAAAAGATTCATTTAAAAATCACCTATATCATTTTCAGTCAGGTCCACTTATAATGTTATCAAGATTTTTACACCAAAAACCATCCTAATTTAGAAGTAATAAGCTATTATCTATCCTGTTTTTGACCCTCTCTTTCGAACACTCCGTTTTGATGGGCATGACGCATTCGAGGCTTGGAAGTAAATGCCCACTGCTATGATTGGGTAATAGTTTTGCATACTAAAATCATTTTCAACATCCCTGCCATTATACTTGTAGAATAGTTTTGCAAACTTCCGATGTTGAAAAATATCCAGTTACATAGTTGAAACCTTTATGCATAGTACATATGCTTTATAAGTCATGGTTGTGGCAAATGAAGTTTACTTTGGAGTTAAGATACGGAATTATAAATGAATGTGCCATTGTTTGTCACACTGTCAATCTTATATTCATAATTCATCCTTTTTGATAAAGTGAAAAACATATAGATTGTCATTTGCAGTGTCGTGTTTTCAATAAAATGAAAGGTGTTGTAATGTCTTACTGATGACAAAACAGATGTCCGTCACTGAAGCTTTTATTCAGGATTATAGCGAGTGCCTTAGATCACAACAAAAACAGCATTCTCTACATGCTTTCTTCTGTATCCGATAATCCAACACATTAACCACATAAATGCCAAAGCAAAGAAAAGAACAGCAAATCAAATGTCGAATATTACCCCGAGTACATAGTTATATGGTATATTACTGTTTCAATGGAAAACGGTATTTTACTGTATACATTTTTGTTTTTACAGTTATTTGTTAGAATCTGATGACGGTCAGCGCTGGTCTGAGTCTCTCAGTGCAGTGTGAATTGGCCTTAAAGTATCCTTAATATTTTTATTGTGTAAAAACTGGTTAATAATAATAAAAAAAAATGCAATAAGGCATTTAAGGTCATGCAATACAGTGAATATACTCCACTGTCTGTCATGCCTAACAGCATCCTTTAATCGTGACTATTCTACTAAAAATATAGCATAACCTCTCATAGTTTATTTCTTAAATTAACACCCCTGCAGATTCCCAACATAGCAGAAAGATCACATGGAAGATGTTCACAGCATTCGACAGCCCCAAAGATCTCTATCTGTTTGATTTATATTTGTGTTAAATGAGAGGCGCAGAAATGTCCTCCAGACTCTGTTAATGGTGCTTTATGGATTTCAATAAATGTCATTAGTCATGGCACGCATAAAGAAAAAGCGATGTGGGTAATGGCGAGATCTTTGCCTTCTCCAGCAGCCTGTTCTTTGCTCAATAAATGGATCAGGGTGGGGGAAGTTAGTGGTCCATCTCAGGTTTTCCTATTTAATCTGTTATTTTCACTTCTTTTGTCATATTTGTACCACTTTTTCTGGCCGACTACACATCGGACGCCCTCCTCACCTCCCGCGAGAGATCACGGGAATGTTAAGAGAGGAAGGCATGGTTCAAAGGGGTGCATGTGTGTGCACGGTTGGAGTTTGCTTTGTTGCTAAGTAAAGCGTGTTATACAACAAGAGGCGAGGGAGAGAGTAAGTCACAACATTAGAAGTGATTCATATTTGATGTCGCATCCTGCAGTTAATGGTGCTCTAAATGGTCTTTGCTGTAATGTTTACAACAGTGTGGTTCCAGGTGTGAAAATCCCATTCAGAGCGTATAATATAACCATATAGACTTTTAAAGACGGACATACCTTGAGCTCTGATGTTGTTAAGCAATGATATATGCTTCTTACTTTTTAAAAAATGTATTTAATAGTCAAATTACTGGTGAAAAACTACTGTACCATACCCATAATTCTAAAGAGAGATCAACTAATCAGAAAAGTTACACATGAAGCACTGCAAATAATGAGTCTCCCTACACTCTCAACAGTTTATATATTGGAGTGTTTTGCAATAAATGTAAAGTAGATTGTTTATACTTATAATCAATAGTCAATAGTTTTTGTGTTTTACTGTTCACATTCTGTATTGTAATTTACAATGATTAATTCGTCTTGTACCTTTACCTTTTTTTAGCAATATTGTGATTTATTCAAGTCTCTTTTTTTGAAGAGCGGAGGGAATGAATGGGAAAATACTTCCGGAACCCACACTATGTTGTTCCTTATTAGGAAGCTGTTTTGCTCTGCTGTCTCTCTTATTATTTCCTATCTCACTGTCACACCAGAAGAATGAGTTTCTGTCTCTGTCTGGGTGTACTCACACTAGGCGATCTGAACCGTACCTGAGCACATTTGACCCCCCCCCAAAATCTGGTTCGTTTGACTAGTGTGATCGTTCTGTACTGTGCCTAGGCACGGTTCGCTGAACCTTGCCCTGGCCGCTTGAAAAGGGTTGGTTTGGGCGCAGTACAGATGTGTGATCACTAACCATAACGGAGCACGAAACAGCTACTACTCTTGTGTGCGCTACTGCCATTATTATGACATAAAACATCTTCTGTTACTACTTGGATAGTACACTTTTCAATTTTTCAAATAAATAATTGGCCAGCTGGTAAGTGGGGATGGGGGGCAATCACGGCAGGCCTCGGTACAAGGCAACCATGCCTAGTCTGAGTATGCCCTTACATAAACTGTGTGTTCAGTGTATCTTCTGCCTTATTTCACATACTTCTCTGTCCAGGGATCCCCCAGGTCCTTAAAATGTCTTAAATTCAGACTGAGGTCATAAAAAAGTTGTATAGTATAACAGGTCTTAATTATCATTTTAAGAGGTCTTACATTTGGGGTTGAAAAAACAGGAAGTAGTCTTTTTTTGCTTAAAACTGCAAACTTTTTTTTTTTTTTTTTTGGAAAAGTGCAACAAAACATCAGTTTAAACATTTGTTTAAACATTCATAGTGATGGTGATTTTTTTTTTTTTTTTTTTTTTTAACCACGCGGTGGTAAAGGGCCACCAACCACGGTTATGCAGAATGTTATGCAGAAATGAACAATGAAGATTTGCTTTTAATGTGATTCAAACTTCAGTCTCTACTAATTAGATGAGAGAGACATCCAAAATGTGCAGTGCTGGGGGTCCTCCCTTAATATGTAAATAACTCAATTTTGACAAAAATGTCAGAACTTTATAATTCCAAGGGGACAAGGTGTGACGAGTTTTAGGCACATCTGAGAAGTACTGTAGATTCTGGGGTTTGCTTGGGGTTGGGTAGTATGTGGGATGTTCATTTGGAGGCAGGCTTCTTCTTTCAGGACTCGATTCTGTTCTTAATGTGTTAAAGAACTTGTAATTGCACACTTCTCACAAAAAGCACTTCTCTCTTGTCTTTTTAGGCCGAGCCAGGTCCTCGTGGACTCAGCCGGGACAGGTTAAGTTCTGAGGCTTCTTCTACCCAAGATAAGGGGGGTCCCACTGTCCCAGCCCACCTAATTGGAAACCCTTATGCATTTGGCTTGACGCCTGCATCTGTGATGCAGGACTCGCGCTTTCAGCCCCTTAAGTGAGTATTTCTGACCTCCTTCCTTCCCAAGAGTGCTACTATACTATTATTTAAATTCTCGTCTTCCCTAAAATACAGTGACTAAAAAAGCAAGGTGAAATACACTCCAGTTATTTATTCATTATGGTAAAGATAATTATAGTTTCATATTTTGAGTGATAATAATAAGACATTTGTTGAAACATGTTAGGAAGATTTTGTATATGCAGTGCAGTGGTCTAAAAAAGTTAAATGTTACATGAAAAAGTTAATTTAAGTCACACTTCAAAATACATGAATGGTATTGCATTTAGTGGTTAAACGGATCGTTGTTGATCCGTGATCTGTACGGACCAAGCCCTACGGTTCGGCACGCATGTGATTCGCGGATTAATTGCAAGTTTAACCGCAGTAGAGTGAAAGATTATCATTTGCACGTGTTTTGTCTTGCTAGTTTACACATTAAATATATATAAAACTATTCCAGCGCTAGAAGAGGCAAAAGAGGATTTAATTCGGTATTGCACGCCATGCTGTTATCTGTGCGAACAGGCACACATACTTACAAAGCTCGCGCACAGAGAGAGGCGCATTTCAGATAGCTCGCGAACTCCAAATTGATTTCTCTTTCGCGTCCTCAATGCACTTGGATGGACACATACACGCATTATGTCAGTCAAAATACCCCTCTCGGCAAGTATTCTCGTAAACACATTCGGTTATGTCTTAATTGAACGAGGTGAGAATCACAGGTGGAAGTAACGAATTACAGCTACTCACGTTACTGTAATTAAGTAGCTTTTTCGAGTTTTTGTACTTTTTTGAGTACATTTTAAAATCTGTAATTTTTCTTCTACTTAAGTATAAATTAAGCTAAGTAATCTACTTCGCTACTTGTAAAATCACATTCCGTTACTGAGTACGCCAACAATTGGAATATTCAAACCTTTGACCGGCATATCGGTAGCCAATAAAGAAATCCGATCATAAACAGACCAATGATAGATAAAGACCCTGATATTTTATCAGTGGCGCATTCTCATTCTCTCATCTCCCTGACAGCGAGTTTGACACACACCCGCCTCCTCCTGTCACTCACACGTTTCAGTTACAGAGCCTGAATATCAGCGCGAGATTGCAAGTATTGCGCATAATTTTAATCATACCCGCAGATTTCTATGGCGTATTTTAATTACAAATGTCAAGAGCGCATTACAGAAAATGACGCAAGCTCTCAAATATACAAGTAAACTGCCTCTCCTCGTGCACGCTGTCAGACTGTGTAGTGTGCAATCGTGAATCTGCTCTTAAATTAAACTTTGTCAAAAGTTATCAGAATAGACCTCCAAGCCTGACCAATGAAAATGCTACAGGAAATCTTATTGGCTATAAGTGAAATGCACCAGAAAGTCTTTTAACAATCAAAGGTGGATCTTTAATTTCTTTACAATGTAAATATATGTTTCAGAATGTGGCATTTGTATGATTTGTACATAAAAATAACCTAGTCTGTCTAACTGCATCACTATATTGTACAGACATTACAGGTCAAACCCCTCTGATGTTCTTTTTGTCTAAATAAACAACATATTATATGGCTCTTAAAGGGTTAGTTCACCCAAAAATGAAATTGCTGTCATTAATTACTCACCCTCATGTTGTTCCAAACTCGTAAGACCTTCGTTCATCTTCAGAACACAAATTAAGATATTTTTGATGAAATCAGAGAGCTTTCTGACCCCAGACTGCAATGCAACTTTCAAGGCCCAGAAAGATAGTAAAGACATCGTTAAAATAGCCCATGTGAATAGCCAATAGCCAAAATAGGCAATAGAACCAGTGGTTCAACCTTATTGTTATGAAGTGGCGAGAATACTTTTTATGTGCAAAAAAACAAAAATAATAACTTCATTCAACAATCTCCTCTCTCTGTGTCACTCTCTGATGCTGTTCATGTGAGCACCACGACACATGCGTGTGATGCTGACGCAGAATCCGGCCAATAATGAGCTGACGTAGAACCTGGAAGTGCTGCACTGTGTTTACTACGTCAACAGTGTCAGAGACTGACATGGAAGAGAAGAAATTGTTGAATAAACAATGTTTTTTTTTTTTTTTGCGCACAAGAAGTATTCTCGTCGCTTCATAACATTAAGGTTGAACCACTGCAGTCACATGGACTATTTTAACAAAGTCTTTACTACCTTTCTGGACCTTGAATGTGGTAATAATTTTGCTGTCTATAGAGGGTCAGAAAGCTCTCAGATTTCATCAAACATATCTTAATTTGTGTTCTGAAGATGAATGAAGGGTGTGGAACAACATGAGGGTGAGAAATTAATGACAGAATTTGTATTTTTCGGTGAACTAACCCTTTAAGATACACGGCATTTAAAAATTCAGTGTTGTCATATTTCAAATACCTCAACTGAATTTAGGTAATTTTATTACTGACTGTTTACTTGTATTATTTGTAAATTTAATTCAGTTTGAAATCAAGCTTTCTTGTGCTGCGTGTGAGCTACTGCAACAAAGTTACCCTATTGTAAAGACACAAATACACAGAGTGAGCAAATGTTTAAGTGAGATTAATGTAATGGTAATTGATCAATGTTTAAATTTGGAAATAAAAGCCTAAATTAAAATCTGTTCATCGTATAAAGTGGACATGTCTCTTCAGAAGACTTGAATTAAACCGCTCCATTTAAATTGATTACTGTTACGAGTCTTGTGCTTTTTGAAGCTTGAAAATAATGATTGCCTTGACAAAATGGATGGACAAAAAAGTTAGATATTAAAATATCTACGGTATACAGTATGTGGTGGTTTTCCCCATGGTATTTAAAATTATATTGAATATTGATTATTTTCAAGGTATTGTATTGAAGTTAGAAATTCCAGTATTGTGACCACTAATTCACGCACTTCGTCAATAAGGTGAAAGTGCTTTGTTTAAAGTAGCTATTTTTTACTTAGATCTATGATTTGATTGAATATTTTTTGATAATTTATTGAATATCACCGGCTAAAAAGTAATTAGTAATTTTAGTACTTTGAGTAATTTGTACTTTTACTTGAGTACTTTTTTGACACCAGTACTCTTACTTGTAATTGAGTATTATTTCAGCAGTGTAACAGTACTTGTACTTAAGTACAAATTTTCAGTACTCTTTCCACTACTGGTAAGAATTCGGATGTGTATCTATCAGATGTGTGCGTGCATAGGGTCTTAGTTTTAAAGTGACAGCAACCTATAAATACCTGCTTTTGTCTGTCATGTAAATCAAACAACAAAACACAGCTTTAACCAAAGATTAATCTATGTTAAATTTATATAGTGAACAGTGTCATTTTACATGTAATTATTAAATTTCTGTACATTAAAATTAATACTACAGTTAGACCTTATACTTGTATATATTATATATACTATATTTGTAACTTTATGTTGTATTTATCTATGCTTGTAATAGGTGTACAGTATTTGTTCTTTTTACAATCTGTTCACTTGCCTTTAATAATGTATTAGTTAGGCTAGTAGTTTCTGCTGTGGTATTGGAGTAGTTAAAGTGGGCTAAGTAATAAATGCAGTTACCTCCCATCCCCCAATTTTTTTGTTGTTGTTTTTTTTTTTTTGTGCTGATCTGAAAAATGATCCGATCCGTGACTTAATAACCGTGATATGATCCGAACCGTGAGTTTTGTGATCCGTTGAACCACTAATTGCATTACATGATAAAACATAAAAATAGCACAAACACACAAAAAGAAGATTTAAAAGGCTCTGAAATAAATTACACCCTTTTGTGGTTTGATACACACACTAAGCCATATCACAATATGGATTTTAGTTCAAAACACAATGTTAGAGACCTTTACGTTATGATAAATGTAAAAATATTTTCAGTTCATTATGAAACTGTGGTGGGACAGATTAAATACGGGCCGCCACAGTCTAGGTAATTAATGTTAAACACTGGTTAATTATTTATAAAAATACAACTGTTCATTGTTAGTTCATATTAGCTCAGGTCTAAATAATAATATGAACTGGTACAACTTTCCATTTTAATAATGTATTTAGTAAATGTTGAAATTATATAAACTAAGATTAATATGCTTTGGAAGTATTTTTCATTGTTAGTTTACATAAACTATTGTAGTTAACTACTGTGAACAAATGAAACCTTATTGTAAAGTGGTACCTTTCCTCTTTGTTACAGTCGTTTTAATGCTGAAATTTGCAAGATGTGTAGAGAGGTCTTAAAGCTTCCCATCTAGTGTTGTCATAGTAACAAAATTTACAGTTTCAATACCTGTAAAATTTCAGGTTCTCAGTAACAATTTTGGTACCATAGCAAAAACTACTGTGATTTTTAGTTATTTTATTAGTTATTAGTTATTAGTATTAGTTATTTTATTATTATTATTATTATTTATTATTCGTTATTTTATAGTGATTTTTAGTTTATAGTTATTTTTATTTATCTATTTAAAAATAAAAATATTAAATAAATGAAATTAGTTCATTATTAATGCTATTAATAATTATAAGTTAATAATACTTTTAAAAAATGAGCTTTTGATTCACATGTGCTGAACCACAAAAACATTAGTCTTCAAATATTGTTCAATATAAGCATTGCATTAAAAAGATCAAAGTTATAAACTGAAAAACATTACAGGTAAGAGAACAAGTGGCAGTTCTATTGCACTTTCACTGCAAGACTTAATGCACAGATCTGTTTTGGCATATCAGATTTCTTTTTTTCTTTTTGTCCTGTCCATTGCTCTGGTGGTTATCACAATGTCAAACATAGAAATTTGAGATTCAGACCCGCATTATAATACAGTTGTCACTCTTGAAACTTTGCAGTGTACTGATGTAGCAGAATAGAAACCTTTGAAAGCAGCTGCCTATAAGTGGGTACCAGATTGACCCGGTACTATTGGTACTGCAGAAAGGCTGGTATCGTTACATTTTTAATTTTAAGTATCATCTTGGTCCCGAAGTACTATTACTTTTGACAACGCTACTCCCATCCAACTTCAGCCACAACTCATGTCAGCACATCCCTTTCCTTTTTTATTGGATCTATTGCTTTAAATTATCTTTCTCTGTTTCACTGACAGCCTGCCCCGTCAGATGCCCCATGCTGTGCCCCCGACCAGTGTTCCTGAGGAATATCTGAGAGGGTTTCGTCCTTACACCACAGCTGAGGAGCTACGCATGCCCTCGTTACCACTGGGGCTTGATCCTGCCACTGCTGCAGCTGCTGCTGCCTACTACCATCCTGGATATCTGCCCCATCCCTCCTTCTCACACTACAGGTACACAAACATGTAACAGCTAACACATTTAAACCCCTAGGGACATTAAATGAGACATGAGAATGAAACAAAACAAAAGAAGTGATGATTCTGTCATCATTTACTACTCGCTCTCAGATAGGGCTGGCTGGTATGTAAATATATCCATGTAGCAGATAAAAACATGACTTGCATGATGTTAAAAGAGTTAAGCGCAATAAGCTGTGAAAAACAAACTCAATGCGGTGCTCACGCTGACTGCTGACACCTCAGAAGCATGCACACGGAAAGATGCCTCTCTCAGACTGCATGCAATCCCAAATTCAAGTTTTCTTTCGCGGCTTATTGTGCTTAAATGCTCAAATACACTGACAATTACATCAAAACGTCTATTGTGCAGAGCAGGGATGGGCAACTGGAGGGCCACTGCCCTGCAGAGTTTTGACCCAACCCTAATCAAATACACCTGATCAAGCTAATCAGTATCTTCTGGATTACTATAATAACTTGGATAACTTTCTGTCTTTAATAAGAATCAATTTATATTTAATTCAGAAGTCTATGCAGTGTTTTTTTTTTTTTTTTTTTCAATTTCTGTAGTATTTTTTCTTGATAAATAAACATACGGTCCCTGAAGGTTTATTTATCTTTGTCTTAGTCTTATTTTTTGTCTTATTTGCTTCTTTGTTCTTATTTTAAATAACTAAAATTAAATATCAAAAATAGCCATATTGCGATTATATATAATTATCATGAAATAAAATTTCTCATATCTTGAAATAAGATTTTGGATTTTCAGGTTCTTAACAATTCATCTTTTTTCCTTTGAAACACAACAGGAGACGTTTAGCAGAATGTTCACACTGCTCTTTTTGCATACATGAATATGAATGTGATTCTTACTGTTCCACTCCAAAACAACACGGGGAAACTAGTGGCACCTATTGGAATTACGAAATTAAAGCATATTTTGCAAACGCCCCAGGTGTTATGAGTAGGCAATTAAGTAGACTAACACTGTCTACAACGGATGTGAGCATCTCACTTATAATAAACCCATCCAACATATCTGCACTAAGCGAATTTATAGACATGACACACCACAACTGTTTGAGACTGTCTACACTGGACAAATCAAAGTAAACATTATAAACTGGTACAGTTGTCTTTCTGAACAGGTGCATGATGATGCTGTATGCTATTAAAGCATCCATTGTATTGCATTGCATCACGATGCCCTGTTTAATTAAACATGTTCATGCCCTGTTTAATCTTTGAAGGTTTAAATGGAGCGAATTTTGGCTTGCACTTCTGTAACCGAAGCTGAATGTTTTTTTTACAGTCATCAGTCATGGTCCCACACTGGGTAAACACCCTTTGGCTCTGCATGCTAGAGTAGCCATGCCTCAAACTTTTTTGGAAAATCAGCCCATGAATGGCATACTAATAGTAGTCAATGGACAATAATCTGGGTTAAAAGAATGTATTATAACATAAAAAAATCTTACATCACCTTTAAAGAGCTTAAGCATTTAAAACGGCAGATGAGATAACTTCAACATAAAAACAAAACGTTATGATCAGTTGGTGAGTTTGTCATGGTTTTGAAAGAGCCACACTGTTTTTTAGAGAAGTCAATCTATGAGTGGCTTATTTATAGCTGACTAAGCATCTGCTTATTCTGACAGTTTGTGTAAAGTATGTCTTTTTCTTTCTTAGAATGGATGATCCATTCTGTTTGTCAGCGCTGAGGTCGCCATTCTATCCACTGCCTACAGGGGGAGCTCTACCTCCTCTACACCCATCTGCAGTACACATGCACCTACCTGGGGTGCGTTACCCTGGAGACCTAAGCCACCCCTCACTGTCTAGCCTTCAGTCAGAGAGGTATGCAACAACACCTTGATTATACGTCAATTAATACTGGAATATATCAATGTATTTTCACCTGATACATCACTATACTATATTATATTGTACCACAGTCATTTTTTGTAATGGTAATGACCATACGGTTATTACCATTACATGCATACAATATATTCTTGTTGTAGATATTATTTTGTATACTATCTATCTATCTATCTATATATCTATATATGTGTGTGTGTATATATATATATATATATATATATGTATATGTATGATTGTGTGTGTTAATAATTATACGGAATATTATAATGTATGTAGTGCTCTGACTGCATCTAATAGTTAGAAATATTACCCCTTTAAATAGCTTTAATGCAGGTTAGCTACTCTATTCATAACTTGTAATGCAACTTAAAAAGGGGACTGTAGTTCAACTAGTTTAAATTTATTCGTATGACATTTGTATTCATATTTATTCGTATAAAATTTTTTTGAGCTCATCTGTATGTGTGTGGTGTGTTTCAACAGACTTCAGATGGAGGACGAGCTGCGACAGAGAGAGAGAGAGCGAGGGAAAGAGCGAGAACGTGAGGCAGAGCGAGAAAAAGAGCGCGAGCGAGAGAGGGAGAGAGAGAAGGAGCTGGAGCGTGAGAGAGAGAGAGAGAGAGAGCGAGAGAGGGAAAAAGAGAGAGAGCGTGAGAGAGAGATGGAGCGACAGAAGGAGAGAGCGGCACGAGAGAAGGCTGTGGAGAGCCACTATCTGGCTGAGCTTCATGGGCTGAGAGGCCCCCCAGATGACAGGGCCAAACCTGCAGACAGAATCACTACGAACAGACCCGGTATGAACATTTATTTACATGTGCTGAACCACAAAATGAGTACGAATGCTTAGGTGAATGCTTGATGATCCCAAATATTTAAGAAGTGGCTTGTTGTTTTTGTTAGATTCACTCCACTAGTAACAGATAAGTAACAGATCTTTTGTTCCATATTGTGACATACACCAGAGTGAAATGGATTATCGAAAGAAAGAAAAAATTTAATGCACTGGCATGGTTCTATCCATTGGTTGCTGTTTGGATTTAGGCAGATCTGAATGCAGTTGTATGAAAGGGCTAGATTTAGGCGGACTAAATGATTGGAGAAGTCCGGCATGAAACCTATGCATGGATGAAATAATAAGATGAATAAGATGCATTTAGATAATAGATAAGGGTGCATTATATAATTATGCCTATAATTTCCCCTCAGATAAAACCAAAGAGCCCATCCTTACAACCCCTAAACCCATCCAGCCTGGACTCCACCACTCTCTAAACTCCACCCATCACCCTGTGCCCAGCCTCATCTCTGCCCATGGCATGTATCTGGGCCCTGGGGGGGCGGGACCTGCCGGTCTGACAGCAGCGACCATACTGCAGCGTACTAATGAGGAAGAGCGCTGGTTGGCCCGGCAACGGAAACTACGACAAGAGAAAGAGGACAGGCAGTACCAGGTGTCAGAATTCCGTCAACAGGTCCTAGAGCAGCACCTGGACCTGGGCAGACAGGGGGAAATCGCAGATCTGCATATAGAGGGACACAGGTAAGGGCGTTTTCACACCGGCGGTTGAGGAGTCAGTGTTTTCCAACGCTGTTCCTAGAGGCACACCAACACTACACATTTTCGAACTCTTCCTAATCAAACACACCTGATTCACAACTCATCAGTTCTTTAGTAGAGACTCCAAGACCTGAAATATATGGGTCAGATAAGGGATACATCCAAAATGTGCACTGTTGGTGTGCCTCCAGGAACAGGGTTGGGAAACACTGGTTTACAATTTACAAGAGGCCACACTTATTTTGTATTTTTTTTTTTTTTTACATTATTTATCTTTTACACTTGATACATTACATACTTTTAACAGATGACACCTAGAAAAAATAGAAATCCAGGATTATGAAAAGCTATGCAAGAGTGGGTGGTAATAAAATGATTATAAATCAGGAGCTGTTAGAAACCTAGTGAAAACTGTTGGAATGGGTGGGGATGGTATTAAACTGCTCAGACCTCTAGATCAGAGTCTAGTTTGTTTGGTTGGGGTGTTAGAGTTGTGGTTCAAAACTGGAATAAATCCAGTTGCGTTCAATGAGCAGCTCAGATTTCTCCGTTTTCACATTCAGATTTTGCCACTGTGTGTTAATACAATTTAATGTAGTATTGT